>OY756420.1:17773011-19243148 GCA_963576905.1 Mystacides longicornis | reverse complement strand
AATTTATCCTTTCAAACATCACAAGCTTTCATATAAAATGGGCATCAAACAACACCAAAATAAAAATCTATATAACTTAAATATTATGACCCATCATACCGTACGGCACATAGCCTAGGACGGATACCACCAAAGCAAAAAATGCACGGAGAGTCTCGGAAATGATGGCTCTGAGTAGCAGTGATCGGAAGACCCTCGGAGGTTGAATACTCCTAATAAATTTTGTTTAAAGAAGGGAGATGTTGTATATATGGCAGTATTTAGTTAATGGTACATGAACGTAGTATAAAAGAACTGTCATCCATGCAACCGGCCTCTTCTTCATCTAACATGTGTAGGTATGGGACACAATAAACAATATTATAAAATACAAAGTATTTTAACTTAACAAAAACGAAAGTACGGAAAAAGAGGTGTTGGTAGAATGACAAGCCTAACGGTGTAACAATATTCGCAATGGAGAAGTGAATAATTAAAAACAAATTGACGCCATTTTGTCTAATTCATAGGAAAATTGCTTATATAGGAAACTCAGCCCTGAGATCAGCAGTAATTATTGTAGTGGTTGCCCACTGCAATTTTTATGAATATTCACACCCAGGAAATCCTTAAATATTTCCGGTTACTTTTGATAGATTTTCTATCGGCTATGTTTTGCTCACCCACATTTGGGTGCTCCGCCTTAAAAAAGATGTCGGTGCATGGACAGAGACTGCAAGGAGTCGTCGACCGACCTTTAGAACGGAAAATCATTGTCCGGAATGCGTAAGGATCTCCGCAAGATAGAATTAGACGTTCTATTCTTGTTTTTGCATTTTAAGTACCTTATATCCGTACAACAAACCATGGGCTTTGCAAATCCTCCAAACGCTACTCATGCGCTGTATACGACGACAGAACATCATCCAAGTATTTCATATCGATATTTGATCAGTCACACCAACCGTAAGCTAACTGACCAACAGTCAGAATGCTTTTAGTATGTAGGTACCTTTGTGTAAGTATATCTTGCACCGGTGGCGGTGATACATCAATAATGATAATTGTGATACATCTATCCTTGAATGACAATTATAATACGTATGCAAACATTTCTTAGCATGCACATTTACATACCCAAACAGTATAGTACCTATAGAACACTAGTTTTCACCAAACAAAGATAGACCAAATCTAGAAACAGAGCATATTTCTTTTATGTTTGATATAGGACACCACGGAAACAATAACAAGCAAGATGTACCTACTGGGCGATGACAGATTAGTGTCCATATCAGCGATCGAGAAAATAATATTCTAGTTCCAAATCTGGATCTATGTTCGTTTGGTTTAAATGCACCCTTACAGGGTACTAATAACTAGGTTAATGATTATATCAATGTTCGATATACCCCATTTTTTTTTTTAGAAATCATTACTAGTTGGAAAATGGTCCACGAGACCAACCAGCTGAGGTGTGTACATATGTATGCAAAGAATGTTCTAGTAGAGTTAGAAGTTGGGTTCACCTTCATCTGTCTGTCTCCGCATCGTGTTCATACGCTAATGAGATTTATAATTATATACGTAGTAATAATGTAAGCCATCGTTTAATACACATACACCAGATATTTATACCCGGTGAACAGCTTCTATACTCATATTTTCAGACACCAGTCATTGATTTTTATTTCTTTGATGTCAACTCTTTCCCCTTGAAAAGTTTCAGGATGCCTCCAGAATTGCAGATAATTATGATTCTGCTGAAATTTACATCGCAGATGAAGTACCTACAAATAATAATAAGGTATCTATTCTGTATCGTTCCTATGTCATTGTTTTATATAAAGTTGTCTAGGGTCGATGAATGCCGTTTTACTAGTTATTTGAAAAACCTTCTTCCCTTTCTACTTTCTAATATCAATAATAACAAGCTTAGCCAGCGCTTAATAGTAAAGTTATAATCTGTGTCAACCAACCCTAGCGAACAAGATTGGAAATCATAGTCCTAAACAAAACATATGAATAGGTTAGAATAATAGTAGAAGGGCTTAGTTGCACTCTCTTCATCCATCTAAAATCAGGTTTACACGCCACATTTGTTCTGCGATCACATCAGTTTCAACATTCCTCTTAGGTCCTTAAAATGATGTGTTTCATATTCTTCTCTTCATTGCTCTTTGTTTTACATCGTTTGCGCCGTTTTTCCGCATTCCTAGTTATAATAATATTTTGGCACCACTCTTTTCAAATTATGTTCCTAACAACCGCTCTTGTTTTCCTACTTCACCTCTTGTGTCAAACTCGCGCATCAACGCATCATAAAATCGCATCTTCGCAATTATACATCTTCGGACCGCAATATAATCATCGCAAGTGTCGCCTAATGATAAAAGAAGGAAGGAGATAAGAATTATTCACAAAGTGAGGTATGATTCACAATTTCCTAACAAAAATTATTTTCTTTTATCTCACTTCCGAAAACCCAGCTTAAGCGCAAACATACATAAATATACCTACCTATTATTGTTTTCATTATAACGGATATCTGGAAAGCATAGGCGAGTACCGGTAGTATGCATCGATTGTTTTATTCTTGGAGATGTTTGGAACTTGGGACTCGGTTTCCTTTGAATCTACTCGAAAGATAATAAACACAACAATAGCCTTTCGACCTTCTTCTGCATAATATCTCTAGTATAAGCTAAGAAAATTGGGGTTGTAATTTCTGCCTTCATTGATTCTACGTATATCTAATATTTATTATGAATGATTTTAGACTTGATAAAGAATGACACTGTTACTCTTACGCGAACCCAAAGGTTATCAGACTCGTGTGTGTATGTAGTTATTATGTAAACGTCTACAGGTAAGTACCTACTCGTACACATATAATTATCTTCAACATAAAAATCACACATCAATATGCTCTAAGGCCACCCGTCATGTCGTGACACCATGCGCACTTTTAATTATTTCACAATCATTCTTCTATATCCTAATACAATACAATAGCTATTCGAGTGATACCTGTTGTTGGAGCACTGGAGAATTAATATTTTTGCGTCATGGTTAGTTTTTTTTGGTGTTGTTCAGTTGTTATGTTGGTGTCTCTGATTACTATAAAATACTATAATATAAAAATGAATCCCTATTTCAAAATAAAAAATCACCAAGCACCTTCTGCCCAAAACATCGAAAATACCTATTTCCCTTGGTCGCGTATGGACGGCTGGATCAATTTCGTTAATTAATTTTTGTTGTTTTTGTTATTTTCAGGAGAAGGTATTTCAATAGAAAAATTAAGAAAGTTGCGCGGAATTTTTAATTTTAACTTATTTTAATGTACATTAATTGGTAGTTCTCTACAAGGACAACATACACAAGATGCAGAGGGCGAGCTTATTGCAACAAACATACGGTCTCTAACAACCAACCCATATTATTATATTACTCATAGTATATGGAATATACATGTTACTCATAGTATATGGAATATACACGAGTCTTGTGATCGGATTTCAAAAAAAAAATTGATTTCGCTGAAATTAATTTTCTCAACGTTTTCGAGGGTGTAGATTCCAAAAATGGAAAAAAAAAATTCCGCGTACCCGTACGCGTACGCCAAAAATGTGTGCGCACCCATAACTCGTAGTAATTCTTATCCGATTTGATTGAAATTTGGTAGAACGGTTAGCCCCTCGATGTAGATGAGTCAGTAAAATGTTGAGATCTGTACCTTCAGGGGAACCCTCTTAAAGTATCCAAAGAAAATTTCACTTGTTCTAGAAAAAGGGCTAAAAAAGAAAAAAAAATTTCTTCGATTTTCATAAAATTTGGTATACGGGTTGGTCTTATGCTCCTAATACACAAGCACGTAAAATTTGAGGTCCGTAACTTGTGGGTCCCCCTTGAAGTACCGACTAATATTGAATATTATGTAGTTCTAAAGCAGATAATAAAAAGCTCGAATAGTCGATATCATTTTAAAGTTTCTATAATAATTCCAAGGATAAATTCATTTTAATCGTAAAATTATGAATGTTTATGCAAAGATATGTTTTACACGAAAAGGCTGTTATAATATACTATGAGTTCTGGGCTACCCTAGGTTAGCAGCTTTTTATTAATACTTGTACACTTTTTCATAATACTTTTTCTGTATTATAAACACTGTTTGCCGCAAAGATTTTTACTGTCATGCTAAACAGTGCCATTTTTTAACAATAAATAAATAAATAATTATATATTTTTTGTATAAAATAATGATAGAATAAAAAGTTGGCATTATTAAAAAAATTGTAGAATAATTGTACCGACCTCGGTAGCCTAGTTGTACTGGCGTGAACTTCTGATCCGAGGTCCCGGGTTCGATTCCCGGTCGGGTCAGAGTGTTTTTTCACTTGAAAATTCTACCCCCGGTTGCCCTGTCTCAGATTGGACGGGACCGGTTGACTAGAAAAAATTGCCTCAGGCAATAAGTTCCGCCGGATATACTGACACCTTTGTATAGAAAAGGTTTATATTAGAATAAGGAAAACATAATTACTTTATCTCTTGTAACCTTATAGAGCTTGACATTGTTTGAATGTTGGCGCGATTGACAGACAAAAATCGTTTAAAACAGATGCATCGGTCGGAATCATATTGATAAACTACCAATTCGAATTCAATATTCATAGTTAAGACAGGAGAACGTCTGTTAGGTCACCTAGTCTTTGATAGATAAACACGCAATAATTAAAATAAAATGTAATAAAATAATTAACCCAATATTTTTGACAGGTAGAACACAAAATATTTATAGGCTTTCAACCAAAAAAACCTTTTTATTGACTTTTCAGTATCTATTGGAAGCTAAGCCTAATGCGTGTGGAAATTAACAACGAAAATACATTAAACTTTAGCTGGAAACAAATTGATAAAACTTTACCAATATAAATTCTTATAGAGAATGGTTAGGGTAGGCACTATGGTGGTGATAGGCACGTGTATAGCTATACACAATAGGTATGTACTAACTGTGATACTAAAAATAAAATTCCGCGAATAGTAACACGAAGGCTTAATATAGCGGACACTAACACGCTGGGTTTATATCCGTAGTGGATAATGCGAAAACATTTCTACACAAACTTTAAATAGTTTTATTTAGGTTAGGTTCTGTTTCATCGCGTGTTGTGATGTTTCACTGTTTACACACGTATGGACGCACCTTTACCTACTAAAATATTATCAAAACTGTTGTCAAAATACAATGTATGTCATTCTTACTCACAGGCCCTTGCAACAAATCACTGGGTTCATAGACGCATGATTTGCAGGACTGTAGGGGAGACTGGGTGCAAAAGTTAAAGCGGATCTAAGTAACCTACTTATTAACATTTTGAAAAGACTAGATGATCTGTTGCCGTCCAGAGAACCTTGTCAATGTCCGCACGCTGCGCTGTGCCTTGGGACAAAATGAGAACGTTTTTTTTATTTCACAAGCAATGTTTTGATAGCAAGCAGGAAACACAACACAAGGGACCACTGACATACAGAAGTATAAAAAAGCTGCTTACGAACATTTCAGGTACTTACCTAAATAATGTCAGATCAACTAGATTATTAATTTGAGAGCGACTAATCCTTTCACAAACATTTTTCTCGTACATTTTTACCTCCCTATTCTTCTTCTTCATCAGCCTGTTTCCGTCCATTGCTGAATCTACCACCTCTCCTTCCAATCATTCCTGTCCTGAGCCTCCCTCCTCCATGTGCGGCCCGCAATCTTGCCAATCCCCTACCTACAATCTTCTCTTCACTACTCGGAATTCCTTCGTTGGATCCATATCCATCACTTGGTTTGCTATGTGCTCTTGCAGTCTCCATGCGTGTTCATTAATTGCCATTAGTAATTGCCTTTGTTGCAGCTTATACTGTTGATATCCTTCAACATCTGTTTACTTTCAAAATATGTATATTTATGTAGAAAGAAACAATTTTCTGCGTTAGTCTGTAAGATCTCTCTGCTCTAGTTTCAGTCTCCTTGTTTATAAACTGCTTCCAACTTATAACGTAAGTACCTACGACCTACCCATAAGACAACTCCTCCTGACCATTAAAATTATGTCGTCGCGTGCACAGCGCTGCGCTCCATAGCAGTTAAATGTTCCTGGAGTTGGTTGTAAAAAGTTTCGCGAATTTGCATACTAATAGGCTGCCACCAGATTATCAGCTTAGACAAACTGCTCTAGTTCACCGCTTGTCCTTTATGTACTTGGAGTATGCTTCAATGTGGCCACATCATGAGACCGCGGTTAGAAATCACAGAATGCGCACATATATTATGCTTCTTAAATTAACGGATACTCGTTCGCTTGGAAGGAATTTCGAATTTGCTATAAATATACATTTTACTCAAATTAGGTTCCTGTTATGTAAAAAAGAGTTCATATACTATAGATTATAACTGAATGCGATTTTTAACCTAGCGGTTTAAGTCAATAAACATTATCCCGCCTTTTGATGCGAGCCTTGCTTAATGTGAAAGTTTGCGTCACATACTGCTTTATTTAAAAACTACGATCAGTTGAAAAAATAGCTCAGCGATAGAAAATATTACGATCAAGCTGTCATCGAGATAGTTTAACTCATATCGCTTGATTATGAGCTGATCTCTGTAGATTTTGACCCCCCATATTGGATTTAACGTCAACTGATAGTTGTTTCGAGTATACAAGAACGGTTTTTGTAATAAAAACAATGTACCTATTTAAGTTTTTTCCCTGTCCAAATATGTGCTCCTTTCATATTTTGGTCCATTGTACTTGGGTTTATAATATTAATAAAAGGAAATTTAAAGAAATAAAGCAAATATGCATTATCGTAATCATTCGAGGGCTTACAACCATAATGTACCAACTGAATTTATAAGAAATATAATAACGTTTTGAAGAAAATAATATTGAAAGTATACTTTTTAAGTATGACTAAGATATGGAAGGCGTCGGCGTTTAGTGTCGAGATGAAATGTAAACTGTTTGATGCGTGTGTGTTACCCATTCTTCTGTATGGTTGTGAGTCCTGGCACCTGACTAAAGCCCAAGCACAAAAAGTATCTGCATTCGAAACGAAGTGCCTCAGGAAAATTTTGGGTATGAGATGGTACCACCGCATCACGAACGACGCTATACGTCGGCGCACCCAGCGCAGGCCCATCACTTCCACCATTACGGAGAGGAAATGGTCATGGCTGGGACATGTGTTGAGGATGCCGAATGACAGTTGGCCGAGGAGAGCGCTGTTTTTCCTCCCATCAGGGTCTCGAAGACGTGGAAGACCCTCTCATACCGTGTTCCGTTCATTTGAGGCAGAACTGAGGGAAATGGACTTGGTTTGGGAGGAGGTCATAAGCATTGCGCAGGATCGAGCGCGATGGAGAGCTCTTGTTGCCTCCCTTTGTTCCTAAGTGGAGTTCAAATGGAGTTTTGATTTGATACTTTTTAAGTAGGTACAAATATTATAATTGCAGTGATCAAACATAAATAAGTGATTAAAATGATTACACAGTTGCCTTACAAAAAGTACATAAATAAGTTCCTTTTGGCTGGAACATAAAGGTTTTGTATGATTTAATAAGAATATAACTATATTTTGATAAAATAAATAATAAAAAAATAAGGTAGGTACCTATTCTAACTCGAAATCATTCAAATCTGACATAGCGCAACTTGGTTTTAAACACTCGCGTTGCCCGCCTACTATTTTGTTTGTTTACAAATTTTGTATAAAATGTCATCTTCATACAATATAACAAACGCGGACTAAATATATGTTTATAAATTAGTAAAAACTGATCGGTGAGTTATACGTAATCTTACGATTAACGATTTTTTTTATAAGTAAGACGGTTATGTTTATGATGTTGAAATATGTGAATAAGAAGTGATATAATGATTATGATGTGTACAAGCATACATTCTCCCTTTAAATCCCGTTTCCCACACCATGTCCAAATTCCTCAGATCTGTTTGGAAGAATCTGAACACAGAATGAGAGGATCTTCTTCGTCTTCGGGTCCCTGTTGGGAAGAATAAAAGTGCGCCGGCGTATAGCGTCGTTAGTTATGCGGTAGTTACCACCTTATGCCCAGTATTGAAGAAGAAAGGCTTTTTATTTTTATACATTACGTAGGTTTACCCATTTTATATTTGTCTGTATTTAACTTTTTTTGTCTGTGTAGACACAAAGGGTTTTAAGTGCTGTCAAGCCTGTTCCACCGTTTTTTTTTTATCTTAATAAATTAATAAATAAATAAATAAATACCTATTTCTGTCCCCTTTGAGTGAGTTTAGTTTCATTTAAAAAAATACCTACTGATACTGTAAGTATTGGGCAAAACTGATAATCATTCAACTAAGTATCGACCAATAAACCAAGAGAAGGAAGGAACCAGTGGTATAGGATTGCCAGGCACAAAGTTTCCATAATCTGATGATCTGGTGAACCAAATAAATTCAAAAAACTATCTCGCCAATCAACACTTAAATTTGTTGAGGATAGAGGCATTTGGAATAAGTTCGGGATGAATACTAACAATAATTTATTGAAAAACCTCTGTAATAAATCCACCTGGAGTAGTTTTTACAATGCAACTAAGATATTTTATAAACATTCGTTTAAAGCTCGATACCTTAACATAATCTTATGTTTCATTTCCGTTATGGTTGTATACATAAAATGCAGGTCTAATTTCTGGAATTATCAGGTGATATGAGGTATTATTATGATCCTTGTTTTTCATTACTTAATATAAAAAAGGTACCTGCGGTGGAACGAATAAAGCAAGTTAATAAAACCCTTTCATAAGAATAATTTTAATTGTTAGTCGAGCCACTTATTGACGCTCAAGCCTCTTTCAAAACTAATTTCCTTATTGTTTATAATAGAACGAACTTTGAAGATTTTCACACGATGCTTTGAAAAGTTGTCAAATAGTCCTCCAATAGGATCTAAGAGCTAAATGTTAGTATTGTTAATTATAATGGCGACGAGAAAAGCATTCTATTTGCGGTGCTAACCAATCAATGCATTCGCGATGTTCTAAACTAATTTACACCTCTTCCAATAACAAAGAATTTCAATTTACCAAATTGCATATTTTTCTTTCTCACTCGAAGCTATGCAATTTAAGTTTTCTTTGTTTAAGAACCACGAATAGGTACATAGGTACCTACCTGAAACACACTATAATTTTTGGTTGCAGTACATTGTGGTAGGGGCTACGGCTTGCTAGTGGGTATACGGACACACCTTAAAGTTCACACAACACAGATTGTGACATTGCATGTTACAACCACACACATATAGGACTATTTACAAACTTGGTTTTTAAAAATTCGGCTGCTGTCCCACTGAGGGTATAGAAGTCTTCAACACTTCCCTCATGCATGCCATCTGAGGATGCACTTATAATACATAACATGGATCCCAATAAGAGGGAACTCACTTGAAGAAGTACATAGTCTGCGTATCTGTCATGACCTGGACGAACCGTGTTGAGTGCGATCCACATGCTTCTTGGTTGATTAAATCCTGGAGGTTTTTCAGATTCAGTTTGTTTATCAATACCTTTAATCATTGATCTCAATCTTACACGAGGTGTCGCACTTAATATACCTACCTACAAACCAAAATTGTAAGAGGAAATTTTAATCTTAAAATCCAAATTTTGTTAATTTAATATGAACTTCACGAGTGTAGGCACTTACACCTTTTACGATTCATTGTTATTGTATCCGAATAAGAGTTTGTTAACGGTAATGATTCCATGTATGCGAGTACCTTCCTAATAAGTTTGATCGATGTCATTGTCAACAGAGACACGTGTTGGTCCCCTTTGTATGATGACTCGAGCGTTTTCTCTCACACGTGTATATCACCACAAAAGTTCATCATCTGATTTATTACTGCAGATACCCACTAACTACTCTATTGCCTCTCCTTATCTCGTTTCGAATCGTCTTCTGAGCCAAAGAGTGACTATAAATGCTGTATGGTCCATCAAATTTTGTATACTCTGGAAAAATTTGGGTACAAGCTACACTCATAAGGACGTCAAACAAGAAGATACCCCTATAGCAAACGGAAGCATACAATGACATAGTTCTGACGAGAAGGCCTATTTCAGATATACTAGTGGTGCAAAAAAGTTCATTTATCGACTTAGCTTTTGTAGTCTAAGGACGTTTTTGGTGGCATTTGGCCAACTTTTGGTTTCGTAATAGTACTTAGGTCTTGTTTATTGTAAGACACCAGAACTCTTATCAAGAATTTCTTGTTCAGCTTCCTGAACGGGTCCATTAACTTTTCTAGGTGGGTATTCTACTTGAAATTTTTACCCAAGAGTGTCCATCCTATTTCTGATTGGACCCTACTGGTTGAGAGGTTAGCAAACATTGCCTCGCAGTCAAAAAAAAATCGATGAAAATTTGCAGGCTTAATTTTCAACTAACATAATAAATTTGAACCATCAAGTGATTTTCGAAAGCAACTACCTATACAGTATACCTACCTTATTTTATCCGATTTGTATAAAATTTGTCTTGAGTCTTAGAAGAAGCAGGTTTGACACCATCAATTGTAGTGCTGTGTGACACGTGCACTGTATTTCTGAGTGACAATACTGGGAGGTTCCTCTCCGGGGTCAGCCCGAGGTATGACGACATGCGGTACCGGGACAATAACTCGTACTCCATTGTTAAAAGGAACTCACGCATTTAATATTGATGCGGTGTATTAATCGGGTAATGAATCCAACTGAGTTTGTTGCTTTCAACTCTCTTACATCATATTTTATTCCATTATGTCTACATGCATACTTTAACTGAACTTTGATACATCGTACATTTATAAATATAACTACCTCCTAAACTAAACTACATATAGAAATTACCAGGTACTTTGTATTATGTAATTGTAACAATAGATATGTGGTTCTCTTGATCTGATAGGTACTTGTCGTATTGATTTTCCTTTGTGAAATTACAGAATGGAGGATAGCATCATCATCAGTACGTCCTGGGTGGACCCTGGTTGAGTCAAGGAACTTCCTCCACTCCGTCCTTCTGAGGGCCACCAACCTTCAGCTCCTCAGTCGCGATACCCGCATCTGTGCTCACTCCGTCCATCCACGGTAGCTTATCGGGTCTTCCTGCATACACGATCTTCGGGATGGGTTAGGGTTAATTAAGTGTCTGGTCACAGCGTAATCTTTGCTATTTTGATTACTCATATCCTGTCGGAATCTCTGATATCATACAGCTCTTGGTTGTATCTCCAACGCCATACTTCTCCATTATTTGCTTGTCACTATGTTTCCCGGAGGATCCTACTCTCAAAGACTGCAAGCTGTCGGCCGTTCATTTTACTAAGCACCCAGGTGTTGGTGACGTATATATACTTCTCCATTATTTGCTTGTCACTATGTTTTCCGGAGGATCCTACTCTCAAAGACTGCAAGCTGTCGGCCGTTCATTTTACTAAGCACCCAGGTGTTGGTGACGTATATATACTTCTCCATTATTTGCTTGTCACTATGTTTTCCGGAGGATCCTACTCTCAAAGACTGCAAGCTGTCGGCCGTTCATTTTACTAAGCACCCAGGTGTTGGTGACGTATATATACTTCTCCATTATTTGCTTGTCACTATGTTTTCCGGAGGATCCTACTCTCAAAGACTGCAAGCTGTCGGCCGTTCATTTTACTAAGCACCCAGGTGTTGGTGACGTATATATACTTCTCCATTATTTGCTTGTCACTATGTTTTCCGGAGGATCCTACTCTCAAAGACTGCAAGCTGTCGGCCGTTCATTTTACTAAGCACCCAGGTGTTGGTGACGTATATATACTTCTCCATTATTTGCTTGTCACTATGTTTTCCGGAGGATCCTACTCTCAAAGACTGCAAGCTGTCGGCCGTTCATTTTACTAAGCACCCAGGTGTTGGTGACGTATATATACTTCTCCATTATTTGCTTGTCACTATGTTTTCCGGAGGATCCTACTCTCAAAGACTGCAAGCTGTCGGCCGTTCATTTTACTAAGCACCCAGGTGTTGGTGACGTATATATACTTCTCCATTATTTGCTTGTCACTATGTTTTCCGGAGGATCCTACTCTCAAAGACTGCAAGCTGTCGGCCGTTCATTTTACTAAGCACCCAGGTGTTGGTGACGTATATATACTTCTCCATTATTTGCTTGTCACTATGTTTTCCGGAGGATCCTACTCTCAAAGACTGCAAGCTGTCGGCCGTTCATTTTACTAAGCACCCAGGTGTTGGTGACGTATATATACTTCTCCATTATTTGCTTGTCACTATGTTTTCCGGAGGATCCTACTCTCAAAGACTGCAAGCTGTCGGCCGTTCATTTTACTAAGCACCCAGGTGTTGGTGACGTATATATACTTCTCCATTATTTGCTTGTCACTATGTTTTCCGGAGGATCCTACTCTCAAAGACTGCAAGCTGTCGGCCGTTCATTTTACTAAGCACCCAGGTGTTGGTGACGTATATCAACTCCGGTCGCATGAGTCTTTGTTGTGCAGCACTGATTCTACTGAGGTTACTAAATCTGTAGTCCTTTCCAGCAGGCTTACTCTCGACACTCGATTCGAACCCAATCACAATCTCGATTCCAGTTTCAAAACCGTACTCTTGAACCAAATTCCGTGCGATTGGAATTGGATTTGAGATTGGCGTTCCAAGCCGTGAAAACGTTTTCGTTTCAAGTTTGTTATTGCAATATGAAAATATTTTCGCTGTAAATTAGGAATTGATAATTGCTGTTATGTCGCGTTATTCTCAAACAAACTGTAAGGAAGTAAATCTGACATCCGTGAGTGGTATACTTTTTTTAAACATAAAATAAGTCGAATTTGATTTACTAATAACTGTCCTACTTAACAAATATAATAATTTGACGTTGCTTAAATATTTAAGGATTTCTTTTCTTTAAATGGAAACACTCGTTTATATTTCAAATAAACATTTTGACGTTTCTGTATTAGAGTGTGCGTTGTTTGTTTACTTATATTTTATTATAATTATTAAAATGCTAGCATTATTTTATTTGCTGATTTATCAAAATAAATCTTAGGTATATATTTTTTAAATTTGTTGAAAGAGCGAGAGCGTCTCACATTAATAGAAGAAAAACGGGTGGAAGCAGAACGCTTAACAGCAATAATTCCGTTTAAAGAAGCTGCAGAAAAAATGGGGCAGTGTGCCAAATTTCAATCGCAACTATTGCTGCCATTCGTTCAGGCTCTGCTGAAGCGGCAGCAGCCTTGAGGGAAATTGCAAAGGCAATATCCAACAGAAAATAGTTTTTTTTTTATTTTGTATTTTTTATAATTTAATTATCAAGTATAAAATAATAGTCAATAAAATTATTATGTATGACATTATATTACAATTTTGTTATTTTTACAAACCTTGACAATTTACATATATGTACCTACTATTATATACATGAAACGTATAACAGAATTCACAATAAAGAAGCTTTTTATAATAAAATGGTTATTTCTTAAGCTCTCTTAAATTATTCATATTCGCCTATGATGTGAATTCCACAGCTGATGAACTATCTCATGTCTGGCTTCAGTCATGAGCTGCCGAAAGAACTGTTGGTTCTGTGGGTATGGTTATATTATCATTTTCATGTCTTCCAATGGTAATGATGTCGAGTTGCATGTTTTGCACACAGCTATCACTTCGTCTTTAAGGTTTTGTCATATGAGGTTCCAAAATCCCGCACAACTCTTCAAACATCTCTTTTGATATTCGCTGTAATTTGCTATACATAAATTCCCCACTACTCATGCTAAACGCATTTTGCGAATATCTTGCTATTTTACGCAAGTTATTTCGTTGACGCATATCAACTTGACGCGCGTTTTCCAAAATGTTAAAAAATAATGCAAGACGAGCCATTTTTTAAAATAATATAATTAAAATACCTCTTCTCGATTTCAAAAAAGTCACTTTCTTGCGATCTTGTAAATAATGACAGTTAGACGATTCCAACACAATCCCGTGGAATCGAGTAGTTGTCAAAACGACGTCAAGAGTACCAATTTTCAAATTTTACACGATTTCACATGTTCTTCAAATCACCACTCGATTTGAATCCAATCGTGCGCTAGCGTCGCATTTCAAGAGTACCATTTTGGGATTTTACGATTTTAGGATTGGAATCGAGTTTCAAGAGTAAGCCTGCAGTTGGCAATAAATAATGTAACTGGCCACAAATTTTTCATGCAGGCTTACATTTTTACTTACAACCAATTAAAGTATGAAAAATGAAACATTAAAATGAATGAACTATCAAATACGAACAGTAATTAATGGGCATATAGCCAGGCAGGTATAGGTACATTTTCATAATATTCAAAATTGTTGTCGCTTAGATTAGGTTTAAATGTGTTTGTCAAAACTTGCAAATAAAGTAATTTTTAGGCACTTAAATAATTTTTAATAAAGGATAACATGTTATAATAATATCTTATAATAATATAACACTTTTCTATACAAAGGTGTCAGTATAGCCGGCGGAACTTATTGCCTGAGGCAATTTTTTACAGTCAACCGGTCCCGTCCAATCTGAGACAGGCCAAACCCAGGTAGAAATTTCAAGTGAAAAAACACTTAGCAAAACTCTGACCCGACCGAGAATCGAATCCGGGACTTCGGATCTGAAGTCCATGCCAGTACAACTAGGCTACCGAGTTCGGTTTTATATTCACGTTATCTGTAATACATAACTTATTCTTTATTATTATTATTATTTGATCTTATTATTTTCTTTGGAATTTAAACTCAGGCACAAATCATTCCTTGTGGGATGGGATTGCCGGTAATTTGAAAAAAAAAACATAATATTACTACCTACTTATTGTTTTATCCTTGTGTGAGATAACAAAGTTGCGATAAACTGATATAAAGATTTGAGTTTACTGCTTAATATTAGGCCAAGGAAGAACATGCGAAACTGTTATCCAGTACCTATGAACCTTCATACAAACCTCTGATAAAGTTTTCATTGGATGTTTGTTGCTCTTGATAAAATACATAGGATATTATCACGAACGCACATCCGTATAAATATGGGTAGGTAGGATGCATGATACCCAACATTGGTTAATGTAGGTACAAGGTAATATTAATTACTATACATGTAAAAACACTAAGAACTGATAACTCTGAGTTTGTTATTGTTGAAAATAACAACTACTAGGTAAGTCTGATAATGATTGTTAATCACCTCGCTGCAATGCGGGTTCTTTATTCCTTTGAATGAAGGTCGAGAATTATTCCATACAACCCCGTGACAGTTTTGGTACCTTTATATTATTATATTGATTAGTTTTATGTGAATCTTGAGATGTAATAGGTAATGAAGGTTCTCTTAAGGTTGTGTTAGTCTGGGCACACTATCACAGAGAGGAAGGCACGGCGGCATTTTCATTGTAAACATTACAACCGTTTGAGGTTTGCCTGCATTTTTTTTCAATAAGTAAATGAATCTGAACTCACTCAAAGTGAACACAAATACACACATTGACTCGTCAGTAAGCTACTTAAAGCTTGTGTCGTGAAAGAGAAAGATTGTCGGCACCTGATGGGACCGGTCCCACGGCCTACAGTACGAAAGCCGGCGTCGTAACCTCTAGGCTACTATAACCACTTCGATATATTATATTTTGAAATAATTACATAAACCACAAATATTTTCATTACAAATAACCCTTATACATATTGTTTAAACGTTATATTCTAACAAATGACATACTTCGCTACTCAATATATCTCTCATTCAATCAAGAATAATTATAATATAAATAGGTACCTATATTATCTAAGCTTGATTCCAAACCATCCTTGAATAACCCTCACCACACCCAATTTTTAATGGAACCTGCCATAGATTTTTACTTGAATACTACTACTACTTGAATTGTGTGGAATCTGCACACAAAATTTACTTTTAATAAAATACTACATAGATAAAGAAGATACTTAAATAATTAAACAATTTATATGACAAACTAAACGGAATTTTAAACCTTCACAAACTTACGCTAAAATATTAAACTTATATTGCAGTTTTAGTGGGTAAATGTTATACATTCAAGTATTATTTGTACATACATTCCAATTAAAATTTCCGTTAAATTAGATAAGAATGTTTGCTATTTTTTTAATGCTTTGCTTGGCATATTGCCCCCGAATAGGTTGAAAAACTTATCCTCTCTGTCATAGTTTTTGAAAAAGTATTTTTACGACCCTATCGACCCTAATAATAAAAAGCTGGTAGATGAATAACTATAGTTCTCAATGTACGCTATAGGGCGCTATGAGATTTATATGTAATCAGAAGTACAAAACATTCAGTATATTTTACCAGTTAGGTACGAAGTTGTAAGTAATTGGAAGAAACTGCTTCTTAAATAGCCAGTCACACAAAACAAGCTTTTAATGTTAATGTTACAGCAGAAACGTTAAAATATAATGTTAACGACTAAAGCTGTAAAACGTTCCTATGCTAATAAATATATGAACGGACCAAAAGATGGAAATACCGTAAGTAGGTACACATCCTAAATATTTACAGTTGTAATGTAGCATTTATTTAAATGTGCTCGTATGTTACAAATACCTACCTATTAATTTTGCATATTATATTTCAAAAATACCCTTGTATTTTAGTTTTATGTCTCTCAAAGCGTTGCAGCAGCAAATGTTTCCCACAAAGTAACTTGGTACGAGATGGGTTTCAATCCTCCAGTCAATCTTCCTGACATTAACACTCGTTCATATAAAACACATAAAAGCGAGATTTTACGATTGTTTCATGATAGTAGGTACAGCAAATTCTGTTATCTGCGAATAGTGTGATTACTAAAGATTGTTTTATAATATGCATTTGCATATTTTCATATGATAATGCATATTTTAGTTTATTTTTTTCGCATAATGAATATTTTGAATAAAACCAAATTTGTGTATAGAATTGACGTATTTAATGTGCATTTTTGTGGAAATGAGAGGTGATAATGAAACTGGTACTGGTTAGAAATTGCCATTTGGCAATAAATCGATCCGCCCTTTGCAACTAATACCATTTATAACCTCAATAAAGTATCTTTTATTTTATATATAAATGTCTTTGTCACTAGCCACGTATGTTTAATTTTTCACACAGTCATGTTTCAAAAGTAAAATTATATGTGTAAATTTTGTGTAAAACTGTAGCATTGCGAAAGTGTATAAAAAGGATCGAAATTTCATTTAAAATACAAAAAATATAAGTAGAAGTCATATAATTCTTATTTTATAAAGATTTTCACAGCAATATATAAAATAAGGTATGCCATGACAGGAGGGTAAAACGGGGATCTTTTCTGTTTATGGCTCGCTTGGGCCATACGAGTACCAAAGAGAATGTAGCAAAATATCGCGAACTACAGGTATTATAGGTACCTATATCTACATTCATACAGTATTTAGTAAAAAAATCCTATTTAGGCATTGAACAGAATGATATTACTGGACAGGGAAATTTTGTTGCAATGTAACTGGCAGGCTATTTTTTCTTCTTTTTCAATAAATATTGAAAATGTCATATTTGAGTGAACAAAAAGTTTTATTTTAGAAATAATATAGAACATATAATTATTTACAAAAACAAGTATCATATTGAGTCACGCCAAATCTTAAAAATTAAAAAAAAAAACAACCGGCAATGGGCGAATAAAAATGTTTAAAATTTTGTATTGCTTTTTTAAATAGTATGTTGCATATTTCGGTGAGCTATCTTGCCTATTTTGAGAATTGATGTTGCATATTTGAACCATTTCTCACCACAGCGATCGCTAGTTATTACTTACCATGAGCCAAGGGCTAGGCTCAGCTAGACATGGAGGTGACCTAATGAAAGTATACCGTGTCACGGGTCACCGGCGTCGTTATTCTTATGACTACCAATCGTGGCGTGGCTCAACGCAGATAATACTATATCTACGATAATATTGTGAACTCCTTTTAGTCATAATGTATGGGTGGAAGCAGCTGAGGTGTTCATACAGTGTTCACTATCTACAGACTGCTGTATGGTCATATCGTTTCCAAAGGGAATTACATTCTCGGAGATAGGTACCTACCTAGATGCTAAACTATTGTACTTTATATTGGTGAGTCGTGTGAGAATTATTGCAGCGTTCTTATTCTCAAAAGTAAACGCAGGTAAAATACATCAAATTTATATAGGTAGCATATTATCCTGATACCTAATATGTTAATTTGGGCTAATATGTTAATGAACACAGATACACTTTCGACATCTTTCACAGAATATAAAGATTGTGTTGTGAAAATGGAAATGGTCGGCACCGGGATTCAAAACCGCGACTTTCAGTACGCTGCACAGTGTATGTACGAAAGCCACTGGTGAATGATACCAACCACTTCGTACCGTTTGTTTCAATATGAAATATCATTCCTGGTTGGTGAATTTTATAATAGACTAGAGGCCGCCCCAGCTTCGCACGGGTAGATAGATGCTTAAAAATAATTTAGTTTTCATACAGATCCCTAACTTTTTCAAAATATTTTATAGCATATGTTAATCTGGAATAATTGCATTGCAATGTATCGTGTCACGTCACTTAACCACCGTGACTACTTTGCGCAGTATTTTTACTAAACTTGATATGACTCCCCTCAGTCCCCTCCCCGCTCCCGTACGCACTCTACATCGGATAAGTTGGGATGATAGACTATGCTTTTTTTCCAATACTCACATTTTTAAACTCGAATTCGAATGGAATGTCCGAATTGAATAATTCAAAAAGTTATACAAACATATTGAAGCAGACTTGAATATGAACTAATTTATTTTAATAAGGAGTAATACCAAGATACCAATAAAGAGCCTTTTCTAGAGGTGACATTTTATTGATTTTTTTAAAATAAAAAAACAATTGTCTTATTGTGGCATAACTATAATAGTTAGACATATGCTGTCGCGATACTTTTTGTAAATTATTATGTCTTCTACAAAATTGTACTACATTATTTTATTCTATCATCATTAGTTTTCACAGCGTTCGCGATAAAAATAATATTTTTGGTAAATTTTTTACACCTTGGGTTACATTATTGGAGTTTTCGTTGTTTACCCAATTTTTTTTGGAAATTCAATATAGCCTATGTTCACCGAAGATAGTGTAGCTTCCTAAAAGTGAAAGAATTTTTCAAATCGGTTCAGTAGTTTTGGAGCCTATTCGATGCAAACAAACAAACAAACAAAAAATCAAATCTTTCCTCTTTATATATTAGTATAGAAGTATAGATAGGTGTAGAAAATGCTTATTTATTTTATGATTGTCCTTAAAATCAGCTGTAGGTACAGTCCCTTATAGAATCCCAGTTCTACTGAGCGATGTTGAAAATAATAATAATAAACACTTTATTGGTAAAAATATACAATGATAATACTAAACCAAAATTGGCGGGCTTATTGCCTGGGGCAATTTCTTTCTTCAAAAATTTGGGACAGTAAGACATTTCTTCCCTTAGGAACAATTGTATGAATTCTTCTTCGATGGCCCACTTTGAGCCTTGGCCGCACTTAATCTTCGCCTCCAACTCGCTTTGTCCTCTGATGCAGCCCTTCAGTGTGTCACCCTATAGAAGCTGTATTGCGTAGTACGTACCTCTTGTGTTTGCCTACTCTTTCCTTACGCCCGGATGTCTCTCCGAAACTCTCTGTCAGGCATCCGTGAAGACGACATTCAATTCAATGGCATTCATTAATCATCATTACTGATGATCAAGTATCACAATGACATATTTCTTCGATATAATAATATTTCCTACAGAACTATTGACTTACCGACGAGTATAGAAAACATGTACGAGTACTTATGAAACATATCGCGTGGAGTTAGAATGCTTCAACCAAAATGCCGAGTTACGGACGAACTAAACCAATTATAATACTTGATTCGTACTTTCCGAATAGGTGATTGAGTGTGATATGTATGCAAGTGAGCCGGTGCCGGTGAGTGTATAGTGATAGTGTAATGTTGTGATGAAAGACGTGGGAACAGGTGAACTTTACACTGCAGTTGGCATCTACTCACAAGTGGTCAAAGATCTGCGATTATATTGTCCTATCTAGTTAGTACTTACCTAATACATCTATTGAATTGCTAAATCCTCGCTCGTCTATTTCTTGTAAGATCCCCTGGAAAGTTTGCTTTCCCATGCTTTCGCTTCAATAATCAATGGAAATGGGGGATTCTCATATCAAGCGAGCTGTCAAAAATGCGTCCTTCGATCGAATAGAAATCGTTCGACACGATCAAAATGGAGGACAGTCATTCTACGAGCTGTCAAAATTTGTCTCGTTACTTCCTTCCATAGCTTCCTACTATGTATGAGAGTTATCGATAAGAAGTCCATCGTATACGAGGTTTCGTGAACGTGGTTTAAGTCATTCTGAAGATATAGATGTTCTACTCTATTGTACAATGCCTATCTATAAAATTATTCGATTCAAATTAGATTTTCATGGATTTAATTTGTTTATTATTTGTATAGGATTTTCGCCAATATTTTATTATTTTGGATAGGTACCTTGAATATTGATAATCATATATAAAAAAATTTAAATAGTTTCAAATCTACCTGTGTTATATTTTTATTTTTCTTCCTTTTGTCCATGAGTTTCAAACGGATATACCGTAGTAGGTAGGTACTTACACACCCGTATATACAAAAACATTTTGATGTTGGAATATAATACATAACAAGGGTGTACCAAAATAGTCGTGATCTGTCTCAGTAACATGTTCTCTGGAGCAAACTTTTGCATGGTGGGGCAAATTTTAAAAAAGTCGTGGGTTCGATCCCAGGTGCCGACCATCTTCCTCTTTCACGACACAAGATTTACTGTGAAAAAGTCAAAGAGTGACCTTGTGTTCACTTTGAGTGAGCACAGATTCTTTTTATAAAAAAAATCAATAATAATGAGAACTCACCGCTTAAATGTGTGTAAGTATATTATGCCCAAGGGGAATCGTTGGGTAGGCGGCGTTAGATGGTCATTCAGTCAGTGTTCTGGGCTTTTCAAATAAAGAAACCAGTCATCTTTCATCCAACTCAAAATAAATACATACTGACTATTTTATCAGTAAATTTCGTTCATAGGTATATTGCATCTTTTAATTTTTTGATTACCCAATTTATTCAGAAAATGTGAGAGATACTTGCATAATTTAATTCTTCTAGCACTCATGTCATCGGAAATAATAACATTTTATATTTGATTTTTTTATTTGGAGATCATATTGAATTTTCAGGACAAAATAGCTGATAAAATATTTCTTGCAGACAATAAAATTAAAATCATTACGTATTTGATAAAGAAATTTAATAATAAGACTTCTCAGCATATATTATTTGATTTACATTTCATTTAAAAATAATTTAGCTCTGTTTGTGTGTTATAAAAGTGATTGTATCGGTTGAAAAGTGGAGTTACCTTCGTTCTAGGACTAACCGTGGTTTATCTGTGCACCAACAACCATCTGAGGAACTTCTATTATATAAATATTAATGGGTTATCGCAAGAGGATTAAACCGAGATTCTTATAAAGCCTCTACATTATCTCTAGAGTTTGTAAAAATGGATGCTTACCTTCACAATTTGTTGATTTGCGAGTGGTGCTTGTTTGAGTACAAGCACATTGTTTTTGGAATGTACCTAGAATACTTTAAATTAATTATAGAAATCCAGTACACTGACGCACTGACCAACTAACTCTGTGACGTCATATATATGAGCCATGAGAGATATCTATCAATAGGTACCCTGGTTGCAGAAAAGTAAACTTATACAGAAAATAATGTTCAAATAAAACAATGTTTAACTTATCCACAAATTTTTATTTTCCCGACTAGTTTCGTAGGTACACGTCCTACATGGTCACGGGAGACTAAGAAACTAAGGTCACGGGAGACTAAGAAACTTTTTCTTAGTCTCCCGTGACCATGTAGGACGTGTACCTACGAAACTAGTCGGGAAAATAAAAATTTGTGGATAAGTTAAACATTGTTTTATTTGAACATTATTTTCAAATATATCCATCAAGAAATGCATGTTCACGAGTTGGTTAATTTTATACAGAAAATTTGAAAGAAGCTTTCTTTACGTAGTAGGTACAATTAACTCTCACCATATCTGTGTATACAAGAACTTTAGGTACCTACAACCATCATCATCTTAACAAGTAGACATTTTTGAGAATAATAATACTAGAGAAATAATGTGCTACTGCGCATGGTTCAAACAAGTACCACGTGACTGCTGTTAAACTCGTACAAAATGTGACGTTTGTCGGTAGCGGTTAGTGACGCACGATTTTTTTATTTTTTTTATTTATTCATTTATTTATTCAATTCAATTATTACAAAACATTTTGAAAAAAAGGATTAAAAATGTTGCCCAAATAGGCTCTAAGCCTGTTCTAGGGCAAACAAAAAAAGGTTCTAAAAATATAGTCTTATAATAATATAAGTTGGTACAAAAAAAAACACAACACACTCTCACAATCACAAATACCTTCACACCCT
This sequence comes from Mystacides longicornis, assembly GCA_963576905.1. NCBI lineage: Eukaryota > Metazoa > Arthropoda > Insecta > Trichoptera > Leptoceridae > Mystacides > Mystacides longicornis. The sequence goes on along the minus strand of OY756420.1, from coordinate 19,220,479 downwards.
CATTCACTGACATTCACATACATAGCATATAAGTGAGACAACAACTGCTTTATAAAAAACAAACGTAAATAAGGCAACCATCAGTCTGTGCGGAAATAATTCGAATGTTTATTTTTAGCATTAACACAGAGGAATTTTATGTTTTAATCAAATAATTAGTTAAAAAAACCTATGGGTTTGTTGTGTTGTCTTGTACTCGTGGATGAAGTAAAATGAATTATTATTGATAATTATTTATTTTCAGTCACGTGACTGTTGAATAGAGGAACCAATTTTCGGTTCTGCGCATCCAATAAAGTTCTCTAGTAATATTTGACACTTTGTTTTCCGAGGTGTTAGGTTGTGGTCTTGTAGGCGATATTCTGCCCACTTACGTTATTTCATTTTGGGAAAAACCATATTCCCGGCATTCACAATAACTCGTCAACAATTGCATAAAACAGTCCTATTGTTATTGGTGTGTGGTGTCTCTTTCTTATTGCAAGACAATACTAACCAGGATAGAGGCTGTGTTGAGAAGACAAGAAAGTATACAGAGAGTCTCACAAAACTAACTGGTGAGTGGTGACCCCATGATGTGCCAAGGTCCACTGGGTCAACCAATACTCCGAGTGTCAGCGCACTCGCACTGATATTCATTTCTGTCTGCCATCCTATGCTTTCACGCGGGTTCATCTGTATGGCTCTCCGTGTATTATTAGGACGAGGATTATTATATTAATTTGATGTACCTATGAACTGTATAAAAAATCATTTCCAAAATATATTCATTCATTCTGACCACAAGAACTCTCCACTGCGCTCAATCTTGCACATTTTTTTATGTCCTTCTCCCACCCCATTGCCAAATTCCTCAGCTCTGCTTTGAAGGATCCGAACACAGTATGAGAGGGTCTTCCTCGTCTTCGAGATGTTTTTGGGAGGAAGAACAGCGATCTCCTTGGCCAACTGTCATTCGGCATCCTTAACACATTTCCCAGCCAAATCCATTTCCTCTCCATAATGGTAGAAGTGATGGGCCTACGCTGGGTGCGCCGGCGTAGGTACATATTTTTATTTTATTCATATCAATTTTAGTATCTACCTAGAAAAAATATCGAGATTCTGGCCACATGCGTTACATCTTATTAACTAATTAAGTTTAACAGGTTTGCATGAGTTGTTGTCATAAAAAATATTATAACATAGATAATATTAAATCTATCAAACACGTTTTACCCACTTAAGTACCTATTTGTTAGTTAATTTTATGTTTTTTTAATCTCTTATAGGAAATGTCTGGCGTCTAGAACCATCCTTTTTTTGGAACGTCCATGACGTAATTAAATTAATGTATTCTTCCTTCCTTCCTCGAAGACGAGGAAGACTTTCTCACAATGTGTTCAGCTTCTTTGAGGCAGAGTGCAGTCATAAACAATGCGCAAGATCGAGCACAATGGAGAGCTCTTGTTGCCTCCCTATGCCTCTAAGTGGTGTTTAAATGGAGAATAAATGAATGAATGAATAATTCTTATTTAACACAAGGGTGCGATATTCTGGTACGACCAGCCAGCGACCAGCTAGCTATACGCGTACAATTGTTATTGAGATAACTCTAGTGTCTAGCTAGAGCATTTGGAGATCTTCAAGAAATACAAGTGTGTACTCTGTACATTATGCAATATACAATCCCTTTTTATGGTGATAGTCAATACTCCTACATATAGGTACCTCCTGCCACAACCCTTCTGCGAAGTACGAACTATGTTTCGATTTGGATATATTTATTTATTTATTTAATAAAGACACCAACAGAACACTGAATAAAACAAACAAAAAAAACACGAAACAAACACATAGAATATCCAGTGCTTCAATAACAGGTATCTCCCGCATAGCCATTATTATGATATGTTTCGAATTTTTTTTACGTAAAACCTGTGGCAAATCTTAAGGCTTCCTTGGCTAGAATCGACCACATTTTGGGAAGTCAGCTGTGACTTTGTGTAGCATAAAAAGTGGCATATTATGTATGTTAAAGAAATAATTAAAATTTAAAAAAAAAACTCTTTTTTAAAACCAAAATGAATCTGGGCTCACTGAAAGTGAACACCATACATTTTTGACATCTTTTTCAGAAAACAAAGCATTTTACGTTAAAGAAGAAGTTGTTCGGTACCGAAGATTGCACCCAAGATCTTCATAAGGATACAATCCATAATGTCGAACACCATAACCGTAATTTTTTTTTTCTTATGGAGTCAAAAATTCCATACACTACTGATGATAGCCCAATGGAACTGTAAAACACAAAACTATCAAAAATTTCAATAATATTAGTAAAAAAAAAATTAAAAACGGTTGACTTTTAATAATATATAATCGTTGTTATACTCTACGCCATTATCCGTGTTGTTATATTATAAGGTCGAACCCTAGACCTCGACATTGTAAAGTTAAATAATACCTTCCACCATTGTGAATATGAAATGAGATGAAATATATTTATGTAATGGAATGAAATCCTATTTAACATCTACGAAGAAGATCTGATAAATAGATTTGTTGTCTTGTAAATTGTGCTAGATATCACTACAGACAGACATGATAAAAGTTATACCTACATAATATATTATACATTTAAACTACGATTTAAGCCGCTTGGAAGGGTAGTTCGTGAATATCTTGATGTCAGAAAATTCTTATTAAATGTTCTTTTAGATAATGTTTGATATAACGTTCCAAATATTAATGGATTCCTCTGGGGCTAGTACGAGTTTTATCGAAAGCTAATTGCACGCAAATAAGCGCTTATAAGCGTGCAATTAGTGTTCTAAAATCAATCGATCATTTTAGTATGAAAATTTTTCGAAACTCTTTCGATGATCGTTTCGATATTCGATCATCTAAAACTTATACTAGGGCTACTGTATCGTTTTCCAGGATTAGATCTTATGGATCGATGAACTCTCAGGGTCGAGGGGCTTTTGCAGGGGAGATCGCCAACGTCAGAAGAAGAAGACATTTCATAAGCAACAACTATTGATGCAATCATTAAGTCACGTAGATTTTGATTTTTAAGAGGTCATTTTGTACAACTTTGAACCACTACTGGCTTACGCTCGTCTTCTACTGCTGTTACGAAAGCTTGCTTATGCATGATCTGCATGTTTTCCTAGGAATACGGTACGGATATAAACTGCGGTGAACGTGTCAGTGTATAGGTTGTTACCGTAGTAACAAAAAACATTGTCGCGATTTTCAAAGACAGCCGTCCTGTCAGACGACACATCTCTCCATGGGAACCCATTGCATTTTAGTGTGATAGCTTTATGTTAACAACGTTTGCCATTTTGATGGTCAAATTCGTCGAAATCCCGCAATTCCAATAGAAATCTTCGACGTGTTCAAGATGCAGCACCCCCAAGTAGTATAAAAATGATTGAATGAAACACAAAGTAGGTAAGTATAAGAGATCCAGAACGTTGTAACTTTGCTGGGAAATGAATGAAATAATGACTTCATAATTTCCGGCTTAAACCAATAAGGATTCATAAAAGCCCTAAAATTTAATAAATGCTCTCGGGTCAAACAATATGACTCGGTTTATCAGAGGTTGGATGGCACGATGACGGTTGAAATCGTTATCTTCCTACTCTTCTCCATCTCCAGTGTCTTCTTTGAATATTTTTATTCTATGCTGCTACACATAGTTGGATGTAGGTACAAAAGATCAAAGATAAACTGACAGGAATGTTTGACCGTGAGAGCTGGGACAACATTGGGTTGTCTCATCTAAGAACACCATTGCCCACCTTTGTACAGTTCGAGGTAGATAATTGTATGCGCCTACTTACCTTAATCATTACAAACTGTAGATAAAATCTTTAGCAATATCAAAATAATATTGTGTACAGTTAAGAGTAGGTATAAATGTTCGCATAATTCGATACTTCTTAGCAATACCATTATACGAATAGAAGTAAAGGTCTTCCGTCGCCATGTGACGGAATACGTGGCATGTTTTGTTACTTGTATAATGGTTAGACCAGTAGGTATTAATTGATGTTATATAACAATCAATTAATTTTTGCATAGTAAAGTAAGTGTAAAGAAATTATTATTGACTAGCTGATACCTCTAGCGTTAGATTATTCCAGAGAAAAGAAGAGGTTGGTAGACTAGTGGTTACGACGCCCTGTTTCGTGCGAAGGTCGTGGATTCGATCCCAGGTGCCGACCATCTTCCTCTTTCACGACACAAGCTTTAAGTAGCTTACTGTGAAAAAGTCAGAAAGTATTTGTGTTCACTTTGAGTTTTATAAAAAAAAAAAAAAATTGAAATAAAATTTTAATTTTGAAAATACTTGTACTTTAAATAGAAGTTTTCACTTACAAGAAAGTAGTTTGTGCTTTCCTATTCAAAGTAAAACTCAAATCAATCAATTTATCTATTCTAGATAAAAAATAATGTTGGTGGCTAAATATAATTAAACATCGTGTAGTTATACTTTTTCGCCGAGAACCATCAGGTCGTTAAAAATAGCGTGTTTAGTATAAAGCCTGTTTTAATTCTTCCCGTCAAACGAACAGAAATATGATCGCAGCAATGTTATCACGCACAAAATTATGGAGTTAATTAAACGGATGTCATGTCATTTCGATGTCTGTAGGATTTAGGTAAAGTCATAAATTAATTATCATAATTTGATAACGACGTTACAGAGTTTCAGCGACAAGACATAATAACTTCTGAACATGAAGAATTAGGGCATTGTTTTATTTATAACCAGTTGACCTGAATCAATAAACGTCGTGTTAAGTTATACCTAAGCTCAATTTGTTGCCTTTTTTGAGTTTGAACAATTCGCCATGATCTGAAAATACCAAACCAACATGAGTGAAACGCTAATTCCATTTTATCAGGCCAATACGAATAAAAAAATTATCAAAATTAGTCCATCAGTTCTCAAAGCTATCATCAAAAAAAAATTGTTTAACACAGTATGTATAAGAAAATAAACAGATTCTTGACAAAATTGGTCCAGCAGTTTTTCAATTACAAATGTTGTAATTAACACCGCCTACTTTGTTTTATATTAGTAGATATAGTCAGAAACAGACTCTTAATGTTTTTTTTTTCTAATTCTTAACACAAGACAACTTCCTCCTATATTAGTATGAAAAAGAAATTAACGTAAGTAGAAAGTAAGTAAGGTTAATCAAATAAAAGAAGAAAGTACACAACAAGTTATTGCTACTCATAAGATCATTTTAAAAGAGTCCTGTAAAACTGTTAATCTGTAATCTGAAAAAATGTGGTCTACGTAGGGATGTTGCGGACATTCGCATCAGCATCCGCAAAGGAGGAGCATCCGAATCAATTTGAACATCCGCATCTGCATTCGCATTTATTGGTACAGTTTATCATTTTTTATTCTGAGCTCATCATCCGCATCCGCAGATGTGAAATTTCATAAATCCGCATCTACATCCGCTTCCACGGATGTCAAAAAACCTGCATCCTCAACATCACTAATTTACAGATAACCTGAGTTCTTTGAAGGTGAAGGTGATTGAAGGAGTTTTCTAAAAAAAAGAAGAAGATCTCAAACACATAGGTTGTAACTTGATTCTTTAATTATATACCTATAATTACACTCTTTAAATCTTTCACATTAAGCTAGTTCTTAAAGCTTGTGTCTTGAAGGAGGAAGATAGTCGGCACCTGGGATTGAACCCACGACCTCCGCACGAAATAGTTAAGTCGGCGTCGTAACCGCTAGTCTACCAATAATAAAGGTACCTCCTTCTATTATCTTCAAGCTCACTACCAGTTGTATAGAGAAATCACTCGATAGTAGATATGATAATCATCATACATATTTCCGAGCAATTTATCATATTATCATAGACATTCATTACATTGAGAAAATCTATTTCCGAATATTTTATCCTCTTAACACGAATCTATAACTCAAAATAGTTTATGAGGCGAGCTTAAAAACAGCAAATAATAAATTGGATATAAAATTTATTTAAGCCCTCGAAGAGGTTTAAGTGTTAAAACACTCGGCGTGAACGTCTACGTGTTCTCTACAAGACTATCCCGTGATTTATATATTTAATTAAGATGAATCTTAACAACGTTTTTACACGTTTCTTTGCTGTGAAGTGTCTAGAGTTTATATCTCTTTTAATTGTACATGCGCTGTGGCTCGTAGGGAGAGATAAAGAGGCTGATTGACGACAAAGGAACATAGAGAAAACCAATCGAAAGATCGAGTCTCAAAAGATGACTTCTCTTTACAAAGATGGTCTCATTAAATTAAGAGTGCACTTTTTCATTTTAAAATAAAAACGCAAAAAGTTGGTTAATTTTGTTTCATTATAAATTACCAGTTATTTTTATTACTTTGCAATAGAGGGACAAGGGACAAGGCTTGATTAACATCTCTAATATAAATGAAAGTCGGGCTAGTGAAAGTCGGATCGGCACAACAGATTCTTCCGATGTTTGATTTATTGGATCCTTCTCCGCTCCGGATAATAGAATAACTATTAAAAATTTGAAAATGCGTAATAAATACTATAAAATATAATATTAAAGTTAGTATGGAACGGATTTCCTGCGACGCCAACGTCATCTATGAAAAATTCTATAACAACAAAATTATTGTTTACCTGACATTAAAAATATTGGTACGCAGATTTTTGACGGATTTTTTTTCGGGCTTTCATAAATATTTTTTAAACATTCAAACATATTATTTTAAACGTATTTTTGTATAGGTAAATTACAAATTTGAAATCAATAATCAGTTGTCCTGTAGTCCTTACAGTAAGGACTACAGGACAACGTCTGTTGATGGGAAAGCCAGTATTATATAATATTAGGTAGGTACTATTCAGAAACATAGCCAAAACATTCCTAATATTATAAAGCTTTCCTGAAAAGCCTCCTCATAGAACAACATTAACGTTTCAAATTCCCAACAAGATACACTACCCTTTTGCCTAAAGCAATAAATAAATTATTTTACAATTAATTAAAATCTATAATTGGCAATACATCTAGCGTTCCTTTAGGCTGCCCACGTACTGATATATTATTAATATACATAGATACTAGCAGCAAAACCTGTCGGTTGACAGGTATAGAATAGCGTATATACATAATTGTTTGATTTTCCAATAAATCAGTTTATCGTCCCTTAAAAGGGTCTTTACCGCACGAGAATTGCGGACAATTGGACATTTCTTGTTGTAGCAATAGTTTTGTGGTGTGTTGTGTTGCGTCAGAAGTCATCTATTTTCATAGCACAACACAATAGTTTCTATCTTTTCAGATAAGTATTATAAGAATAAAAAATATTTCCCGTACTTAAATTGGATTTGTCACGTACAAATTATTTCGCGTGGGGTTAGAGTTTTAACGAAAGTACCGAGTTACGAACGAACTTGCCAATTATAATATAGGATTTGTTTTATCGAATTCCCGGAAGAAACGCACTCGCCACTCAGCACCCATTGTCTTTACTGTGTGTTTGAGCAGTTACCCATATTAATTATTAATACACGCAGGTAGATACGTACGGGTTTTATAGTAATTTTTCCTTTTAGAGTTGAACGCACTCGAATTATTATTAATCAATTTCTGTGAATTAAAATTTGGTCTAAATAATTTATTACGATAACATTACAATGATGATTTATTGGGGTAGCTAGTAGCTATTGACTCATTTTTTTGCTATCATCTAGCTTGGTGTATGAAAAGTAAACAAATTAAATTTTCCAGCATAAAATCTTCCTATAAAGTACTCGTACTTATAGTTTCTAAGCAAATTTAAGCTAATGCACGTCTACAGACCGCTCGTTGGGTACTTTCCATCGTGGAAAATCTTTATTCGCTTAAATACCTACCTAAGAAGAAGGGGAAATTTTTTCGAATTAACGAAAAACTAAACAAGTTTTCATAATTATCCTTAAAACCTACTTCAAATACTTTTTCTGAAAATATAGAAAGTAATTGGTAAAGTTATAAAGAAACCGACTATGGTGTGGACAGAGGTCATCAAAACAGCGCGAGGTCGAGCGCATTGACGAGCTCTTATCGTCTCCCTATGCCCCTAAGTGGGATCTAAAAGGGAGAATTGATGGATTGCTTGATAAAGAATCCGCATGTGTCTTACAGCGTCTTTTATGTTGATTATAAATGGTTGGTAGCCTAGCGGTTCAGTCGGTGACATTCGTTCTGAAGGTCGTGGGTTCGATCCCCATCATTACCGATCATTTCCTCTTTCGCAACACCAGATATGCTTTCTGTGAAAGATGACAGAAGTGTATTTATGCTCACTTTAATTCATTAAATTTAATGTAATTAAATTTAATGAATTCATTAAAATATAGGTTTTGTATTCATCTACATAATATTTTAGTCCGTTTATATTTTTGAAGGCGCATCAATCGTAGAAAACAGACGTTAAGGTCAGATATTAATATGCCCAGAGCTGTACAAAATGGTGGAGAAGGTTCTTAAATACAATTTGCTGCATTAACTTTAATATATTTACAGCTATTTAAAAAACTCTATTTTTTTAGGATCTTCATACAAATTTCTCAAAAACATAACACAAATCACCCTCAATGGGTGGAATGCCTAATTAATTATCACACATTAGAGGGTGTACGGAATGTAGCTAAGATTCAAACCATAGAGCTCTCTCTATGAAAACTTGCAAATTATGTCGGTAGGTTCGTATGAGGTCGGTAAAAAAGTCATTCTTCTTTTTCTGTGCTTATGTCAGTTACAGAGGTCTGTTAAGCAATGGGAAGCTAGACTAGACCCTGTTTAATTGCCTACCGATCAAGCCTGACAATCGGAATCAAAAACGTAAAGCATGACGGGTATAAGCTAGTCTCTAATATAAATGAAAGTCGGGTTAGTGCGAACACTTATAACTTGAGATCGGCTGAACAGATTCTTTCAATGTTTGATTTATTGGATTCTTCTCCGCTCCGTATAATAGAATAACTAATAAAAAGTAGAAAAAAATGGTTAAGAAATGATATAAAACATAATATTTAAGTTAATATGGAGAGAGTTGCCACCCTGAAGTGGGGATGGGCGGGCCATGTGGCCAGATGCCCGAACGACAGATGGACCAAAAGAGTAGTGGAGTGGCAGCCTAGACAAGGCAGAAAAAATGTCGGCAGACCCCAGGCCAGATGGGCGGACGACATCGCAAAGATTTCAGGCCACACATGGATGAGAGAGGCTCAGGATAGGAATTATTGGAAAGAGAGGGGGAGGCCTATGTTCAGCAATGGACGGGGACAGGCTGACGAAGAAGAAGAAGTTAGTATGGAACGGATCACCTGCGACGCGCCAACGCCATCGCGGGTAGTTCCCTCTCATTCTCGCATACGTGATTGCCGCTCTTACAGTAGCCCATCCCACTTACTCCACCGCACCGTCTCGAGCGTTTTAGAAATTTTTCATACAAGTCAACAAAATTATCGGGCACATTCTTATCGGTACTTCATAGGTGAGGTAGAATGTGTGCGCGCGCATGTAGTCTCACGTTGTTCCCGCCTGAGCTTTGAATACGAATGAAATAAGTACCTATGGATGTTTTAAAAATATTTTAAGATTATTATTTGCCTCAGGCAATAAGTTCCGCCGGCTATACTGACACCTTTGTATAGAAAAGTGTTATATTAGTATTATTATTATTATATTTAAAATGATTATTTTTGCTGCCATATATTTCTAAGAAACGATATAGGTAGGAAAGTGGCTGGTAGCGAGGTGGGTGATCCACTAAGACTTATTATGATAAACAACAACTCCTCACTCCGAATCACTAGAAAACGAGTGCAGGGCTTAAAAAAAAAAAAAAAAAAAACTTCTCACTACAAGCAAAGAAACTAGTGCATAACGCAATCCTGTTCCATGGGTGTGAAACGTGGACATGGACGAAAAAAGAAGAATGTAGTATAAATGCAGTAGAGATAAAATCTCTACGAAGAATATGTGAAAAATGGAAATGGAAAGGAATGAAAATATTAGAAAGGAATGTGGTATGGAAGTAAGTGATGTGACAAAAATGAAAGTCAATAAGCTGAGATGGTTTGGGCATGTGGAAAGAATGGATGCAATACAAAGAGAATCTATAAGGCTGAAAGGAAAGGTGTAAAAAAGCGTGGCCGACCCAGAATGACGTGGATCGAACACATCGAGTCTGTCCTCAAGGAAGGCCAGGTCAGAAGTAAGAGATATAGGAGAGGTTGTATGAGAAATGTTATGTTGGTGGAAGAAGCGAAAGAAGTAGGTATGCTTGTATAGAAAAGAGTGGAGGTCCGTTCTCTCTGCCTACCCCATACGTGACACGATGTGATGGATAAAAAAAAATTAGAGAATTAGCTATACATTGAATAATTCAGTGCTCTGGCATGTTATTTACCTATATCTTGCCCTAGTTATTAAGACTCCGTTATGAATCTTATGATTATTTTAAGTCCAGTATGTAATCATTTGGCAAATTCAGAGGGAAAAATCTGTTTGTTCCAGCAAAAGTTTATACAATTTGTACGACGACGTATATATTATGTAGGTAATTAATATGTGCAACACAATTCCAAATAAACGCTAGAAATCACAATGATTGAACAAGGAAGTTCGTTGGTCTTTATTGTTCTAGAGAACATCCGGTGTTTGACAGGCATCGTTTTATAATAACAACACATCACATGAATATGTTGCATTCAGGGAAGTGTGGGTACCCACTGCACACTGAAACAATGTAGCATAAAATTATTATAGGTAACTACTGACTTGTAAAAAGGATGATATGGGTCATACAGTGGCCAGTTGGTGAGACTTCAGAAGACAAGAACGAAGACTACCTACCTACTACAAGTGCAATGCTTACAACGTTCTAATTATATGTCTAGAATCTAGACTCTAGATCTTAAGATGGTCACAAGAATCTAGACATAATTTAATAAGTTGTGCACCAACAAAAGCCAATAGGCAATAAAGATGAGACATTAAAAAAAATGGATATACCTATTCATATTCTGGCGCCAAATAGATACATGACAGTCTTTAAATTTGGTTGTCCTCTTGGTCTCAATAGTTTCCAACTTTTATCTCTAGGTATTTCTCATTAATTATTAAACATCTACTTGTTGTAGGTATACATGGGATTTTTTGACATGTCGAACATGTCGAGAATTCTCAAGATTGGAGGTTTCGGAGACTTTATTACCACCTAATGGCGAACGTTGTTAACGTAAAGTGATCACACTAATGGGTTGTTTTCCTAAGAATGCGACGTTTCAGAGACCGGCGTAAGTAGAACGTTATTTATTTTGTTAACGGTTACAAAAAAACATTGTCGTTATTTTCAAAAACAGCCGCCGCGCCGTCTTGTCAGTGTCAGATGATTCGTGAACGCTTTCCAATGCACTACATTATTACATATTAAAAAAGCACCTTCTGTGCTACGAGATTGATATAAATTGTCTTCTCCCATACGATATTCATCCTCCTCTGATGCCTGGTCATCCTCCAAACAAATAACTAAACCAAAATCAAGATCTTTCATTTTCACGTTCCGACACAATACGCAAATTGACGTTTGTTATTAAAAAACGGAGAGAATAATACGGGCACGGAACTTTCCAAATGTCACCGTAAAGACCGTCGTCGTAAGCTGCCGTAATATACGGCCGCTGAAGACTGCCGCTCTCTCGAAACCCACTGCATTAGCCAGCCTTAGAAGACGGTCGTAAGCCCGTGATGATTTGTTCCATTTAAAAATCGAGCATTTGTAATGAATTGTTAGAGTCATTAGTTGTTACATATTCTTCAATGCTTACATTAATAGCTTACCTATATGAAGCAGTGCACAATGCACATACCAAATTAATATAGTGAGACGGACGTTATTGCTTGAAACAATATTTTCTAGTCAACCGGTCCCATCCAATCTAAGACAGGATGCTAACTGGGGTAAAAATTTCAACTGAAAACACACAAATAAAAATTTTGACATCTTAATCAGAAGTCAACCTCGATTTGGGTGTAGCTATTTTATTTAAATGCTCTTTAAAGATTAAAATTGTCTTGCTGTTATACCTGCATTCCTGCATATGAAGCAACCCCTTAAACAAAAACTGAAATAAAGACAAGAAGATGCCCCCAGGGATCAACGTATGAAAATGATTCCATTTGCATATCCATACCTTCTCAAATTTTTACTTTGTGTAATTTTTATAATCGGTGGGCGTTCATAGGCGAAGCATCCATACAATCGAATCCTCATAGATTTACCTAATAATCGTTTTCATAAAAATGCGTTTTTGATGAATTACGCAACTTTCTTGCGGTAAGCTGTAAGTCCTCTGTAGTCTGTATGTTTATTTTTTTATGTATTGCAGTATTTTTGTCTTTTTAATCAACGTACAGTAATAAATAAATAAGTATATAGGTAAATAGGTAATACTACCATTTTTTTCACTAAACCTTTATCAACAATACCTATTATTGAATAATACTTAAAATAACGCGTAATTCCACTTTATTTAATATTTTTAACAAAAATATGCCGAAAACGTTTTGTTTTGACACTTTTATTAACTTCATATTAAGTTAATACTAGCGCGTTGATTAAAATGGCTTTCCACAACGTAACTTACGATAAAAAGTTTGAAATGAAAATTTTGAGTTTTGCAACTGGTGCAGGGTGGTGCGACAGCCTCAAAAGAAAGCCTAAGTAAAGTAGGTATGTATTTACGTATATTATGTAGAATGTAAAAAGATTACCAAGTCTGCCCAATAGTTTTGCTCTTACAGTCTTTACGTTAGGAACCATTTGATTACTAACAATTATTAATTAATTTAAGTTTATCCGTTTATAAGATACAATAGGATGTTCAGCAAGTAGTTTTTAGTTGTATCATGTAGCTCAGCATGAGTCAACGCAAGGCAGTATGACCTAACCTTACACCATCCTGACTTCATGCCAGCTGGAGGTACATACCTACGTGCATTCCTAATTATTCTTCATTATGATTTATCTGTTAAGCACGTAACAAAGCACCATGACTCTATGGTCAATAGCAGGTAGGTATTTGACCTCCAGTCCAGTGACCTAAGCCTCTGAAAGACGTCATCACTAATGAAATCCTGAAACTGTCCCCGAAATTCATTTACTTTTTATCTCAAACATAGATACCAACTTGACTAAGCACCAAAATCATTGCGAAAGATCCTGGGCAAGTTTTTCGGTCGTTCAAGGTTTTCTCTTGTATTTTTTACCAGGTTTCAGAATGGACACAAACTGTTGTCTAGAATTAAATAGAGCAATGCGGACCACGATGTAAATCCAGAACATGAAAATTAGGAATCTGCAGATCATCAGCCAGATGAAAGGGTTGCATCGGTAAGGGTAAGAACACGTAGAAAGCGGATTCCGACCCGCGCCGACCTGCTCATAGATTGTTGTCTATGGTTTCAATACATTTAAATGGGCATGCCGGAAAGCGGGTTCCTGCTTTCTCTGTGGGTATCCCCATTCAAATGTATAGTAACATTCTTTGCGCCTGAGGTTGGCTGTAAGACATTGCTTTGCAGCAATAAGTCCGCCTTTTGGTAGTTTTTTTTAAATTGTATTAACACTGTATTTTTTTGTCCAATAAAGATTTATTTATTTCTCAATAGGTTTGTAGTATTATTTGTTTGCTTTTGAATAAGTAGTAACTTGATTTGAATCATGGCTAATATTACCTAACGTTGTACCACCTAATAGTACCTACCCACGCAGTTGATGATGACAGGTAGGTATGTAGGCAGGAAGCTATACGCTCATTTTCTGCAGAGATCATCGTATTGTGTTCTCCAGTCACGACAGGTGATTCAGAATCATTACAATATCGACCCATCTAACCTTCCAATAATCATTACATCAACCTTACACTAATTATGGATGATTACGTCCGTCGATACCTAACCATCGCGGTCTACCCCTGTCCACCAGGCTGCCTTCCTCGTACCTTGAAACCAAACATCGTGAGCTTACTCAACATGATGAATTACCTGTATATAATAGGTACCTACCTTTGCATGATCAGGTTAAGGAACAGTTGGGCGCCATATTCCATTAAAATATCCATATACCTACAAACAATGTATTCTAGGGTTGGGAATTCCTTTATATTCGTACAATTATTCCGTTTTCATCGTCGTGAGGTTGCCGCCTAATAATAGCACCTCTGCTTTTTTTGCAGGTTTTTCGAGCATACCTACTGTTTGACAGGAAATCAAAAAATTAGTTCGGGACCATGAAGTTGACCATCCCACGTCCAAAAGAAACAGAATAAGATTCGGACTTTTCATCCAAGGAAAGAGTCAGGCAGCTGATGTTATCCCTTCTATGGGTAAGAACACGTAGAAAACCGATTCCGACCCTCACCGACCGGCGCAAAGATAATGTTACTACGAGTATATGCATTTGAATGGGGATACCCACAGAAAAAGCAGGAACCCGCTTTCCGCATGCCCATTTAAATGCATTGAAACCATAGACACCAATCTATGAGCCGGTCGGCGGGCGTCGGAATCGGCTTTCTACGTGTTCTTACCATATCTCACGGCAACACCACCTATATAAGAAGGCCTTAGTGCAGCGTCACATCGGGAGGCCCAACGTTCGCTTGTCTATATCTGTATGTTACTTACCTGTACACTATGATATCCGTCTACACGCCGGCGGCCGTGACGCGAGAGGACAAAAATGGCCGCCAGCACTAAGGCCTTCTTATAGGTGGTGTTGTGTCACGGCCATCTTTCGAAATTATTTCATCTTAAAAAGTAAATATCTTCATAGTTATAGAAAATCTAACAAAGAATTGAAGACATAAGTGGATGAAGGCGTTATGTCGCAAAAATACAAAATTCCACTTTTTTACACAAATAAAGGTGTTAAGTAACGCTCTTTCACATGAACATAATCACACCGCTCAAAAATGTGCTAAAATACGATTTTCTCAGTGGATGAAGGAGTTATGTTACATATTAATTCACCCATAACACGATTTAACGCGGATGTAAGTGTTAAGGGACTTTAATACATTCATCCATTAAAAACGCTATTTTTCAAATACAGATGAAGGCGTTATGGGAACATATATCTTTGCTATAGAAAAATATCTAGAACAATATGTGTTCAAAACTTTAACTCCCGATATCTCAGTTCCATGTTGGTGTAACATAACACCTTCATCCACTTATGTCTTCAATTAAAATGCAGTAGACATTCAATTAGACGATTACGGAAGGAAGCATCGCGGACCAATGGGCATTTGTGTGTCGTGGTTTGTCTGAATTAGCTGATAGGTACGAGCTGCGGGACCTTTTGATCACATCACATGAACCCGGATAATCAGATCCGTTCCATCTATTGTTCTCATCGCTTAAGAATCTCATGATTTCTTTAAATATCTTATGATGTTTCCAGAAGAAAACATCAACCATGATACTTCCATAACACTTCTAAGGAATCAACAAAATACCTATGAAGAATTTTGGAATGGTTTCCAGAAGTTGGCATGGAATAGGAAATAATAAGATCCAGATATAACAAAATAAATCCATAAAGGTATCTACCTACCTAAACACAAAAAAAACAAAATACGGTGGTAGGTTTTATGAAAAATTCTCTATTTTTCTAGATAGGTAGATACCTGTCCAAGTTTGTGTGGTAAAAGATGAAGATGGTCGGCACCAGGGATCGTACACACAACCTCCACTTCGAAAGTCGGCGACTGACCCGCTATATGCTTCCCAATCACTTTGTTGAGATATATTTGTTGCATTTCATCTAACTTTATATTTTTATATTATTTCCTAAATAATACCTATACCTACTTGACCAAAATCTGCGGCTATGTAGGTAGGTACCTACTTATACTAGACCTTAGTAGCAGAAGTATTTTTTCACCTGAGCTCTCTGATTGGACGGTACGGCGGAGCGTACCATCCCCCCCCCGGGCTGGCGACGACCTTGTCCCTGCTTATAATAATCACACACCTGGGGGTTCCATTGCGGACTTTTTAACATTCTGTACCTATTGATGGTGTTGGGTTTAATCCCAGGTGCAGACAATCTTCCGGCGTGCACGGCGGAGCGTACCCCCCCCCCCCCCCCGGGCTGGCGACGACCTTGTCCCTGCTTATAATAATCACACACCTGGGGGTTCCATTGCGGACTTTTTAACATTCTGTACCTATTGATGGTGTTGGGTTTAATCCCAGGTGCAGACAATCTTCCCCTTTCACAAGCCAACGAGGCTTGAAACTTGAGGGGTTGTCCCTGCAGAAATGCCAGCTGAGGAGTATGAACAACAACTGTTCGTACACAACGTTCTAATTATGTCTAGATTCTTGTGATCATTTTTCAGGACTAGATCTTAAAGAATATGTAACAATTCATTACCGACGTTCGATTTTCAAATGGAACAAACCACTACGGGCTTACGACAGTCTTCTACTGTTATTTCGAAATCTGGCTTAGTGTGATCACTTTACGTTAACAACGTTCGCCATTAGGTGGTAATGTTTAAGTCTCCGAAACTCCTAATCATGAGAGTTCTCGACATGTTCACCATGTCGTAAAATCTCATGTATGCAACAAGTAGATATTTAAATTAATTTGGTTGCTCTCTTGTTCTCAATAATTTCCAACTATCTCTATATTTCATTAATTATTAAATCTATATATCTAAAATCCATCACTAGATTTTGCAGCCCTGGGTAGACCAAGAGGTGGGTGATGATCTGCAAGAGTGAAGGGTTTTAGCTTTTAGACATCCTTGGAAGATTTCCCCTTATATAAAAAAATAATATCGTCAAAAATGCACTTAATGCATCGAAAAAAGCATTTCAAATGAAAATGGGTGAAAAAAGAAATCCTTTAAAATGCAAATGTGCATTTGTTTTTTTAGTGACGTATCAGATTTAAATATTGTTGACCCATGAAAGATATTCTGTGTTGGGCTGCAAAGAACAGTTCTTCAACATTCACTTTTCTACTTCTGTCCAATCTCTCACATCTCGGGCCAGGAATTTGTTACCTTCGAACACCTCTAAGACGCCCTATGTTGCCTTCAGGTGAAAATTTAGAAACCTTTGGTGAAAGTCACCATAAGACTCCCATGGATAGTAATTAGGCAGACAAAGGACACAAAATTTACAGTCTAGTAAAAATGGGTCTGAAAATAAATATTTTGGCAGATTGTGAAATGTTGCATCAAAACACAAAATATTGATGATGGAGTCATTTTTTATTTCGCCATCTTTTTTGTACATAACTTATATCTATACAGCTTGATGGTCAAGTTAAAACTTCTTGAAACTCTTCTTGGACCCCTTCCCTTTCGTCACTTTCAGGACGTTGAATCTGACTGTTTTCGAGAGGGGACGGCATTCTCCAATAGTGACCACATCTCCAATTTCAACGTCCCTGCAATTCAAACACAATTTTTTGTTACAAGTTATCAGAAAAGAAAACATCTACAGAAGAAAGTCGGGATTATTTTTCAGATAAAAGTGGTTTAGAAACGAGTCTCATCAAGTGTGTATCAGAAGACCGTCGTTGGAATTTCATCATTTTAAAACATAAAAATGATCAAGTAAATAAAACAATATAGGTAATTAATTAGAATACCTGAAACATGGTGAGAGATGTACACTCATATTCCTGTGTCTTTTTTCAAAGCGATTATATTTACGGATGTAATGCAGGTAATCTCTTCTGATGACGATTGTCCTTTGCATTTTGAGCTTCTGTACAACACCAGTTAAAATACGCCCTCTGATTGTCACGTTGCCAGTAAACGGACATTTCTTATCAATGTAAGTCCCCTCGATGGCCTGAAATACAATACAATTTTAATTAATACACTGGAATAAACCTGCCCTGACATAATTTATAGAAATAAACTGGAACAAGGAACATTACAAAAATATATTATTTATTTCAAAAAGGTATGTTAGCTTTTCAAGTTATCAGTCATGTGCAACAAACATTTTATGAATGGATACACAAAATTTATATTGCTAAACAAATCTTTTAATGACAATTAAAAAAATTAAACAAAACAAGCTAAGATGCAGACATTTAAAATTATTGAAATACAAAAAGATCAGAAAAGACGTATTGTCTTCATATAGTGTTTCAGAAGACCGTCGTCAAAATCATCATGTCAAAATGAATGAGTGCTTTGTTAATATATCAAGAAATAATGTAAAATATATATATATGTTTTTATTATTAGTTATCAAACAATATAAGTGTTAGAAATATAAAAGAAACACTACAGTACTACTTCCTACAAAGCGAAAACAACCCACACCATACGCTGCTAACACTTACCTTCGATAAACTGCTTTCCCTGTGATCCTACATAGTCCCATATTTGAGAGAAATTATTAATATACATACTCACTTGTCAAAAAAAAACTTTACTCCCTCACAATAGTTTACACACATTATTATTAAAGGTTAACAGTTTTGAACATATTTCGAGCCAAGATACTGATGGTCTATCTGCACAAATGTTCTATATGACATAAATCAAAGTATTGGTACATCTAAAAACTATTCGATGTTTGTCCATATTAGTGCAAAATTGGAGATACTTGTTAAAAACCTGAGTCAATGACCAAACTTTAGCCAAAAGTTTGATGTTAATATCTACCTACGATTTGTTAAAATTTCCCAAGTTATTATTAGTGGGGTGGTTAGTTAATATAGGTTGAATGGCGCTTATATCTGAGTGTTTGAAATGCTTTTAGTGTTACATAAAGTTAATCTCGGAAGAAATAAATTAATACAAAACTATTCAGCTACCACAAATTCCGTATAAGACAAAATAATATGTTCTTTTGCTTTCTAAAATTATTTATAAGTGTAAATGTGATAGGCAGAATAGTTTATTAAGACTCGGTAGCATATTAAGTTATGCTGGCCATACCGTCAAGCGCCTGCAGTAGCGTCCAGTTGGCAGTACAAAGATGTTAACTGAGAGCCTTACACTATCAAGTTTAACAGGTGCCACTTCCGGCCCACTGCAGGCTTGATTGTGTATATCCGGAATCGCTGATCTTTTTAATGGAAAAAGTTTGTATAAAAAATTATACGGAATTTCATTTTTTAATTAAAAAAATATCTTTGTTTACGTAATTCAAAAGGTACTGTTCTATAAATGTAGGCATAATTTGAGAATGAGGCTTGACAACATACTCATTCAAAGTACTGTACATCACATTCAACCTCTAAAATCCTCCAAATTCTTTCAGGAGGCTGGGTAGAGCAAAGAGCTCTATATACAAGGCTAGTTACAAAAGTTCCACAATGGGACACAATGACCAGAACCTTCTAAGACATAGCAAGACTAACTTTAATAATAATTGCATTCAACAAGTAACATGGTTAAATTTTTGTGTCACATTAGCATTTGTTAGAATGTAGACTGATGCAACGAGATGTTTGTTAGTAAGTCCAAAATGAGACATAAAATAATAATATCCAGCGAGTCCACCACCATAGATAAGGTATATAATATGAGCCCAGCATAGACAGCCCCTGTAAATATATGAAATGGTTCTGATTATACCTCACGTGGGGTTCTGAATCCTAGACCCACATCACGGTGATATCTCATAAACCTCTTCTTGAGAATCCCGCCCTTCTTGTTGAAGTTTACGGTGGGTTGCTTCTGAAAAGCCTTTTCCTTTTCTGTCTGTGAAAATAAATGTTGCCAATTCTACATTAACACACCATGCTCAAATACTAAGTTTCTCCTACGACTATACCTCTCTGGGTGTTTTAAAACCCAGCCCCACATCACGATGATATCTCATGGATTTCCTCCCCTTCTTCACAGTTGTCCCCTTTTTCCTGTTGAGGAAAACAGTGGGCTGTTTTTGAAAGGAGCGCTCATTCTGCAATGCAACAATTGGAACACACACAACACCAAGTTGATTACTTATGTTGACATAAAGGTTCTCTTTTGCATGTAGGTTAAATTAATATTAAAATAAAAAATAAATAAATGGAAAATAGCTTTGTGATGAATAAGCACCAAGAAAATGGACTCACAATAACAACATTCCTAAAGGTATTTATTTCTGTAATTATAAAACTTTTATCCTGATTTGACAACACAAATTATGTGAAACTGAATAAATATGACAAAGAAATGATAACCTAATAAGATATAGAATCACTTGCAAATCAGTACCTAATTTATTTGTGTGAGCCAAACCATAATAATTACATTTGACAGAAGTTCAATATCATCACATTTTCAAACACTACCTCGATTATTGGAGCATAAAGTGGGTTAAAGTTTACTACAATTCATGATCCTGTAAAAGTTCTGCCTTAAAATGGAACTGGGTGAATACGTTAAAAATACGTATGATTGCGGTGTTTTATACTTCAAAATCAAACGTTTCAAAAGTTTTGATACTAGTAGAATTTAAAACAATCCACATTGTTGGAAACGGTAGAAATTAATTGGTAAACAACTGAAATAACCAATGTTAGGTTAGAGACGTTTGACAGCTAGCTTACCAATCTGTTGTTTTATTATAAACTATAATGAATTAATATTTTTCAAAACACTCATAAAGTGGGGAAAACAATTGGAGAAACGTTTTAATCACGAAAACAAGGAACGCTGACATATTAACCACGTGGGCCGACGATGGACCCAACTTGCAATGCTCGATATTTAAGCCTCAAATATGATAACTTAATCTTGTATCACCAACACAAACTTTACACATCAAAATTGAACAACCAAAATACGGTTTTTACTATCAAAAAAATTAAAAATCGTTCACAAAATACACAGTACCTGGTCAGCCATCTTGAGAGCGGTAAAAGAAAGGCAGTTAAAAACTTTTGACGACAGATGGCGTTATTGACAGATGTGGCATTTTTTCTAGATAATTTTCTACATTTCTATGGTGGAAGTAACTTGAAAAATAATCGTTGTCCGAATGTCCGCACCTTTGTTATAAAAATTGATTTTTTATTTTATTCAAATTACCTATTTTTATGTGCAAACCTTCCATCATATCACAATAATTTTAAATAAAAATGAAACTGTGCTCACTCGAAGTGACCACAAATACATTCCTTCACAGTAAGCTACTAAAAGATTGTGTCCGGAAAAAGAGGATAGTCGGCACCTGGAATCGAACCTACGACCTCCACTACGAAAGCCGGCGCCGTAACCGTTACCACTCCTGCCATATCTGCACAGGATTTTATCAGGCACCTATCTATTATGTAGCAGGCACGTAAATATCCACATCAAATAGTAATAAATTTTATTATATTGTTTTGTATTGTAAATTGTGGACAACACAGAACCCGGAGTGTTTTTATCAAAACATTATTTCATTTCAAAACAAGTTTTATTTGTCCTTATTTTTTCCTAGCCAAAAGCCAGAGAAGCAATCAAACTGTGGGGCTAGTACGAGTTTTATCAAAACTAATTGCACGCAAATAAGCGCTTATTAGCGTGCAATTAGTGTTCTTAAATCAAACGATCGAATCATTCGATCATCGAAAACCTATCCTAGAGCTACTGATCTCCAGTAGGTACTGTACAAAATGCCCAGCACTTACCTTCCATACCACATGAAATTATAAAATCCCATCAGTGTGCATTTACACCAAACGAACATACTAGTTGGAGGTATAATAGAGTATACTTTCTTCATGCTCTAACAATGAGCAAGAACTTTTTAATGGATGATGACAGATTACGCACGCCATATTTCTGGAACTTTCTCTTTGTTGTTTCCTTAGTGACCATAATTACCAATGATGGAGAAAATATACTCTATTTCCAGCTCTGGCTCTATGTTTGGTGTAAACGCACCCTTAAAAAAGATATTTTTTTACATCTCAAAGAGATTATATTTATTAAGCTGTTTTGGATGACAACAAAAATCTCTGATTACCTGTCTCAAAATAAAATTAAAATCTTTTCACTTAGAATTATTATCAAAAAACCGAATCTTTGTGGGAAAAAATGAAACTTTTAATTGAAAGTCAATATTTTTTTATTATCACATAATACAAGTACAAATTCATTACACTCATAAATTCTATATCTAAACTACATAGCCATTATAAAATAATTATTATATTTTTGTGGCTTGAAACTGCTCTTAATATATATTTTTAAATTACTAAACTAAAATCTACCTACAAGTCTATTTTAGGTTTAGTTTTTTCCGTAGCATCATCGTAGGAAACAATCTCTGATTTGTTCAACAATTCAGATAAGAAAAACAACAATTCTTCTTTAAATTTATCAACAGGGTTTCTCAACTTCTCATTAGAGGAATTTTTTCTTTTTGAAATAAAACTATCAGATGATTCATCGGACTCGTCACTATAAGAGCGATTGTAAATCACATTTGTAAATCCTTGATTTTCTATATAATAATTTATTATATTCCAAATCATCTCCCGTAATTTGCTTAAACACTCTCCCTGACTGAAATAATTAAAAAACACATTACAATTTGTAGTTAAGTTTACTTGCTTTAGGGTGAAAACACAAAGAACGCTGATTCCGACAGGCGCCGATCGCCACGAAGAATGTATTCTATGGTTTCTATGAATTTAAATGGGCATACCGGAAAGCGGGTTCCTGCTTTTGCTGTGCGTATGCCCGTTCAAATGCATAGAAACATTCTTTGCGCCAGTCGGAATCGGCATTCTTTGTGTTTTCACACTTACATAAATTATGCATTTGATTTTAAATTTTGATCATGAGAATCACATGAGATCATCAAGTAATAAATATATTGGAGACTACTAAAATAGTCTAAGATAAAATTTATGAAATTAGTTGAAAGAGTATATGTCAATTTCCACATTGTACGAAAAATATTAAAATTTTATGCTTTGTGTCAGGGCGAAAATTTTACAGCAGATGCAAATCTAACTGTAGAAAAAATTTTGCTTCATAGTACCTTTCTTAAACATAACATTTATCAAAAATGTTTGTTTCATTTAATTTACTTTTTATTACATTTAAAAAGTTGCTCAAAATTAAAAAAAAACTATTCTTTTATACCTACCAACAATGGGAATGCCTTTTTATCATAAGATAAATTGATTTTTTTTTGTATTATTTATGCATTGTTACTTTTTGTTTAATTAATTGAATTTGAAAAGATTGAAAAATTCATAGAGACAATTTTGGCATTAAAATCTTAAAGTTGAAACCAGATGTATTATAAAATGATGATTAAATTAAATTCTCCAAGTTAGAGAACACAAAAGGTCTCAAATAATTCTTCAAAAAGCAGTCATAAAAAAATATAGCATTTAACAGAGCAAGTGTATCTGTAAAATATAAATTTATAACTTACTCTTCGTTGCATTCCAAGTTGATTCTGTTATTTATGCTGAAAACATGTTTTCCATCCTTGTCAGCTTTTAAGGTTACCTAAAATGCAATAAATAATATTTTTTATATCACTTCATGGAAACATTTTTCAATAACTTTTTTTTAAATGGTAGCTCTGCTCAAGAATAGAATAGCATAGCATACCTTTTGGCTAAACAAAAATGCGGTGAGAGGATGTATGACTGATGTACTTCTCACAAGTAAACCCCTTCGCTCATGGGAGTGGACAGCCCCGCAGTACAACAGCAGAGCATCTATGTCACTTTTGAGGATACCGTGGTTTACACTGGATGTTGCCAGAAATGCTCTCTGACCCTGACTGAAAAATAATACATACACTTGAAGACCACAAGCAAAGCAAACTACATTTTGATTGATGTATTTGAGTGATTTCACTAATAAAATGGAGTTAAGACATGTTGGCTCTCAGGCACAGAGCTAATGATGCAAGAATTAATAGATGTTTATGCAAAACCTTTCAAATTTTAGGAAACATCATTATTTATCCCTTAAATTTACTGTTAGAAAACCAGCAGACTGGAAAAGATCATTCTAGAAACAAATTTTATGTCGCCTTTAAACTATGCCAGCTTTTGGTAGAAAACGGTTGTAAGCCCGCAGTGGTTTACATTCAAGTTTGACAATTAATTAAATAATGACGGTTATTCTGAAATGAAAAACAGACGATTGAGTTGCGTCGTATCCAATTTTTATTGAGACTTTTGATATTTTGCTATTCTGAAAATGTTTTATCCAATACATTAGATGCGTAACTACTGGCAACCGATTATTATAACTCAACTCAACCATGCGTTGAGATGGAACGTGAATTTCAGAATAGCCGTCATTGTATTAAATATATTAGTGTGTTTTGGTTTCTTCTTTTTTTCAACATGCCTACTTTAACTAATTCAACACTGAGAATAAACATAGCGCATACATAACACCCAGTTTGCCCAGGCCTGCAGTAAAAGCAAAGAATTCAATTAACTCAAAATAATTTTTTGGTATTATGGAATATTTCCTTGTGGTCTTAACTTGTAATTTAGTAGGTATATTATATCTCATGTCATGACACGTAATAATACTAAAACTTACTCAGACACCAATCCTTTCTCATTTGTCAGTTTTCCTCTTGTTTTGATAATATTTTTTGTTTGAAGCAGAGTGTTGAGACCCGATAAAAGAACGCCTTTGACCAGCTCGTCAACAGAAGAATACTCGTCAAGTATTTCAACATTATGGGATGACTCATTAGCATGACTGGGTAACATTTTAGAATGCTTCAAATGTTCTATATATATTTTACGAAAATCTAAAAGTAAAAATTATCTCATTATTATAGTATCAATTATGTGGTTAGTTTTCAAACAATACAGAAGAAAACAGACTCAAAGTGGCTGGCCAGCAGGGTGGACAATGCATTAAGACCTGTTACGAGAAACATTATGTCTTACTACAAGTTAAAAAGCTAGTGCATAACGCAATTTGTTACCAGCAATGATGTATGGCTGTGAATCGTGGACACAAAAAAAAGAATGTTGTATAAATGCAGTAGAGATAGGAGCTCTAGGAAGAATATGTGGAATGACTCTGTGGGAAAGGAAGGAATATGTTACGAAGATGAAAGTTGGTGTTAAAAGTTGAGATGGTTTGGAAATTTTGAAACAATGAATGCTAACAGGTTTACAAAAAAATTTATAAGTTTGAAAGCAAAGATGTAAGAAGGTGTGGTCGACCGCGACTAACATGGATTAAACACATTAACCCCGTCCTCAAGGAAAGCCAGGTCAGTGGCTAAAGAAATACACAGGATACATGATAAATGTAATGCCAGTGGAAGAAGCAAGAGATGTGTGTTTGGATAGAGTGGAAGTTCGTTTTTGCTGCCTAGCTCCTTACGTTTTTCTTTAACATAATTAGTTATACTGTTTCTTATATAATTAGTTACCACTACGGCCAAGGTAACTGATTTTAATACTATGAACAAGATTGAATATTTACCAATTACTGAATTAATCCTTTCTCTTCTCAAATGATTCCTTTTACAATAGTAAACCATTTCAGAAAATGTTTTCTTTTGAGTTAAATTTTCAAAATTCCTGCACAACCAGTAAACGGCGAGATGATCGGATGTGGGATGAAAGGTCTTCTTTAAATTGCGTGAAGCTTAAAAAAGGTTTTTGTAATTATTTTCAACATATTTAAATAAAACTATTTTATGACACATTATAATATTATAAATATTAAAATATATAAAAAATTGTATGATTATTATTTATATAACAACTCACCAGATCTATTTTCTATAGAACAAGAGTAAATATCAATATTATTTGATAAAATAGCTGACAGATCAATAATAGGACTGGTCACTTGAAATATTGTAGAATGTATCAGAGCTTTGGAAATCTTAGGATGACAAGTGAATGATGCAATTCGTCTACCAAGTGCAGTTAAATTTTCTTCCCCATCCAATGCTCCTATAATCAAAAAACCTTATTCAAAACATACAAGGACGAGTCGAAATTGTTGATGTCATAATATGAGGGGATTAGAATATTGAATTATATGTAAATACTAGAAGAGGTAGGTATACCGAACAAAAATTACATCTTATCATATCGGCCGTTTATATAAATAGAGTACTAAAGGCGGCATCAATAAAGCCTATCTGACGTTTGTTTCAACGGTTTTTTACCTTTTGTTTTAAATTATTATGACATGTAACAAACAATTATTATTGGTATTTTCAAGAAATTTAAAAACATCCCAGAATTTATATTTGAAAATGCATCAACCTTTTATCAGCCTTACATATTTTAGGAGAAGAATTTAATGTTTATGATTCCACAATTGGTACTGAGTTCCGAGTGTTGGTCAGCTAATATAATATTTGAATTGTATTAGTATATGTCATAAAAATATATAAATCAGTAGTTAATACTCGGTGAGTCTCCCGTATTCAACTCATCCTTGGACGTCTCTCCACCTAATATCCAACATTACCTCTAGAAAGTCATGGAATGGTGACAGCAACTTACCCAAATCAATCAGATCTTTAACGGCTACTTCAATGGCAGCAGGATCGGGTGGTTGTGGAAATTGTCCTAAGAAATCTAAAGCTTTAGCATCTTCTTTATATGTTTTACAATCAAGTACAGTTTTCTCCAAAGGAATTCTGAAAGATATTTAAAGACAATGGATTATAAGTTAGCGGAGCAAATAAAGCATTGTAAGTAAAATCGTACTAATAAAACACTCTCTGTATTCCTGATAAAACAAAATTCCTGTTGTTCTGTTCCAAACTACAAGTTGCGATGAAACTTAACTTAAAAATTTACAACTAAAGAAAATTTATTTGCCTTAATATTTCGGGTAAATTGTTTTGAGCAAACGACTCCATTTTTTCTATTGTGTACATATGAAAACATTCTCCAGGTTTGACTCTACCAGCTCTCCCTTTGCGTTGAGCAACGCTTGACTTTGATATCCAATTGGAGTCGAGTGATGAGATTCCTGAAACAATAAGATACCTATTATGTCCAAATCCAATTCAAATTTTTATACAACAGTAAATACATATGGCTATATTTTTAAAAAAATCAAATAATGTGTTCACCTTTTTCTGCCATGAGTTTGTGTTCTTTATGAACTCCAGTATCAACAACATATGCCACATCATCTATGGTTATACTTGTTTCGGCAATATTTGTTGATAAAACTATTTTACGAACACCATCCAGTTGTCTATCAAATATTTTTCTCTGTTCATCATTCGACAATCTAGGCACCAAAGAAAAATTAGAAAACATATCGAAAAAATAAGTCAACAAGTAATAATGAATAACTTTTTTTCAATATTAAATCTATCCTACCTAGAATGCACAGGCAAAACAACCCACGAACCATCATTATGTATGGAATCTAAATCCTCTTTAACTTTTTTAATCTGCTCCCATCCAGGTAAAAATACAAGAATAGCTCCGTCTGGTTTATTTTTATGTAGCCACCTTACCACTTGAACAACTTCACGGGCATCAACCCACACATTATCAGAATCTATAACAAACCCATCAACATTTAACAAATTTTCTTCAGGCGCACAGTGTGATATTTTAAAGGAAGCTTGTTATAAAACATACCTGGTTTGGAATGTTCTAGAGTTCTAACCAGTTGCAACCCAGACATGTTCATTATATCTTTCAAAAAGTAGCTCTGTACTGGATAAGTGAATCCTGGTATATCTAATATTGGACAATCATCGTAGTATCTAAAACAAAAATAATAATACATTTGCATCAAAAATGGTGGTGCATGTTGTTAGTGTGATAAAATGTATTGTGATAGAAATGAGCACAACTTACTTGCTGAATAGTTGAGTATCTATGGTAGCACTCATCACAATGACCTTTATCTTGGGATTGAGTTGAAGAGCTGCCTTGGCTAAGGTCATCACAGTGTCACTGTCGGCCGATCTTTCGTGTGCTTCGTCCAGAATTAAGTGAGTACAACCAGGAAGCTAAAATATTTAAAATAATATTTTGTTCTCAAGACTTCTTTGACAAAAGGATCGAATACCACCACAAACTTCATATCAATTTCAGTAAAAAGATTAAAATGTGGTATCTAGGTACGATTCTAGGTACTAGGTAGGTGGCCGTGGGGTTGCCGGCTTAGAATAGCACCTCTGCTCTTTTTGCTGGTTTTTCGAGCATCCTGTAAGAGACAGGAAATCGAAAAATCAGATCGGGACCGTGGGGTTGACCACCTCCCGTCCTTAAAAAAAATCGGTCAGAAAAGGCAACAGAATTAAGCCTCGGACGCAGGGGGGGGTTCAGGCAGCTGGTGTCCCCCCTGTATTGACCACGGCTCGATTAAGATCGAGCGCAATGGAGAGCTCTTGTTGCCTCCCTATGCCCCTGAGTGGGGTGTAAAAGGGAGAATTGATTGATTGATTGATCTAGGTACGATTCTAGGTACACACACGGGAAATGGAACCAACTATTACCACCACTTGTGACCTTGTAGGAGAGCTCTTGATATGTATAGGGTATCAGTATGGCAAATGACCAAAATATGGAAAGGGTCGGCTCTTAGGATCAATACGAAAAGTTTTGGTGCGAGTCCTGGCACCTAAACAAAAACCATGAACCAAATTCCTTTTTGACACAAAGTGCCACAGTATTGTGGAAATAAATTGGTACCACCACACAAATGATACTAAAGGTAGAGGCACTCGGGACAAGCCCATCGCTGCTACCACCATGTAAAGGTGATTAAGGATGTCGAATCATAGTTGAAATGAAACGAAGGTAGTAAAAACTAGCCAATTTTGAGGAGTTAAAAAGTATGAGATACTTACTACAGGTGAAGTTGCAAGCCTTCTGAGAAGCGAGCCAGCTGTGCAATACAATATGCCACCACCTGGTGCTCGAGGCAATTTCGTGGACATCCTGACCTATCAAAGAGTAAACCAATAAATGAATTAAGGTAAGAAGTATTTTTATGTCTAAAAGTACGAAATTTTGAGAGTATTTTAATAATCTGTATGTGTGCATATATGTATATCTACCTGATGACCAACTGTGTTCCCAACATACTGATCGCCCCTTTCGTGAGCAACCCTGGAAGCTAGTGACAGAGCAGCAACCCTTCGTGGTTGAGAAACTATGATATTGCATTCAGCTCCCATACCACGCTGGATCCAGTCATTTAAAATATAACTGGGGGTTCTAGTTGACTTCCCGCACCCTGGGGCTCCACGAATTACCACCACTCTATTGTTCTCCACTGTTTTTAATATTTTATCCCTTTTGGAACAATCAAAGAATTAATATAAAAATTTAAGTAAAACTGTTACAGAATCTACAGTATCACAAGCTAAAATTTGAGTAAGAGGTATAACTGTTTTTTAAAACACCTCTTTTGTAGACTGGCAGTAGATTGCGAAAATAGTTTTTCTCTCCCTTATCGTTGCGTAACACCCAAGAAAAAATTTTTTTTACCTAAAAATCACAATTAAGTTGTTCAAACACTACGCTAACATGTCACGCAACACATTGTTTGAACCTCTCTCCAACCCCGGATACGCACAGAAATATCTTAAAAGAGCCGCCTCCACCTAAATTGCGTTATATAATACTTGAATGGTAACTTATAAAGTTTCAAGATTGTTCATAAATTTGCCAGAATGAAGCATTTGAGCTTAAGTCGTGCAACCGAGTAGAATAACTTTGTAAAGAAAAGAGCTGATTTGTTATTTTAACCCATTAAAGCCGAGTGTGACATTAAAGTCACAGGTGTAATAGGTATGCTTACCGTCGTCTCCCACTCCAACTGTTTATTTTTGAGTAACCAAAATCAAGTTTTTTAAATGTCAAAACAATAATCATTAGTACCTATGTATATGTAACCATCCGGGATAGTAGTTAGTTTAAATAGATATGATGCCTCAAAAACTGTTTCCAAATGAGAGTCGACCATGAAATGATTTATGTTGAATATTTTTTCAATCAACTGTTTAATCACTACTTTTATTTGCTATATTTCATTAACATACAATAGATTTATTAGAAAATGCAACAACTTTCAGTATATACGAATACTTTTTTAGTTATTCGTCTTGAAAGTCGCTGTGACGTATACGTCACACTCGGCTTTAACGGGATAATTATATTCTATACATCAAGACTTCCATATAAATATAAGTTTCTTATTTTGCTGTGAAAAGTCTTCAAATTCGAATTCAATTTAATTAATTATAATTGTTTATGTTAAGGCTTTTTGACATTTTTAATGATAATAAAATATAGAATTTACACTTGAAGAAACTTTTCATATCCACGAAAACTAAATGAAAGTGATATTGAAGATGAAGTTACCGATCCTCGATATTTTTGTAAAAAAAATTTAATTGTAAATGGGGACAATAACAGTGTAATACTCACTTGAAACCAGAGATAGGAAGCACTACTCGGTCAATATCCATCCCTGTCAATCTACTGTTTAGATATATATTTCTCTCCTTCATCTCTTTACTGTTTTTTTCCGCTGGAGAAGTCCGGTATATTGGGTCGAAATACTCCATTTCAGAAGCTACGTAAAATATTGTTATTATTTTTATGAGATTTTATATAAGTATAGCATTCTATTGTAATTAATTTATTTATAAGTAATTATTTTTATAAAATATCTTACCTAATTTCAAATTATATACATTTTGTCCACGGGACTTGTCTATATCAGAATCAACTGTAAACAGTAAAAATAAGGGTTTTTATTTTGAATTTTTACTATTAGAAAATTAGATATTTCATAACGAAGATGATGCAAACAGCCACTTAAATTTCTCATTTATAAAATTCAAAGTAGCATTAACCCAAACCAAATTTAAGTACTGAGAAATAATCTCGAACAACAATGAGTGACAATCTTCTTTGGCACAGATATACAATGCTCATCATTTCGCTACTGCCTACAACTATGCTAGCAAAATTATAAGTCCATAAAAAACTATTGAAATATTCAACATACCAAATTCTTCAAAATCGGCGGTTGCTAGATGATCTTGAGAGATTGACAGGGGAATTTTCTCCTGCTGTAGAGTTGATTTTTTGTCTTTTATAAAGGGTTCTAAAAAGCAGACAAACAGTTTATTAATATGTTTCAATAGTAATATTCTTATACATTAATGTATTTTCCTTAGCAAAAAAAAAAAAACTAATCGACATTTAACATTTATTTTTAATTAATTCTACTACACTTTGTTATTAGGTATGTTTTTCTTTATCTATGTATTTGCTCAACTAGACAAACTATTAAAGTAAAACTTGAAATGCGGAGGATAAACTTACCAACATGTGATATATACATTTTGTACATAGTGTTTATTGCTGTTTCTTCTTCAAAATTGATGGATAATTCTATAGGCCTGTGCAGAGACCTTTTCATAGCTTTAATTGCATCGCTACTATGAATCGGATTACCATTTTCATCAATATGCTTGTTTACGTACAGCCAATGCACCACTTTTACCGAGGCTTTGTGACACGACTGGCTCTTCGTAGCACTTTCACTAATCAAAAAAAGAATTTTGAATTATACGGATGGGAAATTAATCTACCTACATACATTTAAACAATAAATATTGTAAGAACATACTGGTGAAACAATGTGTTGTTGGGCCAGCTGATTCTGATAGTTGCCTTCCAGTTACCCGGAAGGTGTTTTGACCTCTTGTTAGCAACTTTAGACAGATTCGTTTTTTGTGAATAATGTATATCCATAAAAGTATGGCCCAATATATTTTTAAGATGATTCAATACCTCTCTGGGACGAGGGAAAATTTTAGATATCTTGTCTTGATCTATAAAAAATGATCAGAATTAAATTACAAAATAAAACCACAGAAATGATTAGTTATGAAATAAACTGTATAAGTACCTTTATCTTCAAAATCTTCCGGGAAATTCACTGACTCCTTATCCCTAAAATATATGGGAAAATTAATTCATTGTACAACAAAAAATTAAAGAGCTTATAATTTCAATCTTTTGTATATTTATGTATAACTCATAGTATTTCAATTTGATCCTAAAATTAAATCTTACGTAAAGCAATCAACGGGCGTCAAGGATTCCATTGATTTAAAATCATTGCAAGCAATGTTTTTTGCAACATCCCTTTTAGCAGATTTCAACGTCTTTGAGTCAGTGTTTGTTGTTTTGTGTATCTCACAAGATGGAATTACCAGCACTCTCAGATATTTCATTGACAAATCATTATTGTCACAGCGTATTATGCTCCAGAGGGATGTTCTACGGGATAGTTCCATGTTATTTACGACATTTCTTTGAAGAGTGGTGTAGGTTCGCACTCCACAGCTTTGAAGAGTCTGAAAACAGAAATGAAAATTAATACTCCGTGCATTTACAAGCATTAGATGTAAACTATAAACAAATTATGTATTTATTCTTCCACACATCGGGATTTTGAAGACGATGAAGGTCCTCTCTTCCATGTTCAGTGTCTGCCAAGCAGAGCTAAGGGATTTGCATATGGTGTAGGCCATCGCAAGCATGCAGGATCAAGCGCAGTTGAGATCTCTTGGTGCCTCCCTATTAGGCTTGTGTAGTACATGTACTAAGTACTAGTAAGAATTAGTTCACAGTACTGAACTAGAACGAACTATTTCCTATCTTATTCCTTGTTTAGTTCTTTTAGTACATGAATTTTAATAATATTCCCATTCCTTTAATTGGACGGAATGACAGAAATGAAGTGTGACGTTCGGCGCCACACGGTTTATGTCGGAACTAGAGACGAGTGCGAGTGAGATAGCTGACGTGATGATTATATGGAGAATATAGTGCCTTCTCTTTTGCTTCTTATTAGTTCTTTTAGTTCAGTACATCCATGCTTTGGATGTTGCTCTCTAGCACGAAAGTTAATTTTCTTCGTTCTCTACGAAAAATTCAAATTGTCTAGGGACTGTATAATGGCAGTTATTAAAACATAATGTCGATAGCAAAATCATTTTAATTTATTATAAATATAAATTCCCCATTCAAATGTCAGTGTCTGCTATTTTCAACATGTCAAAAATTTTATATCCCGGCGGAACTCGAACCTGAGTTCCTAGATGTGCTGCGCTAAAATGTTAGCGCCCATCCCCACAACCATTTTTTTTGTTTCCGTAAAGTGGATAACTATATTAGTTTAATTGAATTTTTATAACAGAATGTACATATGGGTTGGCTGGAAGAGATCCTTCGGGATAGGTCCACCCTTTGACTCTTTTGTGTGTTTTACAAGTATAATAAGTGTTATTTAATTATTTTACATAATGTAAACCACCTTTGTAGCCTGAATCACTGACCACGGTAGACTAGTTATATAGACGGTGACTTCAAATCAAGAGGTCCTGGGTACGATTCCCTGTCGGGTCAAAATTTGATTTGAGTTCTTAACTTGATATTTCTACCCAGGGTTTGCATGGCTCAGATTCGACGAGACTGATTGACTATAATCTGGAAATAACCTACGCCAGCTATTCTGACATCTTTGTATATAAGTGTTTATTTATTGATGTTTTTAGCATGCATATCGTACTTAGAAAAATGTATTATCTTTTTACTTTTATCTGCAAGGATGGCAACTTATAGAATGAATGTTTTTGTTTTACTTACTGGAATGTTTTTCAGAATGCTTTTTGAAACGGCCCATTTACAATATGATAGATTTCTGGTGAAAACAGATTTTTTAGACTGCGTAACTAAAAAAAAAATTTGAGTGTATATTTTACAATTTATTTATTTATAGATTGATGGCTAAGGCCTATTATTTTATTGATTTGTCATAAAGATTATAACAAATCAATAAAAATAGTACGTAATAACCAATAAAAACATCTGCAAGATATTAACAGAGAATGTAAGAATAAAAACAAGAATGAAAAGTGCGAGAACATAAAGATTAATGTGGCCTATTTCGTTAATAGTTAGATTTAAGAACCGAGGCAAACAGAAGTTGTCTGTTTTCGTTATACTTATCTCTGATGAATCCTGCAATCTAAACAAAACCCAGGTAACAGTTTCATTGTTTTAAGTAATGGTTTTCAGAAAGATAATTAGATTGACTTATCACCTGTACCATAATGAAGAATGAGTGGGCTTGATTGGAGCAAATGTTAAGGATGCCTTTTTGCTGCTTTTAATTGACACATAAGTTGACCGTATGAATAAACTATGTTCTTAAATATTTTATCTTAATAAGATTTCAAACATTTATTGTGGTGTAAAAACTGAAGAAATTATGGAGGTACGTTTAAGAAAATATTTTTTTACAGCATACACCAATGCCATGGCTTAATTTTTTTTTAATTTCATCATTCATGTATCTAAAATTATTAATAGGCTTCCTACCCAAAATTGAACCATTTCTGCCAGTTTTAGTAACATGTAAGTGAGAAATTATAATAAAAATATTGTAACTTGTACCATTATTTAATTTATTGATAAATAGATCGTATTGATATCCAATAGGCACAGATTCTTTTTCCGTTTGTTTTTGCAATATCCTACAGGTGAGGTTTACATTTTTTGAATACCGCCACATTTTTGGACTGTGAAATGATTTTTATTTTTCAATAATATTAACATTTAACCAGACATTGTCTAAAAAACTGTTTTCGAAGAACAAAAAAGAATAACATAACCTAACCCGGTCATATGTTAAATTGACATAAAACATTTGGAATCTTTTTTTCTATGAGCATAGACAATAATATAATATTTTTATATAACTACTAGCTTATACCCTTAGAGTAAGAGAATACTATGGAGGGAGCACAATTGCGAAAAAATGAAGCCTAAAAATGGCGGACAGGGCCATAAAAAGTGATAAAGTGAAGTTGGCTCCATATGGATGCCAATGCTACAGATGTCATCAATGATCAATGTATGACACAATTACATCGAATTTCATAGCCCATTAAAAACCATCGTATGAGAACGCTTATATCATAAATTGTTTTTGAAATAAAGTGCATAAGTATTTTTTTTTTGTTTTCACGTAGATTATGATATGATGTTAATTTTGTTAAGAATTACTTCACAGCGTATGTGTGTGTGTTATCAAAAATCTCACGATGCTTTGACAAGCTCAAGTGAAAGCAGGCTTCACACCAAGGCAGTAATGTAGATGATGAGTGCTTGTCGAAACGTGGCGAAATTTTTCATCATACACATATTATGTACTTAGTTTATTTTTTAAAACTGAAATGCGTAATGATTGTCATTATAATTATAAGGTTATGAAAAATAAAAAAAATATGTCATTTTATGGAAATGTTTATATTCCTTTGATAATTAATGTTACAAGAAAAATCATTTTATTGTTACAATGCCAATTTTTGTATAATATATCCACTAGGACTAGGGTGGATATTTGATGGATGGAAGTGTACGGACCCGACGATATACATGAAGTATGTTTGGTGTCCAATGTTCCCTTTTTACTGCTGCAATCCATTGCCTTTGCCCATCATCCATCATCTTTGGAAAATCTTAAAACATACAAACAGTTAGAAAATAAGACAAGTGTATCATTTAAATTCACATTCAATATTGTTTTCTGTCATGATATACTAAAATGTTTACACAGAATCAAGCTAACAAATAGCTCATTATGTCGTACGAAATTACTATTTTTTCACAGAAAGATAAATATAATATACATATACATATTTTATTTTAAATATACAAATGTAATTCAATATCGATAAGTAAAGCTTTACGGGTCAAAAAATTATCAAAAATAATTATTCGATTATAACATCGATGAGCCGTTTTGGCGTCACTACACATAAAATGTCATACACACAACAAATCATTATTTTAAGTAAAATACTATTTTTAATTCAATTTTTCAATAATAAATGACGTATAACAATAAAATAATACATCTTTATATATCAGGTTTATGAAATATTAGAGAAAAGTTGTTATATATGATAATATATTACAAATAAACTTCGATACTCACCCTTGCATGGAAATACCCATTTTTTTATCTTTATCGCCGTTTGTTCACCCAAAAAACACTACATTTCCACATGATGTTTAATTTTGAATATTAATTCACAAAATAATGCAAACAAATTTATGTTTTGGACAAGTCACTTTGACACAACGCACTATTCAAATTGATTCAAATATCGCTCCACAGACTGCCATAAAAAGTACAAGAGTGAAGTTCGTGCAGGTCTAAAAATCGGCTTCATGCGAGAACAATAGGAAATATACCTATCGCTCCCTCCATAGTATTCTCTTACTCTAAGGTCAGCTCATTGTTTTTATACAATAAAACTTTCATATCAAATAATTAATCTTTATTTTTTTTCAGGTATATAATATGTGCGTTCTATTAGGAAAATTGTAAAAGAAGGGAATTCAAATCAATGCAAATTTACCACGCCAGGTAAACATAGAAAAGGGCGACCAAAAAAAGAATTGAATGATTTCGACCGCTGTGCCATAAGGTAAAAAGTTCATTTTTATACAGTAAAAAAAGCAATACCCAGTTTGAGAAGAATGTTACAAGTTGTACGAAATTATTTGAATTTTGATGGGAGCTACGAACTTCTACGAAAAACTTTAATAAACATTGGGTTTTCGTACAAAAATGCAATTCAAATAGGAAGGCTAAAAGAGAAAATTGTCTTAAAATAATCATGGAAAACAGGATGTTGCCAAAAGAACTCCAAGAAATATAGTTTATATAGATGAAAGCTTAAAAGAATATTACAGTTTGTCTATACTTTATTTAACTTCAATTAATTCATTAAACATCACTTTATTTTAATTATGGCTTTTTATTTTTCATATCCCGAAGTCCAAAATATGTCAAATTTTTGGCAAGTTATTTCAGAGAAAAAACCTGCTAAAGGAACAATAAATCAAGGGAACAAAAAATAATTGTTCAAACACAAAACTTATCATTTATCTTTATTATTTATTTTTCAGTTTTCAAAAAATAATTACAATTTAAAACTTAATTATACTACGTATTTGCACTAGAAATTGAAAATCAGCTTCGATTAGAAAAGTAATTACATCTCTAGAGATATGAGATTACGTCTCGAAGTATATGCATAAATCTTCTTGAAAAGTCACGATAGAGACATTTTTAAAATATTTTTTTCATTATAAATATTCAATATTTCCGTTACAGTGTTTTATTTTAGCACAGTCATTGTTAATGTGTTACCATGAGCGATAACAGCGACCTCAATTTTTTGCCAATTTCTTGACAGACTGCAAGTTTTCTTACTTTTTAGTGTTAGGAGATTTAAATTGAGGTAAGTGCAGGAGAAGAGGGGGACATAGACACGCCCATTACCCCAAGGTCATTGGCTTACCCCCTAGCCTTAAAAAATCTATATAATAATTGAGAAATGTTTGTGTGCTTTCTATCGTATGTGAACATCACGCCTAAACGGCTGAACCGATTTCACTAATTCTTTTTTGTCGTGTTGGCTTTTATTAGTAGAAGGTTCTTATGAAAGAAAAAATTAAGAAAGTTGCGTGGTAAATCTATCTATATAATAATTCAGAAATGTTTGTCTGCTTTCTATCGTATATGTGAACATCACGCCTAAACGGCTGAACCGATTTCACTAATTCTTTTTTTGTCGTGTTGGCTTTTATTAGTAGAAGGTTCTTATGAAAGAAAAAATTAAGAAAGTTGCGTGGTAAATCTACATAATAATTTAGAAATGTTTTTTATTAGCTTTTTACTTAATGTCATCGCATCACGCCTAAACGGCTGAACCGATTTCACTAATTCTTTTATTGTCGTGTTGGCTTTTATCAGTAGAAGGTTCTTATGAAATAAAAAATTAAGAAAGTTGCGTGGTAAATTGGGAAATTAAATAAAACTCGCATTAGCCCCTCCTTCTCTATCTAAATAATAATTCAGATATGTTTTTTTATTTTGCTTTTTACCGTATGTCATAGCATCACGCTCAAAATACAAATGATACGTCAGATATGAATCTGCACAGAGCCGTGCAAAATGCCGGAGAAGGTTCTTTAATACAATTTGCTGCATTAACTTTAATATATTTAGAGCTAATTAAAAAACCCTATTTTTTAGGATCTTCATACAAAATTTTAATAAACATTAAAAGTGTCATTCTTCTTTTTCTGTGCTTATGTCAGTTATAGAGGTCTACAAAGCAATGGGAAGCTAGACTAGAACCTGCAGCCCGATTCACGGAAAAGTTTAAGTCTAAGTTTAGTTCGAAGTTCGAACGAAGTTCGATTCAAACTTTTGTGAATAGGGCTGCTGGTAATAATAATTATTGTAGGCGGCGACTATCTACAGTCTATGTACCTATTCACGGAGGGTTTGAATCGAACTTCGTTCGAACTTCGAACTAAACTTAGACTTAAACTTTTCCGTGAATCGGGCTGCTGTTTAATTACCTACCGATCAATCCTGACAATCGGAATCAAAAACGTAAAGCAAGACGGGTATAAGCTTAGAGTAAGAGAATACTATGGAGGGAGCGATAGGTATATTTCCTATTGTTCTCGCATGAAGCCGATTTTTAGACCTGCACGAACTTCACTCTTGTACTTTTTATGGCAGTCTGTGGAGCGATATTTGAATCAATTTGAATAGTGCGTTGTGTCAAAGTGACTTGTCCAAAACATAAATTTGTTTGCATTATTTTGTGAATTAATATTCAAAATTAAACATCATGTGGAAATGTAGTGTTTTTTGGGTGAACAAACGGCGATAAAGATAAAAAAATGGGTATTTCCATGCAAGGGTGAGTATCGAAGTTTATTTGTAATATATTATCATATATAACAACTTTTCTCTAATATTTCATAAACCTGATATATAAAGATGTATTATTTTATTGTTATACGTCATTTATTATTGAAAAATTGAATTAAAAATAGTATTTTACTTAAAATAATGATTTGTTGTGTGTATGACATTTTATGTGTAGTGACGCCAAAACGGCTCATCGATGTTATAATCGAATAATTATTTTTGATAATTTTTTGACCCGTAAAGCTTTACTTATCGATATTGAATTACATTTGTATATTTAAAATAAAATATGTATATGTATATTATATTTATCTTTCTGTGAAAAAATAGTAATTTCGTACGACATAATGAGCTATTTGTTAGCTTGATTCTGTGTAAACATTTTAGTATATCATGACAGAAAACAATATTGAATGTG
The DNA here is from genome assembly GCA_963576905.1 of Mystacides longicornis. NCBI lineage: Eukaryota > Metazoa > Arthropoda > Insecta > Trichoptera > Leptoceridae > Mystacides > Mystacides longicornis. Next base: position 19,181,221 of record OY756420.1, on the reverse strand, counting down.
AATTTAAATGATACACTTGTCTTATTTTCTAACTGTTTGTATGTTTTAAGATTTTCCAAAGATGATGGATGATGGGCAAAGGCAATGGATTGCAGCAGTAAAAAGGGAACATTGGACACCAAACATACTTCATGTATATCGTCGGGTCCGTACACTTCCATCCATCAAATATCCACCCTAGTCCTAGTGGATATATTATACAAAAATTGGCATTGTAACAATAAAATGATTTTTCTTGTAACATTAATTATCAAAGGAATATAAACATTTCCATAAAATGACATATTTTTTTTATTTTTCATAACCTTATAATTATAATGACAATCATTACGCATTTCAGTTTTAAAAAATAAACTAAGTACATAATATGTGTATGATGAAAAATTTCGCCACGTTTCGACAAGCACTCATCATCTACATTACTGCCTTGGTGTGAAGCCTGCTTTCACTTGAGCTTGTCAAAGCATCGTGAGATTTTTGATAACACACACACATACGCTGTGAAGTAATTCTTAACAAAATTAACATCATATCATAATCTACGTGAAAACAAAAAAAAAAATACTTATGCACTTTATTTCAAAAACAATTTATGATATAAGCGTTCTCATACGATGGTTTTTAATGGGCTATGAAATTCGATGTAATTGTGTCATACATTGATCATCGATGACATCTGTAGCATTGGCATCCATATGGAGCCAACTTCACTTTATCACTTTTTATGGCCCTGTCCGCCATTTTTAGGCTTCATTTTTTCGCAATTGTGCTCCCTCCATAGTATTCTCTTACTCTAAGGAGCTGACACTGTCGAAAACATATTTACTATTATCGATTGATTTCTTAATATTAGTATTATAATTTAATAAGTTTATACATTATTTTAATTAAAAAAGTAAAAAAAATCAACTTATATAGTAGGAAGTGCCTCTAGAGCCGTAGCCGGATCCCGTACCCGCGTCCGTAGATTTGTGTGTTGCCATTTTATTACAGTTCATACTATGGTAACACTCAAATGACAGCTTATGTCAAAGCGCGAATTGGCGCGAATTTCGAATTAGTACCAAAGGAAAGTTTCAATTTTCGTGCGAATCTCATTGGGGATACATGGGATACTATTATTAGTATCCGGAAATAATAATTAAACATCAATATTATTCAAAATTTGAATTTTTATTTTCATGTCTTAACAGAAAGTTTTTTTAAAGTTTTTTTTTTTACTAATTGTTAATTTTATTTCTTTGTGACTTTTTTTTAATAATTTTAAATTTTGTTTCTTTGTGACTGTCCTTGTTTTTATTTTTTTTTTTTTTTTTAGTCTTTACAAAAAGTTTAATTTGAGTGTTATTGTCTGTTTGATCATTTATATTATTTTGTGATATTTTTTGTATACATGAAAAAAAATGTGTTTAAAGACGATATTCGTTTATATTATGTAAAATAAAATAAAAAATTATCAAAAATGTGGTGGATTACCTAATTCTAGGAATCTCAAAATTATGTTTCAATACGTGACGATTTCGCTTTTGTGCGTGGTTGATAGTGAAGTGTTAATATTAATCAATTATTCAAAAATGAAAGTTGGTGATATATAGATTTCCAAAATGTGTTAGGTGATATAAAAAGCTAATAAAAAATATAAGAGACGCAAGGAGTATTGAAAATCAAAGGAAGTGGCATCCTGATACAGTAAAAGATGCTAAGGAGTCTTTAAAATACTATTATGCAACATTAAGTTGTAGATATAAGAGGTGGCAAAAAATAACACTCAAAAAGTAAGAGAGTAGAATAGTATCATTCAATCTGACTATATGGAAAGATAGAAAATATAACTTTATGACAGAAAGTAATGAGATTGTTCCGAAAATGTAAAGACAAGCAAACTACATCACTATGAAGTGATGATGTTGATGAAATGGAAATGGCTGTGATTGATTGCCAGCATTCACAGAGAAGACTAGTCTCAGAGAAGAAAAACAACGCTTTCATAGTTATCAAACATTTCGGTAATTATGAAGTTCGCGGGCTGATTCGATTTTTTTATATGAAACACATTAATAAGTATTTTATTGTTACTATAGCTGACAGTAAAGTTGTAATTTTGTTATACGGTTATATTTTTTTTTTTTTTTTTTTATAAAAATGAATCTGTGCTCACTCAAAGTGAACACAAATACACTCCTTGACTCTTTCACAGTAAGCTACTGAAAGCTTGTGTCGTGAAAGAGGAAGATGGTCGGCACCTGGGATCGAACCACGACGTCCGCAGTACGAAAGCCGGCGTTGTAACCGCTGGGTCACCAACCGCTTCGAAATTATTGTTCAACAATATTATTAATTATCAAATCCGTGCTCAGCGACAATTTAATATCATCTCAGTCATCTGTCAATGTCAATCGTCGGCTAAGCAAAAAAAAAAACTTTAAAAAAACTTTCTGTTAAGACATGAAAATAAAAATTCAAATTTTGAATAATATTGATGTTTAATTATTATTTCCGGATACTAATAATAGTATCCCATGTATCCCCAATGAGATTCGCACGAAAATTCAAACTGTCCTTTGGTACTAATACGAAATTCGCGCCAATTCACGCTTTCACATTAACTGTCATTTGAGTGTTACCATTGGTTACCATAGTATGAACTGTAATAATATGGCAACACACAAATCTACGGACGCGGGTACGGGATCCGGCTACGGCTCTAGAGGCACTTCCTTATCTAATTTCTAGGTGGTAAAGGTAATATTTTCGTTATATTCCCGACATCTAACGAATATCCCGTGCTGTCTGGGTAACGTGTCTGTCTTAAAATTTAAATCATGACGAATCACGAATCAATCAATGGATATCAATTTTTCTACCTTGGAAGATGTTTTAATTATTTCGTATTAAAATTAAAAACAAATTGTTAGAAACAGCAGAACGGCGTTTCATTAATTTTCTGAAACCTCGTCGCGAAAAGAGTCAGACAAGACGCGACGTAACCGAGAGAAGACTTTCATTATTATGTTTTGCTGTAAATATCAACCATATTATAATAATATATCGTCGGAAATTATAATTTCCAACTTTTTTCCCTATATTTCATTAATTATTATTAAATATCTATTTGTTGCATACATGAGCTTTTTCGACATGTTGAACATGTCGAGAATTCTCATGATCAGGAGTTTCGGAGACTCAAACATTACCAACGTTGTTAACGTAAAATGATCACATTAAACCAGCCTTCGAAACAACAGTAGAAGACGGTCGTAAGCCCGTGGTGGTTTGTTCCATTCAAAAATCGAACGTCAGTAATGAATTTTTAGAGTCATTAGTTGTTTTGTTAGACAATTCTTTTACATATTATTATACATCAACTGGCTCTTTCAATAATATAATCAAAGAGAATAATATCAATACCCTACGGATATAATGTACTATTGTGAATTTTTCGAAATCTGACGAACAAGCCATAAATCTTCAAAAGAATAGCAGTACGGAAACAATAGCAGGTATTGGTATTGTCTTACGGTGACACGTGTTATTAACCAATCACGTACCGTGTAAATTATCGAAGGGTTTTGCACAGGTACTTTCTTTTACTTCTTAGAGTTATCGGCAAATTACAAAAACCAAGATGTTTTTCACGAATTTTAATAAAATATTAATACCTTTCTCCCATCAATTTCAAAGCTCACAAGAAACTAAACAGTAAAAATATACATGCTTGTCATTTATATTCAAATAATCTACAGTCAGTCTGAAGATGCATTAACACAACAACAAAGGTCGATGACTCATACTTTGTTCCTGACATCTTCTTTGAACTTTCAAAACACTATAGAAAACATAAAAATGTAATTGAATTCAACGGAATTTATAGTATTTAAAAATTCCCATTATGAAAGGAAATAAGTTGCAATAACTGTTCCAGGGAAAAAATGAGCAAGAATTAATATCCTGTCAGTTATAGTCATTTTTATCTAGACAGGTTGACGTAATGATTTTCCAATTAATGTTTCGCCAATAACAATAACACAAGGGTGCATCCGTCATAAAAATAATCCTACCCTTTTCTATTGTATTATAGTTTGAATAGATTTGGCCAGTGCTCAGATTTGGGTGAAAATAGTATAGACGGGAGTTGTTCATCAAAATAAGTACTTTTTTCCAAGAAAATCATTTACAGCCCCCTGAACCAAAATAATAATATAATAAACCATTAAAGGATGACGTCATCTGACATTGGCTGGAGGGACAACGGCTGCCATGGCGACACACACCACACATACCATAGTGATGGGATGGTGATGGGTTTATGTATAAACACACTCATACCAACTCTTAAACTTTTTGTTTATGTTTATGCCATGCCTCCCGGCTAATGTCAAAATCCACGTGGCCGTTAATGGTATATTGTCGCTCAGCGCTCTTTTTAATATCTATGCACATTTGACAGCGTTTATTTATATCCGCCATAGAAAGTAAATTATGCTTTGGCGTTGTCAAAAATTTCTCGAGGAAGACTGGAAAAGATGGCAATCGGTGTTGATACAACTAATAGGAAACCTCGTAGAACTAAGGGAACACCGTTATATAAATTTAGAAATTACATTTCCCTAGGAGTTCTTGGTGTTGGTGTTCTTATAGGATCCGCTTTTATGTAAGTTTAATCCTCAACTTAGAATATTATTGAATATGATTAAAAATCTATTTTCTCTTATTCGTCTCCTTCCATGCTGCTCTATCTTTGGATCCATTCGACCCAAACGTGTTTTATGAGATTATCCACCGATGTTGTGGTGGTCTCTCAACGCTCCTGGTATTCTTTTTGGGTATCCAGGTTTCGATCATTGTCTTCCTGGCCTCTTCCCTGCCCGCTGTCACTTGAGAGAAGCTTAGCTCTACCATATCGCGTCGTTCCTCACTCTTATCTCTCAGGGTGATTCCCAGCATGGCTCTCTACAAGGATCTTTGGGTAACCCTTATCTTGTCTATGCTCAGTTTGGTCAGTGTCACTGTTTCCAGGCCATATGCTGCAACAGGTATAATACACATCTCATATACCTAGCGCTAGCTGGACTGAGCGATGAGTTCTAAATGTAAGGCTAGTCACAATAGTTGCTTTATGGTATGCAGTGGACAGCGCAGCCCTCCAGGGGATAGCAAGCTTATCAATAAATAGTAAAATAGCCTGCGCTTAAGGTTCATAGGGATTTTGCAGTTTTTTTAGTATAATATTACTTATTTTCCTGAAGGCTGTTTAGTTTCTCTGCCTATTCTTAGATATTTTCTCTTAGGTTTCCATTGATCCTAATTTGGGAGCCTTCTGTTCCCATGACCTTGGTGTTTTTCAAATTCATTATAAGGCCTAATTTCTTTGATGCCTCTTTTATTTCCCGTAACGTTTTAGTCAGTTCTTCTCTTTTGCTCAAGATATCATCCGTGAAGTGTAGGGTTGAGATATTTCTCATCGATGTATTATATCCCTTTTGATTCCCACTTTTAAGTTATTCTAGTACTAATGTAAAGAGTTTCTGAGATTTTATTATCATATAGATAATCCTAAATTACACTCAGGGTGAAGGAATCCTCGTGTGTTATGTGACAGCTGATATTCCTTGCAGGATGATCACAATAACTCTGTGTGAAATATTATCTTATAGATGGATGTGCTGAAATTATGAACTGTTTTTATTGTAGGTTTTGGCCAAACTGGGGGGTCAGAAGGAAGATCTATGAATACGTAGACAAAACCAGTGAACTTGATAAATATAATGTACCTTTGATTGAAATGCTTGAACCACGGACACCAGCTTTTATCGTTAAAGATTCACATGAAAGATTGATGTCCGGCGTGGACGAATAAACATGTCCAAATTAAAACTGAAACCCACGAGTCAAGGCACATGGTATGTTCACTTTTCATTTTGCTTAAAATTTACCTTCAAGAATTGTTGTCAGTGAAAGTAGGATAAAAATATCACAATAGATGTTTTTAATTGAGAATTATACCTATAATATTATAAAAGATATCAGATAATTAATAAGCAATATTATTAGTATGCATTTTATTCAACACAGAAATGTGTTTATATGTCCATTCATCTGAATATCTTTTAATAAAATAATTGGTTGAACAAGAAAGTATGATAAAATAATATTTCTACTTAAATGATAACAAAGTAACATTACTTCGTAATTTTTTCTTACAGTTTGGATGTAGCCAGTTCTCAAATTAGTTCTCTAAGATTTAAGGTTGTTTTAATTCAAATTAGATATTAGTTGGAATATTTGTTATTAAATAATAAATGTATTTTTTTTGTTATTTACATCTTTTACTCTCTTTTCCTTTCCCAGTGTTGCAAGAAAATCAGGCAAATCCACAATGAACACTGTAAGATCTGCCACCCAAGAGAACCTATTTAATTTTATTCCCAACAAGCTGGATAAAGTGGTGCAAAAAAGTACATCATCTCTAAAAAATAATAAAAGCACTGAAGAAACAATAAGCAAATATTTCGTAAAAAAAGAGGAAACAGATGAAGCACAAGATCGGAGTTTGTTAGATTTTCATCCTAGAAAAGCTAAGAATCAACCAAAGCCTTCTTTAAAAAATAATAAAACTAGTTTAAAAATGTCAAAAAAAACAAAACATAAATCATGCGATGATTTGGGAACTTACACCGCAGATTTTGAAAAAGTTTGTTCCGCTCAGGGTGTTGATGTCAATCCAGAACATTTACAGATGGCTGTTGCAATGTCTTTGTCTTTAGTTAACCACCAACATGAAGTGTCACAGCAGAAAGTTAATAGTAAAACTCCAATTGAAGAAGAAAGAATAAAAAGAATTCGTAAGACGCTTGTGGAGTATGGGTTTGCCGGTGCTGCTTCATCTAGCTGTCAGGAATATAGGAAATCTAAAAAAGTTGTTAATTCTCTTCTCTATCTCAGGTCTGATGAAGAAAGACAACAAATACTCTCAAATGTTTTTTGTAATATTTTGCTTGAAAATCAAAGTGAAAACAAATCTATTGGTCGTGTTAGTTGTGTTTCAGAACTTAGTAGTAATATACTTCGTGAAGTTTGGTGTTGTAACTGTGATATTTTTTTTAAATCGTCACATAGCCAAATTTTGACAGAGTCCAGTGAAACCTTCTATGTACAAAATTTAATAGTGCCTTCCAATGCCAAAGCGGGCTCTCTGTTAAAAGATTGGTCTAAAATACCAGGTAGAATCAGTAGTCCAGAAAGAACAAACGAAGCCTTAGATTATAGAGAAAACGAATTGTATAAGAAAGATCTTGATTCATTGCTCAGCTGCAACAGTATTCAGATTCATAGAAAAATCAACACACATTCCAGTCCTGTTAAAACCACAGATTCTAGTGACGTATGCCTTAGAACAATTGAAAAAGAAGGACATCTTTGTTTGAATGCGTCATCAAATGACAATGATATACTTGATCAACGGAACAGTTCCCCTGATTTGTTTGAAGAAGATAGCTATTATGAAAAAGGGGAGGAAATGTTAATAAGCAAAACAGAGTATAACTATAAAGTAATTGATGACCTTTCAAATGATTCTCTACCAGATGTTTATGTCAGTCAAATGTCCAGGACAAGAATTGAACCAACTGCCAGTCATCAATCATTTAGTCTTGATAAAAATCAGAAAGAGTTTTCTATTGATTTGACCCAAAATTCCATCGAAATAAAAAGTGGAGAACCATTATTCATTGAAGAAACTGATGATGAAGAGTCAGATGAGAGCCCACAGAACTTTCAAACCAACCATGATCTTTCCAAGGAAAATACCATTTTAGAGAAAAGAAATGTATGCAATGCTGATGTATGTATTATTGATGATTGTTCTAGTATAGATGATCTAGAAATTAGTACAAATTATGATAATGACTCCACTAGTAAACAAAAAAAGATACCATTGGATACAATAGAAAATACTATGAGGTTTGAAATGGCATTAAAAGAATATGAATTGCTCCATCCTGGTGAGGATGGTTCCATAGATTTAACTAACAGCGATTTATCTGAAAAATCATTGTCTAATAGGTTGTCAGGGATATATAAAAATGATAATGGCGTTCTTCACTTTGAGTCGTATTCTGAAAGTGACGACATAATGAAAGTTCATAATAGCCCTAAAATTCAATCCAATGAATGCCCAGAAAATGGAAAACAAACATTAAAGTTAGAGGAAAATGGTGAAATGATATCAAAAATTTGTATTGAGAGCAATAGTATCAATACCTCTGTGGAATCTAACAGTGACGACAACAATCAAGATTTTATTGGGTGCATCAAAAGAAGAGAAAATGTTCATAACCTTTCAGATAGTATTTTTACAGATGACGGAGAGCACGAAATTGGATCACCCAACTTCGTTGGATCAAAAGAATATTGTGGTAATGTAATGAATGAGAAGGACAACATCAATTTGGAAAATCATACTATAAATGTCCTCAAATCCCCTGATGTCCCTAAAGAAGAGGTCGATCTTACCCAATCATCGGATGAAGCAGTGGAGCTCAATTTTGTAGATGAAATTATATCATTTCACTCGCCTGTAAATGAGTATGTAAGCCCACAAAAATCTATGAGTAGTACAGATGACATATTTGAGATTTCTGATGAAGAATTCAATTATTCAGTAAAGTTGTGTAATAAAGACTTAGTAAAGAAATCTGAAGTTGAAAACTTAGGAGATAACTCTGCAGTGAATTTATTTGATGAGGCTAATGTGAATAATCACAATATTCCAAATGATTTTGAATTATATGGTCAGTCGTTGTTTGATCAAATTCCATCGTGCAATTCTTCAACAATTTCATTCTCTGGTAACAAGAATGTATCACTTGGTAAAATCAACAATGAAATTGACGCACTGAATATGCCAAGTTGTTCCTATCAAATAGAAGATGTAGTTGATATGCAAAATAGTGATATTAAACTATTTAATATAGAAACTTCAGAATCCAGAGCTAATATGACATTATCTAAAGAAAAAACAAAAGAAGCCAGTATTGTTCAAAATGAAATTGCCACTCCAAAAAACAGCAAATATGTGATAAAATTTGACAATGTGACACCAGTTCAGGATTATAACAAGATGGATACACCCAGAGTTCATAAGGAACTATCGAAGTATGGTTTGAAACCATTAAAAAGAAAACGAGGTACGTTAACACTTACTCTTCTTCTTTTTGAATTGATGTAGGTCTTATCAATCTTATTTCACTCAACCTTTCCCCTTTTTCCACTGTGCTGTCTGCATGGAATAGCTTATCAACTTTATCAAATATTACATTAAATGTGTTCAACAATAAATTTTATAGTTTTCTCTTTGCATGTTGGTTGATGATCATTTTCTTAACTTTGTAGCCGTTCAAATCTTGGAGCATATTTACAATCAAACACATCCAGTGGTAGATTTAGAATCACAAATAAAGAAGCGTAAACTAATAAGTTCTTCGCAAAATTATTCTTCATCACCAAAATCAAACAAGATTGAAAAAAATCACACAGTTAATGAACCCAGGATCATTGATGAAAATATTGGTACAGAGAAAATGATCGATGATTTATATACCATAGATAGAAGTAATGTTTGCCTGAGGCAAATGGACTGTGATAAAGAGGAGCTGTTTTTCCAGACTAAAGAAAAATCCAAGGTTGGTGATTGAGCACATACTCAGTATTGAAATTATTTCATACAAAATTATAATTGCTATTCACAAATTGTCATTTACCTATTTGTGTTTTTAGTTACAGGGGTGTAGAGTTCCCTTACACATAGCATTCCATAACTATGTTTCAATGAGGAGTAAACTGCAACATGCCTTATTAGCTTATCATCCAATTAATATCGACATGGTGCACAAGGGCTTGGTAGCTGATGGATACAGGTATAATCCCAAGGTATGTGTGAATGGGAAACTCTGATAATTTAACTAAAATATTATTTATACAATTAATTCATTGAATTTTGTATAACATAGGTACTAGAAGTGGCGTTTAGAACTAAAATTACAAAATTTCATCTATGGCTTTTATGTCGTAAAATAATAAGGCAGAGCTATGTTTATTCAATCCTTAAACAAAGTATTTTATGCAAAGACCTTTTGTCATTTTGACCATCTGCATACTAACATAAGGCTGTCTAACTTTCATTGTAGATATATCATTTTCAGAGGAATTTTAGTTTAAGATACCGCATCTAGTATGTAGTGCATGATAATAATTAATAATTCAATGAATTCACATTCACAATTTCAATAAATACATATTGTTTTAGGAATTATTTCAGTTTTTGGATAAAAAATGCATCACAATAAAAACTACTGATAAAAATAATGGAAATCGCAAAAAGAAAAGATGACAATTTATCATTTCTATGGATTTATGTAAAAATTTATGGCCACAACAAATAGAGTGGAGTGTAATTTATTTTTGAAAACTTAGTGACTTGAAAACGGATTTATTGTTTTCAGTGAGTGAGACAGACACACACAATTAAAAAAAACAAGTTGTGGACCTAACCCTTATTTTCCAAGTTAGAATCCAAATAAAAGTATCCATTTATACTATGTTATCATTGCTGTTGTACTTTTGACTTCTGTTTTATTTTGTTATGAAAAATTTGTTGATCAGGTTATATTGAATTTTTTTCTTTATATTAAATTCTTGTCTTTATATTATTTTTTTCTAAATGAATCTGAGCTCACCCAAAGTGAACACAAATACACTTTCGACATCTTTCACATAAAGCAAAGCTTGTTTAGCACAGGGTTCAAACTGTTGACCCTCAGTATGCTGTACGCACGAAAGCCTTCGACTGAACCGCTGGGTTACCAACTACTTCTAATTGGATCCTTCTAATAATAAGGTGTGTGTGTATAATATGTCTACAGTTGTAACTGGTTGTAAATATTTTTCCAGAGTACTTATACTTATAAAAAGAAGACAAATATTATGTGCGAAAATCATCAATGTAATATGGTGTATATAATATGTGTATACATTCAAAAAGGTTATGGTATTTATAGACCAGAAATAACATTTATATAGTTATATTAAACATAGAAATCTTGACTCTGTAGTTTCATTGGTTCTGTTACCATTTCACATTCAATGAGGCAACATCACACTGTCCTTTACAAGTTTCTGAAACAAAAATAGTAAACAGAATTAACATTTCTATATTTTTAGAGTTAGGTACTAAAATTGACAAATAAAATAAAACTCACATCCAAATCGTTGATAGATTCTTCCCAATCCTGACTGGCAATGATGGCAACAGCTTCAATTAACACTTGTTTCACTTTCTCTACATTCTTTTTAAAAGTTGCCAACACGTCTAATACGCACACTTTTTCTCCGGAACTTCTCCAGCAATCGTAATCAGTTGCCATTGCTATGGCTGCATAAAGTAGACCTGCTTCTTTCGCCAACACCACCTGAAAATAAACACATTTAGGCATTATTTTGCTGTCGCGAATCAATTGCACATTTTGAAATGAAATGAGAAAAATTCAGATTCGTAGTAATGTAAGAACTCTTTGACCCACAAGCAATTGTAAAAACCAAGCGTACTAATAGCTGTGTTTGAAAGATAATTGCTAACCTCAGGAACAGTTGTCATGTTGATAACATCTCCTCCCCACAGCCTGAACATGGTACTTTCTGCTTTCGAAGAGAATCTTGGACCTTGTATGGTAACACAAGTACCTCCATCTCTACACTCGAGCCCTTGAGTTTTCACTGCTTTGAGGAACACCTTTCTCATCTCTGGATGGAATGGAGGCTCTACAGGAAGGTGACAAACTCCAACTGGAGATGTTTCACAGCCATCGTAGAAAGTCTGATGTCTATTGGTCGTTCTAAAAATTAAGTTTCAAAGATTTGTTTATAGTGGAGTCATTACATCAGATAAAGATTTTTTTTTTTTTATTAAACAAATATACAAACAGTGATTTTTTAACAAACAATTACACAAATAGTATGGACAATAAGAACACCAGTAAAGTATATACGTAGACATTAACAGCGAGCGGGTTAAAAGTAAGACAAACAACAGAAAATAGGAAAAAGAAAAACTAATGTAACAATATGTGCAGGCTCAGCTGGGAGTAATGGGAAGAAGGAAAAGAGTGTGGGATAGGAATAAGGGACATGGAATAAAGCAGGAAGATAAAGAAGTCATTGCTCTGACGTCAAGTGTCTTCTCACGTTTTGCCTGAAAACTCCAAAGATTTGGAGAGAATGTTTTACAGGAGGAAAAGAAGATGGATAATCACAACCAACAAAAGAGAAATAAAAATACAATACCTATCTATAAAATTATCTAGTATCACGAAAGTTCCAGGTTCAATGTCTTCACGTAATGATCCAGAAGCTGTAGAAGCCAGTACGTGGGTGCATCCTATGGATTTTAAAGCCCAAATATTGGCTCTATAATTAACCTGTAAAATACACACATTTATAAAGATACAAGTAGGTAGGTACATAATATATAATAACACTGCCAAATGTTGATGACTGAGCCGCTACCAACCACTTCATTTAATCATATTTTATTTAAATATAAAAACATGGAATAACCTGGTGAGGATTGATGGAATGTTGCCTGCCATGTCTAGCTAGGATTGCACAGGGCACACCTTTGATAGTTCCTTCTATGATGGCATCTGATGGTGACCCGTAAGGAGTATCTATGTTTCTTTCAGATTTGTTTTCCAAAATATCTGGATCATCCAAACCAGATCCTCCGATTATGCCAATCTGAAATAAAATAAATAATATGAAAGCCACAAATAACAAAACATACTCCCATTGTCATCCCACTTAGGCGCATAGGGAGGCAAGAAGGGCTCTCCACTGCGCTCAATCTTGTGCGGATTGATGATCTCCTCCCTATCCCAAATCTCTCACTTCTGCTTCGAAAGAAAAGAACTTTCGAAGATGGGGAAAGAGTTACCCTCATCTTGGAGAATCTGATGGAAGGAAGAACAGCAGTCTCTCCCAAGACATCAATACCTTCCCATTGAGCAGTTTGTCAGTGCCAAATAAAAATGTAAAACCTTACCCAAGGACACAAGTAGTAAGACAAATAGTATTTAGAGAGTTGTATTGTAAAAAGGCTCTTAATTTCAAAATCATCGAGATTGTGAGCATTTTGATTTGAAAACAAATATTAATTACAAATTATAGGTTCAAATATTCTTATTACAGGTTTAAAAACTCATTATAGGAACTGGCCGATTTCATTTCAATCTATTATTAAAAATAATTTTTCTACTTTTTCCCTTCCCAACACAAGAGTCTTTTATGTCAGGGTTGTTCTCTTGAGATGCCAAACTCCATGCAGGGCTATAAATGGTATTCATCCTTTCCACATGTTGGTGCTAATATCGCCACTTTTGATGTCCAGCATCTACTGATATTAAAAAAAATCTTATATTCGCAACATCCCTAGTCCTCATTTCATCACATCTTCAAGCTCTTAGTACCCTTGCTTAACTTTACTAACCTTGCTCACAAGATAAGACTTATAAAATCAAGTATAATACACCACTCAGTTTCTAAAGAATCTATTTAAAATAATAGAAGTGGTTGGTTGACCAGTGATATCAGTCGACGACTTTCGTACGTACAGCGTATTGGAGGTCGTGGGTTCGAATCCTAGTGCCGACCATTTCCACTTTCACAACACAAGCTTTGCTTTATGTGAAAGATGTCGAAAGTGTATTTGGGTGAGCCCAGATTCATTTAAAAAAAAAATACCGTTAAATTTAAAAACAACAAAAGATTAGTCGTGATTATCAGAGTCAGACTATTTCAGTTTACTTTTCCAGATAATCCTAGCAGTGCCTGAACTACTTGCGGTATGATTGTTTCTTTTTTTAATTATGCTACAACCAAATGAAATTTTGAAATAAAACTATAAGACCATTATATATTTCACAATTTTATTACATCTGTATTTCAACCACCGAGCTTTTTCTAATTACAAATTTGTTATTAAGCAAGTAAACAAAATTATCAAATATATAACAAATCAGGTAACTACAGCCTGCATTTCTTTTTAAACAAGGTATCTTAGATATTTGACTCTTCACAAATACTCAATTACATATCCAACCTGTTGGGTAAGTCAAGTCACATTTATTATTCTTTGGACCACTCGATTTAACTATTTTTAACATTCCATTACTACTTTAATCCTTGCTGAAATTCTAGAGCAGCCTGACTGTTTTTGATAGCCTCTTGTAAGTCTAAAGCTTTCTGTTTAAATTTTTCACTAAGTGCTGTATTTTTTTCGACACCGTCGCCTAATTTATACATTCTGCTAAGGTTTGCACAGGCGTACATATTGTCCAGCTCACAAGCCTTTTCTGCATATTTAAAAGCTTCTTTCATATCGGGTTTTATAGCGAGATCTGATTCTTGCACACCAAACTTTTGTTTCTTATTCTTATTGTCTCTCATTTTTGTGATTACATCGTTACCCAATACTCCACTTATGTACATACTTGATAAATGATAACACCCATCCCTGTCGCCTTTAATACAGCTTTTTTTAAATGATTCCATTCCTCTATGAACATCTGGTTTAACATCTGGCATTGGTGATGTTAACATAATACCTAGCGAAAAACATGACTCAGGTTCATCCAAACTACAGCCCTTTTCGAAAAATCGTAGGGCGTCTACATTACTCCCTTTATCATTGTCCCCTTTCCCAATTACTCGGTATTTTCCATATTTGTAACAAGATTTTCCATAGTTTCCGTTTTCACAGTTTTCCTTATAAATTTTAGCAGCTTTATCGAATTCTTTTTTTATTGATTCTGTGTAATCACCAAGTAAATGACAAACTTCGCTTTTCTTTTCATGATAACATCCGAATTTGTACTCTATCTCTAGTTTTTCTATAAATTCTTTCACTTGGCTTTCATCTTTGAAATCCCATCGACTCATTTTTCACTCATGAAAGACTTAAAACAAATAATTGTGTAACTGTTGATAACCTCAAAAATCTGAGATAACCCGCTCCCACAAAATTGACGTTAGGTTAATGTTATGCAATTTTTTCAGGCTTACCAACATAATAATCAGAAAATCGATGATAATAATAATAGTATTTACATTTAAGTAGGTAGGTACCTACGCAAAAATATTGAGCATCAAACTACGTAGTTAACCCAAACTAGTTTTGTTTTCAAAATTTGTTTACGAATAGAAAATAGCAACACTTACAAATTGGCCGGAGTAAGGCGTATCCGTAAGGTATTATATTCTCTTTGGTTCTGACAAGAATATCAACAAAATGTTGTAAAAGGATTTTCAAAAAGTACTCACCTTTATTTTTCCAGCCATTTTCTGGCAATTTCAACTAGCGACACAATTAATTTTGAAGAAAACAATGTATAAACGAAATTAACTTAAAAAAACGAGACGTTATTTAAATAATTTACGACTGACAAGATACCGGCACACACACTATCTGCGCCCTATACAAATCAATACATTATGAAGTAGGTACCTATATGGAGGAAGCATAAACAAAGTTTTCTGTGCGAGAGCGTATGTATACGCAATGTTGTAGGTATATTGTAAAAGTAATGTTTATCACAAAAATCACAATGATGGTGTGTGGACATTAGTGTGGGCCGATTTCCTTTTTTCCCTCTATTGCTAACGTAATAGTTATATTTTAGTGCTAAATGCTGTTTTAAATACGTATGCAAAATATTTTTCAATTCGAAAGATATCTTCTGTCTCCGAATTGAGCTCAAAGTTTCAAGAAATTGTTAAATTTGTCCTATTTTGAAGCAGGTATAAAGAAAGTAAAAATATGTTTAACATAATATTTTTTAAGATTGTATGTCATAAAAATGATGGAATAATTAGTTCTGTATGATATAAAGCATAATAATACAATTTAAGATAGCAACAAAGTATATAAAGCGCCGCAATAAACGAGAGAAAATCGCATGAAATGAGAAAAGGGTTAAAAATACCAGTTTTGTATTTTGATGGCCGTAAAGCCAAAGTTTTAGGCTAGTGATTAGAAAAAGTGGACAAAAATACAGATGAACAATAATTAAGAGAGTGTTAAAGGAAACTGATTCTAAATTGATGGAAAATTTGGAACACCGAAACCGATAGAGAGATCGATTACAGATTTCTTTTCAAAAAGCAACATTTCATTGGATATTTTACTTATCGTCTGATGTAATGAAAAAAAATGTAGGTAAATACCGGAAAACATGATTGAATAATTAGTTTGCAGGAGAAAATACTAATAAAACCATTAGAATGAATATTTTGCTTATTGCAAACCACAAATAATCCCAATTGAATGAGTCGCCGATAATCTAGAAAAAAACTGCAAGTAACAATATATTTAGGTTTTTGTATAATAATGTGTTGATAGTGCTTTCTCAAGTCATCATACGCATTCTGACCAAATTGGAAAACAACTGGAAAAATAAAAAACAATTGATATGTTCCAGGTGATTACAAGAGAAACTACTGTTTTATAATTTCAAGATCTACGAAAAGATCAATTAAATTAAATTATTATTAATCAATTATATTTATTCCAAATTGGTATAGTCATACCAACAGGAACATTTTCTAATGATTTAGGCAACTGTGCTCTAGGAAAAATAATCCATGTAATAATCGCTAAACTAAGCTCATAGGATTCTGCGCCTGCGCTTCTTTCAGAAAGTTTGATGACTTTAACTTATCTTTATTGTTAATGTCTGTGCACCAACTTACCTCGCAACTGATCCAGTTACCTATGGAAGTTTAATTTCTTATCCATATATTTATCAGATTATCAAATCTGTTATATAAACTGTAATTACTAAAAGAAAAAGCTATCTCGCTCAAAATACACTATGAAGTAAGAGAATGAACCGCTCGCTGGATAGTGAAAGCTCGAATCACCCAAAAAAAAAACGCATTTTTGATCCTTGAAGTATCGAAAGTAAATTTTGAAGCATCCTTTTACAAGAACTAAGTTATAGATAGACAGCAAAATGTAACAGAAACACCAATCGACAAGTATCCGACGAAGATCTTACGGCATTCATTACATACAATGGCGAAGATGAATAAATACAGTTTCCTGAATTTTTCTTGTCATATTCAAGGAGTTTGACGATCTGTGAAATTGTTAAAGAAGCCTCACCAACTTAACGGAGAAATTTATCAATAAAATATTATGTAAAAGCTTAGAAAGCAACGAGTAAAATAGATATCAAACCCAATTTATCAAAAAACAATCACCGCAAAATAACATAATTTCATATACTTGTTTTACATAAAAAATTTGAAAGTTTTATTTATTATTTTTGTGTTATTAAATAAATAGAAGTATGTTCTTGAATTATCTGTGGTATAATAAAAAAGTGAATAAAAAAACAAGACCGGAATCATTTTACATGATTATTATAAAAATATCAGTTAGTATGGGATATTTTCGTCCCATACAAAACTTCAAGGTCGATTCGGAGACAGAAGATCTTATTTTTTTGTCATGAAATTTTGTAGATAGTTATAATACATCATAAGGCAACAAATTATCACTATTACATTAAGATTAGAAGCACTTTTTAAACGTCCATACTAGAACGGCCCAGCCTAGTGGACATGTGGTTTTATTTTAGCATACTTCGATATTATTAAATAGATTCGAAGTATCATTAAAAAATCATTATGTGAGTCGTATTATAGAATCAAACACGGAACTTTACAAAAACGGCATTTAGAAGATATTTAATAAAAACGATTATGTATGAAAAAAAAACATTAATTTTTTTTGGAAAATATGGTAAAAATAACCTTAATAGTAACAACTATAAGTTGAATAAACTTAAGCAGATATAAATATAGAGAGAAGAGAAATATTTCGATTTTAAATTTCAAAAGATCCAGTTTTGCTACCAACATGTAAATAGTTCCGATTTTGATACCAACCAATGTGCAAAGATCCATCTTTGATTCCAACTAAGCAAGTGTGACGTCATCAAAACAGGAAGTCAATAGAACAGTGCCGTCGACATCTTTTTTTTTGTACACGAAGAAAATGAAAAAAAAAATACAATCATTTAAGGAAAAAGGTTTATAATTTGCTTATGTCTGTAATAATATGCAATAACAATAACTGTTTGTTTGCAAAGTAAAATAAAATATTTGTTAATTTATTTATACCTAATAAAAAATTACAATGGATAACCTTTTAAAAACATTTTATTTTTATACTTCTCTATACGAATGTGTCAGTATAACCGGCGGAACTAATTGCTTGAGGCAACTTTTTCCAGTCAAGCGGTCCCGTCCAATCTGTGATTTTGTGAATTTGAACCCCGGGTAGAAATTCCAAATGACGAAAAAACAAACAAACTCGGAATCGAACTCAGAACCTCTTGATCTGAAGTTCAAGCCTCAACCGGCTATCGAGGTTGGTCAAAAACATCTATGGAATAGTCGAATGTAATTTTTTTTATGAAATGTTTAATTGGGCGACATTCCAATAAACGGTTATAACAAAAAAAATATTGATTTGTCACTCAATTTCTAAAATTAATGTTTGAATGTAAATTACTTTTTTATTTTGATTTGTAATTAATTAATTTGATCGTATCGTTGATTTTAAATAAAAGCACATAATTACATAGTATATAAAGAGTTTAAATTTAAAACTAAAATTAACAAGTTGAATACATAATTTTGCGGAACATAATATCCTTATGAGAAATGTATACCACTGGATTTATCTGAACACAACCGTTCGTTTTGGCAATATTTCTTTTCAATTTTTTTTTGTTCCCTCCCCCTTTTTCTCGTCTTGTTGGGTTGTACTTCAGTAGGATGAACCTCCATTGTAATCATTTGTCACTTATTTTTTAAATTTAGTCACTAAAGCACACAAAATTGATTTATAAAGTTTGTGGCACAACTCCGATAACGCGCCGATGTGTGTGGGAAATGTACTGTACCCCGATTCGGAATAATATAAAATAGTTGTCACAAACGCAAGTGAGATGACTTTCTGCGTAGTGATAACGTAATACTTTGATTCAGAACCCAAACGTAAACTCACCGACACGAACGTAAATCAGTGTTGCAAGCATACAGAATTATTATCGCCGTATAAGTATAACCGTAGAATAAACTTAGTAATATGTGATTAGTTTTAAAAATATAAATATATTTGTGATAGTAAAAATATAAAAACATTATTCAAATAATTTAAAATGACTAATTTGGTTATTTGACCCGAAAATAAACAAATTCATTTTTTATATCGTTAATGGTTTCTAGTTTCATTTTAACGTGTAGCAACATTTCATTGTCTACGCCGATGCGTCAGACTTCCAAATATTATTGTTAAATGTTTACTACAATTTTTGTGTGGGAATAAGCAAAGGTTAGTGTTCTTAAATTAACTAATTGTTTAAATTATAAAAAAAACCTTGGCTCATCTTATTTTATATTGGTGTTTGACATTTATTTCTTTATTATTTATAGTGGTTAAATATGAAGTCATCGCGCACGCAGTATGAAACGATGATTGACTACATGGAGAGGTTATTTTCTTAATGTTTTATTTTATTTATACAATTTTTTAAATGTCCAATAGTCTCAACAAATACATATACATTAAAAAACATAAATTGTATTTGTAGACCCTAACATAATCATTAACATCTTTCTACAACCACCATTATATTATAAGATATTTGTAAAACTTTGATGAGTTGCGTTTGAAATTCAAAGAAATATTAATTAGTATTATTTATTTTTATATTATAAGACATGGAGACCTTACCAAACCTCGGAGGGAGCCCAGTGGGCGAAATGTTCAAGGGGAACATTGGACAAGTTTGTCCAATATTCTAAATAGTTTAGGAGGAGGAGACACCAAAGATCCTTCGAAATGGCGAAGGGTAAGATTGAGGTGCTATTAGCAAAATTATTGTATTGCTATGTATTGTTACTATGAATGAAGTTTAATCATTTTCTTTAAGGTGTGGACGGATTTTAAAGCAAACACCAAAAAAAAAGGCAAGTAGGATTCATAGGTCATATAATGCAACAGGTGGTGGGCCCGGAACCAATTTAAAGTTAAATGACCTAGAAGAACGGGTATTGACCATTATGGGGGAAGAAATGGCTGTTGGCATATCCAATGTCCCTGAAGTTCTACAGGTGATTTCTTTTAATAATTGATGTATAAAAAAATATCAATAAATTTAAGTTTAATATTGAAAAACTAAGTGAATAATAATTCTTTTAGACACACTCAAATCCGGCCAATTCACTGCCTCAAACATCGAGGACGAGAACATGTAAGTATGATTTAGGTGTATACCGTCTTTATTAATTTATTTTTACACAATCAAAAAAATCATTTCTCAGCATTACCCTTTGCGCTGGGCAAGAGTTGCAGTTAGCAGTTCAAATATTGGGTTTGCACTATGGTTGCTGTAGAGAATATTTTGCTTATTTTGTTGATCACATTGTAAATTTAATTGCATTTTATTAGTAATAGATGTTGAACTGCCTCCGACATTGTGGACCCCCACTAAACATCAAAGGGGTCAGTTCGATACCCATAAGTGTGATGTGTATCACTTAATAACTTAGTATCCCTGCAATACAAATAATTCTAGCTTTTTAATCATATTTCTTTTAATTACTTATAGATGTTGAACCAGCATCGACAGTGACATCGTGGACTCCGAGTGAATCTGTGGTTGGGCCCAATTCCCGTAAGTGTGATTTATATCACTTGATAACTTTATATCCCTGCTATACAAATTATTGTAGGTTGTTTATCTCGCTTTGCTATTGAACCCTTTTTTTATTAAAGATCCTAATTGTTAATCATATTTCTTTCCATTAATTAATCATAGATGGTGAACCGTCACTGGTACGAGCTCTATGGTCCCCTTCAAAAAAACCTACGGCTCAGCCCAATGCCCGTAAGTGAGATTTTTATAACTTGATAACTTGGTACCCCTGTCATTCAAACAGTTGTAGCTTGTTTATCTCACTTTGCTATTTTTTATGATCTTTTTAAAACTTTCTTCCTTTTTGTTAAAAATAGGATAAGCTTATTATTGTTGTGCATATTTTTCTCCATTACTTATAGATGGTTCACAAATCACCCTCCATGGGTGGAATGCCTAATTAATTATAAAAAAAAAAACTTATAGATGGTGAACCAGCTTTGTGGTATACCACTGAAACTCTAAGCAGTCAAAACAGTACCCATAAATGAAAATTTGATTTTTTGGTTTTTGTAACTTACCGTCATAGCTTTTTTCCTATAAGAGGGCCATGCATTATCATTTTGTTTCTACTTTCTATCTTGAAAATTGTTTTTTTTTTTCATATATATGATTTTTTATACAAATTTTTGTTTAAACAGCTTACAAACCACGCTTACACCAAAACCAAGCATACAAACAAACATAATTACTTAAAAAAAAAAAAAGAAGGGGTACTCAAAACAGCTGATGATTTTAATTCCTATAAGCAGCAGTTGAGGCAGCATAAAGAAGAAATGGATGATAGGAGGCAAAGAAATCTCGAAAGAAGGAGGTTCCAAGACTTATTTATAGATTTAATGAAAAAGCTCATTGATGCTATCGAAAAAAAAAAGATTAGTTATAAATAATTTTTTATTAGTACTTAAATTGATAAAAAAATAATTCAAAGTTAAAAACTTTTATATTTTATGTGTCTTAAAATCTTAGTGAACATTTTTAGTTAATTTTGTTCATGTTTATATAGATGTATTTGCTTCTTACGTTTAATGTTAAATAAATGAAAATTGAAAAAACAATGTGTTTCATTATTATAATGATAGTCCAATTTTGGACATATGTCCAGTCAAAGATCTTCTTAGGATCCTTATTGTTTTTTTTTGTGGATAAGGCAAAGGCTGGACTGGACTTTCCGAGTTTGGATAATTTATAACAAATATAAGAATTTCTGGATAGGATATCAAAAACTGCATTTTATTGGATTTGGTTGCGCAGATTAGTGGAGGATCAGTCGGAGATTGGTGGGTGAGTGTGACTTAACCTATTATATCCCAGCCCAGCGTTTGATATATCATACGTAAAACATCAACTTTGGAAGTTCTGTATTTTATTTGTTTAAATAAATTATGAGTTTATTTCTGAAGTTTTTTAAAGAAGATGAATCAAATTTAAATAATTGTTGTTGCATTCAGCTTCATTTAACAACTCGTCAACAGAATAGAATTCATTATCAACATTACTTCTTCACCTTTCCACTAAACTTGTCGTCACTTTCATTTCTAACATCGAGGGGCAGTTTATTGAATAGCTTAATGCTGATGCACAGTAAACTTGGACATCTTTGCAAGTCTGTGTTTTATTGGTTGTGTGTTGCTGCTGTAACGGGTCATATAATTGTGAAACTATGCATGTTTAACACTCTTAACGTTGCATCAAATAAAATATTATGATAATCTCGAGTGTCTCTTGATCAACTGCAAAATATATAACAAGAGTTAGCTAACAAACAATTTCAAAGTTACTGTGATAATATTAAAAGCCATACTACGTACCGTTGATGATTCTGTGAGAGTGTAACACCAGAGTGTAGTGGGAGGTTACATCAATATAATTTTGGTAAATCAGTTAGATATTTTCCACCAGATTACAGGGGACTACCACATATCATTATTATTATATCTCATATAAGTTATCTAAATTTTAGAGAATATGCTGACTCATCGAGTACATTAGAACCTATTGGCTATTAGCAGTGCATACTCCAAGTTATTCATTATTTTAAGAACAGATTTGTTATATAGTTTGCGTATACTCAGGCGTAAATACGCCATTGTCATGTTATTCATTGGCAGTTTAATGAATAGCTTAATGCTGATGCACAGGAAACTTTTGGACATCTTTGCAAGTCTGTGTTTTATTGGTTGTATGTGGCTGCTGTAACGGGTCATATAATTGTGAAACTCTGCATGTTTAACACTCTTAACTTATTACTGCATTTGTTGCATCAAATAAAATATTATGATCATCTCATCGAGTCTCTTGATTAACTGCAAAATACATAACAAGAGTAAGCTAACGAACAATTTTAAAGTTACTGTGATAATATTGAAATGTATGTACCATCGATGATTCTGTTAGAGGTGTAACATCTTCACACATTGCATAAATTATATAAATCATGATAGTGGGAAATTTAACATACTACATACATCAAATAAAATGCTTGACATTGTTGAGCACTCGGGAAGATGGACAGTTTCCATCTACACACTGTTCTGAATGCATTTCAATGACGAACTCTGGAGGGCAGCCCTCAGTTGTGATGGAGAAAGGTAGGACAGATGTCTTATCACTGTTTGATTTTAAACTAAACCCATGCCTTATTACAATATTTCATAAAAATGTTTCATTACCGAGTCAATCTTTGAATTAATTCATTTCTTATCATTCTTCCCATAATCAAATTATCAGATTCATTTTCCTCAAAATTAATTGTTTCTGGTTGTTCGTTCTCATGCAGAAAATCTGAAAAAAATTAAATATCTTCTTAATTGAAACTCGACTGTTATATATTAAAAAATTTCAATATCATAAAAATGAGGACAATTTATGAGACACTATTTTTAGTGACAACAGTGGGCACCTCAAAAGCACTTTGAATTTTTAAAGGAGTTTTATCAGAGTTTGAAACAAAGGTTTTATCCTATGAAAGAGCATTGTTGATATATTCTGAGAAATAATTGAGTCATTATGTGTATTTTACACTTTTTTTGGTATAGCTCCCTTGGACTTATCCATGTCACCATTTTATCCATTTTACAAAGTACCCACATATATTTATTTGCTAAATAAAGTCATGTTTTTTTACCTTCGCCTTGGTCATCATATTGTATATTAAGACCAATAGACATATTGTACAAAACACAACAAACCAAAATAATGCCGACAGATTTTTCAGGTGTATAATGTAATACTCTGTCCTTAGACAGACATCTCCACCTGTTTTTTAATCTGCCGAAGGTATTCTCTATTGTGACTCGGGCGGAGATATGAATTCGGTTATATACTGCATCCGGTGATTCAGCAATAGGGTTTCTTACAGGCGTCATAAGCCAAGGCCTTTGTGGGTATCCAGAATCCCCTGAAACAACAATAAAAACTCTTCTATACATAGGTGTCAGTAGTTTAAAGCATTCTCTACCAGTCAACCGGTCCCATCCAATCTGAGACAGGAATCCAACCCCGAGTAGAAATTTCAAGTGAAAAAACACTTCTAAAGCTAACCAGACCGGGAATTGAACCCAGAACCTCTTGATCAGAATTCAGCATCTTTGCCACAAGGCTACCGAGGTCGGTGTAATTAAATGTTTACACAAAATATAATAATAACTAGTAAGGTAGTATATTATATCATTGGGCAAGATTAAAAGATTGATGATAATAATGTCATATACCAAGCAGCCACACTCTTTCACCTTGCTGGAACAAATTTTGCATATGTGTATTCAGAGAACTACTATTCCACACAAACGAATCGTGTGTAGCACCTCCAAATTTGGGATTGATGCTTAGTATCTTATATTCACTATCGCATACCTACGAATATTTATTAATGTATAGTATAATTCTTCATCATTGGAATAAATTACATATATAATTAGATATGTATGTAGAGGAAAATTTACCATTTGCACATTTATCGAATGATAATGTTTCCTACAATAGTACATGTGTTCCTGCCTGTGGTGAGGTTTTACAATTTTAAAGTGGCTTCCATCAACGCAGCCAATCACACCCGGAATTCCATATTTATTGAAAAATCTGAAAATATGAAACATTTTAATTTTTACTTTCAATAATTGGTTTTTACTCGGTTTTGTTGAGTTCAATCCAATGTTTTTGATTGTGTATATATTTTGAAAAAAGTATTGTAATTGTTTCATATACATAACACACTTTTGAGCAACTCTTTGTCTCTCCATAGGCGTGCTCGGAAATGGGATATATTTATTCAACATATTTTGGTGCGTTAAGGCTTTCGCCACTTCATCAATATATCGGCTGCATGATGCTTGAGATATGTATCCCGCCACACCAACAGGTCTTTGGTATGAGCCACAGGCAAAAAAGAATAGAGCAGAGTAAACCTGAAATCACATATTGTTATTATTATTAAAACTGCTTAGAAAGCATATAATTAGGAGTACTTAGTCAATTTGGTTGACGGTTGAGAAAGGGAGGGAAGTTGACCTCCAAACTTACTTTTGTTTCCAACGAAACTCTCTTTGTGGCCTTCAGCCCAGTAAATTGTCTCAAATCTTCGCAAAGAATATTAAATCCTTCTTTTGTTAGCCGATATCTTTTAGTAAACTCTACGTCCGACAACTCTAGGAGAGGATCAAAAATCTGCCGAAGATTGGCGCGGAACCTATTATGACGGAGTCGTCTCTCAGCTTCCAGATCCTCTTCTACCGCAAAATTTGGTCTTATCGGGAAAAAATTCATATTATCTAAAAGGAAGAGGCTGAAATTGAATAATATGTAGATTTTTGATTATTTAAATATAATGAGAAAGTTTTATGGCAAAGAAACTTTAAGAAATAAAATGAAATTAATCGTAAATAGAGTTGTAATAGCGAGATTCTATTTATTTTATTTCAATGTAAATAATATGACGTAATTACGCTCTTTGCAAAAAAAACCACATAGACCATCGAAAAAATTACGAAAATAAAATAAAAAACTAAATAATAATAATATATTACCTTATATGCAACTAAACACACTCTTACACAATTATTTTTTCAAAACGCACTTGTTGAATTCTACGTAAATGGCTTCCACACGGCCAAAACACCCGGTGAATGATTTTGACAGATAAACGCGACGTAAATTCTATCGGAATCGGAGTAACAAACGTTTTCTATGGAAATGGTCTACGTTGCGTAAGTGAATGTATAAATGCTCTCAGAATCACATTTGTTTATAGAAATATCCTTGTGGCGGCGCTATACACGTATTCCATACATTTTTTTTCGCGTAAAATTCGTTCGCGTTAGTGAGACTGGTTCAGAATACGGGTACTGGAGTGGTGTCATAATACTGCTCTCTGATTGGTCAATTTGTATAGTGCCGTATTTGATTCCAAATTTTTAAATAGTTCCACATTTGATTCCAACATTCAACTTTGATACTAATTTTAAGTAGAATAGATTCGTTTTTAATGCCGAAATATTTATTGAAACGATAGATCTTGGGTTTTTTACACGCTAACATAAAAATCTCGATTTCGACTTTTTATGCAAAATTCCGTGTTTGATTCTATACGACTCATGTCTTCATGCTTTTTTAAGGAGATTAAAAATATTTTACATTTTATTTAAATTTAAAACATCATAATCTATACTAATATATAAAGAGGAAAGATTTGATTTTTTGTTTGTTTGTTTGCATCGAATAGGCTCCAAAACTACTGAACCGATTTGAAAAATTCTTTCACTTTTGGGAAGCTACAATATCGGCGGTGAACATAGGCTATATTTAATTTCCAAAAAAATTGGGTAACCTACGAAAACTTCAATAATGTAACCCAAGGTGTAAAAAATTTACCTAAAATATTCTTTTTATCGCGAATGCTGTGAAAACTAATGATGATAGAATAAAACAATGTACAACAATTTTGTAGAAGACATCATTATTTACAAAAAGTATCGCGACAGCATATGTCTAACTATTATAGTTATGCCACAATAAGTGTTTTTTTATTTTTAAAAAATCAATAAAATGTCACCTCTAGAAAAGGCTCTTTATTGGTATCTTGGTATTACTCGTTATTAAAATAAATTAGTTCATATTCAAGTCTGCTTCAATATGTTTGTATAACTTTTTGAATTATTCAATTCGGACATTCCATTCGAAAGTTATCACGAGTTTAAAAATGTGAGTATTGGAAAAAAAACATAGTCTCTTATCATCTCAACTTATCCGATGCAGAGTGCGTAAGGGAGCGGGGAGGGGACTGAGGGGAGTCATGTCAAGTTTAGTAGAAACTAGAAATACCGCGCAAAGTAGTCACGGTGGTAAAGTGACGTGACACGATACATTGCAATGCAATTATTCCAGATTAACATATGCTATAAAATATTTTGAAAAAGTTAGGGATCTGTATGAAAACTAAATTATTTTTAAGTATCTACGAGGGGGGGTCCAAAAGTTCGTGGAATGAAAGGGTTTTAAATAAAATAAAACGACAAATCTATTTTTCCTTTTCAATGTAATCTCCCTTAAGCCGAATACACTTATTAGATCTATAAATTAATTTTTCTATACCTTCATAAAAGTATTTTTTATCACTGGCTTCAAAATGGACCAAAATTGCCTCCTTTACCTCACTTTCATCGGAAAATTTCCTTCCCCTTAAGTCTTTTTTCAAATTTGGGAACAAATAAAAATCACTTGGGGCCAGATCTGGACTGTAGGGTGGGTGTACTAGTGATTCGAAGCCAAGTGTGTGCAGAGCAGCAATTGCAACTCTGCTCTTGTGAACTGGCGCGTTGTCTTGCAAGAGCAACACACCCTTCGTCAATTTTCCTCGACGTTTTTCCTTGATGGCCTCTTTTCATTTTTCCAATATCGTTGCGTAGTATTCTCCGGTTATGGTCTTTCCCTTTTCTTTGTAGTCGATGAGTAATATCCCCTCACAATCCCAAAAAACAGTAGCCATCAACTTTCCAGCCGACTCTGACACCCTGAATTTATTTGGCGGTGGAGTCCCCTTTTTATGCCATTGCATGGACTCTTGTTTGGACTCAGGTTCAAAGTGATGAACCCATGTTTCATCTCCGGTAACAATCCGCTCCAAAATCTGTGCAGGTTCGTCTCCACACAACTCCAAAAATTGTTTTGCCGCATCGACGCGCTGCTGTTTCTGAAGGGGCGTGAGCATTCTCGGTACCCATCTTGCGCTGACTTTTGTCATACCCAGGTGGTCATGTAGGATTCTCAAAATGGTGGTATCTGATACTCCAACTAATGCAGATAACTGTTTTTTCTTCAAACGGGTGTCCTCCAGTACAATTTTTCCACTTTTTCAACGATGTCTGATGTGGTGGCCTCAACTGGCCTTCCTGAGCGGGGGTCATCTTCAATCGACTCCCGACCACGTTTAAAAAGACCATGCCACTTGTAAATCATTGATTTACCAGGGCAATGTTCCCCATAAACGGTTTCCATTTCATTAAAAATGGTCTGAGCGTTCTTTCCTTGCTTGGTAAGGAATTTTATCACAGACCGATGTTCAATTTTCTCCATAGTTACAGTTTTCTTCCGGATTGACTTGTTTAGCAGGCGAGTGTTCGTAAACGAATGATGCGTCAGAGCTGAAACTCAGTTTCTATACTATTGATGAGTCACTAATTAGTATGAAATATTGAAACCGCCCCTATCCCCACTCCATCCCCTCCATTCCACGAACTTTTGGACCCCCCCTCGTATCTACCCGTGCGAAGCTGGGGCGGACCTCTAGTCTATAATATATAAGAAAGTCGGAATAGTGCGAACACTTATAACTCGAGATCACCTTAACAGATTTTTATGATGCTTAGTTTATTATATTCTTCTCCGTTCCGGATAACAGAATAACTCTTAAAAAGTTGAAAATGCATAAGAAATAATATGAATATAATATTAAATTCAACACGCAACGGATTTTTTGCGACGCCATCGCCATCTATGTAAAATTATTTTACAACAAAATTACTTTACAGTAAAAATTAAAAATTTTGGTATCTACGCAAATTTTTGATGGTTATTTTTCTCGAGCTTTAATAATATTTTTTTTACATTTACCATATTTTAAACGTATAATTTCGTATAAATTACAAATTTAAATCAATATTCATAGTAAGGACTACATCAGAACAACGTCTGTCGGGAAAGCTAGTAAGTAATAAAGTCAAGAACTTAAGTTAATTCCACATAGGTTTTTAATTAGATTAGAACCTAAAATTATCTAAAACTCGGTTATGTACCAACTTATTTTCTTATAATAGGTAGGTATGTGTTATCCTTTCATGTGCATAAATTACCGACTTTACCTACGTTTGATTTAAAAACATCGCTAATAAATTGTAATTGTAGCAATGCTAGATACAAATTATTATTCCATCTTCTCAAATATGTAGGTATATTTAAAATTTAATTAAAATATCTGAAATGATAGGATCAGTGGCGTACCGCCCCGGACGCCTCTATTGAGAGGGCGGCAAAATATTCTTGTGCTATATAGTATACATGACCAGATTGATAAAATCAGAATTTTTATTTTTATAATAACATTTAATTTCGGGTTAAGGTCTTAAAAAACATTTTTGCGGTAAATCCGCATGTAGTAAAATCTGTGTTATCTCTGTCCTAAAATTGAATTTTTTGTACTGTATTGTTGTGTAAATCTCTAATATAAATTAAAGTCGGGTTAGTGCGAACACTTATAACTCGAGATTGTCTCAACAGATTCTTCCGATGTGTGATTTATTGTATTTTTCTCCACTCCGCATAACAGAATAACTAATAAAAAGTTGAAAAATGGATAAGAAATAATATGATTTTTTGTTTGTATGGAACGAATATGATGCGACGCCATCTTTGAAATAATCTAACAACAAAATTATTGTCTTCTGCACCTGCACCCTCTCATTCTCGAATACGTAATTGTCCATTCTTACAATAACCCATTTCACTTACTCCACCGTTTCTGGCGTTTTAGACATTTTTCATACAAAGTCATATAAATTGCGCGCATATAATTATACCTATTCTCGCGTTAATCCCGTCTGAGCTTTGAATACGAATGAAATAAGGACGTTTAAGAATTAATATTTTAATGTTATTATTTAGTTAGTTTATTTTTGTTTCTGGAGGCGCAGTGCACAATGAACGGGCCGCCTCTGGTTAGGACCAAAGGGTCCACAAGACAACGTCTGTCGGGAAAGCTAGTTATAATATAGGTATATGCTTGTTTTTTTATTTTGAAATATTTTTTTCTATTTACGCGTTTTTTTCAATTTATATGGGGGGGGCGCAAAATTATATTAGGCTGGGGGGGGGGGGGGCAAATTTTAAACCCGCCCTGGGCGGCGAAAACCCACGGTACGCCACTGGATAGGATAGTTGAAAAAATTTAGTAGGTAAAAGAGATAGCCATCATTTTTGAAAATTACTCATCTTTAGAAGATGTAAAGCAACACGGGTGTGCGAGAAACCCTCATTAATAGTAAGAAGCTCATAAAACAGTTTATTCGTTAGAACACAGTAGCGTATATAGTTGCTTGGACACAAACTTCTGATCAAAGAGTCCCGGGCTTCATCCTGGGTGGGTCTAAGTCTACCAGGTACCTATAGGTACTTGAAATTTCTTTTCAGTCATGCCTGAGGGTGAAAATACGTAGAACGCCGATTCCGACCCGCCCCGACCGGCGCAAAAAATGATGTCTATAGTTTCAATGCATTTAAATGGGCATGCCGGAAAGTGGGATCCTGCTTTTGCTGTGCGTAGTCCCAATAATCTATAGAAATAAGGGGGCCCCAAAATTTTCCGTATTAATTTGATTTAGAATTTCTCTTTAAATAGACAATATTGCCATCTCATTTAATCCATCTTCCCCCATATTGTTTCTTAAATAGTTTTTTTTCTCCGTTTTCTTCCACAATCAACGAAAAGTGTTAAAACTCATCTTCGCATACGTCAATGTCATCCCTGAAAAATATACATTAACAAGAATGCTTTTAATTATTATGATTTTTTCTATATATAAATGTGTGTAGAAGAAGAATAATCAACCCATGTGACTTTGAATGAAGTAATACGCCAGAAT
This sequence comes from Mystacides longicornis, assembly GCA_963576905.1. Taxonomy (NCBI): domain Eukaryota; kingdom Metazoa; phylum Arthropoda; class Insecta; order Trichoptera; family Leptoceridae; genus Mystacides; species Mystacides longicornis. Next base: position 19,150,272 of record OY756420.1, on the reverse strand, counting down.
CGCTCGATGACAGTATCACAAATGATTGAAAATGTACGGATTTAGTAGGTAAGCATCGCGGACACACGTCGGGCTGCAAATACTGCAAGCCGCGCATTGCCGCGTGGTGCACTCGCCGCCGTGGACAGTAGGTTTTTATTCTATCTACTGATGCTCTTACGTTTGATGCAAAACGAAAAAAATATTAAGCTTTATCATCCATTAAACTGAATTTTTGACAAAACAACGAAACACGTATGTTTTTATGTTAAAGGAAGAATCTATATATTCATTTACAGCTGTCTAACTTCATTTATCTAAGAGATATGATTGTTCAATAAAAATAACCCCTCACCCTTCAATAATTTTGTCTTTTGAAAACAGAATAATACAATTATTCGATTACTGTTTATGAAGAAACCTTTTTTTGAAACTTCGATATTATCAGTTTTAAACTTATTTTAGGAGCCACTTAAAAATCATCCCACTTAGTAAAATTTTGGAAAAATGGCCGGACACCCTATTCTATTACTCATTTCTATGGAAGGTAACGGGATCAGTTGCGAACTAAGTTGGTGCTCAAACATTAACATTAAAGATAAGTTAAGGTCATCAAACTTTCTGAAAGAAACGCAGTCGCAGAATCCTATTAGCTTAGTTTAGCGATCTAACATAGAACATTTTTCCTGGAGCTCAGTTGCCTAAATCATTAGAAAATGTTCCTGTTGGTATGACTGTGCCAATTTGGAATAAATATAATTGATCTTTTCGTATATCTTGAAATGATTAAATAGTAGTTTCTGTTGTAATCACCTGGAACATATCAATCGTTTTTTTTCCAGTTGTTTTCCAATTTGATCAGAATGCGTATGATGATTTAAAACAGCACTATCAACAAAAATATACAAAACCTAAATAATTGTTACTTGTCGTTTTTTTCAAGATTTTTTTTTTTTTAAATGAATCTGTGCTCACTCAAAGTGAACACAAATACACTCATTTTTTTTGTCCATCGCCACAATGCGTCTATGGGAAAAACTTGATGCATTCACATATAGGTTTGAGATCGGAGAAAAATCGGTGGTACAAACACGACAAAATTTTCCCGATTTTATTTCGAATTCAATTATTGGAGCCTTATTTTATTATGTAGGTAGGTAGGTACTTCAGTATTTTAATTAAACAATATAAATTAATTGAATATATTGAGGACGAAACCAGGTAAATCGCTGAGGAATCGTTTGGGGCATACCTATCTATTGTATGGGGAAGATATTAGAAGGAATCGAAAGCAAAAAAAGCTATTCCGCGTAGGTATACCTACGCCTACGACCTTTTGAAAAATAGAACGGCTCCCAAAAGGAACAGTTGTCTACAACTGAATCATAAGAAATATTCAAAAGAAGAAGAATATTATACTAGGTATGTAGGTGTATATGTCAATTAATCTTCTTCTGTTTTTTTTTTCATTGTATGTATAGGTGCGTTTTCTGCTATTTCCAATGACTGTGCCGAGTAAAAATTTCAATTAAAAACACCTACAAAAAAATAAATGTCAGACGGAATGGAAATTATTCCCAAAAATTCCTTTTGAGGGTATGTTGCTACGTAGACCCCACAATAATACGAATTCTATAAAATAATCTGAATTAAATATATGAAACTTAGATTAGGAAAGAGAGGGGATGCGTTACTTCTATATGCATTGCCGTACTAAGAATCTGTGATCATTTCGACATTTTTTGGTGGCAGACATTGGCAGGTACAAATACATTTTTTGTAGGTACTAAATATAAATAATTTGCCAGAACAGCAAATTATAAACTCTAAGGAACATGCATACGATGTCAAACAAAAGGTAGGTAGGTACTGGAAGGAAGGAAACTTTTAAGCGCCATGGAAGATCCGAAAAGTGACATGCTGGTGGCAAACAGGCATAAAAATGATCACACGCCACCGGGCACAGTTACGTATTCCCTCTCTTTCCTAATCTAAGATATGAAATATGCATGAGCTTGATAATTTCAAGTTTCAACTTAAATTAAAAATATAAGTATCTACCTAATACTTACGTTATCACAGTGCTTGTGCAAGGTGGAACAGCATCTAAAACTAAATGGTTTAATAATTATTGACTTAAGTATTTGTGTAATATTTTCTTATTGAGTGTTGGAAGCTAAAATACGTTTTTATCTTCTGTTAAGTAATTTCATTAATAACTTCACCTTTAAGGCACTTACTAAGTACATCATTAAGTTATACCTACCTACCAAATCAAATTTTAATAAAAAAATAGAATACTCGTAAGTTAAAGTTTGAAGTAACGTTAAGTATTTTGTTTGAACTTTTTGAGTGCCAATTTAAAATTAGACCGAGGCCTTGTTATCAAAAATAAAATAAGAATGGTTGGCTATATAGGTATACGGGTAAAGTAGGTACGTCTGTGAAAGGTCACGGCATATGGCATATTATTATTAGTTTACGAGTAATATCTATGACTTCTTTGTTTCTGACGATATAACTTTGTAGTAGTTCAAGGTTTCGAAGGGATTTCAACAGTTCAGGCCCCAACCTACGTTCTCTATGATATAATTGAATGTTGTTTAATGTTCCGACTCCATTCGCCATCTGTCTCACTGAGGTTTTTGTGAATTTAGTAACATTAAAATATTTTATAAAAAAATCTTTTAATTAATAATATCTATTAAACCAGGTGTTCCTCAAACATTTGAATCCGGGAGTTGGGATTTAAGTAGTTATCAATAAATTATTCGGTACGTATTTTGAATATCCCGAATTTTCTCCATATGAAACCGATGCCCACCAGGAAGTCAAGTTCGTAAAAAATGTTTAAATAATAGAACGTTTGATTAGAACATAGATTTAAACGTAGTCGGTACCAGCGGATAATCAGCACCGATTTCAGTATCTGCATCCGCATGCATTCATTATTGATGCTGATTTTATTGCTTGGTATTTAGTTTATGTCCTGTCCGCTTTACACGGGGCTTAAAGCGCAAGTCGCAATAAGCTCTCGCGAGAAGTTTTGGCCAATCAAACATACAAAAAAAATACTACGGTAATACCTCATAAGCACCTAATTTTTTTTTATATTATGGGGGTGCTATTTAATAGTGCGGAATAGATAAATTACTGAAGAAGATTCCAAACTGATATTCTTAAAATGTAATTTGTCTTTAATAAAACTTAAATTCTGGCTATTGATTTGGGCCAAACAGCGAGTTTCGTGAAATATTGTGAATTGTCACTTTTCTTACAATTTCATAGTTGTATACATATTTTATTGCAATAATTCAATATCAGCATCCACTTATATTAATAAAAACGTTTATTGGCAACAACCGGCGATGTTTTTTTTAACAATTTTCGCTGCAAAGGTGTTGTCTATGGCTGCAATTTTTAGCAGCCATATTGCCGACTATAGCGGGCAACTCAGTGCAACAATTGCATCTTCTTTCTCGCTCGTTTGTATAGGTGCATCTCTTTCTCGCTCCAAGACGATCACAGGGACACGTTGCTTTGCTATTCACTACCTACCACCATTCAACACGTGTTCTTCGACAGTGAAGGGTGTTTTTTGATTTCTTTTTGTAAATTTATTTTGGTTATCATGGCGGGTTGGTCAAATGAAAAGATACTTTACTTTATCAACGAAGTCCAAGTGCGTAGAGAATTATGGGATGTGAAATATAGTCTTTACAAAGATCGCAACGCTAAAAAGGACGCTTGGGCCACCGTCGCTGCGAAGTTCAATATTTCCATCGAAGAGGCATACAGAAAGTTTAGAAATTTGCGAACTTATGCACAAACAGAATCAAAGAAAAACAAAAATGGGAAAGTGAGCTGGTTTGCACATGACGCCATTTCATTTATACTTTCTCGGGACCTGGCTGACACAGAAACAGACACCAAAAAAACGGTATGTTTAAATTGATTTATTATCACAGAAATGTTGCATTAAAAAATAGTTTCACATGATCTTTTCAATATAATATTTTTAAATTATTTTATTTAAATCTTATCGATGCTCAAAACTCCATGCACTTCTGTCCACGTGTTTGAAAATTAACTCTTGTAGCCAACTTTGATACCCTGTGGTATTAAATTAAAATTTGCTGTTATTCCATCCTTAAAAGCATTTTTTATTATTTGTTACCGACCATCTTCCTCTTTCACGACACAAGCTTTAAGTAGCTTACTGTGAAAGAGTCAAGGAGTGTATTTGTGTTCACTTTGAGTGAGCACAAATAACATTTTTTGGTATGATTTGATAATTTAAAAAAAACTTTGTCAGAATAATAAATATTTTAACAGCGATCTTCATTCAATACTCCCTGTCTCACCCCACTCAGGGACATAGGGAGGAAGAAGAGCCCTCCACTGCGCGGCTTCAATGACCTCCTCGCACATGCACCACATCCAAATCCCGAACGGAACACGGTGTGAGAGGCTTCCTCCTCTTCCGCGAGGGAACAGCGCTCTCCTCAGACAACAAAATAAATGTCTTTCGGCATCCTAAACACATATCCCAGCCTAGTCCATCCATATCCAATCCAAACTCCCTTAAGACCCCACAGGGGCATACGGAGGCAACAAGAGCTCTCCATTGCGCTCGATCTTGCGCAACGTTAATGACCTCCTCCCACACCATGTCCAGATTCCTCAGCTCTGCTTCGAAGGAGCGGAACACAGTATGAGAGGCCCTTCCTCGTCCCTGGGACCCTGATGGGAGGAAGAACAGCGCTCTCCTCGGGCAGTCCATATAGCATAGGTACATATATTTTTCCAAGTACCTACAAATGTCTCCAATTGATATTCGTCTATGAGATCTCAAACGAAAGTTTTTTGTGAAATGTTCTTCTACTACTGCAAAATAATTTAATGCATTGCTTCCATTGGACTTTGTTGTTATTATGTAATTCCCATAAATACTTTTTTAACATTGGGGGAAATTCCGGTAGTTTTCGAAGTAATTTTTTTGTACCCCCCTCGCAGATGATGGCATTTGAAATCCCATGAATCTTATTGTATTACTTTTTTTTTCAGATGATGGGTGCTGATAACGAAATCCACTCAGCTGAGAAATTCGATTCTTGGGCGGTACCGTTGCCAACGAAAACATTTAGCAAGAAGGCAAACAGAATTCGGGCAAAAGATACAAGATTAGCGACACAAATAATAAACTACGGTGGAAGAAAAAGACACGCTTTCTCTGGTAGTTTCGGAATGCATGTAGCCAATAAGTTGAACTCTTACGACAGATACATCCGAGCGCAAGTGGAATTAAAAATAAGCAAAATTTTGTATGAAGCAGACATGGCGATGTACAGACGCGATTCTTGTAGCATTTCCAGTACATCTAATGATTCCATCAAGCAAAATCCCGAGACTACTGATTCTACTTCTCAAACGTTGAAGTATGAAGAACAATAGTTGTGATATCTACTACAATATTACCTAAGGATCTCTGTATATAAAATGAATAAAATGACTTTAACTTATACATTCATGCATTTTTTGTTTTAAGTCTGTACCTAAGCTTCTGGAATTTTGTTTTATTGAAGTCGGAGACTTTATAGGTACCTATACGACGGGTGACCAGCTGCCAACAAACGAAACATTAATGCTGATATTGTTCAATGTGATTGGTATTGTCATTTTCATTACTATACCCTATTTTTTGTCATTGGTGCAAACTAAACCTTGGTCTCCCATCCAGCAGTCCCCTTATCCATCTGCTGTCAGACATTCTTGATGCAATGTGCCCCGCCTATCTCCATTTCTGCACAGCTATAGCTTCAAGCGCACCGGTCACTTTAGTTTGTTGGCTACGTATCCAGTCATTTCTCTTTCAGTTTATTCCATTTGCAGTTGCCAACATTATTCTTTGAGCTATTTGCAGTTTATTGCAAGACAGTTTGGGGGTTCGAATCCCTGTAATAATCATAGGTAATTTTCATATTACTATTTGATAAATCCAGTTTAATTATTTCTCATAAGAAAATTTGTTAGGTAAGTTACATGTTTATCAACAATCTTGGAGTTTGTTCTATTTTTTCAACTAGACAGTGAGAATTAAGACTCATTTACACGATGCAAGTTTCTTGCCTGTTCCATACAATAATGTCGATGCATTTTATTGACCTTCAATAATTGCACGGTCCTGTTAAGACACAGATATTTTCAGAAAAAATGGAATGCAATTATCGAATGCAACTCTTGACGAGCAATAGTTGAAAGTAGCTCATACTTACACCAATGCAAGCGTTGCTATGGCGACGAGTGATCAAGTCAAAAAGTGATCAAATTCGGTTCTTCCGATATAGGTAATTAAATTTAGAGATTTATCGTAGTCACGAATGCTTGTGGAATACAGAAAATATTAGGTAATTATAAAAATCGTGACGATCGTTATGTAGATGCCCTGTGAACATCTCTTCTTGCCATCCATTTTTTGATCCAACACCTTTTTTTACGATCTTTCCTCAATATTTCTGGCCGCAGAAGAGAAACAACAATTGACACACCCTCACTCACTGCACTCATAAGAAAGAGAATCAAATTGAATATGTACAAGAATTGTATGCAATTATTGCAAGTTCTGTTTAGACCAAGAACATTTTTGAATTCAAAACTTGCCTAGAAGATCAAGAATTGAACTTGTTGTTTATACGTTGCAAGTAAATTGTTGCTACGACATTATTGTATGGAACAGGCAAGAAAATTGCATAGTGTAAATGAGCCTTTAACATGCGTCCAATACCTCATGCAAGGCAGCATTAAACCTGGGTGTATGAGTATGTCACCTTCCCATTTATCAAAAATAGGTATAAAATCAAGCGTGAGTTTCCCATCTACAACTTTTTCTTTCAATACCTAAGAATTCAGCGAGATGCTGAACTATGTTTTGTTCTAATTTGTTTATTTTATAACTGTACAATCATTGTTAATGCACTTATTAATTTTGAATAAATTTATTATTATTTATTTAGAAAGTTTTATTTTTTATGAAATTCTCGGAACTTTTTTTACCCCTTTGCACCCATCGCCGAGTGATAGGGATAAAAATTAAAATTCTCAGAATTATAATTAAACAAATGAATCTTTCTATACTCCCGATTAGTCATCATCAGTCTTTTACAATTCAATTTAGCCAGTTTTAAGAAATGACTTATTCATTTTTATATTCTCGTCACAAGATCCACGATTATTACCTAAAGATAAAAAGATCGCACTCACGTTTCGTATTCTATTGGCAAAAATAGAATTACAGAGTAGGTAGGTACAGTGGATTCGCAAAGCAGTTGAAAAATGCGGTGAATCTCGCTGTCACGCTCACGATCCTGTCACACACTTTAAAGTTATGTAGGTATGTATTTCAAAAGTGACCTTGAAAATGTTATCATGAAATACAATCTGTTGAAGTTAAATAAAAAACAAGCCAAACACATAGACCTCTGCAAAGATTCATGTGGAGACGGAAGCATGATGTCAAATTAGCACAGGGTCGATTCCGTAAGAAGTAAAATTTGAAACAAGTAGCTTAGAATCCTCTAAAAATTTAGTTCCGCTAAAATAACCATCAATATTATATGCCTCCCTATTCAATTTAAGCGGCACCTTAGTAGGTCCCGCTAAAATCTTACAGGATGTTGTTTTTATGTCAAAGTAGTATATACTTACTTAGGTACTTGACAAAATGTTTTCTAGTTATTATTTTTAGAAATTCATGATTTTTTATTCATTGAAAACATACTTCAAATATTAATCCATAACATACTTATTTACCAATCTTTATTTAAAGTTGATAATAATGTGTTTCATATAAAAATCACGAAAATCGAATCATCCCGCGAACTTAATAAAAAAGGTAGTGGTGTGATCAGATAATGAAAATAATAAGAGGCCTGCCTATGGGTGAAAACACAAAGAAGCTGATTCCAACCGGTGTTGATCGGCGCAAATAATATTTTCTGTGGGTGAAAATACAAAAGACCGCTGATTCCGACCGGCGCCGGCGCAAATAATGTTTCTATGCATTTGAATGGGGATACGCACAGCAAAAGCAGGAACCTGCTTTCCGGTAAGCTCATTTAAATGCATTGAAACCATATTATAGACAACATGCTTTGGTCGGAATCGGCGTTCTTTGTGTTTTTACACTATGGTTTCGAGGAAATCACATAGGAAACATTCTTTGCGCCGATCGGCGCCGGTCGAAATCTTTTTACACTATGGTTTCAAGCATTTAAAAGAAACATTCTCGCAAATATTTAATGTTTTTTTAGGTACACATTTTCCACTTTTTTTTAAATTGCATTTGATAAAAAAAATGTTAACTATTATAATGATATCAAATTTCTACATTTTTAACATTTAAATGTATATAATATAACGAATCAAAGATAATTTACTTGTAGAATCACAACTAAACAAGTATATTTTGTTACATTTCAAATTCAAATATCTTATCTATTGCCTACAACTAATGGTATGTGCTATATATTTTTGAAAACCTTATTTTATATAGATAAATGATTACCCAAAAAATTTTTGGTATTTTATTTATTATAAGTTTTTTCTTAATAATATTGTAAAATCATAAAAAATATCAATTCCATGAGTTTGTTGAAGGTTTTCACTTTTACCGACGTCTCCCGACGCGCCGAAATTTATGTTACGTTATAGCCTAGGTATATTTCCTTAACATATCAAAAAATTGGCTGCTCGTTTTTGCTCATTTAGTAGTTATGAATAAAAAAGTATACTCGGTACCAGTAAAGTGTCGTGGAAAATCCTATTGCGAAAACCGGTGCTGGCTTTACTAAAATCTATAACTCTTATATTTTATAAGATATCGTTTTCGAATTTTGCACAATTATAGCAAAATATTTATTTATTATGATGATATACATATTTTTATTTTTTTGCGTACAGTTATTTTTATTAAAATATATGAAAATTGTTTTTTGTAAATAATAATCATACTCACTTAAAAATGTATTTACTGAACTTTAATTTGATTTTAAATTAAGTAAAAATAATTTTCATATATAAAAAAATCTAAAAAAATAAAAAAGAATGTTCTATACAGGGTGTAACGTGATAAACATTTCAAACAATTAATTTTATTATTATTGAAAAACTACAATGGTAAATATGGTGAAAATAATAGGTATTAATACCCTTTAACCCTTTTATCATGCTTTTACATTACATTTCATTATCAATATATACAATTCAAATAATAATATTTTTCCACAATTGCTTTCTTTATGCTATTAGAAGATAGGTCTATTTTATACTCTTCTTCATACTCCAGACCCTATAATAACATGATACTTTTGGGAAACCATAGGTAGGTTACTTAAAAAATGATGGAATTTGATGAAGTAGGTACTCTGTATCTACTATAGTTCGTTTTTGATTCTGAAGGTCACGAAATCTAATACGCACACGCAAATTTATATGTCCATCAAAAATATATGCTTTAAAATAGTTATTGTGAATAAAATCGAAACAATATATTATTTTAATTTTATTTAATGTATTAATTGTTTACATGGTTCAACGCTTAACCATAAACATAAGTTTTGTGATGGCCAGCCCGTTTTCGCAATATGATTTTCTTTGGCACTCAACTATTACTGGGCGTACTTTTATTTTCATAACTTCTAAAAGAGCAAAAGCGAGCAGCTTATTTTTTGATATGTTAAGGATATATATCTAGGCTATAATTTAACATAAATTTTAAAGCGTCGGAAGACGTCGGTAAAAGTGAAAATCTTCGACAAACTTATGGAAGAGATTTTTTTTAAATAATTTTACAGTACTATTAAGGCCGTGAGGTTGCCGGCGAAGAATAGCACCTCTGCTCTTTTTGCTGATTTTTCGAGCATCCTGTAAGAGGCAGGAAATCGAAAAATCAGATCGGGACCGTGAGATTGACCACTCCACGTCCTTAAATCTCAACTGGTCAGAAAAGGCACAATGAGCCTCGGACGCCTTCAGGCGCAATGGAGAGCTCTTGATGCCTCCCTATGCTCCCGAGTGGGGCTTAGTCCCCCGCATTGCTGGTTGGTTTGGGGGTAGTTCGTGGCGGGCTTGATTTGTCCGATGCCGGCTTTTTGGTTTGATTGCTTTGATCGAGCTAGGAGGTCGGGTTTGCTGCGGATTGGTCGCCACCGGGCTGGCTTGCGGTGTGCGGGGTGCCTTAAAGGGAGAATGTATGTGTATGTATTAAGCAAAACTTACAGCAAATAGAATACCAAAAAAATTTATGGCTGAAATTTATCTATATAAAATAAGGTTTCCAAAAATATGTAACATATACAATTAATTGTTAGCAATAGATAAAATATTTGAATTTGAAATGGAACAAAATATACTTGTTTAGTTGTGATTCTACGAGTAAAGTATCTTTGATTTGTTATATTATACACCCTGTATAGATCATTTTTATTTTGATTTTTAGTTCATTTTATCTGTCTGTTATGTACAGAACTACTTTTACGTACTCTATAATCGAATTAAAGGACAATAAATATAATATTAAGTGAGTATGATTTTTATTTACAAAAGTCAGTTTTCAAATATTTTTTAAAAAATAACTGTACATTAAAACTTATTTATTTTCATATCAGCATAATAAACAAACATTCTGCTTTGAGGATAAAAAATTTGAAAAAAATATATTTACAAATAAAAGAGTTATAGATTTTAGTAGAGTCAGACCCGGTTATTGTCCACAGTGCGCCGGTCGAAAGCGGCGTTCTTTGTGTTTTCACCTATGATTAGAGACGTTTCGTGCTCACAACTGGCACCCAAAAAAACATGAGTCACAAACGTCAGCAAGAATAATCGAAGAAGGTGAATATAATTTAAAAAAAGCTTATGATGGCAACAAAGAACTCTATAATGACTAATGAGTCATTTTAATCCTTTGAGGATCTTTTTATGGCCTATAGACCTATGGTTTGAAAAGGTTGTTACAAAATATGTTTTGTTGAAACTAAATATTCCTTTCGTATACCAAGTAGTTGGCCAATCTGGAGTACAAAATCCAAAGTGAAAACTGCAGCGAGATCTTTGCCCCAACCAGGATGTAATAACACCATGGTACCTACCTAGCCGTAACCAGTAATCGTGCCCATAAGTTGGTTTGCTGCGGTGAGATTGCATATTGCCTTTGCTGCGTTACTACAATGATTAAGTAAATCGTATTAGGTACATTAGATGATATTAGACACCGCACAATTTGTTGTGGTTAGACTGCATTATTATTCAGGAGGTATCATCTAGCTTGGAGTTATTTATCTAGACACCTTCAGTGCCCCGGTTCAGGGTCCAGGATATCTCAGCACCAGGACAATACATCTTATACTCATCCATCTTCCTTCATAATAATCTATACCCGCCGCCGGACCTATTTTATACTGCACTATCCACTACTTACGTATAAAAACAACTACCAATAATACGACTTCCTAACCTTTTTAGAATAGCCCAGAACAGCCTGAGCCTGAGTTTTAGAATGACCGACTAACGCAGCCTACCCATCGATTCCCCGCGGGTTGTTTGAAATTGTTTGAAAATACACACACTAATACTGCATTATTTGGTTGTCAATTTTGTGTGTACTACATAAAATTCAGGTGCATACAGCAATCATTTACAAGTAGCACGCGCCTTTAATGACCTCTTCCCACACCATGTCCCCACAAAATAATATACCTACAGTCACATAAAATTTATTAAATCATCTCTTTTCTATACAAAGGTTTTTTTTCAATTTTTTTTACAAATAAACATGAATTTGGGCTCACTCAAAGCGAACACAAATACACTTTTGATATCTTTCACACTAACCAAAGGCCTGTATCGTGAATGTGTAACGTCTATGTCTATAATATAAAAGAAAGTCGGGTTAGTGCGAACACTTATAACTCGAGATCGGCTGAACAGATTTTTACCATTTATGGTTTATTAGATTCTTCTTCGCTCCGGATAACAGAATAACTAATAAAACATGTACGAATCTCCTTACAACAACGCCATTTGTGAAAATTCTATAGTAATACGATTTTTGTTCGCCTGGGAACCATTGACATTAAAATATTGGCCCGCAAATTTTTAATGGATGTCCTTTTTCAAGCTTCTTTTCTCGATTTGTTTGATTTCTCGACATTTTAGCGCATTTTTTGATAAATTAAAACGCGAAAAGTGAATAAATCTAATTTTAAAATCAAACTATCGTTTGACACAAACTGTCAGTTGTTTAATAGTTGGTGCGATTGAAAGAATTCGGATAGAAAATGTGTGATTGAAATCAGATGCATCGGTCGGAATGGCAATATAGTTAAAAGTAATTTTTATCATTCATTTCAATTCTTATTCAATATTCATATTTAGACCACAGGACAACGTCTGTCGGGAAAGCTCGTTTCAAACAATGCTCTACTAAGCCCAAGTTTTATCGGCGAAAAAAACTCCGTAGGCTTCTTTAAATCTTGATAAAGATGACTTTCACAAATCACTCTTTGAGGGTGGAATGCCTAATTAATAATAATAAAAGATGACTTTTTTGAACCCCGAACCACATATTTAAACCCCGTCCACTGGTGGATGATGGCCTATCCTTGCATACCTTTTAACTACAAATATTTCTGAACTGCACCTAATATGTGAGAGGAATTGGTATTACGTCGGGTTGTGGAGGACGTCAATCCACGTTGGCCCATGGGTACACAGCTACACACTAATCACCGATGTTGGACTTCCAGATCAAATCTATCCCCACGTAAAACATGCGGACACCAAATAATAGGGTCTCACGCTCCACACAAAGATTTAATATGATCCAAATTTCTCCCTCCTTTGAAGGAAGATTGAGCTAGTACGTAAGTTTCTGCAATTTGTAAGGTCCCTCCTAGAACTTTATTGGGTAGGTTGGTAGGTACTAAATCTTGACACAAGACAGGCAGGTACTCCCACATATTATTATTGATTATTTTTTATTATTTCCTTTATCCTGTCATAAAAATCCAGACAATAATAATTATTATTCGGTTTGATAGGTTTATAATTAAATGGGTAGGTAGGTACCTGTTTCGAATAGCATTGGTCTCGGGTCCCGCTGTCCATCTGTCAAGATTATAAGCAGACTAGCTTCCCAAGTATTTGCTATCACCGCAGTACTATATTTTACTTACAATACAACTGCAAGTCAGTTGCCTGTGGAGTCTTGCGTTGTTCGTTCGTGTCGAGTGCCACAGTGAAACTATCTCGATATTATATCGCCTTAGTAAACAATTCATTAAAAAATAACTAAATGTATGTAATCCAAGTATAAAAAATTAATATATTTTTAGTGTCGCGTGTGTGTTAGATTTTTTCTTATGTAACTATTTATCCACACAATATTTATAATTCATTCTTATTTATTTCACTTTCCTTTTTCAGGTTTAAATATTAAATATTAACTTAATTAAAAAAAAAATAAACGAATTTAGATAAAGTCGTGACTTGTTCTTTTTGTCGTTCGATAAATCGAACCGTAGATAATTTTTTTGGAAGTGATATTTTTATTTAATCATTTTTAATTCAACGATTTTATTTGGTGGTCATTTGAACTATTTGTCTGCAGAACTACATAGGCACATCTCCGAATAATTAGAAGTAAGTCAAAAATATTACATACTTACTTTTATTTGAAAATACTCATCTGCCATTAAGGGATATTATTTTTCAATGTTTTTTTCTTTAATTTGTCTATAGAAAAGAATACACACTTATTATGTGACCGTGAAATCGAACCCGAGCTTCAAAAATATAGGGAAATAATTTACCTAATTAACGAAAAACCTACATAATTTTGAAAGTATTCAAAATCCACAAATCTCGAAGTGTTTTTTTTTAATTGACACAAGATCCCGAAGTCGTACTATATGTTCCTTTAAATAAGTATTGAGGGATTTGGATGTGCCTGGAGAAGGTTACACTGCTCAAGGTTGGCGCAGTGGAGAGCTTTTCATACTTCCATTGGCCTCTAAGTGGGTTAACAAAGAAAAAAATAGAATAGATAGTCACAATAATATAATATCCTATAATGGTAGATGGGAAGCAATGTCATCTCGCAGTGGGATATTTCTGACAAATTTAAGCATATAACACACGAGTTACATGATAATTTTAGCTTAAACATCTGACCCATTAGAAAATGTTTAGTCAACATTCATTAATATATTTAAAACTTAGTTTAAAACTTCGAATGTTTTAATCAAGTTTAAGCGATTATATTAAAAGAATAAAAACAACAAAAAAAAAAGAAAATAAAACACAATACGTCAAAGTGGTAAAAAATTTACAAGTAAAAAAACTCCTTGACAAAAATTGCATCTAAGTAAATCTATAATAATTGACATAGATAATTTGTATTAAGTTTCCCTTTCAGTGATATTTGAATGTGATACTTTTTGAACTACCTACCTTACGTTGTCCTCATTTTTTTGCAGCTAAAATTATACCTGAAATAAATATCTTTCAAACTTTATTATTTGACCATTACCTGCTACATCTCCCAGGATGATGGTACACTATTTACAAGTGGCACACATTATGTGCTTAGATTAGGAAAGAGAGGGGATGCGTAACTTCTATGCATTGCTGTACTAAGAATCTGTGATCATTTCGACATTTTTGGTGGCAAGCATTGGCAGGTACAAATACATTATTTTGTACTAAATATAAATAATTTGCCAGAACAACAAATTATAAACTCTAAGGAACATGCATGCGATGTCAAACAACAGGTAGGTACTGGAAGGAAGAGACTTTTAAGCGCCACGGAAGATCCGAAAAGTGACAGGCTGGTGGCAAACAGCAGCCCGATTCACGGAAAAGTTTAAGTCTAAGTTTAGTTCGAAGTTCGAACGAAGTTCGATTCAAACTTTTCCGTGAATAGGGCTGCTGGTAATAATAATTGTAGGCGGCGACTATCTACAGTCTATGTACCTATTCACGGAGGGTTTGAATCGAACTTCGTTCGAACTTCGAACTAAACTTAGACTTAAACTTTTCCGTGAATCGGGCTGCAGGCATAAAAATGATCACACGCCACCGGGCATAGTTACGTATCCCCTCTCTTTCCTAATCTAAGTTTATGTGGTTGTTTTCTAACTCTCGTTACCTACCATAACAATTATTTATGTTTCATTTAGGTATATCATAAATCTTTGTCTTAGAATTGTCTTTCCATACAGTCGCGGACTTCTCAAGAAATCATTACCATTTCATCCTTAAATATCCTGTGACACAAATCAACCACTTGTATTCAAGGCAGATCATTTCAACACTGGGGCTTTCACAGTTTCGGTTAATTGTCAATGGTTCTTCTTGACAGAGAATTTGCTCTGAGTAGACGATTCGTAAATCGTTTTTTCATTTCTATGCTAAAATAGGTTCCTATTTTGGGGCAAGTCTTGGTCCTCTGATCAGTTAGATATTTCCTTAAAATAAACATTATTTCCTAACCTAACAGTTCATTGTTATCCCTTCATATTCATTTATGAACTCTTTAACATCTTCCTTTCGAAAATATTTATGTATCTCATTGCTGGTCATTGGTCTTCGTTGTCCGGTTGTTTTGCAGCAAATTTCTGCATCGGACCTATCTCCTCGATATTTCTTTTCATTCTCAATTTTTACCTTTGATTTTTCCTTTGCTTTCGGTAATCTCTCTCTCATGCTCTTTTCTTTATTCGTTGACAGGTTTTTCATCCCCGCCACTAATTTCATTCATCAAACATTCAACCAAGAGGTGTTTATTATCAGAGTTCTTTAGTTACTTTAAGGGAGTGTTTCGAATGTATTAAATTTAGATGATTTTGAAATAAGCGGGAAGGTATACCAACTAACTAAATATACAGTAGATATTATGTACTATAACCTTTTTTATTGCCATATGGACTGTTATTTATTTCTTAATATTGGGCACCTACCTATGTTTTATCTATCGTACGGTGCTATGGGGCTTTGTCTTCGGCACAGCGAATGTCCGTGACATTACCGAATCAGGATACAGCGCAGTTACAACATATAACATTGTTATTATATTTGGATTTATTAGTTCTGAGTGTGCAGTCATTTATCAATATGAACTTCCACTAACATGTTCCCACGGTTTATCTCTTTGTATTTATATTTTTTACATTGAGTTCCTACTTTACTGGCCCAGTAGGCATGACTTTCACAAAAAAATATTGCAAGGATATTATCTTCTTACTTGATCATTGTTGTCAATAAGTTGTTTGCCTTATTCTTTTTTCTCTTCTTATAGGTATCAACTTAGGAGTTGAGTTAACGGTTGTGGAACGCCAAGATCCGTCTCTTTCGTGATCGGCCTGGGTGACTGCGTCCCTCTGAAATCTCTCTCTAAAATACAGTTCACATTATTTGATAAATTATTTTCGTTTTTATCAAACATTTTCAAGCATCACTTTTTCTCGTTCCATATTTGCTAGCATTTCTATCCTAATTTGAAATTTCGATCCTTTGAATTCATTAAGTGGGTCAATAGGATTTGCCAGAGATATTCTGTATTAAGTGTTTCATACTGACTTTAGGCTTTCATTATTATTTAGTCCAAGTATCTACGCATTGCCACATTTTATTACACGTCTATAGTTCTTGTAACAAAAAGTGCATGCTTGAAGGAAATCATACTGGTTTGACGAGTCTGTATATAGCTTCAAATAGTCTACTCTACTGTATTCGGGTAGCTACAAATCTGACTTATAGTAAACATTGCGCCTCTAAACATACTACGATTCCTTCTAATTAGATTAACGATCTGTCATTTAAGGCATTTCCATCATTCTTCTGTTTGTTTTACAGTGTAGAGTTATTGACGTTAGTAGTTCGGAAATTTTGGTCAAGGCTTCATACTATACAATTTGCGTGATTATTACACTATTTTTGGTCCCTATATAAACGAACGCATAAACAAGCTGCTGTCTACGGTGGGCGAGCCACGTGTTTTAGGTACAATTAATTCTTCGAAAACATAAAGCGGCGCCATGATGATATAGCTTGAACACGCATAAAAGGTCGGGGTAGGGATCCAATGAGATGGAGCGATTGATGGTTGATGGAGGAAATCGGAGGAATATTAACTCTGGTAGACCTTGCATATGGCACTGTAGGCTCTGGGGCAGGCTGGTAGAGCTGGTGTATGATGATGGTCACGATCCTCAGCATTGTGGGACCGAGGAAGATGATGAAATGTTTTCAAATAGGTTACAGCCAATGCCTCAGCCTGGAGATGCCTGTGTTCATATATAATGAGTTAGTTAAATGTTGTATTTTAGCTCCATTTGTTCATATTATGTGTATGATATGTCTTATGTGTATAACTTTTGTTTTATTGTTTTGTAATTGGCCTAATGGCCGTATGTGGTTCAACGAATAAACATATTACAAAATTCAACTTAGAAAATGTACGTAAAGTTTAAAAAACTAGGATAGGGATAATGTCTTCTAGCTAGATTATTGCCAGTTATTTACCGCAGATAATAAAACTCTAGATTATTTTACGATGTGGGCCTTAGCGCTTAGGTGCATCCAGTTTGTAGGTGTAGGAATATGAAACCATCGCCAATATATCGGTGTCACTGCGCGTTCTACTTAATTCTACATTCTCTGCATAAAATATTGGTATTTTGAATTCGCTCGATATGTTGAAGTTTTATTTCATGTCGTACATACCTGTATATCTACGTGTATATTGATACAAGTTGTATGAGCCTCAAATATATATATGAGCACAATACATCTACACATCGAGCCAGGTCAGAAGTAAAAGAAATAGGAGAGGTGGTAAGCAGTGGCGTACCGAGGGGGGGGGGGCGGAGCGCCCCGGGCGCCTCTACTAGCAGGGCGGCAAAATATGCTCGCGCTATACTATACGTCCGGTTTTCGAAATAGGCATGTACCAAATTTTGGAAATGACCTTTTTTTTTTTTTTTTAGGAAATGTCATGTTTCCAGATACCAAATTTTAGAAATGACCTTTTTTTTTTAGGAAAAGTTATGTGGGGGCGCCAAAGGGTGTGGTTCCCGCCCCGGGCGCCAATAACCCACGGAACGCCACTGGTGGTAAGATGAATGTTTTGCCGTTGGAAGATGCGAAAGAAGTGTGCTTGAATAGAAAATCGCGGAGATTCGTTCTCTCTGTCTACACCTCAACACATACTCATGCGGTGTTCACACGAGGCGATATAGGACCAGACGATTTCGCTTGCATAAAAAAAATATCGCTCCGTCGCCCATTGATCGTCTGATGTGTTCACACGAGTCCACCGACATAGGGTAAGAACACGTAGAAAGCCGATTCCGATCCGCGCCGACCGGCGCAAAGAATGTTACTATGCATTTGAATGGGGATACCCACAGAGAAAGCAGGAACCCGCTTTCCGGCATGCCCATTTAAATGCATTGAAACCATAGACAACAATCTATGAGCCGGTCGGCGCGGGTCGTAATCCGCTTTCTACGTGTTCTTAGCCATACATTCAATCTGTCAGGTGCGCTGATAGTTTTAAAAATGGCGGACGTCGAGGTAGAAGCCGCGGAGTAATTGGGGTTAGTTGAAAATATTGTTTTAGACGATATAAGGAGACTCCTAATTGAGGAAAAATGAAAAAAGGCAGATATTGGTTGCGGGATTGGATTCTAAGGAGAAATAAATTTAGAACAGTGCTGTCAACTGTCAAGAAACAACATACGGACGCCACGCATATCTGCGCAATCGTGAATCGTTCCACCAGATACAAAAGTTGAAAGGCGTTCAACTTGAGGCGATATCGCTTTCAACCATTTTTATCGCTTCAGATTTATCGACAATCTGTTCACACGGTTCAATTGGCTGGCGATATTTTAGTGTCCTGGCGATATTCGCCTCGTCTGAACACCGCATCAAACGCATGTATACCTACAAATTCCTGTCCTCCTCCAGGACAAAACGGAAAAGGTCATAAGATATCCAAGTTTTAACATGGAGATTAATCTCTTTGCAATAATTATTATTGTTACTTTAAACAATGTTGTTTGCGATCGATCGCGGTAGCCAAGTTGTCCAAGGGTTAAAATTTCTACCGGAGCTGTTGGGTCTCGGTTGGACGGGAACCGCTGACTAGAAAATATGGCTCAGGCTATAAGTTCTGCCAACAATACCTGTAATATTGAACTCGTAGCTTAACCATTGCGGTTATATTAGTAATTAATTATGCATGCCTTCTAAGTCTTATACCTTGTTCTGGTTTGTCATAGTTTTTGTTTGCCCTAGAACGAAATAGCATTTCGAAGCATCATTGAAATTTTTTTACTTTTTGTTAGTCCTTTTTCTATTCTACGTAAAAGTCTTATCGCTCGTTGTATCACAGTTAAGTTGAATTGGGTCGTCCTTACGCACGCCAAACCGGATGGATTAATAAAAACTCATTTATTTGACAATTGATTCACCGGACATCGAACTTCTTACATATGAGTTCTTCGGACACTATTCTTTATGACCTACACCTTTAAATGGGATTATCTTGTGTGTTCAAAGCATGAATAGTAAGGTGCAGTTTGTAGCTAATTCTGAATCATTGTTATCTTTCTACGAACAGCGAGAGGTGCGAAAGTTTTAATATTTCTATTTCTAGACACACTTATTAGTTATTTACATAAGTTTATGTTATAGATATTCTATTAAAATATTGATATCCTGTGGTCTTTTGTACATACTACCTACAATCTGTTAAATTTGTCGTAATATTATTATTATCTATATTTCCTGATAATTCAACAATCTCTAATACAATTTTTAAAACGGATATTCTAGTCTTTTAATAACCTTCGATTTCAACAAAAAGTTAATACAGTTAGGTATACCTACGAAAAATCAAATTAAATAAGTTATCAATATTTATTCAATAGTTATCATATTATTGGTGCAACATTATTCGTAGATAAAGTAAAAACAATAATATATCATTTCATCTCTAAGATAACTCAGTGACACATGTATCTGCACAATCTAAAGTAATTTATCATTGAACAAATTTGCATTTTATCATTACTACTGCTGTTTTAACTCCCAATAAGTAGCATTGGCATTTACTATAAGTAGGTACACATCTCACTATAAAATATAACCTTATTATATAAAATAGATTTCAAACCAAATTACTCAATTCTGCTTTACGATAAACTAGGTGTAAAATAAAAAATCAACATGTAATATGATTTTTAATTAGCACATACTGATTAATATGTTATAAAATATAATTCACAAAACATAAGGTGTTATACAGTTATTTACGTAATTATTTACACACTAGCTTATACCCGTCTTGCTTTACGTTTTTGATTCCGATTGTCAGGCTTGATCGGTAGGTCAGGTTCTAGTCTAGCTTCCCATTGCTTTGTAGACCTCTATAACTGACATAAGCACAGAAAAAGAAGAATGACCCTTTAAATGTTTATTAAAATTTTGTATGAAGATCCTAAAAATAGGGTTTTTTAATTAGCTCTAAATATATTAAAGTTAATGCAGCAAATTGTATTAAAGAACCTTTTCCGGCATTTTGCACGGCTCTGTGCAGATTCATATCTGACGTAGCATTTGTATTTTGAGCGTGATGCTATGACATACGGTAAAAAGCAAAATAAAAAAACATTTCTGAATTATTATTTAGATAGAGAAGGAGGGGCTAATGCGAGTTTTATTTAATTTCCCAATTTACCACGCAACTTTCTTATTTTTTTCTTTCATAAGAACCTTCTACTAATAAAAGCCAACACGACAAAAAAAGAATTAGTGAAATCGGTTCAGCCGTTTAGGCGTGATGTTCACATATACGATAGAAAGCACACAAACATTTCTGAATTATTATATAGATTGACTTGTTCGTGTTATATAATGAGCGTTCCAATAGAATATGTAAAAGAAACGGAATGAACAAAATACTTTCGTTGCTCAATTTTATATATTTTTTTCGTTTTTTTTTCGATCATAAAATAAATAATTTTACTCTTTTCTATGCGAACTTGTTGCTAAGGAAATTTAGGGAGTTGGCCCTGTTTAATCCGATACCGGCCAAAACCCTATGCTTCTGACAGCTTTAATCAAATGGGAACAAATACTATTTTTAATGTAAATATCAAGTCTTTTTCTTAAAAAAATTACAATTATGTAGTTCTAACCACTTTGATTCAAGAAACAATACTCGAGTTGTGATATTTCGTCATTTTATTGAAACAGTTCATACGTTCTTATTGTTTTCAATTGTTTTGTAGTTGGTCCCTCTAAAGAGAATAAGGCATGTGCTTGTCCTTATATGTCGCTCAATTATTCGGCGCATTGTCATAAAGCTACTCGCACACATTTCCCAACGGTCGGTATCGTGCTATTGTGTTCACGTGTTCAAATAAGATAGACTGAATGAGGGTATTGTTTTACATATTTGTCTCTATCATAATATGTTACTCATTTCAATTCACAGTGGAATATGAAAACCTCAATTGAACTATTTTGCAAGAAAGGTTCATAGTGCGGTCTTTATGATTTGAATTGTTCGGTAAAGTACAAACGAACCGAATTCATACGGCCAGATACTCGTGTTCGTCGCTATACGCTTGTTGAATCGCCATTGTCGTTTATGGATTCGAGTAGAATTACCTGAGTAGAACCAATTTGATCCGGAGATTTCTATTTTTTGTAAGTTGAGATCTCGATCTCGATTAGGTGAGGACTGAGTGTAATAATTTACGCCGGCCAACAAGAGTTTTCACCTCAGTGTATGAAAGTAAAAGGGATGTAATATTTATTTATATACGCCGCTGTAAAAGTATTATATAAGTCCCTAAGTTTTGAGGATCTAAGAAGCGAGTACCCTCAATGTTGCCCTTTAAAATAAAGGTGTTCTAGTTCATACTTATCTTTTTAAAGTACATGCCCACATTCCGGATTTCTCTAGACGCTGGTTGTTTGGAGCACTTTTATATTGTTAACCAAATAGGTTCATATTATGCGAAAGATCACCGATCAAATCGTTTCAACTTGTTCATTGTGATGATCTCAAGCTACAATCTCGCTAATCTAAAGTGGAGTTGGACTTGACATGTGGCCAGAGCAACTGACACATTATGGATCAAATAAGTTCTTGAATGGCGTCTGAGAATTATTGGAAGGAGAAGTGTTGGCTGTTTTCATGGCAAGATGGGCTGACGACGTGAGTGGGGTTGTGGAGGGCCATAGCATTGATTTATTCCCTCTTAAGTACTGTACATCAACAACTTTGAAAAAAAAAACAAACGTTGATATGTTATTTTTGTATTATGAATCATCGCATAAAACAATAAGAATAAAATAACCCTTCCTTCTTCGATTATTATTATTGATTTAATAGCTGACAACTTCGTTTGTATCATAATAGTAATAATTAATGTAGATATTTTTCATCTGAAAAATATGAATAGAGAGATAGCATCTATCAGTTAAGCGGGAACTCATTGTATGGGACAGAATATTGAGATAATAATTGTATCGACTGTCAACTATCGTGTGATCTGGCGGAGGTGCTTAATTAAATATTATCTTACACAGCTCAGAAAAAATATCCCAAGTAGGCAATTGTCTATTGTGATTGACCTTGTACTGGATCTGAATCTGTATCGATTATCTCACTCGCTTTTTATATTATTCGTTTAGCCATTGTTCGCTTTTAATTTTATGGACAGTTAATTATTACCGCTTATTAGTACGGTGGTTTTAATGACTTGTTTTATATCCGAATTGTTTTGTTTTTATTTTGTACTCCAGCCACGTGTCGTGGCGAAATACTTCACTTGAGATTTAACAATGCTACTAATTGTATAAACTAACATTTCTTTTCATTGTAATTTTGTTAGAGATATATATTTGTGCGTATGTTATGTCTTTATAGTAGATTAACTCCCGTATTTGTTCTTCAAAACAAAAAAAAAACACATACAACACAGCATATTATACAGTGCGGCTGGTAATTCGCCAAATTCCTTGAAAGTGGTTATACTATAGAACTTCTTTTGCAATGATTTTGTTCCCATTAACCAGATGTCTATAATACCATCAGTGGTTCTCGAGTTATTTAAGTTCTTGATTTTTTTTTCAGTTTTTCACCTTTTGACCTAAAATTGTGAAAAAGTACTACACTTTGGGAACTAAAATACATTTTTAATAGCTTATGACAAAAAGATTGTTTTTAAATAAAAAAATCAAAACAGCAGAAATAAAACGTTTCTTACTCACAAGTCGGTTTCTTTCGTTTTGAATTTCGATTATGCGAAGTTAATTACTCAAAAATTATAGGACCGTTGGCGTAAAAACCACAGAGAAAAGTACCCCCAATAAATGATTTGGTTAGTAGACTAGCGGTTATGACGCCGGCTTCGCACTGTTTCGTGTAGGTTCGATCCCAGGTGCCGACCATCTTCCTCTTTCACGACACAAGCTTTAAGTAGCTTAGCTTGCTGTCAAAGAGTGTGTTCAGATTCATTTTATAAAAAATAGCATTCGAAAAAGGTATAAAATGTTGTCCATTTTAATAGGTTTGGATAATCAACCATATTGAATGATCAGAAGGCGCTATAAAGAGTAGCTAATCTTGAAGGTTTTTCAAACAGACGGCTTTACTTCAACAATAACTTAGTTCAAAGGTGTGCTCCGTTAGGAGTTTGGATCACTAACGCTAGGTCATCCAGCATTATTATGGCGACGTTAAACTCATCCCGCGCCTATATGATAATATTGATAACACACTTCTACAGTCGTAAGTCTTTACCTACACGTGACGTTTTGTTTATAATATTCTGTTATGGACTTAATTTGTAGATAGATATTTACTCGGGCGGCACAAAACATTAATTTATTTGCGCCAATTAATTACAATGAAAAATTCCGCCCACATCGTCAATTATATTGTTATGTAACTTGAGCTGTGTACTGACTGATCTAATTATTCGTACTCGTGTGTACCTATACAAGTAAACAGCTTTATTTCTCTGCCGCAAATATCAGTAACATCAATACTTTCTGAAAAGTACCACTACACGAGATAGCCTTCTTTATTTAGAATGAGACCTACTTTTTATGATATAGGCTTTCTATGTAAATCTCTGGCTTATCCTGTTTATGTAATTTGACACACCCAGTCTGGGAGCTTTCGAGTTTTTACACAGATCCAATATAACTAAATTATCTTATTTTTATGACTTACATTTTGGTTCCTAAAATTCAGCGTAATACCTATTGGTTCTCCAAAAATATCCAATAGTTCTCTGGGTAATAAAGGCGGGCTTAGACTAAACGAACAAAGAACAATAATATACTATTTATGTTTATTACTTTATTATAAACGAATACTCGTTTCAACATTTACACCAAGAAAATGTCAACCAGAATGAATGAAAAGCAAAATCTATAATTCTGGAGAATGTGACGTTTTCTATAGATGGTGGTCTCGAGTGTCAATTATTGATCCTTTTTCAGGGGTCTGTCGTCGGTTGAAGACTGCCTGATTTTGAGACTGAAAATTTAACTGCAAGTTTTCAGTCTTTTACATATATCGAGCGAGCATTCTAAGAACATTTCATAGAATCTTGGCGAACAAAATTAGAGCAACAAATAATGATTTATCTTGTTTGACACTCTCTCGTTTGGTCTAAACCTACCAGTCAAAATTGGTTTGCAGCTTGGATAATATTTCCAGCGTTGAGCTCCAATATTCCAAAATTGAATCGCCCAAGTTGGACACACCTTTAATAATTGACATAATAATAATTGAACGGAACTACATATTAAACCAACGTGTTCAGTTGCATCAGATCAGATTATTAATAACACGGGCCTAGCTGAACTGTGTATAAATATGTACCTACCCATTTCGGGTTAATTGGTTATGTATCTGTAGCATAAACATTGGCGACTCTAGGTCGCGAGATTGTGTAGAATTATTAATCTGAAGGTCAATGTAAGTTTATGACCAATACTACTGTATTCTTCTTCTCCTTTGTTTAGACCTGTTGGCATATAGTTGTTCCTTCAACAGTGTCATGGCGGTGGAGGTTTGTTGCCCAAAGATACATTATATTATGGCTCTGGCTATCGTTTCAAAACCTTCTCCCCTGTCATTCCCGTCAATCGTATACTCCTCAGATGTCTGTGTTTCTATTACTCTTTGAAGGGTTTTATCAGCTATATTAATAAGTATCTATATTTGTCTCACTAGTTCGTAGGGGATTCATGATTTGGACTTCAATTGCGTCTGTAGATTCCACGTCGTATGTCGGTATTGGCGAATAGCTTGTTAAATTTGAATATTTCTTGGTGATTCATATATTTGTCACACAATAATATAATTATTGAATATTTTTATTATCCATCATATTTCTTACGTTAGCCTATTTTTTTTTCATCTGCATCTAAAGTGCTCTTATCGTAGGTAGGTATAAGTTTCTATAAATCCGAACTCCTGAATATGGCACTCCAAGCGCAGCCGTCTTCAATATTTTTTCGAATGTTGAGCGAAAACTGACTATTGGGGAAAAATATAGTCAGTTATTAACGTAGATATTTTTTAATTTTGTCTTGGGTATTCAATGGCCTATTCCAAAAAATGTACCTTCTTGGCGTAGAAACTTCTCTAATTTTGCACGTATTACCACTCACCTTAAATTTTCTTCCCTTACTTCTAGGACGTGCGCCTAAAGTTGGCTCTCATCTGCTACTAACTTGTTTTAGGCAATTAACGAACTAAACTAACTGGTTGGTAGACTAGCGGTTACAACCCCGGCTTTCGTACTGTTTCGTATCGGAGGTCGTGGGTTCGATCCCAGGTGCCGACCATCTCCCTCTTTCACGACGCAAGCTTTAAGCAGCTTACTGTGAAAGAGTCAAAGAGTGTATTTGTGTTCACTTTGAGTGAGCACAGATTCATTTTTATTAAAGAAAAAAAAATCCGCATTCAGGAAGTGATCTCTTCCCTGCTTGGTTGCTTACTCGAGGTTGCTCCGGTAACGACTGCACTTAATATAGAACGTGATTTTGTGGTAGTCGTCGAGTCACGACAGCTGCAGTAGGTAGGTACCCAGCATCATATCGCCCCTGGTCGTATCTACCCAATTTTATAATCACCGCAATATTAGCGTACTTAAGTACGATTCTTTTGTTGTATTTTTTTCATCACCACGACATTGAATGCGCGACATGCAGAGGCTGTTTGGATACTTATATATTGTAATGGACCATATTATTATTAACTGGTAACATTTGAAAGAAAAAAGTTCACTGAGATATTCGTCCATTCACTTTTTAGACTCCAAGCCGACACTTTCGATAAAATAATTCGAAACTGCCTACGCCTCTTATTAAGTATAATCATTTGAGAATTATTGACCACTCCTTGTATGTTAAACTCTTGTTAGGAAATACTTGATGTGAATTTTCACCCATGAATCAACATATCTCTTTAAATATCTTTGTAACTGATGAGGGCTTGAACTATTTGGAGGAGTGAGGGTTTCAATGCCAGAAAGCAGTAAAAACCGTGTCGAATTTTGAAGTTCTGGAGAATTAGAGCACTACTCTATACCTATATTTTCGATAGATGGTGTCCATTATTGTTGATGTTTCGTTAAGTTAAGTCGTTAACTAGAAGCCAAAGCTCTGCTCTATCCAATTAAAATATTCGTTTGCATTGTTAAAATATTTAGTTGATAACTAGCTTTTCAGTTTTCACGTCATTGGATAATATATGTAATTATGAAATATAACTTGAATAAAATATGGGTAATAAAAATTACTTAAGAAATGAATCACTTCATCTTTGGCCACCTGTATTGATGCGTCGGCGTCGTTCTTAACTGATATGATACGGAGTCAATAAATTATATACACGCACAGGAAACCAACCATCATAAATCATCATCTTATCGCTTCATGAACCAATATAAATTATTGTTGTCTCTTGTCTTTGCCTTTCAGTGGCCAAGTGATATTATTATTATCAGCTCTGAGCAAGCCTGTAAAATAAAACGAAAGCAACGCAAATTCATTTGCCCACGTACCAGTGGACACTTTCACTCTGATGTTTCCACCTTTATATTTACTATTTTGACATTGTAAACCCACAAACCTGAATACTTCATTAGTATGCAGCGCGTTTTTTTATTGACAGACTTTTGTTTCTGGTAATGTAGCCTACCTCTCTAGACGTGCATTGAGTTTGCAAACAGCGGTACAACTATTTTACGAAATACATAGCCGCAGACTGAAAAATCTTTGTGTTTTTGAAAACCTTTTTGTTCATTATTTTCGAAACTTTATTAAACGTTCCTAGGATATATATTTTTTTGCACCAAATATCAGCATCCTGCTAATACCAAATCTACAACCATTTAAAAGTTGAACGCTGTAATGGATTTTATTTTGGCTCCTAATGTAATTTGTATTTGTAATCAAACTACAAGTAATCCGAAATCCAAACACGTGGATATGCTAGAACTGCTATAGAAGAGCTCCATTATGATGGGTATAGAAAAAGAAAATGTAAAACAACATTATTTAGAAAGATGCTGTTCAACTTTTCGAGTCTCATTGAAAGATGCGGAAAGATATGCTTTCAGAAGATGAAATTTGGTGGACACCAAGGCTATTTCGGATGTAGCATTTCGAATGAAAATATTAAAAATAATTGTTAACGACAAGAAATAAGAGAGACTATTGGAGAAAAAACATATCTTTGGATCCTTTAGAAATTCTAATGATAAATAAAGCTAAACAAGTTTCCTTGTCCATTTAATCAGCCCACCTCCTGGTGTACCTTTATACCAAGAGAAAATGAAACTATGTAGTACAATAATCATTCATTATAGAGTAAATCGAAGTGTAGAAATGTATAATATGGTCGTAGGTACCGAAGTGTCTTGTATCAGTTGGAAGGTAACGAAGAACGTGTTGCAGACTTGACACTCGAATGGCGCGTGAAATAGTCCGTAACCGATTGGAGTCCGTCTAATGAATTAGATATTATAGTCCGGTCACATTCAAAGGTCATTACCTCCGCTAGAACCATCGACATTGCAAACCACTTCGACAAACAATCGCTTTGAGGATCAAACGGAATTCCAATAATCCTTTCCATACCCCATCTTTTAAAAGTGATTTATTCACTCATGTTTTTTTTAAATATTGATTACCATTTTTGCTATTAATAAGAAAAAAGAAGAATTTTAACCTCTACTATTTCTTCTTCTTCTTAGTGTGGGTTAGTGAACATAGCTCCCAACTCCTCATGATCTTGAGCCAGCCTAAATAATGATAGGTACTTCATCCGGAGTTCCAAACCACTATCTTCAGATTTTTGAGCCAAAAGACTCTTTCACCCCATACTTCTTCTTCCCTCTATTTTTCCCTAAATGATTAGTTGTTGGAGGAAATATTGAAATTATGCGGATGTCTCTTGACAGTGGTTTAATAATGTTAAATTCTAATTTCATTGTGATCTGTTTTTTCTTTACTGACCATAAAAATCTCTTTGCAACTAGATAAGAAATTTCTGCTCGGGGTTGGAATCCTGTCTCAGATTGGACGGGACCGGTTGACTGGTAGAGAATGCTTCAAGCAGTAAGTTCCGCCGACTATACTGACACCTATGCATAGAAGAGTGTTATTTTATAAGTGCGCCTGTTGAATTGAGTAAGTTATACATTTTTATGTTCACCTTATTTGAAGAACATAATTACATAAACAGATAAATATACTAAAGATAAAATAATCTAAAATAACAAGTGGGTGTTTTATCCACTTAGATAATTTTCCACCTCCCATGCTGTGCTGTCTTTTATGTAAGCACGGTTAAGACTCCTCCGGTTTTTTGTGTTAACGTATTTTTAAACTAATTAGTGTTGTATGTATCTGTTTGATGATTTGAGGTAATATTATGATATCATTAAGTGATGCGATGACATTCGTCATTTTGTATGTCACATAATCAGTATTTTAGTCATGTTCGTTCTAGAAAGGTCAAAGTAATTTGTGTTTTTTTTTATATTGTTGCTTTAAATATCTGCCACCGTTGAAACGAATTTTTTATCTTCTAAAAACATCTTGTCTTTTATTTTTTTATCTGATCATTTTTTAAATAATCACATTGTATCAAATAATCTTCTTTAAATTCTCCGAAAACCATTTTGTACGTTTTATGGGCGCTACAAATGATCAATTTTTTTTTCGTTTGTTGATCACAAACGATCAAATCACATAATTTGTAAACATCTTTTTATATTAAACCATTTCTTGGTAAGTTGTAAAAAGTTTTTTTAGATTAATTTGACCATCAAGCCAGCTGCTTGCTTTAATTATTTTTTTAAACATAAACATTCTTCTTTCCGTGCCATGCTAGGTCCCCCTTCAGCTCGAGCAAATGCCTCCCTGTTTCTTGCGAGGTCAAAAAGTTAGCGCAATTATATTTACTAGTGGTCGAGCAGTGCTCAAAATTCGACCATAACTAATTTAAATTATAACTTTGAACATTATTAAGGTTCCATTGTCAAAGAATGAGCGAACGCTATTTCAAAATTCTTTCAAAAACAATGACATGTATACGTCTGTCGTCGAATTTGAAATGTTGATATGTACAAAGTTTTTATCTGTTATAATTAAAGACAATAATATTAATCTATTCTCAATTTATATTCCGCCATTTCCAGCGTCACCTTCCATTTGACTATACCGCCTTCTAAAAGCTTTCTGCGCCCATTATGAAGCACTTTTTCATTTAACATTTGTTTCTATGAAGTTGATGTTCTTATAAGTAGTCCTATTAGTGTGGAAGTGTGTGTGAGTATCAAATACATTAACGTTACAGTAGTGTTTGTAATGTTTTTTTATTGATAAAATATTTTTATATGCATAATTTCAAAAATAAATATTAGCATTCGCCACTCCTTCTCTGTATAAACTAAGGGTGTGCAAATTTTCGTACTCCTACGTCCGCGCATTTTTTGTAAAAAGAGTCACAAAGTTTTTAGTGCAAGTCAGTGAAAAAAAAATCTACTAATGTGTATATATAGGTGAAGATAATCGGCTCCAGGGAACAAATAGGAAAAGGGGCCTTTTACAATCAGTTAAATCAAATTGTAAAGTAAAACTCTGATACAACAAAGTTCATTTGGGAAATACATAGAGTTAGATTAGAATTCAGGGGTTCCCAAAGTGTGCGCCGCGGCGCCCTGGTGCTCCGTTGAAAGTGAAGAGGGGCGCCGTGAGTTGATCCTCTATCATTATCCAAAGCCACCGACCACTGTTCGAAACCAAAAATAAAGCAAACAAAATTAATTAATTGTAATATTTTGAGATGGAATTGCACGAAGAAATTCGCACTTTTAGCAAATATTTTACTGAACCAGATTTTTCGCCAAAACTAGCGTAATTCTGCGATATATTTGTTAACTGAATAATTTGAATCTTTCATTACAAGGCAACAACACGCACATTCTGAAACAATCGGAGATAATTATTGCGGCGTTTAGAAAAAAAACTGCAGTTTGAATAAAAAACTGAATCAAGGCAGTGGTCAGGATTGCTTCCCGCAATTTGTATAAATACGCATAAAGTAGATATATTTATTCCAAATAGTTTACATAAGTCAGAAATTACCAATGTGTTTTTTCACTTGAAATTTCTACTCGGGGTTGGAATGCTGTCTCAGAGTGTGTGTGTGCCGTGGGCTGAAAAAGATTGGGAACCCCTGGATTAGATGGTAATAATTTCAATTAGATTATAGTGAATGACATTTACGTATGCGTAAATAATTCAACGTAATAGACATCTCACGTTATTTTGCTATTTAGTTGGGTGATTTCTCTTTCTACGTTAGCGATACACGCAGGTTGCTGTCAGGCAATTAGGCAGTATAGACTCACCTCTATGAGTGTGTGTGAGTATTATACATAATATCTCTGTTGTTCATAATTTTTGTAACGATTCTCTATACGTTTATACAGATCTGTGTCTATGTATCTAGTGCGTTATAGACAGCCAATTATTATCTCGCACACACATAGACAATATCAATATTAATTATTGTTAATTTTGATGGATTGAGATCACGCTTTATGTACCAAAGGTATCAATTCTAAATAATAGACCACATCCGTATTCCGTATGTCATTTTAGGGATCCTTTAAGTTCGATTAAAGCATCAATGTCAAAGTAACAATCATCAAAATAATCGATGATCGATGTAGGTAATTAAGCAGTTGAAAAATTTTATGCGTTCGTCAATATTATTTACACTCGCATTGCTAACGATCGCACGTCGAAATATTAATCCGCAGGCTAGCAGACTTTGCAATAGATTTCGATCAAGATTAGAATAGAGTAGGGTAGGATACCTTTTATTTATTGAATTTTTGACAAATTAATAGTAACTAAATTTTTTGAGAGGTCAATACTGAACCACATAGGTGGCGCCGAGACTCATACATTTACTTTCTATTAATTTTTTGGTTCGAGATTAATTTCCTTATAGCCATACGAAATAAATAAAAAAATTTCCTTATTAATTTTACTATAACAAGAATACGATTTATGTATGTAAGACCAATGATCACGTGTTGAAATCTTCTTCTAACATTATTCGAAGTAGGGTGCTAAAATATAATATATGTAACATATCATTATACTTAAAGGAGTTATATGCCTATTAATGGGATTTTAACTCTTCTCATATAAGTATGAAATAGATAAAAAACATATATGTTATAAGCTCACCGTGTGCAACAATTACATACCTTTTTTCTCTAGTGTTCGGTGTTGGTTTTTCCATTCCATTCAATAAATCTCTGTATTATTAAATGTAGTGATCAGTTTTATGCAACCCACTAGGAAAACTAGATTAACTTGAAAATGATTTATGAGTGTTATCGAATTGAAATGTTTAAAATCAAGCACGCGAAAGATAAATTTATAAAGAAACTTCGCGTCATTTATTATGGATATAAAAGCATTTATATTGAAAGCATATTTCCTATTGTCATTAGCTTTGAGTTGGAACTCGGAGTACGCATCACCAGCCCTCAATTCCTCTGTCTTCAGCTGTTTTGACAACAATCTCTTTCCTATATCATACTCTTTTTCCGTTTTGGTTCTAAAACAAGGGAGATTCTCCATACTGTGTTCCATTCTTTCAAAACTTTGTTGATTCGGATATGGAATAGAGGAGTTCTTTGACTGTGCGCAATGGAAGACTATTGTAACCTCTATGTGCTTCTGGCTGGGGTCGTAGAAACGATTGCATAGTAGAATAATTGTGCACTGCAATAGAGTTTGTATAGTTAAGTATTTACTTTTTATTTCGTTTCATGGTTGTTTTATTATATAGATTCAATAAAGATAATAAAAGTATTATTAAGTATGTGATTAATAATCCTAGCCGTTATTTATTGATAGAAGATATTTATAAATAAATATACACATTATATTTCGTTTTTTTAAATAGTCAATGCAAATCGGTTTTTATAAACGAGTGACTTCCTTTTTCGAGACATAGATCTTATCTAAGTAGCATAAAAAACTTAATTTATTGGTTATTTTAGTCTTTTCCTTATGATGAAAAGGTTTTATGGAATTGTAAATTTAAATAAGACTGTGCATATGAGAGAGGAAGAACTTGCCGCAAGAACCAAAACGTTATTGTCATCTACAAATCTTATGTTATATGCGAATTAATGATAAAAATAATGGGAAACATTTGTCTCACAGTATGAACCTGGAAAACCCAGGATACGGTTCGAAAACTTTATAATATGCTTTAAAGTGTATTAATTGCCACAACCAAATAGATTCTTACTTAATGAAATTTCATAACAATTATATATCTATTGCCAACATTATAATATAATATTATTATGACGTGTTACAATATGTAAATATGCATATTAGTATGTTCATTAAATGTATAGATAAAGCTTTGTATTGCGTTTTATTATTAATATAAAATCCGTTATGGAGATTTATTAAATAGGTACGTATCTATGTGTTAAACATATAACAATGATTCCGTTTCATTATGAAATTGATAGAATAAAATAACAATTTGTGATAATACGAACATTTACAATAATTTTAGAGCAATGAACTCGGCCATTGTACTATTTTAATAAACCAACATGACACATGTGTATTTTCATATATTCATAATTATTTATTATACGATAAAAAATTATCACATTTTATTTACACGTTTATACCTTTACTAGCTGACCCGTCGAACTTCGTATCGAAATAAATAATATGGGTATTCTAGGTTTTATGCAACAGAGCTCAAATTCGGTTTTTAGTTATTTAACACGAATGACTATTTAGTGGCATTAGCAAAACCTGCATACCACGCTGCATTTATTGTGTCTGAGTTTATTTTTACATCAAAAACTCTTAGCCTATGTTAATATGGTGTGGGAGGTCATCATTGCGCAAGATTGAGTGCAATGGAGAGCTCTTATTGCCTCACTTTGCTCCTGAGTAGAGTTTTCAGGGCAATTTTAATTTTGATTGATTTAATGTAAATATGTAAAAAAAAGAATGTAGGTATATCATTACATTAGATATTTTAATAGTTATTCTGCTCAGTTAAAATAATATTGATTGATTGATCAAAGTACGATAAGGAACTTCTCCGTACCGATTCAAAATACGCATTGAGGTGTCAATAATTTTTTTACCCATCACGCTGATTCCCGAAGGGGGTAGGCAGAGAGTATGTACTTCCATTCTTTCCAATCCAAACTCATTCGCT
The DNA here is from genome assembly GCA_963576905.1 of Mystacides longicornis. Taxonomy (NCBI): domain Eukaryota; kingdom Metazoa; phylum Arthropoda; class Insecta; order Trichoptera; family Leptoceridae; genus Mystacides; species Mystacides longicornis. The sequence continues at coordinate 19,116,395 of OY756420.1, read as the reverse complement.
TCCTCCAAACGCATAACATTCCGCATACATGTTCTTCTATTCCTTTTGCTCCTGACTTGGCCCTCCTGTAATGCGTTGGGTTCCTAGGGAGCGGCCGTCTTCAGCGGCCGTACAATACGGCAGCTTTCTACGGGCACACATTACGGTGACATTTGGAAAGTCACCGTAATGTGCGACCGTATTGTTCTCTCCGTTTTTTTTTTAATAACAAACGTCAATTTTTGTGTGTTGTGTCAGAAAGTCAGATCGTGAAAATGAACGATATTGATTTGGCGTTAGTTATTTGTTTGGAGGATGACCAGGAATCAGAGGAGGGTGAATACCGTATGGGAGAAGACAAGTTGTATAAATCTAGAAGCACAGAAGGTGCTTTTGAAATTTTAGTCCGCCGCCACCTTCAATGTAATGAAGAAAAATTTAGGCAGTACCTACTTTCGCCTCACTCCTATGCTGTTCGACTATGTGCTTGGCCATATAAAACATCACTTGTCCCATCTGTGGAGCATTAGAACACGGACGATGTGTCCAAATGCTCCACAGATGGCACATGCTGGACTCCCCAGCCTGTGATTGCGAAGAACCGGTGCAATCCTTTAAGCATTGCCCTTTGAGAGCATTCCCTGGACCATACGCAGATATCCACAATGCCACCCCCGATGCTCTTGAATGGCTTGAAAGCGTAGATGTTGCTCTGTAGGGTGCGTGTCTCCTGTATGTAGCAGATATCATACTTCTCCATCTTCTGACGTTGCCACCCGTTGGTGGCAGAAGCCATACGAAATAATAAAATTTAAAATCTCCAACTTTCATGGTGGGCGAGCTGAATAATAAGGAATTACCAACTAATACATTTTTACGAAAGTACCTCGCTTCATTCCTTAGTTGAGAAGCTTATATTTGTTTTTCGTTAGATGGCATTGATGCCATTGATTGAGAGAACATTGGAAAGTAAAACAATTCATTAGAAAAATATGTATTATAATTTAATAATCAATATAATAAAAAATAATTAAGTGCCAAAATATTAATAATTATTGTTGTTTCTCAGTTTTTACAGGTGTAAAATGTCTGATATTTTTTTCTGAGGTTTGAGCTCCATAGATTTATTAATAGGCCCAACATACCTGAAACACACATTTTTTATTAATTTTATAATATCTATTTAATTTTTTTTTCCTGAATGCTCCATATTTTTGTTTTATTTTTTATTATTGCTCTAAACCTGATTTTTTGTATAAATATTCCATTGCTTGTTTTTTTTTTTAGAAATATATATTTTTCTATTATATTCTTTACTAAATCAGGCAGTGTGTAGGTATTGTAATGAAATAAATCCAGTAAATAGAACAGGACAAGATGACATAGAAGATATAAGATGCAATAGGTACAGCATTTAGAAACCTTCAGGTACTCTTAAAAGAATGTGTATTGATCTGCCCCACTTCCACCTATCTATTTAAGTTTCGTTATATCATATTTTTAACATGACATTAGATGACAATAAAAACTTATAATTAAGATTTGTATACTAACCTGTTTTATTTATCATTTCCCCTGATATTTATCATTTCCCATTTCGCCACCAACCGTTCTACATTTGCGTTTTTCTGTAATCTTTATTTTTAACATTATAAATAGCTTCAGGATTACGTACTTCTACGAAATCTATTAAAATTTCGTCAACTTCACTTCTCCAGATGCAGTTGGAGCCCATTTGTGTAGCCCAACAATGAAAATAAAATGAATATCAATGAAAGCGTTCACGAATCATCTGACACTGACAAGACGGCGGCCGTTTTTGAAAATAACGACAGTTTTTTGTAACTACGGTAACGAAATAAACAACGTTCTACTGACGCCGTTCTCTGATACGTCGCATTCAACAACCCATTAGACGGCACCGATACGGTCGGACGATGTCATTCGAGGTCGGCCTCGTCTGCGTGCACCTATTCTTTCAGATTTATATATCCTTTTAGTCATTCTCTCTTCGATCATTTTCTTCACATGCCCAAACCTCCTTTCTTTATTCACTTTCATTCTAGTCACTACACTAACATCCACTCCATATTCCTTTCTAATATTATCATTCCTCACCTTATCAATAAGTCTCTTTCGCGCATATCCTACGCAGTGATCTCATTTCCACAGCATTTATTCCAACTTCCAAATTTTTCGTCACCTTTGAAAGGTGTGAAAATGAGATTGAAAGAAGGAAATAAGCTGGGAGAAGGGTTGGCGGTGCACTTAGACCTCTAAGAAGATATCTCTGAAATCGACAGTTGATGCACAATTTAGACATACTTCCAAGTTCTTGACATTCACTTTCACACAACATTGCGTTCTTAAATCTTCTCTTTCAAAACAGTGGAAATAATTAAAAAGCTCATTTAATGCAGTATCTGTGATTTTTTTCTAACCTCTATTACAACATGGTGGAAGTGTAGCAATTTTTATTTTCAATAAAGAAACAAATGCTAGGTCATTAGCAAATATTATCCAGCTTTTTTTACATATTAACGATGCAGATTATATTTACGTTATATGTAGGTATGTACTCATCCTCTGTAAAAATCAGGCCATAAATGAAGAATTGATTTTGAAACAAACAAAAAAAATATTGTACTTGTTCTTCAATATAATAATGTATTCCTTGTGTTAAAACTTATCAAAACTTCTTATAAAATGAACTTCAATTAAGTATAACTCCTTAATAGCAATGTTATGTATACGATTTTGTTTGCTGGCGGTTTTAAAAATCTCTGTAAATAATGAAAGTTTACGCTTCATTACAACAATGTATTCCTTGTATTAAAACTTACCAAAACTCCTTATAAAAATTAACTGCAATGAATATTATATGACTTATCCAATCAATCTATTTCATCCGATATATTTTACATTCGCATTCTATCAATTGCAACAACAATCACTGACAGTTCTTTCAAATGTCAATTAATTAAAATTCAAAAGTAGAACAAAATAATTATATTGTAAAAAGTACTATAAAGATTGCCTACTTAGAGTTTTCTTTAATTTTCTAATTGTTTGCGCCCTTTTTCCCTATTCCTGTATTGTTTTTTGTCCTGGCAACACAATCCCAAAAATACTTTTTATCCAAAATTTATCCTACCTACAACCTACAGTTCAAATAGAATCGCTACCCGCGCAACAAGTACTCTTACGCAAAATTCGCTGTAAAAATAACCAAATTATCTCAAATCAAAATAAACCTTATACAAAACCATATAGAATATTGTGAATTCACAAGTGTCAATATAGAAGAGGATTAAAATCAACGCGGGAAGGTCAAAGCAGGAGATCAACATCGAGGTAGGTTTCCTATTTTTCCTTTCCAATTAAAATTTACCGCAAATCCAGCAACCAACGCAAACATAAATGGTCCTTCAACGCCGATAATTATTCCAAGGGGTTTTTTACAGTTGTTTTAATATAATTGTATTTAATCTTTAAATCCTTTCTATATTTGCATTTCATAATATTTTATATATACCTACATATCTCCGCAATTATTTCGCTATTACAACAATACTACAACATTCTTGTACATTTCTATTTCATTGCCATACGAAAATAAATTTCTTCAGTTGATTCTAAATATTAAAATCGCACCAAAATAATTTGTCTATGATCAATAATCGCATCTGCAGCTCTTGTCTGTGGTCTATCTGTCATTCTCTGCGGTTTGACATTGACATTGTCAAAGCGTCGCAAACAAAGTCATTTTTCATTGCGAGAAAGAACTTTGAATATTATTTTATGTTTTTCAGATATTATTAAATTGTTTTATTTATTAAGTGATACGTTTATCCATAATAATGCCGCTCTCAATCCAGGAAAGAAACGTTAAATTGTTCGAAAGTAAGTTGACGAGCTATTTGGATAAGATCAAAGGCATTCTTAATAAAGTAAGTCAGGCCGATAAATTAGGTTGTGTTGTGTTTATGGAGGAAGCAGAAAGCTTAAAGAATTTGTACTATGCAACTATGGATAAATATCAAGAAGCCAAACTTGAGTTGGACGAGACATATATTCCTAATTTTGCACACGATGAGTTTGACGTAACCTATCAATCGATCAAATATATTTATTTCAAAAGTAAAACTACAAATGAAATCAAGGTGGAGCAAACAACGCAAATTAAGACTAGCCCGCCTAAACTGCCACCCCTCAAATTACCTGTGTTTAGTGGGAAAGTATCAGAATGGATTTTATTCTACGAGACATTCTCCAGGGTGATAGATAAAAATGATGAATTGTCTGACGCGGAAAAGGTACAATATCTGGTAGGACAACTCTCCGGTAAGGCTCTCAAAACAATAGAAGGAGTCCCCCCAACCCCAGACAATTATTCTGTTATTTGGGAAATGTTAACAAGTAAATACCAAGATGACAGAGTTATGGCTACATATTACATTGATCAATTGTTGACTCTTAGCAAAGTCAATGGTCCAAGTGATTTGGAAGTTTTTATGGATAAATTTCTGTCCTCAGTATCTGCGTTAAAGCAACTTAAATTGGAAAATTTGTTAGAGTTTTTCCTTATAAGACTAGGTACAAGTAAGCTGGACAAGCAAACCATTAATGGATTTGAGACATCACTGATGGGACAAAAAGGCATTCCTTCATTTGATGATTTTTCATCTTATATTAGCGAACGTGTAAAGTTATTAAGTAGAACTTCCCAATCGGTAGATGTTTCAAATCAACGTAGGACAGGCAGCAAAAATTATACGCAAGCATTTGTAAATTTAAATAATAATCCCAAATTTCACACAAAATGTGTTAATTGCAATAACGATGATCACTTCTTAATATACAAATGTCCAGAATTTTTGAAATTGCAACCAAAAGCTCGATTAGATCTAGCAAGAAATAAAAAGCTTTGTATAAACTGTCTAAGTTCGTTTCACATGAAACAAAATTGTAGATCAAATTCTACTTGTCATATCTGCAAATTAAGCCACCACACTTTATTACACATACAATCGAATAAAACGCCTTCTGCAGTTGAACAAATTGCAGATGTATCATTATGCAGTGTTGATGACCCTTCGCAATACTGTCATAAACGCACCATTTTACTAAGTACAGCTGTACTTAAAGTTCGCAATGCTTCAGGTAGATGGGTAGCTGTAAGAGCATTAATTGATAGTGGCTCGCAAAATGATTTTATATCTAAGGCTTGCAGTGAACGTCTAGGTTGCAACATATTTTCAAACACAGCTCAAGCCTCTGTACGAGGTATAGGCAACGCTACACACCCAGTATTAGGGGTGTCTAAGGTGCGACTCTATTCAAGACATTCATCTTATTCTATAGAGGTACGGCCTCTGGTGGTTGATAAAATCACTGATAAATTACCAACGACACAGGTAGATAGAAATGTCTTATCATACTTAGAACATGTACCACTCGCTGATAGTCAATTTCAAATACCAAAGACTATTGATTTGGTATTGGGAGCTCAATGGTTCCCTGTGATTTTGAAACAAGGACGGGTAGACGGCCCGCCTGGATGTCCACACGCTTTAGAAACTTCATTGGGATTCATCGTAATGGGAACCGCCCCCGCAGCTGAAATTAGTGATTTGGGGAGAACATTTTGTGCAATCACTAATGAGCCTAGTATTGAAACGCTTATTGCTAAATTTTGGGAATTAGAAAAGATTCAAGATAAGCAATTTTTATCACCCGATGAACAAAAATGTGAAAATATTTATAATGATTCAACAACGCGCGACTCATGTGGTCGATACACAGTATCATTACCCTTTAATAAGGACCCTAAGTTATTAGGAGATTCATATTCATCTGCGGAACGCAGATTTTACGCATTGGAGAAACGCATTCTATCCACGCCTTTTATAAAGCAGGAGTACGATAATGTTATTATTGAATACCTTGATAAAGGTTATTTAACGCAGGTTACGGAAAGTACTCATTCTGGGTATTATATTCCACATCACGCAGTTGTCCGAGAGGATAAATCCACTACTAAGGTACGCATTGTATTAGACGCAAGTGCTAAATCTAAATCAGGATTCGCACTTAATGACATTTTATTTTCTGGGAAAAATTTACAATTTGAATTGTCAAATATTTTACTAAATTTACGATTTTATCCTATTATTCTATCAGCTGACGTCAAGCAGATGTATCTTCAGGTGATGGTTAAAGAAGAACATAGATGTTACCAACGTATTCTATATAGATTTAAACCACACGAAGAACTAAATACATATGAATTTACTCGCGTATGTTTTGGTTTAAAATGTAGCCCATTTTTGGCACTACGTACAATCCGTCAACTAGCATCTGATGAACTTCACAAATTTCCAAAGGCTTCAGAAATTGTCAACCGAGACATCTATATGGACGATATTGCTACAAGTGTGTCTACGGTAAGCGAAGCAGTAACATTATCAAAACAGTTAATTGATTTGTTCAAGGCAGGTGGTTTCGATTTGATGAAGTTTACCAGCAATTCATCAGAGGTGCTCAAAGAAATACCAGAATCTTCACGATTGTCGCATACTGTGCAGTTTGGAGAGAGTGATCTATTAAAGATTTTAGGTTTATGTTGGGATCCGATACAAGACATATTTACATTCCAAGTAAATGTGGAGTCACACAAATGTACAAAACGTAATATGCTATCCACTATAGCAAGATTATGGGATATAATGGGATTTGTAGCCCCGGTAATTTTGTACGCTAAGCTTTTGGTAAAACAGTTATGGCTGCTAAAAATAGACTGGGATGATTCCCCCCCGCAAGACATTCAATCAGCATGGGAACAATTTGTATCAGAGCTACCCATGTTGGAGCGTATCAGGATTCCGCGTCATGTTGGTGTTTTTCAAAGGAATTGCATATTGACAGTTGTGGGCTTTTCAGATGCAAGTGAAGCTGCTTATGGAGGAGTGGTGTATATACATGTTGAAAACAAGGATAATAATTCAATTTCAGTGAAGTTATTATGTGCAAAATCAAAGGTGGCTCCGGTGCAATCGGTAAGCCTAGCAAGACTGGAATTGTGCGCTGCGTTACTACTGTCGAATCTCATTCGAGCAGTGTATGAACTATATTCTAAACGGCATGAAATTAATAAAACTGTTGCATTTTCAGACTCAACAGTGACTCTAGGGTGGATACATTCTTCCCCGCACCGATGGCAAACATTTGTGGCCAATAGGGTAGCAAAAATCCAGGAAAATATGAACCCGGAGGATTTCTTTCACATCAGCGGAAAGCAAAATCCAGCGGATTGTTTGTCTCGCGGACTTACACCGTCGCAATTTCTTAGCCATCCATTGTGGATGGAGGGTCCACTGTGGCTCAAGCAAAGGGTACAAGATTGGCCGATGCAACAATTTAAGCAGGGAAGAGAAAATCCACCGGAGGAGAAACCTGTTTGTTTTCTTGTGTCGCAATCAAAACCCTTTCCTTTTCTTTATGATTTGGCATTGCGAGTGTCTTCGTGGCCAAAACTCTTGCGCATCGTGGTATATGTATTGAAGTTCATTCGCAAATTACCTCGGTCTCACAAGATTGAGGTGGCTGATATGGAATTCGCTGAAAGTGAAATCATTAAAGCATTACAACATGTTCACTTCCAGGAATTTTTCCACAAGGGAAAATCATCCTCAGCAGCCTTTCGCAATTTGTCTCCATTTATTCAAGATGGATTGATTCGTGTTGGAGGCAGACTTTCAAACGCAAACATAGATTACGACAGTCAACACCCCATACTTTTGCCTGGAAAAGATTATGTCACTAATCTTATTATCGATTATTATCATCACAAGTACTTACATACTGGGCCACAATTATTGATGTCGCTACTGCGACAAAAATTTTGGATTTTGTCAGCCAGAGGAGTGGTGAGATCACGAATACACAAATGTGTCACGTGTTTTAAAGTTTCTCCCAAACCAACATTTCCATCAATGGCAGATTTGCCAAAATGTCGTGTGAACGAGTCGAAACCGTTTGTACATACTGGTGTCGATTATGCTGGACACTTTTTTATAACTGCCAGCAGATATCGGGGTACGAGAAAGATGAAAGTCTATCTTTGCTTATTCGTGTGTATGGTAACACGAGCAGTACACATTGAGTTAGCTGTGGATCTTTCTACGCAATCATTCTTAAATGCATTTAAGCGATTTATAGCACGCCGCGGTCCATGTCTGAATTTATATTCAGATTGTGGAACCAATCTTTTAGGAGCCAAGGCACATCTTGATGCATTATATGAATCCCTAGCTTCAAATGAATTTAATAGTTCATTAGGACATGAACTAGTGGTAGAGGAGAACACTCCTCCATTACAGTGGCCACTTGGATGGATAGATGAGGTTTTCCAGGAAAGGACGGTATTGTTCGAGTGGTCCAAGTAAGGACAAAAACTGGACTTTACAAGCGTCCAGTATTCAAGATATGTCCACTACCTGTGGACTATTAATTCCTTTTTTTTTTTGTTTAAATTTTGTTAGTTTTTCACATTTTTAATTTTTTTAACATTGTGTTATTTTTCGCAATGAAAGACATACAGCGCTTTCTCCTTTTGATTTCAATTATTATTATTATTTTTTTTTTTAGAATTGTTGAATCGCAGAGAATTGATGTGCCTTTCGTAGGCGATATATATTAAGTTATATTGATCATACTCTATTTTATTTTTTTTGTTTTCTTGTGGGTCACTCCATCTGTGACGCACTCAACTTTTCTTTTTTTTGTTGACAGTGGTCTGTCAAGGCGGGGGCCATGTTTGCGCCCTTTTTCCCTATTCCTGTATTGTTTTTTGTCCTGGCAACACAATCCCAAAAATACTTTTTATCCAAAATTTATCCTACCTACAACCTACAGTTCAAATAGAATCGCTACCCGCGCAACAAGTACTCTTACGCAAAATTCGCTGTAAAAATAACCAAATTATCTCAAATCAAAATAAACCTTATACAAAACCATATAGAATATTGTGAATTCACAAGTGTCAATATAGAAGAGGATTAAAATCAACGCGGGAAGGTCAAAGCAGGAGATCAACATCGAGGTAGGTTTCCTATTTTTCCTTTCCAATTAAAATTTACCGCAAATCCAGCAACCAACGCAAACATAATTTTGGATAAAAGTATTTTTGGGATTGTGTTGCCAGGACAAAAAATAATACAGGAATAGGGAAAAAGGGCGCAAACATGGCCCCCGCCTTGACAGACCACTGTCAACAAAAAAAAAAGAAAAGTTGAGTGCGTCACAGATGGAGTGACCCACAAGAAAACAAAAAAAATAAAATAGAGTATGATCAATATAACTGAATACACATCGCCTGCGAAAGGCACATCAATTCTCTGCGATTCAACAAAAAAAAAAAAAAATAATAATCGAAATCAAAAGGAGAAAGCGCTGTATGTCTTTCATTGCGAAAAATAACACAATGTTAAAAAATTAAAGATTAAAAATGTGAAAAACTAACAAATTTTAAACAAAAAAAAAAAGGAATTAATAGTCCACAGGTAGTGGACATATCTTGACTACTGGACGCTTGTAAAGTCCAGTTTTTGTCCTTACTTGGACCACTCGAACAATACCGTCCTTTCCTGGAAAAACTTCCTCTATCCGTCCGAGTGGCCACTGTAATGGAGGAGTGTTCTCCTCTACCACTACGACCACCATTCCCACCTTTACTGGATTACTAGGAGAAGTCCATTTTCCTCGGGCCTGGAGTGTCGATAAATACTCAATTCGCCATCGTTTCCAGAATGACTGTACCATATGATCCAATAGATACTTTCTTCCAACGGCAGTAAGCGATTCACCAGTTGTATCTATGGCTGGCAAAGTTTTAAGAGGCGTATATGTCAAAAAATGTGCAGGAGTCAAAGCTAAAGGTTCTTCAGGAGAAGAACTAAGAGCTGACATAGGTCGCGAGTTGAGTAAGGCTTCAATTTGTATTAACAATGTATTGAACTCTTCGTAAGTCAACAATTGAGTGCCTACTATTTTGTAAATATGGGTCTTGAAACTTTTTATGTTTCCCTCCCAAATTCCTCCGAAATGTGGCGCGGCAGGAGAATTCATCCTCCAATTAATTCGGTGTTCCAGTAGTTCATGTCTTAATGAACTATTAAATTCATTTGAAGCTAGGAATTCATATAATGCATCAAGATGAGCCTTGGCTCCTAAAAAATTGGTTCCACAATCTGAATATAAATTCAGACATGGACCGCGGCGTGCTATAAATCGCTTAAATGCATTTAAGAATGATTGCGTAGAAAGATCCACAGCTAACTCAATGTGTACTGCTCGTGTTACCATACACACGAATAAGCAAAGATAGACTTTCATCTTTCTCGTACCACGATATCTGCTGGCAGTTATAAAAAAGTGTCCAGCATAATCGACACCAGTATGTACAAATGGTTTCGACTCGTTCACACGACATTTTGGCAAATCTGCCATTGATGGAAATGTTGGTTTGGGAGAAACTTTAAAACACGTGACACATTTGTGTATTCGTGATCTCACCACTCCTCTGGCTGACAAAATCCAAAATTTCTGTCGCAGTAGCGACATCAATAATTGTGGCCCAGTATGTAAGTACTTGTGATGATAATAATCGATAATAAGATTAGTGACATAATCTTTTCCAGGCAAAAGTATGGGGTGTTGACTGTCGTAATCTATGTTTGCGTTTGAAAGTCTGCCTCCAACACGAATCAATCCATCTTGAATAAATGGAGACAAATTGCGAAAGGCTGCTGAGGATGATTTTCCCTTGTGTAAAAATTCCTGGAAGTGAACATGTTGTAATGCTTTAATGATTTCACTTTCAGCGAATTCCATATCAGCCACCTCAATCTTGTGAGACCGAGGTAATTTGCGAATGAACTTCAATACATATACCACGATGCGCAAGAGTTTTGGCCACGAAGACACTCGCAATGCCAAATCATAAAGAAAAGGGAAGGGTTTTGATTGCGACACAAGAAAACAAACAGGTTTCTCCTCCGGTGGATTTTCTATTCCCTGCTTAAATTGTTGCATCGGCCAATCTTGTACCCTTTGCTTGAGCCACAGTGGACCCTCCATCCACAATGGATGGCTAAGAAATTGCGACGGTGTAAGTCCGCGAGACAAACAATCCGCTGGATTTTGCTTTCCGCTGATGTGAAAGAAATCCTCCGGGTTCATATTTTCCTGGATTTTTGCTACCCTATTGGCCACAAATGTTTGCCATCGGTGCGGGGAAGAATGTATCCACCCTAGAGTCACTGTTGAGTCTGAAAATGCAACAGTTTTATTAATTTCATACCGTTTAGAATATAGTTCATACACTGCTCGAATGAGATTCGACAGTAGTGACGCAGCGCACAATTCCAGTCTTGCGAGGCTTACCGATTGCACCGGAGCCACCTTTGATTTTGCACATAATAACTTCACTGAAATTGAATTATTATCCTTGTTTTCAACATGTATATACACCACTCCTCCATAAGCAGCTTCACTTGCATCTGAAAAGCCCACAACTGTCAATATGCAATTGATTTGAAAAACACCAACATGACGTGGAATCCTGATACGCTCCAACATGGGTAGCTCTGATACAAATTGTTCCCATGCTGATTGAATGTCTTGCGGGGGGGAATCATCCCAGTCTATTTTTAGCAGCCATAACTGTTTTACCAAAAGCTTAGCGTACAAAATTACCGGGGCTACAAATCCCATTATATCCCATAATCTTGCTATAGTAGATAGCATATTACGTTTTGTACATTTGTGTGACTCCACATTTACTTGGAATGTAAATATGTCTTGTATCGGATCCCAACATAAACCTAAAATCTTTAATAGATCACTCTCTCCAAACTGCACAGTATGCGACAATCTTGAAGATTCTGGTATTTCTTTGAGCACCTCTGATGAATTGCTGTTAAACTTCATCAAATCGAAACCACCTGCCTTGAACAAATCAATTAACTGTTTTGATAATGTTACTGCTTCGCTTACCGTAGACACACTTGTAGCAATATCATCCATATAGATGTCTCGGTTGACAATTTCTGAAGCCTTTGGAAATTTGTGAAATTCATCAGATGCTAGTTGACGGATTGTACGTAGTGCCAAAAATGGGCTACATTTTAAACCAAAACATACGCGAGTAAATTCATATGTATTTAGTTCTTCGTGTGGTTTAAATCTATATAGAATACGTTGGTAACATCTATGTTCTTCTTTAACCATCACCTGAAGATACATCTGCTTGACGTCAGCTGATAGAATAATAGGATAAAATCGTAAATTTAGTAAAATATTTGACAATTCAAATTGTAAATTTTTCCCAGAAAATAAAATGTCATTAAGTGCGAATCCTGATTTAGATTTAGCACTTGCGTCTAATACAATGCGTACCTTAGTAGTGGATTTATCCTCTCGAACAACTGCGTGATGTGGAATATAATACCCAGAATGAGTACTTTCCGTAACCTGCGTTAAATAACCTTTATCAAGGTATTCAATAATAACATTATCGTACTCCTGCTTTATAAAAGGCGTGGATAGAATGCGTTTCTCCAATGCGTAAAATCTGCGTTCCGCAGATGAATATGAATCTCCTAATAACTTAGGGTCCTTATTAAAGGGTAATGATACTGTGTATCGACCACATGAGTCGCGCGTTGTTGAATCATTATAAATATTTTCACATTTTTGTTCATCGGGTGATAAAAATTGCTTATCTTGAATCTTTTCTAATTCCCAAAATTTAGCAATAAGCGTTTCAATACTAGGCTCATTAGTGATTGCACAAAATGTTCTCCCCAAATCACTAATTTCAGCTGCGGGGGCGGTTCCCATTACGATGAATCCCAATGAAGTTTCTAAAGCGTGTGGACATCCAGGCGGGCCGTCTACCCGTCCTTGTTTCAAAATCACAGGGAACCATTGAGCTCCCAATACCAAATCAATAGTCTTTGGTATTTGAAATTGACTATCAGCGAGTGGTACATGTTCTAAGTATGATAAGACATTTCTATCTACCTGTGTCGTTGGTAATTTATCAGTGATTTTATCAACCACCAGAGGCCGTACCTCTATAGAATAAGATGAATGTCTTGAATAGAGTCGCACCTTAGACACCCCTAATACTGGGTGTGTAGCGTTGCCTATACCTCGTACAGAGGCTTGAGCTGTGTTTGAAAATATGTTGCAACCTAGACGTTCACTGCAAGCCTTAGATATAAAATCATTTTGCGAGCCACTATCAATTAATGCTCTTACAGCTACCCATCTACCTGAAGCATTGCGAACTTTAAGTACAGCTGTACTTAGTAAAATGGTGCGTTTATGACAGTATTGCGAAGGGTCATCAACACTGCATAATGATACATCTGCAATTTGTTCAACTGCAGAAGGCGTTTTATTCGATTGTATGTGTAATAAAGTGTGGTGGCTTAATTTGCAGATATGACAAGTAGAATTTGATCTACAATTTTGTTTCATGTGAAACGAACTTAGACAGTTTATACAAAGCTTTTTATTTCTTGCTAGATCTAATCGAGCTTTTGGTTGCAATTTCAAAAATTCTGGACATTTGTATATTAAGAAGTGATCATCGTTATTGCAATTAACACATTTTGTGTGAAATTTGGGATTATTATTTAAATTTACAAATGCTTGCGTATAATTTTTGCTGCCTGTCCTACGTTGATTTGAAACATCTACCGATTGGGAAGTTCTACTTAATAACTTTACACGTTCGCTAATATAAGATGAAAAATCATCAAATGAAGGAATGCCTTTTTGTCCCATCAGTGATGTCTCAAATCCATTAATGGTTTGCTTGTCCAGCTTACTTGTACCTAGTCTTATAAGGAAAAACTCTAACAAATTTTCCAATTTAAGTTGCTTTAACGCAGATACTGAGGACAGAAATTTATCCATAAAAACTTCCAAATCACTTGGACCATTGACTTTGCTAAGAGTCAACAATTGATCAATGTAATATGTAGCCATAACTCTGTCATCTTGGTATTTACTTGTTAACATTTCCCAAATAACAGAATAATTGTCTGGGGTTGGGGGGACTCCTTCTATTGTTTTGAGAGCCTTACCGGAGAGTTGTCCTACCAGATATTGTACCTTTTCCGCGTCAGACAATTCATCATTTTTATCTATCACCCTGGAGAATGTCTCGTAGAATAAAATCCATTCTGATACTTTCCCACTAAACACAGGTAATTTGAGGGGTGGCAGTTTAGGCGGGCTAGTCTTAATTTGCGTTGTTTGCTCCACCTTGATTTCATTTGTAGTTTTACTTTTGAAATAAATATATTTGATCGATTGATAGGTTACGTCAAACTCATCGTGTGCAAAATTAGGAATATATGTCTCGTCCAACTCAAGTTTGGCTTCTTGATATTTATCCATAGTTGCATAGTACAAATTCTTTAAGCTTTCTGCTTCCTCCATAAACACAACACAACCTAATTTATCGGCCTGACTTACTTTATTAAGAATGCCTTTGATCTTATCCAAATAGCTCGTCAACTTACTTTCGAACAATTTAACGTTTCTTTCCTGGATTGAGAGCGGCATTGTTATGGATAAACGTATCACTTAATAAATAAAACAATTTAATAATATCTGAAAAACATAAAATAATATTCAAAGTTCTTTCTCGCAATGAAAAATGACTTTGTTTGCGACGCTTTGACAATGTCAATGTCAAACCGCAGAGAATGACAGATAGACCACAGACAAGAGCTGCAGATGCGATCATTGATCATAGACAAATTATTTTGGTGCGATTTTAATATTTAGAATCAACTGAAGAAAATTATTTTCGTATGGCAATGAAATAGAAATGTACAAGAATGTTGTAGTATTGTTGTAATAGCGAAATAATTGCGGAGATATGTATATCCACGCAATTTTCATATTTTTTTGTTCCCATACAACCTTCTCCTGATAAAAGCCTACATGATTAAAAAATAATTAGCGAAATCGGTCCAGCCGTTTAGGTGCGATGCGATGACATCGGGAAATAGCTCTCCATTTTTATATTTTTCTTAAATTTTCTAATTTTCCATGCATTTTTATTAATTTTTTTCTTCTAAATCATCCTTCTCCCGATAAAAGTCTACACGACAAAAAAAGAATTAGCGAAATCGGTCCAGCCGTTTAGGCGTGATGCGATGATATCGGGAAATAAATCTCCATTTTTATAGTTTTCTTAAATTTTCTAATTTTCCATGCATTTTTATTAATTTTTTTCTTCTAAATTATCCTTCTCCCGATAAAAGTCTACACAAAAAAAAAGAATTAGCGAAATCGGTCCAGCCGTTTAGGCGTGATGCGATGATATCGGGAAATAAATCTCCGTTTTTATAGTTTTATTAAATTTTCTAATTTTCCACGCATTTTTCTTACTTTTTTTCTTCTAAATCAACCTTCTCCCGATAAAAGCCTACACGACAAAAAAAGAATTAGCGAAATCGGTCCGGCCGTTTAGGCGTGATGCGATGATATCGGGAAATAAATCTCCTTTTTTATAGTTTTCTTAAATTTTCTAATTTCCTATGCATTTTTCTTAATTTTTTTGTTCTAAAAGGACACTCTCCTGATAAAAGCCTACACGACAAAAAAAGAATTAGCGAAATCGGTCCAGCCGTTAAAGCGCCATCCGATGACAACGCGAAATAGCTCTCCATTTTTATATATAAGATAAGATAACAAGTTTTTTTTTGTTTGAATGGTTTTATGAAACGCGTACAGGGCTGTAGACAGTAGTTCAGCCAGGAAGTCTAGAACCTCGTCCCCCCCTCCCTCACGTGGTATGTGATGGGGTTTAAGAAACAAACCCTCCAAATCACGTAAATTCGTATCAATTGAAGATAATTCGTTTAAAAAAATATAACTTAAATAGATTGTCAACAGAATAAAAGCATAATTTATCCCAATTGAGAATATAGTTTCTTGTACCGTTTTTTTCCAGGAATTGATCTTGCATACCGAACCAATTATTTGATGCAATCAATTATTTATTTTCGATTTTAAGGGATTTTTTTTTATCAAATTAGGAATTTCGGGGATACGAATTTGACCAACCGAACGACGATATTTTTTAACGTAAAATTATCACACTAAACCGGCCTTTAAACAGCCCTTTGTGGGATTAAAAAAATACAATTCATTGAATATACTCGTATTAACTTTATGGTAAAAAATACTACAAAATATATAAAGGTTCATAGCCTCAAATAGTCCAATTCTGATCAGCTAAGAACCTCTGACACAAAAATTCAATTTTTTTGTGACTTAATATATTTACAAGAGCTGCTTTTATAGAAATAATTCCCATTTTTTTACTATTCATTGTGTATCAAACATTCAAATCTCATTCCAATTGATTGAGACATCAATCTTCTATAGGGGTTTCACAAGCACTAGAACTCAAATACGAAATTTATTCGATCAGATCATACAGATAACACCAACCTGATCCTAAAATGTCATGTTATTTCACAAGAAGATTATATTAAACACGTTATATCATCACCCGCCATACACATCTAACAAAATTTTCTCACATCAATGTGAGACATAATAATTAAGTTCAATTGATTGCTTTGCGAATATTATTTTGTCCGATTAATTTCAGCTCAATTCACTGATGTCTCTTTACATCTTATTGTGAAACTCCATACAGAGTTGTTGAGATTATTGATATATGAGACAGAGTTGTTGATAGAAACTAACATTTAACAGTTCTGGTTTAAATTCTTAATAGTTCATCTTTTCGACGGTGTACTCTGTTTCATCTGTTTGAAAATGTCATTGCTGCTTTCTATGACATATTGTCTTCATACGGATTTTTCGCAATGCTAATCATTATTGAAACGAATCATTAAATATTAACATTAATGTACCTACCTGCCTATATCTATTTTTTAATGTCTTTTCGTAACGAAGAATATAGGTATTATCAACACTACTTGTTTATTTCATTATAGAGATTGATAAAATGACTTCATAATGTTATTACAGACTTTGTCGTGGAAGATAATAATAGTACAACTATACAAAATAATTGGTGTTTCTTGTGAAATATTTAAATGCATATGACACAGCTTTTAAATGGTGTTATTCAATCAATGAGCTGTTTGTAACATTTAACATTTTTGTACAGGATGGCGAAGAATGGACGTTGTGGTTTTTAATTCTTCATAGCTTTTTAATTTATGCGATGATTATTATAACAGTTAAAAAACAACATACAAATGGGAAAAATATAAAATTTTATGAAAAACGATATCTCGCCAGAGGTTGCCATTTTCTGCTTCGCATATTAATTATCTGGGCTCTTTCCAAAACATTTTCCATAACCGCAAAATTTCCGATCTTCAGACTGTGACGGATTTCGTCGCAAATTTTATTTTTTAATTTCTGGATGGTTCTTGGCTTATTAACGTAGATTTTTTTTAGTAACCCCAAATAAAACAGTTTAGGATTTGTTAAATCCGGTGAACGCGCAGACCAATTTTGTAATTGTTTATTCCCTAAATTTTGCAAATGTTGCGTTTGCAAGCTGAGTCAAAACAATGGACCGTAAAGATTTTGGGCTCGTTATTTGATTGAATATTGATACATTAGAAAAAATAGTCATTAACCAACTAACACATTTCCTAGAATTTAACAAAATAGTACACTATACTATAGTCTATCTGGATTCCGAAAGGGCAAGAGTACCTACCTCTGATGGATAGGAAGGAGTCCATATGTGGAATCTTCTGCGACCTATCAAAGGCATTCGACTGCGTGAATCACAATATTCTACTTAAAAAAACTTGAATGCTACGGAATCGTCTAAACAGAGAATGAGTTTTTTAAGTCCTATCTAAGTGACGTTGAAGTCAATGGCTCTAAATCAAGTGCAGCTGGAATAAGCTGTGAAGTTCCTCAAGGATCGGTACTTGGACCACTTCTGTTCCTTATTTACATAAATGACCTTCCTAATTCCACTAATGATAACTCTGAAATAATATTCCCGAGAGATTTGTTCACCTATAATCAATTCAAAAACACAAGTTTTTCAGTTAGCACGAAGTTTTTAACTTATAGATAAAAATAAGAAATTGCAGATAGATTGTGCATGTTTAACCTACCTAGAAACAGACTGCTGGTTGTTCCGCATGATCTTCCAGATATTTTCCGATAGTCCTCCGTGTTTTCATTTCAGAGGTTCTGCAGCTTACTTGTTTGGTTGTGTTCATATTTCGTCGCAGAGATCGGCCTGCTCCTCAAACATACTTTTCTGTTGTACTAACTAAATCAATTTTGAAATTGTACAAAAAAATCAATTTATGTTGATATTTTTCAAACATATTGACACTAACCCTCTATCTATAATACTTGTATGTATTTAGGTACCTACAGTTGGAATTAACATCAGGCATTGTTTTGAGAATCCGCGACCTTTATTGCGTGACCTCAAAGATATGTTTGACCCGTGATTTGACCGTTTTGATTTTGATACTTCTTTTTACTTTATTTTGTTGAGTCAATAATATAGAATTGCGGTCTTGTTTTTATTGAAGTCACGGGATAATAACCTTATTTTTAATTTAATATTAATATTGCGTCTTGAAATTCACCAATGTGCCTTTATTTAAATTTTGCACTAAAGAATTATTGTTGTTAGTAGGTATCAATATCTCATTATAAATTTGAAAATATACTCTACCTTTTTACAATAATTTAAATTTTCGTTTTGAGATGGATAAAATTTAATAATTGTTTGCCAACATATCTGCGACTTGGCCTATAAGTTAAAACAAAAAAATTCTCGTGGAAACTAAAAAAAAAACCTTTTTATAACCGCATCACCAGTAAAATGTCATGCACGATCGATTTCTATTATAGAGAGGATCAGCGTAATCATCTTTAGGATTATGGTACCTACTTTAAAATTCCTCAACTATACTTTTTTCTTTGTCTTGTGCAATGTCTGACCCCTTTGACCTCGGCTACTTATAGCGTAGTTTTTCTGTTCAGAATTATCCAAAAGGTTTTATTCTTTCACTGAATTCCGGTACATTACTCGATATAACTAAGCCAGATAATCTGCCGTCAAGCTAGACTCAATTTTTTCCTTCAGTATTTGATGAAGCAAACTGTATTTTATGTTGCAATATATCTATGTGCCCCAAACCCAAAAATGGCGTTTTTTTCTTGATGATCAATAATTTTCTTGTCTTGTCCAGCTGTTCGCAACACCTCCGTGTTAGGGACCTGGCGACTTTGTGTCTTAGGTATGGCATATTTCTTTTACATGTTATTTTTATCAATATTTCATGTAATATTTTTATGTTTTGTAATATTTCTCATTATTCAGCGAAAAGGGAGCTAGCCTGTTATGTTCAAGGATGATATTTTCTTCTTCAACATCTTTCTCTTTGAATAGGTCTGATGACCTGTTTTTATTGCAGAGGAGTTTCCGGGACACCGAACTCCAACTGTCTCGCTATCTTATGGAGGGTCTCTCGGTTGGCGATTTCCCACCGGAATGTTATGGGCTGCTATACCTGTGGAAGTCTATCGTCGTTCATTCCTTCAACGTGGTCCCGCCACAGGCGCCTTCGTGTCCTGCCCCACCTGATGATGTCTTCAGTGTTGCAGGACTCATATGTGTTCGCTATCTACCCGCATGAGCTTTTATTCTAAATAAAATCTTTCAAGCATCCGGCTATTGCTGCTGCTTTGGTATTCTGTTCGCGCACTGCGTTGTAGAGATCAGTTTCGGAGAAGAGATCTATTTCAAAGTGTTTCAATTTTCTTCATTATAAATAAATAAATGGAATACCCCACATTCTACATTAAACTCTGACAAAATCGTGTTGGTTGGGCTTTTAGGAGATATTTAAGTTCAAACAGCGTTACCCAAAACGAAATGTAATATATTTTTTTCTTTCCTTCCTTCTCCTTTGTCCTTTGACAGCTTACAGCGTAATCACCGTGTTCTAGGTAGCTGTTGTTGGAGCGATATCTGCAGCTGTCTGCCTCAAATATTTTTCTTTGATGATGGTGAAAAACAGACCTACATGAGGATGTTGTGGTCTATCCAAGTGATGTTGTGCAATTCTTTTGAGGAGTTCCCTTGTCTCTCTTCAACCATGCTCAATACATGCTATTAGGTTATAGAAGTGATCGAAGCAGTAGGTACCTACAGCATGTTCACTCTATGTAATACATATAATAATTGTAACGGTCAAATTCCCTTTCAACCGCGTTATGTGTACAGAAATAACAATCCAGTTAAGTAGAATACAAGCTAAGTGTAAAGAAAGTGAAATCGTAACAAATAACGAACTATAACACGAGAGATTCGTGCGCCCGATGCCTATAAATGTTGGCATTAACGGATTACAGTGCTCTGCAACTAGCGGTCTGTGGCCCCAAGTCGGTACTTCGGGAGTAACGATAAGTAAGTATGCTTGTTCCAGATTCGAATAAAATAAGCGATATTCGAATATTCGAAGTAGCTGGTAGACCAGCTGTATCAGTCGACGGCTTTCGTAAGTACAGCGTACTGAAAGTCGTGGGTTCGTATCTCAGTGCCGACAATTTCCTTTTTCATAACAGAAGCTATGCTTTCTGTGAAACATGTCGAAGGTGGATTTGTGTTGTTTTTGGGTGAGTCCAGATTTATATTTTTCCCCAAATATAAATTCTTTTTCAATACATACCTACGTGATTTTGGATAGTGGGAGAGAAGTTTATTACTCCCAAGTCTCTCCTGTCATACATACTTATTATATTCTGGACAACCCCTAAGTGGGTTCATAAAGGGATCATAATTGTTTGTTTGGTTTATATTCTTTAAGATCTAGTCCTAAAAAATGGTCACAAGAATCTAGACATAATTAGAACGTTGTGCATCAACAAAGCCAATAGGCAATAAAGATGAGATATTTACAAAATATGGATATGGTCATATCCTGGCACCAAATACATGACAGCAGACGCTGTCTTTAAATTTGGTTGCTCTCTTGTTCTCCATAATTTCCATCTTTTATCTCTATATTTAATTGATTATTATAAATATATACTTGTTGCATACATGAGATTTTTCGACATGTTGAACATGTTGAGAATTCTCATGATTAGAGTTTCGGAGACTTAAACATTACCATCTAATGGCGAACGTTGTTAACGTAAAGTGATCACACTAAGCCAACCTTCGAAATAACAGAAGAAGACGGTCGTAAGCCCGTAGTGGTTTGTTTCATTCAAAAATCGAACATTACTAATGAATTTTCAAAGTCATTAGTTGTTACATATTGTATAATAAGTGACTCATTTCTCTTGATGCTTCTTTTATTTGTTCAAATAAGAAACTTCATACCTAGCGTTTTTTCAAACATTTTTACCACAATTGATTTCCTCAAAAAAAATAAAAATAGAGTTTTATGTAACATTAAAGTTTGAGAATCGCCGAAGGTACCTACTTAGGTACTCGTGTAATTACATATATCTGCTGGACATTTGCATACTCACACTCGAGGCGATGATCGTCGTGTGTTATCGGGAAAATTATTGATTCATGTAACGTGCATAATAATTATTGCTGTTATATCTCATTCTCATTACATAGTTGTTGATTGTTATCGACTTCAAAGACTATTGCACTCCAGCCGATTCTTTCTTAGCATTCGAATAACTCGTTTTTTCTTTTGTCTAATCGGGTGCAGTACCTTCTCGAGAGTACCTAATCGTTTGTTAAATATCTTTGAAATCATGATAGGGTATGAAGCATATTAATATAGGATCTTTGAATTTAAAGAGGTTATTGGATAATGATGACGATGGTTCTGCTTGTCAAGGATGGTTTCACAACACCCAACATCACAGACCTCTCATTAGGGATATAAAGACATTTGGGAGTCATCATAAACGAATCAGGAACGTCAACGAAATTTCGGCTAATCATTCCACTTAGGGATTTAAAAAAGTTGCAAAAATGACAGATTGCCAGGTACCTATGTGTACATACATATATACTCCCAAGTAGGTATATATGTAAAAATCAAGTCCACAGCGGGAGGCCTAAGCCCTACTCAGGAGCAAAGGGAGGCATCAAGAGCTCTCCATTGCGCTCGAAGGCGTCCGAGGCTCATTGTGCCTTTTCTGACAGGGTTGAGGTTTAAGGACGTGAGGTGGTCAACCTCACGGTGCCGATCTGATTTTTCGATTTCCTGCCTCTTACAGGATGCTCGAAAAACCAGCAAAAAGAACAGAGGTGCTATTCCTAGCCGGCAACCCCACGGCAATGTATGTACCTATAGTGAAGAATAATTTTACGTAGAAAGTGGCAGCTTGATAATCGCAGTTGTGAGCTTTTTTAAACTTTAATTTGAGATTGATTTTTTGTTTTGGTAACTCTGAATAATTTATTTGGTTTGGCAAACACTTGACGGCGGATGAAATAGAAAATAAGCATTCTTACAATTAGGTTGTGTGTAAAGTTAACTGAGATGAGTAAAAGTATGATCGTGGTCATAAAAACATACTTTGTGCGGCATTGGAATGGCCTACAATGTTAATTACACAAATCGCCTATGATTTCATTCAGATTTAGATGTTTGGTATTTTAAAGAATCTGCCATTATTTAAAAATTCATCAATCATTTCATTTCGAAGCTTATCTAATATAAATTTTTGCTAAAATATTTAATTGTTGCAAGTTATTTTTTTAGAAAGAGTCCCCTCAAAAATAATTAGGCAAATCAATATGTAGTAGTATATTAAGAAATGGGGCTAAGAATCATTCGTTGTCTATAAAAGAAAGAAAAACTACAACTCCTATTAAGTGAGCCGATATAAACAAAATAAATAGAACACTACTTGAGATAATATGAATGGGCAGCTATGTGAATTTATTGTATCTGCTATGGATATTCACAGAACAGTAAACAGAAGCACACGAGTATTTATCAGAGCATATGGATCCAATTAAAGTTCATAGCATTCCGTGATCACATGCGTGTGCTTAATTCGAAAACAATTGATTCTTCACTGGGTTTAAACTGCATCTATCAACATTATCTCATTCGATGCGTTTCCATTTCTTCAAAGATGTTGTTATGGATGTATATGTTAGATCAATAATGGTGACTTTGAATGCTTGTTTGATGTTACCAATGATGGTAACTGGCTACCAATGATATGATCTTGGTTATTTATTAAGATTCTTGTAAAGATAATACCTTCATAATATCACGATTCAAGATGTGTACAGACGAGTAAACGGAGTATCCAAAGTATACTCAAACACCTATTACTTATGTAGTTTTCAATTAGTTACACATGACCAAAGGGAACTTTTATAAATGACTAGCTTTCCCGACAGACGTTGTCCTGTTGTCCTAAACAGAGCCGGCCCGTTGATATGTGCATAATGTGCACTGCGCCCCCGGCAAAAAATACATAATTCATTCGATTGAGTTAAACTAATTAAATAATAAAATTAAAATATTTCTAAAACATCCATATTTCATTCGTATTCAAAGCTCAGGCGGGAACAACGCGAGAATATAATATATGCGCGCGCGCGCGCGCATACGCACACACACAATCTACCTAGCATATGAAGTATCGATGCTGCGAGTGTGCACATTTGAAATTGCCCGATAATTTTGTTGACTTTGTATGAAAATTTTCTAAAACGCTCGAAACGGTGGAGTAAGTGGGATCGGCTACTGTAAGAGTGGCAATTACGTATGCGAGAATGAGAGAGAACTACCATCAGGTGCAGTAAACAATAATTTTGTTGTTATAAATTTTTTCATAGATGGGGATTGCGTTGCAGGAAATCCGTTCTATACTAACTTTAGTATTATATTTTATATTATTTCTTATCCATTTTTCAACTTTTCAGCACTTTTCAACAGCAGAGAAGAATCCAATAAATCACACAATGATTTTTTTATGGGGGTGCAGTGCACATTATGTACATATGAACGGGCCGCCTCGGGTTAGAACCACAGGACAACGTCTGTCGGGAAAGCTAGTATAGATATAAAACCTTCGTTGAACCATGGATACATACTTGCATTTTGAAACACAAGTAAATTAGTACCTACGTATAATTGTGTGTGATAGTTTGATTATATCCACTAAAAAGGTATTTCGATGGATTTATAAGATTTAAAGTGATTGAGAATAAAAAGCAAAAAATTAATCTGTATGGCATGGCATATTGGCACTTATCGCAGAATATAATGAGGAATTTATTCTAGAAGAGTTCCAGGAATAAGCTATAAATACCAACCGCGATGTTTTATCTAACCACAAAATTAAATTATATTTTTCGAATTGTGGTGTTGATGACAATAATAATATTATGTTTATGCGAGGTCTTTGCAATTGTGCATGCGTTGTTTTCCCAATTGGATTAAGTATTATGATCATATGCTTTGTCTTGACCATGTCCGTTCAATATCATATAAGTACCTATGTGAAGATAGGTCGGACCAAGGTTTTGAACTCTTGATGTGATCTCTTTGTGACCTCTTAATGCCTCCCATGTCCTCAATCTAGAAAATCAGTCCAATCAATCCACACCGTGCCGTCCATTATTATATGTGTGCAAGCAAAACTTGCGGTGTGATAGTGGAAATCTCGGCAGCTGGAGTCGAACCCACGACCTTCAGTAAGCTGTAAGCGCGAGAGTCGTCGACTGATACCACTACCTTAGTGTTATAGTGTATTTCTAAGTAAGCTGTACGCGCGAGAGTCGTCGACTGATACCACTACCTTAGTGTTATAGTGTATTTCTAAGTAAGCTGTACGCGCGAGAGTCGTCGACTGATACCACTACCTTAGTGTTATAGTGTATTTCTAAGTAAGCTGTACGCGCGAGAGTCGTCGACTGATACCACTACCTTAGTGTTATAGTGTATTTCTAAGTAAGCTGTACGCGCGAGAGTCGTCGACTGATACCACTACCTTAGTGTTATAGTGTATTTCTAAGTAAGCTGTACGCGCGAGAGTCGTCGACTGATACCACTACCTTAGTGTTATAGTGTATTTCTAAGTAAGCTGTACGCGCGAGAGTCGTCGACTGATACCACTACCTTAGTGTTATAGTGTATTTCTTAGTAAGCTGTACGCGCGAGAGTCGTCGACTGATACCACTACCTTAGTGTTATAGTGTATTTCTAAGAGATCTGAAAAAAACAACAACGCTATGGCTGATGGTATGTCGTGATCAAAGGGGAAATCCTTTACGTCCAGTGCACAAGTACGAGATTATTGAGAGGGTAACTGCAACTGCATGATGTGATGATGAATTAATGTGTAATTTATTAATTATTTTTGTTAATTAATTTAATTAACAAAAATAATATTACCGTGCCGTGTATTCTAATGCTGTATTCCCAACTGATCGATGTACTAGCGTCGTACCTATGTAGTATATTGTAGTGGAGGTGTAAATAAAATATTATTATTATAGATACTACGAAGGTGTAGATTTTTGGTGTCTAAAATGCCTTTGTGCGTTTAATATATATCTGGCATACTTAATATATGCACATTATGTTTTATTTATTGGATACTGCCTTTTTGAAAGGAATCTTTTTGTTTGTATTTTTTTTTTCTCTTTGTTTTTCATGTACTTAATTAATAATTGTTTTCGTTTACTATTTTTTTACCTACTTAATTTTTTTCTGTTATAAATCTATAGAGCTCACTCTCTCGACACAAGACTTGTTCTTTTGAGAGAGTAAACGATTGCTATTTTTTATTTTGTACGTTTGTGTATATATACATATATATTTTTGTAAATCTAAATAGTCCAAGTAATATGTTTTTTGTTTTCAAATAAAAAAAATAAAAAAAATAAAATAAATGATACAAAATGATGTTGAAAAAAATGCAGGTTTAATTTTGCCCTGCCATCACCCATTTACATATTCCATACATGACACCAATAATTGATTATTTTTATATTTATTTATTTTTATTCATAATGAGGACAATTTTTGACCACTTTATACATAAATGACAGAAACACAAGGACACATCTTATTTATTTATTCCTTCACCCGTAGGCCCTTTCAGGCACATCGAAAAATATGATTATGTATTGTTCTCACTAAATACAGTGGAAACAGTGGTGACGACTTCCGTTTAAAAATCTGATCCTACAGAGTGGGAATGGGCAGTTAGACACAAAAACAGATTAGCATTATTAGACACTAAAATTATTGTACAAATTAAATTTGTAAATCTAGATAGATATTTTTCCTTTACGCTATTCTACGCTGCCATAGTGGCCGGGTAGCAGCTGACTACGTAGTCGTTTAATGAGTTTTTTATTACATTGTTTTGTGAACATTAATCGTATAAGTTGAAATTATGAGGTACACCTCCGTGCCCGAGGCCCATATTCCGCCACATGTTACTCAACCATACTTGCGTAATGAATGCTACATATTACGTGTAATTAATAATTTCTCCTTTAAGTAAATATTTGCTAGCCACTGGCATTTTTTGTTACAATTTGGCACGAGATAACACAAAAGTTTTTGTTTGTTTGGAAACGTGTACCAACATCGTCATACTCAAGTATAAAATATATTCTAAATATCGTACATAGGTATATTCTCAAAATTGTTTTTGAGTTTGTGCCCATTTATGGAGCTAGAACTCAATAATTTCGCTCAAATGCTACCATTTTAGTTTATATAAAAAGATGGCTGTTTAAATTTAAAATAGGTACCTATTTGCTTAAAAAAAACGTCATTTATTCTGCCTGATTCTCTATGAGTCCCGCTAATCAAGCTGCTTTTTTTGTTTTTATGTCGCCCTATGTAAATTGGATGAAGTTTCTTAAACTATTTTTCATTGAAAAGAGTGTGTATATTTATTTTGGTCTGATGGCTTAAAAAACTACATTTTAAAGAGATTTAACGTGAGTTTTCTTTTATGTGGAAAGTATACTTTTGAAAAAGATCTAAAAACAAAAAATGTCTAAATTTCCTTATTTGAATAAAATACCTAAATTTTAAAAAAATAAATTGAAGACATGGTACAATATTGGTAGGAGAAGATAATACTACTACCAGATGACAAAATTATTATTATTGCATTAGAAATTCATAAAAACCGCGAACATATTGTGAACATACAAATCCCAGCACCATCTCCACTATTTCAAATCAATTAGTTAGTCATTTTACTTTAAAATAATACCTACATATGTTTCTATATAAATTCCCAACATCCCAACCCACGCACACCCATCCTTTTGTCACCCTCGAACACATTTTTATCATAATATCTTGCCCAACTGCATGTTAACGCAATAATAAAATACCTACTCTAAATTCAACATTTTATTTATTTTCAATAGTAGGGAGAAATATATTACCAAAATACCATAATATATTTTAATCGATGCATACCTATTTTTTATAACCTTATTAGTAAGTTACTGTGTATATTATGTGGAACGATATTTCTTTTACACCCAGAAATAATTTATATAAATTCTATATTTATTTAATTGAAAAGTACTAAAATTCAACTTTCTTTTGTTTCAGATTGACTCATTGCTTCTCAGCGATACAAGGAAGGATCAAATCAAACAAGTGCTCGAAATATAGTTTTCGTAAAAAATGTGTAGTTAGTCTTTTGTAAGAAGTTTCTACTGTAGTATATTATAGGATCGCGAACGTCACAAGTTGACGTTATTATAGTGTATCCTATAGTTAAATTGTTGTATTGTTAAGATGACGAGTGTCCACGTGTTGTGGAGGCTGCTAGTGGTGGTTATCTTAGCTGTGAACTCAGTGAGGACTTTAGAGAATGGCCTGGCGCTGACTCCCCCCATGGGCTGGTTGGCGTGGGAGAGGTTCAGGTGCAACACGGATTGTAAGAATGACCCGGATAATTGCATCAGGTGAGTTTTTCATTCAATTTTGGGCATAAACCTTTAAAGACAGATCAGTTCTGTTAATTCCACGTTTGAGGGTTTGGGAAGACATCTCGAACCCGGCGGTTCACCACCTTGCATAGGGAGAGACCACCTGGTTTAGATAATTAATTTATCATTATACCGATTTGAATAGATATTGATAGATTAGGCAGACAACGTCTATCGGAAAAGGTAGTTATTTTTAAAATATATGAATTAATTAGACAAAATTATACTTCCTTACAAAGAAACAATCATCTGCTCAACCTTCATACATGACGCAACAGTTTCTCGCAAAAACTCAAACCCTTTCAATCCATAAAAACCTAGCGTAACATGAACAGTTTTTGAAGGCATCGTTTAATTTGACACACAAGGCTGCTAATGCTTCAGGCAAAACTATAATACAGATATTTTAAGTCATTAAATTACTATTAGGTAAGCTGTTGTTATTATTAATATTATATAGGTACATACCTACATATTCACACTTAAGTCCACAACAAAATAAATATTGGTTTACTTTCAATTAGAACTGTTTTACGCAATTAGTAGACGCTCTTTGTTGGATCCAAAACCAACATCCTCGTGTGAGGCATTCCTATTCAAAAATAATATATGTGACCTCCGAAGTCGCGTTGCACAATACCCTTAGTCTTTTTTGGAAAAACTTGGTTCATTAACGGTCCATTAGAGGGATCCTTGTTATAAACTAATCTGTTTTCAACATTCTACTGTAAATTCAATTACAACTCTTCTACCTCTTTCGTCACATTTGTTTTTAATTTTTTATTAACCGCTTAGTGTAGCCTTCATTTTTAACAAAAGGTTTTTTCAAAAAGTGTTTTTAAACAAAGAAATAAGTTAAAAACAATTACAAGTAGGTAGGTATTATAGTTTTTTGTTTTGCAGGCCTACCTATCTTTGCAATTGTCTGGTTCATACTCTTTCCTACCTAGTATTGTATTATTATTTTTTTTTTTTCAAATGCAGCATTAAAATAACCATTATCGTAGGTAATGCTTTGATACTTACTTACTTGTCCGGACTAAATCTTGCCACTCCAGTAAGCAGCCCATGAATACCTGATGTTGCTGAGTAAATTTTCATATTCTTGTAATCTGACGATGAAGACATAGTATAAGATTGTGTCAAATAAATAAAGTTGCATCTAATGTGTACCTTAGTTTATGACCGTGTATTTTCCACATTATGGAAGCTCACCTTCTTAGATAAGGGTTGCTGGCCTTAGCTTCAGCTTGGGGTGTTAATCCTGTAGCCCTTTCGCGGCTCTTGTTTCAACATTCTCCTCTGTTCTCTGTTTTTTCCGGACATTTCAAAAATACACTTTTCCGTCAAGATATTGTAATGAAATGCTTTTCTAGAGGTCTAATGAGATCCACATGATATATGAGATCTGCGTGATGGCAAACACAAAGCGTATTATTTAAATATATGCACATAATCAAATATGGGAATATTGGTAATGGAATAAATAATTGTTGACAAAATGGACACATTGTTTCCTGTGGAAAACTTAATTACTCAGAACACCTACCAGTCGATAGAAAATATTATCTTGTATCTTAGAATATCCGTCCATACATGAATATGATAATGACTATCGATATTTCAACTCTTCCATTCCTATATTGTCTTCTCAACCGCCCATAATATTACTATGCAAATATTGTTACAATCAAAGAGACACACATTATTTAAGTATCATTTATCCACCAAACTTTCTTTTGTCAGTACGAGTATATCATTTCACTTTGTGTGAATATTAAATTTCACTTGAAAAAGATAGAATGTTATTTGTACTCGATTTTACACTTACTTTGATTTTACATTATCTGTCTTTTCTTTTTCTGTCATCACTGATTAGATTTAGAGTCTTCACTTTGGGGGGGGGGTTGCACCTCCTACGTGTGAATACAAAGCATTATAACTGTTGATAGTTTCGGCCGAGGGTGCTTGGTAGTAGTCCATTTTCACAAACAAAATATAATATCACAGATGTATTTTGTTACCTTGTTTTTGTTTCTGTCAAAAAAATCGTTCTATTTTGTAACTATAATATTTGTAGCTAGGTTATATGAAAGAGGATAATGAATATTGTATTTCTAATAACATAACAGGCTGTTAAAAGTAAAATCGGAATATACACAGCATCCATAAAACCTGTAACGGTATACGATGTTGAAAGCATAGCAGATACAGCCAACACCGCCAAATTCTCTGAATCTTACAAATGCAAACACTTTAACGAAAGCAAAGGAGGGAGGTGTTTGGACAGATTCAACCAGACTTCCTTATATATCGCACTACAAAACCAGCCCTACGGGCCTCGCCAACGAGGAAGACCACTCAAAATGTAGGAGAATAGTTAAGAATAAACCTCACTAGAGGGACACATCTCCGAATCAAGAGAACATTAGCACTCATCCGTCCCAAACTCTTTCAACAGACAATGCAGTTAATATATATCATGACAACTCTATTCTGTATATCACCCGATAGAATGTCACACTATTTTTCGATTAATAGAATAACTAACAGAATAGTACAGACTTTCATCTGCAAAACCGTAGAGCAAAGAAATAAACAAATAAATTATCCAAGCAATTTCTAATTGTTATGGAGGGTTTTTGGCGATTGCGCGAATTTTCATAAATGTATCCGACGGCGACGTTCCTCACCTTGTTCTTGATATTCATTCGTTACAATTAAACTATTGGCGTGAATAAAAACATTACAACAGCCACTTACATAGCTACATTCTAGTGCACATGGATGGCTCATTAAAAACGAAGACAAGTTGTAATTATCGGAGGTGGCCGGCAGCATCGTTATATCACAGTGCTGTAGCCTCTCTTCTGTGGTAATCGTCTTCATCGCCTCTTCATTTATTAATTCGCGACTCTTGGTTTTATTTGTTCAGGAAGTATTCATATTATAATATTGTAGCATGTAATTAACAGCCATAGCTTTCGTCACTATATTGTACAGCTATGTTCATTTTTTATCCATCACATTGTGAGGCCTATTTAACATTACTAGTGGTCGACCAGTGCTTGAAATTCGACCATAACTTATTTAAATTATAAGTTTGATCCTGATTAAGGTTCCATTGTCAAAGACTGAGCGCTATTTCAAATTTTCTTTCAAAAACAATGACATGAATACTTCAAAGTTGAAATGTTGATATGATGTAAGTTTTTTCTATTAATATTAAAGACAAACAGTATTAATATATTCTCAATTTATATCCCGCCATTTCCAGCTCCACCTTCCATTTGAATATACCACCTTCAAAAAGCTTTCTGCGCCCATTATGGGGCGCTTTTCATTTTACATTTGTTTCTATAAAGTTGATGATCTTTATAAGTAGTCTGTAGAAGTATATGTGAGTATCATTACAGTAGGGTTTGTAATTGTTTTTATTGATTTAATCTTTTATGATGCATAATTAATAGCTGGAATAGCTTCCGTGACGCCGTTATGGAATCCGCACGTTCTTCTGTCGGCTATAAGAGCAAAAAGAGGCCAATATGGATGTCCGATGGGTCCTGGAGCCTCATCGAAGATCGCCAGAAGGCTAAGACCCTCAGAGACAGCGAAAAAGACCCTCAAAAACTGGCTGCTTTGGTGTCTGAGTACAGGGAGCTGAGCCGCAAGGTGAAGCACTCTGTACGAACAGATAAAAGAAGACACCTGGACTCTCAGATACGGCGAGCGCAATCTGCTGCACTCGGAAATGACTCAAGGACACTTTTCGAAATCACCCGGGAGGTCGGGGGCAGGGGTCAAAAAAGACCCGTGACGGCAATACGAGACTCTCGTGGAGCCACTGTCACTGCCCCCGAACTGATTAAAGGGAGATGGAGGGAGTACTTTGAGTCAATATTAAACCGTCCCGAGCCCTCCTCACCTTACAACTTTGAGGAGGAGTTGGCTGGTCTGAATATACCTCAGGCAACTGGGATATGTGAGGAACCGCCGACATACAGTGAGATGGTGCTGGCCGTGATGAGACTTAAGAACAACAAAGCGCCAGGAGACGATGGAATTCACGCAGAGCTCCTCAAACAAGGCATAGACACCCTTGGCCAACCACTATTAGATATATTTAAAATGGCGTGGGAAGAGGAGAGGTGCCCAAAAGATTGGCGGAATGGATCCATCGTCGCAATATTTAAAAAGGGGGACCCCCTTGAATGCGGAAACTACCGTGGAATTACTCTACTGAGTGTTCCCGGTAAGGTATTATCTCAGATATTACTACACCGCATTCGGGGGCCTGTCATGGCTGTCCTGAGAGAGCAACAATGCGGCTTTGTACCTGGAAGGTCCTGCACGGACCCAATTTTCTGTGCCAGGTGCATCTTTCAGCAGTGCAAGGAGTTTAACTCTCCAGTCGCTTGTTGCTTTATAGATTTTGAAAAGGCCTTCGACAGCCCACATAGACCATCAATATGGAAAATACTTGCTCTGTATGGTATACCTCCGAAAATAGTTAAAATGGTGCAGTCCCTGTATGAAGACTCTGAGTGTAGCGTGAAAACGCCAGGTGGTCCTACTGAAGCTTTTAGGATCACCACGGGAGTCAGACAGGGCTGCGTACTAGCTCCCTTTATATTTATAATAGTCATGGATTTCCTGTTGAGAAAGTCCATGCAAGGAGCAAGAGGTATACCGATAACAC
The DNA here is from genome assembly GCA_963576905.1 of Mystacides longicornis. NCBI lineage: Eukaryota > Metazoa > Arthropoda > Insecta > Trichoptera > Leptoceridae > Mystacides > Mystacides longicornis. Next base: position 19,083,681 of record OY756420.1, on the reverse strand, counting down.
AGAGAGATGGTCTAATGGGCGAACTGTGCGATCTGGAGTACGCGGACGACCTAGCGTTGTTCAGTACGACAGTGGAGGAATTACAGCGCAGTGTTTCAAGACTCTGCAACGAAACAGCACGCCTCGGCCTTCGAGTCAATGCCAGTAAGACGGAGCTCATGGCGAACAATGCCTGCCCCGATAAACAGCAACCGATAACCATCGATGGTCACCAGGTCTCCCGGGTGGATAAATTTAAGTACCTGGGAGCAACCATTACCACCGCTGGTGACCTCGGGGCTGAGCTCCCGATTCGTATCGGTATGGCAAGTGGCGCCTTCAACAACATGACCAAGATATGGAAAGCGTCGGCGTTTAGCGTCGAGACGAAATGTAAACTGTTTGATGCGTGTGTGTTGCCCATTCTCCTTTATGGGTGTGAGTCCTGGCACCTGACTCTGGCCCAGGCACAAAAAGTCTCAGCCTTTGAGATGAAGTGCCTAAGGAGAATTCTGGGCGTAAGATGGTACCACCGCATCACGAACGACGCTATACGCCGGCGCACCCAGCGTGAGCCCATCACCTCCACCATTGTGGGGAGGAGATGGACTTGGCTGGGACATGTGTTAAGGATGCCGAATGACAGTTGGCCGAGGAGAGCGCTGTTCTTCCTCCCATCAGGGTCCCGAAGACGAGGAAGACCCTCTCACACTGTGTTCCGCTCCTTCGAAGCAGAGCTGAGGGACATGGACATGGTGTGGGAGGAGGTCATCACCGTTGCGTAAGATCGAGCGCTATGGAGAGCTCTTGTTGCCTCCCTATGCCCCTAAGTGGGGTCTAAAGGGAGTTTGGATTGGAATTAAAAAAAATATTAGCATTCGCCATTCCTTCTCTTTATAAGTTATAAGTGTGCGAAATTTTATACTCCTCCGTCTGCGTAATTTTATATCCTAATGATTAATTAATATCTTCGACTAGACTTTTATTGAGGATGGAATCGAACTATTCAAGTCTTGGTTAACCATGCCTTCTCCCAAGTTTTGTTAGCATTTACTCAAAATATCCTTAGCGTATGAAATGGTTATCGTCCATTGTTTGACAAAAGCCTCTGTCTTAGATCTCCACAACTCTCTATTCTGCGCCAACCATGTCCATCGGCCCACAGATCAGATCGCTTGGTATGTTTCCTCACAACATAATGATAACAATAGAATCCTCGGAGCAATCTCATAATATATTTTGCATTCCTGCAACACTCTCTTGTACATTATCTATTATTTGATTAAATCAAACTGGGATGTAAGCCTTATATGAATATGACACAGTTTGATAAGCTTTGAAATATCTAAACGAAATAATAATCAAACTTACCAGAAGCCAAACAAGTATAAACGCACACATAAGAGTTCATACGAAAATGCAGACTGTATTGAACCATAAACAATTATTAGTTGTATTATTTTCAAAGTTTAGTAAAATTGGACGACCATTTTTGTAATATGTTGGACAACTATTTCTCATATAATTTTGACTTTTTTAATTAGAGTAAGAAGTAATACCCTCTTATGAGTTTACTTCAATTGTGATGCGTAATTGCACCGAGTCCATCACTTAGAGTCAGTGTATTGCAGTTTTTCTCTGTGGCCCCGGAAAGCATTGAAGGACATCTCACGTGCTGAGATAGTTGCAATACAGTATTTATTGTGCCATAAGACTTTTGCAATGTTACAGCAGTAGTTAGTGATAGCAATCCAAATCGTGTCAATGACAAGATCATTTTAATGATCACTGCATAAAAATCATAACTACTTGATTTTACCGAAAATCTTTTGTCGCCAATGTAACCATGTTTATTTATTTTAGTTTTTTTTTATAATTCAACCATAATCTCGTTACGGCAAATTCAATGTTTTGATGCTTTACATAATTGCAACCTAAATATATCTATGAAAAACTATGAGACTTGGTTTAAGATGATCGATGATAAGTTACCTACATACGAATAAAATGTATAGGCATACCGTTAGGTAATTGCTCGTTAAAAATAAATTAAGCTGTATAGTTTTATAAAATTTCTATAATATAGACATCCTCATTTAAAGAAAGATTCAAATTTACAAAGATATATCCCTAATATAAATTAAAGTCGGGTAAGTGCGAACACTTATAACTCGAGATTGGCTCAACTTCCGATGTGTGATTTATTGGATTCTTCTCCGCTCCGGATAACAGAATAACTTATAAAAAGTTGAAAAATTGATAAAAATAATATAAAATATAATATAAAAGTTAGTATAGAACGAATTTCATGCGACACCATCTTTGAAAAAATCTAACAACAAAATTATTGTCTTCTGCACCTGCACCCTCTAATTCTCGCATACGTATTTGCCACTCTTACAGTAGCCCATTTCACTTACTCAACCGTTTCGGACGTTTTAGAAATGTTTCATATAAAGTCAACCAAGAAAAAATAACAACTTTTAATGACTCTAACAATTCATTACTAATGTTCGAAGGCTGGCTTAGTGTGAACACTTTACGTTAACAACGTTCGCCAGTAGGTGGTAATGTTTGTCTCCGAAACTCCTAATCATGAGAATTCTCAACATGTTCAACATGTCGAAAAATCTCATGTATGCAACAATTAGAAATTTCAAAGTCAACCAAATTGCGTGCATATAATAATATTCTCGCGTTGATCCCGTCTGAGCTTTGATACGAATGAAATATGCACGTTTTAGAATTAATATTTTATGCTTTTATTTAATTAGTTTAATTTTGTTTCTGGAAGCGCAGTGCACAATGAACGGGCCGCCTCTAGTTAGGACCAAAGGGCCCACAGGACAACGTATGTCGGGAAAGCTAGTTTTTAATGAAAACCGCTTCTAGCATTGTCTCTGCTTATTTTCAACCACTTTCTCCTCGTTTCCTTTCAAATATCTTACCATGCTAATCAAACCAAAGATATTTGCAAAATTCGAACTTCTCGAACTTATTATCTAAAACCGAGGTTTTGAGGCCCCAAATTGAATTATCCTTCTGAGTTCAGACAGTTCGCACTCTCTAATTTCTAATTCAGCATCCCTTATAACACTTAATAATCTGAACAGGCATATCCTTCTACATTCCATACTCCCAGATTACTAACTTATTTTTGTTTTTTTTTGCAGTGATCGTCTCTTCCGCACCATGGCAGATCTTCTAGTGTCCGAAGGCTACGCCCAAGCTGGCTACGAGTACATCAACGTGGATGACTGTTGGTTGGAGAAGGAGAGGAATGCATACGGACAGCTGGTTCCAGACAGGACGAGGTTTCCTTACGGGATGAGGAATCTTGCGGACTATGTAAGTTTTGAACATTTTATTACGTTTGGACATATTCAACATGATTCATGATTGTGAACATATTCAACATGATTCATGATTGTAAACATAGGTATTCAACATGATTAATGACTGTGAACATATTCAACTTTCGTTGTAAATCGTTAATACATATAATATTGAAATGTCACGTATATAAGTACAACTGAATTAAAAAAAGTGTGGACGAGGTGAATGAATTTTCGTTGCTGAATACGATAAAAACATTCTCAATCTTCTATATTATAAAAATGGAGAGCTATTTTCCGTGGTCACCGCATCACGCCTTAACGTCTGGACCGAATTCACTAAATTTTTTTTGTCGTGTCGGCTTTTATCAGGAGGAAAATTAGAAAATTAAAGAAAACTCTAAGTAGGTAACCTTTTTAGTAATATATTTTTTATTCCAATTGTGAAATTAAATTGGCGTTTGATAGAAACTGTCAGTTGTTTGATAGTTGGTGTGAATAATAGAATGCGGATGGACAATTTATGGTTTAAAACAGATTCATGGAGCGGAATTACGCCGGTTAAATGTTAATTAATTTATCATTATGCATATTGGAATTAAATATTCACAGTTAGGGCCACAGGACAACGTCTGTCGGGAAAGCTCGTATTATATAAATATTGTTGATTAAACATAGAATTATATGTTCATACAATATATTATTAGAAGCGCCATCCGGAATGACAAATTTTTATGTCATGTTCTTCTTCAATGGCGCTACAGCCTAAATCGGGCATATGCCTCCTCCAACATATTATTCTGTCCTCTGATGTTGTCTTCCAGCTGAATATCTGAAGCATTTCCTCTGCATCTTTACCTATTCCTATACTCCCTTTGTGATCCCACTAAGGGGCATAGGGAGGCAACAAGAGCCATCCACCTCGTGCATCGACCTTTTATCGAACACATCAGACCATTGCATACTAAATGCCGTTTCTATAGTACTTAAATATAATTCAATGCAATTAACACACATTATTCTTAATATAAAAAATACAAGTTCCTTATAAGATAATTAATCTGGTAGTAATCCTTTAAACGATTCAGTTTAAAGTACCTACTATAATATAGATATTACACATATCTTCTTTATCAAATAGGTAGAATTTCTCCGTCACCTTTGATTTGACACTGTGTACTTTACTATTTCTTATAGTTGCCGCTCTTCTTCAGTATTCAGAGTGTTCGTGCTTTTTTACAAGAGGAGATGTCAAACTTTTCGAGGCACGACTCTCACGTTTCACGATTTCACACGATTCGATTCCGAGCGAGTGGTCGCCCGCTGCGCTTTTTTTACCGAGTCAAGGTCGTGATACTCCGAGACAACCGCTTAGATGTAGGTAGATACGTAATAATCATGATATGTTTATGCTCGTAACAGGTAGCGTGAGTGTCCGGTCAGCCTGATCCTCTGGTACCTATTAAAAGAAAGTGATAGTGAAATGCCAGTACATCTATTGGTGGTACACAGAAATACCTGTTTATCCATAATAACAACTATTATAAATGGCGGACCATTGGTACAGGTACACCTTATTAAATAAGTCTAGTTAACCAACTTTACAGGTTTCGCGCGTTGTCGTCAGTTAAACTCCTCATCATTTCAATATACCTACTTACATTTTTTTCCACATTATTATCAGTGTATTGTAAGCGATTGAGTAGTAGATTCGACAGGAAGATCTCGACAGTCAAACGCAAAGATGAATCCGTCATTCAGTTAAAACTACTAGTAGGTAGTAACGGAGAAACTCCCTTATAGGCGACAATTGCTTAGTTCTTTGTACTTATTTAGATAAGATATTTAATAAAACATTACTTTCCCTCAACCAATAGACATAGGTAATACCAAACCTTACCACTCTCACCAGTCGTCATCTTCACTCCTGAGGGTCCAGCAGCCCGATTCACGGAAAAGTTTAAGTCTAAGTTTAGTTCGAAGTTCGAACGAAGTTCGATTCAAACCCTCCGTGAATAGGTACATAGACTGTAGATAGTCGCCGCCTACAATTATTATTACCAGCAGCCCTATTCACGGAAAAGTTTGAATCGAACTTCGTTCGAACTTCGAACTAAACTTAGACTTAAACTTTTCCGTGAATCGGGCTGCAGGTCATCGTACTTGGTGGACACTGTCATTAATCATTGTCCTCTAGACTTGTCTGTCCGCAGCCATAGATTTACGGCGCGATGGAGTGTTTGGAGCGATGTTTTGCTTTATTTGGTCGGACCAACGCATCAGTGATCTGCCTCTGGGTCTTGGTAATCTCCCGGCCAATATTAGCTTATCTAAGCTTTCCTCTCCCCTGTAAGCTACGTGACCAAAGTAATTGAGTATATACGAGAGAGAGACGACTATATAATGCTGAATTCTTGCAGTATTGAGAATTTCGTTCTCCTTGCTGTTCAAAATAATTTTAGCAGTCGTCTTCACTCTACAGAATAACATCTCGAAGGCATCAATCCTTCCCTGGTATCGCATTCCTAGAGTTCAAGATTCCATTCTATTAAGAAAGTACCAATAATTTTATAGGCATAACTACGTTGGAAATTCAAATGGACCGAGATCAGTGACTGGAGGGAAAATATACCTGTTGGAATTTCAATATTAAAAAACACAGCAATCGGTCTATTCAAGAACACTATTTTATTTGACACTAAAAATTGATACATAAAATTGTAGCATTAATTACTAGGTTCCCCACACAGAATTCTATACTCTATGGTTCCCCACCACACATAACAGGTGGGGTTGCCAAGTTATAATTATATGGCTAATAAAGTAAAATATTTTCTATGTCTTTAACAATACCTTTGACTTATTTTGTGACGATTTCTATGTCCCATGATTAGTGCTCAATGTTGTATTTTTTTTATTCATAGCTGGGATCCAAGCATCCCTGCAAGCATTTTCATTTTCTGGCTAATGTTAAGGCGCTTATTATTTTCATTCAATATTCACTGAAGTTTTCTCTATGACGACGCCGACGTCCCTCGTCGGAGGTGAAGAGGTTTTGATTCTTGTTTTTCGTTGGTGATGTGATTTGACCGATGAATTATCCCTGAGATAATTATTAAACGTTTTAATTCTTTTTGTAACAGTTCTTTCAATTTCCACCTCAAAAGAATTAAAATATTATGTCCTAGGTCATTGTCACATTGTGTAAGCAAACGGACAAAGCAGTTGAAATAAATCAATGTTAAGTAACTATATTGCACCATTTATTTTATGGGTAATTTAAGTAATTTAATCAACTATAAATACACCTTACGAGTGTCGGTATAATATAGATATCAAGTATCGCAATCGATAACAAAACTTTCGTATGAAATGTAAAAATAATAGTCAGTGGTTCAACTTACGTTGTACCTAGTAATTAATCACAGTTATTACACATTTCGTTTATAAATTATGACGATCAATCATTGCATCGGATTTCGTACTTTTTAATTAAATTTTGTTGAATTAATTCTATAATTTAATTAACCATGACAAAATATATCTATCTTTTTATAGACTGTTTTGTCGACTATTTTTTTAAAGCGGACAAAATTTGCCACCGAAAATAACCCCCATTTTAATGCCTGGCTTAAGGGATCTCTCAACGTTATATTATTGGTCTTTAAGTGCAAAAGGCCATTGTTAATCCATAGATAAACATTTTATTCATTAATTAGTGATGGATCTTTTCATAATATTGATGCATACCAGATCAGGAACTTGTATTTTTCATATCCTACTTAGAGGGGCGAAATCAGGTTACAGTTGTTGATGATTGTAAGTCGCAGCCAAAAGTAATCAGGTATGGAGTACCGCAGGGATCCATACTAGGTCCATTACTTTTCTTAATATATGTAAACGACCTACCAGAAAAAATACAAGAGAACTGCCAAATGGTTATGTTTGCTGACGATACCTCGTTACTCATCAGGGATAAGGGCAGTAAAAATGAAACCATGGTTAACACGAGTAGTGTACTGGGGAGGGTGGGGGAATGGTTTGGTGATAACAACCTAATCTTAAATACGACAAAAACGAATGCGACTCACTTTTCTCTCAGAAAAACGACTAACGATCCTGTCATTGGGGCATTAGCACAGCAGTCTGTAGAGACAGCAAACAACGTTAGGTTTCTGGGTATCACTGTGGATAATAAACTGATGTGGACTCCACATATAAACCAGTTGTGCAACAGACTAATCTCCGCAGTATATGCCGTAAAAAAATCAAAGACATTTGTGGAAAAAAAGCAGCCAGAACCGTTTACTTTGCTTACTTCCACAGTGTCATGACTTACGGTGTTATGTTTTGGGGACGAGCGGCGGATTCCTCACGAGTATTTATTTTACAAAAGCGGGCGGTGAGGGCAATCCTGGGTATGCATCAAACAGATTCCTGCAGAAATGCTTTTAAATCCTTAGGAATACTTACATTAGCGGGAGCATACATCTGGGAATGCTTAATACTTGCCAGGAGGAATCTGTCCGTTCTTCCTAGAAATTGTGATTTCCATCAGTACGACACCCGACACGGGCAGAACCTTCGGGCCATAAAACCAAGACTATCAAAGGTCTCGAAGGGGTTTCTCTGCCTTAGTGTCCGTCTATACAACAAACTACCAGCCGACGTGAGACTGTTGGAGGCGGAAGCGTTTGAGAGGGGGGTGAGGACGTATCTCGTGGATAAGTCATTTTACTCAGTTGAGACAAATTGTACCATTTATTTAGCATTGATAATGATAATAATATATGTATACTAACTTCGACATGACTAAGAATGTACTTTTAACACCAAATAATATCATGTATCTGTTGTGACTGACAAGAGCATGGTTGGGCCCTTCCCAACTAGCAAAGTAATCCTATAACGAAAGATTATAAGTCTTTCAATACTTATAAACCTCTTATAATGGCATTGTTGTAGACTGTATTACTTATAATAGCATTTTACAAGCCTTAATATTCTCAAGAGCATTCGTTTTTATATCTCAGTCTTATAGTTTGCTACAAAACTATCGCACAGGACAGTTATAGGATACTCTTACTTATAATGGCATTCTACAAGCGTTGATAATCTCAAGAGCATTTGATTTTGTATTTCAGACTTATAGATAGCTACAAGACTATTTTATAGGTAAGTTACAGGAGGACTAATCCTATAAGAGCATCCACTAAGACTTAATAGTCCTGAGAAAAATGCTGATCCTAAAGTAACATTTTATAAGATAAAAGAATCCTATAAAATACTTCGCCGAGATCATTATAAGTAATCGTCATAAAGTCTTGTTCAAGACTCATATGAAACAAATAGTACTTCAAAAGAACACTATAAGTGCAAATAGTCTTTAAACTAGATTGTTTAACATACTTGGCTGAGATCATTATAAGTTCTCGCTGCTATAGCCTAGTGTAAGACTCTTACAAAACCAACAGTACTTAATTAATACGTTATAAGAGCAAATGTACACAAAACTACTAACTCAGTCACTTTATAGGTAAACGCCAGTCATTTTGTCGAGGTGGTTCAAATGTTTTTATTCTTCGTGAAAAGTTGCATATATTGCCTATTATGTGCACCTATATGTCTGCCCAATAATTATTAATGTATTTAGAGACGAGGCAATATTAAAAAGCCCAAATGCCTTTCTGAACTGGTTGAGAACAGTGAACTTTTATTTACAAATATTACATTCATATGGGTTTTCTCGATTATGAATTCGCAGACCACTATTTTATTGTTTTATGGAGAAAAGTTTTCATAGCAAATATAACGCTCATGTTGTTTTCACATTAAATAATTAGCGAATTACTCCCGCGTTTATTCCTAGAGGGGATTTTGATTGCAAATACTACATTTTGTATAGGTTGTAAAGCCAAAAATTCGAAAATATCAATTTGAATATAGTACCTATAGTATTATTACATCATACACATTTTCCTATTATAATTCTTATCAATCTAATCAAAATTGTTCTCGATTATGACATCGCCAACTATTTTTTTTTGTTTTATTGAGAAAAGTTTTTATAGAAAATATAACACTCATGTGGTTTTCACATTAAATAGGTAATTCGTGAATTCCTCCCGCGTTACTTTCTTAAGGAAATTTTGATTGCAAATACTACATTTGTGTAGACGTAGAAACATTGCCTATTTATGTGCACCTTTATGTCTGCCCAATAATTATTAATGTATTTAGAGACGAGGCAATATTAAAAAGCCCAAATGCCTTTCTGAACGGGTTGATAACACTGAACTTTTATTTACAAATATTACATTCATATGGGTTTTATCGATTATGAATTCGCAGACCACTATTTTATTGTTTTATGGAGAAAAGTTTTCATAGCAAATATAACGCTCATGTTGTTTTCACATTAAATAATTAGCGAATTACTCCCGCGTTTATTCCTAGAGGGGATTTTGATTGCAAATACTACATTTTGTATAGGTTGTAAAGCCAAAAATTCGAAAATATCAATTTGAATATAGTACCTATAGTATTATTACATCATACACATTTTCCTATTATAATTCTTATCAATCTAATCAAAATTGTTCTCGATTATGACATCGCAAACTATTTTTTTTTGTTTTATTGAGAAAAGTTTTTATAGAAAATATAACACTCACGTGGTTTTCACATTTAATAATTTGTGAATTCCTTCCGCGTTACTTTCTCAAGGAAATTTTGATTGCAAATACTACATTTGTGTAGACTGTAATATCAAGAATTCGAGAATATCAATTTGAATTTACTTATATATGTAGTACATACACATTTTCTTATTGTAATTCTAATAAATTCTATTCAAAATAATTGTTCCTAGTAATATAACTTTTAGGTACCTATATTTTTTTTGCATACATTGCCTATTATGTGCACCTTTATGTCTACCCAATAATTATTAATGTATTTAGAGACGAGGCAATATTAAAAAGCCCAAATGCCTTAAAAAAATTCAAACCTGGTTCGTATTTCCAGAGATTTTATTGTTTTTAATATAAAAACAGCCTCCACTGTCATCAACTGACTTGCATATTCCGTACAATTTGTCAGTTATCTAAATTTATCGAAAATAAGTCGAAATATTTAACTGAAGACATCAAGAAATAAGTAAAAAAAACTTCTAACAATAATGAGGTTCAAATTGATCTACCCTAATTTGTTAAAATGGAGGCAATGTGTTATCTTGATTGAAACTGTTATAAGTAACAATGTACCTATAATGGTTCTGTAAAGTACTCACAGCAGAGTATTTTTAAAAATGGCGAATTTTCATATAAAACTGATGAAATAAAAATTCTACAACAACTGTAAATTGAGCTTTTTTCCGAAGCGCGTGAATAAAATAATAAAATTGCGGTACATATTTACAGTAAAAATGACTTCCCACGTTCCCAACAGTGGATAGATGAGTGTCCTTTATCAATTATATTTTGCTGTTTATTAATAAATGTATTATATTAATAATAGAAAATGTACTTACATTTTTAGTATTTAATACAAGAACAAAAAACTTCCACGACGCACAAAAAGCATAACAAAACTTACTTTATACAGTACTTTACCAGTAAACATTAAACAAGATTGGTCTGGTAAGATACTTATGGCAGATACTTATAGGAGTATTTATGCTTGTGAATGCATAGCTGAAGATCATTATAGAACCAATTGCGCTTCGTCAAGTGTATTATTTGATTATTTACATTCTGTAAGCTCGTTATAAGATCGATATAGAAATTAATGCTCCTGTAAGTGCGTCCAAATCTTGTGATTGAAGAATGCTATAAGTCTCTTATAAGAACAGATTATAGGATCGTTATAGAAATAAATGCTCCTATAACTGCGCCCAAATCCAGGGTTAAAGTATGCTATAGGTATCTTATAAGTCTACAAAATTTTACTCTTGGGAGTGCTACAAGTACAGATTTTGCTAGTTGGGTTTACACCCACCATGACTCAAATCATTAAACTTATGATTTTTTTTTGTGATTCCTGTGTTTGTAATTTATACTTACTTATTGTTATAATTTTTTTTCTCTTATTAATTTTATATGTGATCTATAAAATCTAGATAGGTACATGTTAAAAATATATTGTAAAACCTATCTGACGTCCCTAAGTGCCCAAATTGGGTCTATGGTGGCAACAAATAAATAAAATAAATAAATGCCCAAGGGCGTCGCCAAGGGGGGGGGGCAGATATAAAAATGTAGCCAATTCATATTTTCCTCATCCTCCATAATATAGGTTATACGGAGAATAGCCTATGAATGGGTCTAATTGCCCACCCCCTCCCCCCCTGGGCCCCGGGCTGGCGACGCCCTTGGCAAAATGCCAATGGCTCGAGCTCCCAATTCAAATGAGTACGCGGCCTAATACAGACACATCAGACATAGTGACATAAAGGCATGATTCAAATCTGAGTTCAACTATTTATTTTGAGATTTCAATCGGAATGGACCAAATTATGTACAGATTCAAGTGTGAATCTTTATGCTGCCTTCAGACTTTTTACGTCATTAACGATTCTGGATAGAAATGTATGGAGGTTTTCCTTGAATCCATTCTGAGTTCCTTCATTGAGGGTGTTAATAATAGAAAGGTTATTGAGGTTTGTTTAGAAATGATGCATGAATATGTTATTCCCAAAAAAAACAAATCTCTTATCATCTTTCTTAGAATGTCATAACGATATTAATGTATGTATTTTCAACAAAATTTTCACTTGAAAATATGCTAGCATATCATAAAAGCGTTACATAAAAAGCTGATCTGAAATATCTACATGAACAATGAATGCAGGACAATCTATTTTATAAGGTGTTAGCTTTAAATAGCATTATTTCATAATAAACTCTTTATTTCTATGCCAAACCAATCAAAATACTCTCAGTAATTACTCGAATATTGGACATGGCATTCTTTCAAATCAGATATTCACATCGAATTTTAATCTAGCCTCGAGCAATTAGAAATAACAAATTATAATATCGGTCATTGTTATCTTTGGCACGGTCAAATAATAATATTAACGAACGAATAAAATTGCAAAACGTATTACTGTTTAAGACTTTTATGTGAAACTTAAAGAACACTTAAAAGTATAGTTCATAAATATTATTTGAAATTAGAACACATTCTACGTTAAAAAAGAAAACACACTACTTTTAAAACTAATCAACAGTGGATAGTCAGGTCACGAATTGGAGCACTTCTTTATGATTTTGGTTCACAAACGTAAAAATCCTAAAACCTAGTTTTACGTTTTCTACAAATACGTGAATAGCCATCACTTTCCGTTTTTATTCACACGTCAAAGAACTCATTGAAAACGTTATTACGAATAAAAGTTGTATTGTATGTGTAAACAAAAATAATCGTGTTGATACGGTGTCGTGTTAGCAATATTGAAATTCCTAGTTCAACGAATTTCCTTTCGTGCGCATTGTCAGTCAGCATTTTACGTTACTATTATCAACATGACGGGTAATCCTATATAATAAATGGTTAGTTCATCAGTAACTCAGTATTTTCTTTCTAACGAAATATTATTCATGCATAATAATATGACAAAATCAATTCAACTACGAAAAGTATTTTTAACACATTGTCATATAAATATATTCCTATTTAAATCAATCAGTCATGAAAATTAATAGGTGTCAAAAGGAAATATTATTTAATAAAAAAATAGGTGATACTCAACCAAAGGGAACTACATACAATAATTGTTGCTTCAGGAAGAATTGTCAAATTGTCTACAGTTCTAAATTAAATAATGGGAATCCTGAGGTATCTAGGTCCGATGACCATGATGAGAAAGGAATACCTTACATTTGATCTGTCCAAATGATTAAAGTAATCCCCAGCCGCTATTTTAATAATAAAGTTCTTGCCGTTAAGCTCAATCTACTGTTGACGTTGCAGTGTATTCTTTATCAACTTTTTGTTTTCATTCTTGACAGTTCGAGCACATACCCACTTTTCAAATTCCAAATTATGGCAAATTTTAAACCCGTACTTACTTCTCCCTAAATTATGTGATCAATAATGACTGGTATTCTCAAATTCACGTTCCAACTCAACGCAAGAAGCTCTTGCTTAGAACTTAATCGGTTGCCAGTAGTTACGTAATGGATAAAACATTTTCAGAATACAGAAATGTCAAAAGTCTCAATAAAAATTGGATACGACGCAACTCAATCGTCTGTTTTTCATTTCAGAATAATAGTCAATATGTGCTCTATTTCTGAATTTCTCCTTTTTTTTCAAAATCTCCTGAAGTCTCTAGTGTGTCTGCAATTTGTTGTTTTTTTTTACCGATTTCAATAATCAAAATGTCTTTTTACATTCACGACGATTGATTTACTTTTGCGCTTTAATATCATCCATGATGACATTTGTTGAAATACTCTTGATAAAGTAATTTATATTGTAGGTCCAAGTATTTTTAATATGAAATATGTTAGAACTGAATATCTCGTAATTGGGCGGAAGTAAAAGTTGATAAATGACAATATTATAACCGGTACACGCGGTAGGAGTAGCCTAGATTATTATTTAAATTTACGAGAGTAAAATCAGCACATGGTCTACTCTAGACGAATCAAATCTAGAGTGTACCCTATGTATTACATGAACATTATTTGAAATACAATTATTCGAATGCACAGTTGTTCGAAAATCAATTGTTCGAAATGCTGTTTAACGAATACACATTTGGCAGATACCTATTACAATTATTATGTAGATAATAATACGAATCGAATAATGAGGTCATAAGTAGTAATAACAATAAATCACATCGTCTGTTGTGAACAGAGGAATGGAACACTAATTGATGAAGTCTTTCTTCTAAGTATAACATCTTGTTTGGCTGTATAGGCTCATTATTGAAAGACACACCCTGTCACACTATGGCTATTCGTTAGGTATGTAGGTTCCTCAGTTTCGTAACTTGCAGAAACATTTTTCTCGATTCATCCTCTGGCTAGCCAGTAGTTGTTCACAGTTTTTATTCTCTTAAAAGCGGTATGCAACTTTCCTTGAACCTGGTTAAAGTTGGTTGTGTTTTGTTTAAACGGGTGTTGATCGGGTCCTCTTGTTAGGTATGTTGGAAGCACACGTATGGGGAATGTAATTGTTATAAATTGATGTCCTCGTCTATGTTTTTTGTTGTGTTTATTTTCATTACATCTGTACATAAATACAACCTCTCTCTACACAAACTTTCTGAGTTTTTTTGAGAGAGGAAGAAACTGTTTATAATGATATAATTATGTAATAATGAAATAAAATGTAAAGTAAATAGAGGAAGCTGGAAGCAAAATGTTCAAGGAGTTATCGAAACAAAAAAAAATATTTTTTCTCTTCATCACATTTTCAAAAAATATTACGCGATGGATTCTAAAATGTTTAGTTTTGAAAATGTTTTATTAATTATTGGTGCACATTGTTTCAATGTGTTCCTAGTGGAAAAAATATCCCAATTTTTCCTTGGGGTGATTTCAGTATCAATATTTTCTCCTGAAGACTTTTATTTATTTATTTACAATTTTGGAAACACCAACAGAACACTGATGATTTCTTTGGAGTCCTACGATATACATTTATTTTCTTTTATCTATTCAACACGATGTAAGGCATAATACTTAAACTTTTAAAAATATAACTTTGCATAAAAAAATAAAAATAAATTAGGTGTTTGGAAGAAAAACTTATACGCATGTGTGATAATTAACTCAATAAGTATTGTGATCTTGACGGCCGGCGGCCCCATCATTCCACAGGTAGGTACCGAACCATTAAGTAAACAATACTTGCACGAATTTTGCAATAATGTAATATTTATAATTAACATAATAGTATCAAACATTGTACGGCCGGCGTATGTTGTTATACTTACATCGTACCTACTTATAATATCTGTTTTAAATTATTCTTTAAAAAGTAAAAGTTTTTCTCGTATGTAATAAATGCACGAGTAGACGACTATAAAAATAATACTTATGCCTATGTTGTAGTTGTAGACACGTACCCACCTAAATATGTAGATAAGCGTGTGTCCACATACATTACGACACACCCATAGTTTTGCACGTGCAGTGACATTACTGTCCGATAAAGCTCCTCATCAAAGTTTTTATTATTAATTGTAATTCCTATGGTCTCATCTCAGGATTGTAAGATAATAATAATGTTGATTCTTTCGGCCTAAACCAGTTTGCAAATAAACTTGTTTAGCCTCGAATCAAACAATGCCTGGTCCTAATATAATCCTCATCAATCAATAATTATAGTTCTTCTCTTCTAACTCATATAGAGAGGTTAGTTGTTATGTAACTCTGAAAACCACGCATGGTCAAATTTTGTGCATTGCTCCTTTGTTGAAATAAGTCCGATATTTCAAAACTAAACAAGTTGTAAAAAATTATCATTCCCTCTTTATGGAAAAAAATCTGTTTTATACCTAGCTCCAACTGCGATTTCAATAATTTCAAAATTAAAGGGCGAAAAACCTACTGAGAAATCTTTTTAACTTACTACTAAACTCCCTTTAGATACGCCCCAATTAGGGGCATAGGGAGGCAACAAGAGCTCTCCATTGCGCTCGATCTTGTGCAATACTTATGACCTCCTTCCACACCATATTCAAATCCCTCAGCTCTGCTTCGTAGGAGCGGAACATGGTATGAAAGTGTCTTCCTCGTCTTCGGTATACTAATGGGAGGAAGAACAGCGCTCTCCTCGGCCAACTGTCATTCGGCATCCTTAACACAATATGTCACAGCCAAGTCCATCTCCTTTCCAAAACGGTAGAAGAGAGGGGTCTACGCTGGTTGCGCCGGCGTATGCGACAATCGTGATGCGGTGGTACCATCTTATAATCACAATTCTCTTGAGGCAGTTCGTTTCGAAAACGGAGATTTTTTGTGGCTGGGCTTTAGTCAGGTGCCAGGAATCACGCATCTTAATTTAATAAGAAGAATATACAAATGTTGGTTACATACTCGTATTTTGCCGAGAAGCGAGTTCGTAGAATGTTTAATTCTTTCGAATAGTACCTACTTATGATTAGCATTGAAGTCAAAGAAATGTATGGACGTAAATGACCCAATTAACCAATACATATTATTTTTTAGGAATTCAGTCTATCGCAGACGTTGCTAGGTGTCGCATAATTATTGCTCAGATTGCCCTCAAGATACTGCACCACTGATACAATAAAAGCGACAACGGAGGCAATATTGTATCTTTCCATCGTTAAGTACAATGTATTACATGTTTAATTGAACTCTTTGATTGAAGTATGGATTTTCAGATTGCAAATTTAGTAAGGTGGTTATTATTTAAGGATGGTCACAAAAGTACAATAACCTTCTCCAGTCAAATCACCATGAAATATTAGTTCTAAAGAAACTTTAATCGAGAAATATTCTTGACTCATAATCTAGCTCCTCCATCTCTGGCATTTGAACAGACCCGGCCAGATGACTGTCTCTAGTTGCACCATGGTCGTAATACTATGTATTTCCTACACCATAGGTTACCATGTCGTGATATGTTAAACCTATTTATAGTGTTCATAGTTCAGCAGATAGGTGCCAGAAAATTTTATTACGCCGGGCTTTTATTACCTGCATTCCTCATTAGCTATTTGTAATCTGACTGCTGATTTAATTTTTCCCATCAGAGTATTGAGCGCTACCTATAGTGGTCTATTGTGCTTCCCTGCTTGCTTCCCCACCAACCCCAGATGTTTCAGGAAGCCGGCATCAGACAGAGATCCTAGGCGGCAAAGTTTTCCGCCTGTATCTTGTGTGCAAACGACTGCATTGCAGTCTGTAGGGTGGGGCCGGTAGGGGTGGTCTCCTTCTTCACAGGTTCCATCATTTTCGATAGATGGCTGCAGATAAAATGACTTTTTTTTGTGTTCCAATGTTTTTTTCTCTCAATATTCTAATTGTTCTGTTTATGCATGCTGTGTCACTTAAGGGGTCTGGGAAAATAACGGAACTCAAATTTTTTCTATCCAAATACCTATCGGTAGGTACCTACTTATGGGCATGCGTTTTAATCTGTATTATCTGTTTTATTCTTGTGTGCATTTACATACATACATACAGTAAAATTTCAAAACGGTTTAATTGAATGATTTAATAAAATAAGTAAATCGTATACGATGTATCAAAAAGTCGTCACGAGTTTTATAATGACATTGATTCTTATCTCAACTGCTCATCATTTTTATAATACACACGAATATAAAACTTACAATTATCCATCAAATCATACAATGGGCGTCGGGAAATTAAGTGCACCTACATATTGGAATAAACTCACCGCACAATATTAATGTTACAGCTGGTCCATTTAATTTTTTTATAACTTCAACAAGTGTGTTTTTTGCTGTGGGATGATCATCGTAATAATCACTGGCGCTACAGCTCACTGTAAACCTCGGCCTCCTCCAAAACTCTTCGCCATTCCCTCCTGTCTATCACCCGCACTCTCCAGTTTATCACACCAACATCTCCAAGGTCCCTTTCTATATCATCCATCCATCGAAGGTTGGGTCTGTCCCAATTTGGTCGTGTGTTAAGAATTTTATTTGGTAGGTAGGTATTCGGTCATCCTCCATGCGCTGGACATGTCCCAACCATATCAGGCGATGCAAAGTTTGTTAAGTTGGGGTCGTTGATGCATAGTGCTTCCAGCCCATGGTTATACCTTATTCTCCATACTCCATGTTCGCAAATAGGTCCAAAGATTTTTCTTAAAATTTTTGCTGTGGGATAGGGTCTATTTTTAAACTAAAATTTTACATTTTTAAATTAAAATTTTACAATCATTTTTGAAGTGTTTAGGTACTTATAAATAAATATCACTAATTTTGGCAACAAAATTGGAAACATCTCAAGACTAAATTTACAATCAATTTCGAAAAACGTAAACGATCCAATTTATATCAGAATATAACACACGCTATTTCATCATCTTGTTTCCACTCGTCTCTTCCAGGTTGCCACCATTTCTACTTTATGCCTTGAATTTTTAACAGAATGATCCATGAACTCCGAATCATCTCTATGTTTAGTACCTGCGTCAAGGATATGAGTGGCGTTGTCTATTAACGGCTATATCTCGTTCTTTTTGTGGTGTTCTGCGTATGGACTTTGTATACACGAAACGTAACAACTTGTCTGATCCATAGCAGTCTCCTTGCTAATGAAAGTTATTGTCCTATAAATTCCTATCTCTGCGTTGCTTACTAACCTTGAGATTCCAGGAACGATTCCTGATCTAGATCATAACATTCGTCTCAGAATTTTGTTCTTAAATGTCGGCAGTTGGTGGTCTCAGTGTTATGATACAGAACTTTGAGGCATAGATTTAATCGACTCGACTAAAAATGATTGCATACTCGATGCTTTGTAAGGGGCTTGGGACAGGAAGGGTATTTACGAAAAAAAATATCCAAAAATATTTTATTAAACCTAATTGGTGTCGGAATGGGTCAAGAATTGAATTAGATGGCAACTAGACCGTATTGAGCTCCTGCATGTATCACGTACACATAAAAGTATTGAGTTTTATTAAGTTTCTTTACGTTCCTTAAATCCTAGCAAATCTTTTGCTGTAATAAACTATTACGAACATCTGCTAGTCATTCTTATGTTGTTCGGTTTAAAATGCGAGATTTAATCACATTACATATCTAATAAAAATCAATTTAAATATTTATGTATTTATAATCTTCTCTGTAATAATTAATTATTCATACTACCGGTTTCGGAACTGTTGTTCTATTGTTGTTCTGTTCTATTTATGTACCATAGCAGTTCTACTTCGTAAATGAAACGAATGTCGTGTTGTTCAGAACTTTGATTGGTTTTGCTTTTCTGTACCTAAGGCCTGTCTCGTGCCACCGCTCGGATCTTCCCGTGTTTCCAGAATGAATTTATCCACCTAATATGTGTGGTTTCTCTCAATTTATTTTGAGATTCTTCATCTCCGTTGTGCTCTGTAGGAAGCTCTTCGTCCTCCATGTATCGACTCTTGATTCGTTTAATTCGAAGTTGAAATTTATTTGACATCCATTTAAGGTAGGCATTTTATTGTTTCAACCATGTTCCGGAGCTTCAGTTCAGTAAGCTTCGAATGAAACCACATTAATTTTATAAAGCGCCTTACAGGCTGCAGTTAGGTATTCCTGGCGACAAACTGACTATATCATAGATCCATTTAAATAAAGATAAAGTTTATCAGTCTATTACTGCTGCAACCAGATTATGGAATTGTGTCGAGTCCGGTGAAGCGCATAAAAGATAATACCAAAGTAATGGTTATGTTGTGTTTACTTAAGAGAGCCAACAGTGCCAACACTGACATAATAATACTCGTACTTACAGGTGAACTAAATACACGTAGCTTATGGACGGATGTCAGACCGAGTGATTATTCTTCTTAAGAGTGAATTTAATATTTCTACATTAAAATCTCATAAGAGTACCTACGCGCCATATCCATTATTATATCTTTCTGTTAAAACTGTTATTTCTTTGTTACGTAATGATGTGTAGTAGATGGTATGCCAGTGAAGTAACAAGTAACTTAACACACCGGGTCTCTGAGAAGAATTACGCCATTTTGTCATTTCCCGCTAATTGCTCGTCATTAAATTTGTTTCGCTTACTGAGCCTTCCTCTGTTTACTTTTTTGTGTAGCTACCTATAACTTTAGATGCGCCTGACATTTCATAAAAACTTGTCTAGTGTTGGGTCCCTTTATATCTATAACTAGCTTTCCCGACAGACGTTGTCCTGTAGTCCTTACTATGAATATTGATTTCGAATTTGTAATTATACAAAAATACGCTTAAAACATGTTTGAATGTTGAAAAAATATTTCTAAAAGCTTGAAAGAAAGAAGAAAGAAGAAATTCTATCAAAAATGTATGTACCAATGTTTTGAAACTCAATGCTTGTCTAGTAAATAAAAATTGTGCTGTTATGGAACTTTCACAGATGGCGTTGTTGTCAATAAATCCGTTCATACTTCATAAAAATCTGTTCGGTCGATCTCGGGTTATATATATATATATATATATATATATATATATATATATATATATATATGTTTGTCAACTAGCACTTCGTGGCTCAAACCGTCTGTGAATTACCGGGGATGTTGGCTCATTTCTACTTGTTGGCTCTTTTGTCACATACTTGATCAGAGTCAAAATGAGATTTTTACATTTTCGGTATCACCACGTGATCCTGAGCCGATTCCTGCCTATAACTCATTTTGAGCCAATATTTGACATTTTGTGTGACCATATATACACTCCGATATACCTTTTTATCTGAAATATACATTCTCACTTAGGAAATCATTTTGACAATTTATTAAACAACAATAATCGATCAAAAATTGCAACGTTGCCAAATCATATTACTGTATCAATGCCATCCACGAAAGTAAATAAATTAATGTAGCAAGTCCCCACATTTGTAAAAATGTGATAACATTTGTATTAAGATCAGAAACAACGCCTATACGAACGCGCGAACCTTTTGTTGAATGCGCATATTTTGTTTGGCTCAGTTGCGTAACGAAGACATTACCAATACTATTACACTTAAACATCGCTAGGCTTGGGGGAATTTTATCAAAATGCGAATATAAACAATTAAAAACACGTATGAGAGTCGTACAAATGATTGAACATTTTAATAAATACGCATGATTTACATTCTTACAACTTATTTTTTCAATATTACGATTTTATGAATGAATCGTATTTACGCACTTGATTATTATTGTTTTGAATGGGATACGAGAAGGTTGATCAATATTATGTGATATCGTTTTGTGACCAATATTTGATTTCCTATCCACATACTTTTTTTCACTATCATACTATTCCGCATGCATGTATCCTATTTCTTTTATTCTAGACGTTGCATTTCTTTAAGATCACATATCGATATATTCTACCCATGTCGATCTTCCACCTATACTTTCATCAGGCAGGTAAAAAGTGACTCTATTTTCATTCATCCTCTCTATATGTCCAAACACCACACTTTGTTTACATTCATTCTTGTTACTACACTATTTTTTTATCTCTCATTATTTCCTCATCTATCATTCCGTTTCCGATCTCATCTTCAGCATTAATAGCGCACATCCTACGCAACATTCTCATTTCTACCGCATTCATACTACTTTCTTCCTTCTTGGTCTACGTCCATGTCTCATTACCATACATTATACTTAGATGGTATAAAAATTGCGTTGAGCACAAGCTTCTTCACTTAAAGCGAGAAAATCTACACATACAAGTAGGTACATCTCCCTTTAATTTATTTAATTCTTTATGCACAGATTACAGAAATCGATTTTTAAATCACTTTTTATCGTCTTATTTTACTGATAATGTCTCATATTTATTGCCTATTGGCTTTGTTGGTGCACAACGTTCTAATTATGTTTAGATTCTTGTGACCTTTTCAGGACTAGATCTTAAAGAAAAAATAACAACTAATGACTCTAACAATTCATTACTAATGTTCGATTTTTAAATGGAACAAACCACTACGGGCTTACGACCGTCTTCTACTGTTATTTCGAAGGCTGGCTTAGTGTGATCACTTTACGTTAACAACGTTCGCCATTAGGTGGTAATGTTTGTCTCCGAAACTCCTAATCATGAGAATTCTCAACATGTTCAACATGTCGAAAAATCTCATGTATGCAACAAGTAGAAATTTAATAATAAAATGAAAAATAGAGATAAAAGTTGGAAATTGTTGAGAACAAGAGAGCAATAAATATGAGACATTAACAAAAATGGATATAGTCATATCCTGGCGCCAAACACATGACAGCAGTCGCAGTCTTTAAATTTGGTTGCTCTCTTGTTCTCAACAATTTCCAACTTTTATCTCTATTTTTCATTTTATTATTAAATTTCTACTTGTTGCATACATGAGATTTTTCGACATGTTGAACATGTTGAGAATTCTCATGATTAGGAGTTTCGGAGACAAACATTACCACCTAATGGCGAACGTTGTTAACGTAAAGTGATCACACTAAGCCAGCCTTCGAAATAACAGTAGAAGACGGTCGTAAGCCCGTAGTGGTTTGTTCCATTTAAAAATCGAACATTATTAATGAATTGTTAGAGTCATTAGTTGTTATTTTTTCTTTAAGATCTAGTCCTGAAAAGGTCACAAGAATCTAAACATAATTAGAACGTTGTGCACCAACAAAGCCAATAGGCAATAAATATGAGACATTAACAAAAATGGATATAGTCATATCTTGGCGCCAAATACATGACAGCAGTCGCAGTCTTTAAATTTGGTTGTTATTTTACTGACATTTTGTATACTTGCTTGCTTTGGATGACAGTTTGATATTTTAACATCTACAATACTCTTCTTCTCTTTCCAATGCGGCAATCCACTCTCGACCATAAAGAAGATTTTCAATTTTTTAGTCCAAATGAATAACGTGGTTTATTAAAAAAGATTTTTATACTTACGTATTATTTTATTCTTTTATTTTCAAAGGAATCGACATTGTTTAAATTGATTATATGAGTTTATTTTTAGACTAAATCATTTTTTTATTGTAAATTTAGTCCTTTGCTCGGTCCTTCTCTGAGCAATCTCAACATTCCATCTTTTCTTTGTGGAACAGCCCTGCCAGCATTCGTACACTTGACGCGACCAAGGAGGTGTCATCAGCAAATCGTAGATTGTAGGTATTTTATTTTCTATTGTGGCCCATCTATGCCAGCCATCCTGGGCTCTTCTCGTGAAGTGTATGTATGTAGAGGTTGAAGAGGTCGGGTGAGAATATAATATAATGCCTGTCGCACTCCCTTTTAACCATTGAATGGTTACGATACGGGGTTCTGAATAATTATTGTTACATGCGAAATTCTTCCAAATATAGATATAACATTGACTATCAAGTGATTATGCCCCCACTGAGGATACGGATGCTGCAGCTAAGGACTGTTTTTACGACAGTCTGGATGCAGTTGTGTCTCATGTCTCAAGGCGCCACCGCTTGATAGCTTAACTTCCTCTTGAGAAAGTCCATGCGAGGAGCAAGAGGTATACCAATAACACAGAGGAATCCTACAGATGGTCCCGTGGGCGAAATGTGCGATCTGGAGTACGCGGACGACCTAGCGTTGTTCAATACGACAGTGGAGGAACTACAGCGCAGTGTTTCGAGACTCTGCAATTAAACAGCACGCCTTGGCCTTCGAGTCAATGCCAGTAAGACGAAGCTCATGGCAAATAAAGCCTGCCCCGATAAACAGCTACCGATAACCATTTATAGTCGCCAGGTCTCCCGGGTGGATAAATTTAAATACCTGGGAGCAACCATTACCACCACTGGTGACCTCGGGGCTGAGCTCCCGATAAGTACCTATCGATATGGCAAGTGGTGCCTTCAACAACATGACCAAGATATGGAAGGCGTCGGCGTTTAGTGTTGAGACGAAATGTAAACTGTTTAATGCGTGTGTGTTGCCTATTCTTTTATACTAGTTTTTTAAAGGCGCCCGTGGCGCCCCTGGCCGGAGAGATGAAAGTTCACCAAAAAAAGGGCATTTTGTAGTCGCCAATTCTCGTTCCGAGTAGCCCAAATGACGATAAATCGCCCACGTTGGCAACACTTAATAATATTAGTTAGTATACCTGTATGTTCCACACATTCCATTACAGTATATTATATTATCTATGGTATGTTCAACGCGCGTGCGCATAACGGCAAAACGCTATTGGTTGCTCAGAAGCATCCCCGATCCGCTGGATCAAAACTTGTTTGAGGGTTCGAGTGGCGCGCCATCTAGCGGCGTTAATGACATCAGTCAGTCAGTCAGGCAGGCAGTCAGTCAGTCAGTCAGTCAGTCAGTGTTCAAGACAAATATTATATAGATGGGTGTGTGTCATGGCACCTGACCAAAGCCCAGGCACAAAAGGTATCTGCCTTTGAGACAATGTGCCTCAGAAGAATCATGAATATTAGATGGTACCACCGCATCACGAACTTTCTTCCTCCCATCAGGGTCCCGAAGACGAGGAAGACCCTCCCACACCGTGTTTCGTTCCTTCGAAGCAGAGCTGAGGGATTTGGACATGACGTGGGAGGAGGTCATTGAAACTGCTAGAGATAGAGCGCAGTGGAGGGCACTTGTTGCCTCCCTATGCCCCCAAGTGGGGTCACAAAGGGAGTATTGATTGATTGATCAAGTGATCATCAGACACAAACCGCCAAGGTCCCGAATCAGCTCATCCTATTATCAATGAAACACAAATTAGCTGGTAGGTATATTTAATTCGCGTTTGTACCTATATTGCGGTTATTTACTATGAATTATAGTATTAAAGGCTTATCTCTTTGCTAAAAATAATAAAAAATACATTAGGGACGCCTAACAGCGTTGTTTTAAATGCAATATCAATTTAAAAAAATCTCAACTTTGGTGTTGGATGAACATCACGCAAAATTTAAAAAAAAAATATATATTTTATTCATGAATGAAATTGTAAATTGAAAAGTATAACTTTTAGAGTATTATGTCCGATAAATAAGATTTAATAAGATACTAACCACACACACACACACACACACACACATTCTCCCTTTGAGGCCCCCCACACACCTGAGGCCAGCCCGGAGGAGACAAATCCGCAGCAAACCCAACCTGCACGAAACCAACCAAAAAGATACTAAGCAGCTTTGATAATTAAACCCATTATAGTACAGTAACTTTATACCGATTTGAGGGGTTAAATAAAACTTTGCAGTATTACGATATTACTCAAATCGGTATAATGGCTAAGTATTACAAAGTTTCAAGTAACGTTTTTGAAGAATTGTAACTTTATACATTACAGAATGCGTCAAATAAGGTAGTTATGTTTTTTTGCAAACTTGTAATATCAAATTTCTAATTATCTCGACTCTGGTGTTGGATGAACTATAATCAATCAATCAATACTCCATTTGTGACCCCACTTGGGGGCATAGGGAGGCATTTGGACAAGACCTCCACCCACGTCATGTCCAAATCCCTCAGCTCTGCTTCGAAGGAAAGAAACACGGTGTAGGAGGGTCTTAGTCGTCTTCGGGATGATGTTGGTCTGATGAATAATCCAAGTTTTTGACCTCGAGCGCCGAATGCACCTTTGTCAAAAATCGAAAAACCGCGAAAAAATCGCTATGTTTTTATTATTTGGCGAATATAACCGTAAAGCACTATTTTTTGAAAAAAACATTTTAGCGCGTTTTTAAAGAAGAGTAAATTTGCTACAATATGATAACTAGATTTGTCTCTGTAGACCAAATAGATTCCAAGCCTTTATGATTTATTTCTTCTCATCAATTTATAATAAACGCTATTCTCATAAACTTCTCGTTAGAAAAAATCTAAATACCTACTCTAAAATACTTTAAAAAAATATTGTCATAAACGCTAGCCAAGTAAAAAAATATACGAGTCTAAATCACAACAAAAATAAAGTAGGTAGGTAGGTACATATAGGTCCTCAATAATACGGAAAATATGAAACCAACAGCGATGTGTGAATATTACGATCAGATATAGAAACCTACCTACCAATTCTACGTCTACAATAGGAGATGTATTATGCTATCGTGAGTGTGTTAGTGAGATCGATTTGGCAACGTTGTAAGAGCTAACAACTCTTGATCAACTAGTGTTCTTTAAAAATAGACAGTAAATAATTGAATATATAAGTGGAGAATAGAGTATATAGGAAGCTAAACATAATCGTAACGCGGGGGTGTAACTTTCAAATTTATGTATCAACCAGGTAATTATATATTCCAGGTAAAAGGTTGATCAACTTTGGTGTGTTAAAATCAGATGAGCCAACATATGCCGTCTGACATAAATATATATATATATATATATATATATATATATATATATATATTAAGATGTAAGTTTTACTCCATTTCACTGTGATCAGTTAGGCAGAGACTATGCTACTGCACTTGCATATGGGACGAGACTGTGCCCATCACCAGAATATGCGTTGGATTCGTCAAAAAGGTGTAGTGTTTCGACATTGTGCGCATGTGTCTCGTCAGGACCATCTCACAAATGGCCGACACACATCGTGGAATCCGATGAAAGCGGGGAGCGCCGCATAACATGACTGAAAGTGATGACCTAAGATTTGTCACGAACTGCATGTGTAAAACATGCACCTCGATAGACAAAAAAGGTCATCAGCTTTTCACAGGAAGAATATTAAGATGTAAGTTTTACTCCATTTCACTGTGATCAGTTAGGCAGAGACTATGCTACTGCACTTGCATATGGGACGAGACTGTGCCCATCACCAGAATATGCGTTGGATTCGTCAAAAAGGTGTAGTGTTTCGACATTGTGCGCATGTGTCTCGTCAGGACCATCTCACAAATGGCCGACACACATCGTGGAATCCGATGAAAGCGGGGAGCGCCGCATAACATGACTGAAAGTGATGACCTAAGATTTGTCACGAACTGCATGTGTAAAACATGCACCTCGATAGACAAAAAAGGTCATCAGCTTTTCACAGGAAGAATATTAAGATGTAAGTTTTACTCCATTTCACTGTGATCAGTTAGGCAGAGACTATGCTACTGCACTTGCATATGGGATATATATATATATATATATATATATATATATATATATGTTTGTCAACTAGCACTTCGTGGCTCAAACCGTCTGTTAATTACCGGGGATGTTGGCTCATTTCTACTTGTTGGCTCTTTTGTCACATACTTGATCAGAGTCAAAATGAGATTTTTACATTTTCGGTATCACCACGTGATCCTGAGCCGATTCCTGCCTATAACTCATTTTGAGCCAATATTTGACATTTTGTGTGACCATATATACACTCCGATATACCTTTTTATCTGAAATATACATTCTCACTTAGGAAATCATTTTGACAATTTATTAAACAACAATAATCGATCAAAAATTGCAACGTTGCCAAATCATATTACTGTATCAATGCCATCCACGAAAGTAAATAAATTAATGTAGCAAGTCCCCACATTTGTAAAAATGTGATAACATTTGTATTAAGATCAGAAACAACGCCTATATGAACGCGCGAACCTTTTGTTGAATGCGCATATTTTGTTTGGCTCAGTTGCGTAACGAAGACATTACCAATACTATTACACTTAAACGTCGCTAGGCTTGGGGGAATTTTATCAAAATGCGAATATAAACAATTAAAAACACGTATGAGAGTCGTACAAATGATTGAACATTTTAATAAATACGCATGATTTACATTCTTACAACTTATTTTTTCAATATTACGATTTTATGAATGAATCGTATTTACGCACTTGATTATAATTGTTTTGAATGGGATACGAGAAGGTTGATCAATATTATGTGATATCGTTTTGTGACCAATATTTGATTTCCTATCCACATACTTTTTTTCACTATCATACTATTCCGCATGCATGTATCCTATTTCTTTTATTCTAGACGTTGCGTTTCTTTAAGATCACATATCGATATATTCTACCCATGTCGATCTTCCACCTATCCTTTCAGGCAGGTAAAAAGTCACTCTATTTTCATTCATCCTCTCTATATGTCCAAACTCTCCAAACACCACACTTTGTTTACATTCATTCTTGTTACTAAACTATTTTTTTATCTCTCATTATTTCCTCATCTATCATTCCGTTTCCGATCTCATCTTCAGCATTAATAGCGCACATCCTACGCAACATTCTCATTTCTACCGCATTCATACTACTTTCTTCCTTCTTGGTCTACGTCCATGTCTCATTACCATACATTATACTTAGATGGTATAAAAATTGCGTTGAGCACAAGCTTCTTCACTTAAAGCGAGAAAATCTACACATACGAGTAGGTATATCTCCCTTTAATTTATTTAATTCTTTATGCACAGATTACAGAAATCGATTTTTAAATCACTTTTTATCATCTTATTTTACTGACATTTTGTATACTTGCTTGCTTTGGATGACAGTTTGATATTTTAACATCTACAATACTCTTCTTCTCTTTCCAATGCGGCAATCCACTCTCGACAATAAAGAAGATTTTCAATTTTTTAGTCCAAATGAATAACGTGGTTTATTAAAAAAGATTTTTATACTTACGTATTATTTTATTCTTTTATTTTCAAAGGAATCGACATTGTTTAAATTGATTATATGAGTTTATTTTTAGACTAAATCATTTTTTATTGTAAACTAGCTGACCCGTCGAACTTCGTATCGAAATAAATAATATGGGTAGGTACTCTAGGTTTTATGCAACAGAGCTCAAATTCGTATTTTAGTTATTTAACATGAATGGCTAAGAACACGTAGAAAGCCGATTCCGACCCGCGCCGACCAGCGCAAAGAATGTTACTATGCATTTGAATGGGGATACCCACAGAAAAAGCAGGAACCCGCTTTCCGGCATGCTCATTTAAATGCATTGAAACCATAGACAACAATCTATGAGCCGGTCGGCGCGGGTCGGAATCCGCTTTCTACGTGTTCCTACCCAATGACTATATACTGGCATTAGCAAAACCTGCATAACACGCTGCATTCATCGGGTCTGAGTTTATTTTTACATCAAAAATATATAACCTATGTTAATATGATGTGGGAAGAGGTTATCATTGCGCAAGATCGAGTGCAATGGAGAACTCTTATTGCCTCACTTTGCTCCTGAGTGGAGTTCAAAGGGAGTTTTAATTTTGATTGATTTGATGTTAATATGTAAAAAAAATTAATTTAGGTAGGTATGTCATTATATTCGATATTTCAATAATTATTTTGCTCAGTTAAAATAATATTGATTGATTAATCAAAGTACCGATTCAAAATACGCATTGAGGTGTAAATACTTATTTTACCGATCATGCTGATTCCCGAAGAGGGTGGGCAGAGAGTATGGACTTCCATTCTCTTCAATCCAAACTCATTCGCTTCCTCCAAACGCATAACATTCCGCATACATGCTCTTCTATTCCATTTGCTCCTGACTTAGCCCTCCTGTAAGACGGCACTGATTGGTCGGACGATGTCATTCGAGGTCGGCCTCGTCTGCGTGCACCTATTCTTTCAGATTTATATATCCTTTTAGTCATTCTCTCTTCGTTTCTTTTCATAACATGCCTAAACCTTCTTTCTTTATTCACTTTCATTCTAGTCACTACACTAACATTCACTCCACATTCCTTTCTAATATTATCATTCCTCACCTTATCAATAAGTCTCTTTCCGCATATCCTACGCAGTGATCTCATTTCCACAGCATTTATTCCAACTTCCAAATTGTTCGTCCATGTCCAAGTTTCACTCCCATTACTCCCATAAATCATGGATAGTATCAGGATTGCATTGTACATCAACTGTCGATTTCAGAGATATGTTCTTAGAGGTCTAAGTGCACCGCCAACCCTTCTCCCAGCCAATTTCCTTCTTTCAATCTCTTTTTCACACCTTGCATCTCTTCTAAATAAATTACCTAAATAGACATACTTCCAAGTTCTCGACATTCACTTTCACACAACATTGCGTTCTTAAATCTTCTCTTTCAAAACAATGGAAATAAATAAAAAGCACATTTAATGCAGTAGGTATCTGTGATTTTTTTCTATCTTCTATTACAACATGGTGGATGTGTAGCAATTTTTATTTTCAATAAAGAAACAAATGCTAGGTTATTAGCAAATAATATCCAGCTTTTTTTACATATTAACGATGCATATTATATTTACGTTATATGTAGGTCTCATCCTCTGTAAAAATCAGCCCATAAACGAAGAATTGATTTTCAAACAAACAAAAAAATATTCTACTTGTTCTTAAAATTCGCATTCTATCAATTGCAACAACAATCAATCCACTGACAGTTCTTTCAAATGTCAATTAATAAAAATTCAAAAGTAGAAGAAAATTATATTGTAAAAAGTAGGTACTAAAAAGATTACCTACTTTCTGTCTTTTCTTTAATTTTCTAATTTCGCGAGCATTTTTCTTATATTTTTCTTCTACATTGTCCTGATTGAAATCCTACACGACAAAATGAATTAGCGAAATCGGTCCAGCCGTTTAGGCGTGATGCGATGGCATCGGGAAATAGCTCAACATTGTTATAGTTTTCTTAAATTTCCTGATATTCCATGAATTTTTCTTAATTTTTTCTTCTAAATCAACCTTCTCCCGATAAGAGCCTACACGCCAAAAAAAGAATTAGCGAAATGTGTCCAACCGTTTAGGCGTGATGCGATGATATCGGGAAATAAATCTCCATTTTTATAGTTTTCTTAAATTTTCTAATTTCCCATGCATTATTAAAAATTTTTTGTTCTAAAAAGACACTCTCCTGATAAAAGCCTACACGACAAAAAAAGAATTAGCGAAATCGGTTCAGCCGTTTAGGCGCCATCCGATGACAACGCGAAATAGCTCTCCATTTTTATATATAAGATTTAGGTATATCAAAATATTATCTACTCACATACCTATAGATCCCTATCTACTTAAAAAAAAAAAACAATTCAACGAGACTCTGCAATTAAACAGCACGCCTTGGCCTTCGAGTCAATGCCAGTAAGACGAAGCTCATGGCAAATAAAGCCTGCCCCGATAAACAGCTACCGATAACCATTTATGGTCGCCAGGTCTCCCGGGTGGATAAATTTAAATACCTGGGAGCAACCATTACCACCACTGGTGACCTCGGGGCTGAGCTCCCGATAAGTACCTATCGATATGGCAAGTGGTGCCTTCAACAACATGACCAAGATATGGAAGGCGTCGGCGTTTAGTGTTGAGACGAAATGTAAACTGTTTAATGCGTGTGTGTTGCCTATTCTTTTATATGGGTGTGTGTCATGGCACCTGACCAAATCCCAGGCACAAAAGGTATCTGCCTTTGAGACAATGTGCCTCAGAAGAATCATGAATATTAGATGGTACCACCGCATCACGAACTTTCTTCCTCCCATCAGGGTCCCGAAGACGAGGAAGACCCTCCCACACCGTGTTTCGTTCCTTCGAAGCAGAGCTGAGGGATTTGGACATGACGTGGGAGGAGGTCATTGAAACTGCTAGAGATAGAGCGCAGTGGAGGGCACTTGTTGCCTCCCTATGCCCCCAAGTGGGGTCACAAAGGGAGTATTGATTGATTCATCAAGTGATTATCAGACACAAACCGCCAAGGTCCCGAATCAGCTCATCCTATTATCAATGAAACACAAATTAGCTGGTAGGTATATTTAATTCGCGTTTGTACCTATATTGCGGTTATTTACTATGAATTATAGTATTAAAGGCTTATCTCTTTGCTAAAAATAATAAAAAATACATTAGGGACGCCTAACAGCGTTGTTTTAAATGCAATATCAATTTAAAAAAATCTCAACTTTGGTGTTGGATGAACATCACGCAAAATTTAAAAAAATATATATATTTTATTCATGAATGAAATTGTAAATTGAAAAGTGTAACTTTTAGAGTATTATGTCCGATAAATAAGATTTAATAAGATACTAAGCAGCTTTGATAATTAAACCCATTATAGTACAGTAACTTTATACATTACAGAATGCGTCAAATAAGGTAGTTATGTTTTTTTGCAAACTTGTAATATCAAATTTCTAAATATCTCGACTCTGGTGTTGGATGAACTATAATCAATCAATCAATACTCCATTTGTGACCCCACTTGGGGGCATAGGGAGGCATTTGGACAAGACCTCCACCCACGTCATGTCCAAATCCCTCAGCTCTGCTTCGAAGGAAAGAAACAGAGGGTCTTAGTCGTCTTCGGGATGATGTTGGTCTGATGAATAATCCAAGTTTTTGACCTCGAGCGCCGAATGCACCTTTGTCAAAAATCGAAAAACCGCGAAAAAATCGCTATGTTTTTATTATTTGGCGAATATAACCGTAAAGCACTATTTTTTTGAAAAAAAAAAACATTTTAGCGCGTTTTTAAAGAAGAGTAAAGTTTGCTACAATATGATAACTAGATTTGTCTCTGTAGACCAAATAGATTCCAAGTTAAAGCCTTTATGATTTATTTCTTCTCATTAATTTATAATAAACGCTATTCTCATAAACTTCTCGTTAGAAAAAATGTAAATACCTACTCTAAAATACTTAAAAAAAATATTGTCATAAACGCTAGCCAAGTAAAAAAATATACGAGTCTAAATCACAACAAAAATAAAGTAGGTAGGTAGGTACATATAGGTCCTCAATAATACGGAAAATATGAAACCAACAGCGATGTGTGAATATTACGATCAGATATAGAAACCTACCTACCAATTCTACGTCTACAATAGGAGATGTATTATGCTATCGTGAGTGTGTTAGTGAGATCGATTTGGCAACGTTGTAAGAGCTAACAACTCTTGATCAACTAGTGTTCTTTAAAAATAGACAGTAAATAATTGAATATATAAGTGGAGAATAGAGTATATAGGAAGCTAAACATAATCGTAACGCGGGGGTGTAACTTTCAAATTTATGTATCAACCAGGTAATTATATATTCCAGGTAAAAGGTTGATCAACTTTGGTGTGTTAAAATCAGATGAGCCAACATATGCCGTCTGACATATATATATATATATATATATATATATATATATATATATATATATATATATATATATATATATATATATATATATATATATATATTTATGTCAGACGGCATATGTTGGCTCATCTGATTTTAACACACCAAAGTTGATCAACCTTTTACCTGGAATATATAATTACCTGGTTGATACATAAATTTGAAAGTTACACCCCCGCGTTACGATTATGTTTAGCTTCCTATATACTCTATTCTCCACTTATATATTCAATTATTTACTGTCTATTTTTAAAGAACACTAGTTGATCAAGAGTTGTTAGCTCTTACAACGTTGCCAAATCGATCTCACTAACACACTCACGATAGCATAATACATCTCCTATTGTAGACGTAGAATTGGTAGGTAGGTTTCTATATCTGATCGTAATATTCACACATCGCTGTTTGTTTCATATTTTCCGTATTATTGAGGACCTATATGTACCTACCTACCTACTTTATTTTTGTTGTGATTTAGACTCGTATATTTTTTTACTAAGTAAGTATTTTAGAGTAGGTATTTAGATTTTTTCTAACGAGAAGTTTATGAGAATAGCGTTTATTATAAATTGATGAGAAGAAATAAATCATAAAGGCTTTAACTTGGAATCTATTTGGTCTACAGAGACAAATATAGTTATCACATTGTAGCAAATTTACTCTTCTTTAAAAACGCGCTAAAATGTTTTTTTTTTCAAAAAATAGTGCTTTACGGTTATATTCGCCAAATAATAAAAACATAGCGATTTTTTCGCGGTTTTTCGATTTTTGACAAAGGTGCATTCGGCGCTCGAGGTCAAAAACTTGGATTATTCATCAGACCAACATCATCCCGAAGACGACTAAGACCCTCATACACCGTGTTTCTTTCCTTCGAAGCAGAGCTGAGGGATTTGGATATGACGTGGGTGGAGGTCTTGTCCAAATGCCTCCCTATGCCCCCAAGTGGGGTCACAAATGGAGTATTGATTGATTGATTATAGTTCATCCAACACCAGAGTCGAGATATTTAGAAATTTGATATTACAAGTTTGCAAAAAAACATAACTACCTTATTTGACGCATTCTGTAATGTATAAAGTCACTGTACTATAATGGGTTTAATTATCAAAGCTGCTTAGTATCTTATTAAATCTTATTTATCGGACATAATACTCTAAAATACCGATTTGAGGGGTTAAATAAAACTTTGCAGTATTACGATATTTTTTTTTTTTTATCCGAAATATATTTTCGGCCGACTATGCGACAATCTTCAGCGGAGAGTTATTATAAACTTTAATAACTCTCCGCTGAAGATGGTCGCATAGTCGGCCGAAAATATATTTCGGATAAAAAAAAAAAATATCGTAATACTGCAAAGTTTTATTTAACCCCTCAAATCGGTATAATGGCTAAGTATTACAAAGTTTCAAGTAACGTTTTTGAAGAATACTCTAAAAGTTACACTTTTCAATTTACAATTTCATTCATGAATAAAATATATATATTTTTTTAAATTTTGCGTGATGTTCATCCAACACCAAAGTTGAGATTTTTTTAAAATTGATATTGCATTTAAAACAACGCTGTTAGGCGTCCCTAATGTATTTTTTATTATTTTTAGCAAAGAGATAAGCCTTTAATACTATAATAATTCATAGTAAATAACCGCAATATAGGTACAAACGCGAATTAAATATACCTACCAGCTAATTTGTGTTTCATTGATAACAGTATGAGCTGATTCGGGACCTTGGCGGTTTGTGTCTGATAATCACTTGATCAATCAATCAATACTCCCTTTGTGACCCCACTTGGGGGTATAGGGAGGCAACAAGTGCCCTCCACTGCGCTCTATCTCTAGCAGTTTCAATGACCTCCTCCCACGTCATGTCCAAATCCCTCAGCTCTGCTTCGAAGGAACGAAACACGGTGTGGGAGGGTCTTCCTCGTCTTCGGGACCCTGATGGGAGGAAGAAAGTTCGTGATGCGGTGGTACCATCTAATATTCATGATTCTTCTGAGGCACATTGTCTCAAAGGCAGATACCTTTTGTGCCTGGGCTTTGGTCAGGTGCCATGACACACACCCATATAAAAGAATAGGCAACACACACGCATTAAACAGTTTACATTTCGTCTCAACACTAAACGCCGACGCCTTCCATATCTTGGTCATGTTGTTGAAGGCACCACTTGCCATATCGATAGGTACTTATCGGGAGCTCAGCCCCGAGGTCACCAGTGGTGGTAATGGTTGCTCCCCGGTATTTAAATTTATCCACCCGGGAGACCTGGCGACCATAAATGGTTATCGGTAGCTGTTTATCGGGGCAGGCTTTATTTGCCATGAGCTTCGTCTTACTGGCATTGACTCGAAGGCCAAGGCGTGCTGTTTAATTGCAGAGTCTCGAAACACTGCGCTGTAGTTCCTCCACTGTCGTATTGAACAACGCTAGGTCGTCCGCGTACTCCAGATCGCACATTTCGCCCACGGGACCATCTGTAGGATTCCTCTGTGTTATTGGTATACCTCTTGCTCCTCGCATGGACTTTCTCAAGAGGAAGTCAAGCTATCAAGCGGTGGCGCCTTGAGACATGAGACATAACTGCATCCAGACTGTCGTAAAAACAGTCCTTAGCTGCAGCATCCGTATCGTCAGTGGGGGCATAATCACTTGATAGTCAATGTTATATCTATATTTGGAAGAATTTCGCGTGTAACAATAATTATTCAGAACCCCGTATCGTAACCATTCAATGGTTAAAAGGGAGTGCGACAGGCATTATATTATATTCTCACCCGACCTCTTCAACCTCTACATACATACACTTCACGAGAAGAACCCAGGATGGCTGGCATAGATGGGCCACAATAGAAAATAAAATACCTACAATCTACGATTTGCTGATGACACCTCCTTGGTCGCGTCAAGTGTACGAATGCTGGCAGGGCTGTTCCACCAAGAAAAGATGGAATGTTGAGATTGCTCAGAGAAGGACCGAGCAAAGCACTAAGTCAATCCTCATATAGTTAAACATCTCCATTTTTTTTAAGTAGATAGGGATCTATAGGTATGTGAGTAGATAATATTTTGATATACCTAAATTTACAATAAAAAATGATTTAGTCTAAAAATAAACTCATATAATCAATTTAAACAATGTCGATTCCTTTGAAAATAAAAGAATAAAATAATACGTAAGTATAAAAATCTTTTTTAATAAACCACGTTATTCATTTGGACTAAAAAATTGAAAATCTTCTTTATGGTCGAGAGTGGATTGCCGCATTGGAAAGAGAAGAAGAGTATTGTAGATGTTAAAATATCAAACTGTCATCCAAAGCAAGCAAGTATACAAAATGTCAGTAAAATAAGATGATAAAAATATTGGTCACAAAACGATATCACATAATATTGATCAACCTTCTCGTATCCCATTCAAAACAATAATAATCAAGTGCGTAAATACGATTCATTCATAAAATCGTAATATTGAAAAAAAAATTTATTTATTTATTTATTTTATTAACAACTAAAAAAAAGTCATAATTCAGCATAACAGGTTTGCACCCTTTTCGCTGAATAATGAGAAACAATACAAAATATATAGGCATATAAAAAAAAAATACAGGCAATGAAACATTGGTAAAAATAATATGAAAAAAAAACAATATTATTATAACATTATAAAAAGTTACTAAGTATGTAGTTAAAAGTACATTATTATGTCTATGATACAAACAATAATTGTTATTATTGGTGCGCGATAGATCTGACAACATGCACCGGCACAGGTAATCACCTGGACAGTATTCACTACAGTTGCATACATAGGTACATAATTATCAACACAGAGCGCAGTGACACTTAATAATAATACTGTTTATTAAACTAGTAATGTGAGCGCGCACATCGATGTAAGAAACTACGTGTAAGAAACTAAATTCCGCAATCTATGCTATTAAAAAAATTAAGGACATTTGTGGAACGGACACAGCAAAATCGGTATATTACGCATATTTCCACTCTGTCATGTCATATGGGGTGATGTTCTGGGGCATGGGATCCGGTGCACTGAGAGTTTTTATTTTACAAAAACGTGCTGTCCGAACCCTGTTGGGCATGAGCCCCAGAGAGTCATGTAGGGACGTGTTTAAGGAACAACGTATTTTGACTCTACCAGGTATATTCATACTTGAATGTTTAAAGTACGCAAAAAAAAACTTGTCAAATACTCCCCAAAGCTCAAAATTTCACGATTATGATACCCGTAACAAAACCCTACTGAGGCCTATAGGTCATAGACTGACAAAATTATCAAAGAGCTTCGTATGTATGAGCGTGAAATTATATAACCACCTCCCGTCAAACCTTAAATTTGTTGACAATGTACGTTTTCAGAGAGAGGTTAAAAAGTATCTTGTCGAGAAAGCTTTTTATTCTATTAATGACATGTTAGTAACTTAACCTCTTATCCATGTGTTGTCTGTGACATTTAATAAATTAACATTTTCATAATTCCTATTGACTTTGCTCTTGTCGCTACTGCAACTAACTAAAATATTTCCCATTATAATAAACAAAATGATCCTAGTTTTGCACATTGACGAGATGCCAATGGGACCCTTTACACCCCATTGACATCGATTTTCGTATTATTTATTGTTTTGCTTTGATATTGTGTTATTGCTTGTAATGCATTGTAACATGTAAAAATTGTAATTCATATTTTAATGAACCCGAGTGCCTCGTAAGGGGTCTATGGGGGATAAAATAAAGATAAAGAAGATAAAGATAAAGATGAAATCCAATCATCGATATTTCGATTTATGGAAGATGCTTGGACAGAAATTTTCGTGTTACTCTTTACTCGCATGGATAAATCGACAACATATACAAAATAAAATTACATTATATTTAGAACATAATGGTTTAGACTTATAAGCTAAAAAATACATAAATAATAATATATACATACACATCAATAACCAAGTGGCACAAATGAAACCTCATGATATCAATAAATATAAAGCTTGTATGCAAAAAAAAAAAAAAAATTTAAGAAATAATAAAATAAATAAAATGAACAAATATTCACTTAATTATAAAATATACGGCCTCTTTAAACTTGTTATATACTACATTGAATATGTCAATTTGTTCGGATATATAATTAAAAAGTCGAACTGCTTTATTTATTGGAGAATAAGTAATCAGATTAGTTCTTCCAGTTGAACAGTAAAACAAATTGTGATGACGAGATCTCCCATAGCAGTCAGGGACATACAGTTGTATCTGTTCTAAAATTTCTGGGTTACTTATGGAACCGTGTAATAGTTTAAAGAAATGTCGAATCAAATATTCGTCTCTACGTTTCTGGAGAGTAGACAGACCCAGACACCCATTAATAAACAGAGATGGAAACATGTAAGGGTAATACCCATACGTCAGTTTGTAGTAATACCTAGCAAATTTTTTTTGGACTTTCTCTAACTTTAGAATGAGTGTGGTTTCATATGGAGACCATATTATAGATCCAGATTCTAAGACAGAGCGCACTAAGGACTCGAAAAGTAATTTTAAAGTATTGGGATTTTGAAAATGACTTGTACTTCTGATAATGAACCCGAGCATTTTAAAAGCCTTATCCACGACATTTTCGACGTGCTTTCGAAATGATAAGATACTGGTAAATGTAATCCCTAGATCCTTCACTTCAGATATTCTATCCAGTTTTGAGTTTTCCATGACATAATCATATACAATGGGATTTTTTATTTTGGTGTATGACATTACATGACATTTGGGGGCACTAAATTTCAATTTATTTACGTTAGACCATTCTACGATCGAGTCAATGTCACCCTGAAGTAACTTTGCATCATTCAAACAAGTAATCTCCTTAAACACTTTCAGATCATCAGCGTAGAGAAGAAATTTGCAGTTATTTATATTTTTATATATGTCATTTATAAATATTGTAAACAGTAGTGGGCCCAAGTTTGAGCCCTGGGGTACACCTGAATAAGCAAAATATTTCTGAGAGTCGTAACCACAGTATCTTACATATTGCTGTCTATTATGAAGATAGCTTGCCACATAGGTATACTATCATTTTGTTACATAAACCTACGTCATTTAGCTTCTGAATAAGTATGTCGTGATCTACTTTATCGAACGCTTTTTGAAAGTCCGTATATACTACATCTACCTGTGACCGCTCATCCAAATATGTCCCTACGTAAGTATTGAAGCACAATAAATTTGTGACAACAGATCTGGTAGGTCTGAAGCCGTGTTGCTCATTTATGAGAAGATGTTTCACAGAGTCCCATATTCTTTTATGAAGTATAATTTCCAGTAGTTTAGCTGGTGTAGATATGATAGCAATAGGCCTATAGTTCTGTATATTCGATTTGTCGCCCCCCTTATGTATTGGGTTCACTTTTGTGGTTTTCCATAATGTTGGAAATATTCCCGACTTAAAAGACAAATTAAACAAGAAATGGAATATACCCCGGAACTCCATTGAGGAATTTTTAAGTAAATACGCCGGAATTTGGTCAGGTCCAGACGAACGAGTCGATTTAAGTTTTTTAAAACTATAGTCCAATTCACTGAGAGAAACATTGAAACCATCACAAAAATCACCCTCTGCAGATACATTGGAATAGTTATCAATATCTAACAAAGGTGGAACATGATTATAAACTGAGGAAAAATAATATGAGAACGCATTTGATACATCCTGTGGGTCCGAGTACGTTTTATCGTTCAAGGACATTTGTTCCAGATATTCCGAAGATACTTTTCTACTGGCAATATAATTCCAAAATTGAGATGGATCTCTACAAATATTGCTTTCTGTTCGATCTAAATAAGTTGTAAGAATGTAAATCATGCGTATTTATTAAAATGTTCAATCATTTGTACCACTCTCATACGTGTTTTTAATTGTTTATATTCGCATTTTGATAAAGTTCCCCCAAGCCTAGCGATGTTTAAGTGTAATAGTATTGGTAATGTCTTCGTTACGCAACTGAGCCAAACAAAATATGCGCATTCAACAAAAGGTTCGCGCGTTCGTATAGGCGTTGTTTCTGATCTTAATACAAATGT
The DNA here is from genome assembly GCA_963576905.1 of Mystacides longicornis. Classification (NCBI taxonomy): domain Eukaryota; kingdom Metazoa; phylum Arthropoda; class Insecta; order Trichoptera; family Leptoceridae; genus Mystacides; species Mystacides longicornis. The sequence goes on along the minus strand of OY756420.1, from coordinate 19,043,502 downwards.
TATCACATTTTTACAAATGTGGGGACTTGCTACATTAATTTATTTACTTTCGTGGATGGCATTGATACAGTAATATGATTTGGCAACGTTGCAATTTTTGATCGATTATTGTTGTTTAATAAATTGTCAAAATGATTTCCTAAGTGAGAATGTATATTTCAGATAAAAAGGTATATCGGAGTGTATATATGGTCACACAAAATGTCAAATATTGGCTCAAAATGAGTTATAGGCAGGAATCGGCTCAGGATCACGTGGTGATACCGAAAATGTAAAAATCTCATTTTGACTCTGATCAAGTATGTGACAAAAGAGCCAACAAGTAGAAATGAGCCAACATCCCCGGTAATTAACAGACGGTTTGAGCCACGAAGTGCTAGTTGACAAACATATATATATATATATATATATATATATATATATATATATATATATATATATATATATATATATATATGTAAATTATTATTTCGGATACAGTCGCGTTGTGAGTTGTTCCCGATGTTGTTTGGAACATGATTAAAGGTGTTAGTTTGTTGGTTTGATGGTATATATTTCGGAGCCGTCAGAGACTCCATCTTCAGCCTTTCGTCGTATTACAGAAGTAATAACGCCGAAAATTAATCTACAGTAACAAGGCAAGGATGTTATTCGTTGACTCGCTAAGCAGATTATGACGTATTTTGTCTCGTGGAACGCGCGCTATTACGAGATGTGTTTGTAGTAGGTATACTGTCTGTTAGGGTACTTGTGGATGGATTTGAGTCAGTGGCGGAACTTGTAGTTGAATTGGAGGTTGTGGTGTTTGATTGGAGATGTGTTTGTGGGGTGTGGGTGGTGGTTTTTGTATGTGTGGGGTGGGTAGGTGTGATTTGGTCTAAGAGGTGGAGGTAGGAGGGGTTAAGTTTAATCGTTTCATCTCTTTCGTTCAGTGTATGATCTCGTTTGGCAATGTTAATTGCTTCGAGCAAGGTGCGGTGTAGTTCTCGATTTGACTTGTGTAGTGTTTTTGTGTTTTCGAAGTCTATTTTGTGGCCTTCAGTCATTGTGTGTAGCGCGAGGGTGGATGAGGGTTTTTTGTTTTTGACGTCATTTTTTTTTTTTTGTGTTCTTCGGCTCTGACCGAGACTTTTCTATTCGTTTTACCTATGTATACTTTGGGACAGTCTTTGCAAGGGATTTGGTATACACCTTGGTGTTCGTTGGGGATCTTATCAGTAGGTAGAAGTAAGGTTGTGCAAACTTTTTTGTTTGCTGAGAAGACAGGGCGAATATGTTTTTTCTTGAGTAAGCGGCCGATCTTTTCAGATACGCCTCTGACATAAGGGATATTGCAAGTGCCGAGGTACCTGTCGTTAGGTGGTGTTGACAGATTAGGGGTGGATGCGTGTGATTTAGCTGCACTCAGCTGTTTGTTGGAGTACCCATTTTGTTTTAGGATTTTGGTAAGAACGCGTTCTTCATCTTCTCTTTGTGTGTTATCTGTCAGGGATACAGTCCTGTGGAACAAAGATGTGGCGACCGCTTGCAGTTGGGAGGGGTGATGATGAGAGTCTGCTTGGAGGTATCTCGAAGTGGAGGTTGCTTTTCGGTAGATTTTATGTCCTAGTGTGCCGTCAGGGTTTCTGCGAATGAGTGTGTCGAGGAAGGGGAGTTGGCAGTCGGTCTCTATTTCCATCGTGAATTTGATGGTTGGATGTAGGTTGTTTAGGTAGATTTAGAATTCATCTAACTTTTCTTTACCATGGGACCAGATGACAAAGGTGTCATCTACGTATCGTTTGTATAGGGTCGGCTTATATTGAGCTTGGTTTAGTGCTCGTTCTTCGTAGTCTAGTAAGAACAAGTCGGCAAGTATTGGGGATAGGGATGAACCCATACTGGCACCTGATACTTGTTTGTATATTGTGCTTTTGTATGAGAAGAAAGTGTTGGACATGCAATGGGCTATCATGTCAATAAACATTTTAGGTATTTTGAAGCGATCTTTTAAGATTGTAAGTGTCTCATCTATGGGAATGTTTGTGAAGAGGGATACGATGTCAAAGCTTACTAACAGGTCTGTTTCGTTGGTTTTTATTGTTTTGATTAACTCTATGAAGTCAAAGGAGTTTTTTATGTATGAGTCGCGTTGTATAGAATCGGGATAAAGAAAGTTTGATAGGTATTTAGAGAGGTTGTATGTTGGGGTGCTTAGTTGTGAGACAATGGGTCTTAGAGTTAATGGATTTTTGTGGATTTTGGGAAGTGCGTAGAACTTGGCTATCACCGAGGATTTTTCTATATATATATATATATATATATATATTATATTATATATAGCATTCGCACTAACCCGACTTTCTTTTATACTATAGATACATGAACTCATTCTTTTTACTTATTACTCTAACTTCAAAAAGATAGAATGGAGAGATATTTTAACAATGTAGGTACCTACATATATTTATTTACATTTAGTAGCAAAGAATTAAAAAATACAAAATAATAGACACATCTGTCGATATAAAGGATTAATTATAATAATATATTGTTTCTGAAATTATACAATCTCTTCAGAGTTTTTCAAAAGCAATGTTTCGTGTTAGCTAGTTAATTATAAATTGACTAAAATTATATAGGTGTATCAAACGTAGGTACGAGAAGTGGCTATACCTACAGCCTATAGGTACAAATGCGTCTGGAAAAATAAATCTGTGTAAATTAAAGTTAATAAGTTTTTTAATACTCAGAATAACAAGACAGTAGCATCTTTTAATCCTAAGTAGTAGGTATGAATATTAAAAGATAATTTAAAGAAGGATATAGGTAGGTGCATAGAACGGTTGTTGATTACATTAAAGACTTACAATGTTTATTGTACTTAGATAAATCTTTCATGCGTGGAATAATACCAGCTCTTCAGCAAGTATTACATATTTGAAATAAAATAATAATAGGTAGGTATGTGAAATTTTTATTTAGTTTATTTCAATGGATATGCCGTTGTTATATATATTATAGACAGATAATAATTTCGCAAGAATCTTTTTTGCAGGTGATAGCTGTGGCACGCATATTCATTAGACAGACTAATAGTATTATTTGTAATACCTTCTGACCTTACCTACTTCAATCATACCTCTACAAAAAATAATAATATGGAACCCGTTTGATGCGAGTGTGTTGCTCATATGCAGCATTCTTCTATACGGGTATATGATTCCTGACAATCCTGACACCTGACCTAAGCCATTGTCGTCTAGGACAGCGTGCCGCGGCACACTGGTGTATCGTGGTCGTCGGTTTATGTGCCGCGAAAAAATGAGACCCAAGTGTTTTTAGAGGTAAATGGTATTGAATAGTTATGATACACAATTGGTATATGTTTTAATACTATGAGTGAAGTTACTATGTGAGATCCTTTATATATAATAAAATTTGTTACCAATCTGGTATTAGCAATATACAGTTGGTGGTTTTGTATTGGGATCTGTAATCATTTGTAAAATACATATTAGAATTTTTATACAATAAAATAGTAAAGAGTAGTGGGTAGACATAGTAATATAGTTGTACATAGTGTGTTTGAATTAAACTTTTTCATAATGTTTTATTTTGTCAATGTATGTGTGCCAATAATGTTAAATAAATGTTACTGGTTTGGGAAAGTGACACTTTTTAGGATTTTGTTTTCAATGGTCTTTTGTATGAATGTAAATACATTAATTGTCTTTTTCTTAACTCGTTGAGTTGTATATTTGATGGTAATAGATTATACGTATGACGCTGTTGTCATGTGTGTATGTCTTTGGTAGACTATACGTATGATGCTATGATCATGTGTGTATGTCTGTTGCTCAGTCACTACAAGAAAGCTTTTGAGATGAGTATCTCTGCTCTTGTGTGTATGTAGTTAGCCGACGAAATGGGAATTTCGGTCTGAAAATGCGCGGTGCATTGTACTAGACGTGGCGTGAAATACATAGAGCTTTTATGAATACATGTGTATGAGTACATGTGTATAAGTATTTGGCCGTATTTGCATATGTAAGTTGACCTCGAATTGAATTCGGACTGAGATTCTTGAGATAGAATTTCTCTAGTCGCGGAAAACGTTAATAGCAATTGGCTAGTAGATGGTAATATAAGATGGTAATATAATTGTTTTACATTGACAATTTAGATAGAATATTTTTATAGACCATTGAAATATTTGTATCGTTGATAAGTTGATACATAAATAATATTTATTGACCAGAATAAAATAAGAATTGGTAAAAATATGACTGAAATGTTGGTAAGATATTAACTGAAGGAGTCTGAATGTCCTTTATGTATTTACTAAAGATCAATATGACAATATACAAATGTGTGAATAATGCGATTTAAATTTCTTGTTTTTCTTTAAAATGCAATAATGCGCTATGAAAATTAAATAAAAGTGTAGGTATTTGTTTCGCTTGTTGTTTATATAAAATATAAAAAGGTTACCTCAAAGTTTGGCAACATGATAATAATGTACTTGTGAATCTGCAATCAGATAATCAAAGGTTATTATTTTGTAAAAAAATTATTTAAATTTGCAATTCAGCATGCGATTATAAATAGCTAATGTATTAAATTAAGTTTTATCAGTATTTAAAGACATGAAAAGTTTTATGAAAAAATCTCGATGTGACATTGTATCGTGAAAAAAATTTAACCTACAAAATTTATTGTTCACAAATTTTAAGTTTTTTTCTTTTTTTTTGAAGATTTTAATATCGATTTTATAGCGTTTAGGCATTATTGATTAAATATCTGTAGCAAAAAATACAAGGCAGAAAAACAAGAGGCTTTTAAAATAATCCGATGGGTTGAAATTGTTTGGAAAAAATTATGGGCTGAATGTCGTTTTACAACGTATTTTTAAGGATTTTACTTGCCTGTGACCCATCGGATGACTCATCCCTTCAGAACCAGTTGAATTTTAGACTTTGCACATGATTTTACCCTATAATGTCATATATTTTGTCTAAAATTTGAATATATTTATCGCGAACAAAGCGGCTGGTAAGCTATTTTGACAGTTGTACTCGCAGTAGAGTGAAGTTGCGCCGAATGATAAATGGATGTTGGACGCGCTTAGTTTTGAATGTAGTATGTGATATGAAAATTTTAATTGTGGGACAATATTATTTAGATGGCTTTGTGAAAGAAATAATTTGGAATGAATGTATAGATTGTTAAATATTCGAGATGGTTAGTGGACGAAGGTGTACATGTGACAATTTTGTTAAGATTGTTGAGAAAAATTTGTTTGAGAATGTTAATGGATTGTTGGAGATTATTGGAAAATGATGGATTAAGTAGATAATTGAAGCAATTTATTATGGTAATTGATAGAAGGGTGTTCGAACGTCGTAGGGTCACCAATTTATGGGATTCAGATTTGTTGAATCTGATCCATAAGATGAGATGAGACTGAGATGAAGAAGGAGTACTGATTTCTTTTCTCAAGGTCAAATGATATTGGGGAAAAATGGTCTTTATCAGAAGATGAGAAACTCTCTTATGAGTTTTGGCAAGATTAAGAATATCTGGAGTACTCACCAACTTACTTTCACTATTTCTTTATGAACTAGATTAAACAGTTAATAAGGAATTCCACTAACTACCGAAATGAAACTCGATTTTATATTACAAAAAACACAAGCACTATATTAGTGAATTCAAATAAAGTATCACAGAAAAAAATATATTTTAACTTAAAACTAATTACAATGTTATGCACTGGTAGTGGGTTCTGAAGGAAAGAGTGATAAAATTGTATATTGAAAAAGCTTTTATAGTTGGGTTATTCACGCAAGATAATCTTTTCCAAATAGGTGATGTGTTCTCCCTCTGGTGTGAAATATCCTAAGTTAGTTGACTTGGTACAGACGGTGATGAATCTACATTGTTGATAAAATACGAGATGTATTCGTCGCATTCCGCTAGATGGCTCTTTATCCTGGATGGTTCCATACACTCGTTGTCATCAGATAGAAAATTAGTTTGTGTGGTATAAATTCCATACTGTCTAACCGCCATAATTACATAGCAAAGATGTACGTTGAGCATAAAGACGTTCTAGCAGTGGCGAAGTTCAGCCTAGTTCACACTGGTCGAGTATCGAGTAATTTAATAACAAAAGCTGTCTGAACACTTAAAATTCTGTCGAGTAGATTATCCGGAATTTAGTCGAGTCGATTCATTTTGTTATATTTTATAGGTGACGCATAGTGTGTGGCGCTACTCGCTACTGTCCACTGTCTCACTTGATAAACGTGTTTGCACCTATATTAAAGTCGAGTTCGTTAGTCGCAACAAAAATGGCGTTTCGCTAAAATAAAACTTTGTAATATTATTTATAATTTTATACTATATTGTATATTGGTTATTACATCAATACAAAAAATAGTCTATATCTACTATTATAATACCTTTTTTTAATAAAATGAATGTGTGCTCACGACCTCCAGTACGAGACAGTACGAAAGCCGGCGTTGTTAACGCTAGGCTACCATGCAACCACTTACATCAACACAGAGAACAAGTTTATCGATTTATCGTTGTCGATTTTTGGTCAACTAGCGAGTTATTTAGCTACTAAATTATTCTCTACTGAACCTAGTGTGAACAGGGCTTAGTCTGTGTCTATAAATCATTTTCCCCTATTTTCGAATTGACTATTTAACAAGAAAAACAAAAATATACTTATTAATTGAATTATATATAAATTGTGATGAAATGGCCATACGCTAAATAAATAAATTTTCCCCTAAGCTCTTTGGCACCCAACCTAGCTCTATTTGACCTTTAGCGCCATCGCACTCCTTCAATAGTTTTGTGCAATCTCATATAAAGCGCTTTCTTCAAGTGCATTGTATTATACGACGAGATGTCTTACTTCGTAATATTGCCAATGTACAGGCAGTGGCGTACCGTGGGTTTTCGCCGCCCGGGGCGGGTTTAAAAGTTGGCGCCCCCCCCCCCCCCCTTATCAAAAATTTGGCGCCCCCCCTATCAAAAATTTGGCGCCCTTCCCCCATATATAATGTGGACCCCCCTATATATAAATTTAAAAAAAAAACACGATAATGAAAAAAACATTTTTCAAAATAAAAAAGTTTGCATATTTATTTTAATTTACATACTTACAGCACAACAATAGTACAAAATTTCAATTTTAGGACAGAGTGGGACAGAGCTAACTTCTGACACAGATTTTTCTACCTGCGGATTCACAGGTAAAAAAACCTGTAAATGTTTTTTTAAGACCTTAACCCGAAATTTAATGTTATTTTTGGTAAAAATAAAAATTCTGATTTTATCAATCTGGTCGTGTATATATTAACACAGCACAAGCAGATTTTGCCGCCCTCTCAATAGAGGCGCCCGGGACGGTCCGCCCCTCCGCCCCCCCCCCCCCTCGGTACGCCACTGTGTACAGGAATTATATTATAAGACTGCATTTTAATTTCACTATGAAAATACATAGTTTATTGTTTGTGTGATATTTGAATTGAAGGCTCTGAAACAATTGATTGTGTTCTTCACGTTTAATTTAAAGTTACAGAAAAGCACTGAGGTGGGGCACCTAATTGTGTAAAAAATCATTACGTATTTCACAATAATCTCTATGGATCATCTCGCAATTTTTCGATACCTTCGGAAGAAATCTGACGACCGAAAGATGCGAGTGAGAATATCGAAATGGTTAGGAGCCGTTCATGTCGCCTTTTTTGTTGATAAGTGGAGAAAAACTTCTTGTACTGAGGGTCTTCGAAGACACATCGATACACACTCAACAGAAATCATGATTTTCCCCAACTACACTCGAAGCAATCATGTCCCCAACTACACTGGAGGGATAAGACCGTGAGAAAAGTTTTAGGTATACTTAATACTTATATTTTGGCATTTCACTAATTATTAGGTAAGGCTCAATTTTCGAACTTAAAATTCAAATATGGAACACCACGGATTCACGCCCATTTTCTACCCTCGTTCCAAAGGTTTGCTTAGGTTCACTTTACACAGTTGTGAATAGTACTTAGCAGTTGTTAAATTTAAGTAAATAAATGGAGAAAACCAAATTATTTTTTCATTAGGTATGTTCCTAAATATTTTTCATAAAGTTGTAAGAAAAAAATAATTACCTATACCTACTAATCTGTAAATATTTTAAATGTTAGGTTTTTAATGACTAAAAAATGGAAACAAAATAGTTTATTTTGTTATTGATGCTTATTATCAATTTCCGCAGATATTTTTTGCACTCAGAGACCAAGTTATAAACCGAATTTTTTTCGTTTGTAGATATATTCAAGGTTGCAAAATGCCAATAATAAATAATCAGAAGTATTTTAGAGAGTTAAAACGACTCGTTTAATTTATTCACATGTGCTAGTTACGTATGTAGGTATGTGCAAACTATTTTATAATTATATGTAGCAGTCAATTTAACTAGTTTTTTTGCTGTAACCTGTTATGCAATCATAAACTTATTCCAGTGACGTGCGGATTTATTAAAACTTTTTTTTTTTCAATATTTTTATCAAGCCCTTAACGACTGCGTAAGAATGCAGCTATAGTCATCGATACGGTAGTTAAGGAAATTGATAGGTAATAATTACTTATACGATATAGAACTATCACTTAACTTCATAGAGAACCAATTTCATAATTAGTACCTACCTACTGTCACGACTCGCGTCTACGCTTGTCTTTATCTTGACAATAAAATTTTAATACAATTTTTTTTCTTTTAGGCCCAACGCATCAATCAGTGGATAGATAAATTATTGATTTAACAGGAAAGCGTTTCTTTGAGATATTTGACGCATTAATGTGTAGATATCGCCTATCTTTAAGATATACGACGCTATTTTTAAAAGAAGGTTCCTAGTGTTTGATAACGATTTATCTCTAGGATGGCTTTCAAAATAGCGTTCACTAACGTTTACAAACACCCGTAACGCCATGAATGTGAACAACTTTCGACTTGTTTTTTCATAAACCAAAATGATAATTACAAAATCTTCGTTAAACACAGCGAGAAAATGTACATATTATAAAGAATTATCATTTTCAAGCTTCGAACAAATCATATTTTTCTTCAATTTATATCATCAAATTTCAAGAGCCATTTCTTGTCAAGGAATGGCTCTTGAAATGTGGATTTGTTTATAATTGAAAAATCTGTAAATAATTATGAATAATATTATGTTTGCTGCTGTTGGTTAGGTTTTAAGTTACTATTTCTTATTATTGTTTTTATTTCTGTAGAAGAACGCGCCGACAAATCCATTTGTATGGATTTGGCGCGACTTCATTATTGTACCTTAACTTTGTAATAATTCGTTTTAAATCTATTAAAAAAAAAAAAAAAAAAAAAAAAAAAGATACCAATTTGTCGGTTTTCAAACAAACGATCTGGTATAAAAAATCCAAATTGTGATCTAAATGTTGTTATATTCTCGAACTTTCTATTAAATCATTGTTAAATTTAAAGTTTAGAAATAATATTACAAAATTATAATATGCGAAACAAAACAACAACATTACAATATAACCTAAATTACGTCAATTACGATTAATTACGTCAAAACAAGACTTCATCTGACATCAAATTAGGCGCGAAAATGCAAATCCATAGAAATATCAATTGAATCCATGGAAATTTCCATAGAAATCCATAGATTTCAGCATAGCAACACTGTTATCTTATAGATATTCATCTATTGGATAGTTTTCAATTGATGCGGCCGTCAGATTCTTTCCATCACTTTATCCACTACATAACTTTATCTTATAGATGGTTACCAAGAACATCTATCTACATATTGATGCGTCGGGCCTTAGTCCCCAAGATCATATTGTTTTTTAAAATCCATTTTAACGTATGTATGAATGTAATAGCTATGTATTTATTTCAGTTAGGTACCAAATACAAAATGATATTTACAGACACTCTTTCCTTTTTTACTTCTCGGAGCAAGTTATGGAAATTATTCAGAAGCACGCCACTGACTTTATATTTTAAACGAATCGAGACTCAGTTACTTTTATTACCTCTTTAACAGTCATATTGTTATTATTTCATGTAATTTATATTGTTTTAGAATCAAGTTAACAGTAAAGTAAAAATACATTTAAAATATAATGTAATTAATGTTACTTGAGAACAATAATTGTGTACAGACCAATTACATATTCAAAAATGGTCTGAAATCAGTGGTCAATGGATCAATGGTCTGAGTTTTTTTGTACTGTTTGATAACGGGTTACATTTTGATTTTTTGCATATCAACAAAACAACAAAAGGGCCTCCACACTAATTTTAACTAAGATAAATTTATGAGTATCTGACCTATACGAAATTAGTAAGTAATTAAAATGCAAGAAACATAAACACTAAATCCCCTAACTAACTTAAACGTCTGTGCTTCCAGAATGTTTACATGCTTATCTGTTAATTTCACATCCTGAGAAATACGAAGAAGAAATTTGTCTCATTTGATTTAATTTTTGTATTTTCTACATAAAGTAAAATAGTGCATCGTGTGGCAATTGCTAATTGTGTTGACGGCTTACAAAATTAAAACGGGTACAAAACCACCTAAAAGAAATAGGTAAATATAAAGTTTACGAACTTATAATAAGCAATTCGAGGTGGTTTGTAGTCCAGTGGTATCAATCGGCGGCTTTCGTACGCAGGTCGTGGGTTCGGATCCCGGCGGTGCCGACCATTTCCACTTTAACGACACAACCCTTTGGTTTGTGTTCACTTCGAGTGAGCACATAGGGACCGTCCAAGTATTACGTAGCGCATTTTTTTTTTAATATTATTGACCCCCCCCCCCCCCCCCCCGAGATGCATCGTATCGCTTTTTGTTACCCCTCTTCCCATTCTCTAAACGTTGCCTAACGCACATATTACAACTATGTATGCCTCAAATCACAATTATTACTGGAAAGTTACTAAATACCTTTGTTGCGGCGCCGGTAATACAATATAACGTTTTACAAGAAATTAATTGGGAAAACAGAGAAATTCGTATCGATGGTAGATACTTGAACCATCTGCGATTTGCCGATGATTAGTTCTTATTAGTAACAGTCCCGAGGAACTAGCAAAAATGTTTCAAGAGCTGAACGAGGCCTCCAAAACGGTAGGATTATGTATGAACCTGGCTAAAACAGAAGTAACGGGCACACAAAACACTCAAATCGAGATTGATGGCAGAGTAATTGAAAAAGTCCAAGAATATATATATACCTTTTTTTTTTTTTTTGGAGGGGAAATCCATCATGGACACCCATGGACATGCCTGGGTAGTGCCGGACTCCTACCGGCTAAAACATATATATACATATATATACCTGGGACATTGTATCCGATTAGATAAAGAAAATCAAACGGCAGAACTAAAACGAAGAATCGGACTAAGTTGGGCTGCCTTTGGGAAACTAGGGTATATAATATTAAAAAATAAAAGTTGTTGCGAAGTTGCCTTGAGTTTGCTACTATGGTCTGGAGTCCCCAATACATCACGTATATTGACAGGTTGGAGAGAGTACAGAATAAATTTTTAAAACATTTAGATTTTAGAAGCTTGTTATCATTTGAGAACTCGCGTTGCTCTGCGCGTCACCATAAAATAATGACCTTGGAGAACAGGCGCACGCTGCATGTTATGTCTTTTTTATATAAATTAACTCACAACGTATTCGACAGCAACTATCTAATAAGTAAAATTCTTTTCAACTGCCCAATCAGATTAACCAGAACGACACTTACTTTTAAACAACCGAGGTGCAGCACCAATTACCTGCAGAGTTCTTTCATTCATCGTTCATCGGATATTTATAACGCATTTTTTGTTGGTATAGACATCTTTCATGTATCCCTTTCTGTGTTTAAGAGGTCCATAATTGGATTCCTGATAGGTTCTGGATCTCATCGGGCATAGGCGGGGGTCCTCCGATCCATTGTCGTCTTCCCTTTTCCTCTTTCCTTACCTTTCCCAATCCCCATACTGGTATCCATGTTATATACATTATAATGAGGGTACTGCTGCCGGGTGTCGGGAGTCCGTCGTGACGAGCGTCGAGGTATGCGCCCTGGTGGGTTTTGGTGCCCGGCGGCGAGCCTGTCTAGCTTTAGTGTTTTTTTCTTATACTTGATGGTGTGTAGTGTATGTCGAGTGGGGAGAAGAAGAACCCTCCAGATATTAAAAAATAAGCAAGTAATGTCTGCAAACTTTGCTGGTTTATGTATTGTACTTTTCATTATATTGTTATTATTTGTTAAAAAAAAACTGTATGTTTGCGAAAATCTGAAAAATAAAAAAAAATAAAACAAAAAAACGTCCATCAACCTGAAGAGGAAGGTATATGACGCTTGAGTTCTGCCAGTAAGTACATATGGTCTTGTAACTGTCACTCTGACAAAGCACAGCGCAGAGAGACTAAGAGTCACGCAACGAGCGATGGAGAGAGCCATGGTAGGACTGTTTCTTAGAGATAGAGTCAGGAACGAAACGGTGAGGGATAGAACTAGAGTCACAGACGTGATCCACCGGGTGATGACTCTAAAATGGAAATGGGCAGGACATGTCGCTAGAGCTACTGACGAAAGATGGACCAAAATACTGCTGAATTGGAGACCGAGAGACACGAGAAAAAGTGTAGGAAGACCACAGATGAGATGGAGGGATGACCTGGAGCGACACGCTGGGGTGCTATGGATGCAGACTGCGCAGGAGAGATCGACAAGGAGGAACATGGAGGAGGTTTCGTCCAGGAGTGGACGGCGATAAGCTGAAGAAGAAGAAGAATACATAGGTAGTAAATCTAATTTTCAATATTACTAAAAGTCTGTTTTCCTAGGAATACGGCGCTACTATAATAGCGGTGAATGTGTCTGTTTAGAACATTTTCAATATTGTTACCGCAGAAACAGAAAATATTGACATAGTTTTGAAAGACTGCCGTCTTTTCAGACGACAAACCGCTCCCTAGAAACCCAGTGCATAACTATATTGCAAAAGTTTTTGAAGTTAACCTTTTTACTTAGTTCATACATTGTATTTCAATTGACGTATTGTTTATTGGAGTATCCAATCTGCGCTTAATGACACTACACATACAGCTTTCAATATTTTAATGAAGTAAATGAAAGATATAAACATACGTATAATGCTTTGTACTTGTCTCAAAGAATACTGCGTTCGAAATGTTACAGCCGCTTTTCTTTACTATGAAATCATAGCGTAAGTACCTACAGAAACGAAAACATTACAAATTACAAGCTGTGTGTATTTTTGAAATTAACTCGATAAGAGGAAACATTGCACCATTTCCCTATGTAAATAATATTATGTTTATTTTATTATGTTTATTTGAGGAAAGGTACCTACGCACTTTATGAAGATTTTAATGAGATAAATGTATGTGGGTGAGTTAACCAATGTTAAATAATTGTTATTCATACATACACACACGGATTATATTTCGTAATGTGGTGAGTCATATCCCCGCACTTATCTTGCAAAGGTAAAGTGTTTGATGGTTAATAATAATTAGAATTAACAAGTTATCTCACACAACTTACATACAAGAATTATTACACAACTACATGTTTTACCGCTGCATCCACCTTTGCATATTATGTCCAGTCCTGGCTGGCTTGTCCTGAATACATAATAGGACCTTGGGAACATTATTAATGTCGTTACACTAAGTTTTTACATAACGTTTACATAATGTTCTCAAGAATTAAATAATATGTATTATTTTTAATGAATTATTTTTCATTGAATAAAAATTATTATTATTATTATTATGATAAGCCAATAGATCTTAACTATTTGACACTCTTCATTTGTGTTATGCTCGACATCAACATCGGTAGCCGGCATTGGCCAGGATTGTGTCTCCTCCGGTTGTCTCGCACTCCTTTGTACCATGTAACGAACGATTGACGAGACTTACATCCTGCCCAGCCAGCGTTCGATTACATTGATAATTCATCATAAAGGTTACATTTCCTAAATTGTAATATTTTTTGTATATAGACTACCTGACAAAATGCTGGTCGGAGCTTTTAAGGTACACTGCAACCAGCATTGCTCTTGTATGATGTTCTGTTGACAGTGTTGACTGTTCTCTGCCTCTTTTTAAACTATTAATTATTATTTTCCATGTATATTTCTATGCTTCCCTATGCTCCTGAGTGGGGTTTAGGCCTCCCGCATTGTGGGTTGGTCTGGGGGGATCCGCGGCGGACTTGGTTTGTGTGGGGCCGGCTTTTCGGTTTGATTACTTCGATCGAGCTGAGGGGTCGGTTTAGTGTGGATCGGGTTTGCTGCGGATTGGTCTCCTCCGGGCTGACTTGCGTTGTACGGGGGTGCCTTAAAGGGAGAATGTATGTGTATATTTCTATGTCTGTATGCTTTTTCTTGGTTTTGTCTTATTTTCTATTTTTTGATTGGATAAATAATGTTCAAATGACGATTCCAAGTGTCCGAATGGACCTAAGGATCGTAAAATACAATAAACAGTTTGCGCCGACTTCAGAGAGGCTATTCTTGAAATTCAATCCCGGTTTATTTTCAATATCGACCGTCTAAAAGTACTCGTATAACCCCTTAATTTTACCAATTTCGTAAAGCAATACCGGATTCAAAGTATAGAAATATTGTACTGAAATTATTTTTATGCTTAGCAACCAAAACCTAAATGTCATAATGACATCAATCGTTATTAAGATTGTAATTGGATCGGAATCACGATGTAAATGCAGAGTAAGGGCCCGGCTACAATTCTCAAATTTTCTTTTTTTTTCTTGAAATTTCTACTCAGGTTGGAATCTTGTCTCAGATTTGACGGTAGGAATCGGTTGACTGGTAGAGAATGCTTCAAGCATTAAGTTGCGCCGGCTATCATATGTATAGAAAAATTGTTATTTATTGTTTTGTTATTCTCTATATTATTCAAACATCGTCATTAATGTGTTCATTTTCTTAATATTTCGTTATTCGCAGCAAGTAAAGAATAAAACCGCATAGAGGTTATTGAAGTTGTTGGTATAGCCTAGCTGCTAGCGGCTCGATTTTTAATATTGTCGTACAGCAGGTCGTGGGTTCGAAATCAGGAACCGACCATTTTCTCTTTCACGTCACAAAGATCTGAATATTGTGAAATAATAATAGGTATGTCAAAAGTGTATCTGATGTATGCATTTTAAGTGAGCCCAGATAAATAATTGTTATCAAAACATCCAAATTAAAAAATAATAATAATAACCCAGGGGCAAAATCACTTTAACATCTTTCACAGAAAGCGATGCTTATTATTGTGTTGTGAAAGTGGAAGATGGTCGATCTCTATGGTGGATTCTTTATTTTATATTTTCTCTACATGGAAATGTTGGTCTGCCTATTTGAAAAAGGCATCTATCTTATTACTTTCATACGAAAGGTCGTGATAGTCAATCCCGATGCCGTCTTTATTTGATACTGCTTTCAAAACACAAGCTTTGTGGCAGCCGTATAGAAAGTATATAAATTATTGTCCTTACATTGATTAATTAAGCACATTTTTGTTTTAAAATATTTATAAGGTTTTGATATCATTATATTTACTTACACAATGTTACATGTTACATCCATATAAGAATAGTTGCAGTGCTTCACCCCAGATTAAATCAGCCCCTTGTAAAACTGTAGTGCATATATGCGTGTTTGTTAATTTTAGTCTGCCTCGCTTTCTTGTCCCATCCAGATTTCAGAAAAGGCTTGCTATTCAAGACTCTCAGGGGATATGCTGAGAACATGGTCAAGCCAGTTTTTTCTGCGGTTCTGGAATACTGAGGAGATTAGGTTTTATGCTGTTCTGACGCGTTCGGTCTCATTTGAGACATAGTTGTATACCATCCAATCCACAAACTCTGTTCTCAACACTAAGAATCTTCTTCTATTGAGCCTTCGTCAGGTTTGCCAGGATTCGCATCCATATAACAACACTGTCAGAAGGCGCGCATTAAATAGGCGACACACAATAATTTTGGGTGGAGAAGTTAGTGGATTTCCACATTTTCCTCATGTTTCTAAAGAACGAACTCGCCAATGCAAACGTTCTTTTTCAATATTTTTTAATGATCTTTTAAGATTTTGGCGCAATTAATTGTGCTCAGTCTTACGTTATGTCAAACAACACCGCGGCTTCAGCCCTGTTTTGAAGAAACTGAGCACAGTAAGTATTAGAAGATATTATTCATCTTCAAGACGCAATAGGTGTAAATAAATAATTATAGTAAAGTTAGACGTCGTAATTATTTATTCAATTAATGTTAGCAGTAAATGAAGTTATAATAGATTTTATTTTTGTTTTATAACTGCATCTATTCTATTGACCTTGGTCGACAATAAATTATTATTCAATAAAATATAAGTTATGGATGGTAACATTTGCTAAAACATAACCAATAATCAAATTGTAAGCATTCGTCCATGCTTGTGCTACGATAGGCTCTTGTAGGTTATAGGTATAAGCAGTAAGCACCCATTGGCTAAATAATTATATTGATCAAAATTATTTCGTTCGATGATTCAACGCAAATAATATATTTGCGATATCATTTTCATAGCGAAAATAGAGGATGATTTTTTATAATAGATACCTATAGATATATTTTTGTCTATAAATTATTGTGATGTGTTCACACACTTGACTAATCTGCAATTTCTCAATAAAATTCGAACACGAATTATTTAATTGGTAACAAAAGTTTTTAATTACCTGCACCAATTTAAAATATGAATAGATATAGAAGTGATATTTAAAACATTGCATTTTTTGACCTTACTTTCATTTTGAATGGTCCGTACATTCACAATCTATTCGGTGAATATTTATGTGGATAAGTATTGCAGCTTGCAGCCATAACGTTTATTGCTGCTAATATCATTCACAAGTTGCATACCTACGGCGCTAATTGACTTTTTGTATAAAACTATAAAATAAAATGATATTCCAAATGTCTACCAACAAAGATCACTTCTATGGTTTGGCGCAAATTAAGTTAATTAGGTATATGCATTCCCTAAAACTGAAGTATCTTCGCCTTCATTTTCATCCCATTCAGTGCCCTTCCTATATAGTGCTCATTATACTTCCAAAGAAAATTCAACTTTCCTGGGCTTCTGTTAAAATTTGATATGTCGCGTTTGTATTGCAGGAAGTTTTATTTAGCAGGGCAATGCGTCTTTATTAAGGACGCGATTTCACTTCCGCATCTTTTGTAGGTATGTATTAAAATTAAGATATGTTTTTATTGTTATTTAAATACTGCTTAAATGTGGCTAAAAGTAGGTATTTAGAGAACTCATTGTCGTCGTTTTTTTTTTAAAGATTGTAAAAGTTTCAAGTTTCAATTGTCTAGCTACCTATAGTCTGGAATTAATTACACAGTTTTTACCAGACAAAAAATGTGTAAGAATAAGACTGAGTAAATAGTGGAAAAAAATGGGAAAAATAATTTATTATGTTTGTTGTCTTTTGTTTTTTGTATTTTATTTTTTTATATACAGATGTTGAAAGTTTTGTCAACACTGAAATATTATTGCATAAGCCTGGAATATAAATATGTATGTGACAAACGTGGATTTTGAATTAGGTAATTTATCTGTTTTGCGTCCGGTGTTACTTTTAGGTATTTTTATATGATTCTTCATAAAAAATTGGTTGGTAATTAAAATTTTGTTGTTTAAGTTTATGATCTTGATTTCAACAGACGTATACTCATGCATGATTCTAATCGCAATTAAATAGGTTCTAATTTAACGTTAAGAATCTAAATTTACTTGGGCGAAAACAGTCTGTCATTGTCTTATTTACTCAATTACCAGGATTCGGGAGAATACGTAAAGATCGGCCGTGTTGTGATTTTAATTAATGCTGTCATTTATTATCATTCTGGGCAGGTAATAAAATCTAGGGAGTCCGAAGAAGCATCGATTGTCTGTTCTGTGATAAATGTAAAATTGCCAACAAAATAACAAGATTGCGCAATTTTTCTACGAGGAGTTTCTGTTGAATTTCCATCTCTTCAAGATTACACACGAAAGCAATAACGATTATCATAATGAGTGTTATTGTAGATGGTAACTACTTTATATACCAAGCAAATGGTGGGTAAACGGGTGAAAAGAAAAAGTGATATGGTCACGCGAGATGGGGACAGAACGCACAGAAGTCTGATGTACACTACTTCAGATATGACATTATAGTGATAGAATACTAACTTACAATAATTCTGCGTACGATGAACTGTAAGAGACCGACCAAGATGCTGGATACTATGCTGGATGCACCAACTTCACACCCTTTGGCGCCCCCACATAACTTTTCCTAAAAAAAAAAAGGTCATTTCTATAATTTGGTATCTGGAAACATGACATTTCCTAAAAAAAAAAGTTCATTTCTAAAATTTGGTATCTGGAAACATGACATTTCCTAAAAAGGTCATTTCCAAAATTTGGTACATGCATATATTTCGAAAACCGGACGTAGGTATAGTATAGCGCGAGCATATTTTGCCGCCCTGATAATAGAGGCGCCCGGGGCGGTCCGCCCCCCCCTCGGTACGCCACTGCACCCAAGTCTGCCAATTAGGGCTGTAAACTGCAGAGTTTCCGGCTTTGAATTGGTGCGTATCTGGGCCTATCTATATCTCAGGGTCAGGGGCTTTACTCTGCATTTAGATCGCGATTCCGAATCTAATCTTCATAACGATGACATTAAGACATTTAGATTTTCGTTGGTAAGCAAGCATAAAATGTTTCACGTAGGTCTATTTTACATCCGGTATTGCTTCACGAAAAAATGGTATAAGTAAGGATTCATACGAGTAATTTCAGTATTAAAAGTAGATTTTAGATGGTCGACATTGAAATCGAGATTGAATTTAGAGAAAAGCCCCCTAGGTCGGGCGACAAAAGCGAGAATTTTCATTTGTGTTCAGATGTTGCAAATTTCATTACTTGATTGTTTTTTCCTATGCTGAATTATGAAAAAAATGAATGAAATTGCACTCCCAACTGGTCTTCCCGGCTATGCTCCTGAAATCTCAGGAGCAAAGCTGGGAAGACCCTCAGTGATAGCGTTAGAAACACAAGGGTAAGGGAAATATGCGAGGTTCAGGACATAATACCTATGTAGTAAGATGAGGAAGACGACGAAACAGGTTCTAGTATGAACGCATCATGTGAGGAGAATGGACTCATCCAGATTCCTTCACATGGCATTGAACCGTCAACCCCATGCATGGAAGACGCCTCCCAGGAAGACCCCTAAAAATGTGGAATGATTGCTGGGAATCGATGTCGCGAGAGGCTAACCCCGTCTCTGTAATAATAATTATGAACGCTGTGTTTGTTTAAAACTATTTGATTTTAAAACCATATCCGACAAATTAACTTATAAGATATTCTCTGTCTATTCCAGGTCCATTCGAAAGGATTGAAGTTCGGTATCTACGAAGACTACGGCAACTACACTTGTGCAGGGTATCCAGGAATCATCGGCCATTTGGCAACCGGTATGTCTACGAATACTTAGATATTTTTTCTTCAATACCTATACCTACTTAAGTAACAATAGAAATAGTTGACTAGAAAAAAATATCGCTGTCAAATAGTTCGCCCGGCAATTAATTCTTACACATATTGTTTAGAAAAAAGTTTGAATTTATTTGTTAGTGTTTTTTTTTTATTAAGATATGTTTGGAGCAAGATTTTGCCCATGCGCCGATATACTTGATGAAATGGGCCTAACATTTTGAAAAAAAAACTGATAAATTGCAGATAAATTGTGGGTTTCTTCTTCTTGTGCGACCGCTGCGACGTCACCCAAACTTTTTTTCCCCAAACATTGACTATTGAATTTAGAGAAATCATTAGTACCTCTACATATTATATAAGAAGCATTCTCCGGTATAGATACCTACTAATATCTGAAACTAAATTCAATTTATCGGTCCGTCGGTTACCTATAGATAATTGGTATTTTGAATGTTCAAGATTCAACTCCATAAGCTGCATACATACCGTCGGGTCCGTAGAAAAAATGCCTATGTGACTTTTGTCCATTTTACAGGAGAGCAGTTTAAAGATTCCAATACACATTTTTTGAGATTCCTTCATAACTATTTGAGCAATTTTCTTCAAACTTAAAATTTGTAATAGTAATAAAACTATTTAATATTAAGCATCTTAAAAAATTCCCTAAAGTGTATACTTTTCTAGAAAAATCACATAGGCAGTTATTCTAGGGAAATTTTTCAGCCTATGTGAAGATGTTCCTTTTTTCTACGGACTTCGTCTCGTAAATCTCGTTCCTATGTTACGACGTACCTTTATTCTCCGGAAATATTTGTTTATTTGTTCAGTCCTAAGTACAACAATCATCGTTTTCTTTAAAATAAACATAAAATATCGTACTTTCAGTAATACTCACATTATGATTTGGTTATTTTTTATCAAACGCGCATATAAAATAGCAAAAAATATATATGTATTCAAATAAAATGATGCAGCACATAATATACCATATCATTTTTATAAGCATGTTATTTTTTGAAAAATATCAGGTTTTAAATGTGTGTTAATTTTAGAAAAGTCTTCTTCTTCTTTTTTTGGAACCTGGTGATCTGTTGTTTTGTTTAGATAACCCCTTCGCGGATATAGAATACCTAATAGATGGGTTTCTACATTTTCAAAACGTAAAATATTATAAATAAATAAATATAAATTACTCAATTGTGAGTGGAATTGCAGAAATTAAAAAAAAAATATAATAAAGTTAACACGAGAACCATTAAAGATAAAAACGTATTATAAATGGAGGTACTTTATTTCAAGTATATTTTCCTCGATGCTATCCAATGGATATATGAATGGTGGAATACCAGTTATGGTACCAGTAATGCTTTCAGGATGTCAAACACAAGTTATTTTTTTTATTAATAATACAATAAATAAATATATTGCATTAATTAGAGGCTTATTCATGTTCAAAAAATGTTTCTAGATATTATCGTTATATATACTTTCAAGTTGTAATTAATATTTTAAATGTATGGAATCTAATTATTCTCTTTCTGTTCATACAGTGTACATACCTATTTGGTCCATTTTATAAGATTTTTTTTATTTCTGGTGTTAAGTATCTACTTTATCTGCATATGATTCTGAAAAACATAGGCATTTATATTTAATTACTGAATCTACACCTTTTGCTTTTGGAAAGGGTGATTTGGCACACTGCTTTCAACAGGAATGAGGACTCATGGTGAAAACTATTACATTGTGTTATGATATTGGAAGGAAAACAATAAAGTATATGACTTAAGTCATAACTCTTTGGAACCTTATTTACTAAAGAATCACGTCATATTAACATCAGCAACACTCTAAATTACGTACTTCTTGTTTCACAAAGCTTTTCCACATGAAATGTGTATTATGATGAATCCTTTTGCATATTTACAAATTTTGTAAGTATTTTATGTTAACAGTAAGGTTTAAAGCTATGTTCGCGTAGAGAGTTTACAATTGAGATGCAATATATTATCTAAGTACTCTTATTTAATCAGTGATGTACTTAATTTAGATTTTCTCCTCCATAGGATATTTTTATTTTGATGTTTCTGCACCATTTATGAAAGTTAGCATTTATATGGAAACTATTTTAGTGTTTAGATTTGAATTAATTCTAACGATTATTTGATTCATCAGTCACTGTACAAATTAAACATTTCCAGATTGCTAATACTTCTTATACTTATTCGAATAAAATATGATGTAATTTTTTGATCAAACTGTGTTTTCAACAGGATTTATGTATTTATAGGACCAGTTGTAATTTCACAATATACTCATATTATATTTCTACTTCTGATGCATTTTTCAAGCCCTAGTTTTAGGTATTGTTTATATTTCAAGCATTTTAAATAGATTTAGATTTTCGTGGAATGTTTTAAGAAATATTTATTCTAAAATATCATATTAAAAAAAAAAGAAACAAAACGTATAACATTAAATTTAATTAAAATTATTAAAGTAAGTGTCTTAAAAACTACCACGTATTCATACAAATTAACTTAGGCTTATGTTAGTACCTTTTTATGAACCGTATATATATTCAAATGTATTTAGTAGCTTAATGGCACATATTTACGAAATTTTAGTTGCAGCATCATACGAGTGATTTGTTTCATAAAATATTGTATATAAATTATAAAATATATTAAATGCGTTTGAATTTGTAAAAAAAGTTTATCTCAATGAAACACCCCAGCAATATACAAGTTTTAATATAAAAACATTCTTAAAATATATATATAATAACGGAAATAGTTAGTAGAAAAAAGGTGTATGTTAAAATGTGTCCGTAGAAAAAAGGTCGTTATGAAGATAGGACTATGAAAATGGAAAACAATTCCGTAGAACAAAGGAACATCTACACATTGGGTAGTGGGGTATCCCTAGAAAAACGGGTCATCTGCACTTAGGACATAAAAATTGCAAAAAATATATAATTCTCCAGCGGTAAAAATATTAAGATATTTTCAATCAAAACAATGAATACAACTCAAAAAAGGTGGATAACGATGTTTTTAAAAAATACACATTTTAATCATCCTATGTGCACAAAGGAAGTTTTTGAATGGAATATTGTTAAAATAAATTATAACTTCACAAATTTTGGTTAAATTTTAATTATTTTAAATAGTTTATAAAATAATGTTTAATTTCTACTTCTCCAATCAATTTTTCACTTGATTCTCATCTGAAGTTAATAATTATCAATACTTTAGTCGGTTTCGCTGAACCAATCCTTTGTACCAAAATAGTATTCATAAGACATTTATAATACAAATTTTGTTTTCTTTTATATCTTAAAATATCGCAAGTGTAACTAACATTGTAAACTCTGATAAATATTAAAAAAAATGTGGATACAAAACAAGTTTGCGTTAAAAAGATTCATGAGAAATATATGAGCGTTCGCATCGTATAGACTCCGACGAACAAGTGCGCATGTGTACATGGGTCGTACAGTTATGCATCGTTGGTATGAAAATGAACACAATAAAACTGCTTAAGTGCACATGTTACTTTTTTCTTCGGAGATTTTTTCACATAGGACGTTTTATAAAAAAATATCTCAGAAACTATTAGCGATAGAAAAAAACTAAAAATACAGTTTTGTAGAGCTTTTAATACTTAATTAAACTGCATTAAAAACTCATTTTCGACCTATGATCACATGGACCTTTTTTCTACGGGCACGGCGATACGTAATGATTTATCTTTACGATTTAACCGATAATCGCTCATTTTTCAATTGTTTTCTTCGCTAAGATTTGAAAAATGAGGGATTATCGGCCAAATCTTAAAGATAAATCGTTACGTGTGTATCCAGCTATACGACGAATCTCTGACGGAATTTTAAATTAAGATCTCTCGTTAGAGAGTATATGTGTTCTGTGATTAAGATTATCGTTGCAAAGATTGGTCATATAATATTCTGCTTTTGAATTGGTTTCTGAATCGAGGTTTCCTGATAGAATGCTCTCGAGGTATTTGATATTTTGAATTTTTAATGTAATGTTTCTATGTAATAAATTTCAGATGCTGCGACTTTTGCTTCATGGGACGTAGATTATGTGAAATTAGATGGGTGCTACGCCCTTCCACAAGATATGGACGCTGGATATCCAGAATTTGGAATGCATCTCAACAGCACAGGAAGATCGATGGTCTATTCCTGCAGTTGGCCAGTTTATCAAATTTACGCAGGGATGCAGGTACTACAACAAACTATTACAATTTTTTTTATATTTTAATGAATATAATATAACAACTACTTAATGACTCTAACAATTCATTACTGATGTTCGACTTTCAAATAGAACAAACCACTACGGGCTTACGACCGTCTTCTACTGTTATTTCGAAGGCTGGCTTAGTGTGATCACTTTACGTTAACAACGTTCGCCATTAGGTGGTAATGTTTGTCTCCGAAACTCCTAATCATGAGAATTCTCGACATGTTCAACATGTCGAAAAATCCCATGTATAAAATAAAAATCCCAAAAATCCCATGTAAAGTAGATATTTAATAATAAATGAAATATAGAGATAAATGTTGGAAATTATTGAGAACAAGAGAGTAACCAAATTTAAAGACTGCAACTGCTGTCATGTATTTGGCGCCAGGATATGAATATATCCATTTTTTGTTAATGTCTCATCTTTATTGCCTACTGGCTTTGTTGATGCACAACGTTAGGTATATTTTAATGTTGCGCCTGCCCCTGCTATAATCATCTCTCCCTGACAAATGACAAAGTATCTCAAATAGCTCTTATATATTTTGCAATATTGTTTTTCAGCCTAATTACTCATCTATAATCCAGCACTGTAATTTGTGGCGTAATTTTGATGACATCCAAGATTCTTGGGCGTCCGTGGAGAGTATCATAGATTATTATGGCAACCACCAAGATGTTATTGTACCCAACGCGGGACCTGGACACTGGAATGACCCAGATATGGTATGGAACGTTTCTTATTGGAGTCATATTATTTGTGTAAAAGAGAAGAAAATATTTCATTTTGAGTAGGTATACTTATATTATATCATCCGGACAATAATTTATTATTTTACCTATGGATAGATCGAAGGAACGGATGATGAGAACAAAAGCAGAGATAATTAAATATCTTGATCTTACCTACTCGTGAAATTAAAGACATGTGGCATGCACTTACCACCCAATAAATTGTTTTATTTCAGTTGATTATTGGCAATTTTGGTTTATCTTACGAACAAAGTAAGACTCAAATGGCTATATGGGCAATATTGGCCGCTCCTCTTCTTATGTCAGTGGATTTGAGAACCATCAGGCCCGAATATAAAGCCATATTACTCAATCGGAAGATCATTGCTGTCGATCAAGACCCACTGGGAATTCAAGGAAGAAGAATCTACAAGGTGAGAATCAAAATTGAACAAATTATTTTGAGTAAATTTAATTCAATTCAATTCAATCAATTCAATTCTTCCTTTTCCACCCCACTCAGGGGCATAGGGAGGCAACAAGAGCTCTCCATTGCGCTCGATCTTGCGCAATGTTTATGACCTCCTCCCACACCATGTCCATGTCCCTCAGCTCTGCTTCGAAGGAGCGGAACACAGTGTGAGAGGGTCTTCCTCGTCTTCGGGACCCTGATGGGAGGAAGAACAGTGCTCTCCTCGTCCAACTGTCATTCGGCATCCTTAACACATGTCCCAGCCAAGTCCATCTCCTCCCAACAATGGTAGAGGTGATGGGCTCACGCTGGGTGCGCCGGCGTATAGCGTCGTTCGTGATGCGGTGGTACCATCTTACGCCCAGAATTCTCCTTAGGCACTTCATTTCAAAATTAAATAAATTTAAAGTTCTTTAAATGACTCAAGTTTTTTAATATCTATCTCTTTGGTGTTTTATATCATGGGTTAGCAACCTTTTTTTATAAAAGACCCAAAAGTGGGGTCTAATTCGGGCATAGAAAGGTTTACTTTTTCGGCCAGTTGACCCTAGTACTTATCTACAGAGACTGTTTGTAACCGCCGTTTCAGATTGGGCAAACGTAAAGGGCTCCACTGCTTGTCATTTCCTTGGACCCTAGGTCTAACTCGACTTCGTTTTCTTCTTCTCAGCCTTGAACTGTCCACTCCAGAATGTAGGCCTTCTTCATGTTCGCCGTGGTTAAATCTAACCTGAACTTTTTTAAACAGTCGTTTAGTTTTGAGTTTAATGGTGTATGATACCATCAGTCATCAGTAAGTGTGTTTTAGTGATAACTTTTAGGCATCTCATGGGCATCGGGTTGCCAACATGTTTTGTATTAACCTCCAAAGTGTGGTTTAGTTTGTTGCTCTCATTGTTCCTAATAAAACATTATCTATTGATAATAGGTTGACGATGTCTTGACATGAAGAAAAATGTAGTAAGCTTAAAGTTTTCAACATTGACCAGCTTTTGAATTAGCAGTAGAAGATATTTTTCTAGGACCGTAATGGTTCAATCTTGACATCAGTTAATTTAAAATAATGTTTTGTTAGATCAAATCGACGAATGTTTACATACACTCTTTAAATTTTTTTTTGTATTACAGCACCGAGGCATTGAAATATGGTCCCGTCCCATTACTCCAGTTTATCAAACATATTACTCATATGCTGTAGCGTTTGTTAATCGTAGAACGGATGGAACTCCATCAGATGTAGCTGTTACGCTTAGAGAATTGGGTCTTACTAACCCAAGTGGATACCGAGTAGAGGTAAAGTAATATTAATGTAAAAATCCAAAAACAAAAAATACCTAAATTAAAATATTTATTGTAATCTGGTATTTCATTTTTTATTTTCAGGATTTATACGAAGACGTTGACTATGGAATATTATCTCCTCAGACCAAAATAAAAGTCAAAGTTAACCCCTCAGGTAGAAAGTATTTTATCATTTTTGAATCTTCTCAGAATAAAATAATGAATAATGATGCATAGATAATAATATGTTTTTAACGTCTCTGAAAATTCATTACATTTCTCCACAGAATTCTATACTATATATAAAAATCTATGCATTTCTCATACTTTCCAAACTTTCCTTTTATCTATGACTTAAAAAAACATTTCTATACTAACCATATAGAGCAAATTATCAAAATATCAAATAAATTGACAATGGTTTTGTGTAACCAAATATTTAATTTTTCCAGGTGTTGTCATTTTGAGAGCTGATGCCCAACCGCCCTTCCAATATAGATCTACAGCTCGAACACCGTATGATCCAATCAATGATGTATTTAGGCTAGTTAAATAAATAAAAAATAATATATACTCTGAGAGTGCATCGATAAATCAAAAATAACCATCATAAAATATATTAATACAAATTTGGATATTTCAATAATAGCCATAGATTTATTTAAATAAAAATCCATTTGTATTTCAAAACTGTACAATATGTTTTATGAAGGTATTAAGAACCTTTGTTACACATTTTGCATCAAAATTAAATCACATTATCAAAAGTTACCATAACCGTTAAAGTTGTATAAATATAATAAAAAAGTTTTTTTTTATGTTTTTACTGATGTATAAATAAAGTCATAATTACATTCATTTTCATTTCTCAGTAATAGGTAAATTAAGATTTAGTTCATACCCTCTTTTTATTTAAATCTGAACTAGAAATTTAAAGTTACAAATATATTTTCTATACTTACGTAAGTTTTTCTTTTTAAATGAAATAAATCTAATGTGAAACCGCCTCTATTTTAGAATATAGAATTATTACAAAATGTACCTATACGTAATTGATAAAATATAATTGTTATTTTTGTAAATATTATATAATATTTTGTTAAAATTAATCAACCATTCATAATATGTATTAATTTTACCTCATTATTGAGATTTAAATTGTACTTTCTGTAGGTTTATACCAATCATAAAAATTATAAAGATAAGTAGGTTCTTACTTATATTCTTTATTCAAAATAATTATTGTGCTCATAATATGAAATTTTTTTTTTGGATCACAATCCACCCAGTAGTCCAATAATGTTCATAATTTTTCCCCTAGATGCTGCATGATTAGATTATTGCCTTGTCAAAATGAAAGCCGAGGCCATTGTTACTTGATAATTATATTTTAAATTATTATAATTTAAGAGAGAACTCTCAATAAGCCAATGTATGTTCATTTAATGTGGATATTTTGATCGAACTGAGTACAAAATGGCCGCAATAAAAACTACAACTTGGTTTATTATAATGTTTCTCTAAATTTTTATAGCAATAAATTAAGATTTAAAACTTGTAAAGTTTTCATAGAAGCAAGATAAAAATAAAATGAAACATGTGATATTATATGTTGTCTTCTAATTTTTAAGATTAGTTACTCTTTTATTACTAACCATATCTGAAAAGTACTATAACATTCTAATATGGCAGGATTACATGTCATATGGTACATAGATTCGCATTTTTCTTATTTGTGGCATTACCATGACGTACGATCGGTTTAAGCTTTTAGTTAGCTAGATCACTCTTACATGAGTGGGTTGTCGCATTTTTTAAATGAAGAAGAAATTCATTCCGTCAACTTTGATATGTAGTTCATAATGCAATAATATTTTTTTTTAGCTCTACACTCGTTTTCGAGATGCAATAATATTGGTATAGTCAATATGCAAGTAGGTATACCTAAAGAGAAGTTTTTTCTGAGACAGTCAATCATAGAAAAGTAAACTTTTGAGTATTAAATACCTAATTTTAATAGACCATGATATATTATAGTAATATCAGTGACTTTTATTGCCTTATAAAAATATGTTTATGCGATACAGTGAATTATGTAAAAAACGATTTTACTTTTTCTTATTTTGGCACATAGAGTACCTATACATAGAGTTTTCTGAAATACATTAATTTTCAAAACTAATTACTGAACAAAATTTAGTTAGTTCTCTAGCAAATTGCTAAATAGAATATATATAAAATTCCGTATTAGATAATAATAAGTCATGAATTTTTAAAAGTTGAACCTCTGCAATTTTTCGGTAGTATTCTACTGCATTTTGCTGATAAAGCTAGCTAAAGGTCATCACACTTTTATACCTACATTACAAACTATCTTTATTGAAATATTTCTCAAATGATTTGCCATTTACATGTAACTCATTTTAATCTAATTTTATATGAAAACGTAAAATAATTTTTCAGATTCAATTGTAAAATAAAATATACCTACTTTCAAAAATGAAAAAGGAATATGTCTTTTATTTGATTGAAGAAATGCATAAGAACATTTATCTATTTTCACTATCTAGACTCTAGAGCCTTTTACATTATGAGATAATTATTGAGAAGTCTGCAGTATGGATTGGACTTAGAAATATGATGACCAGAATATTCCACGATAGATGAATGTCCACAAAACCGGATTGGCTCCCCAAATTTAAAAAAATACATATTCTTTTTATTCAGTCAGCAAAGCACCCGATCTCGAGTGATTCATGGTAAAATTACATCAATCTATGAAATATGTATGTACCAATTTTGATTGAATTATAAGAGCACTAAAGCTATATTTTGTACTCAAATTATACAGGTTTGAAACTACAGGCCCATGCATTTCCTCAGTTTCATCTTGCTTGTTGTTGGAATGCTGTTGTTCCGAGGTTATAAAGTGGAAGGACGTTACTTACATACATTCAGCAGTAGAAATAAGTGGATGGTTGATAAAGTTCAATGGCAAAATGTCTACTAATTATACTTACTTATCTGTGAACTATCTCTCTACTTACATGTCATTATAAACATTATGACATAATATTATTTAGACTTTTTGCATGCAATGAGTCATCAGAAGTAGCCATTAGTATTACCAAATTATATACTATGATTCCTGGTCCCATTACTCATGGAGAAAGTGTCAGGTATTGTTGTGTAAATACAAGGCAAATACCTCCATTCAACCATAAGTTAACACCATTAATTTGACCATTTTGATGTTAGTCAGTGTGAGAGGTGGCAGCTAAAGCTTCATCATGAAAATTGTAAGTAAAATTAAAACACTTGAATATATCTTAGAATAATTAATCTTGATTATTATTAATTAATCTATATTTTTTTAGATTTTTAACAAGGCATGCACTATGCATGTATTAATGGTATGTGTTCTTGTGTCGGGAAGAACATTAAATAGAAATACTGTCAATAATGAATCTAATGAGATACCACGAGAACCATACAAAAATTTAAGACAAAACAATCTTGTTAGACAAGGAGTGGCAGATGTTCAAGTCACAATAACTGCCGCCAATATACAGAGTCTCCTCTCATCTTCGCCAATCGTTCAAGCCTTCCTCTCTAACGAGACAGTTCAAACAGTCCTATCTGATCCAACCGTGCAAAATGTATTGAGGAATCCAACAGTACAGAGTGTTTTGGGGAATAATATTTTGCAAAATATTTTATTTGATCCTGCGCTTCAAGGTATTTTTGAAATCTTTGTATCAAATCAAAGTCTTGAATGCTTACTCTTTTTATTTCAATTTAGTTTTAAGATCTGCACTTGAGCTCGAGTGAAAATCATTTTATTTTCTTGCTGCAAATATGCTTCCTACCAGTGGCGAAGCATCCATACAAGTAGATTCCTTTCAGACTTACCAATTATTTTATGAAAGAGTATTTTAAGTACCAGGAATAGTAATAAATTACTTTGGAACCTAATAATTTGCTTAATTTTTTATCATGAGTATACCAAAAAAAAAATCACTCTTCGCAACTGCTTTCTATGCATAAAAATTACTCAGCAAAATTATTTATTCTATATTATATGAATACTTATACAATCATTGACAGAAAATGTACATTTAAAATATCACTCTTAGGAGCTTATGTTCCTTTCGAAGACAATACCTTGGGTGCCTATGTCCACCTTTTAAGACAACTCGACGATGCTACATTATTTGCTGTCACCTGGTATTCTGGTGAGATTTGGTATTTAGGCTTTCTCATCGCTACTTTGCAGAGATATTTTTAAGTCTCAATAAATTCCTGCAAAAAAATCATCCTTAACATATCATTTTAAATCTCTTCTTTTGATATGAACGCATTAGGATTATAATATTAAAAGAGCTCTTTAGTTACATGTTATTTAGCGCTTTCGTTATTTTTTTCAGGTTTAGCAATGCAAACGTTTTTGTCATCATTCACCACTACAACCACTCAACGACCCACCACTCCAACTATTCCTCCTTCCCCTCTCATACCTTTTCAATTACCAACCACCACTACCAGAACACCGTTCTTTCCAACACAAGCATTGAGTTTTATAAGCAACAACCGGCCAACATTGCAAAATCAAAGGCCAAGTACCCAACAAATGGTTGCAACAGGAGTAGTTTTAGCATTGAGTAAGACATTTTATAATATTTAAAAGTTATTTTAAAAAAAATACTAAAATATCATGTGAAAACGATTGTAAGACATCCTGCAAACCAAATCTAATAAAAAATTGCCTTATACTGAATATAGAGTAGAGTAAATTCTTAATAATATGCGTAATTTTAATATTATGTTACATCTACTTTTGCTATAATGTTTATCCAGTAAATAAAATACCGAGTCTATGTGTATAATTTTTTTTTTTTAATATTTCGCTTGTCTTCAAAAAAGTCTTCCGCTGTACACAATGCCCTAAGGTGCTGAAAATTAACTTTTCTTATAAAAGAAATGACCTGAATAGGACCACATACACTATGGCAACATTCTGTCGAATATTCTGCGGTTTATTCGAGATATTTGAATGTGGCAATTAGGGATTGTTGTCAATCCCGCAAAATTCCAGCGGGATTGAAAATGGTGTGGGATTGCAATCCCTAGTGGCAATCTAGTCTATGAGGGGGATCTAAAAAAATATCAATAAATATAAAATAAATTATTGTTTTAATTTTTCAGATGAATTATTAAACATTCTGCAGTCACAGATGGTTGAAAGCAACAGAATCAGAAACAGGCTAACCAATAATGTAAATGGGAAAAATTACATATTATAATCAAAAGATGGTATAATTTATTTTACATGGGATTTTGAAGAAGCCAAGATATTCAGGATATCAAATGGGCCCCAGTCAGTGGCGTTCCGTGGGTTATTGGCGCCCGGGGCGGGAACCACACCCTTTGGCGCCCCCACATAACTTTTCCTAAAAAAAAAGGTCATTTCTATAATTTGGTATCTGGAAACATGACATTTCCTAAAAAAAAAAAGTGTCATTTCTATAATTTGGTACATGCCTATTTCGAAAACCGGACGTATAGTATAGCGCGAGCATATTTTGCCGCCCTGCTAATAGAGGCGCCCGGGGCGGTCCGCCCCTCCGCCCCCCCCCCTCGGTACGCCACTGGCCCCAGTAAAAATTATATATAAAAATAATCGTAAGAAGATCCTTACTGATTATGCATATCAATATTCCATTAAAAGTTGTTTATCAAAACATAAAATTCTGTAATAAATGCGAGTTGTATAGTTATGTATGTAGTTGGAGGAATCATCATTTTCATGGTTATACTGTATATTGGTGCCAAGAGAATTTTATTTTTTATCTTTGGTTTATTATTTAAGTATTTATAAATAATTTAAGTCACATATTGTTAATAAAAATCAGTTCAAATAATCTAACGAAATGTCTTTTTTAACTCCAATTAAAACTCAAAAGAACTAAATAAAAAAAGCTCCATTTTATAGCTAGTAAAACTCCAACACCACCTATATAAGAAGGCCTTAGTGCTGCGTCACATCGTGAGGCCCACCGTTCGCTTGTCTATATCTGTATGTACTTACCTGTACACTATGATATCTGTCTACACGCCGGTGGGCGTGATGCGAGAGGCCATAAATGGCCGCCAGCACTAAGGCCTTAGGGTAAGAACACGTAGAAAGCCGATTCCGACCCGCACCGACCGGCTCATAGATTGTTGTCTATGGTTTCAATGCATTTAAATGGGCATGCCGGAAAGCGGGTTCCTGATTTTTCTGTGTGCATCCCCATTCAAATGCATAGTAACATTCTTTGTGCCGGTCGGCGCGTGTCGGAATCGGCTTTCTACGTGTTCTTAGCCTTATAAAGGTGGTGTTGGTAAAACTCTGTGTGATCTAGTTAGAAATGTAGCAATCAGAGATTGGGTCGGAATCGACGAATCCTGTTTGACGTTTAAACTGTGCATGACAAATTGGCGGCAAAATTCAAAATAATGCTGTGGATCTTGATTAATCTTGACAATCGTCATTTATTTCTTTCACGCCAAGAGGGCTTTTTAATGAAAAATAATCATATTATGGAGATAAAAAATGAAAAGGATTTGACACTGGTATGGGATATGGGTTGGGTTATGATTGGATTGGATGGGATATGGGACACTTATTGATATCATACTTAAGTAACTTAAGTGTGGTCAGATGGCAAAAGACGATATGTCATATAACCTTGTTTGCCACATTCCATATCGAAACATTCAATAGACATGAAAGTAGACAAAACATGATATGTCACTGCGTAGTCATTTTTTGCCTACCTGTTAATTCCTGTTTGCCGGTTGTAGCCTGAAGATGGCAGAACACAGTATGTCCTATATAGTATCAAAATTATGCTGAGTGGTGTTGGCAAACGCGAATAAAAAAACTATTATTGGTATATTTTTAATTTTTAAAGTTTGGGGGTTCTATATTCTTGATCATTAAAAAGCATCATTTGCAAAATAAAGATTTTTTAATTAGAGATGCAACGGATATCCGATATTCTTATCCGGATGTTCAATCTCCTACGAAAAGCCAATAACTCATAACTGATTAAACTCAAGAGATCAATCCAGAGAACTTTGTTGCGCGCTTTACGTTTGCTGATAAGTAGCCTCGTCAGTTGCCCTTTATTTGAATATCAATCTATGTAAAATTAAAATAAATAATAATAATATTTGGACAACTTTTATGGCGCCGTTTAGTGAAACATCTTCACCTCAAAGGCAAATGAAAAATATATAATTATCTAAGTTGCCGAATAACGGATCGTTGGCCGATATCCGGTTATCCGGCTAATTTGCTATCCGTTTCATCTCTAGTTTTAATATTCCCCTGTCTCCCTAGCCGATAAAACCAGTATACTGGATTGCATAGGAATATAAGGTAATGTAAATGAGACCCGGTTCTTGATTCTCAAAAGTTAGAAATGATTAGTAGCCTAGTGTTTCAGTCGTCGACTTTCAAATCCGAAGGTCGTGGGTTTAATCCTCGCTGTTGACCGTCTTTCTCTTTTTCAACAAGCCTATGCTTAGTGAGAAAGATATCAAGTAGTGTATTTGTGTTCACTTCAGGTGAGCACAGATTCATTTCATTTGAAAAAAATAAATACCTTTGTGGGTCATTGATTTTTTTTTTCATTTAACGCATGTTTTTTTTAATTTCTTAACCAATAATTTAATTACACAAACATATGACAGTAAATAATAAAATGATAATAATCTGAAATACAACACCTGGATTTCACATTTTTAAATTCTTTCATCCGATTCAGGTTTGCAGATATAACTAGGTATGATTCCTATGGGATTTTTTGACATATCATGTTTCGCCATCTTCTAACAAACTGGCCAAATGTGATATGTCATGACAGCATGACAATATTTAAAAAAAAACTGTTTATTTCTGTATACTACACAAGCAAATGTATTATGTACATAAAAACAACTGTTTTTTACAGGTTTTAGCAAAATTTAGGGTTTATTGATTTAGATTCTGATTTGTTGAAGGAATTCAAACTTTGAAATTGCTCTCCTGTAAAATCTGTCAAAACTGACATAATATCAACTTTTGCCATCCTTCCACAGACTGTTAATAGTAACATTCTGTGAGTGTCGGAATCGGCTTTCTACGTGTTCTTACCTTTCACTTCGGGTTGGTTCGGCAGTTTCCAAATTCGCAGTATTATTGTACCAACACAAAGATCTAGATCCCTTTGAAATTATTGAATCTGTCATTATTCTCCCATATCTATACGTTTAATATTTGTTTTAAATTAATTGCAATTTGGGTAATTATTCACTTCGCGGGCGTCTTCTATTTTTCACGATTTTTTATAAGAAACATATATCAAATGTATATGCAGATTGGTAAATAAGCATGTTATGGATTGATTTGATAACATTTGAAGTATTTTATCCACCAATTTTAGACTGTAGAGTTACAGTATACCTATTAAAATTTGTTTTCATTGTTAAAAAAAATCGTTAGAGCTGCCTAGCCACAGAACACAATATACTCTCTAACGAGTGCCTAGCTAATAGGAAGTGCCTCTAGAGCCGTAGACGGAAACATCAAAAATTTGGTACGGCGTCCGTAGATCTCCATAGACAATATTTTATCATAGACAACTAAAAATTGACACTTGTTTAGCCGACGATTGACATTGACAGATGATATTAAATTGTCGCTGAGCACGGATTTGATTATTAATATTGTTGAACAATAATGTAATTGTATAAGAAAATTACAACTATCAGCAATAGTAACAATAGAATACTTATTAATGTAGATGTTTTTATTTTTTAGAAGTATGGTTGCCACAATATAACATTTTAGAAGTTAAAACGTAAAAAAATATTTGGTAATTATTGAGTTCGCGGGCTGATACGATGATGATGGTCATGATCCTCAGAATTGAGGGACCGATGAAGATGAGGATGAATATCAATTGCTCTTGAGCTTCTTATTCAATACGTGGAGGCAATTAAAGTAGCTGCTGCCACAATGCATTAAAATAAGCTTGCAAGGATGCATGGTTATTACAGTTGTCACAGTAAAGAATTGTCCGCATTTTTACTATGAAGGTGGATCGAAGCGGGACAATCTGTGACAAAATATTTCTTGTGGAGTTTTCACTTTTTGAGTGGTATTTCTTGCCACCTCTTATACAACTTAATGTTGCATAATAGTATTTAAAGGCTCCTTAGCATCTTTTTCTGTATGATGCAACTTTATTTGATTTTCAATAATCCTTGCGTCTATTATATTTATCAGCCAAAACATTTGGGAAATCTTTGTATCACCAACTTTCATTTTTGAATAATTAATTAATATTAACACTTCACTATCAACCATGCAAAATTGCCAAGTATTGAGACATAAATTTGGGATTCCTAGAATTAGGTAATCCGCCATATTTTTGTAATTTTTTTTATTTTACATAATATCAACGGCTTTCGGCTTTAAACACAAATTCATTTCACGTATTCAAAAAAATATCACTAAAAAAATTATTAAAAAAAGTCACAAAGAAATAAAATTAAAAATTAGTAAAAAAAGACTAAGCTTTATATAAAGACATGCAAATAAAAATTCAAATTTTGAATAATATAGATGTTTAATTATTATTTCCGGATACTAATAGTATCCCATGTATACCCAATGAGATTCGCACGAAAATTCAAACTGTCCTTTGGTACTAATACGAAATTCGCGCCAATTCACGCTTTGACATTAACTGTCATTTGAGTGTTACCATAGTATGAACTGTAATAATATGGCAACACACAAATCTACGGACGCGGGTACGGGATCCGGCTACGGCTCTAGAGGCACTTCCTTAGATATATTATCATTTTTTTAATGTTTCAGGTAAAGATACCATCAAGGAAACCTCCGAAGTGCAGGATATTGCCTGAAAATAAGAGAACAGCATCAGTAGTTGAGAGTTCCCCATCTGTAGCTGAGAGTTCCTTGCCTGTTGCTGAGAGAATACATTGTGAACAGTGCCTAGACGCACTAACTGTTTCTGTCCCAGTTATTGAGGAGTCACCATACTCTCTCATACATAAAAAGTAATGGTGGTTTACTATACCCTTCTTCTGACGTAATTAAAATCTGCAAGATTACTGAGAGGGTTGTCAGGCAACGGTTTTCAGAGACTTCTAGTAAATGTATGCCCAAGAAATATAATACGGATACTCTTTTGATGTTATTAAAAGATTATACTTTATTTTATGATCTTTCGCATCATGTAATAGAACAGTCTCCATTGGACAACCATATTGGTTTACTGACGAGAGCTATTGCCCGAAAATATCTTGATATTAGATTGCATTACATTGCTAAAAGGTATATTGATAGTTCCCTTTCTGTTCGAAAGTCACTCAACAAATTAATTCTTTTCAAAGGATTTTGAGTTTGTTGTATCTGGTTTCCTTTACAAATTATTAACAGTCATCAATTCTCCATATTGTGTTAGAATAATTTTAAATAAATATATTTAAAAGTAAAATACTCTTGTATTATTTACTCATTTTAATACAAACCTATTCCCTATTTCATCAAACATAAGAAAAAAAGTATATATTATTTTGTCACAATATAATCATTTTAAGAAGAAAATATAATGTTTTCTGATACTAGGTGAATAATTTTCATACATTGTCCATACAAATTCACAAGTATGTGGGCCTTCCATGATGGCCGCCGGCTGATTTCCCTTCCCCACTTTTTGGCTTCACTGTCATTCATACAAAGTAGTATAGACGTTCCATCCTCTTACTTCTTACATCCATGCGTCTTGCCTGCGCAGGCAAGACGACAGTATCCGTGAGGGTAAGAACACGTAGAAAGCCGATTCAGGAACGGATCGCGACAGTAATGCACACGGCTGCCATAGTGTAAGAACACGTAGAAGGCATTGTACTGTCACTGTCAAATGGCTGTCATTTGTTGATAACTGACGTGATCTCGTTATTTACTAATATTATTTATTTTTCATTTCGGGTGAACTGTCCATTAATAAATTAAATATAAGTACCGATTTCCTATTTTTGAAAGGTGAGCAAGGTTTTCAAATTTCACGGGTGAATAATAACATTTTTATATTGGTAATTATTTACTTTGCGGGCTTCTACGTTCCAACCTTAACCTAACCTATTAAAATCGTAGTGTTATCATCCGAGGATGTTATCAAATTGACTAACTAAACGACAATTACCAACAATGTCTTCATTTTTTAGACAAAAACACCAATTTTAGAAACAAAAAATAAAATGTCACTCCATGAAGAAAAAGTTTGTATGAGAAAATAGGCATCTTTTAAAATTGATTTTTTACTTAAAATTGGTTAATAAAATACTTAAAATGTTATCAAATCAATCCATAACATGCTTATTTACCAATCTGCATATACATTTGATATGTGTTTCATATAAAAAAATTCTAAATCCATGATTATTTACTAGCTGAATTGTATTCAGTTTATTGAGTACCCAACAGATGCACCTGTATTAATGTACTGATGATTGTAAAATTGTTTTTTTGGTGAAGTATTCAATACATGACACACAAGATTTTAGATTCATAGTCTGTTTTCCATGATTGAAAAATACAATATAAATAAATGATTACATATGACGGATATTGGGAGAAAACAATGATAGTCTGATTGGTTGGCTGGTAGAATTTACCGCTAGGCAATAAGCCTACCCTTTGACATATTTTATTATGTACAATTAAGAATATTATATTTTATAGTCACTTTTTTTTTTAATTAAACATGCAATGTGGTAGCCAAATATCTATATGTTCAATGTGTGTTACAGATTGGTTGAAAACGATGATAGTTCTGAGTAAATATTGATATAAAAATCACCACAATGAAAAAAAAAACAATAAATGTCCAAGCCAGGATGGGAGAGACCAATGTGTGTCGTATTTTATCTCACACACTTATTACAACCTTTCAGTATCTCATGGGGATAAAATAGCTGTCGCCAAAATTAAAACTACTTACCTAGTGTCCGAATAGTTGTGTGCTTACATACATACATGGATTAATAGTGTTTTTTGCTATTTTGATGATACCTGCTATGTGATAGATGTACTTGGTATAATATTGTTGTGATGTTTCATATTTTTTGTAGTTTGGATTCTTCATGTATTTGGGTATGAACCCTTTTATTTTCATTTTGTGGTATAGTTTACTCACTTTTATCTTACATTGATCGACGCAAAGGCTTGCTGCTGTAATGCCGATCAGTGTTAGTGACAAAGGTATGTTAATTATAATATAAATTTGTATATTTGTTATGCTGTTTAATAAACCTAACCATGACATGAAAATGATTTATTGGTTTTAATAAAATAATTTCCATATTTTTTATTCAGTTTTAAACAGGTGCTCACTAATGTTCAGTAAATTGATTCAGTCTTGCAGCGTTAAACTATATTACAGGAATTTTAGTAACCTACAAACATACTATGAAAATGAATTATTTTGAAATGTACAATCAAGGCCCCCTCTTTCTTTGTGAATTGTATAAGTGTGACAGAAGCAAGCAGTGTGTGACAGGATAGTTTGGTGTCTGTTCTCTCTACCTACCGTTACAAGGGAGACATCTGGTCGGAATACATCGATAGAACATTACTTCGCAACCTTATATCCCACCCCAAACTGTTGCGCACAAGTAATGATTTTGCATTACAATAGCCCCTAAATAACACTGTCAGATTTTTCTCAGAGACCTTATTCCTGCAGCATTTGTGTGTAGCGGTTTAATCAACCGATTGCTCACCCCATAATCTGAGAGCATGCGACACAATCTTTCACAGTCCACACGATCATAAGCCTTCTCCAGGTCTACGAATGCACAAAAATGCCTCTGTTGTTTACCCAGCAGCTTCTTAGCGACCATTCGCAGGGAAAAGATCTGATCGGTGCACTCCCTTCCACTCAAAGAAGCACCTTGAACATCCCAAATTTTACTAAATGAGATTCAACAGTGGTCTGCTCATTGAGTTTATCCACTTCTTCTTCTTTCTTGTTTGTTGGAGCTATAGCTCCGCGTCAATATTCTTAATATAATCTAGTGCCCTAGGTGCATCCACTGCCTTCTATATTACAAACCTGGAAGCTAAAAATGGCAACGTTGTAATTGCTAGCATTGGGAGTCCTATTTTGAATGTAATGCTATAATTACACGCTTGCCGTGGCTTGGCAAGCTCCATGCCTTCACAAACCCTTGGACGTCAATTACATGTTGTCGTGCGCACTGTATTTTAATAGATTTGCCGCAATTCCTTTGATCTGTGTCAAAAACCGACACTTGTTGCAAGCGTTGGCAAGCTCACACAAGCCAAGGCAAACACCCTGTTACACGTTGGTATTTGTGGTGGTTTGCCAAGCCGTGGCATGACATTTGTCATACTTATGGTCACTGGCATATTATGACAAATAATAATTATCAATATTATGTGGGACTTTTTATAATGATTCTTACATTATTACCTATAATAATTCAATTAATGCGATAATTATTATTTAAGTATCATACATTTACGAGTTAAAAGAAAATGGGGGTTTGTAAATTAACATATTTTATATTCCTCCTCTCCAAGACAGGCATTGCCTAGTGGAGGGAGTCACTAAATTGTGTATTATTTTTAATGTATTGTTTTTCATTGAATAAAAAAATTATTATTATTATTATATTATTATTATTCCAAATAGCTCTTTATGGGAGTTCTATTTTGAAAAGGACATTTCTCACTAAATATGTGAATCTATATAGGAACATGAAACTTACACAATATTATGAAAATTCAATAATAAATACTACAATTCTTAATGGGTAGGCAGCTTTCACTGTTTTGACCCCCAAGTCTCAGCTAATTTGTAGTAATCTAGTATATTCTTGGAGGACTCCCTGGAGAGGAGGATTATGGTCGGGGGCAGGAGGGAAAGAGGACGATTGCCCACGAAATGGTCCGATCTTGTTAGGCAGGCAACGGGGACCACACTGCATGTGTCCATAAGAATGGCTGAAGACCGGGAGGGAGTTGGTGGGGATACATGGCTGTTACGATCCTCGGCATCGAGGGACCGACTGAAGAAGAAGAAGAGTATATTCTTGAAAGTCATTGGCCGAGAAGTGTTTCAGGGGATTTGAGTAGTATCTTGTTGACAGTTTCTGCTGGTGTCCTCTTAGATGCACATTAGTGTTCATCGTAAACATAGCTGGTAGCATCTATCAGAAATAGTTGCATTCAAGGAAACATATTTCAATAAGGTCTCCCAGAGAGAGATGCTACCATCTGCTAGAGTCTCTCCTTGTTAAATATGTTGAACAATTTCTTTTATTATAAGTATTATTCTTTTAAGTATCAGTGCCTTCAACAGTTAAAAGATATTGTTTGACAATGAGGGTTAAGTAATATAACATTCCTTTTCAAAATATGTTAATTTACTAAAAAAAAACAAACAATAATCAAATAAAACACTCAAATAGTATAGGTAGGCAATTTAAAAAGGTAGACGTAGAATGTACTCAACACGAGTACCTATAAATATTTCAGCAATGTAGGTCTACAAGATTTCAATTTGGAAGAAAGATATAAGAAACAATAAATGTAATCACAAACCAAGACAAAATGTACTGAACATAAACTATGTTCATTAGAAATAATGTGACTACTTCCATTGGATGGATCATCTTAAATGGAATATAATATGAAGGCTAAGAGGACAACACCAATCTAAGGTGTTAAGCGTACCGTGCCGATGGATGAATGGCTGGGGGTTTACCCAGTCTAAACGGTGCATCTCCGATACCTGGGCGCCTCGGAGATTAACCTCAGCCCTTCAGCCGACATGCGGGGCTCTGTCGGCTGTGACTTCTTTTCCCTTGCTAAACCTGGGACGGTCGTGAACGTCAATACAATCACTAATAAAGTGAACCCTTCCTCACTGGATGGTCACCCGGCCAGTGAGGAACTGACTCCATCGGGAGTAACACTATCCACTAGTGTACGTAACATGG
Source organism: Mystacides longicornis (assembly GCA_963576905.1). Lineage (NCBI taxonomy): Eukaryota > Metazoa > Arthropoda > Insecta > Trichoptera > Leptoceridae > Mystacides > Mystacides longicornis. The sequence continues at coordinate 19,002,022 of OY756420.1, read as the reverse complement.
ACATCAAAAAATCCGTAAGGAACCTAGTGTTCCTTAGCAGGAATAATCTATGCACCATCACGGGTCCCTAACGGGGCACTGCAGGCTGAACAAGCATGCACATGTGCACCATAGGGATATTGGACTGTGGCATGTGCAGGGCGTGTGGGGACCCCAATGCACCTCCTGTGCGAGTGCCTACCAATGATGCGTAATAGACACATAAATCTGGGCACTTTCTTGATGTTCCCAGATAAAATTGTGGAGTTCAACGCCAACAAAGTCCTCCGATTCTTCCAGGAGGCTGAACTAAGCGACGAACTCTAGATACAGGGCCAGTCACAATAGTTCCATTTTGGGACGCAGTGACTGCGACCTCCTTGGAGGCAGCAGGCCTAGTAAATAATAATAACAATAGTAATATCATATTGATTCTTATTACAGAAGTTTTATTGGATCTAAAACAAATAATATACTGTTTTCTGTTCTATTATTCACCAGAATACAACGAAGATAATTAGAGGATAACAGTCTAATGGAACTTGCTACACCATCCCGTTTCCTTAGGTTTGTGATGTTGATTATCACATCTTCAGATCTGAGTTCCTGTGGATGTTTTCCAATATTATCATGCAATAACAGCCAGGCCTCATACATCCCTTTATCTTTGGGGTTATTGAAAACTGGAGCAGTTCCCTTCTTTGTAATAGTGCTGTCATAGCTTGTCTTGCATTAAGGCATCAACACCTTTGGGGCATCTGAAAAAACATTATTACATTAATATCCAATAGGATAATTTCTTGAGAAACACTACACATTAAATTGATAAATCATACAATTCCTTGTCCAAAAACTATACATAACCTAGATCTGCGTACATGTACAAAACCTATTAACTGTACTCTAAAGTTATGAATCATAACCTACAAACTGGTATTTGTTTAGTAAAAAACTCAATACAATTGTATGATGTAACTGCAGACTGCTTAAGTTTCTTAAAGATAGACAAAACACAATATACAATACTATTATTATTTATTCAAACAAAATATTCTCCAGTCAGCTGTCAGTCTAGGCTGGTATAAGGAGAACAAAATAATCATAAGTATATAATAAATTGTCAAACACTTTACATAAAGGAATAAAAAAACATACAAAAAGAAACACAAAATAGTCAATAACTAAAGTTAACAATAAAAACGTAAACAATATATATTCAAAATAAATAATGAAAATTTATATATAGGTAGATGCAGTTTAGATATGCACACTAATAATGTCAATATACATGTAAAAAATCATGAAAACAGTTTAGGAAGTAAAAAAGTTGCAGATGATGCTTACCTATAATATGATTTTTAAACCATGTTTTACACTGAAAACACAAAGTGTTGATGATATATTATATCGAACACCTGAATACATACTTTCTATAGCTTAGAAACATTAAATTACGTTTAAAACAGCACTTTCAAACAGAAAAGAGTTATAACATTGCCGACCATACAAAACAACTAAAAACAAAGTCCTTTCTTGCATGACAGAAATCACATCCAGATTCCGGACACTGTCGCCAAACTTTCTAATTCCAGGCTTTTTTATCATTTGTTTATTATATTTTGCAAACAAAGATGCATTTATACGCACACTGAATTATTATGTGAAGTTATTTTTAAATTATCTATATTTTTGCAACTTTTAGAAACGTCAAAAATTTATGTGACAGATTGAACAGTGTTGCCAGTATAGAGTCTTGCTGAGAAATATATTCGTTGATACGTATGCATTTTATGAATGTGGCAACATTGGCAGCCGTGTGCATTACTGTCGCGATCCGTTCCTGCCGATTCCGGCCGGCGCAAAGAATGTTACTATGCATTTGAATGGGGATACCCACAGAAAAAGCAGTAACCCGCTTTCCGGCATGCCCATTTAAATTTTTTTTTTTTTTTTTATAAAAATGCATTGAAACCCAGTACCTACCTTTTGTTTGACATCGCATGCATGTTCCTTAGAGTTTATAATTTGCAGTTCTGGCAAAATATTTATATTTAGTACAAAAAATGTATTTTGTACCTGCCACCAAAAAATGTCGAAATGGAGACCCTGGGTGGGTTGTTCGATCGTTAGTAACAGTTAGTAATAGCTACGGCAATGCATAGAAGTTACCTTGGAGGAATTATTATACCATAAGGAAGTTACGTATCCCCTCTCTTTCCTAATCTAAGATTAAAATAGTCTTTGGTAGAAAATTATTTTCTTTGATTTTGCTCGATTTGAATATTTTCTGTGGTCTATCTCTGACATATAAAATGGCCGATCTTGGTAAATGATGGGTACGAATATGGCAAAGTTATTTAGTGAATAAATCGCTGTATATAAGGAAATGTATGTTTAAATAATTGGATATTTTATAATCAAAGCGAGTTGTAAGTCCTTAATGCGCATTTCAATAATATATATTTAGCAAGTAGGCTATTTTTGTTGTCTACGTCATCTTTGGTTATGTCAAACGAAATTAGTTTCTTAAGATAATATACTAGTTTTATTTGTTTTAGTTTTCAGATTCTTCAAAATGTCGTCTTCAGCCTTATATATTTTGGACGTTAAAGGAAAAGTCCTTATCTCCCGTCTTTATAGAGGCGATATTGATATGGCTGTCATTGATAAATTCATGCCATTGCTCATGGAGAAGGAGGAAGAAGGATTATTAACTCCTTTATTACAAACAAGTGAATGCACCTTTGCATATATTAAAACAAACAATCTTTATATCGTGTCGACTACAAAAAAAAATGCGAATATTGCTTTGACATTTGTGTTTCTATATAAAATCGTCGAAGTTATGACAGAATATTTCAAAGAATTGGAAGAGGAGAGCATCAGAGATAATTTTGTTGTTATATACGAGTTGTTGGATGAACTCATAGATTTTGGATACCCCCAAACTACAGACAGTAAAATTTTGCAAGAGTACATAACGCAAGAAGGTCATAAACTTGAAATGCAACCCAGGATTCCGATGGCTGTCACAAATGCGGTATCTTGGAGATCTGAAGGAATCAAATATAGAAAAAATGAAGTATTTTTGGATGTTATAGAATCTGTAAATCTCCTAGCTAATTCAAATGGAAATGTGCTACGAAGCGAAATAGTGGGTGCTATTAAAATGAGAGTTTATTTGTCTGGAATGCCGGAACTTCGACTGGGGTTAAATGACAAGGTTTTATTTGAGAGCACTGGGAGAGGAAAATCTAAGTCCGTAGAATTAGAAGATGTTAAATTCCATCAATGCGTGAGATTATCCAGGTTTGAAAATGATAGAACCATCTCATTTATCCCTCCTGACGGGGAATTTGAATTGATGTCCTACAGACTGAATACACATGTCAAACCATTAATTTGGATTGAATCTGTCATCGAGAGGCATGTTCATTCCAGAGTTGAATACATGATTAAAGCTAAAAGCCAATTCAAGCGGAGATCGACAGCTAACAATGTGGAAATAGTTATACCCGTACCTACAGATGCAGACTCACCCAAGTTCAAAACCACTATTGGGAGTGTGAAATATACCCCGGAGCAAAACGCCATCACTTGGTCCATCAAATCATTTCCCGGTGGCAAGGAGTACTTGATGAGAGCGCATTTTGGCTTACCTTCCGTTGTATGCGAAGACACTGATGGCAAACCTCCCATTCACGTCAAGTTTGAAATACCATATTTCACCACGTCTGGAATTCAAGTTCGTTATTTGAAAATCATTGAAAAGAGTGGCTATCAAGCATTGCCTTGGGTGAGATACATCACTCAAAATGGTGATTATCAATTACGTACCAACTAATGTTCATTGCTATGATCAAAATGTATTCATTTCTATGATTGGGAATCCAAATCTATTTTTATAAAGCTGTGATGCTACTTATATTTGATGAATTATTCAACATGAAATTTTTTAATATTCCAACATTTATTTAATATTTCCCTTCACATTACTTATTGACATATTTATTAATTTGACATAAACCATTGAAGGTGAATGACTGTCCTAGATGGACATTTCGGTGTAATTATTTTTAACGCAGATAACTTGAGTTTGTAAACAATGTCAAATTTTGATTATCGTAGGAAAACTCGAAATGAAGCCTCGTTTTTATAAATATATTTTTTTGGCTACTTTTGATTAAAAATTAGTAGTTTTCTTGTTAATTAGCATTAGTTTAAAGAAGCATATAAACACGTGCAGCAAGATTTTATGGTTGTACTTAAGTAGTTATTATATTATTTGTATAAACCTACATTTATATCAATTAATTTCTTACTTTACCCTAGACAGTTTTATTTTATTATTTAGAAAAAAAAAACTTTTTTTTTTTTTTTTTTTTATAAAAATGAATCTGTGCTCACTCAAAGTGAACACAAATACACTCCTTGACTCTTTCACAGTAAGCTACTTAAAGCTTGTGTCGTGAAAGAGGAAGATGGTCGGCACCTGGGATCGAACCACGACGTCCGCAGTACGAAAGCCGGCGTTGTAACCGCTGGGTCACCAACCACTTCAACTTTATTTTTATTATATTCCTAACAATTATTTTTATCATGAATCTAGGTTCATACTAGTCTCTATAAGATGGACAAATAGTTGAAATTAAAAGTATAAATAAAATTAATTATTTGAAAGTAATTTTTTAAAGAAATTAACCATTCTACACTTAAATTTTTTTATTTCTTTTCTCTGTCAATTAAAGTATAGCACATAGGCTATTTTTTATGTCATTTACGTTTTCACATTCCATTTTTTATGTAATTTAATATTATTACTATTGTTTGATATGTACATGAATTTTTTTCTATTTTAGATTTAAAATATTTTCAATGTCAACGCATTTGAAATTTTGATGATTGTTGAAAGATTAGATATAATAATATGTTATAAATATATGAAATATAATATGTTATGTAACAAATTTTTTATTTTCAATGAATAACTTTTGGTTTTTTTTAGTTAAATATGTGTTTACTTCAAATTATTTGATGTAATATATTTATTTTCCTAACTGCAATACAGTTGTTCTTTGTTTTTGTACTATCAATTAAACACCAAGAATCACTCAAAAAGATTAACTTGACTTAGTTGAAAGCTGTATGGCCCTAACGCAGTAGCGAAAACTTTGTTGAATCTGCCAATTTGATGAACATTCCATAAATCCCACTTTGACAATTTTGATTATATTTTTTTAATAAAACAAAAATTATTTGATTTTGATATTACAGCACTCTTATTGCAGTTACCGCATTATGTATTTAGTGCTGATGTTCCGAGTTTGGCTGGAGTGGGGCTTAGTGTTGTTAAAACAAAGTGGTTAAAGAGTTATCTAGTTGGATGGTTTAGAGTAGAAACAAAATATTAAGAGTGATGATATCATGCAGACAACGAAAGTACCATCCAAGTTTCAAGAGTGAATATACTGGTAGCCTGAGTTTTTCAGGTGGGGACGTACATCTATGGTCAGCCCTTTAGGCGCGGTAAGCCCCAAACGTACACATACGGTCATAGTACCACACACATTAATGATCTTGGTGAAGTTGGACAAATGTATAATGACAGAATGAACATCATGGATAAATTATTTATTTGATGAGTGTCTTTATGTGCAAGAAAGAAGAGATCGTAATGTGTGGTACAAGTCCTGTTCACGTTGTAACAAGTCAAGCTTGATGACATGCGGCAGTCTGATGGGTTTTCCAATTCCATATTATCTATGGTCCAATTCTACGGACAATAGTGATATTTCAGTAAAGCGACAAAATTGCTTTCTATTTTGACTGGTGATTGATCCATATGTAGTATCTCATAAAAAACAATTTTTAACTACTTTTTTAATATTTTAGTTTAGGGAACTGTTATTTTTCTTATGACTATTATTTTTGGAATGTAATATAATAAAATTGAATATGTATTATGGACAGTGATTGGAACTGTTTTTAACAGATGGAGTTCTAATTTTTTAAAGGAAACTAATAAAAAAACATTTATTTAATTTAAATGATTAATAATAATGAAAATGTTAACACATCATCTTAAAATGATTTTGTTGTAGTTAGAATTTATAATATACACATAATATTATCATTTTGCATTTTTTTTAGTATATACCTTTACTATCAATTTTACGTTTCACATAGCAGAACTTGGTCTGGATTCTGTAATACAAACAAGGATTTTGTCGACTCTGTTTATTACATCCAAATACAATGCTTTTGGGATTGGGAGATATTAAAAAAACTACAGAAAATCATGTCCAAAATAAGGTTTGATTTGTCAACTTAAGCTTTTTGGAAATTTGTATCAGTCATAGCTTGTTGATGCAATCTGCATCTGAGTAACTTAAATGCCCATTAATTTACTTCAGAAATTAATTTCCTCTACTGATCCTGTACAAAAGCTGATAAACATAAAAAAGGATTAATTCAAGAAAATACCTGCAAATGAGACTAACAGATAGATGCCCTAAAAATTTGTGGAATGCAAAATCCTGCCCTATTATGATATTAGATCAATCTGAGCTACTGTGTAGTGATCAAATGGTATGATTTTTGCCGTTGTCTTAAACCATAGTGGCAAGTATCTTTCTGAAAAGAGGTAAAGAAAAAAAGGTAATTAAATAAAACTCACAGCTAAAACGTATTAATGAAAGTGCAATATAATATAAATTTATTAGCAGAGAATGCTATAACAAGGTATGCAGTACACAAATCATTTCAAAATAGGTAGGTATGTTTCTATTCGTATAACATGGATATTGCAATATAATTAAAAAAATAATCAATAGTATAAGGAAGTATTATAGTTTGCTCAAGTGTTGAATAAATCAGGGCATTGGGATTTAACTGTTCCAAGCAGTGTAGTAATATATTTAGGGATCTTTCAAGTACTACGTAACACAATATAGAGAGGGGGGGGGGGTTGTCTTTTAAAATGTTATTGTGTATGCGAACAAAGGTATTTAAGTGATGTTCAGGTACCTAGCGTAAATTACGTAATAATTGTGATTTTTAAGTATACTTATGTAATAGTCATAAGGGTGTTACCCAACGTTTAGGGAAAGGGAAGAGGGGGAACAAAAAACATTATAACGAGTTTCATGGGGGGGACAGTAATCTCAAAAAATTGCGTTATGTAATACTTGAACGGCTCCTTACTGACAGTCATAATATTATTTATTTATTTATAAAAAATCTGTGATAAAATTATTGCAAAAAATCAATTTGTTACATAAATTAATGTTACTTATGTAAAAATGTGTGAAATCACATTAAATTATTAATATATTACTATATTTTATAATGTACACATACACAACTAAATTATATCTAAATACATACAATAATATTATGCTCACTGTAAATTAATATCTTGTTTGAAATGTCATAGCATAACTTAAGAGTAAACTAAAAATATGTACAGTGTTTATAGATTAGTGCAAAAGAGAGATCATGTGTTAATATTTTTTAACTATAAATTACATAAATATCAATGATAAGCTGTGAATAAGACATAAAAATATATTATAGGAAATATGCAAAACATTGTTTGGAAAGATTGTGCATAACAAAATATTTTCCGACGTAAGTATCTAAGTATCGTTGTACCAAACTATTTAATCATTCTTCTTTGTATTATTAAATATATTATAAAATCTTGCAAATTATTATCACAAAATGAAAGTTAATTTCAAAATAAAGCAGCACAATAATATTTTTGGTAGTTACTTGAAATATTTTGTTGATTAAATAATTATTGTTATGAACAAGTACAAAGTGTGGAAAAAAGTTAATTAGTAGTAAATTAATCATTAAAAAAAGTAATACAGAAGTATGAGTACCATCGAATTTGCATTATTCCTTTGGAAAGTCAATGAAGGGTTGTGTTATTAAAATTTCAGATGATAGCTAATTTGCAAAAAGTAAAAAAAAATGAAGTTACATTGATAATATTGCTGTAATATTTGAGGAAAAATTAAAAAAAAAAAAAAAAAAATACAATAAAACAGAACAGTGACTGCGTCTTTGTGTTTTTATAAAAAATAATAAATTGTATTAGAACAAAATATACAAAATGAAAATTAAGTTTGTGTATTTATTTAATTGCATCTTTGTAATTTTGTTTTTATTGTTTTTTAGTTTTGTTATAAAGTTTATTACATGGTAACCATTAAATTTAAATTAAACTTGTATATTCCCAAGTAAGTATTAATAAATAAATATAAAAAAAACTTAAATAATTGATTGACCAAAAGTTCAATTCCAATGATCCTTATTAAGTTTTGTGATAAATAAAATTATGGTTAAAATTTAAAAGTAAAAACATAAATAAAAAAATATAAATTTATATAACTGAGAGCGAATATATAAAAATCTATACCAGCTTCAGAACTATATTAAAATCATGCTTATTAGGAACTCAGTATTAAAACAAAATCAGTAAAAAAATATAAAAAATAAAGACAAAATTAACATATTCATCAATAAAGTTATCAGTTAAAATGCTTTTTATATAATGTACATAGGTAAATAAAATATGTAAAAAATATATCTCCTTGTGACAAGGCAATTGCTTCCTATTGGTTGATGGTGAAGTTATCTAAATTATACATCATTAAAATATTGCTTCTTCTTTAATAATAAACTGTATATGATGTCAAAGATTGCACATGAATAATTCTCAAACATTACTTAATATATGTGTTAAATATCTAAGCTTTTATAAGAATTATTACTGTGACAGAATCTATCTAAAATGTATAAAATTAGTTAAAACCAAAAAAAATAATATATATAATCTAATTTTGTCAATGAATAACTGTAAAAATGGTCATGTTTAGCTATAGTAACTTACACCAAAGTAACAAATTTCTTAGTAGGTATAATGTTTTCAAGTTAATTTGATTAAAGTGCAATGGGTTATATTAGTAGCGTAAAAAACTTAGATAAACCATTTGAGGTGAAAAGTTCAATTTAGATAAAAAAAAAATGACAATAAAAGAGATTCTAGCTGTCATGCTGATGATTATTTCTGCAACAATTTCCGCACGAATTTGTTGCATGATATGTGTAGAAAATTCAGTCCAAATTAAATCAATTTCGAGTGCATCAAATAATAAAAATATTCTATCTACATAAAATCTACTTATCTAGTTTAGATTCTCAAAGCGTTGAAACATTAATATAATAATATCGATATATATTCTAAACAAATTTCACGAAATACAACAATGATAAACATAAAAATTATTAACAAAATAAATCAAATTGAACATTGTATAAAATAGAATTAAGTGGAATAATGAATATCGATGTTATAGAATCGTAACAATAATTGAGTATTATCTACATACGCCGTCCTGTATAACCTATCATATATGTCGACGGCATTATCTCAGAATATGTAAATTGTCTTTGAAATTTGACCTAACACCATCAATATGTTCGTTACAGTTTAAGACTTTCAGAAAATAACATCCATATTTAAGAGAGAGCAGAATTCAAGAACATAAAATCTTCAGATTTTCGACCTTTTGTTTTTTTTTTTTATTTATGACCTTTTGGGATAGCCAATTTTTAAATACTTATATGTTTAATGTGTCAGTCTCATTATCTGAGACGATTTTATTTAGTTAAACTGGTTTCCCATATTTTAAAGAAAGTGCCAAACGCGAGAATAGATGTGCACAAACCAAACTTCACATATAGACCACAAGCCTTAGAAATAAGATATAGCAATTGCACAAAATCTATAACATAATGTAAATATAGTCACAAAATTGTTTTTTTTTTGAACAGCATATCAATTCTTTCTTTATAAACAATTTCAAACTAAACAGTTATTGTTTTTTTAGTTTTCTACTATTGTTTTAATCAGTACACAATACCTAATCTGCAGGTAACATTTTATACTTACAGGACACAATAAAACTCAATTGTTTGAAGTTGTGTGTAGGTATATTATGTAAATTTTCAAGATTAGCTCAACCCAATTTTGTAAAAGCTATTAATGTCAAATAATGAAGCATTAATAATTCCATTTAATAACTTATTCATATTATATTAATTAATATTGCGTAGATAAAAAATAATTTAGTGGAAACTTATTACGATTGACCATTTTATCAATTTTCATCTAATCCAAGATTCCATTGATGTTTAAGAAAAGTAGCTACATTGTTAATTTAAATGTTAAGATACATCATTCCTTATTGTAAGAAGTATCCATAAAATATTTGCATTAAACTAGAAATGCGTTTATACAACCTTTCCACAACAGGACCCGTCTCCGAGTGAAGCAGTTTTACCGTTGATAGGTGTTGAACTAGTATCATATCGAGGTAATTCCTTACATTTAGCTTGCTGTAAAAAAATAAAGTGTAACATGTTATGTGTTGAAAATTCTATAAGTGCATGTTTGCGTATATCTAATGTGAATTTGTGTTCACTTTGAGTGAGCACACATTCATTAAGTATGAGACTTACCTCCATAAGTTCAACTGCTATTTCTATAAATAACCTTTCTACATTTTCTGATTCTTTTGCTGATGTCTCTAAGAAATACATTCCGTTTCTTTGTGCAAAATCCTCCCCCACATGAGTGGGTATCTCACAATCTTCTCGGTCTATTTTGTTACCTGAAGAAAAATTAACAAAGAAATTTACAATGGAAACACATATTAAAACTTAGAGGGACATTAACGTAACATTTAAAAGCTTTTAACAACTCACCCACTAAGATCTTCAAAACCTTGCTACTTGCATACTCATCTATTTCTCGAAGCCAATCCGGCAAGCAATCAAATGTAGGCTGGCACGATATATCATAGACTAAAATAAGCGCATGAGCTGATCTGTAATAGCTCTGAGTGATGGAGCGAAATCTCTCCTGTCCAGCTGTATCCCAAATTTGTAACTGAAATAAAACCACAATACAATATTAGAAAATAATTCACAACTTATTATTTGAATAATGCAGATGACGAAAAAAATTATATGTGAAGTTATGCTACAAAAAATGATTTGTAAGAACTGAAGCAAGAATAGAAAGTCATAAGACAACAATCTACGATGTGGACTTTTTGGGCAAGACAAACACTTTTTCTGACTATCCGTACAAGTATGTGTATAAGAGTATTACGTATAAGACCGAAACATGCAGGAATTGTGACTCATGAGAGAAATGAAGTCACGAAGGTAAGAATTTTGACATATCAAGTATGTATTTGAAGTATGTTCAAAGCCTTACAAGAACCGTTGGTGTATCTTAAGCTTTTCATGATGAGTACAAGGATATAAGATAGAAGAATGAAAAAGTGATCATACTAAGCAAGCAAACATGGAATCACTAATGCACTGGGTTCCTAGGGAACGGTCCGTCGTCTGACAAGACGGCAGTCTTTCAAAATTATATGATATGGCAATGTTTTTTGTTACTACGGTAACAATATTGACAAGGTTCTCAACTGACATATTCACAGCTGTTTATAGTAGCGACGTATTCGTAGGAAAACAAACCGTAAGGGCATACAAATATATTCAAATGCCTTTAGTGATTCCATGTTAGCTATTGAAAATTGTATGTTTTCGGTACAAAGAATTGTCAAATAAAATTATTAGGTAATTCACTATAGTGTTAAAAAAGGCTGGCTAAAATTTATACTGAATCACATTAATAGCAACAAGAGCAAAAATCACATAATTGGTATTTAGTTGCAATATATCTACCCATTAATTAATCTTTAATATTATGTTACTGAACCATTATTTCATATCAAATAATTACATAAAAAATACTTATTAAATTATTATGAGCATGAACATTTCATAAATATTTATGAGAAATTTCACTGTTGCAAATATTACTAACACAACAATGTAGGTACCTACAAAACTTTTTATTTCAAACTAAAACTGAATAGCAATATAAAAATCGAAAAACAAATTAATTTTTTTTTGGTAAGAGTGAATGAAGTAATCTTATTATGCTATTTGTAAATCGTCATCAAGGGCTTTATTCCTTTTTTGTAGCACATTCTCTTCTAGCAGTAGTGATACTCGTTCATTATGTGTAACAGGGTTCAAGAAAGTATTGTGGATAATGAAAGGACGTACAAGAATAACATTTTCTGATTAGGGTTGTCAACATTTATTGCCACAGAATCAGAATTGCTGTATTATCATAGGCTACCAATTCCCTAGGTTTTTTAAATTTAAATTAATAAGTTAACACGAATCCAATGGTTTCTTTCTCTCTCTTGAATGTATATTGTGAAAGTAAAAGAACTCTCCCTTCACTGTTTAGACGAATTTTGTAGTTTTCATTGTGCTTGTTGAAGAAGGATTTCAAATACGATGAATTTACTTCTTTAAATCAAATATTAAATGTTTATTTAGTAAGGATTTATGAATGCAGAATCACAGTGTATACATTTTTTAACAGCAATTACCATTTCCGTTTAAGTACAGATAAATTTGACAACCCTACTTTCGATACACACTGTTTATAATGGAATAGAATTTCATGAGCTTGAAAGTTTAAAATACTAACTTTTCCACTTCTGTGTCGCACTCTTAATATAAAATATGATGAAAGTAAACTCTCACCTTAACTTTTTCATTATCAACTTCCACTGTTTTTATCATAAAATCTACTCCAATTGTTGCACCCTGACCAGGGGGGAATATTCCCTGTGTAAATCTTCTTACAAGACATGTTTTTCCAACTCCAGCATTACCAACTAATACAACTTTAAATAAAAACTTATAATCCTCCATTATAAGAGCTAAAATAAAACGGCGTATTTGTAGAAATATATATACATATTATGATATTTTAAGAATTAAGAAAATGTGCAGGCAATACTACTGTATAATATTTGAATAATTCTTTTCAAATAATTAAGTACCTGTTCTTATCATTATGATAAGATTAAAACAAAGGTTAGTTTGAGGTGCCAGACTATTTATTTAGCAGCGTAATGTTATATTTACTCAAGTCTGCATTAATCCTTTTCTTATCACAATTTAAAGATAATATATTATTATATCATGCTTTTTTATATATTAGTATTCTAATATATTGGGTAAAAAAATAAACCAATTTTTTTACCACTAAAATTTGATAAGGCAAAATGTCTTTAAAATTTATAATATCCATTCAAAATAACTCTCTATTCAGTGCATGATATTATCAATCATCAAGAATTAATAGGTACGCTGTTTACCTTCTGTTTCACCCCTCAACGGGGATGAGCCTCAAGTATGATGTCACAGTTGAATGAAACTATATACAGTACAGGAGAAAAGTAAACCTTCAATGTTTGTTCATTTGAACGCCTTAAGAAGATTTATTATAAAAATATACAAGTAAAAAGTAAGACGCAAGAATATGTCGGTTATTTTGCACTAATAAAAACAGATTCTATTTTTAAAATAAGACCAAAAAGGTTTTGTAAATATCGAGACCTCACTGAATTGACATTTCACTGAATACAGTTTAGTTATCCATAGGTATACACACAAGTAGACATAATAACGGCGATGTCATTGATATAAATTTTCTTTTCTCTATAACTTTGCTGTCATTTTATAACTTTTGTTTTGTAACATTTTATAACTTGTAGAACATTTTGGAAACTACCTACTAGGTATTTATAAAAGTTTTTTCCAACGATTTTTTGAAATTATTGTTATTTTGTATGATTTATTTTCTTTTCTCTATAACTTTGCTGTCATTTTATAACTTTATATGACATACTGTACTTTAGTACATGGAAAATTTTGGAAAATAACTACTAGGTATTTATAAAAGTTTTTTCCTTGTTTTTTCCAATGATTTTTTGTATTTTTTTAAATTGTTATTTTGTATGATTTGATTGTATACAAGTTTTTCTTTTAGGGGTAAACGCATGCCAAGCTAGACTTCTCAAAAGTATCAAATATTTTATGATCAACTCGGCCTTCTTTTTTTCGTTCATTATCAATTAGCGCAGAGATATTTCCAAGCCACACAATTAATAGGGTATTTGACTAATTTCCAGAAACCGTTTTAAATTATTCTACGATACATTATAAGCACATTCTCTTTATATTTTCTGAAGATATGCCATATTTTATATGAAAATCATGTTTAAAGTTTAAATATCAAAAAACGCGCGTAAAACGCTGTCTTGTATAATGGCGCTGGTCACGTGGTGCATTTTACGTCACACTTCTGTATTGGTATGAGGTTGATGACTATCATTTACACGAGCGGCTCGGGGATGCATCGGAGCAACCAATAGCGTTCTGTCGTGATGCGCACGCGCGTTGAACATATAGGTAACTGATATTATCAATTTTCGACGAAAAGTCTCAACTTCGCGGCAGACGAGTGGTTAAAACCGCCGCCGTTCGTACTGATGGTTGTAGGTTCGATTCCCGGTGCAGGCCGTTTTTTTCTTTTTCTTTTTTTTTCTATTTATATGTTTTTTTCTGTGAAAGATGTCTAAAGTGTATTTGTGTTCACCTTAGAGTAAGAGAATACTATGGAGGGAGCGATAGGTATATTTCCTATTGTTCTCGCATGAAGCCGATTTTTAGACCTGCACGAACTTCACTCTTGTACTTTTTATGGCAGTCTGTGGAGCGATATTTGAATCAATTTGAATAGTGCGTTGTGTCAAAGTGACTTGTTCATGATAAAAGCTGTTTTTTTTCTCCAAAACATAAATTTGTTTGCATTATTTTGTGAATTAATATTCAAAATTAAACATCATGTGGAAATGTAGTGTTTTTGGGTGAACAAACGGCGATAAAGATAAAAAAATGGGTATTTCCATGCAAGGGTGAGTATCGAAGTTTATTTGTAATATATTATCATATATAACAACTTTTCTCTAATATTTCATAAACCTGATATATAAAGATGTATTCTTTTATTGTTATACGTCATTTATTATTGAAAAATTGAATTAAAAATAGTATTTTACTTAAAATAATGATTTGTTGTGTGTAGTGACGCCAAAACGGCTCATCGATGTTATAATCGAATAATTATTTTTGATATTTTTTTGACCTGTAAAGCTTTACTTATCGATATTGAATTACATTTGTATATTTAAAATAAAATATGTATATTATATTTATCTTTCTGTGAAAAAATAGTAATTTCGTACGACATAATGAGCTATTTGTTAGCTTGATTTTGTGTAAACATTTTAGTATATCATGACAGAAAACAATATTGAATGTGAATTTAAATGATACACTTGTCTTATTTTCTAACTGTTTGTATGTTTTAAGATTTTCCAAAGATGATGGATGATGGGCAAAGGCAATGGATTGCAGCAGTAAAAAGGGAACATTGGACACCTAAACATACTTCATGTATATCGTCGGGTCCGTACACTTCCATCCATCAAATATCCACCCTAGTCCTAGTGGATATATTATACAAAAATTGGAAATGTAACAATAAAATGATTTTTCTTGTAACATTAATTATCAAAGGAATATAAACATTTCCATAAAATGACATCTTTTTTTTATTTTTCATAACCTTATAATTAATGACAACCATTACGCATTTCAGTTTTCTAAACTAAGTACATAATATGTGTATGATGAAAAATTCCGCCACGTTTTGACAAGCACTCATCATCTTCATTACTGCCTTGGTGTGAAGCCTGCTTTCACTTGAGCTTGTCAAAGCATCGTGAGATTTTTGATAACACACACACACACGCTGTGAAGTAATTCTTAACAAAATTAACATCATATCATAACCTACGTGAAAACAAAAAAAAAATACTTATGCACTTTATTTCAAAAACAATTTATGATATAAGCGTTCTCATACGATGGTTTTTAATGGGCTATGAAATTCGATGTAATTGTGTCATACATTGATCATCGATGACATCTGTAGCATTGGCATCCATATGGAGCCAACTTCACTTTATCACTTTTTATGGCCCTGCCGCCATTTTTAGGCTTCATTTTTTCGCAATTGTGCTCCCTCCATAGTATTCTCTTACTCTAAGGTGTTCACTTTGGCTGAGCACAATTCATTAAAAAAATTAGGTTCGTTAGGACAGTTTCTACTATTTTCATGACTAACAATCATGAAAATAGGTTAGGTTAGGTTAGAACATAATTATTAAGGGGGGTTTGGGGGGCGGAGCCCCCCATACCTCTTCACATGCACCCCCGAATCCATTTTACCCTCTGAAAACCGAACATATTTGAATTTTTGGTGCATTTGAATTGTTGACGCATTTCAATTTTGGCGCGAATCTGTTTCCCCGTACATTCATACTAGGCTACCCGTTCAACGCGCTTGCGCATCACGACAGAACGCTATTGGTTGCTCCGATGCATCCCCGAGACGCTCGTATCATTTACCATGGGGTGACGTCACCTTGACGTCACGGGGACCACAACTTATCACAAGGCGTTTTCATCGGTGACTAGTTCCATAGAAATATTTGGATTTTTATTACGTGTTTTTATAAAAAAATAAGCCTATTTAAGTTGTAAAATAAAAGAAATAAGCTTTCTTGGGCCATTTTCAAACAGGATGACCACAATCTGTATCTTATTTTTCATAGTGTCAAATACCCTATTATTACTTCAATAAGATCCATCTGTACTAATACGCCTTAAATGCCTTCTTTAATAATTTATCTAGGTATGTCCATCGAAAAAATAAAGGGGCAAAGGGAATAGGTATTTCTTAACGGAAATTCAGGTCTTCTTCCAAATCATCACCACCTATATAATTATAATACAGCTGGTGGTGTTGTTCCAAATACGCTGACTATTTTGTGGACAGCTCCAATATTCAATGATTGTTGGGGAAAGGCTTTCTTTTTTCGTGATTTGTGTGAATGACTCTTTAGAATTTTATAAGATCCCTTAGCCCTTTATAAGATACCCAACATTTTCAGTTTTTAATCATTTTGTAATAAGCCCATTTTTTATTATTTAATGAGGCTTTCCACCCGAAATCTAATGAACGAGCCTAATAAATTTTTAAATGTAGTTGTGCAATTTTTTTTTCATTTCTATTCCATGGTCAAAAAACAGCATCAGACGGTTTTCTTTGGAGCTTCTGTGATCTGTTTGACAAATGGCCGTCACAACAGTGGGCGTGATAAATCTTGATGAATGTTTTATATGAAGTTTTAGTGTTTTTACGGATATTGTGATTGTTTTTACTTTATACATTTGCTTAAATTGAGAATTTAAGTAGAAAGCGGCTATTTTTTGGTACGTATTTAATGTATTTATATAAATTATCGTAGGTGCAATTATGATGCAAAATTTGTGCATTAATATACTTCTGATTTAGTGTATTGCAAACATTCTGAATATCATTTTGTTATTTTAAATTTAATCACAATTTATTATTAAGCTTAAAAATATTTCATTTGCTAATTTAGATTTTATCTAATTCGATTAGTCATCACCATTTATTGTAATCGATACTTCTCTGCAGTGGTATTTTACAATATAATATTAGTCTTATAACTTCAGTAGGAGATGCATAAGAAGACGTTCTGTTTATTTTATTATATTGAATACTTACAAAGTGCTTAGTTATCTACCCAATCTTATCCTAATAATCTCTAGGGTTTTAAAAACTTCATGTTTAGTTTGTAAGATAATGGAAAATATGTCACATCTGCTGGTTTTACAAGTGAATTAAGAGATAAATTGATGGGACCCCCGAATCTTTTACTGGTTGTTGATTCAATTCCTTTCAAGATATATTTTTGCATGAATGTAGAAAGTATGTGTTCTTAAGAATGGATCCAAATGAAATGAAAAAAAATGCTTGGGCAATAGGTACTAATAGCCCCGGTATCTAATACTAATATCGTCTAGAACTGGCATGTTGAACATGTTGATGACTCCCATGATGTCTCCCAAAATGTCAAGGATTTGCATTTGACCATCTGAATGGCAAACATTCTTAACCTTCCAAACAGCAGTAGACAGTCGTATTAAATATATATATATTTCTGTGAAGAGGTGGTCACGGAGAGAAATATACGATGCGTGAACGAAACGTTTTGGGTACTCCGTGTACTCAGGTTGGCTCTGAAAAGAGCCTTTGGTCGCCCGACGTTTCGATTGGATTCCACCAATCATCATCTGGGGCAGATGGGAAGCCGCTGCTGCATGGAAGCAGCTGATTCCCAGCGGCTTCCCATCTGCCCCAGATGATGATTGGTGGAATCCAATCGAAACGTCGGGCGACCAAAGGCTCTTTTCAGAGCCAACCTGAGTACACGGAGTACCCAAAACGTTTCGTTCACCCATCATATATATATATATATATTTACACAAAAATGCACATTCTTTTGTATAAATATAGTTTAAATTTGATTGGTTGTATTTAGTAGCATATTGTGTTACTGTTAGGTACTGTTTGTATACAATGAATAGAACTTTGACGGAGGAGTAGTTTGATGATCTTAAGTGTAGGTAATTAAATGTTCCTCCTGCTGTGGTCTTAAAATGACCAGTAAATGTAGTAATGGCAAGGCAAAAAAATAGTCTAAAATGAAAATGATGTAAGTCATTTACCATTAACTGAAAAATTAATTTAACCCAATGAGAAATGTCTCAAAAGTGGGTACTTGTCAAATTTATTTCATATTTAGCTTTATTTTATTATATAGGTATACCTACTCTATATCTATTATAGTGATGCAGTTAAAATTCTTTGAAATATTATGCTAGTAATTTGAAGAAGCAATTGTTGTAAAAATTGTTTTATCATTATTGTGAATATTTTGATGTTTTAGGATGGCTATTGGTTTCTATCCCGTTTAAATATTCTTATGTAGAAAATTTATATATCGACCAAGAAACAGTTTCTGAAATATAGTCAAGATGGCTTGGAGATTCAAAGCATCCAAGTATAAAAATGCTGCTCCCATTGTCCCCAAGCCTGAGGCCTGCATCCGAGACATATGCGTGGGCTCCTACCAGACCTTTGGAAATAACATATGTGCGTCTGCTTCTGTTATGGCATTTAACTGGGAGCATGTGGGTCAGAGCTTGGCAATATTACCTTTGGACGATTGTGGAAGAAAGAGTAAAACCATGCCATTATTACATGCCCATTCAGATACAATCACTGATATGGAGTTTTCTCCATTTCATGATGGCTTATTAGCTACTGGATCTCAAGATTGTTTAGTAAGTGTTAACACTCTTATCACAATGTTCTAATATTTACAAATTACTAGCTGACCCAACATACGTGTCCTGTCTTAACTATGAATATTGAATTCAAATGGGATGTTTTCTGGGGAGCTTCTGTGTAAGAACACGTAGAAAGCCGATTCTGACCCGCGCCGACCGGCTCAAAGATTGTTGTCTATGGTTTCAATGCATTTAAATGGGAATGCCGGAAAGCGGGTTCCTGCTTTTGCTGTGCGCATCCCCATTCAAATGCACAGTAACATTCTTTGCGCCGGTCAGCGGTGTCGGAATCGGCTTTCTACGTGTTCTTACCCTCTGACAAGACACACTAGGTGGCAGCACTTCTAATCAAGTCTAAATATTATGACAGCTGATTATCAGTGTTGCCAACGTGGGCGATTTATCGCCATTTGGGCTATTTGGAACGAGAATCGGCGACCAAAAAATCTAAAAGGCGGGAGTTCACTAAAAAAGGTCATTTAGTATCCGGAAAGGTGAAACTTCGCTGAAAGGAAAGTAGCCCAATTGGCGACCTGTCGCTTTTTAGATTTTTTCGTCGCCGATTCTCGTTCCAAATCGCCCATGTTGGCAACACTGAATTTGACATTAGACCGGGTTAGCAAGGGCGCCTCTGGTGGCACAAAAAGGAAAAGAAAAACATCTCATTGGTAAAATGATAAATAATTAATTATTTTATCAATATAATTCCGACTGTTGCATCTGTTTTAAATGATATTATTTAGATCACACATTCTTTCAATTTCACCAACTATCAAACAATAGCTGACATGTCAAACTCTATAAGGTTACATTAGAAAAATTAATATGGTCGTTAAGTTTTCTAAAACTCTCTATTGAACTTTTTAAATTTTTTCTTTCATCAGAACCTTTTCTTGACACACATACCTACCACAAAAAAATAATTTGTGAATTTGGTCTAGCTTTTCACGTGTGATGCCGTGACCAAGGATTCTTTTTTATCTATATAGATTGTATAATACCAACTAACTTTTGTATTTAGGTAAAAATTTGGAATGTGCCTGAAAATGGTCTGACTGAATCCAAGTCTGATGCCGAATGTACTTTATCACAAAGGCAGCGCAGAGTGGAGACTGTTGGGTTCAATCCTGTGGCAGATGGACTGCTGCATGTGACATCAGCAAATTTCTTTTCTCTTTGGGACTTAATTACCCAGCAAGAAGTGTTCAGTATGTATTTTGAATTGTTCACTTTTTCGAAGTTAAAATCATTTTTATTACGGATGATTGTCATTTTGAACATTTCAGTAAACGGTGACCATGGTGATGTGATTCAGTCTGCTTCGTGGAGAAGAGATGGTAAATTGATCGCTACATCTTGCAAAGATAAGAAGGTTAGAATATTAGATCCTCGCTTATCAAATCCTGTTACCAATGTGGCAAGCAGCCATCAGAGTATTAAAGACAGCAGAGTTGTTTGGCTTGGGGACCAAGACAGGATTCTGACTACAGGTACTGTTATTGAATATTAAATCTGAACTTTTTACAAGATAATAATATAAAAAGAAAAACATAATTGATTGACACAATACTTTTTTTTTTTTTTTTTAATACCCTTTGCACTCGTTGTCGAGTGATTTGGGTTGACACAATACTTAAACACAGTGAATTTAGTCGCCCTTAGGTCCGTATAGAGGTTGACAATAATCATGTGAAAATAAATATCAAAAAAACAAATGTGACACAGAACACAAAGGTTAAAAATAAAACAGTTAAAAGATCAGCATTCAGGAACATCGCATTAAAAATCAACATCATTTTGCAAAACGATCAAACAAATGATATTCTCTCATATAATACAATTACCTAAATTTAATCAATGCAATGAAAAATATAGTCAAGTGTGCAAGTTACGTTTCCGAAAATAGAGTCAAAATATTGTACTGAAATACTGAAGTAAATAAAATAATGGATACAGAATACATGCAATTGAATAAATTTATGTTATTTTTCAAACATTTCCTGCAATTTATATAGAATAAACCAACATTCATAATATTTTTCTGGACCTTTAGCATTACCAATTGCTACAAATTTCATGGTTTCCAAACATTTTGTTTTTAGGCTTTGATTCTGCTCGCCTTCGTCAAGTGATAATCAGAGATGTGAGAAATCTATCTTCACCGCAGAAAACGTTGGAATTAGATTGTTCAACTGGAATTTTAATGCCGTTGTACGACGCAGATACATGTATGCTATTTTTAGCTGGTAAGGGTGATACCACCATCGCCTATATGGAAGTTTGTGATCGGGAACCATACCTGATCGAGGGAATTAGGCATTCAGGTAAAATATACAAACAATGAAGCTTGTTTTGAAAATATTTTGTGGTAATTGGCACACACAATACATGTGTTTGTAATTTTCTCTGTTTACATTCTGTTGTTTGTTTGTTCATAGCATTGTTAGGTTATTGTTCTAACAATTCAGTATTTGTTGGAAATTAAATAATTCAAAACAAAATTTAAAAAAGCGCAGGGCCGATAAACTGTGAAGAATATTTTATTCAGATGGAATTTATTTAAATTATTTGTTGTCATAAAATATGTATCATGTTGTCCTGTTTGAAATATGTACAGAAGTAATGGATCAAATAATTTTAACACCTTCGCACTCATTCACTTCATCATCATTACAGGTGAACAGACTAAAGGAGCTTGTCTTATACCAAAGAGAGCTTTGAGGGTTATGGAGGGTGAAGTAAACCGTGTCTTGCAATTGACTTCATCTATGGTGGTTCCAATTATGTACCAGGTACCAAGAAAGGTATGTAACCTTTTATAATGAACCATGGCATATAAAGTAAAGTTAGATTGTTAATTGGGGAATTTGCCACTATTACAGACATACAGGGATTATCACGCAGATTTATATCCAGATACTCCAGGATTTGTTACACACATAAATTCAACTATGTGGTTGAAAGGTGTAGATCACCCGCTTCCAAAAATGTCCCTAGATCCCGCTAAAAGAGGGCCAGAAAATTTAGAAAAGGTAAAAATCTTTCACTTTTCTATGTTCAAGTTTTTTTTTTCGTGATCTCTCAACTGTCAGTTCAATCGATATTCGTTTACTTAATTTTGGAGTTAGAGAAAATGATGAAGATATTCAGTAACAGGGTTCAAAGTATGAGTAATGTATTTGTCTAATTTATTTAACTTACTGTTAACTTAAAATCTATAATTTTGTATTCTCCAAGAATTTTACTACAAAATTTTTCAACTGACAATTGAAAGATCATTTTTAGATAGGGGTTTGTAGATATTTGTGACTTTTTTATTTATCTAATTATAAATTTAGTTAGATATTCAAATGAGTTGTTTTTTTAACAACTTTTTTAATACTTGTACAAATTAGTAAGTGCTTATTATGATTACCTCCTCTCTTTGTTAGTATATAAAATTTTGAGACATTGTAATCTGTCGAAGCAATAACATCAGGTATTTCACTTGAAGTAGTGAGATAAATTGGAATGAATGAATTATCAATTTCTCTGAATCCGTTAGTGTTATGGAAATACTTTCTACCAATAAGCAATGTGTTGTAAACCATTGCTATATGTGGTATTGTTTTAACATAAATCTCATTGCGTACGTTACATATTGGTCTCTTGTATTGTAATAGTTAGAACTAGTTGGTTACTGGTTGGCAAAAGAGGTGAAAGCTTGATATTCCTGAAAGTCTTAAATTTAAGTTGCCGCTCAAATTTAGTACTAAAATTCTTCTAAAAAGTGTGAATAATTCATTATTCTTATTTTTTTTTGTTTTAATTTGTAAAACTGTAGATATTCACCATTATATTTGTTTTATTTTTGTAGCATACGTTTCAAAATGTATGTAGAATAATATGTTGTATGACTCTGTTGATCTTTCACGTTTTCTTTTTATTTCGTATTTTGATTATATAGTGCACTTGTGGTGTTGTTTTAATTTTGCTTTCTTTTTTTTTATTTGGTAAGTTTGATTTCTTTATTTTTTAATACCCCTATTTTCTTAAAATGTTTTATATTCTTATATATTTCTTAGTTTTGGTATGGTGAAAGAAAATATGTTTAGTTCCACTCTGTAATATATTGAAATAGTATGCTATGCTCAGATACTAATTGCATAAATTTCCTTAATTTAGGTTCATCGTGGTTCACTTACAAAGTACGTTAAAGAGCTGGAAGGTATGGCTGAACCTGTAACAAAGTCAAACAAGACTCATGTGTCTACTCCGACTGCGTTAATCAAACCTCAATTAAAAACAGTCACATCACCAATTGACCAACCCGATCTTATTAAAGATTCCGATTCGCCAAGAATTGATTTCGTTAATGTCAAAGATATTATCAAAGGTATGGAGAAACCTAAAGAAAAATCGAAAAAAAATTGTGAAGTTTCTACAAAGAATGTTGTAGAATTAGAAAAGGAAAAACTCCAAGTGCAAGAAAAGAATGTTATAATAGAGAAAACAGTTAATGAGAAAACTCAAGAATTAGATAAACAAGAAGAAATAGAAGGGGAAGCTGATGAAATAGATTATAATGATGAACAAATGGATGAAGAGTCTGGGGAATATAAAACCAACGGGGAAATAAAACACAGCGATAGCGGAATCCTAAATGGGAGTGTGCTTCCTCCTAAACCAATGCCCAGAGTGTCCATCTCGGAAGCTGGAGCCGGAGAAGAGAATCATTCCAATGTGAATGTGGTAAATGGCGTGCCTAGACCTATCGCAAGGCCTAGGACATCCGCTGTAGTTAATCCCAGTTCTTACAAGGTAGGATGAGAAATACTTGCCTTTCTGTGTGTTGTTTTAGTTTCAGAAATGTTTCTCTTTTCAAATTGTTGATTGGTCCACTGATCACTTGTGCAATGTATTTTATACTGGTGAAATGTCAGGCACCCAAGCACTCTGTAGATCACAACTAAATACCCAGGGAAACATGGCTTCTAATTTCTACCTATTGATTTTCAGAAGTAACAAACTGATACTGGAGTTGCCCTAAAGCTCAAGTGCTTTTGTCAATCTCTTGAAAATGAGTCTCTATTAAATGCTGATCTGAGATTAATGAAAGTACTAGACAGACAAAAATATATTTTAGCTCATATATTTTATCGTAGCCTTAGGGCCGGTCTTATAAACGAGCATTAAAAAGCCCAATAGTTAATGGACAAATAACTTTAAAGGCTCCACTAACTCAAAACGTGTCTTTCATAAGAAATTTAATGGACCATTAGTTAATTGACAGTTATCTTGTATTTTTTTTTCCGACTGGCAATATTGAACTTATTGCTATCTTCACTATACATGTGTGAGAGCGAGACGCGCGGTAAATACCATTTGTTAGAAAGAGATGACGAAAAGGTCTTATATGTATGTTTGTTTTACTGCAACTGTCAAGTCAAAATAATGTTTTATTTTATTTCTGTTATTTAAATATTTTTAAAAGGGAACCCAAACAAATATATAAAATAATTCATAGATATTATTTTCTGTATTAAAAATAAGTATTTCGAGGTTATTCCCATTGTTTTATAATAATATTATGTACTACGTGCGTCATCTTGTGATTTTGACATTTCGCTTAGCATTACATTTATAAATTGGTCGAAAAAAAAATGGGCTCAAAATAGACAAAATGAAACAACAATTTTGACAGTTCTTAATTCTCCATTAGTGCGTTATTGGGAGGTGGAATGGCCCAAAACTTTAATCGTTCATTAAGGTGTTTAATGCCCCAATAGCCGCTATTTGACAGTTGAAAGATCGGTTTTTTTCTCTAACGGGGCATTAGTCAGTTAATCCTCCATTATAACTTATTTTACTATTTAAGGCTTTGTTGAAAGATCCACCCTTACTATGTTATTTAAATTTATTAATATCATATTTCTCTATGAATACAGAAACACTTCAAGTATTCATACTACATACATTGATTAAATATAAGTATATGTTTACATGTTGTGTATTGCAAGTTAAAAAAAATATTTATTTCCGTTGTCTGATTATTGCAAGATGCAAATTTTGTTTGATTTTAATATCCTCCATTACTAACATACTTATAAGTGTTTTGTTTAGGCTGACCATAATTCTTTTGGGCCAAAACAGGGCTACTCTTAAAATAAATATGATGTGATGGACCTGCTAAAAACAGAATGTGTGGTCAGCCTTGTTCTCTCTTCTTTTTGAAAATATCCTTCCACCAATAAATGCACATACAATATTTACACATATAAGTAGCGTATTTTAGTTTTATATTGTTGTTGCAATATGCCTATTATACTTAAGTTCAGTTCATTCTGAATAATATCTTATATTTCACCCGATTTTGTTACGCCTTATCCAATAATATCAAATATTGTTATTGAAATACAAAGAACCCAAACATTCAAGGTATTACAAAATATAACATTTATTATGAACTATTATAATAGATGTCTTGGGTTAATGGCTTTTGTTTCATGCCAATATTTTATCATTTACTTTATATTATATTTCTTTTTTAAAAACAGCCTCGCCTTGGTCCAAAACCATTTTCGTCATCACAAAACAGTCAAGAGTTTTCTTTCGATAAAGTTTTCAACGTTCCCGCTGTTCCTGGGAGCGATTTACAGAAATCTAACTCTGTGGAATCTTGCGAAAAAAATGGTTCGGACGAAAATATTTCTTCATCGTCGCCTGTTCAAAAATCACATTCTGCTAAAAGTGAGTAATTATCTTCATGCATTTATATTCTGTTGCGTTTGTTATCAATAAAACAATTTAAATTTAGAGAGTTTGTTGTAACTCTTTGTGCATTATCTTAATGAAAAAAGTACCTAGGGGATAATGTCGTAGTCAACAAAATTATATTTAAATCAAGTAGTGAATTTTGGTTTTGCAGAGGAGGAAATTACTGATAAAGGATCTCCAACAAGCGATGTAGAACAGAATCAAACCAAAGGTGCGTAAATTCTCTTTCACCCTTCTAAATATTTTGTTTATTTAGTTTTATTTTATTGTTGGAACATATTGGAACTTGACAAAATATTAAGTTTTTTTTTAAAAGGAAAGGCTAGTTAATATTAACATGTCTCAAGAAGAAGATTGTCTATCTTCTGTAACCGGTTGCTATATTTAAAATTTGTGAAAAAAAAACAAACAAAGGTTTTGTTTTGTTTCATTATGTTCCTCTACGTAGCTACCACCAAAAAGATAAATAGGGGCAAGTAGTGTACCTTCGAACAAATTGCATAAAAATGACTTTGAAATTTTTTATCTCAATAAATATCAATCATACAAAAAAATTAAAGACATTGCTAGAAAGGTGAAAGAATTCACCAAATAATGGTATTTTTATTTACTTTTTAATCTTTAATAAGTCCCCTCCAAATGATTTTTAATAAAACACTACAATTTTGTTCGAAGGTACACTCGGGTGTTTACCTTCGAACACCTTGATGTGTACCTTCGAACATAAGGTAACTTAAGGCAAAAATTTTAACAAAATGATTTGTTATAAAAAATGCGCTGTTCATTTATTCAGGAAAATACAAACACGTTACATAAAATAAAAATTAATGTACAAAAATTTATTCATTCTCCATTTGAACCCCATTTAGGGGCATAGGGAGGCAACAAGAGCTCTCCATTGCACTCGAATATGCAGAATATTTCACCAGCTGCCTGCACACTCCTCCCTCACCCCCCTCTGTTGAGATCCAGGTGTCCGAGGCTTATTTCTTATGCTTTTTTCTGACCTGTAGTTTTTTAGGACCACAAGGTGGTCAACCTCGCGATTTCTCGAGAACAGTCAAAATCTTGGGATTTTTTTTAATATATAAAGAATCTGTGCTCACTCAGCACCAGAATTCGGAGTCATGACTTCAAGGATGTTGAACGCACGAAAGCAGCTGACTGATACCACTGGACTATCAACCACCACAAATAAAAATTGTAATGCTTTTTTTCAGGGGATTGCATAATGATGAACCATTACTTTGATTAAAACTTGTGGCTCGGCCTACTTAGGTCGGGAAACCTTTCCCAGTGGCTCAACTCAACCAATATCTTAAAGAAAAAATAACAACTAATGACTCTAACAATTCATTACTAATGTTCGATTTTTAAATGGAACAAACCACTACGGGCTTACGACCGTCTTCTACTGTTATTTCGAAGGCTGGCTTAGTGTGATCACTTTACGTTAACAACGTTCGCCATTAGGTGGTAATGTTTGTCTCCGAAACTCCTAATCATGAGAATTCTCAACATGTTCAACATGTCGAAAAATCTCATGTATGCAACAAGTAGAAATTTAATAATAAAATGAAAAATAGAGATAAAAGTTGGAAATTGTTGAGAACAAGAGAGCAACCAAATTTAAAGACTGCGACTGCTGTCATGTATTTGGCGCCAGGATCGCCAATCCTGGCGCCAACCAATATCTCTTGGCCTTTGTCCCGAATCCACGGTTGTGATATATTTTTAATGCACCAAGACTCTTAACATCTGTTATTGTTAGGCTGTAGTGTAAATATGGAATTTTTTAATATATATTCGTAGAGGGGATGATTAACAGCATAGTTAGGGGCATTATATGACATTCCTATTCAATATTTAAACACCGTTTTAGACCTTAAGTTGAATTTTATGTGGCTTTGCCAACTGGAATGCCCTTTCATCATTCTTCAACAACAACACTACCTTTTACACTCCACTCAGGGGCATAGGGAGGCAACAAGAGCTCTCTATTGCGCTCGATCATTCTTCAACAGCCTGCTTAATATTTTCGATACAAGTTTGTGGTCTTTTTTCACTAGTTTTGTTTCTTGGCATTGGAAAAATCAAAACAATAGTCAATGAAGATTTATATTTCTATGCTCTGAGTGTACCTTCGAACAGTTCGAAGGTACACTCAAAATAATGTTCGAAGGTACACTCAGAGCATAGAAATAATAAAATGTCAAAAATAAATAATTTTGAGGTCATATTAACCAAAATTTATGTCAAATAATAAACAAGATAAATTAGTCTGCCAAATTAAATAATATTATAGATTGAAATAGTAAGATTTTTTCTAAAAAAAATCTCATAAAAACTGATAAAATATTTACTTTTGGTATAAAAAAACTTTGAAAATAGATGTGATCCGCGCGCTATCAGTTGAACATACCAAACTACACTGAGTGTTACCATAATCGAAAAACGTACGTAAATTCAATAGTTTTGTATTTTTTTAACATCTCTAAATAAGATTTTTTGAAACTGTTCGAAGGTACACGCGTTCGATGGTACACCACTTGCCCCTAATCATAAAACATTGATTTTTAGATGGAGAATATCAAAATGGAAAGTCAGATTCAAGCATAGAAGAAGATGCTAATTCGTCCGATTCAGGATACAAACCAAAGACCCCCAGTACTGCTGAGAGGAGAAAAATGTTTGAAAACAAGTTAGTGAAATTTTTTTTTTGAAAATGTTTGAATTGTTAAGTTAAAAAGAAGATATTTTGTAGGGTTAATTGTATGTACATACAAATGTAATATTTTGAATTTATTTTACTACAGATCAAATTCTAAAGACGCACAAGATACCTGTACCGGTGAAGATGTGTTTGATGATACGGGTAAATTTGATCGTTCTGGAAGCCAAAGGTGCAGTATAGCTGAGAGGAGAAAAATGTATGAAGGGAGAAGTGTGAGTGTTCAGGAAACGGCCTCTAATGCTCTGCAAGCCACAGTAGCCGCCGAAAACACTCAGGGATCCCCAACTCCTTTGAGGTAAAACTAATAAAATACCTTAGAACATTATATTACAGACTGAATAAAATGAGAGCCAATTCGACAGATGTCGCTTTAACAATATGGCCGATTTCAACTAGTTATACAAACTCTCTTTAAGAAGCCATTTAAGAGCACAGGGAGGCAACAAGAGCTCTCCACTGTGCTTGATGCGTAGTTGCGATGACTTCTCACATTATGTCCAATTCCCTCAGCTTTGCTCACAAGGATTGGAACAACTTGCGAGAAGGTCTTCCTTGTCTTGACGGGAAGAAGAATAGCCTTTATTAGACATGTTTTTTAAATTCATTTACTTTTGGTTTGCTTCTTGTAAAAAATAATATCAATTACATTCAATATACATTTTTCGTAGACGCAGAGATTCGCTTAAATCACGCAAAAGTCCGGAACCTGAAGACAAAAGGACATCTGTGCATAATCCCTCTACCAAAAGAACTTCCACAGTC
The DNA here is from genome assembly GCA_963576905.1 of Mystacides longicornis. Taxonomy (NCBI): domain Eukaryota; kingdom Metazoa; phylum Arthropoda; class Insecta; order Trichoptera; family Leptoceridae; genus Mystacides; species Mystacides longicornis. The sequence continues at coordinate 18,972,546 of OY756420.1, read as the reverse complement.
TTTGGTAAATATTATTTAATTATATATCTATTGTTTTGAACTATTTTCAAACTGAACAAATCATTCATATAAGTACTCACATACATTAATTTTAGGCCGAGTATCCAAGTTCCGTCATTTGAAAGGTACAACTGGACACAAGTCGACACATATTGAGAATGTCAAAAATATAAGCCGACAAATATCCGGAGAATGTGATGGTTTCCATGGTAAATGTTACTTTCTTTATATATCCTAGATTTTGTTTTCCCCAAATATAACAACTATCAATTACATATTTTTACTTCCACAGCCAATCCTCAAAGAGTTGCCGTTCCGCTGGGAGGAGGTGGCGGGAGAGTGGCAGTCCTGGAAGTCAACTCAACAGGAAGATTGCCTGACGGAGTGACGCCAGCACTACTTCATCCTAATGCCTTATGCGACTGGCAGTGGGATCCCTTCAATGATTGCAGACTGTTAGTAGCCTGTGATGATGGCATCGTCAGAGAATGGCTGATACCAGAAGGAGGTACTGTTTCATACATATTTTTATTTATACATATGTAATGTAAAAATTATTAATCCCTATTTTTTTGATTTCGATACGTAATTAATGTTATTCTAAAGTTCTTATGAAAGACATTATTATGAAAGTTGCGAGAAAATTACTTAGCGACAATATTAACACATTCACTGCTATATGAAAAACCTAATAATTAGGCAGTTGCTGAAATATTAATATCTTTAAAATCCCTTAAAAACGGCGATTCTTTATAAAATCCCATAAATATCATGATAGTTGGCAACCTACTACACTTTCAAACTTCAAGTGTCGCTGTAAGCACCGCCCACTTGGTATATATTGAGTTATATATTTGTATGGAAGGTACATAGAGTGGACTCACACATACTCAATATTATTTGCATTATTTTTCGAACCCGATGGTGTAACAATTTGTCGTAATGGTTGAGAGGGTTGCATAGGAATAACGAGTTCGTCATCATAACTGCTTTTTTATCTTTGTCAGACTCAAAATTACTTAACATACAATAGTCCAATTCACTATCACTAATATCATCATATTCGCTATCACTGCCAGAGTCATCATACCTGGGTCTTTTTCATAATTGATCCATGACTTATAATATAATGGTATACCTAGACGGTAAAAATTAATATTATGGGTAAAAAATAAGCAATGTTTTACCAAAAAAAAAATAATAGTAAAATTACTAAAAAAATATGACCGAAAAAATATTTTCACAGGTAAAATGTTTGCAAAAATATGTTGATAAAATAATAAAAACATAAATTATTGGTAAAAATAAAATAAAAAACAAATATAAAAGTAATATAGTCAATAATACAGGATTGACAACGCATACTGAAAATATCGTTTAAAACAAATGCATCTAACAGAATTATAGTTTTAAAATAATTGATTCATCATTTCATAGTGCAAATTCCACAGCCAATGTAAACGAATTACATATACTAATTCAACTTCAATATCCATAGTTGGGAGAGAAATTGTCTGTCGCGTCAGCTAGTAATAGGTTTTTTTTATCAATACAACAAGTCTAAATTTCTTTTTTGTTTTTATTTTAAAGGTCTAACGGAACCCACAAATACACCAAATCGCCAGTTTGCTTTGCATTCGGATAAAATATACGTCCTAGGATTCCATCCGTGCGCTTCAGATGTTATAGTGACCGCAGCACATGACTTAACCGTAAAACTATGGAACTTGTCAACTTTAAATGTTGATGATGCCAAAGAGGAGATACTTCTTACGGGACACAAAGATCAGATATTTGCATTGGCTTGGTCACCTTGCGGTGTTTTTCTTGCTACCATCAGCAAAGATGGTCTCATCAGGGTACAAAATCATCATATATTAGTTTTCATTACTCTCAAGGTATATTGAATTTCTCAACTAAATACATTCATTAATATTTCACAGGTCTTCAAACCTAGATCTTCAGATAAACCTATTAGAGAAGGCAAAGGGCCCGTTGGTAGCAGAGGGGCAAGAATAGTGTGGGCCCTTAATGGTACACATATTGTGGTTACCGGTTTTGACAAGTGAGTATTCTATATAATAAATAAATCTACTTGGTTCTATATAATCCCTAGTTAATGGGAACAAAATTATTGCAAATAAGCTCTAATATAACCTTTTTCAAATTACCAGTCACCTTGTATAAAGATGTTGATTCAGTTTGTGGAATTTATTGCCTGAGGGAAATTTTTCTAGTAGTGCTTATTATTATTTAATTGTTATGTTTGTTTCAGAGTTTCAGAGCGCCAGATCATGGTATTTGATGCTTCGGACTTATCTGCTCCACTCAACACAATCGGCTTAGACGTATCTCCAGCTATACTAATGCCATTCTACGATGAAGATAGTTCCACACTGTTTCTGACTGGCAGGGTTAGTTCACTTATCATCTTATCTAGAATAACTGGAAGAGATCCCCTGTCGGACGGACTTTATCGCTCTTTATTCCACTATTTTCTGATTATGTTGTGCTCTTTCTAACTTTTTACCACTACTATTTTGTTTTTACTGTTCAGGGTGACACAACAATTTACTGTTTTGAAGTAACAAATGAAGCTCCTCATCTCTGCGCATTGTCTCATCATCGCTGTCCTTCTTTGCATCAAGGCTTGGCTCTACTGCCTAAAAATCAATGCGCTGTCCAGCGAGTGGAGTTTGCCAAAATGTTGAGGCTAACCAACACCACAATTGAACCCCTAGGATTTGCTGTTCCAAGAATAAAGGTAACTTAAACTCTTAAAAGGACTCTTTATTTTAACAATGATTGAGATTTTTTATAATTTGTGTTATTTATTTTATAGAGTGAGCTGTTCCAAGATGACTTATTCCCTCCCACCAGGGTCACCTGGGAACCCTCCATCAGTGCCACAGAATGGTTCAAAGGGATTGACAAAGCTCCGAGATTAGTTTCATTACGCCCACCTGGCATGGATTCTTGTTAGTATATATAGCTAATACATAAATTTGTAATTTTTATAGTTAAAAACAGTTTTAAGTTTGATCGGAGGGATAACTGGTAGCTGGAACCAGTTATGTAAAATAAAAATACAAATGTCAGTAATGTGGTTATTTTTTGTTTTGATTCAGTGTCTGACTCTTCTAACCCAACACCGACCACTCCTCCGGCCACCAACAATACAAATAACGTAGTCAAAATCGGGAGTCAACCCTATGCCAGGTGGAATCCTGAGGTCACCATTGCCGCTAAAGCCAAGCAAGAGGAGGTATGATTAATTGAACTTTTACTTCTGTTGTTCACCATTTATAAATCTAGCAATGTGCCACCCCCAATAGGCACAATTCAAAATGGTGTCATGAATAAATATGCTTTTATTGTCCCCAGATTGGACGCTCCTTGGCCGCAAGAGTTGAAGTTAATTTGAAACTTGAACAGGACGACATGGAGGGTGTGGACGAATCTGAGTGGGATCAATAAGCTGTGTTATTTTTCTGATTATTTTACCCTTTATTATTATTTCTATAAAATCTAGTTATAAATCTTAAATATCCATGACACTGTCAATATTTTCATCACACTATTTCATTTCACCTTTTGAAAGTGGCTCAGATATTTTGCGAGATGTATCTGCTACTCCATCAAATGACCTATCAACAAACTACAGCAGGGCCTCGATAATTCAAACGACCAAAACCCTGTATGTGCAAAGCGTTTGGATTGTAGTACGTAGATATTTTGAAACAAATTTTTCGAAATAAAATAAAAAAACATAGGATTATACATTATGTATATGAATTTAAAATAATATGTTGTCATACAATACTATTCATAAAAAACCTGTGATGACGCTATTGATCATACTTATTTAAAGAATTTCAACATTTGTAGCACTTAAGGGGGGTTGTTTAGATTAGTGTAGATCAAGATTACCGAGGCCCTGCTGTTATATTCTTAAAATTTCCATTATTATTTCAACAATAATAAAAACTATGTTATATAACACAACTCCAAAGTATTAGTTCTAAGTTTCATATTTAGTAAAATACTATCATAGTTTTACATAATCACGTCATATCATTGCTGTATTGTTTCGTGTCTTTTGTGTAACGCTTTTTCTCTCTATTTTGATCTTTATTAAGACTTAATGGGTCCTCCACCATGTAAATAGACATATTTTTTTAGTACTTTTGATTTCAAAGCGTGTGTCTTTTTACTGTCGTATGCCAAAAGTATTTAAACCTAACTAGCAAATTTAATTAAGCGGGCAGTGTACACTAAATTGAAAAAAAAAAACCATTTTTGACAATATTTCAATTTCATTCATATTTATCTACATCTATATTTGTTGCAAACATCTTCAACTGTTCAAATAGGCGGCCATTTGTCAGTTCATCATGAATATTGGATTCTTTATTCCTTAAAAAGATTAAAAGGAGTCCTTAAATACCTAGTTGCCATATTGATAATTTTGAGCCTTGATATTCTCTGTTACTATTTTACCCGATCATAGATGACTGGGAAGAAAATTATACCTATCGCCAATTTTTTTTTGACAAAGAATCTTAATACATAAATTTGCAATATTACTATTATATTCATTTCTAGTCCTACTATCTGTGTTTTTGTACAATGTATTTACTTTATGTGTTTAAGAATCATTATTATGAAATTTATACTTCTAGATTTTATATTATTTGTATTAGTCATAGTTGTAGACTTAAAAAAAAAACTTATTTATTCTTTTATAAATTTTTTAACAATTTTTTTTTATAACGTAAGTTTAAATATCAATATTATTATTAATCTGTAAATGTTGCTCAAATTGGATTTCTCTTTAATTAAAAATATTCCAACTATTATAATTGTGATTAAACGAAATATTATTTTAATGTCATCCATTCCAATTTACAAACATAATTTTCAGTTTTATAGTAGGTAGGCCTATTCCTATTTTTGTATTGGTTCTTTTTATGAAATAAAGTTTGTTTCTAAAACTCCAATTCTGAAATGAGATTAAATTTGATTTTATACACAAAGACCAAATAATCACAATGGGCTGATGAGGCAAATCTATTATTAAATTATCTAACATAATTATTGATGTATGTATGAACACAATTTGTAATCAACAATTTTGATACTAATGCCACCTCACATCATCAGTCATATTGCAATGTAATGCCATCAATACATTCCAGAATGACAATAGATTATTGTTACATTTTTTTGTGTTTCAATTATATTTTTCATGACTAAACTATTTTGGTAAGTAGGTACCTAATATTTTTCTTAAAACTCATAGATCTCATTCGAGTTTTTTATATTGATAATTTGTGATAGTCTTTCCTACTTTTATAGTAAACCCTAATTCTCATTACCTAAAAATAAAAGTCTTGATTCCTGTGCCATTATTTTTTTACCTCTTGAGCTTCATTTTTGATAATCATTCTACTAGGGTATGTAGTAATTTTAACGTTTTTTACCTACGTATTATATATCCTGATAATGTTTGTGTGATTGTTTATATTTAAGCAAATTTTTGATATTTCCATTTGTAGATCTCACATTTGTAAGAAACGAAATCAGGAGTGTTCTGATAGTCGGAAATCTATAGTAATATACCATTTTGCCAACTTTTTAATATTCTAATGATTTACATTTTTTAGAAAATCTAGCCTTTCTACAATAGAATTCTGGCTACATCAGATAATCCTTAAATTCGGTAACTCGAAATGACCTGGTGTCTCTCAAGTCCTTGCTGTAAGCAGCGATGGTTTACCAAAATTTGCTCAAGATTTTTGATATTATAATAGGTATATTATGTGATAATTTTTTTATGATTAAAAAATAGAGAACTACTGGATCACTTAAGTCAGATTAGATTTTAATTTTGTTTAATTATCAAAGTGCATTCCTAATAACTACGTTGTAATCTCGTGGAAGCAATAAATTTATTTGTTTGTCGTTTTTACTTGGACACTTTTCGACATTTAGACAAATCAAACTGTATATCAAGAATTGACAATAGAATACCTAAGTTACTTCTTTACTTCATTTTTGATATTGTAAATCTATTTATAAGAATAAATGTAGTGGTTTAAGAGCATCAGTATCATTGTATTGATATTTTGTACTTTTATATAGTGTATTTGCTGTCGCTTGATAATATTTTCTACATATTTTATATTTTGTCATGTATATATTACTTTACATGCATTTATTATAAAACCAATGGCAATGTATTTTAATAAAGTTCATTGCGGCATATTTTTATATGTTTTTTATCACCAATTATTTATTCATACCACACATTTTAGAATATTATAGAAAATCAAATAACATTATTGGTTAATGGGAAACTCAAGGTTGCATTATCTGGGCTTGGATTGCAAAATATGCTGCTTAATTATTCTCATTTAGTCCTAAGGGCTTCAATAATTCCTTCCCTTACCCGGCCAATGAAGTGATTGTTAGCCGCAGATCTTTCTCCGATTTACGAAAGGAAAAAGTAGTGAAGGTCAGGCTCAAACCCTGATTCTTTCCTCTTTTACGCCTGCATATTGTGCTTAAGATATGCAGCAGACCTTGAAAAATAAAGATTCAGTAGAAAAATTTAGAAGTCCAATATTAGAAATTACGTTTTTTTTTATTTATTTCTCCATATTTCAATCATTTGACCTCCACAAAGCTTAGAGAATATTCGTAACAATCAATTGTAAGGGAAATTTATAAACCCATATTTTGAACGTAGGTAAATATTTTTACTATCAAAAATAGATAACAAAAAAAATCTACTTATTCATGGTCAACTTGGTCCATTTTCTTTAGTCTGCATTTCAAATTCATTTGGTGTATCAACGTCGTCTGGAGTCTGTTTTGGTAGAAACCTCCTCATTGGTGGGGAAATGAGGTTTGGATTGAGTTCTTTCAAGTCAGTCCCTCCAGTGAAGTAACTGACGGTCAGAGCCACCGCTATATTGATGATGGCACCAAATGTGGAGAAATACATAAAGGACAAGTTGTACATGAAGAACGTGTCATTGTTGGCCTCTGCTAGTGCTTTTTCACTGAAAATATAACATTTTGTGCTTAGCATAAATCTAGGAAACTTCAACTCATTAAAGAGTGAACGGAAAAAAAAACGTGTTGGATTGGAAACAGTGTGGGATAAAAAGTCATGTATTTTGGACAAGGCTCGATGTCAGTAATAGAGATGGGCATTATAACGACAGCTGATTTTTTTTTTTAGGAAGAAGTTAAGTTTCCAGATAGCAAATGTTTAAAATAGCTTTCAGCTTTTAATATTAACGTTATTTTCAATTGACGAAATGGCTATAATGTTTTTGAATTTAAGCCGTTAGTCCCATCTCTAGTCAGTAACAAGAAAATTAATGTTTCAGTTTCAAATATTTAACTATTGACACTTCTATACAATGGATGGAACTTATTACCTGAGACAATATTTTCTAGTCAATCAGTCCTGTTTAATCTGAGACAGGCCAACCATGGATAGATATTGCAAGTGAAAACAAACTAACCCGACCGGGAATCGAACCCGGGTTCTTTTGATCGGAACTTGGTGTTGGTTTACGAATGTATCATTTCCAAAGCATTTTTCTAGTAAGATGTGATTTTTTGGAATTGGAATATTTCACGTTTTTTCCGTCCATTCTTCAAATATTTTGACAATAATTTTTATAAACATACTTCACAGATGTAAAATCGAAGGGAGTTTGGCCAAACGTTAAATTACACGTGTTGGGTATTCCCGGGTATATTTCTTCAGTCGGAAGATTCACTTCTGAGAGAAAAGATCCTATGGTGAGCCATGTCAGGAATAACATACTCGTTATTGCTCCCGTGATGGCACCACGGGAATTGCACCAGGGTGTCAGCATTCCAAGAATGAAGAATGAGAGACATGGAGCAGCCGATATACTGTCCACTAAGTAGAGTGCCTGAAACATTGATCAATAAGCAAGTGGTAAGTAAAGTTTGCAACAACTGTTACAATACTATCATGTTGGATGGATTTTTTAATGAACTTACGGAGAGAATTGATCCCATTCTTTCTAAAATAGGTATAGCTGCAACAGCGTAAATTCCTAATACAATCACTATAGCTCTCATACACATATTTTCAAATCTTTGACTGTGAGTTTCTCGCTTGATATAATCAGAATAAATTGAGCCTGCCAGAGTGTTTATTATGGCAGCCATAGAGCTGAAAATATTCATTGATATAAATAAATACTATACTAGACAGTTTTTACAAGTAATCTATCCTCCAAATCCAAACTCCCTTTACGCTCCACTTAGGGGCATAGGGAGACAACAAGAGCTCCATTGCGCTCGATCTTGCGCAATGTTTACATTTGACCTCCCACACCATGTCAAGATTCCTTCGAAGGAGCGAAACAGCATGAGAGGGTCTTCCTCCTCTTCGGGACCCTGATGGGAGGAAGAACAGCGCTGTTCTTCCTCTTCCCATAAATATTTACTCTATCCTGTCCTAGACAGTTTTTCATCAGTTACCCGGTTCTGTCTCATTTGGCACAGAATCAGTACTACTTACAGTACTTACATTTATTAAAAAAAATACCAACTTTTCTATTATAAATACAAGTTATTGTGGTTCATGACCCCCCCCCCTGGATCATGGAAATGACCTTTTTTTTTAGGAAAAGTTTAGTTTCTAGATACCAAATTTTAGAAATGACTATTTTTTTGGGAAAAGTTTAGTTTCTAGATACCAAATTTTAGAAATGACCTTTTTTTAGGAAAAGTTTAGTTTCTAGATACCAAATTATAGAAATGACTTTTTTTTAGGAAAAGTTTAGTTTCTAGATACCAAATTTTAGAAATGACCTTTTTTTAGGAAAAGTTTAGTTTCTAGATACCAAATTTTAGAAATGACCTTTTTTTAGGAAAAGTTTAGTTTCTAGATACCAAATTTTAGAAATGACCTTTTTTTAGGAAAAGTTTAGTTTCTAGATACCAAATTTTAGAAATGACCTTTTTTTAGGAAAAGTTTAGTTTCTAGATACCAAATTTTTTAGGAAAAGTTTAGTTTCTAGATACCAAATTTTAGAAATGACCTTTTTTTAGGAAAAGTTTAGTTTCTAGATACCAAATTTTAGAAATGATCTTTTTTTAGGAAAAGTTTAGTTTCTAGATACCAAATTATAGAAATGACTTTTTTTTAGGAAAAGTTTAGTTTCTAGATACCAAATTTTAGAAATGACCTTTTTTTAGGAAAAGTTTAGTTTCTAGATACAAAATTTTAGAAATGACCTTTTTTTAGGAAAAGTTTAGTTTCTAGATACCAAATTTTAGAAATGACCTTTTTTTAGGAAAAGTTTAGTTTCTAGATACCAAATTATAGAAATGACTTTTTTTTAGGAAAAGTTTAGTTTCTAGATACCAAATTTTAGAAATGACCTTTTTTTAGGAAAAGTTTAGTTTCTAGATACCAAATTTTAGAAATGACCTTTTTTTAGGAAAAGTTTAGTTTCTAGATACCAAATTTTAGAAATGACCTTTTTTTAGGAAAAGTTTAGTTTCTAGATACCAAATTTTAGAAATGACCTTTTTTAATATGTCGTGACCCCCCCCCTGGCGCCAATGCTGGATCCGCCCTTGTGTTTAATCCTTTATAGATTTTATGTGCCTACCTACGCTGCTAATTTCTTTATGTACCTACCTACCTATTCTATTTTTGTTTTATAGAAAGTAAACCTCAGGAGAATTTTGGGTATAAGATGGTATCACGTACCACCGCATCACGAACGACGCTATATGCCGGCGCACCCAGCGCAGGCCCATCACTTCCACCATTACGGAGAGGAGATGGGCATTGCTGGGACATGTGTTGAGAATGCCGAATGACAGTTGGCTGAGGAGAGCGCTGTTTTTCCTCCCATCAGGGTCTCGAAGACGTGCAAGACCCTCTCATACCGTGTTCCGTTCCTTCGAGGCAGAGCTGACGGATTTGGACATGGTGTGGGAGGAGGTCATATAAGCATCATTGCGCAAGATCGAGCGCAATGGAGAGCTCTTGTTGCCTCCCTATGCTCCTGAGTGGAGTTCAAAGGGAGTTTTGATTTGATATGATTGAGAAAGTAAACCAAAATTAATTGCCGTTTAATTTACTAGGTAGTTTTGTAGTTGTAGCAAAAATAGGTAGGTATCTCACCTTAGCCCTCCACAAAATATCCCCGCTACAAACAATCCGGGGAGAGCTGGGATATAACCCAGCTTGTTTAGAATGTAATAGGGAAATATTTGGTCCGGTTCTTCAACAATCTAAAAAATAAACGTTAGTTAGATACATTCTTATTTTATGTGTAATGAATAAATGTACAGCGATACCTCGATTCACGAGTGGCATGACATACACGAAAGTTTTGAGATACGAGCAACTGAATCTTATACCTACTCATTCCCCCGCCTCAGTAATATTTTCACTATTCGTGTTCATGAAACACGAAAATATACCTATCTACAGGAGCATTCACTTGAAAGTTCAGTGAAGCTTAGTTACGTTACATTAAGTTTAGAGAAAAAAAGATAGCTTTTCAGTCAGCCATTTGTAAGGTAAAAGCACTCTATAAAACGATATTATTTTTCAACGTTTCCTTGTTTGAAAACAACTGGCCGGTTTTCCGGAGCTGGAACGGACTTACTTTACCTACTTTTCGAGTCCGGACTTCAGACTTTGCCACTCCAGTATGCAGTGGCAAAGTCTGACGTCCGGACTCGAAATATTATAACTAAATAAATAGGTATATACCTAGCAGTATGATATTATTATTATTTAAATACATTTTATGAGGCAATGTTGCTTTGATCAGATTGTTTTTGTTTGATAACTTACATCTCGTTCTATGAGATCACAGCCGAAGTATACGGAATATACCAGTATCGAGTTTCGAGTCCGGACTTCAGACTTTGCCACTCCAGTATGCAGTGGCAAAGTCTGAAGTCCGGACTCGAAATATTATAACTAAATAAATATATAACAGTATGATATTATTATTATTTAAATACATTTTATGAGGCAGTGCTGCTTTGATCAGATTGTTTTTGTTTGATAACTTACATCTCGTTCTATGGGATCACAGCCGAAGTATACGGAATATACCAGTATCGAGTTTCGAGTCCGGACTTCAGACTTTGCCACTCCAGTATGCAGTGGCAAAGTCTGAAGTCCGGACTCGAAATATTATAACTAAATAAATATATAACAGTATGATATTATTATTATTTAAATACATTTTATGAGGCAGTGCTGCTTTGATCAGATTGTTTTTGTTTGATAACTTACATCTCGTTCTATGGGATCACAGCCGAAGTATACGGAATATACCAGTATCCCGGAATAAATACTCAACATCATTGCACCCGTTATACCGATCCAATATATCACTAATATTCTGAAATGAAAATCACGAATTAGGTAGGAAGTTACTTCTAATAATTATTATTATTCTGATTTGGACTGTCGAAAGTCGCCGACCACTGGTCTACCAATAATTTGACAATGGAGACTGTAGGTGTAGGTAGTCTCAGAAAACCGGCTCATGTTTGAATTTTGTGATAGGTTATTTTTATTTGACATCCAAGCATGCTCAAAACATCGAAGAGAAAAAAAATACTTTTTGCATAATAATTCTAACGGTATAAAGGCATACTAATAGGTGAAAACACAAAGAACCCCGATTCCGACCGGCCAAAGTAATGTTTCTATGCATTTGAATGGGGATACGCATCTACAGCAAAGGGTCAAAACATTTTGTAGAACGCCGATTCCGACCGGCGCAAATAATGTTTTTGTGCATTTGAATGAGGATACGCACAGCAAAATCAGGAACCCACTTTCCGGCATGCCCATTTAAATGCATTGAAACCATTGACAACATTCTTTGGGCGCCGCGGCGCGCCGGTCGAAATCGGCGTTCTTTGTGTTTTCAGTGTTTTCACTTATAGGTCGGAAACGCTGAAGATTCAGAGAGTTTCGAACGGTAGGATGAAAAGTGAGTAGACGGGGCGTGGTTCGGGACAAACAGCCAATACTGTAGGTATGGGTACCTATTTATTTTTAAATTAGTTATCTACCACAGCTTGGGCGAGAAAGCCATTTGAGAAACGTTGTTGCAATTTTTTAATATTTAAGGTCACCTTACACTGATCTACAGATAATACTTTTATTTTTTTATTTTATTTTAACGATAAAAATAAATATATCGATCATAAATTAATTGTCTAATTCAAAATAAATTCTTTTACCTGCAGCCTAAATTAACAATAGATAGTTGTTATCTACTCTCTTTTACATCATACTTTGATATAATGATAATAAAATATGTTTAACCCATTGTCACTGAGACAAAAGATGTTTATTTTGTTAAAAGAATCATAACTAACTCACATCTATTGTTTTTTTTCCTACAATGAGTGAGTTGATTATACTTTCAACATCTTTTTGGAATTCTTTAGAATTGTGAAATTAATTAACATGCGGACAAAACATTAGCGGACCTATCTAAATTAGCAGTAAAGTTTAGTGACATTTTTGCTACTTCGTAGGTAGGTGAAGATTATTAAAAGACGGTAATTTCTCTTTTTATCGCTCGGGAAAGCGTTTAGTGTATTGAGTCCTTAACGCTACCTTTCCCGCTCCTCTTTACACTGTTCAAAACTCGCTGAATCCCATTCCCAGTTTGCGACCTATATATAGTAGTAGGATATAGATTTTGTAGTTCTGCAATCTATGACAGGAAAAGGCATAATCACTCAATTTAACGACACCATCACAAACATGAAATAAACGGAGAAGAAAAATAAGAATTTTATTTCAGAATGTTTTTTTTTCTTTCATACCTTTTTTCCAGTCTTTTAGTAAACAAATAATACTAACTTACATATTAACCTTTTTCATTGAGGGCACTGACTTAAACCTCTGTATGCTGTCCTGCTGAGCAACGAGCGCCACAAACGTGTCTGCCACGCTGCCTATCGTTGTGGCCCAGAAAGTATTTCGAAGGAAAGGATTTGGGTCGAAGCTGAAACACAAAACACAAACTTACTGAGATAGAAAGTGTAGTTTCATATCGAAGGGAACATTTGCTAGAAGTAGATACGTGTCGTTAAACTCACTCCAAAATATCCAAAAGTCTACCTTTGCTAGCCACTGTAACCACGTGAGTCGGTCCGCCCGCATTGACAGTACCAATGATGATAATGACTAAAGTAACTAGTATTAATATCACAGTCTGAATAAAGTCACTCCACACAAAGGCCTTGAGACCTCCCTGAAAGGATTAAACAATAATATTACCTACATAGATATCTTTTCTAGCTATAAAAAGGAACTATGAGATATATGTGCAAAGATTATTAGTAGAAGGATTATATTATTAGGTATATACCGAGGATTCATGCACTCCAGGACTTAAAAATTTTGTGTTTTGTTTAAAACTGATTTCATTTAGAGATGTAAAAATAAAAGAGTCTTCACTTTGTGCTACTACAAATTTATTTATTACCATAAACTAGTTTTCGAGAGTGACTGCTACCTTTCTTAGATGGACAAAGACTCAACGTGATAAATAAATTTGTAGTAGCACAAAGTGAAGACTCGTTTATTTTTACATCAGGGAAAATGGACTACTATCAGGCACCCACATTTCAATACAATATCAACCAATGTCAGATAGGTATAAACCTATTGGGTGGATATTTAAGTATTCTAAATAAAAAAGGTTAAAGTATGAAGAAAAGCTAATAAAATTCTGATGCTTACTATTGCTGTGTAGAAAATACACACCGCTGCAACACCACTGGAAATAATATAAATATTTAACCCCGTCACTGCAATCAACAACCACAAAAGTCCATTATAGAATTATTTCTTTCAACATGTAAAGGAATATTGGAGTATTGAATGAAAACCCACCTTGATTAAAAGCTAACGCCGGGACATAGATGGTAAACGGTAAATATAAAAGTGAACTTAATACGTAAATTGCTGACGCCAGACTTTTGGTATTTTTTGAAAACCTCAATTCAAGGTACTGAAAAATAATAATAAACATTAAAAAACGTAATTTTGAATTTGACAAGATTGTGTTAACAACTAGTTGCATGTAAACATGAGATCCAACCGTCGATGGCCTGAGTCGGTATGTATGTTTGTTGTATGAAACGATGTCGTCAATAAATTCTTACAAAAATTGTTAAGAAAAGTTTGAGATGTACTGCTATAATGTAGATATTTTGTATAGAAAATTAAATTATCTAGTTGATGTGTTTCGGCCTTTTTCAATATTTTTATAATATTCTGAAATACCTATAGGCACTGAAACTCGTAAATTTGTCATAAAAAAATATTATTCTTTCTAAAAAAAGTTTGAGAAACCTGGGTACATTTTCATTGAATTGGATTTGAGATATTGTGTTTTTCTATATACATACAGTTCTAGCTTTTAAAGTTTTCGAGACACATGAAAAAATTAAGTAAAAATTCAAAGGTTGATTACCCCTGACTGAAAGAAAATTTCAAAATTCTGAGTATACAATTTTTGTAGGCTTAAAGTATTAAATATTTTCTGAAATTTTAGCATCTGTGCATCAAGCGAATCAAAAGTTATAAGGGAACACACACACACACACACACCCTCACAGACAGACACACACACCCTCACACACAGACACACTAAATGTTCTCCGAATTCTGAGTAAATCCATATGAGGAAAATATATGCTGCGAAGCCTCTAAGTTGATGTTTTTGTCGTCAAAGTTTGAAAACCGTTTAAAATCTACATCTGTCCATACAAATCTCACGTATCTTGGCTTGATACTGCCGATGTGTCTCGAGAAATAATAATTTCTCTTCAACAAATCGACAGTTGGAAAATCTAAACGATCAGTAGGTCGGTACCTAATCTGTATTCGTGAGTCAATTAAAGGGGTAAGAGGTCATCCATACATAGGGTGCCTTCAGAGAGGCAAGGGCGTAGCTCAAACCCCCTTGCTCCCCACTCCTCGAAATTAAGATATTTCTTGAGATGGTTGGTAGCCCATTGGTATCAGTCGATGGCTTTCGTATGTACAGACAGCGTTTTGGAGGTCGTGGGTTCGAATCCTGGTGCTGATCATTTCCACTTTCACGACATAACCCTTTAGTTAGCTAGGTATGTCAAAAGTGTATTTGTGTTCACTTTGCGTGAGTCCAGATTCATTTAATCAAGTGCCAATACCACTGTTTTTCTACTGTTAAGTACACTACGCGACTAAACTATCCCCCCTTCGACATTATTTTCTGGCTAAGGCCTACGGGACTATTTTTCTCATCTGCTCTTTACCGGAATCCATGATCATAATTTTGAATTTTGAATATTTGAATTATGAAATTAATGTATTATACATAGTATATACGAACCTTTTATGGATGCACTTACTTCGTAGGAATTAGAGATATCCAGATGGAAGAACACGGGTATAAAAAAGTAAGAACAAATAACTATAGAGATCAACATGGCCGGACAGTAGAAGAGGTACATGGCGTTGTGAGTGTACACCTCCGCGGGAACGGTCATCAAAGTGATCCCCGCTATGTTCCTAAAAAGAAAATTATCTGTAATTTATACTCTATACTGAAAAAGCGGTTTGGAGACGGGTTTGGTTAGGAAATAACCTGGAAAATCATCGCGGCATGAAGAATAATGAAAAAGAGAACAGAAAAAAACTGCATTGAAAAGGGTATGCAGCTAGAAGAAGCAAAAGACGGGAAAAGAAACATGGTTAGCTCTGTTGTGGTTAAAGACAAGATTAATAGGGTCACGAAAAAAGAAAAAACCAGAGAGTAGGCGCCGGGAACAGATAACAGCCAATATTCCTTCTAAAGTCCTCATCGTGTAAGAGCAAATGAATTAGAACAAAAATTAGTCTTCATTTATGAATTTGACAGGAAAATTATAGGTTTATTTATGTTTTAATATGAACTGAAAATGTTGTGAATGAAATAATGTCCTAGAGCATTTGCGTCTCGCGGGAAAATCTTGGACAAAGTCTACAATTCAGGAACATTTTTAGACTTTTATAAATCACAACACCCTCCGACTGCTTTTTTGTGTAGATAAAATGCGAAATAAAATCAACTCACGTTGCAACTAATGACAGGGCAACAGCTATGGTATTCATCTGCCGTCCTCCATGGAGATACTCCTCCGTAGTTTTTTGCTTGCTGCCGAAGCATCCAAAATATATTCCAATCACAGTCGATATCAAAAATATAAATACAAATCCCACATAGTCTGTCCAATCGAATTCCGTTGCACTTATCTCCATTTCTATATTAAGCTAATATTGTGGTTATGTTTTGTTTATTTTATTTCGTCAAGTGTCAACTTTCAGCGTAGGGTCTCACAGCTGAAAACAAAATTCATAGCCATTGAGTTGCTAGTGTGATTCGGACAAGAAATTAAAATAAGTGCTGAATTCTATAAATTAACGTTTATAATCTGAAGGATAAACTAGTATTAAATATGCTACGGAAAATAAAAAAAGCCTGCAATAATCTTAAAAAAGCAATATAATAAAGATGTTTGATAAGTGAATTCTGTACAGGGGGGCAACATTAAGAATTTCACTATTTTTACAGAGATTACCAAGGATTGTTGGTATAAGAATTGTTGAAAAACACATAGGTACACATTTTACTAAGGAATCGCTAGCTGTGCTAATGTATGAGTCCTTTATATAAATGATAATCAAATCTTGTAAAAAGAAAAATAATTCAAAAGTAAAACAGCTAAATAATCCGAAATATGTACCTACTTTTAACCACTGTCCCTGAAATACACTTAGCTAAGTGGTTTCATTTAGGGAAACTGAATCATAACCATTTAATATTTTTTTTTAACTAAACTGGATTTAATTAGCAAATGCTCATAATGTTAAAAATTAAATTACCGTGTGTTTTCCTAAAGAAGTAAACTTTAAACTTTGAGTGAGCACACTTAATATTTTATTTCACCCATCACTTCTTATATCTAATAATTTGTATAAAATCACTATTTACAAAAACAAACTTAACTTATGGTCTTCAAGAACAACTACGATCACAGTTTCACATGAAATTTTGCGGAGAAGTTTTTATTTACCATGCCGCGAATAATATAGTAACCATCGCGTTACCTACATGACACACACGTTATACCTATTGGAATCATCACAATCTGCCTGTTCAGACGACTAATTGAATTTAATAGCGATTGAGTTTGTATAGTAATCTAGAAACTAAACACAACGCAGTATTACCAATGCGAACGGAACACAGGAGCTAGACCCATAAATGCCAATCTGTCTAAAGCCAACGTTGGTTTTTATTTGTACGATTTTGAGTAACGTGGACTATAAAAACTGAAAGAGATTTGTATAGCTCCAGCTTCTAAACAAAATGTCTCCAAGTTTTATATAACTGCCTAGAGTCAATAAGAGTATCTATCATAGTTTGATGTTCTTATCATCTATTGTGGATGCCCCTGCGAACCCAGGTTTGACCTTAACAACGGTGTATATTACACAGGGATTTATTACGAAATTTAGTTATTGATAATAATATGCTATATTTAAATAATAATAGCCCTAATAGTAAAAAAGCCCTGTAGGCGCTTATACGAACAGGTTCTACTCATGATTTTCCTGACGGTATTTGACCCTGTTTAATTGAAAATTGGTTAAGGTCATAACGTTATATTTCAGTACGTTTTAGAAATGAAAGTGAATAATTTCTGATACTGTAATTTACTGACCTAAAGATTCCAGAATATTATGTTATATAGGTACCTACCTATTTGGTTGAGTTCGTCCGTGAATTGGTATTTTGGTTGAAACAATCTAACCCAACGCGAAATATTTTCATGCATATGCCAAACCCAGTTAAACTATGGGAAATATTTTTCATACTAGGTAATATATTCTGTAAGCCGATATTTTTGTGATGTTCTGCAGGATACGTAGTAATGAAATCGTGCAAATAAAATGTCATCCAGTGTTTGTGTACCTACGTAGAATGAGTACATAATATTGTGAAGATTGCTGTAGAATCCTACCCAATGGTTTTAAAAAATAAATAAAAACACTCTCAATAAGTACCTGCATTAAAAATCTTCCGATATTTGATATGGGAATGTAACATTTTTAATGTTTGGTTTTTGAACTTAAATATCATTGATTTTACGTTTACGACATGCTTCTACAGATCATAAAAGACTGGCTCAGATAGGGCTCAGTATTGATTTTTTTTCAGAACCATTCCCGTTTGTCCCGCTTGTCAAACTGAGAAGCAAAAAGAATATAAAATGCAAGAATAAAGAGTAGAAGTGAATTAACGGTTGTTTTTGCTTTTGTGGCTCCGCCGACTGATAGATTTTATGTTGCCCAAGTTCAGCACAAATTTTAGGTTTGTAATTCAATTTTACCGTCGTCAACTTGTCATCATAATCGTCAGCCTTCACTTGCTCAGTACCTACTTAACTTGGTTTCGTTGATGAATGGATCCATTATGCCGATATGGACCACCTTATTGAGAGATAAAGAGCACAAATAGGTCAAACATACGAGGCGAAACTATATACCTACTCACATAAACAAATATATCATTTGATACTTATAATGTACAACAAATTGTGTGTATGTGGCTAACCAGTTATCATTAAACCGTTGTTAATTAATTAATTGGATAATGCATCTATCAATTTAAAGTGTTATTTGAAAACGATGAAGATGTGTCTAATAATCTTTAAAATACAAAGTCTAAAAAAATGATGTTATATTTTTAGGATGGTTGATAAATAAACACCACTTAAAATTTTGCATGTGGTAAAAAGTCCAGTGTGCAGACATCGGCTGCTTTGTACCTAGTTGTTGCCTAAAAGTGCAGATTCACTTACGCTTAAAGTGACTCTCTACTAAGATTACTCTGGAACTGTAGTTATTTTTTCTAGCTAGAGAAGCTAAACATAAACCTAGTTTCTTCATTATCTTTGTATGATTTTTGAACTGTTATTCAATGTTAGAATTCAATCTGATTAGCTAGAGTGTTTTGAAAAAAAAACTGACCAAAGGTGCATAATACTGCATAAGGCAGTGTTCCGCAAACTTTTTGTGTTCAAGGTACACCTACGAAATCAATAAATTGCAGAGGTACACCAATAAAAAATAGGGGCCGTTCAAATATTACGTAATTTTTTGGAGTTTTGACTCCCCCTCCCTCACCCATTAACGACTGTTGCGACTTGCATTTTTCTCTGTGCTCATTTAAATGGGCGAATAGGTACTTATATCCGGCAGATAAATAACTTATACTACATATTCTTTTCTTTTGAACACCACAGAATCTGAACCATGAGCTTTTACAAAACCTGGGTCTTATTTTTTCGCGGCACACCAACCGATGGCCACGGTACACCAATGTGCCGCGGCACACCGTTTGCGGAACACTGGCATAAGGAATAATATGCGTACAGTGATGTCTAATATTAATAGAAAACTATAGTGATAGTGAATGGATCACCGTGTAAATTGTACACCATTGTTAGAGCTAGACTTCTCTGTCTACCTATGTAGAGCTTGAGCCGTTTCTATTTAAGCATTCTGAATACCTACGCACTACTTCTAGACTCAAAATATATCGCTCTAGCTAGATCTACTTTAGCTAAATAGCCTAAAGTGTTTTGGTTCCATGGCGCCAGACGAAACTAGGTCTATGTATAGAAGTTGATCTCAATAGCTGACAATAGCTATTTATTATCTGTTTCGTGTGACCAAGTAAATGTTACATAATATAAATAATCCTAGGAAAACCACAAAGTATCCGGTGATATAGCAGGTAGCGAGTGGCGGTGAAGAACGCCGATTATGAAGATGTTATGAGTAGGGGAGAGGTGTGTCAATTGTTACAATTTTTGTTTACATCGTCATAACTTTTTTATTAAAGATAATAATATATAATTATTTTTTACATTTATTAGATACATTCTTTGGCTATAACTATAAATGTTATAAATATTAAAAAACGCATTGGTCTTTCTGATAATTGCACTTATGTGATGCAGGTCGGATTGTAACAATTGTCCCACTGGGTGGTACAATTGTTACAGTGCCCTGAGTCAATTGTTACAATTTCAACTCATCGTATTATTCAGACTAATGATGCAAAGTTTACAGATAAAAATTAAAGTGAGATGATAGCTCAAGTAATTGTGTATTTAATGGAATAGAAGAAAAATAAAATAATACAAAGAGTTTAAAAAAATACGAGAAAAATAATATCATAAAAAATATTATTAAATATAAAAAATAATTAACATAAAAAACTTTCAACACATTTGATAATATTTATTAATATTATTATTAAATTAAAGAAAAAACATAAACCGAACATATATGATACATTTTTTATTCGAATAAGCAATGAAGACAAATAATATTTGGATCATTATTTGCACAAGTACTATGAGCCCATTTGCGGCAATCGGTGCACTGTAACCAATCTTCTTTACTTTGATTGTAAATTGTAAGGTTTACAACACAAGGCAAATATCACCATCTTCAGACCAATTGCCAGAACAATCGCTCTCTTCAGATTTCTTCTCCTTCTTCTTTTTTTTGGAATGTAGGCTTGCCATTTTGGGATTTTTTTTTACCTCCTTACTATGTCTCTCTTGGGTATGTTACCTATAGTTATTCTACGAACCCTTATGTAAACCATATTCGTGAATCTGTAACATTAAAATAAAATATGTAGATACATATTTCAATAAATCCTAGTTCAAAAAATATATCGTATTAAAGGGGGTGCATGTAACAATTGACACCCTGACTTTTGTAACAATCGTACCACCACCCGTTTTTTTTTCACAAATACGGTTATATGAACTACTACTAAAATATTTATCAAAATACTTACATTAATATGAAGCCTGATCCTTAATAAGCTTTTTAATACCACTCTCACTTTCCTGCGTTATTTATATTTAGAGTAATTTAAAAAATTTGACGCTCGTCGCAAAAATCAAATACATCCCAAAACCATATAAACTGCGATTGCCAAAATAACAGCAGGCCAACCTGACCGGCGGCTACGTCGGTAAAACAGTTAATCGTTTGGCAATTATCTAAGTATTTATGTTATACCATTTGAGGTCTAGTAGGCGCTATAACAATATTTTTATATTTGCGATGTAACAATTGACACCCTGTAACAATTGACACACCTCTCCCCTATACATAATAATTCATTTTTGATGATTCGTTTTTATAACCATATATGTAGAAGATCTTTTGCAAGGCTTGTTGGTTCATACTTTTATAAGAAATCACAAGATAAGTACCTAAGCTAAAAATTATACCAAACCGGTTAGTTTGTGTTTTGATTAAAGGTACTTTAAATGAATAAAGAAGTGGTTATACACCGCTGATCTTTGCACTATTACGTACTGGAGTTCTTGGGTTCGATCCCAGGTGCTCACAATATTCCTCTTTACTTTATTTTTCTTATAAGTGAGCAAAAATACATTTTAAAATAAATTTAATTAAGTATGCGATAATTTCATTGAACATCTAGAGTAGCATAGGTACTTCACACTCGTGATGATTACTAAACACACTAGACCAGTGGTCGCCAAACTTTTTGACCTCACGGACCACTTATTCATCCCGCGGACAACTTAAATATATTTATAAAAAAAAATGTGATCAAAGAACACATAAAAAGTACATAGTTAATTAAATGAAACTATTAACAGTAACCAAGTTAAGAAAGCTTTATTAATAAACCATAATAAAATACTTAACATGATGAGTAAGTATATTCCACATATTTCTGAAATTTTCTCAAATGGTGGTCCGCGGACCCCCACTTTGGCAACCGCTGCACTAGACGACCTCTGACCAAAAGGAGCTCTCATCTTTGTAAGTAAGCACTTCATTTAAATCTCAACAAGTTCAGAATTACGAGTACCATGGAGTTTTTTTTATTGTAGATAGACCGATACAGATTGAAGAATGAAGAAACACAGGTACCAGAAGAAACACTAAGTAGGTAATTGCCAGGCCTCCTGCTACCATTGCTTATTGAAGGTTACCTACTTGTCGGTGATCATCGAATTTCGTCATCACTAACCTAAATCAATAGTTTTTTTGTGGAGATTTGTAACGAGTAGATAGTCTCCTAGGTAGACAATCATACCAGGGGTCAGCATTTAACGGACTTAGGCGCCCGTTTATATGTGGATTTTCAATTCTACACGCTGTAGGTAGGTATATAAAATTCTTGTCTCTAGACAAATAAGGTGAGAATTTTTTATTCTACAGAACTCTTATTTCAAATTTCTTGTTTTATTACACAATTTTACCACTGGTTGTTAGTTGTATATAGCATGATTTTTCGTAACATTCTCTAGTTGACAGGGTGAATGCCAGCTACTTTTAATATAACTTTGGGTAGGTACGTTGTCTACAAAAAAATGTATAGGGTAAGTATAGGGTATTTATGTATCCACCCGTTTCAAACAAAGAACTTACGCACCACTACATAGAGTGTGTTTGTGTGGCAAATGTGTAGCCCGCGAGAAATTGCTGGATAGGCTGAGTCAGTCGGTCAGTTAATACTTAATATTTTTTTTTTTATTTATTTTTTTATTATTATTATTTTTTTTTTTATTTAAATAATAAACATTTAAAATACAACAATCAATTAAACAACAATTAATAACACAAGATACGGTATTCCTCCATAAGCAACTAAATGCTTGAGCGGAGGTATAAATAAACCTCTTTTTTAATTCTATTTTTGAGGCGGTTGGTAGATCAGTGGTATCAGTCGACGGCTTTTGTACGTACCTACCTACGTAAAACTTACGTTTGTGTACGTACATATTTTATATTTATCCTAAAAATCATTAACTACTCTCTTGAAAAACCATACTGCCTAAAATGGCTGATAGCTTGTGGTGTTGCCAGACGATCAAATTCGAATCGATTTTTTGTTAACTGCAATAATAATAATAGCCTTTTGTATACACACATGAAATAATACTTAATGATGAGGCACATAATCAGTTTCAAAATATACCCGGGGTTTTCAATGTCACATAATACTAAAGGACGGAAGTGTGATGTTTTGGACGAGTAATCACACATAAATAATGGATATAATAGCATGATAGCTTAGGTACTGATTTGATTATTACATTAACTAACGATATTATTAAAAACAATATACGTAAGTAGTTAAAAGAGACCGCTAGGTATTGCAAATGGTATTCACGTCAAACAGACCATAGAAACTAATTATTAATAGGTATTGTTAATATGTTTTAAGAACAAATGCAGCATTTATATTATAATACAAAACTAATCTTTATCAACCTATAAACATATTTTTGCTGCTAGTAACATCTTTATCATGTCGTAATATTGTACATCTCATCAATATGTGGAAGCATAATATTATGTATCTATATAAAAATGGGGCCCTATTTTAATTGATCATTGCATCATGTGTGAACGGTTGGACCAATTTTGAGGTGTTTGCTTTTGTCAGGAGAAGATTCTTATGAAATAAAAAATTAGGGAAATTGCGCGAAACATTAGAAATTTGAAGAAAACTTTTAATAGGTCCCCTTTTTAATGTTTTTATAATATAATTAAAACTTTGAATTTAAATTGGCGTGTGACAGAAGCTGTCAGTTGTTTGATAGTTGGCGAGATTGACAGAATACGTATGTAAATAACATAACACAATTATTAACGTATCATTATACCTACACAGTACTTTTATACAAATTCTAATTCAACATTCATTCAACACTAATTCAATATTTTTCATATTTACAGACAAGTTTTGCTGCTAGTATAATCTATATTAGAATAGTCCAGAATACAGACTAACTTACTGAGGGAGTGATCGACTGATGCCGCCTATTAGCGATACCCCGGGTCAAACATTCAAACATAGGTACATCTGGCGCTTTCTATGTAGTGAAGCGTGAGTTATGTTGTTTATAAATATGCGCATATCCCAAGGTAGCGCGTCATAAGAAGTTTGGTTGTTGATTTTGTATTTATTTTATTTTTTTTTTTTATTTTAACATTAATATACAGACAGTGAAATTGATACAAAAATAAGACAGTACATGAACAATTTCGAAACACACACCAGTTAAGTATATACATTTAAACTTATACACCAATGAAGTATACACATTAAATGTAAAAATACAAAGTACCTAAATTTTAAGTACTCGGCTCAGATACTGGGAAAGGGAAAAGGGAAAAAGAGGACAGGGTAAAGGTAATGTATTGTTTCTGCTTGAAATAGACAAGATCTCTTGTACATACAGCCATCACTTGTGCATCGAATCGAAATTACAATGGGAGGTTTTCTGGGGAGCTTCCGACAAGACACACTAGGTGGCAGCGCTTCTAATCGGGTAGCCTAGTATATACAGGGAACCAGATTCGCACCAATAGAATCCTTGATAAAGTGCGCATGCGCGAAAATAATAGTACATAATATTATAATTTTTCGGCGGCATACGTAAGTCCACAGCGGATGAGCGGTAACTCCCTTAGAAAAATTAATTTAATTTAAATTAATTTTTCGAAATTTAACATGAAAAAAACTGACTTTTGATTTAAAAAGGTTCTATTTCTGAGGTTTTTGAAATTTTCTTCTTGACTTTTTACTTCAACTATTCCTTTATTCTTCAGCTAGTGGAAAAGTGTATTTTTACTTTCCTAAATGGAGTACTTCGTTCACAATTTTTAATTTTAGGTCAAAAGGTGGAAAATTGAAAAAAACTCTAAAAAGTTAAACAAGTCGAAAATCACTGGCATTTGACCCCTGGTTAATGGGAACAAAATTGTTGCAAATTTGCTCTAGTATAACCCCTTTTAAGGAATGTATCGAATTACCAATCACCCTGTATAATACTAGTTGCATGTAAACATGAGATCCAACTGTCGATGGCCTGAGTCGGTATGTTTATTGTATGAAACGATGTCATCAATAAATTAAATTCTTTCAAAAATTGTTAAGAAAAGTTTGAGATGTACTGCTATAATGTAAATATTTTTTATAGAAAATTAAACTATCTAGTTGAGTAGTTTCGGCGTTTTTCGATATTTTTATAAAATTCTGAAATATAGGCATTGAAACTCGTAAATTTGACATAAAGAAAATATTTTTCTTTATAAAAAATGTTTGAGAAACCTTGGAAATTTTTCATTTAAGTTGATTTGAGATATTGTATTTTTCTATATACATACACATATTTAGGGCTCTAGCTTTTATAGTTTTCGAGATATATGAAAAAATTAAGTAAAAATTCAAGGTTGATTACCCCTGACTGAAAGAAAGTTTCGAATTCTGAGTAAACAAGTTTTGTAGGCTTAAAGTATTCAATATATTCTGAAATTTTAGGATCTGTGCATCAAGCGAATCAAAAGTTATAAGGGGGACACACACACATACGCACCACCCACTAAATGTTCTCCTCCGAATCCTGAGTAAATCCATAAATGGAACATATATGCTGCGAAGCGTCTAAGTTGGTGTCTTTTGTCGTCAAAGTTTGAAAAACCGTTTAAAATGTAGACCTGGCCATACTTACAAATCTCACGTATCTTGGCTTGATACTGCCGATCTGTCTCGAGAAATAATTTCTCTTCAACAAATCGACAGTTGGATAAGTTAACTATTAAAAACCAAAGTAAGGAAAAATACAATTCAACAGAGATTTCACGCTTATTCTGAATTTCTTCTAGAACGTTCAACGATGTGAATAAGTGAGGTGGGAAGGACGAGGAGATGTTCAACTGCAGTACGAGATTATCATAAATACACAAAAACAAGACTCATGTGCAATTTCACTGGAAACGATAAACATAGTTGAATCCGCGCGTATTTTTGAAAGATTTGAATTTGAAATGAGAATGCATTTGCTATGATTTATTCCATTTCAAGTCTATTTCACATATGTATATTATGCGGTTACATTTGGTTCTTTTTCGGTCGCTGACGAAACGGTTCATGTTTTCTGTTCGCTCCGTACTGAAACAGAAACAACTCTTTGCCGGCCATACAATCATGGTCAAACCTACAGAAACTTATTTATGATCTCCATTTTTTGGAGACTTTTCTTAATAATAATAATAATAATAATAAGTATATTTCTCAGGTAAAAAATGTTACAAATGGTAGATATACAGCATATCATTTTTAACACAGTAAAAAAAAAATAATAAGTATATAAAAAAATTGACATGAGTGTAAACTATTTTTGAGAAATCCCACGAGGCAAAGCCTGTCTGTGGGTATAGCAATGGTTTTGACAAGATAGGTCAACAATACAACATTTATTCCATACAAAAAGTCAGCTTTCTTTGCTAAAACATGAGACATAAATATAAAATGATTGAGCAGTAAACTTATGTCTATGATTAAAGACAGCAAACGACAGATAGGCATACATAAAAAATAACAAAAGCTGTGATCTCTCACGACACTCCATACAACTCCATCACAGGAATACACAATATGCAAACTACAAACATCAGAAAAGCAAAACCTAAATAAATCTATTCATTCCAGAATAAGTCATTCAATGTCAGCAAAATGCTAATAATAAGCGAGAAAACCAGCAAAACGTCGGCCAATCAACTCTTGCAAATAATAACAATAATAAACCTCAAAATAATAACAACATGCAAGAGACAGCACAGGACAACAAGCAACCAGGCTAGGTTATGATACAAACATTAATTTCACATTAACACACAGACGACGTAATTTTGTAAAACATAGTTATAGTAGCTCTCCATTCAATCACATCGAAAGAGAAAAACAACAAAAATATATCAATATATCACCCAAAAAACGTGATGATATGAAAACCCCTTGAAAAACACTCAAATAAGTGATCCTCACTATACGAGAACCAGAAGAATCTTTCAGGTTATGCATACTCAAAGAAGAACAAATCATGAAGGAGCACGCTACAGAAGGAAAACAGAAGCATCAATATCTTTAAGCCAATCCTTTATAAGTCTATAGAATATTAGGATTTTATTCGTCACTTTGATGTTGTTAGGCAAGGCATTGAATATTTTAGGCGCAACATAAGTCGGGTGTCTTAGCCCCTGTCTTGTTTTGCAAACTGGAAGCACAAACAAGTTACCCAATCTAGCACTTGTTCTATTTTCAGTTGTCCTAACAAAAAAATAAGACTTTTTGTATATAAATTTAAGACATTGTAACAGGTATAATTTACGTATATCAAACAAACCACTCAGTTGAAACAATTCACCCGTTCCATATCTAGTTGGCTTTCTATACATTTTTTTAATTATTAATCTTTGAAGAACATTGAGCTGCGATATGTGATTGTCGTATGCTCCTCCCCAAACTACAATACCGTAAGCTAGGATAGACTGCGACAGACTATAATATACCATTTTAAGTATCGGGAGTCCAACCACATTTATCAATCCTCTGTATATAAACAATTGGCCTCTCATCTTCTTCGTAATGTAGTCTAGGTGTTTATTCCATTTCAAATGGGTGTCAATATATATCCCCAAGTATTTTACATGGTCCACCCTAGAAATTTCTGGACAACCAGAACAACTCTCAAAGCATTGCCCATCGTGAATTCTAATTGGGCAGACTTCTTTTGGTGCTTTACGTTCAGTCAACGAGTATGGTAGAAAGTAGGTTTTTTCGCAGTTAAGAGAAAGCAAGTTGTTGTCCAGCCAAGCTTTGATCACCTTAAGAGACTCCGAGGCACTTTTGTAAACTTCACTCCATGAATTACCAGAGAGTGTTATCGAGGTGTCATCTGCAAATGTCACTATCAGCCCTGGAATATCCGCATTGCAAAGGTCGTTAATGTAGATCAAAAAAAGAATGGGTCCCAATACAGTTCCCTGTGGTACTCCGTGTTCTATCGTCAAGGTTGAGCTATACACGTCACCAACTCTGGTCCTCTGCTTCCTGTTGGCTAAATAATCAGTTAGCAATGACAGGCAAGTTCCACCGACACCCAGCATTCTCATTTTCTGTAGAAGTTTCAAATGGTTAACTGTGTCAAACGCCTTGCGTAAATCCAGGAATATAGACAGAACATTTTTCCCGTGGTCCAATTTTTCATTTACATATGCCGTCAGTCTAAATAAGGCATCCTCTGTTCCCATACCAGGTCTAAAACCAAATTGATTATTTGATAAGATGTTCCTTTCACTGAGGTACTCCAGTAATCGTCGTTTAATTATCTTTTCGAATATTTTTGCAAGCTGAGGTATTAGTGTTATTGGTCTGTAGTTGTTCATATGAAGTGGAGAGCCTCCCTTATGTATAGGGATAACGATTGAATCCTTTAAGCATGCAGGAAACATTCCATTGCTGAGGGACAGGTTGATTATGTGGCATAATGGTGCTGTGATTTGTTCTCTGATTCCTTTCAGTATTTCCGTTTTTATCCCATCAGACCCAACTGTTGATGAGTTTTTGAGCTCATCAATAAAATAACCTACTTCATTTTCAGTCGTGTACTTTAGTTTATATAGATGAATAGGTGTAAACGTGCTCGTAGTATCAGAAGACTGCATAGCTGTTGAACACCCGATATCCTCAATCAACCTCTTAGCTATATTTATAAAATATTCATTAAATTTTTCAGACATTTCCAGCCTATCAACTACCATCCCACTGTCAGTCTCCAACTTCTCTACAAATGCATTGTTGGGTGCCCCTCTGCACGTTACTTCATTTACAATACTCCATATCTTCTTTGAGTTACCGCCAGCGAGCTTGATTTGGTCTTCATAATATTCTCTCTTACATTTTTTTATTAAACAATTCAACATATTACGATAAGAGATGTAATTAATCTTCAGTGTATTACAAATAGTCAAACCATGCTTTTTACAATAAATTTCATGTTTTTTCATGTTTAAATATAGTCTGTCACGTTTATTTATAGATGCAACGATTCCGTTGGTAATCCACGGCTTAATTTTCTGATACTTCCTCCTACGCTGACCTACAGCAACCCTGCAATCGTCCATGTAATCATTTAATATACCATAGAAAAGGTGCAACGATTCATCTGGGTTCGAGGATCGGAAAACCTCATTCCACGTTTCTCCTGATATTAAACTTTTAAGCTTATTAACATCCACTCCCGGCATCACAATCCGCGCACCTCCAACACTCCCAGGCTCAATTCCATTATTGGAAACAATATCGAGTTCCACAAACGATGGGTAATGATCAGTTATTTCTGTAACAAGCGTTACAGCTCGAACTTGTGTTTGCTTCATTGACTTAATCATAATGTGATCTAGACAGCTGTTGTTTCCATTTTGATTCACTCGTGTGGTTCCGTTTATTAGAGAGGTAAATCCTTTTGAGTATAATGTGTTCATATAGTAATTTCCATGAAAATCCAATACCGACTGGTTATGAATATTAATATTTATGTCGCCGACCAAAAGGAAAGAATCGCGGGGAGTAGTCCTGGTAACAAAATCTATAAGTTTGTCGATCTCATCTACAAATTCATTCTTGTTGAGGGAAGGTGAACGATAATTTGCTAGTAAAGAAAACTTCTTGTCACCGATAGTGAATGTCAATAATATACCATTAGAGAATTTTAGATCAGGATATTCACAACAAACATCATACAAACTATCATTATTATAAAAAATTGCTAAGCCATCGTGCGTAGTATGCCTTGCAGTGCGTGACACGAAAGTGTATCCCAATATATGGAAGGGTATATCACTGCATAGTTGTGTTTCTGTTAAAATAATAATATCACATTTAAACCTTAAACTATTCAAAAGTATACATACTTCATCAAAATGCTTCATTAAACTCCTTACATTAAAGTTCATAATTCTAAGTCTCCCTACGCCTTCACAAAATACATCATTCAATTCGTTCACAGTTGCAAGAGAAAAGTCCCAGATTCGAGCAGGATCGGTGTCTTCGGTGTCCACTTCCACCATGGTCACACTACTATCGACACGGAATATCACAAATATCTCTTATAATTATAACCTTGGTTCCCTCCTCCTTTTTAAGATGAATCAGACCGTTTTTCGACCATACATATTTGTATCCAAGGGGCTTTGTCGATTTAGTAAGCCAAAGCAGGTGCTTGTTATGTGTTGTAAGTTTTTCGTTAATATAAATCTTCTCACCCTGGCAACCAATATCTTTGGCATGGACTTCGACAACTTTCCTTCTATTCAGAAGAACCTTATCACGCGCCGACCTTGTTGAAAATTTAACGGTTATGTCTTCTTTCTTAATGTTGAAGCCTCTGGTTATCTCCACCATGTCCCCAGTCACGTCACTACAATCCATCTTAGCCAGCAGTGATTGCATAGCAGGCCGCAATTCGTTCTCATTGTTTACCTTTATTCCGCGCACTTCGATGCTAGTCGCCAGCAGAGACTGCTCGATCCTGTTGGTATCCATCTTCAGCCTTCTATTCTCGCTCTGCAGGTCATCCATCCGTGAAGCCATTTTCACTCGATCCTCGTCCATTATGTTTAGTCTGTCAGAAATCTGTCCAACTGAATTCTTGAGTTCGACTAACTCATGGTTATATTTCTCGAACATACCTTCTATAGACCTTCTCATTTCAGCAACTTCCACCTGAAGACTGCCCAACAATCTAAACACCTCTTCCAGAGTAGGCTCAGAAGGAATCTTTGGTGGGGTAGCACCGCCCTTGCAAGAAACACACTTCCACTTTATTTTATTCATCTTTAGCATATTACGGAAGTTGCTTTCGTTGAATCCAGCGCATTTATAGTCGAACCCGCCATGGCATCTCGAGCAGACGATGCAGTCGTCACAGCTTACTACCTTTGAGCATTTATTGCAATTCATTCCGTTAAACTGTTCTACTATTTGACACAACTCCTGGTTCTCATGCAACCTCTTTAGCATCCGCACTCCTGAGTACCCTCAACCTAGTCTGCACGGACTGCGGCCAATCAGAGACAATCCTTTCGCTTTCAATGTAAGATTTGACAGGTGACAGATATCAATGTGCCACGGTATAATGAACCCTAACGCAAATGTCAGTTCACAAAATCGGATGTCTTTCAGTATTTTAAAAGTCATAAATACACTAACCCATCCAATCCTCAGCAGTGCCTTCAATCACTCACTATCCTTATGACTTAACTTAAACAGTCAGAGTACCCGTTTACACTAATGATCGCTGATCCACACAAAAAACATAAATTCCCGAACAGCCAAGAAACCGACAAACACTTCGATCAAAACCAATGTTGTATATCCCTTCTTATTCAGAAAATTGACACTGTCTCGAGAAAGGCTGTTTTAGCAGATGAAAAACCAACGCTTTGGGCTAGTTTCATTAAAAAAATCAATAACCGTCTATTTTGATGTGTCGCCAATCAAGTATAGGTTACTTGATGCAGGGGATATTCACAGAACGATCTAGTTGTGAGCTAATTAAAATCTAAGAAAGGGATTTGAATGAGATTGCAACAAACGTATTCAGATTGTTCCGTGAATACCCCTCCTGATGAAGCCAGCGAAATCAAAATTCAATTTTCGTCAGTTGTCATGACAAGTAGACTTGCCAGCTCTCATTCTTACTATAGCCATAGACCGATGAAATTAACGGATGTCACGTCGAGACCAGTGCAAGTTTTGTCTTCATTGTGTACGTTTTTGAGATAAAGTGCTACAGACGCATAGATGGAGTTCAGCCCACGACGAAGCAGAGCTTGGTTAGAATAGAATAGAAAATAAATATATTTCTCACATTTTTGTAAATTAACAACCAATACAATTAGAGGAACCAAAAGAATTGCACAACAGAGGTCAACTTGTAAAGGTCACAATATTAGGCACCTAGGTGAATGGAAAGCGTCGGCGTTTAGCGTCGAGACGAAATGTAAACTGTTTGATGCGTGTGTGTTGCCCATTCTCCTTTATGGGTGTGAGTCCTGGCACCTGACTCTGGCCCAGGCACAAAAAGTCTCAGCCTTTGAGATGAAGTGCCTAAGGAGAATTCTGGGCGTAAGATGGTACCACCGCATCACGAACGACGCTATACGCCGGCGCACCCAGCGTGAGCCCATCACCTCCACCATTGTGGGGAGGAGATGGACTTGGCTGGGACATGTGTTAAGGATGCCGAATGACAGTTGGCCGAGGAGAGCGCTGTTCTTCCTCCCATCAGGGTCCCGAAGACGAGGAAGACCCTCTCACACTGTGTTCCGCTCCTTCGAAGCAGAGCTGAGGGAAATGGACATGGTGTGGGAGGAGGTCATCACCGTTGCGCAAGATCGAGCGCAATGGAGAGCTCTTGTTGCCTCCCTATGCCCCTAAGTGGGGTCTAAAGGGAGTTTGGATTGGATTGGAGGTGAATATGCTTTGAACCATCGCAGAAGGAATGATTGAGGACAACAACTGCACAGGTTGCAAAGAAAGTAGCCCTAGTATAAGTTTTCGATGATCGAATATCGAAACGATCATCGAAAGAGTTTCGAAAAATTTCCATACTAAAATGATCGAATGATTCGATCGTTTGATTTAAGAACACTGTTCGCACGCATTTAATAAGCGCTTATTTGCGTGCAACTAGCTTTCGATAAAACTCGTACTAGCCCCACAGGTTATTGGAAACATGTGCTGTAGACCATAAGGCAGATAAAGAGGCTGGCTGATGATGGAGAGGCGTGGAAACGAGGAATATTTTAGGACAGACGGTAAAAAACTATAGGTACTCTTATTATACGTTTCTTCATCAGGGCTTCCGATAAAATTTTTGAAGGTATATAATTATTGTTAAATTGTAAGCATAATTTATTTATTTATTTAAAAAAAATACACATTATAAATTATTTTAAATGATTTATATTTTATTTAAGGGCTTGTTGCCACGCTAGACGAGATGTACTAAAAACTATTAATATTATAAATAAATTTCTCTGTCACTGCCTCACTGACTGATGTCATTAACGTTTTTAGTTCCTGCGTTTACCAGAAGATGGCGCCACTCGTAACTAAAGAGAAATTTTGTTCTACTAATGTCGCTGACAGTTATATGACTGGTTGCTGAGCACTTTTTTGAAGGTCTTGATGTGGAGAAAAACAATTTTACATAGGTACTCGGGCTATTTAAAGACACACATGCGAGTTCATAGCTGAGAAAAGCCAATCGAATGGAGTATTTGTAATAAAAAGTTCAAGTTGTTTTTTAAGTTTGCGTAAAGGTTTCAATCAACCAAGTGCTTTAAAGACTCACATGCTAATTCAGCCAAACGAAAGCAAAGTTTGCATGGAAAAGCCATAAGTGGGCGCCACGGGCACGGGTGCCTTTCACAAGCTAGTTATTATTAATTGTTTAGTTGGAGGATACGTGGTAAACCCGCAAAAAATGAATTGAGGGCTTTATTTCTTTGCTGTCTATTAAATCCTCCCGACCGTCGAATACATCTTGATCGAATGCCTTTTGCGATTCTATGTATAAAGATCTTTGTAGACGTAACTCAGCCACGAAGCTTGTTCTCTGCATATACAAGGCCGATTTTAAAAATTAAAAATATCTCAAATTATCATGACATAATAAAAACTCTTAATAATAGCAGTTGAATATAAACCAGATTTATATTTTTTAAACATAAATTAATCTTTCTAATAATAATAATAAAAAGTCCTCCCAAAAGTTCTAAACAAAAACTCTCATAGAACCCACAGAGGTTAAATGCGAGTTAAGAGGAGAAAATAACTTGAAATAATAATATTTTAGCCGCTACAGTCAGATGATGTATTTATTGCAGCCGCAAACAATAAAACTCGGCTATCAGCCACCAGTGTTTAACGAAACCTTAAAAGTTGATTGTGTGGTCGAGGGACTTTCCCCTGCTCTCCCGGAAAGTTCGTAGCTTACGTGATACCCGCGCGCAAATTAATTCTATCCCCATTAAACCATTACTAATAATATTATTTTGTGTTACAAAAAACGACGCATTATTGTACGAGTATAAGGAATATTATGCAGTTGAAATGCTGAGAGAAAGAATTATTCTTCTTCTTCTCAGCCTTGAAACGTCCACTCCTGAACGTAGGCCTCCTCCATGTTCTTCCACTCCTGTCTATCCTGCGTCTTTTGCATGCATGTCCCACCAGCAAACCTTTGATTTCTATCATATACCTACAGAAAAAACAGAAGGGAATTTTGAGTATAATATGGTACCACCGCATCAGGACCGACGCTATACGCCGGCGCACCCAGCGTAGGCTCATCACTTCTACCATTATGGAGAGGAGATGGACTTGGCTGGGATATATGTTATGAATGGCGAATAACAGTGGTTTGAAGACAGCGAATACTTTGAATTCCCTTCTAACGTCGAACATATAGTGTAATGGAAATAGCATAAAACAAGGAGTTAATTTTTTTAAGATCTTCGATGTTTTGGTATGATATTTGGATGATGATAGTCCATTTCAATATAAAAATGAAAAAGTCTTGTATAGTTCTATCTTAAAATTTATTGTTCAAACATGAACCGGTTTTCGGAGACTACCGTCTCCATTATCAAATGTTTAAGACTGTTTAAGTCTATTTTGTGATAGAACTATACAAGACTTTTTCATTTTTATAAAGGAGTTAATTATATTCATGGAGGAGTTACATAATGATACGTTACGTAGGTGCCTATAATTCCCACATGAATCAAACACATATATTGTGATGCTAATGCTCTTCTCTTCCTGTGCTGTGTTAGAAGGATAGAATATGCCAAGTACTTACTCAGATTTCTTCATATTGTAATTAGATTACGATTTTCACAGAAATTTCGTCAAAGAACGAAAACTTAAGATCTTCTCGATTTATTAAGATGTGATGTAATGATGAACAAACGTTGAACAAACATTTATTGAGCATGCTACTTAAGAGATCTTAAGTTGCATGCTCAATAAATGTAGAGTTCAACGTTAGTTATTTAGAAAATACAAGTGGAGTTGTTGCAGTAGTAGCTGTATCAAGACATTAAGAGCCCTGCGTAACTTACTGTGGGCGTGCAACTTTTTTAGTTGCGGTGTAATCCTTAGGCAACTAAATAGTTGCTTTAAACAAGTTGCCAGTGCACAGTAAGAGTATGAGTCAACTATAACTATCTAATATCAAAGGATGATCAATAAAAAGACTTTTGAATCAATAGAGACGATTGACGGAACCATTCATACAATTCAAAATTGAAAGTACTACATACCTACTTCTGAAATTATTATCCAGCTTGACGATTCCTAGAAGTTAAGAATCTGAGTTTACTATTCTTTTTTTTAATGTATCTTTGCTCAGTCAAAATGAACACAAATATACTATTCGACTCTTTCACAGTAAGCAAATAAGTTTTTGTCCTGAAAGAGAAAGATGATTGCCACCTGGGATCGAACCCGTGACCTTCAGTAAGAAACAGAAACATTCTTAAATGTGGAATTACTATCTTATTTTGTTTTAAAATACCTACACATTTTTTTTTCATATGATAACGCTCACTTTAGGAATTTTATGGCCACTGATGGCCAGTCTAAAAATTTCTGTGGTTTTCTTCACCAAAGGGTGATTCAATTTGTCACATTCAGAAGAAGAAATAAAGACAGGTTGCTAAATTCTGTAAAGAGAATCGCAATTCATATTAATTTTGTCAACATTTTCACAATTATTATGTATGTTTATAAATAAGTAAGTATATGTATTATCTCTTTCTTGTAGTATTATTTCACAAACCAATTTTGTTTGTATACTTTTATTAATAAATATTTTTTGTAGCGACAAACAATTCCAATTCAATAAAAGTTATATTAATAACTGTACGTTCATGGATTAGGTGGCGGCAGTTTATTAACAAAATCGCTCTCTCCATTTTCTTTAGAATGGTAATATTATTGTTTTTTTTATCATATTATGTTATCTTACATTGGTAAACAAATAAAAAACGATTTTGAATAGTACCTACTTTGCAACGGGTAAAATTGCTTTGATACAAGTAGTATGCAGAGTGTTTATATTATTTTACAATAAAAGTATTGAAAGTAAGTAAATATTTTCTTTCAAAAAGGATATGCCGCGTTTTATGTTTTCGAAAGGGGATTCGGCCAGTGTCCACAACGCAATATAATAGCTTTATTTTTATTAACATTTATTTGGCGGGAGGAAAGAAAAGTTTCCCGTGTTTTCCTCTAGGAATTATGGCTATTAAAGTTTCTCACACAGCACCGGCGATAAATACACTAACGAGAAAACTTTCCCACTAAATTATATATTTATTATATCAGGTACAAAACTTTGGACCCTTCCTGTATATCACAACTAACAGAAAGGTTGAGCTCGGGTAAAATGTGCATTGTCTATCTCCCTTACGTGTACGCTGAAATTATACCTCGTACACTCGTGTACAGGATGTTCCATGATTGTTATAGAATATTTCATGGACTCAACAAAGGCCTTTGGTCATGTGTTTCATACATATCGTTGATTACAAAAAATTAAATCAGAAAAGACCGCTTATTAAAATCATAAACGATAACAATCAAAACGGGGTAAACTATAAAAGTAGATCATTCTGGAAATCAGCATACAGATAGTATGAGCTAATCAAATAAAATTTTAAAATATCCGTTTATATAGAGAGGTTAATTATTATATCTTGGCTTGGATACAAGTTGGACAACGATTGCTATGTTTGCTAAGCTGATGACGTTAGATGTTGAATATATAACTCATCAAAAAGAAATAATGTATGATACTGAAAAAAAAAACAAAAATCTTAATAATGTAGAAAATACATACAGTACCTACAAGCTCTTTATCAGAAAAGCAGAACCATCGTATATTCGCCGTAATGTTACAGCCGCAGGGTAAGAAGTAGACAATTCCGATGTTATTTAACGCTCAGTAGGAAATCACACTACCTATTTGTTGTGTAAGTGACATTTCGCCCTACTGCATTACAAACGCAATACGACGGAACAGTTTTCCTAGGAAACGAGAGCTCAAGATGCAGACTAGTTATAGAAAATGTACTCGTTGTTGAAAAGTTGTAAAATGCAGATTTTTTCGTTATTCGCCTAATCTTAATAATATTATTTGTAAGCCCCAGGACTTACAAGTGATTTCTTATGAAAAAAGCAAACAACTCCGCCAATGATTGTGGTTTCTTTGAAACGTTTCTCATAGGTAAAATACTGATATGGCTATTACCTACTTGGTTATCATTAACAAAATATTGTAATATTATATTCAGTTTATGTACTTGGAAAAACACCCTATACAATGAGTAATCAGCCTTACACATGTTTCTTGGATTATATGTATTATAGTAGGTAGTGCTTACTTCGGTTAGTATCTACCTGACATCCGTTATTATACATTAGGTATGTAATAAGCTGCAAAATATCAAATAAATTTTTATGATAATATTATATTATAAAAGGTCATTTTTATGTACCTACCATATCGATTCATAAGATGTAAAGAACGTAATACACTGATGTCTGTCTTTCAAGTATGATACAAAATATTATGCTATATGTAAGGCAAAATGCCGTGTGTGTAAGATTGTATTACGTTGTATACATACTCTAAGTATGCGGGAAAATATTTACAATCTGAAAGATACGAATGAATTTATTCATCTATTCTCAGCCTGCTATCATACTGATGGCCAGCATTCGCGTCAGTTTTATGGCAGATAATAGCGACTTTCTTCTCCAGGTTTTTATGGAGTTTTTTTTCATTCATTTATGGAGTTCCTAAACTGCACGGGATATAGATGTAAAATTTCTGGAATTCAATCGCTTAGTAGGTACCTACTTCGTTACCACTTCGTTAAATTTAAAGAGGGGCTAAAGTGACTTCATACCAAGCTGTTCAGGCGGGCTTATAGCCATTGTCATGGGGAATTTGTTCCATAAAATTGATACTATTTTAACGCCAGGGCCTCATTAGTTTTTAGCGATGGTACCACATACGTGAATGAGGTGAGGTTGACGATTGGGTGGGATAGGTGTTTTTAAGCCACCACTCCACTCATATCTCTTTCATTCCAAAAAAATCCAAACTCCCTTTACGCCTCACTTAGGGGCATAGGGAGGCAACAAGAGCTCTCCATTGAGCTCGATCTTGCGCAATGTTTATGACCTCCTCCCACACCATGTCCATGTCCCTCAGCTCTGCTTCGAAGGAGCGGAACACAGTGTGAGAGGGTCTTCCTCGTCTTCGGGACCCTGCTGCGAGGAACAACAGCGCTCTCCTCGGTCAACTGTCATTCGGCATCCTTATCACATAATACCAATAAATACCAATATCGTAGAAAAAAGGTTAAAAAGAATAATTTTGTAAGTACCGATATACACATTTTCATTCTAGCAACTTACGTGTATTTTGTGATATTATTATGTATATCGCCGCTTATAACCAAACGCAGGCAATAAAACATTTTATATTTTAACGACGCCATTCTCTTTTCATCTGGTAGGTGCCTGGGGAACACCTGACTACCTTCCTTTCATTCCTCGAGGCTGAAAAAATAAATGAACTCATTAAAATATACCAAATTAATTTGAGTGAACCTTTCTAATCACGTATTAGTCCTATTAAATAAGTATAATATAAAGAATTATAAGTCTAGTGTTTGGTGAAATACATTATGTATGTAGGTCTTTCATTTTCTTTTTGATATGCAGACGTCATGTTAGTTATACATACAAGTAAATGAATCAAGAGTTTTCTATAGGTACCTACTTAAAAACATTGCAGTACCTATAGCTGACAGAATATAAAGTATACGGTACAAACTATTTGATGTACTTTTTTTATAAAAATTAATCTGGGCTCACCCAAAGTGAACACAAATACACTTCC
This sequence comes from Mystacides longicornis, assembly GCA_963576905.1. Lineage (NCBI taxonomy): Eukaryota > Metazoa > Arthropoda > Insecta > Trichoptera > Leptoceridae > Mystacides > Mystacides longicornis. The sequence goes on along the minus strand of OY756420.1, from coordinate 18,933,546 downwards.
GACATCTTTCACATAAAGCAAAGCTTGTTGTGTTGTGAAAGTGGAAATGGTCGGCACCGGGATTCGAACCCACGACCTCCAATACGCCGTATGTACGAAAGCCGTCTACTGATACCTCTGGTCTACCAACCACCTTGATTAATCTTAATTATTAGTATTTCAATTTTTAAATGGTTTTCAATTTGATCCTCTCAAGTTATGTTTAAAAATTCGAACATATACCTATCTATTGCATCAATACTTGGTTCCTTTCAAGTTAAGCTTAAAAAGCGAACGATGGTTGTGTATGTAAAATTTATTCCTGGGTTCACGTGTCGCATATATTTCAAAAAAATTGTGTAATATAGGGATTTGAACATTGTGTGGGAGGAGGTTATAAAATTGCGCAATATCGATCACAATGGAGGGCTCTGGTTGCATCCCTATGCCCCTAAGTGGGGATTAAAGAGAGAATGTATATATGTGGAATTACATGAATAGGGAAAATTATTTAATTCCTAATTAGTAAGCTTGAGGGCGATAAGCATATTATATGAAATTCGCCAATTTTGTCATTCCAGTCAGAATCAACAATGCCTATCCCATTTCTGATTGGAACTAGCGTGAGACGTTCAGGGCAACTACATGCTCAGTGCTCACCTAAAAAACCGACTTGGACTGTATGTAAGTACTTACCTACTTATATAAAATTGTAAATCAATAGTTATGACAGATGTTTACCGTATGATGCCATTGAGCCCAGATATTATTATTATGTATTTCCATGAAAATGGGTGGCGATCTTGTATTCAGAGATTGCTTATAGCTTATCATCCACCGCATCAAATACAAAAAAAAAAAAACAATCTTGGCTTGGATACAACTCGTTTTAGTGACAAACGACTCTAATACATTACATCGGCCATGCGATGGAGAGATAAACCTAATATATCAACTCTTCTGAAAAAATAACACACTAACCGCTACAAGCAAACCTTTGGCTTTACCCAACTTGGTTGTAATATTATTTTAACAGCTAAACAAGATATTAGGAAAAAATTGCGTAAAGAAACAGCCATTTTCTTATACTTCATCTGAGTTATGGTTAAAGAAGAGGCATGAAGTATGTAATCACGTCCTGAGTACCTAGTAGGTGAATGTAGCTGTGGGGGGGAAAAACTGGCTGCAAATGGCAGCAAATAGGAAGAGATGGAAGAGTATGGAAGAGGCCTACGTCCAGCAGTGGATAAATACAGGCTGAAAAGAAAGAAAGAAGAATAAGTGATTTTATATTCGATTATTATCGAGCTATCAGTAAGTTAAATTTGAGAGGGTGTACTATGGATTTGAGAAGCTGATGTGTGGAGGAAAATCAACGCTCTTCAGAATGAAGAAAATTAACTGGTTGCGATTGCGGAGCGGAAAAACAAACCATGTAAGATATCGTAACCGAATGCGACCTCAGATCAAAGGGGAAATTTTAATGGACAAACCAGAAGTAAAGACTCAGGCCTAAAAATATTACGTTTGTTGGATAAAGTTAAAAGAGAAGTTGAACAGATCTTGAATGTATTTAGATAGATAACTGGTTTAGCGGGAAGTTAAAAGATAAAACCACTTCAAAAGTTTCACGCGTGAAGTTTTCGTAAAAGCTTGCTAAATCTATAGCACAAACTAAACCAGTTGGCTGGACTGTCATAAATCAGAATACAAGCCTCGATAGTATAGCTGAAGAAGACTAACCTTTGTCTTTAAATGACAGCCCACTGACAATGCCTACACTACAGGTCAGAGTAATATGAAGTGGTTTTGCATGTTGTCTGGATGGATGTTGGCTACTTCTAAAATGCACTGTGAGCGTAAAATGTAATTAATTAAAGAGCTAGTGTGAGTGTATAGGGGCTGGTTAGCCTCCCGGGTCACGTGCCCGCACACTCACATCAGAGTACAACAGGACTTATTAATTTCCAACCTCTAATAAAATCACTGCGCGTGACGCCTTTTATAATCGCGATACATGTAATAATAATAATTTCTATCACAACGCGAAAATACCATTCCATTTATGGGATCATAATATATCTGCATACCTACCTAATTATTATAATTTTCCTATAAATATTAAAGGAACCATTTACGACTAACGTCCCTTTTTAATCGTTTTACTTCCGGTTTGAAAATGAGGTATATTTAAATTAAATATGAAAATTATTATACATTGAGTATGATTTTTTTATGCTTCATAAATTCATATAACACTTTTAAGAAAATTCCTTACCTTAAATTCATGCAACCGCTGAAACTATTATAGGTCATGACCTATTCAAGTCTACATTTCATCCATTCAACAAAGATTTTGGATCCTTTCAGCGCAATGGAATCATTTATAAATCAAGGTATGCCGATACTTTTTCTTCCAATAAGCCTAATAGTATGATTTTTTTGTCAGAGTGGACTATCAGTCAATTCAACCAACGTGAAGCCATATTTCGTAGAAGTAGGTAGGTACCTATACTTATAGAAAAAACTGAGTACAAAATAAATATTATTAGAGAACTTTTGTGGATGTGGATGAGCAGACCGAAAATTGGTTCCTTTATCTAACAGTCACGTGACTGAAGATAAATTATCAATAATATTTCATTTTACTTTCATCCACAAGCACAACACAACAAAACCCATAGGTACGTCCTTTAACTAATTATACGATTGAACAACGTTAGCAGTTAACGCAAAAATATATTAAAAATAAAAAAATCGAATGTCACAAACCGCTACCGACAAACGTAACAATTTGTACGAGTTTAACAACAGTCACGTGGTACTTGTTGCGACCATGCACTTTATTTCTCTAGTATAATGTCTTCTCAAAGATTGGAACTTGATTCAAGTTTGTTTCTTCTTCTTCGTTTAAAAATTGCATCTATAGATGTTAGCCGTCATTACTGTCACGAAACTAGACATTGACACGTTAAAGCCCGTTCCCGCTTGACATATGTCGGGTGCTCTGGTGACTGAACATTTATATGGAGCTGTTCATTGCGCCCGTTAACAGGCGACGTGACTATTCTACATTGCGTATTGACGTGATGAATAATATAGTAATTAACTTTTTCATAAATTGAAATACCTATTATGATTCAGAAGGGCAAATTTTTTTATAAAATATTATGATTCTTTTATTGAAGAGCAAAATATGTTTAAAACGCTAACGAAGCTTGTAATTAAACTTAATTCGAGCTTTGAAGATAATCAACACCCATCAACTATTGGAGTTTGAAATATCCGCAAGCTTAACGAAAATGGGATTTGAATCGTAAAAGCAGATTGTTTCTTTATCTGTGTATTCCTGGGAGTTTGTCAATTTGCCGTTTATTAGGTTGGCGGTTCTACCCCAATTACAAATTGATCACATAAAGGAAATCGTGTTTCGGAAGCCACCATAATTGCTAATGATTGGAGTAACTCCAAGTAGCGTGTTGTGTGTAGAGAAATATTAGTACACATTGTATCATATGACTCAAGACATATAACATTTACACGAATTGGGTGTATTAAATTAAGGATATTATCTGCTATACTGCTACTAACATAAACTTCCTTTTAAGCTACATTGGAATGCAACGTGGAGTAACAAGAGATTAGAGAAGAAGCATCCAGATGTGAGGCATATCGGCGAATAGCGTCCTTCATGTACTTAGTGATGTTCTTATGATATTCGTACAATCCCCGAGGCATTTGGGAGTTGTGAAATAGGTATTACAAAAAGGAGTAACTTGTGACCATGTCGTGAAAGATTTCTACTCGCCCGTAAATGATGGATGTAGGTACCTAGAGTTCTTATTTTCTCCAAATCAACAACAGAACTGATGTGCTACCTGTATGGGCTTAATGTCTGTCTTTTTAAAATCGTAGGTATATAGGTACATAGAAATGTTTGTGGCTTGAGATAGGCGGCTTGCAATCAACGGATATTTTAATATTGATTCAAGCACTATGATAGCGTATAGTAACTAAGCATTTGCTAATACCTAAATAGCTTATGGTGACATGATTACGTATGCACCAGTAATTTATTGATGCAGTTTTTGACGGCTTTATTAAATGTCGACAATAGAAAATGTTAATGTTTCGATAGGGATAGTTCGAAAAAAGGGAAAATGACGGCAGAAAAACACTTTGTATATCTTAATAGTAGGGCGGATAGATAAAGCTTGAACGGGGATGATTGATTATACTGAAATTTCTACAGTTTTATTGTTTCAAATGCGCTGACGGAATTTAAATGGGACATTTATCATACTTTCTGCTACGTACCTATCTATGTAGGCACATACATCATTGGGTAGCTACATAGTATAGGCCTTTTCCTTCTCTCTCTAACTGTGTCTCTCTTTTTCTCGTATCCCCAAAAGGTTTTGGCAGGTGCGACCGAACATTTTACCCAATTTTGTATATACAAGATTTTTATATTAGTTAGCATTTTCTTCTTTCATTTCCTTAGCGGCATGTTCAAAACAAACAACAAGAGAATGAATGTAGGTGAGGGTACCTAATATTTATATGGATCACATTATTTTTATTATGTTCTTCGTTCTTCGAGCATACAAAAATACACAAAACTAATGTGGATGTTTATGTGATTCGATGATGAAGATGAGTTAAAAGTTGTTCTGTTGTTGTTTAAGTTTTTTTACTAAATCAAATATCTAATTTTCTCTGGCTTGCTATGGTCGCAAATAGTTGACTTGTTATAGAATGTGATGAACGCATTCGGCGTTTAGTAAAAAGCGATGATCTTACACAACTAATAAAAAAGAAGCATTTAGTTTTCGACAAACTGTAGGAAGACAAATCTTTTTTGAGATCGCGACCCTCCAACTTTTAAACGAAGACCCCTTCTAAATTTATCTAGTAGACACCTTTTGAATTTTGTTTTTCGATTTTTTCAGTCATTTTTGCTCCTTTTGATACCTACTATGTTTTTCTATGTTACCAGTTAACCTTTTTTTAACACTTTCAATAAACTTTCCATCACGAATACCATCAAAAGCTCAGTCTAAATGTCATTTTAGTTAATACTTTATTGATAAATTAATATAGATATTAAATTTTCATAAAAAAAAAACAAAACGTTTCAAAAATGTTAAAATATACTTGTTGAGTCCGCTGGGAAAACTTTGAGAACATCTGACTAAAGGAATTAAGCAAAATATTCACGTTAAACGCTACTAACGGATCCTTTCCCATTGATTTGCAGATACTTTTTTGTCTGCTTAATATTATTTTAAAGCGATTGATCAATCTCCAAACAGGATAATCTCGACCTTTTCATACGGATTTGGATGAATAAAAAATAATCCGATAATACCTCCATTTGAATTAACATGGACACATCAAACAGACTTTGACAGAATATTTATTTTATTCAATAAACAGTCTTTTCTGTTGGTTCTACTTTTGTTCTGTGGGTCATCATCGTTAATCTTTTTTTAAACACATTCAATACATTTTCCACCATTCGTGGATACCACCAAGAATTCTCCCTTTTGAGTAGAAGGAGAGTAAAAACTTCACATGTTATTTTTGACATGTGTTTATTTAGCATATTATTTATGGTTGTATTTTAAATATTTTTTTAATATTGTTTTTAAATACCTACATGATTCAAAGGTGCAATCGATGTTTTGATTCTTTTGACATGTTTGTATAATGCAATGTTTTCATGTTATGACATGTAAGTATTTATAGACTCTTATGAGATTTCACAAAATCGATGTTGATGAGTTGTAGGTATTACTGTGTTTTTTAAAGCTTGTGTCGTGAAAGAGGAAGATGGTCGGCATCTGGGATCTAACCCACGACCTCCAGTACGAAAACCGGGGTCGTAACCGTCAGGCTACCAACCACTTCAAATACAAGTTTTGAGTTTTTTTATTGTCTTTTATTGTCTTTTTTTTATCTTTTTGTATTCCATGTTTGTGAAAGTTTTGTTTTGTAACTGTCCAAAAAGCCACGAGTTATTATAACTAAATAAATGATATTTTCATTCACAATCACCATGAATGAAGAATGAATTCGTAATTTGATCTAGTGGAAAGGATGTCAAAGGAAAGTGGAAATGCTTGAGATGTAAATAAGTTAAAACTGCAGTGTTAGGTTCCCAAATTAATAATTTACATACATTGTTTTCACAGTTTTGTTCCGACCTCAGTGGGGCTAGTACGAATTTTATCGAAAGCTAATTTCACGCTAATAAGCGCTCATTAGCGTGCAATTTGTGTTCTAAAATTAAACGATGGAATCATTCGATTATTATAGTATGAAAATTTTTCGAATTTCTCTTTCGATGATCGTTTCGATATTCGATCATCGAAAACTTATACTAGGTCTACCAGATGCCATGTTTTTTCTTACACTCAAAACTAAAAAGTACCGGGTTAAGTCAGATCCATTTAGTCGTTGGCCAGCTGCTTATGTCACTTATGTGTGTAATCTTCCTGTTGAAAGTCAGATTTGACACATAAAGCGATTGGTTTGAACATTAAATATTCATCATGTGAACACAATACAAGCGTCGGCATCAAAATCGTGTTTCATTTAACCGATGTGTGTAATTCTTTTGAGATTTCTTTGTTAACATAATATTTACCTACGAAATTCCATCCAACCAACATTTTCTAACAAAATACATTTGCAGGTATGAAATATAATATGTAAACCTATTGCACAAGCAATCCTCGTTTTTGATGTTAAATTTTTAACAAAAAATTAATTGTTCGAAGTTATATTATTTTAGATCCATTTCAGAAGGTACCTAGGTATATCTTAAAATATTTCGTAAGTGTGTAACTTGACCAGTTCAAAACCTATGTGATCAATGTTTTAGCTAAACTGTGCAGTGTCAATGTCTAAAAACTTTTTTTTTCAATACTTACCACGTATAAAAAGAACTTTCATTAATCAATACTCCCTGCCTGACCCCACATAGGGGTATAGGGAGGCACAAAAGTCCTCAACCGTGCTCTTATTGCTCGATCCTCGTCATCGGGACTCTGATAGGAGGAATACTAAACATTTATTAAATAAAAAATTGACTGTACTAATATAGCTAGTCCAGTGGCAAGGCGTCCATACAAAGAGATTCCTTATTACTTTCAATATAGTTTAAAATACTATATAATAACTAAACGCCAAAAATGAAAAAAAATGAGTTGTGTATGAGGAAATGTTCTATAAACCATTGTCAATAGCCGGAATATTACACTAAGTCCATATCGATGATCTAAAGGCGTAAAAAAACAGATCCAAAAATCATCATAGTACTTTGTCTGTATGGGAGAAAAATCAGTTTTATTAGATTATCTCAAAATGAAGTTTTTGGCGTTTAATGCGTATTTTATTTCCACTATACAATTGTATAAAACTTTACCTTTTTAAATGGAATTTTATAAAATTATAATTTTTCAAACACCTTTAGCTTCATTCAACAGCATAACGTTCCGCATACTTTGTCTTTAAAAAAATCCAAGGCTACATTATAATATGCTTTAAAGAATACACTAAAGGGATATTATTTCCATGTTATGCTTAAATCGGAAGGAGTGTATTGGTGTACCTACCCTTTCGAGGATCATTTATATGATATTATTTCTCCCGTATAATATTTAGCACACGTATGTGTTGTAGGTATATATGTTCTTTTCAAAACCATCTCAAATGTTCATGTTTATTTAGGTGCAGAAAATAGTAGGAAAGTTTTCCACAGGAAGGTGAACACAAGGGTTGTTTTTGTAATAGAATAAGCTTTTCTGTCCGTGGATCACGTCCCGCTTGTAAGTGAGTTAAGCTCTCCATTCACTTGTAATCGTTGTGAAATGCTGGACTGGAGATTTGTTTACACAGTCTTCCTACAGTCATATTTTTTTGTCTATCATTGAGGAATATATAAGCTACAATTAAGTCCTGACATGTCTCCCGTTTAAACTGATTAAATTACGAAAATAGAACATTAACTAATTCTTATAGAACATTAACTAATTCTAATGAACTCAAATCCTTGTATGTAGGTATAAAACGTTACTCATGTTTTTTTCAAGCACAGATTGGTTGATTTAGTTTATTTAGGCAAAACGTAGTGTCAAACTACGTTTTGCCTAAACTTTGTGTTGAACAAAAAATACCATTTAATAAAAATTAATAATACTCTATTTGAATTAATGATAACATCGCAGTTTGAAGTGAGTTCCTACGTTATATCCGTGGATAACGTTGACTCATTTGCCAAAGTGGAAGCTCCACTGTGGAACCTTTTAGTTTGATTTGCAACATTTATTCAACGGTTGTAAATTCGAGTCCCGGTGCCGATTATTTACCTCTTTCAAAAATGTACAATAATTGCTTTATGTTCAAAATTTTCAATGTGTATTCATCTCTGAATATACAAATGGAGCCTTATTTTGCTTGGTCACCGCATTACGGTTGGATCAATTTCACTAATTCTTTTTTGTTGCCAATTCTTGTTGTATTTATGTTTACCAGGAGAATGTTCTTATGAATGAGAAAAAAATCAAGAATATCGTGCGGAACATTAGAAAATTTAAGATAATTTAGCAAACATCGTTTAAAACAGATGCATCGGTCGATATTATATTATTTAGATTATTTGTCATTTCACAAATTCGAATTCAATTGAAAGACAACGTTTGTCATTCTTTTAAACTTAGGGATTTACGTACCTGAGACCTGCCTTTTTTATTAATTATTTGTATTACTTTAGGAATTTGGTCGTAGATGCCTAAATGCTATATTTTATTTATTTTATCAATCAATCAATCAAAACTCCACTTAGGAGCATAGGGAGGCAACAAGAGCTCTCCATTGAGCTCGATCTTGCGCAATGCTTATGACCTCCTCCCACATTTTTTTATACTTACATATTTTATTTTTTGTTAATATTGTGTTGCTTGTTTTATTTGTGTGTAATAAAACACAAAATGTATGCTAGATACGAAATATGTGATTGTTGTTACTAATGTTTTGTAAGAAATGTAATATGCAATGAAAGGAATGTAACATTCGTCGCGACTTACGGATCTCGAGCTAGAGAAGAATGTGAGGTTGCTCGGTGCGCTTAGGTGAGCGGCTGGTAATCCATCATTAAGCGTGCTGGCTGCGGAGCGGAGGAGGGAATATTTCAAACGGCTGTAAACACCTCGACAATAAGGGATGTGTTATTAATGGAACGCTCAATCTGGAAAAAGTCTTCTTGGAATATCACTGCCGTGTCTGTTTCACTTATTCTAACGACGTATTGTGTATTTTTTTCTTTCAGATATATTGTTAGTATTGCTACACTTAATGACCCTAGTGAAATAGTTATGAGAGAAAAACTACAATTCGTAAATGGGATACACTTGTAAAAAAGTAAAATAATCATATCATGGGTGGTTGGTAGATCAGCGTTATCAGTCGACGGTTTTCGTACGTACAACGTAGTGAAAGTCGTGGGTTCGAATCTCGATGCCGAACATTTTCTTCGTGTGAAAGATGTCGAAAGTGGTTTTGGGCTAACTTTGGATGAGTGCAGATTCATTTTTGTTGAAAAAATAAAACACATTATATAAAAGTGACTTTAATAATTATTTGATTGTGTTAAGTATACTTGGACATAATTGGACTTTTTTTTTTCTTAGTAACAGTTGAATTTAGGAATCTGTAATTGAGTATCGCATATTATTATTTCTTCGACAAACTTATACACGCGGATACCTGCTAGTATATTAACTGCCAGCATGGTAATTGTTGACTTACAGAAGAGTAGGTACTTTAAGTATGAAAATGATAGGCAAATTCGAAGAGAGGACTTCAGTTCGAGGGCTGGACAACGTATGAATAATGTAATACTTAATTGTACACCCATTCTTTTAGAACTGATAAGATGTTAATAGGGTTTTCGTGAATATAAAGGTCAAATGCAGTGGGCTGTCCCCTCAATGGTAAAAATCCCAAATGGAAAACAAGGAAATAGACGAGTGTGAAAAATAGCTAATAAATAATAATAATATATTATATTATATTGTTAAGGAAAATAGACACGATTGTCTCACAATAAATAAAATCACAAAAGAAACATGGACTCTGATTTTTACTGTCGACGTCTGTACATATGTAGGTACATTCTCTCTTTTATTTCTATTCCCAGCGGATGAGGCAGGTTGCATCGATGCCGATTTAATGGAATTTGTTTGTAGTGTAAAGCTCTTTCAACGTCGACATCTCTACAATAAAACGTCCCAACATTGGTGCAATTCTTTTATCACACGTGGTTAGAATCTTTTGCATCTCCTACCTAGCTTGGGAAATTTCGCCTTTTAAAAAACAATTCATTTTTATTTCAGGTTTTGAAGAAAATAAAGATTACTCTTTAATTGATCCAAGTAATTGTCTTTATAGGATAATTTTTTGATAGAAAACTTAGATATTTTTATTTTACAAGACATTTTATAATGAAAGGAAATTTGATCTGTGATAATCCGTTATTTTTTGGTATCAATATTGCATATTTATTTTGTTTTTAACTTTTGTATAAGACGAAAGCATCCAATATTAAAAAAAAAAAAGATTGATTCACGAATAATTGTGTGATAGTGCCACTCTGTAAATAATTTGAAAGTGAAACTCTGTTAATAGTGTGAAAGTGGAACTCTGTTAATAGTGTGAAAGTGCAATGCATCATAATCTACTTTTGCAGATATGACGGACAAAAAAAAATACTTTGGTGAGGTAGATACAGATAATGATATTGTAATAATAATTTATTAGGTATTTAAAATGAATTAATAAAAAAACTTATAATTTTCTATAGGTATTTTTATTAAGATATTAATGAGGATGGCAAGACTTAATATTATATTTTATTGTGTATTGTGGATGCTATTATGTTTAGGATGGATTTGTTTGTTTGTTTTAGATAATTTACTATAGTTAACCTTTCTATTTTATAAATTTTACTAAATTCCGGAAGATTTGAATAAAAAAGAATTCCCTAAAACTCACGGCTATACCTACTGTACAAAAAACTTGTAAATTTTTTCCATGTGAGACCTTGTCAACTTGTCTCCATATGTTTTTGTCACTTTTTATTTTGGTTCGTGGGATTTCGTCCTGACACATTCGGGATAAGCTCACCCCTTAACCACCGGCACAAAAACATGGTTAGAATGAGGAAAAAATCATCAATGTGGTAATAAAATATATTTCAAATTTGTGTTCAAGGAAGGACATTCTCCATATTATGTATATTACGTGACAAAACATTATGTTTACTGTTTTTATATGGGCGTGTTCTGCTCATTAGTTTTCACTGGCACATGTATATACATACCTATTATTATTGAATATTTTAATAGTAGTACTTTAGGGAAAGTTGTAAGGTAATACACGACAATATAGAGGGTAGGTGCAGATATTTATGTATAAACACGAGTATAAATGTTTATGGCCCGCTCAATGCTCATATTCTGTAGGCAGTTTGGTATTATTGTTTTCATTTCAGTGAAGTTATTCGCGGATACACTACTAGATGGAGGCTCTTGTCTACTTGCCCGACTATATGCTATGTTTAAGTGCCGTAACTAGATATTATGGGACCCTGAAAAGATATTCAAAATAGGAAAGTTTTGCAATATTGCAAACGAAAATGCGAAACGTTCTACATCAGGCGTAGAGATTATGCGATTGGAGACAAATAAATACTAAATCTGAGATAATATATGGCTCACACTATATGAATGAGGTAGAAATAGTTGATCTACTCAGCCTTAGCTTGGTCTTTATTTTAACAAAGCAAATACCAAACTCATAGTTGAAGTCCGATCGAACACATTACAAATGACGGGTGTTTTCATACCTAGAAATCGTCGACCGATCCACATATCTTGAATCTACCATCACCAACCACGGAGAGTAATAAACTGGAAACAGAAGAAGGCTAAGGATAGCAATAAGTGCCACGACTAACTATTGCAAATGCTGAGGAGATCGTAATATACCCTGAACTCTGAAAATAAACTTGTAGGTAGGCACTTTGGTGTTTTCCATTTTTATTTATGAACGCGAGACAGGGAGAGTATATACACCTTCCAATGTGGTTCTGAAGACGAATGTTGAATAATTAAGACAGCAAGTAGATCGAAAGCTTCAATATAATAAGAATTAAGCATTTAAGTTTGTCTCTTATATAATAAATCAAATACTTTGGTCACCTAGCTTACATGGGATATAAAACTACTGGAAACAAGACCCAGAGGCAGATCGTCGATGCGTTTTTCAGTCCAAATAAAGCAGAACATTGACTCAACAATCCATCGTATACCGTATATTTTGCTACGGACAGGTAAGCATGGAGAACAATGGTGTACGATAAGGTCCCCCAAGCATTACGAGCACGACCCATAAGAGCGAGTATGACGACTGGTAAGAAGAAAACTTTGCAGCACAAAACATCAACTTTATTAGAGACTGTCGAGTGTCGGGCCTTTTGGTTGGATGTTACGCCATTGGTCGCGCCCTTCGGCAGTCGAGTGTATAATATTCCAGTACAGAGTGCGCCCCAGATAGATTATGATATTATTATTTCTTATCTTCACTCTCAGATGATGTACTCCCGGCTCTGTGACCAATGGAGTGGAATTTATTGAAAAACTTTATTGACTTGGAAACAACACTCCGAGGAGGTGACGATGTTGAGTGGGTAAGGCCCGCTCCACTAGTTTGTTTTGGAGACGTAATTACCCAGCAAGTTGTTGACTCACTTTTCGGTGAAAACTGTGCGACATCTTCATCTTTACAAGTGAAATATTTTATTTGTAAAATGAGAAACTGAATGAAAGATATCCACACGCAGTGGAATGTTTATACTTGTTCTCTTGACAGCTGATTGTCAGCATTCCTTTCACGTGGTAATGTTCTTATGTCTTTTTTCCTGTTGTATCTCTTCCCTGACAATTTTTGTTACTCTTATATCCTCCATTCTTGAGACACGGTCGATCTAAAATCATCTTCGCTTTCTGCCATACCTACGTTACAAATTACAATATCCCCGACTTCACAATTTTTCCCAAAGATTTTTCTTGGAATCCTCATCTCGTATTTGAATGTAACTATCTAATTATTATTTTTTTCTTGTGTTATGTTTTTTTTTTACGTATCACGCCGTTTCCCGAAGGGGGTAGGCAGAGAGTACGGATATCCATTCTTTCCTATCCAAAAAAACCTCTTTCGCTTCTTCCAAACGCATAACATTCCGTATGCATGCTCTTCTATTCCTGTTGCTCCTGACTTGGCCCTCCTCTAAGACTGAACCGATATGGTGGGACCATGTCATTCGAGGTCGGCCTCGTCTGCGTGCACCCATTCTTTCAGATTTATATATTCTTTTAGTCATTCTCTCTACATGCCCAAGCCACCTTAATTTTTTAACTTTCATTCTAGTCACTACGCTAACATCCACTCCACATTCCTTTCTAACATTATCATTCCTCACCTTATCAATCAGTCGCTTTCCGCATATCCTACACAGTGATTTCATTTCCACAGCATTTATTCCAACTTCCAGATTTTTCGTCCATGTCCAAGTTTCACTACCATACATCGTGGATGGAATCAGGATTGCATTGTGCATCAACTGTTTGTATTTAAGAGATACGTTATTATTTTGCACATAGACCTCTAATGAGAAATAATAACGTATCTCTTAAATACAAACAGTTGATGCACAATGCAATCCTGATTCCATCCATGATGTATGGTAGTGTGTTGTTGTGTTATGTTCTAAAACTACTTTTTACTTTTATTTTTATACAAATACCAGAGTATTGTGAGTGAGAAGAAGCAGGCAATAACAAAAAGAAGAGAGGTGAAAAAAGTGGTGGAAAGATACACAACACAAATGTAGGAACATTGAAGACAATGATAAGATTGCGAGAGAGACGTTTATTCTAAATGGAAGAAGAAATCCGAAAATAAAAACAAAGAATGAATAGAGGACGAAGATGAATTGTAGATGATAATGCGGATGGAAAGTGAGTTATAATTGATTCTGAGTGGAGTGAGAAGGAGCTGAATCAAAGAGGAATCTATGGTAATAAATATAGAGAGTTCTATTTATTAACACGGGATACTTATTATTTGAAAATGATTCATGTGAATGGAGCAGAATTCGGCTCAAAATATTATTTTGTTCTTTGTGTAAATAGATTTTTTTTTATAAACACAAAAGGACAAATGAGATCAAATTATATAATACGTAAAAACTCAGTGCCATATTTTCCGCAATGATAAAAATATGCTCTCCTATAATTGATTGTGAAAGGAATGATATAGAGGGCAGGCGACGTATGGACCGTAAAATGAGACTGTAGAGTTGGTGAGACTTGCCCAAGACCGTGAGACTTATTCATAGATAGGACATTCCACCTGCGGTTACTGAAGGTGTTTGAAAACATAAAGGCGATTTGCATAAAGTTCCGTTCGCATTGCTGTTTGGTAGGAATAGCTCAAACTGTACAATTTTCTTTTATTTACATTTTTTGTGTATTCTTACACTCGATCTCAAGGTTTTGAGTATCTTTGAATAACATAAAAACGAAATAGCGTGACAAACGTGAGTAGAAATTCGTCCAAGGTCAATTCAAGACAATCAAATTCCTAATCAATTGAAAGCATAATAATATGTTATTCTAAACACACATGTAGATTGTAGGTATGTACGCAGAACAACTGAGCGTATAAATAAGCAAAACTTAATCATACATAATTTATTCCAGTGTTTAATTCTCTTAAATTTCTATTAAGTGCCTGTTTTACATATCTCGAGGAAATTAATTGCGAATGTATTAATCTTGATTTAGAAAATGAGATTGGCTTCCACAGGCGACGTACATACTCGTAGAGCAGCTGCCGTGAATGAACTAATGAAGTTGTCTACACACCTACCTTATTGTAGACTACTACGTATCTACCTGAATAATAATAATTGTTTTGTTTGACATGTTAAATCTCTGGTTTTGTTGCGTCAAAATTTTGGCAGGAGACGTGTCACTGCAATAATTATAACCCCCAAATGATACGATACTTGGGGACAAAATCGTTGTATGTAAAATTAATAAGTTAACATAAATTTTGCATTAATAAAAATGAGGTGGTTTGCGTTCTCCTTGAACAATCAAAGGGTGAGAAATTAAAAAATAAGTCACTGTCTGTCTATAAGATCAAAACTGTGACAAAAATATCATTCCCCTTCTTTGCCCACGGTAGTCCACTCCTGAACATAGGCCTTGTTTAGACTCCTCTCCATGTTCCGCAATGCCAGTGAGCTGACAGTTCTTACAGCGTCATTCTCCTAACATAGTTGGGGACGGGCAGTTGACTGCAGTCCTAGCACGCCAGCACAGGAGGTTTATGTTATAACTTTGCGTAGATTTTGCATGATCAGGCTAAAATATATTGCGTACGTATAGCTGATACTAAAGGGTGTGTTGACATAATATTAGTATAACTATGCGACTGGTATTTAAAATTAACGGGTTTTTACTTCAAATTTAATTTTATCCTGTTTAGATGTCTTGTACAATGTCCAATCTTTCACAGGAGTGCTTTAAAAACCTACAGACCTCGGTAGCCTAGTTGTACTATGGCGTGAACTTCAGATCACGAGGTTCCGGGTTTGATTCCCGGTCGGGTCATAGTTTTTCTAAGTGTTTTTCACATAAAACAGGTGCCGACCATCTTCCTCTTTCACGACACAAGCTTTCATTAGCTTACTGTGAAAGAGTCGAGGAGTGTATTTGTGTTAAATTTGAGTGAGCACAGATTCATTTTTATAAAAAAAAAAAAAAATTCTACCCAGGACTGGCCTGTCTCAGATAGGACGGGACCGGTTGTCTGGAAAAAATTGCCTTAGGCAAGAGGTTCCGCCGGCCATACTGACACCTTTGTATAGAAAAGTGTTATCTTCTATTATCATATTACAGACTCGAAAGAAAATCAATTGAAGATTCAAGAAGCTTAGAATTATATCGTTAAAACGTGGAAATAAACGATAGCTCTGTCCTTTCAGTAAAGAATATGTTAGGAGAAATGTAGAAATGTTGATCTTTGAAGCAAGTAGGATTTTTTGTATTCGTTTAATGTGGAATGATTTAGTTGATTGAAGAAGTATTTTAAACCGATTAGAACATTAAATATAAATAGTGATGTAAGATTATATTAAACTACAGAATTAAACAAGAAGTATGTTTCATATTTCTTATATTTTTCAGCCTCTAAATAGTTTCGTAATAATATGTCCGTGTTGTTGAATGTTGAAATTGTATCGTTGATGACGTGTGAGCGTGTGACAGGCGATATCATGCGTTCACTGGCAAAACCTTACTTATCTTAATTTCAATGTTAGAATAATTTGACTGTGGTCTGCGTCATATCTCTTTAAACCCTTTCAAAGGGACAAATCCCAAATAAGCGAGGAGTGAAAATCCTGGATTTGAAATAAGGACGATATTCAAATCCGCGCTTTAAATAGGTGACATATGAAATCCTGTTCGCGGGACATGTGTCACTACAATGTAATACCCGTACAGAGTGGAGCCGAGATTATCATATTATGTTTTGTATTGTTTCACTTTCTTAACGCCTGCCTTGGGTCGGCTCTGCTTGTTCCAGCGACACTTAATTAATATTGAGGTAATGCGCTTCTTACCTTCTTAAATTTGTTTCTGGGTATCTTATGAAACGTTGCCAACTATATACAAACATAGAGACGAGTTTAATAGAAAAGTGGTTAGAACAGAATCTGATATTGAGCTAAAATTATTTGTGGAGCGCTGATTTATGAACATACCTAATGAATAAAATTTCAAAATATTTCTAAGTTTCGATTTAATTCTATTTTATTTTGCATACCTTAAGTAAGAATATCTACTTTCTGTTGACGCTTTTCATAAAATTTTTCATAATAGTGTATTAATAAGGTCTATACTTTTTTTGCTTTTGCATAAACGGGAAACATTTTATAAGAAATCCTGAAACAATTTTTCAACAAAACATTGTAGTTCTATGCGCTGGTCAGTCTATTGTTTTATATTTAAGCATCAAATGGTTGGTTATATTATATAAAAAGTTGATATCTACATATTTAAATACATAACTCAAAAACTATAAAAAAATCATAGTCCAGCAATTGTATAAAACTTTAAAAATTGAGTCCAGTACCATTAGTACCTATAAGTTTTCGATGATCGAATATCGAAACGATCATTGAAAGAGTTTCGATAAATATCCATACAAAAACGATCGAATCATTCGATCATTTTTTTCCAATTTCGAAACCATTGCATATTATAATATATGAAGGAATATGGATATCTATGGAGGGTACATAGGTACTTCCTTTTTTGAACTCTAAAATGTTCATCATCGAAATTTGATTTAACTCTTAACATCATTTCATAACTAATTGAACATTTATTTAAAAAAAAACACGTTGTCTATACAAAACATTGATTATTGTAAACATAAACCTCATTATTTTTTATTAGGTATTTGAAAAATCTTTTATCTGGCTTAACACGTATTTGAACAAAGGGGAAATGTCTTAATAATTACGCGCACGCGTTTTATTTCAAAGAAACCTCTTTCTTTCATGGATATCAAATTTAAAGATAATGTTATCTTATAACATAATTTATTTATTTTATATAATTCTCATTAGCTCCTTAAAAAAGACCTTTTTGATTGTTTTTTATTTGAAATATAATATTAAACATTCTGAAATGCATAAACATAGTTTATTCATTCATTCCAATAAAATATATACAATGTAGATGGTTTTAAGTACGCATAAAAGCTGAAATAAAATAATTTGTCAAACATACCTATTATAAAATGATAAAAAGTTTGATACTTAATACATACATAGAGTTGCTCAGAAGTGATTGGTAGCCTGGCGGTTCCATCGCTGACTTTCATAACTACTGTAGAGTCAAAGAGTGTTGTGTTCACTTTGATAACGTAAAAGAGTGTATTTGTGTTCACTTTGATAACGTAAAAGAGTGTATTTGTGTTTACTTTGATAGAATACAAGTTTGAATCAAAGGTTAAAGCATAAATTTGAAAATCAACTAAATACGGAATAAATGAGAAAAATAGACTATTAACGGTCGAAAATTAATTGATTGTTTCTCAAAATATTCTCCCTTTGCATAGATACACTTTTTCATACGATTAAACCAATTTAGAAAACATTTGTGCCACTCCTCCGTGGTGACCTCAGAAACACGTTTTTCATACTCTTCGACAGCCTTTTCTGGTGATGAAAATCGTTGTCCGCGTAATTGTTTCTTAATTTTTGGGAAAAGAAAAAAGTCACAAGGTGCCGCCAGGTCGGAATTGTATGCAGGATGGCTCATAAGTTCTACGTTTTTCGCCTTCAAAAAATCGTTTGTCTGTCTAACCGTGTGTGGGAACTGGCATTGTCGTGGTGCACATCTTGCACCTACGGGGTTTACGATTATTTTTATGGAGTAATTTCCGGCAAGCAATGGTTGTGTACTAGTCACTATTCACGGTACGATGATTCTCTAAAGCAACAGTAGGCACATGTCCAGTTTCATTTTAAAAAGATGCAATCATCAGGCACTTTTCACGCGCGCCATTTTGGTTGGTTTCGGCTCACTTTCAAAGACACATACGCTCGATTGTTGCTTTGTTTTGGGATCATAGCAATAAATCCATGTTTCGTCATCTGTTACTATGTCCCACACCAAATTTGAAGTTCATTAGTTGTATCTGGTAAGCATGGAATAACACCAAGTGACGCGGGCCGCTTTTTGAGCCTCAGTCAAATTATGTAACTTCCAAATGTTTGAGAAGGATAGATTGTATTTGACTCATGCCAATGCCTAAGGATGCACGAATCTCATGGCAGGTCACATGCCTATCTGTTTCGATCATATGGCGTACAGCATCGATGTTCTTGTTATTAACAGCCGTGGACGGGCAACCATCACGAAATTCGTCATTGAGGTTGACACGACCGCGCTTGAATTCTGCAAACCAACTGTAAATAGTCATCCAAAAGAGTTTGAAGCCAAACGAGGCTCTGCTGAGCTGTCAAATTACACTTAAAATCTAATCGAATTGTTTCGAATCCAATTGATCACATTTTCTTTTTACTTTTAGAATTTTGTTATTGAAGTGTTTCATTTATACCGAAAAAATACAGCTATTGGGTAATAATACAGCTATTGGGTAATAGTTCAGTTAAAATTTAGCGTCCGTTCTAAAAAGCATCCATCCTCTGTAATTTTGCGCGGGCCATTTTGTGTCAGGGAGTGTTTTAGCGGTTTCATGCAGGGATCGCAGAGAATAAACGACAACATGAAAAATCTTACGTGAAGCAAGGCATTGTTTAAATTATGTGTTGAAGAAAACTAAAAAGTGTTAAATTCTCTCTACTTGTTTTCTTCTAAGTGGATCATTTATTCTCTTCTTTCTTCATTACAGGGCAAATATCTTACGTACAAAGACATAGGGAGGTATTGTCTACCTAAACCGCATAGAATTTATTAAGATGTTGACTTGCTGTTTTAAGCATTGCAGTTTCGCGTTGCTAAAGGCTACATACATTATAAATTAGCAAGATGAGGTAAAACATTCAAATTATAATGTATAAACCTGAGAAAAGGAATTAAATATCATGCGGTTTTTTAAAACATGTCACTTTTTTCTGATTAAATTCAATTCATGGCTTAAGTAATGGAGTGAAATTTTTGATTTCTTTTTTATAATGTCTATTAGACTGTTCAATCGAAGTTCTTGTATGGGGAGCAAACAAAGTTGTCATATGGGAGACTGTCAGCAGTGTACATTCTCAAAACATGACCTCACTATTCTCTTATTCCACTATCTGCTACGCTTTAATGTGATTATCCCATCATCCCCACATATCTCTTGAGCTCTATGTAGAAAAGACTCTTATTGTGATTATCCCATCATCCCCACATATCTCTTGAGCTCTATGTAGAAAAGACTCTTATTGTGATTATCCCATCATCCCCACATATCTCTTGAGCTCTATGTAGAAAAGACTCTGTGGATCTTGGAAATGAACGAGAACGTATGAAAGTAATGTGGTATAGATTTAAGTGTTGCTACAAATATTAAAGTTCATGAGTTAAGATTGTTTGGGCATGTTGAAGGAATTGATGCAAGTATCAATATTACAAAAAGAACTTATAAGGCTGAATGAAAATGAGGGGGAAGGCGCGGTCGACCTAGTCCGCAGGCCAGTTCAGAAGCAAAAGATATGGGAGAGGTTGAATGAGAAAAGATAGATACATATGACGCAGGAAGAAGCGAAAGAAGTGGACTTGAATGGAAAATTGTGATGGTCCGTTCTTTCGATTCGGCGTGATGGGTAAAAACATATACGCCACTGTTTGTTGGTTGATAAGTACCTGGAGCTTTCAGGATAATCTAATTAAATTAAAGCTCCCTGGGCTGCATCACACCCCGGCTCCAGGACACTCCAGGCCGAGTGTGGGAACACGATGTTTGTGCAGCGTGCTCTAGTGCATCAACAAATAAATATAACGCCATTCCCCTGAGACTGGCTCTTGTTTCTAGTGCTACACGATTCTAATTGAAAAATATTTATGTTGCGTTCTTTGAAATATCTCCTGCGCTTTAGTAAACAACTATCGCGGCATTTCTCACTAAGTAGCGTACCAGAGAATAACATAGCACAGATACAATATCAAAATGTTAATGTTCTTCCCTTCAATCTTTTAAAGACATGTCGAGTCTCATAGCTGTTGTTTGTCTTCCTTGAATTATCCTCGATGTATTATACCTATGTATGTAAGTATGAAGTGACTCCTCAATGTAAGGATGTACGCAGATTGTTTGTCAGTGGTTGTATAAAATACTCCTCATTAGCTCTTAAATAAAGGTGCAAGAAACATACTCATGTTAACAAATAAACCATAGTTCATATACCCATGACTATACATAGAGAGTTGCATATTTTATAGGTCAGCGTTTAAAAATAAAATAATTTATATATATTTTTTTAGATTCATACCTATGGTGCTGGTAGTCAAGCAAATAAGAAAACTCGTACAATATTCGTCATGTCGGTCAATATTCGGCCCTCTGCATGAGATGCGTTGCGTCATTGGTGAATCTTTTTCGGGGAAGACTAGCGAACGACGCAAGTAGTACGAGCACGTACATTTTCATACAAGTATGCACACGAAGTGTAAGCAAGGGACGCGGGCACAATGCAACACATCGTGTGCGGAGGGGCTAAGTGTGTAAAAATCTTCTTCATCTTCCTCTCTTCATAGATCTGTTTGTGCCGCCGTTTCAGCCTCTTGGGAGGTCGACTGCCAACTATCTCTCCATCGCTTAGGTGGTCTTCCCGGGGGTCTTCATCCTTCATGGTTGCCTTGAAGGGAGACACGAGGAGTTCTGTCGTAAATGAAGCACACTACTAAAAGTGCGACCAATTTTATTATTTTTAAGACCTCCATCCGAATATCGTGTGATTTTGGTAACAATTAGATACTAACAGTAAACCAATTGTTTCAATTGTTCTACATCATCTAGGGAACAACAACTAATAATGTCAAAAGAACATAGGTAGGTACATATCATTTTTTTCTGTGTTTGAAAATAAATTGTTTCAAAATCATTGTTGTAGAAATGCGGTTTGCGTCTCTGAAGAATGCCACATTGTAGTCTAGAGTCTAGACTGTTTTGTCAAAGCAAATGAACGAAGGTTTTTTAAAGTGATCTTTGAGTATTAGTGAAGAATACCCTTAATTGAGTTTGAATTAATTACAATACTTTCGGACACTTTCGGAGATATTTAACTTTGAGATAATGTTTAAAAGCAAGCAGCTATAATGGGGGTGAATACGTATGATATTGTTATGTCTTTTAGACTGCAGATGTTGTCCGATGAGTGAACGAGGAGCTCTCTAATGGTCTTCTCTAGCGCACCGTGAAATTTAAACAAAATAGTAAAAGAGTATAGCTTCAGATGGGAGGGTAGTTCAAAATCATATACGAATGTTAAATAAACTTATAAACTTATTGTAAATACAATAAGAATCATAAAGTGGGAAGCTGAAACTGTAATTTAAAGTATAGAGAGAGAGATAAATGCATGCGGAAATCTACATATGTTACTCATTATGAAAGATCTTTAATACACTAAGGGCAGGTGTTAGCAGATGTATGAAAACCCTAAAAATGTAGGCAGGTATGTACCTCTATGCATTAAAATGATATTCCATGTAAGTGTATTGATAATTAATAAGGACTCACAATTACTATAATCGATACACTTTCTGTGATGCTTAACAAATTTCGTGGATCGGGAGTGTACCTATATTTTTACCATCATATAGATTTACAACATTATTCTTAAAAAGCCACATCTCAAAATGATAAGACATTGTATCATTGTAATTCATTATAAAATTTAATTTATTGAGCTCTTTAAATTATATTCCTGAATTTTGCATGTACATCTTTGAACCACCTTTAATTCAAAACGTAGCCTATAAATATGCAGGTGGTTCCGTAGCAGGACAGGTGTGGGCTCTTCAATCATTTATCTTTTCTCGGTGCAGTATATATTATCTGATAACAGCCGCTATACGCTCTGGTATATCAAAGATGCTGCATACACTAATACAGCCTCCTAAGCTACTCACTGTTGACGTATCCTGCGATATCCTTGTCCGACACACTTTCATGTTACGTACAACAATAATTTATTATATCGGATAGAAGTTAAGAATCTCATTCGTCTTCGGACTGTACTGGATAGGAATTGTTCTTTTACGAGGTCTATAAGCTTGTTCCATTGTTGCTATGTGTCTCAACATTTTAGGCAATCTTCTGCGATGGCAAGTACCGTGGGGCTGGCTATGCAGAACGATATAACTGAGTCTGGTAGATACCTCCTTCGCTGGAACTTTTTCACAAAACGGCGCTATACCTATAAGTTATCCAAATAGTAATAAGTATATAATTTAGTTCAAATATGTGTTCCTGGGATTAAATTATTGAATCTGAACTAAGCGATAGAGTTCAGTGTTGTTATTTATACCCTTGTAGTGAAAATTATGATACATAAAGTTACTATCTATTTATTATCTATTGCGTTTCATATAAACATAGACGTCTCTGTAACCGTGTTATATTACCTGATATCAGGTAACCTCGGTAACTATATTCAACTAACTCTCCCTTCTACACCGCACTCAGGGGCATAGGGAGGCAACAAGAGCTTTCCATTACGCTCGATCTTGCACAATGTTTATGACCTCGGTGCTTTATTTCCCTAGATCTTTCTTTTGGGGTCATTAAAAAGACGATTAAAGAGGGCAGTAGCCGGGAAGAGGCATTGTCATTCTACAAGAGGTCTCTTGAGGCGAGGCACAATAAGAGGCAGCGCTCCATAAATCTATTGAAGGATGTCACAAATTATGCAATTTGGCCATGGTGACACAAGTCGGCATATGGACTCTTGACCTTTTTTTTATAAAAAATGGTATCATTTACTAACCATATTATCGTTTGTGGAACTCTGAAAATAGGCGACGTACTCCGTCGCATGAGGTTACTAAAATACAGGTGTTCCTTATCAATGAAATTATTTTTTGTCTCATTTGCTATTAATCAGTATCAAAAAAGTTTCTTTGTACAAATTAAGATAAAGTTTTTTAGAAGGTTGTTTTTTTTTTCTTTGTAATCAAATAAATTAAATTATTTATTTTGGGAAAAGTTTTTTCTTTTTCCCGGTGGATTGGAAGTTGTAAATCAGGATATCCCGCTGCGTTCTCGTTTTTCTTAAGACTTATGGTAGTATGTGCTTCTGTTATATACTAACTGTTACATTACTCCAGTATTTTATGTTTAAGCTTTTTTAAATTATTTAAAAAAAAAATAACAAAAGAGTTTTTTTTCCTATTCTGAATACATTTTGGCTTTAGGTTTCAACATCGTAAAATAAAATTAAGAATGGAGATGATATTTTGTTGCTTTTAATCCAAAAAAAATTTTTCGACCTCTGTATTTTATTTAGCACCAGTAAAAAGTAAAGTCGTCATTGATTAAATCAAGGCAATATACAAATTAATGTTTTAAATCATTAAACTTGAAATAAATTCAATTTGTAGACATGAAAATTCATTGATTTCGTGTAACATAATTAATAGATGTGTAAAAATAAATATTTTAAAGCACTTTGTCGAAATTTATTTTGATGATTATCCTGATTGAACCATTTGTACCTGTGAAAAGTGAAACCTATAAGCTGCAAAAGAGCTAATGATATGCTGGCCAACAAGAAAAAGATAAATAAATATTAAAATAATAAAGTCGTTTAAAACAATGCAATAATTTATATCTCATCCCGTTTAAGAAGTTTGTTTAGAAGTGCGCAGTGATTTTCCACTGCAAAATATAGAAAGTCTTCGTAAGTTAAGATAATCCTAAATAATTTTCTAGGAATGAAAGCAGACTCCAAACTTTAATGAACTACAAAGAGAAGGAGAGAGAGTTCAACCTGGAACTAATCTTAAACTCCATTTCCGTTTAACCAAACAAAACTGTATTCTGGAACTGGAACGCCATGCAACAGAATATCAGAAACATAAAACCGACTTATAACACACTTCGTTCTTCAATTAGGTACCTTATATGAGGTTTCAGTAAGGAATTCTTCGTGTAAAAAATACTAGATACTGTGAAGCAAATTGAAAAAAAATATTACCAATGTAAGTTAAGTTTGGGCAAACTTTTTAAAAATGTTGGTTTGTTGTGCCACATCTAACAACATATTGTTCTTCTTCTTCTGTTGTCCTATGGGGTCCCTTAGACCGACAACCACTTGAGAGAAAACATCCCCGTCTTCAGATGCCCTGAACAAATCTCTCACAGTTCTTATTCCGGTCCGGTTTCGGAGCCAGTAAAGTTGGACCGAAATGATCACCAACACAGAAGTCTTACGCGGAGTGAACACAACTAGACAATTAATATTCAACTAAGATTCGAGAGACTTCGAACTTGATAATTTAATTAGAGGTGAAAAATAGAAGGTATTGCAAAAGCAGATCAATAGGTGGCAAGCGTGCACACTCGAGTTTGTGTACCTACTCCTGGCTTGAACAAGCAATTTTTAAAAAGATCTGTGCCACTCGGTAGCCGGTCGAGTTATATACAAAAACCCAGAAATCGCGAAAAACGTTCGCGATGAATTGTATTCACGATGAATTGTACCGACGATGAATTGTTCGCGATGAATTTTCCTAGACCCGTGCCACACAAAGTGATCAGAAAAAAAATCGTAGACTCTTTCACAGTAAGCTACTAAAAGCTTGTGTCGTGAGAGAAAGATGGTCGGCACCTGGGATCGAATCCACGACCTCCAGTACGAAAGCCAGAGTCGTAACCGTCAGTCTATCAACAACTTCATTTATCATTTAAATTAAAAAAATCTGTAATAAAATGGACGAATTCTGCTAGTTTATTTTCTCCATCCTGATTTTGATTACCGTGATAATTTTTATTGGCCAAAACAAGCTTGACAAAAATCTAAAAAAATATATATCCTAAATTAATTTTATATAGGTATTTATTTAAATCACATACGGCCATTAGGCCAATTACAAAACAATAACATAAAAATCATACACATAAGAATTTTTATTTTATAAAAAACAATAAACAATACAAAATAGATACGCAGATAAAAATATGAATGAAAAATGATTATGTGTGAATGAAATATAAATCAGGCCATTTAATTATGAAATATGAGGCCATGTTATAGAAGCTTTGTCATAAAAAAAAAAAAAAATCTCAAATATCACCAATTGTCTTGAATTGCAATCAGACCTTACACGATTACAATATTATTGCAAAAAAAATCAGCTCTTTCTGAATGCCAAAAAATGCAACGCAATATCCTTCACTAGAGGCAGAAGTCCGATACTGAACAAATACCTAATCAATGGTGAGAGCATTGAAAGATGCACTGAGGTCAGGGACCTTGGGGTAATCCTCGATACAAAAATGACATTCAAACCCCACATTGATGGTATCGTTGATAGAGCCTTCAGATGTCTGAATTTCATCTTAAGGACGTCGAAACCATTTAAATCCACTAAGGCTATTAAAACTCTATACCAAACTTATGTTCGCAGCATCCTGGAGTTTGCCTCTGTTATATGGTGTCCCCAATACATTTGCTACATTGATAGGTTAGAACGGGTCCAGAACAAATTGCTGAAACATCTTAATTACAGATGTAGGGTCAGTTTCGATAATATCTTGCAGTCTGCACACTACCACAAAATTATGACTTTGGAGAACAGACGGACTGTTACTGACATGTGCTACTTATTTAAACTTGTTAACGGGTTGGTTGACTCCAGCGATCTTCTCGGGGATATATGTTTTCGATGTCCTGTGAGATCCTTACGATCTCAAGCCACATTTGAGATGCCAAGATGCGGAACTAATTATGCACAGAACTCATTCTTAAACCGTTCTACGGGCACCTACAATTCATTTTTCAACAATATAGACCTGAATAGCTCTTCTCTTACGGTTTTCAGGCAAAACGTGAGAAGACACTTGACGTCAGAGCAATGACTTCTTTATCTTCCTGCTTTATTCCATGTCCCTTATTCCTATCCCACACTCTTTTCCTTCTTCCCATTACTCCCAGCTGAGCCTGCACATATTGTTACATTAGTTTTTCTTTTTCCTATTTTCTGTTGTTTGTCTTACTTTTAACCCGCTCGCTGTTAATGTCTACGTATATACTTTACTGGTGTTCTTATTGTCCATACTATTTGTGTAATTGTTTGTTATAAAATCACTGTTTGTATATTTGTTAAATAAAATAAAAAATAAAATAAAAATAAAAAATAAAAAAATTTGATGCCTTTCTCATTCCATATTAGGGACCTTCTTAACAAGGCTGCATGTATCCATGCGCTATTAGCGGACTATCCAGCGTAAATAATGTATTTTAATCTTTGTAATGCGCTCCCATGACTTGCACACTCGCCTTGTCCCACCTGGGAAATACACGGCTATTTAATTTAGTGCTCGCTATTGAGTTTTCTCCGTAACTTTGAAAAGAGGGTCGAATTATAGCTGCGGGACAGTTTGAATATAAACTTATCTCTATTTTAAAAAAAAAAAAACATGAAATAAAAAATTTATTATAAAAAATGTATACCAATGAAAATATTATAATATGTATTGTCAAAAATATGTTCTAAGAATATTTTTTTCTTTATTTGAACCCATATATATTTTCAAAGTGATTAGTTTGTTAGTGGTTAGCAAACCAGATTTCAGTAATTTTCTTTTATATATTACATCTCGACGGTGACAGGATTATCTACCACTATTCTATTTCATTATAGTTGTTATTGGTTTTGTGTTTTTTAATGAATAATAAAATATAAATATTTTATGAAGTTTCCTAAGTTGCGCAAGGGTTCATATTAGTTGATTTCATTTTTTTTTGGATCAGATAAGGGTGAAGTACATGAATTTATGATAACGGTGAAAAAAATTGCGAATAAATTTATTGTCTGAACTGTGTCCATAAAAATTGACCATAAAACTAACGGAGCTTTGGGGATAGGAGTGAGTCATCCTTTGAGAGAAAAGGTGAAGATTATCCATGTAATTGATAGATCCGAGGATTGAGAACTTTAAATTATCAAGAACTATAATAATGTGAAGTATATAAGGTATAAGAGTAATATTACAAGCAGTAAGCACTGAGAATAGCTGATATATTTTTATAATAAGGTGGGCGAAGTAATGCCGTATACATTATTCACATCACGGATTTAATATGGATTTTTATGATCCAGTTAAACGGATAAGGGCAATAAACTTCACTCTCCTGAAGCAGTGACATGTATGGACGTGATGGGATTTATTTAAAACGCCAAATTATTTATGTGCGGGCATCCAACTACATTTCATAGCTTCTGAAGGAAGATAATACCTATTATGGGCAGTATTCAATAAATGTTCAACGCGTCAAGAACTTGTGTCTCTGACTTCTGGCACCATTCCAACTGATTGCCTATGAAGGTTGTTGGGGTCGACCCCCCTTCGTTCAAAGGTCGGGTTAGCTTTCCGTTTATCGTGAATACCACCTTTAGATAAGCTGTTTGCTTTCGGCGCTCTTTGAGATCGTCGTCTGCGTCGGTCTTATTTTATTTATTTATACACGGCCATAGGCATAATAAAAAACATGTAAAATTCACATCTATGTAATGTCAAATGTCTAGGTACGTAAGAAACACAACGATGCACGCCGACATACCATCGCACCACTCACACATACCAATTTGGATGGATGTTGAGGAAGTTTATTGAATTTGATTTCCATCAACCATTTCTTATGCCAAGGTTGCTAGGAATCCGTGAATTCTTTAACACATATTAGAAGAGATGCCTACAATAGGTAATTATTGTTGATATAAGAATGCTCGTTGTATAATAGCCTATATAATGTTTTGTTTATATCTTCTTTGTGATGTTCCGATTTTTGACATACCTGATAGTCAAGCATTTATTACTCGTTTTATTTTGGAGGGATGAAGGCTTCTTCCTGCCTCCCTACGTCCTTAAAAGGGGAGTAGTTAGTTAGTTAATTTTGAATAATTTTAGGGACATCACAAGTATTTATTTTAATATTGGATTTGGATTGGACATAAATATTTGTGAAGTTTGAAAATTTACATCTACAGCAGAGAAATCATCCATATTATCTAAATTATTATTGATTCTGCTTTCCTTTAATATTATCATGAGAAAATATTTCGTGCGTTGCATGGTTTATATATCTGACTTATATACTTACTAGCTATGACATAATCAAATAGAACATGACGTAGTTTTATAAATTGTATTATGTGAAAACCCTCTTGTTACTCGTCATAATGAGATAACAAGTGCTTTTACGTAGGCTCGTAGCTTCGTCAATCTTTTCCGTTTTTTTTTTCTATTTTGAGTAAATCAAAAACATTTGGTGAACGATTTCAAATAAAGTGGTGAAAACAGAAATTTGCAGTTTCAGGATATATTATGAAATTAAGAAATATCGAAATTAATATGACTTAATTTGAAGGGGCGAAATTAGAAGTAGGCAATACGAAATCAAAACTTCTGGGGGGGGGGGAGGGGGGTAAGCTGCAAATCGTTAACGACAGAAAACATGTATTTATTTATTTATCGTATGGTCATAATATGTACATCACAATATGTTTACAGATAGAAACAATGCAGATAATTATATTGTATACTAGCTTTTTTTACCCGTCCACAAAAAAGTTGTAGAATAATGGGAGTTATAGCAACTGATCTATGGAAGTTTACAAACAGAGCTTTATAAAAGTATGGTGTACCTACATAATGTATATAATTAGTTGTTGATTAAAATGAACTTTCACTGTGTGAATACACAAACCTTACAAAAAGTATATAATTAGTTGTACTTATTTTTTTGTAACACCTCATCAGCAAGAAGAAAGCGCTGCAAGTCATAATCATAGCATGGCGACTTATTCTCTATGCTTACCCCATAGTTAATAAGACAGTGCTCGATTTATATGTGGTGAGCTATAGGCTCTCACCACAATGTTGATTCTATTATTCTGCAATTAAGTACCAAAAAAGCTTTTTATGTTCCTTATATTTAACAAATTGTCCAGGTGGATTAACACTTATTTGAAAATAATAAAATAAAAATATCTACCTGTATTATTAAAAGTTTTGACTTTTTAATACAGATTTTTATCATTTTTTTTTTAAGGAAATGAATCCCGGCTTACTTAAAGTGAACACAAATACACTTTTGACATCTTTCACACTAACCAATGGGTTGTGTTGTGAAAGTGCAAATGGAAACACCAGTAGGCCTAGACAAATTGCATTTGGCGATCAACTACCAACGAATTCTTCGACAATGTAGAGTAGGAAGAAAATGAACTGTTCCCTTTTTATATGTGTCTTTGTTTGGTTTAAATAATTGTTTATATGTTCCAGTGGATAGTTCATTTTTCGCACTATACATTGACGAAATCTTCGTTTGTAGTCGAACGCCAATTTCAATTTGTCTACGGGGGCAGGACTTGAACCCACGGCCTTCAGTGCGCTGTGCAAACGAAAGCCATCGACTGATACCACCGGGCTTCCAAGAACCTCTGCTTTTTTGAGCCATCACTTGTTAACAACCTCTTTGTGCATAAACTTTATAAAAAATTGTTCAAGTAAAGCTTCTCACTATGGAATATATCTACAAATATAAGTAAACTTAGACGTCGGCACCTAATCATCAAAACTTAACGCAACAGTTGAAGAATTTAAGGCCCACACCAAGTTTCAAACCTGTGTTTAGCTTTTTCATCAACAGATCTATTGCGTTTAAGTGTAGTAACAACACGTTGAGGTGTGACTACTTTTACATTAAAAAAGTTCTCGGTAGGTGGTTCTTCTTATAAATCTGATATCCTTTACCCATCATAGCAAGCTTAACTGTGATGTAATCATGTTGAAAAGTGCATGATTCGAACCTACGTGTAGCTATCTCACAAACTGATATGCTCCTCTTGACGTCATAAGTCATTATTAGGTAAGTTATAGCAGGTAACTACAATGCTTTTATAATTGGCAAACTTCAAAAGTTAGAAATATGTACCATTTTATGAGAGTATTTGCTTCTATGTTTATGGGATACATTATTATAAGAAATGTTAATGAAATGGCTTGCTGGTACGACCACCACTAATAATATAGTAAGTTGTTTTAAAATATCACATTATTTGATATTTTAACACAGAAATATCATTTGAAAATAATTACTTACCAAAATCCATGAATTCTCATCCTTTACATTAATTTGTCGTGGAGGCATTATTTAACTAAGACTAAGAATCGCTATAAAACATCTATTGTTTGGAAATGGTTCAAGAGAATATATTATTAGATGTTTTATAGAAAATTAAAACAATATGTAATTTTTTTCAGTTTATGAAAACATTCTGTTTATTTAATTTCAATGAATATAACACACAACTACTATTTTGTAAAATGATAATTATACTAATCATACTAAATGTATGAAACCGAGGTTGCTTCTAGCGTATCACAGCTCAACAAAACACATTTTTTTATACAAATGAATCTGAACTCATCCAAAGTGAACACATAAAAAGAAAATCTTGAAAACCTATTCTCAATTTTCAAAAGTCTTATAGAACAATCAACATATTGCGATAATACACTTTTGACATCTTTCACACAAAACAATGCTTGTGTTGTAAAAGTTGAAATGGTCGGCAACAGAATTCAAAGCCACAATTGAGTACACAGTACGTAGCCGTCAACTAATACCAATGGGCTACCAACCTCCTGTTTCTGGTACTGTTACCGATAGTTATTTATTTATCAAATGTCGTCTAGTATTGTAACAGCGTATCCATATGGCACAATTTTCAAGAGCATTGGCTGCCAGTTCAATTTTACCGATTGCGATTGTGTTTTTTACATTCCAAACTCCGAAAACATTGAATACTTTCCAATATACATAATTTGATTATATCCTCATTCAATATAAATTTTGGGGGAACCATTTAAAATTAATCTGTAAAAAAACATTATGTAATTTAAATATAGACAAAAATAAGAAAAGAGGTACAATTATCAAATAATAATACGGGACTTACCGATTTTGGATATTCCAACAATAAAATGCATAGGTACATTTTAGAAATTCATCCTTGTTATTGTTGAAAATATCTCCTAATCTATCCTGTAAAAAATATAGTTACAAAAAATAAATTAATGTAATAGGCTAGCTGTATTGTAATTATGCGATTATTTTGAAACAATATTTACTCAATTAACTTTGCTTACCTATTTTATTATTCCCAAAAAATGATTTTATATCTAAGCCGTAAAAAAATTCAATGTTTACATTTTAGTTTGACAACAAAAAAGACATATCCATAGATTTTTATATGACAATACATAAACCATAGAAAACGCTAAAAAATATCTGGATAAATTATTTTCTGATGTACCTATATTTCTAATTTACTTATATAAAAAAAAATTCATTCAAAAACCACTTTAAATGTGTAGAAGAATTATTAAAGTGGTAAAAGATCCTGAAAAAATCAATCTTATTTTTTGTTTTCATATTATGAAGCTCAGACAAAGAAATACATTTTAAAAAGCTCGTCTATGGTAACCTACTGTCATGTTATTATCCTGACCACTGACAGCCGACGAAAACAAAAGGGATTCTATATTTGAAGATTTTGTAAGTTTTTTAATATTGTAATATTTTCTACGTAGGTACCTAAGCTATTTTAATTATTAAGATTAGGCTATTCATTTACCTACCTTTCATGATTTTTTTAGTTGTGAATTGTAAATATATAAGTATAAAATATGATACTTTGAATTTGCTGCCCCTAGTGTAACTAAACTTTTTTTTGAGAGTTTATTTTGTATTTTATGTTCTAGTCATGGAGTTGCAGCTTTCTTCAAGTCTATCTGAAACAATAATACCTGGTGCATTATGCAGTCTAAATGGATTTTAAGAAGATCTTAAAAAGGTATAAAAGCTACACTTTGAAACAAATAATATTACTAAAAATTCTAAATTAATGTTTTAAGCAGCACATACATCAAAGATTGTTTTATTCTTATATGAAGTTCTTAAGTAGTTTGATATATTTCTAAATCCTTAATATCGATTCTAATCAAATTCTCATAATGTGTATTTTTAAAACAAATCCCTGTCAAAATGCGAAATTTTCTAATGTCGCCTTATATATTTACAACCATGGCCATGTTATCACTGTATTTTGCTTTCACATATTAATAGAATTATGTTTTTTCTAGATGGGAGCATTGCAAGGATTTTGGATATGTCAAGAAACGCTGCCGAATCGAATGCTTCCATCCACTCTGTGTTGTGTTTATTAAAAATATTACCCACCTTGTTTTATGATGAATATAACATTAAATAAAATAAATAATAAGGAAGAAAACATAAGTTTGCATTTATCTACATAAGAATTTTGAATAGTGTCGTTAATACCTACATATTATTATCTAATATCTGTTATTAATTTTTATGTGGATAAATCAAGTGAATTTTTTTACCAAAATAATTACATATCTGATTCTTTTCCAAAATAAACAGGAAGTTTTGTTTACTATTGTTTGCTGCAACATAATATTTGAGCTGTCAAATTTACTTTGGTAATGTTTTGAGATTCAGATGTGGGTAAGTACCTGTTTTACCGTTCAATTCTTGCTATTTTATGGATGTTCATACAAATTTCAAATTAAATTTTCATTCATAAATTTTATTACCTAAACTCTATTATCTTGAATCATTTTACATCAGTTCTATATAAAAATAATTATGTACATTACAATATGCAGGGAGGCATCTATTTTAACTTTGATTCCGATGGCTACAACTGTTCTAACAACGGTGGCCATATTCTTATAATATGTCAAAATTTCCTTCAAAATGGAGTAGCGTTTGATAAATTTTATGAAAATCATTATTTTATAAGGTTTATAACATTTGAATTACATTTGTATGTATTTCAAATCAATCTTCAATCTTTTAAATACATTTTCATACCGCATTACTCCGATTCCGTGTAATTTTTACATGAGTAATTTTGTTTTCAAAAGATGGCTTTCCGTGTTTAGTGAAATTTTACTATGAAGATTTCATAATTTTAGAAATTTATTAATAACTTAAAATATATTTAATGAAGTGTAAATATTTGTATCTCAGATTACCAAAATTGTATTTGCGAAAAACTGCGAAGAAAAAAATTCAACGCAGAACCTACGGTTTTAGCGTGATGCTACGACATACAGTTGGAGTGAAACAAATAAATAAATATACATACATTACTGAATTATTATGTAGATTAAAATATATCATAAACGTCAGATGTAATCGCTTGTAGATTCTTGTACCAATATTCAGTATCTTCTATATAGAAAACATGTGGAATGCCTAATTAATTATAAAATGAAGGTTATGATAGAGGGGTTTATATCCACTAAAAAGAACCGAAAATAAGTACAAGAAAAATGTTATCATAAGTTTGATTATGGTTTTATGTAGCTGCGTTTAGGTATTTGTGCATCTCTCATTTTAGACAAAATTCAGAATGGATAATTAAATATTCAACAAATAATTGACTTTTAGTTGTACACTGTTGATACAGGACACTAGTAAAAATACCAATTTTAAACTAATTTTTTAAACTAACGATATGGGAGCATTAAAACATCATCATTGACGGGAACACGTTTTGAACATGGCTTTTTATTATTTTGTGATATGATGGACTTGAAACAAGGGATAAAACTTTTCAGTCCGTTTAATGTTAAGGGTTAAATAAATATGCTTTTTTTTTATTGAAACGTGGATTGTGATTAACGACAAAATTGTAAGCATAACCAATCGACACAGTGAATAAAGATCAAAGTTCTATTCAGTGTAGCTTGGTAGTAGCAAAGAATAGCCGGTAGAGTAGGTACCCACATAAGAGATGAGGCAAATTATCGCGTCCACAATCGACTAAATCCCTACGATTAATTCAAACTCGAAACGGTTTCCCCTTTTATCTCAACACTAACAATAATAATAATAATAATAAGGGTAATAATTCGTATAGAAAGCGGTAACGAGGGTGGGTATTATATCTTTCCCAGTGTAAGGAGAGCCGCTCTGTTCCCGGTTGCCACTGTTACGGATGAAGAACGGTGTAGCTTTGGTCTCGGCCCACGCTTAAGTACGAGTATAAATCATCGATATGTGTCTGGGAAAGGTCGATAGTGTGACATCATAATAAAAAGGTTCCCCACACACCCTGGCTCCTCTCCGAGCGAAAATAATAGGAAGGGCGTCTGCCCCGGCCGCGGCTACAGCCGACCCAATTGAAATATCCGCCAAACGCTGCTTCCCTGCAAAACTTGCTAACTTTGAATCCACCTAACCTTTATCAATGTGCTTGCTGTTATTAGGTATTATCATAAGGGCCTCCATCCAGCAGAGGATAAATTCACAAGTTGGATAATTGATCTGTCACTGGGAACTATCTGAAAATCGTCGTTCCGAACAAAATATGAGTTATGTGGAAATTTAAAGACCAAAATTTTGAGTTACGTGCAGATTTAATTGCAAGTTATATTAGGTAGGTACCTATATTAAATTGAGTCAACATCATAATTTGAACCAAATTGCACGTAAGTCTAATTTTGCGTGTTCACATTTTGTGTGCAACCCAGAAAAATTATGTATGGGTACTAATACAAAGGGGAATACTTTCAAATTATAGTTTTCAGGACGTACCTAAGCAGGTGGAAGTATTTCTTTCTCAGAAAAATTGTTATTATGTTGGAGTGGGTCTTTTGTATCATCATAATATTATTGGCTTGTTTATCTATTAATTTCTGAGATTTTCTAGGACTGCTTACCAATAATAATATCCTAGAAACTTCCGTAGTAGCATAGAATGAAAGGTTTACTAAAGTTTTTTTTAAAGGTTGTAGTAAGGTTCTTAGGATTGAGAGAAAGAACAAGGTGCTTGTATATGTATATTAAATCCCCCAAAGCACGAGCTCTGCTCAATTTTGGGGGTAAGATATATATAAAAAAATATGTACAACTTTATTATTGCGTATATGTGTTTTTAATGTTCTTTTATTTCTTAATAAAAATATTTGAATTTGAATTTGAAATAGACATATTTTTTTTTAGTAATTGAGCCAAGTATTTTCATGAATGATTTAAGAAAAAGAGTTCCAAGATTCGTGGGGGTGTAGACATAACTTATGAAGGACAGTGGAGAAACATTGTCAACAGGTCTAAGTATAAAATATCGAGTCGCTCAAAAGGTTTCTGCGAAACAACCTATTCAAAGCTCCGAATAGGGTGAGGCTTATTGACATCAGTTGACCTCGTCAGTCTTTCCGTATCATAATGTTTTATTATTTATATAATAAAAAAATCCAAAAGATTAATGCACTGTTAAAATAATTACAACTTAAACACACTAAGAGAAAACCTTATATCATCTATATAAATAGGTTTTTTCTTTCTCCGCTGTTTCAATAGTTATAATTAATAATATCAAAATATTGAATCAAGAGATACGTTTTTTGTACACAAAAATATTTAATGAAAAAATCATGGTCCATCCAAATGGACCATGATTTTTTCAAATTGTGAATTTTTCAATTATTTTCAAGTAGGTACTGGTGTGCTTCAGTCTTCAGCTGTTTTGAAGGCGCGCATTTTTTAACTGTAAAAATCCTATACTAAATTTAAAAGGAGCTTAAAGTTACGCCTCCCTGGCCCTTAGCAAACCTTTACGGCTACCTTTTAATCTTTGCTTAGATATGCTAAATATCTATTAATATCTTTATTTGTATAATTTTATTCTGAATGAAACATTAATTGAAGTTAAAGATTCTAGATTAAGTTGACCATAAAAGAAACGAGCAAAAAATAAATAAATGTGAAAACTTAATATAACCACCACCGTGTAAAAAGTTACTTTTTAAAGGGGAATAAACTACAAGTAAACTTCAAATGTTTGCTATGCTTGAAACATATTTATTTATATTAATATGTTGTTGGCAAACGTTTTCTAAGCATGAGCATAGAAGGGGTATTAAAGAGATATCTACTTAAAAGCTTATAAAATATACAAAGCCACTTCTAGCCTTCCATGCAACGAACTTTCTAATGATAATAATCCTACGAATACGCCTGGGATTACAAAAAAACTGTAAGTTCATCTGTCTGCAATGTTGGGTTCGCCCCTTTACCAAATGTAAAACACTTAATTTAAGTAAACTTTTTTCCATTTTCCATAATCACACGATAATGACAGTGGAACGCGTCTCCAGAGAGAACGTACGTTATGGCGTTATGCTCTCTCAACTAGTGGCGGACAAGTCAAGTGGAAAAGCTGACAATGATCCACCCACAACATCTCAATAATCCAAATTGAAATGACTGAGATCGCTAAATGTGCTATTGTGTTCAACTTTAGTAGCTCCAAGCAACATTAGATACCTACCTATTTTTTATATTATGTAGACACATTCTAAAATTGCCAATATTTTGAGGTGTTTTATAAGTTTCTGGATCATCACAAGAACATATTATACTAGGTCGGTACCATTTATTTCATATCTACGAATATCTATAATGGTTTTTTTTTACAACAATACACAAAAGTTTCCATAACTGGCTTGAAATGCTGGCTTACGGTTGGTGAAATTTTGTTAGCTTATAAGGAGTTGAGAAAATGTAACGTCTGCTAGTTTGTTTTCACAAGTAAAAGTTATCATACATTAGATGTAGCAGTGTACCTATAAGATTATTTAAATAATTGAACAATATTTTTACCAATGTCTGGAGTTTATTGATGCATGTGCTACGATATATGGTTTGGGTTTTTTTACTGTGAAATAATTAATCAACCATTTAAAGTCAAGATAAGTATTTGAGTTGGTGGTTGTACTGTTCGTGTTTGTATGTTCCTTTTAATATTCTTTTTTTTATGAACTGTAAAGATATTTGCCCTAGTACAGGCTTGGCCTATTTGGGCAGCAATTAAAATTGTTATCTATTAAAAAAAAAAAGATTATTTAAAATATCCTGTTTTTTTTTCATTATTACACTGACTTTAAAATATAACATTGTGTCAATGACCTCACTTATATTTTCTTGTTCATAATATTATGACTCTTTCACCTCGCCGGCTGGTTTCTATAATTTAAGTGCCTTCCAGTGGAATATCACCATCTGAAATAAAAGGTGTAACGAAAGGTTGTCACCTGAGACGATGCTGTCTCACTTTCTTTCTTCTGAAAAGCTAAACCAGCAATAATTGAAAAAAAAGAGGAATTTTATTGATAAATGAATTGTACCTACATATGCATCATATACATATCTATTTTATTATTTCAGCTTGCACATACCTTGGCATATCCTCTAGAGGAAGAAACAAGTAATTCTATTAAGAATTATGTGGTGTTGTTAAATTTTTATGTTTGTAAAATACATCGTCATGGCCTGTACAAATCTGAACGATAACACGATGACGTAACCAATGCAATGTTGCATGCGACGTATCTATCAAAATTCTATAGTACGCGGTTCGATGTGTACAGACCCTAAGAAATTGATGAAACAAATAAAAAAATATAGAAAAATAATTACCTATGCCATTTTTTAATATGAGGGTTTTTGGTAATATTTCTTCAAGAAATCACCGCTTAAATGGAAAACTTACACTGGCTATGTCACTGCTTGATTTCGCCACATGCAACTTAATTCTCTTCGATTATTTTTTATGTTTGTTTTGTTTTCGCAGGACTGCGAAATGGTGGTCAAAAAAGCATGACCATAAGAGAAGATTTACGATTAATAATTATTGTTAGAAGAATGAGAGGATATGGGGATGAATCAGGAGGAGAAATAATCGTTCTAATTCGCCTGTGTGTACCTAATGGTTGATCGAATAAAATAAAAATGGTACTGAATAAAAATCACCCTATCCAGTTTCTTCCCAATACGCCTGAGATTTATATTATCTATTTAACCATCCCTATATTTCCAATAATTTCACACCGGGTTCCCATGAATAATTTATCCATACAAGAAAATTGAAAATGATTTCCAGGTAAGTTCACATAGGCTTCATGACTTCAAATAAAATATTGACTAAAAATCTAAAGCTTGGAATGAATTTTCAAAAAGGAATTTGTTTGAATTGCAATAATAGAAATGCACAATTGATAAACAATAAGATTTCTTTTTAAATGAACAATTGTGTGTCTAGAGATGTTTATGATGCAAGTGATATAGCAATAAATCCAAGTTAAATGTATCTAGGTATACCTATCTATGGATATACAAAATATGGATTAAAAATAAAAAAAAAATAATGAGAATCAAAAATATTTGTTTTATAATACACAAATTATTTGTGTAGTATAAGTATAAAACATAATATATGTATAAATTGCCTGGTTTACCAAATACCAATCCTTGGTTTCTCTGCAAGAGATATATAAAGATACTGTACTGCCATTTGAATTGATCAAAATAAAGGATTCTCATACATGATGTTTAAATACATTCAAATAAACCAGAAAAAAGGTAAATAAATTTATAATTATTTTACTTAGTACTGTATTCTAATTCAATTCAATATAAGCAACACATTATGTCGAAATATTTGGTTTGGATTGTAATAAAAAAATATCCAGATAATTGGCGATCTCCAAATCATAATATGATATTTTAATTTGTTACCTAACTCTTTAAGTTACATTATATTATATACCTTTTATGACGATGATAACGTTGATAGCATTATGGCGAAGGAGCTGAATGACTTCGAGAAAAACAACACAAATAAGAAAGAGTGGAGTCATTTTCATATTTAGAGGGAATCAAAATAATGTGTTAGTAAATTGAGTTAAATCATTATTTCTTATGTGAGATATTACCAAGTCCCCCACTAATTCATTACAAAGTTAACGACAGTCTCTTGGAGCAGTAAGTAAAACTTAGTTTTGTTTATTCATACCTTTCCACCAGAGTAATGGAACTGCTCATTTATCCCAGTTACTGGGCTACACTTTGTAGTAACCGCGGAGTTGATCTTGCTAAATGCAACTTTTAATTTGATTTCTAGCAGACAAATATACTCGTACTCAAA
Organism: Mystacides longicornis; assembly: GCA_963576905.1. NCBI lineage: Eukaryota > Metazoa > Arthropoda > Insecta > Trichoptera > Leptoceridae > Mystacides > Mystacides longicornis. Next base: position 18,893,662 of record OY756420.1, on the reverse strand, counting down.
TAATGTTGCTTACCTCGACACTTTTTGTCACTCTATGGAGCATGAAGATTATCATTAAAAATAATAACTACATACTAACTTGGAAAAAACTTTAAAGATGTGTTTGGCAACATCCTTTTCTTATTATTAAAAATATAATTTCATAGTTTATCACAATATTTCATATTTTTAATATAAATTTAGATATAAAAATATTGTTTGGACTAAATAAAATTTAGGTAAAAAAATAAAAAAAAACAGTCCAGACTATCAACAACTTCAAAAAGTCAAGATTGCTTTGATCTTTGCAATTCACACTTTGACAATGTATCCTACTAACTGAAAAATGATCGCGCGACCATGCGATGAGCGATCATACAATGTTCTCAATTTGAACGATCTGTCCGCGTTTGAGTATTGTATGCATAAGAAGTTATGACACACGGTATATCACGTCATTGGCATTAGTGCAAAGATGTTTTTGCAAATCCGCAAAGGTGGTTATTGGCAACCGTGGCATTGTTGTGACCTTACCTACTTGTAAACGTCTAAATTACAGGAGAAAGCTATCTTCTAGAAAAGGATGAACATTTCACACTGAAGTACAACCGGAGAGATGTGCGAAAAAGCGAGGGTATCTACAAAATAATTGCACTCTATGAAGGCGAAGATCCGACGAACCCCTTATCAATTTGAGACCAACAAGAGGTGCTGTGTCATAAGTTTGATTTATAATAAAGACAAAATGTAGTACGGTTTATATTCAAAAATATTTTCTATATTGATCGTTTTATTTTAACCGAATGAGCTATGCAACAGATGTCATGCGCGACCAACGAAATAGTACCATGAATGTATACGTTAAAAGACAGGCATAGAATTACCATAAAACAATTTATATCTATTTTTATAGATCACTCTTGAACACTATGCCGTAAAACATTTGCTTAGAAATATTTCTCACGAACCCCGACCAAAAGTTTGTACCTTACCTTTTTGGTTTGTGGGCATAAAACGCGATTGTTACATCCCTCATAAAATTGTGATGTAAGAAAAAAATGATGGAATTTTTATGATGAAGATATGTCACGTGCAATATATATGTACATACTATTTACCTGAAAAAAATCCATGACCTATGTATGCGTTTACCGAAACATAGCTGAGTGCAGTGCAAAGCTCGGGTTGCCTCCTATTGGGATCACAAGTAGGGTGATTAATTGAAAGATAGAATATTTCGTTATAACTGTAATATTTCAAGATATTCCTTATAAAAAGGTAGGTAAAGGTTTATAGTGAAAGTTTATTACGTTTAGTTTCCTGGTAGAATCTTTTCGCCTAATCATTGTATATATTTTAATCTAATGCCTTTTTGAGCATAGGTATATACAAAAAATATTGTTTTTATCATTGTTATCATTTGCCATTTATAAACAGAGACTTAGAGACATTTTTGGTGCTTGAAAATTAGTTTAATTTGTTTATACACCTACTTACTATTTAAAACTCTGTTTAAATCTCTTTTATCCCAAATTTCATAAATATTATTCAATAACTAGTTTTCATGGAAGATTCTTCGTAGATTGAAATTTACTCTTTCTTTAAATTCCAGTTTGAATTTAATTTTATCAAACGATCTTGGCTGAAGCCGAAGAAAATTACAAAATAAATGCTGACTCTCCTCTTTAAGAAAACGAGAATGGCTTGTCTTAGCGTAAATACTCAACTCTTATGTATTATTTATTTTAAATTGTGGTTTTTAAAACGATTTTAAAATCAGATATTCTGTTTTCAATCTTGAAACACTTAAATTTCATTTTTACTGAATGATAACGTACGTTTGTGTGTTTGTTTATTTGAGGTAAAAGATCGGTCGCCTCTCAGGTATTGAATCAAGGTACGTGCCTTACAGAAAAAATCACAACTATAATGTTCTGGCGCTGTATGTAGCAATGATTATAATGTGATTTCGAGTAAATAAATAAAAATTGTACATCATACCTACATCGATGTACGTTTGGACTTCAGATCAACAAGACGTCAGAATTTTTCGAAGTGTTTTTTATTCACGTGGAATTTCTACCTCAGATTGAACGGGAATGGTTGGAAAAAATTGTCTCCGGCAATAAGTTACATCGGCTATACTGATGATACCTTTGTATAGAGAAGTGTTAACTTATTTATTATCATGAGTTAGGGGACATAAGTTGTTGGTGGTTTTAATGTTGTAACAGGATATTAAAAGAAAGACTTCTACGTATAGAACTTCAAAAGACCATGATGATAATTCTCAAATAGGTAAGGAGCAAGCTGGCAGTCAATATTGTATCGGGTGGGGCAAAATTCCCCCCACCGTTGTGATTGCATATAACTTTGTTCAAAGAAAAGATAAGTAGGTTTGGTTTTGATAAAAAGTTTATTTGGTCTTTACATTTTTTTTTCGTTATGATCGGAAAATCATATCGGTTAGATAATAATAATAATATAACACTTATCTACACAAAGGTGTCAGTATAGCCGGCGGAACTTATTGCCTGAGGCAATTTTTTCCAGTCAACCGGGTCCGTCCAATCTGAGACAGGCCAACCCCGGGTAGAAATTTAAAGTGAAAAAAAAAAATACTTAGAAAAACTCTGACCCGATTGGGAATCGAACCGGGGACCTCGGATCTGAAGTCTACGCCAGTAGAACTAGGCTACCGAGGTCGGTCAATGGTGACCGCGATTCGCTATGCAACTTTCGGCTCTTTTTAAGGCATTTTTCATGACATCCTGTAACATCTCGGGCTGAATTCCTTCAATTTCCTAAAGTTTTCTTTGAACAAAGTTACCTATATGCAATCAAAATGGTAGCGGAAATTTTGCCCCACCCGATACTTACAGCAGCATGGAGAGATGCGCAAGATTTGTTGAATGAATAAGAAAATAGCATAGTTAAATAATTATGGAACAAAGATATCGTATCACATAGGAGCATCTCGTATGAAGTTATGATTAGCAATAAACAAGTGAACAAGTTGAAGAATTAGCATAACGGAGAGCAATAGGTATAAGTTCATTATGTAGCTAAATTATTTTTTAAACTAAGCTTTGATGATTTGATGACCACTAATCTATATAACGAAAGTAATACGATGAACACATAAAGGTTATCATCCCACAAAAGATGAAATAAAAATCCTAGTACCTAAAATAAGAATAGAAAAAGCAAAAGAGGTTCCAAATTGAAACACAAATATACATTTTTAAAAGGAAATAATAAAATGAAAAGCTTATTATTAAAAGTGTAATGTACGATGTAGGTGGGTACAATACGCGTATAGACAAGCATAAAGGGAACATTTAAAATCCTTTTTCCATCTCCTCTAGTATAAGAGATCGGAAGTGTTCTCTTTATTATACGGTCGACATAGAAAAAATCCTCAGCAAATAGAAAAAGATGGGAAGCGAGAAAAAACTCCATCGCGTCGTGCACAAGACTGTTTTTCGCTTGGGACTCGGTCCGGGAGTAGCAGTGATTTCCTTCTTATAAGCGAACACACACCTAATTTACATGGGACTTATTGTTATGTAAAATGGCGATACAAAATGGCTCGAGACCCTCGAGTGGTTGGATCAGCGATACATCACGTACTATTCCTACTTAACAGAATTAGTTGGCTACGCGGTACAGGCTTCACACACGAGCGGGCCCTGCCTCCTTGTCTCCTTCCTGCCGTTGTCTTCTTTATAATGATGTTATTTCCTTCCTTGATAATTATTGACGTAAAGGTATTTTATTTTGCTCCTCTATTGTTATATTAAATATAATTAGGAATCACATCCGTGAACCATTCAAATATAATAATTCGTTCGTATTTTTAACTTCAAAACTAATGTAGGTATGTCGTAGGGAATTTAACAGTTTTAATAAAATTAACGAATTGAACATGCATTCTTGGTGGAATTATTTAAATAAAGTAATTTAAATGAAACAATTGATTTGTCATTCTAATAATTTATTATATACCCAGACTAGTTTCGCAGGCACAGCACGGTTATTCTCGTAGCGCTTGAATTGCAATCTAGTTGAAAAGATATCTTAAAGGGCGGCTCGGATAAGGATTGGACCAATCAGAGAGAAAGGGGGAGTGTAATGATTGTTCCACGATTGGCTACATTGTATTGTAGACACTCCCTCTTTCTCTCTGATTGGCCGATCCTTATCCGAGCCGCCCTTTAAGATATCTTTTCAACTAGATTGCAATTCAAGCGCTACGAGAATACTGCTGCTGATCCTGCAGTACTGTGTGAAACTAGTCAGGATATTAAATAATTTGTGGAATAACAAATCAATGTATCACCTCAACACAGGCTGTCGTCTAGTGAGGTGATAAATTCCAAATATGTTTCTACTTACCAAAAATATATATGCACCTATGTAAAAGTTGGAAATAAATAAAAATTGTTTCATTTAAATTAATTTATTAATTCCTAAAAAATCCATGCTGAATGTCAATAATTCTTCCTCCTATCAGGTTCACTCTCATACTGTGCATCGTTCCTTTGAAGCATCGTAGGAATATGCCTGGACACGGTGTGGTTGGTGTGAGAGAAGGTCGTTGATAATGTGCAAAGCCGTGGGTGATGGATAGCTACAGAAAGAGTTTTGCCTCCATATGCCGAATACACTAAAATATAACTAAATGCTCGCACGTAGTAAAGAAAATGGACGCTGGACTTTAAAATTACTGACGCCGTGGGAAAGCAATGTGGAGAGTAGGAATTAGTGAAAAATGTTGACTGAAACTTTTGTTTCACAAAAAATATTTCACAAAAAAATGTGGTGAAAATTGTAGGTACACATTTATAAAACAATGCGTGTAAAAGTGAGCTTTCTTCTTTGAATGTGGAAGAGTGCACCTTTCAATATTCGATATATTATTATTCTGCAATCATGAATGACATCGTTGCCAAGGAATACAATAGGTATATGTTGTGAGCCTGCCTTCAGATAACAGGCAGACAGTTTCATTGAAATAATAATTTTAGTGCATTTCTTGACGAGGTTATATCAACACCAAGTAACTGCTCCCAAATAGCCGCCGGGGTGCTGATAGAATGTGGTTACCGCCGTTGGTGATTTTTTTCTATATAAGACGCCGTCGCCGTCGGTTTGATAAGAGTATTAAATTGTGATAGGTATATATATATGGTGACTGCCGTCGGCAACATTTTATCGACGTTTCGATTAGTTTTAAAAATGATGTGAGAAGGGACTAAAATTATTCTGATTTTGCGAATTCTTTTTCCAGTCGAAAAGGTCTTCATCAATTATTGTCACTCGAGTCCGAGTGGAGGTCTATAAAAAATAAAAAAATAAAAGCGTTGATTGATACAAGGCGGTGCCGGTGGGACCACGTTCTTGAATTTTATAGGCGTTTTCTTTCATTATAATGCTACGTTCAAAGAAAAGAATTAAAGTCATTGAAGTTGTTTTACTTAACTGGCCATTTTTCAAATCAAAATGGACTTTTTAAAAATTAAATACATCGTTTTCAATATCCCGTTTATATTAAAAATGTTCTATTCGAAGTTCTTGAAGTTAACCTTTTTATATAGGTACGATAACGTAGCACACACACGCACACATTTGTATGCTAAAAACCGCTTTGTATAAATACTTTGAACAAGTTCAGGCGCTTATTTTCATGCCAATACTATTATGTTGGAATGAAATGGGTTTGAAGTGGGAGAAGGTCATAAGAGCGCAATGGGGTTACATAGGGGATAAGGAGTAAAGAAAGGTAGATGGATATAATTTATTAATTTGAATATAAAAATGAATATTGTTACATTATTTGTATTAACGTTCAATAAAAATGGTTGGTTACAAATGAAGCCAATTAGGTATGTACATTTCTTTGTGATATTTTTTGCTCTCTTACAACAAATAAAATAAAATAAGACAATTTTTCAATTTTGAAATAGGTACAATTTCGATAAACCTATTTTCGTTTTTAAGAACTATAAATATTTTTTTCAGATAGAAAATCATAAAAAAATATTTTATTTACTTAAGGACGTTTGAATTTTTATTGTGCTTACATGACAAAAACAAGTGCCATTGGTTTCTCTCTGGGAAGATCTGATGGGACTGATGCAGTTAAAACTGCATTAATTGAAAAAGGAATAGACCTGACAGACAGCTGTAGGTTCTTAGGTGTCACGGTTGATAAAAGTCTGCAATGGGATCCCCATGTAGATCAGTAGCCTTAGTATAAGTTTTCGATGATCGAATATCGAAACGATGATCGAAAGAGTTTCGAAAAATTTTCATACTAAAATGATCGAACGATTCGATTGTTTGTTTTAAGAACACTAATTGCACGCTAATAAGCGCTTATTTGCGTGCAATTAGCTTTCGATAAAACTCGTACTAGCCCCACAGCTGTGCACAAAATTGAACTCGACAATTTATGCTATCAAAAAGATAAGGGAAATATGTGGAATAAGCACCGCTAAATCTGTATACTATGCCTACTTCCACTCAATTATGTCATATGGGGTGATGTTCTGGGGTATGGGATCTGGTGCAAAGAGTGTTCATCCTACAAAAGCGAGCCTTAAGAGCTCTATTGGGTATGAGCCCTAGAGACTCATGTAGGGACGCTTTTAAAGAACAGCGCATTTTAACATTGCCTGGTTTATTTATATTCGAATGTTTAAAGTAGTATGCTCATAAAAATCTGTCAAATACTCCGCAAAATTTGAACTTTCATCACCACGACACCCGTAATAAAAGTCTACTGAGGCCTATTGAGCATAGACTAACAAAACTGTCAAAGAGCTTCGTTTGTATGAGCGTGAGGCTTTATAATCGCCTCCCTCGCGAACTCAAATTATCTGACTCTGTTTGTTTCCAGAGGGAGGTCAAAAGGTATCTTGTTGAAAATGCTTTTTATTCAACTAATGACATGTAGATTAATATTAATTTTACCTTCTATGTTGACACTATGTAATATCTGTTTTTTTTTTCTCGACTTTGTTATTGTCGCTGCTGCATGAAGTGGCCTTGTACATTGACGAGATGCCAATGGGACCCTTTACACTCCTTTGGCATCGAATTTACTTTCTCAATACTATTGATGTCTTTGTATAATGAAATCTATTTGTCTTTTATGTACTAAATTGTAAATATTTTAATGAACCCGAGTGGCTCGTGAGGGGCCTATGGGGGATACAATAAAGATTTGAAAGAAGAAAGATTTGAAAGATAATTACCAAAAGAAATAGCTATTTCGCTCAAAATACACTATGTAGTAAGAGAATGAGCCGGTCGCCGGATAGTGAAAGCTCGTATCACCCGAAAACACGCACCTATGATCCTTAAAGTACCGAAAGTAAATTTTCAAGCATCCTTTTACGAGAACTACGTTATAGACAGACAGCAAAATGTAACACAAACACCAATCGACAAGTATCCGACGAAGATCTTATGGCATTCATTACATACAATGGCGAAGATGAATAAATACAGTTTCCTGAATTTTCCTTGCCATATCCAAGGAGTTTGACGATCTGTGAAATTATCAAAGAAACCTCACCAACTTAATGCAGAAATTTATCAAGAGAAGATTATGTAAAAGCTTGGAAAGCAACGAGTAAAAAAGATATCAAACCCAATTTATCAAAAACAATCACTGCAAAATAACATAATTTCATATACTTTCTTTACATAAAAAACGTTAAAGTTTTAATTATTATTTTTGTGTTATTAAATATGTACTTGAATTATCTGTGGTAAAATAAAAAAATAAATAAAAAACAAGGCCGTAATCATTTTACATGATTATTATAAAAATATCAGTTAGAATGAGATATTTTCGTCCCATACAAAACTTCAAGGTCGATTCGGAGACAGAAGATCTTATTTTTTTGTCATGAAATTTTGTAGATAGTTATAATACATAAGGCAATCATCACCATTACATTAAGATTAGAAGCACTTTTTTAACTTCCATACTACAACGGCCCACCCTAAATTGTTCATGTTCAGAAGTAGTAGATTCAATCGTCTACGGCAAATTTTCTCTTTTGTAAAGTATAAATCGTTTGGTCTGAAACATGTTGAAAAGTCTACTTTGGAAGTTCATGATTCATTGGAAATGACAAAACTCACGAATCCATAAAAATATGAAAAAGGGACCTTTCAGAAAACAAGATAGATCAAGAGAAGTCTGCTTGAACTTACAATAAAGTGATTGATTATTGTTATCAAATCAATCATATCGGAACTCCTTTTTTGATCCCATTTAGGGGCATAAGGAGGCAACAAAAAACCGCGCTCGTTCTTGCGTGGTTTCTATCACCCATATGCATAAGTTATGCATAATCGCATATAAAAATATCACATTGGGGTCCTAATTTTTCATTAGTCAGATAAAATAAATATTTAAAATTTTTAATAGCATCTTCTGATAAAAGTTAATTGTCAATGAATAAATAAAACGAGCCAAAAAATCCTTAAAAATACACCGCTATATTATTAGTTGTAAAATGGGTAATTGTGATTTTATGACGATGAGGTTTTTAAGGGCACGATACAAATGATCTGCGTAAAATAACAATTAAGTTACAATCTTGCTTCAGGAACATAAAAACAATAATAAAGAGATAATGCTGAAGAAATTATCTGGGGATTTCTTTTGTTAAATTAACAAAGATGTTTTTGTTCATTTAGCTTTTGTATGTACCTATGTTATAGTCAAAGATTAATATTCAGTCTCTTTTGGGAATGACTGGTTTATCCTAAATATGACCAAAGCCTTTGGATGAACCCCAAAATATATTCTAGAAGAATTTTTAGTGAAACCCAGAAGTTTCTTACATTTCAGTCAAACGTCGCAAGTGAAATAATCTGTTTCCGTCGAGTCGATCCTAGAAGCGACTATTATAGGCACTCGGTCAAAAGTCGACCTGTGTGTCTAGACAAATTCAAATTGGCGTTCGACTACAAACGAAGATTTCGCCAATGTATAGTGCGAAAAAATTAACTGTCCATTGGAACATATAAACAATTATTTAAGCCCAAAAAAGACACTTATGTAAATATATAAAAAGTGGAAAGTTAATTTTCTTCCTACTCTACATTATCGAAGAATTCGTTTGTAATCGATCGCCAAATGCAATTTGTCTAGGCCTACTGGTGGGTTATTTATGAAACGTACCAAATACAGTTCAATGCCATCATAAGTTATACAATTTTAATTTTATGCCAGGTTTGGTGATACTCTAAAAAATATTTTGTCAAAATTCAGTGCTTTTAGATTGGGGCATAGATTTGGTTTAGACCGCAACTAGACGGTATTAAAACCGTTTTAATGAAAGCTTGAAAGCTTTGATAGAGCCAAATGCTCAAAATGTTTTGGGTATCCTACAAGTTAATTTACACTCGATGGTTTATACAGAGGCAGACCTGAGGATTGACTAGTCAAACACAGGAACGCCGGAGCTTTGACGTTTGACTATAACACGTATAAAACCAACGTTGTATTTGGGATCACTTGTAGTTTTATGATCATTAAATGGACAATCTATCGGTTTATTTAACACACAAAATAAAATGTAAAATTTCAAAACCTTCTGTCTCCGCGATCCAATAGCAAGTTTTACCACATTTTTGGGGGCTATTTTATTTCAGCTTTTTTCCACTTAGCTGTAAAGATGTTAATATCTAAATAAGATCAGACTTAGTAATAAATATGCTAGACAGGGCCGTCGCGTGGTTTTCAGGCGCCCAAGGCGAGGCATTAATCTGCGCACCCCCCCCCCTCTCATAAAACTCGTAATTTTGTTCATTCCAGTTTTGGTTCGGGATAATCATAATCAGCGCCCCCCCCCCTCCCTATAAATCTCGTAATTTTGTTCATTCCAGTTTTGGTTCAGGATGATCATAATCAGCTCCCCCCCCCTATAAAACTCGTATTTATTTTTATACTACATATTTTATACTATCTGATACCCGTCTTGCTTTTCGTCGTTGTTTCCGTTAGTCAGGCTCATTTAAACAGATTCTAGTCTAGCTTCTCTCCGCGATGATTTAGCATATGGGTGTTCATTAAACTTTTAATTGAAAATATTGCATTCCTTTGGCTTTTCTCAGCTATGAGTTCGCATGTGAATCCCTGGACTGTACTGCAAGCAAAATAGATTTTTTTTGCCCACGGCGGCGCCCAAGGCGACCGCCTCGGTCGCCCCACCCACGCGACGGCCCTGATGCTAGACTAGTAATAAATATGCTAGACTAGTAATAAATATGCTAGACTAGTAATAAGTACGTTAGACTAGTAATATTAACGCTAGACTATAGTAATAAATACGCTTATTTAAATGTCCCAGCCCATTAATATCGTGCTGATGTATTGATTAGTCATCAACACGCATACGTTATTGAAATGCACTGAAATAAACTACAAAAGTAGTGTAAGAAAATAAACTCAAAAAAGTAATTCACATAGGTAACTAGTTAAAATACTATCTAGAATCAACTCCCAAAAAACAATATTCAAAGTAAGTCTGTACCTATGTTCATTAAAATTAATTTATTATAGAAAATGAAAATCGCATTTTAAATTATGTAAAGAAATCGTTCGGTCATATGATTCATACCTTTAACAAAGTGGTCTGAGGGCCCCGCCTTTTAATGAGTAGTCAGTCACCTTGCTGTCATCGAACGTTATTGAACGTAATCAATGGCACTGTGATTCCCAAAATAGCCAGATAGTAACGATGAGTGTTATAATTCCCTTTACTGTTATTCTTACTAAGATTACTAATCAATATTATGACGTCACACATCGGCCATATTAAAATTATTTCGTTTCAGATGAAAAAAAAAACAAATTTATTTGCACTTTACAAAGCAACTAACTGCAAATCTGAAAAAAATCTGATAAAAATAGTTAATTTTTTAAAAAATATAATCTGTAATAGTGGTCGGTTCACGCTATTTAATAATAAAAAAACTGTCCTTGGCCGTTTTAAAAGCTTTTATTTATTTTATTCAATCAATTCTTATTTTTCATTTTCATGACTGATTACCGAGCTGTCGTTGAGTAAAAATATTGACCTCAATCATATTTTAATATTGATGCATTTTTATTTAGCGCTTCAGATACTGAAACAATTAGTATATGTTTAGGTACCTACTGCAATTCCTACTTGTTTTTGCATTTTGCTTTTATTTTGCGTCGTACAAGGTTTGTTTAATAATCTCATTGGCTCATTATAATCCCTTACATCACATGTGACATACAAACTCAAGGTCAAAAACGCTCTTTTCAGTTCAATTATCTTAGAACTCTATAGTTCTATTATCTCTATAGTTATATTCCTATGAATAGAATGGTACTGCCGAATGGTATTATTTGCGTTTGCTGGAGAGGGAGCCAAAGAAGGCAATGGAATTGCGTGAGAAAGAACGCCTTGGTTTTATTTTTAAAACAAAAAACAAATAGCTATTAAGAACCAAATTCGAAAGCAAAAAAAACGAAATATTCAATTCGATAATTTCATAAATAAACAACTTCTAAAATCATCATTGGAATAATAAGCTACTGATCTGAGTAGTTACTGAACATTAAAAGCAATCTGTGACTTTTTCACAGTAAGCTACTAAAAGCTGAAGATTTTCGGCATCTGGGATCGAACACGAACATCGAATCAAATGAATTTAGTTAATCATTAAAACATTACACTCGTAGGAACATGAAATACTTACAGAATAATTATAAAAATATACCTACACGAAAAAAAATAATAAACAAGCCAAAATTTTTTTCATAAAGGTTCATTACAAAATATGTTATGTATTATTTATTTATTTATTATGTATGTATCTACAAGCATAAACATTATCAATACAATCAAAATTAACATTTAGGTGCACACATTTAGGTACTACTTCATCAATGTAGTGTTAACTCAAATGATGGCACTGAACGACTTTTTTCGTGTTAAAGCATACGCCATTTGGTGATTTAAGAATAATTTTAAGTTTAAGCATATAATATAACATCTCTATTACAAAAATGTAGTACGCATTTAAACCTGCAATATATTTTTTAAATTAAAACTCGTTAACAGCACATGCATAAATTTAGAAATGTGGAATATTCTTTCTAAAAAGACATAAAATAGTATTAGAAATTAAATTTATCTTTGACGGTTTGAATAATATTTCTTGATTTAAAATTCGGCTAAACATCAAAGGCTGGTATATGATGTTATGACCCATCCGGAAAGATTTGACAAGGCGCTGTAAAGAAGTAGCTTGGTCTGTGTGAACACAAAACACTGTTCATCTGTAGGCAGGTGTTGGTTCCCAAGAGATGTTGCTCGAAATAATAGGCTGGGGACTGCTGAGCGGCGCATTCTTATTTGAAATCTTAATTAGGCTGAAATGTTCAGATAATTTCTTCGCAGATTGTTTTCTGGAAATTGAAATGAAACGGCTTAAATATTGAAGCGATATTTTTCAATTATTGGAGATACTTGAATCAAGATATGTTTTTATTCCCCGGCAAAATATTCTTAATCCCTTAACTTAACTTTTATGATTGCTTAAGATAATTTTGAATTAGTTTTTTCCCCTCTGTATATTATCAATATTACCATTTTATTTGTAACTTTGTTCAGTTTTTATAATAAATATTAAATTTGACTTTCTATAACGATAAATCAATTAGGTAAGTACTTTTTTAACATATATAATACCACCAATGCATCTGTTTTAAACGATATTACAGGACACACTCTGACAATCGCACAAAATGTCAATCAAGTGACAATTTCTCAAACGTCAAATAAAATTAAAACATAGAATGGTTTGTATTGTCAATAGCACGAAGAAAGTTACCTACCTTAAGTTTTCTTAAATTTTCAAATGTTTACGCAATTTTCTTAAATATATAAATTTTTCCCGATGTAGTTTATTCATCAATTATTATTATCGATACATCATGAGGATCTTTTGCAAGCATACTGTACCTGGAAGGATAATTTTCAGCTTAACTCAAGGACTCATTGCGAGACCTATGTGTCTGCTCTTGAGATTTTGCCAGCGGTTGACTAAGGGAAATAAGACTCCATATTTGTATACAGATTCAATATAGTTGTTATGGGATGAGAACATCTAAGGATTAAAATGCGTAGTAAAATTGAAATTTATTCAGGACAAAAATCACTCGAAAACGAGTGCAGAGCTAAAAAAAAGTAATTAAGCCATTATTATAGGATTAAAATACAAACAAATGGCAGAAATATCAAGATTAGTGGCTTTTTTGGGTGCATGCTTCTTGAAAGATGATCATCGAAAATGATGTCCCGGTATGCTTAAAAAGAGAAGGCAATGAATCGAGGCATATTACCAATTTATTTATTTAGCGTATGGCCATTTCATCGCAATTTATATATAATTCAATTAATAAGTATATTTTTGTTTTTCTTGTTAAATAGTCGATATAATAAAACATGATTAGGGCGCAGGGGAAATTTTCCTGCTTGTCAGATGGTCAAATTCAGATCTCGAATGTAGTCTTTAGCCCTGTCTGTCAGTATGGCGGAGTCCGAGAGACTATCTCGTATGCCCTGTTACTGCATTCCGATACTATGTGGCTGATGGTCTGCCTGTCAATGCCAATCTTTGAAATGGAGATTGTAGTTTTTATAAGCAAAAAATGCTCAAAATTGACCATCTTATGACATGGAGAGATAAATGGTCAGCATCATGGTTTAGAATAATAACGAACAAATAGAACTCTCAAACTAACTCCAGTCGGGAGACATTAAGGGGATGAAATTAAGGACTCAAGCAAAAATTAAGTGAAACTAAATAACAAAATACTGTGAAAGGATGTCCTGTAAAATAAAACATCATCCAGGTACATAATTATTCTCTTCTAATATAATTATTGTTGATATTATTTTAATATGTGCCTACTTTAATAGGGAATGGATACTTCTTTTAGAGAGGGTGGGTCCTTTCCACGCATTGGGTACTTAATTATTTTAATCTTGTCTCTTTCAATCGCACAGCGCTAACCCGGAAATTTCGTTGGGATTTCATTTTGTGGCTACTCACATCCTCGAGTAGGTACTCAATACCGTCCACGTATACGGAGATCTACCTGTGATAGACCCACAGGTGTACTATTTCAGAGGTAGGTAGCTTTCCTTTCTTAATTATTAAACTCTTAGTATGATTAATTAATCAGATTCTCGACCCGGTATATTCGTGACTAGCTTGCTTCACCTTTTAGTTTGTTCCATTACTTTGTTAGTTTACGATTTTTGTAATATCTTCTTTGTACAATAATGGTTCCAGTGGGAAAATTATACTTGTTAATACTTTAAAGTTTTGTTTAAATTTGATAGAAATGAGCTAACAACCATTTTAACTATACAATATGTTTAAATAATAATATTTGCCTGTCATAAAATAGTTCTCCTATAAAATAAACATAAGGTATACTTAGAAGAAAATTAATTGCGAGGTAACTAACGCAAATTTTATAAACTAATTCGATAGTTTATAAAATAGTGTTAACTGATACTTAAAGGCAAATTGGAAGGAAGACGTAATTCAGGCAGAAAACTGATGTCGGCTGCAATATTTCTTAATTATTTTTAATGTTTGACCGAAAAAAGTCTGTACAGAGCTACATATTATAAGGCTTTTTTAGTTAGCCAACGATTGACAACGCCGCGCGCCGGGGTGAAGAAATGCATGCAAATGATCTCCTTGAGTAATTATGTTAGGTACGCCTATGCGAGTGATTTCCATAACATTAAATATACCCTCAACCCAAGGTATCCAAACAATGTACCTTAATTAGGTACCTTTAAACCTTTAAATTCTTGGGATTGGATTTTTGGATATTTAAGTATATTGAGCATTAAATAATGGTTAAGAAAAATAAATTATCCATTGTTTTTTTGGATTTTGTATAGTATTCGTCAAGATGGTTAAGACAAACAGATGAACCAGAATGCGTGGTGTCACATGATTTTGGCAGGAGGTATACCTACTTAGGCTGGTAGGTACTTGAACAAGAGAATTATATAAAATGATTATAACCTAGTCTATTAATTTAAGAGCGTTCTCTTGAAATATGAGCTGATTTAATTGCATCCCATCTCTCTGTACATACCGTCATTTCATTTCTCAGGCGAAAAAAGGACATAGGTACATACATTAATTTAATGAATTACACGATGTACTTACTCATTTCAAGGTTGTTATATTACATTAAGTATTCTTAATTATGAATTTATGATGGGTTATGTTTAAAAAAAATTGAGATCGTGTGAAGAAAAACATACCTGCATTTTTTGGAGAATTTTTGATTGGTTCAACTTAAAATGGTCTGTAGCCCTAGTATAAGTTTTCGATGATCGAATATCAAAACGATCATCTAAAGAGTTTCGAAAAATTTTCATACTAAAATGATCGAATGATTCGATCGTTTGACTTTAGAACACTAATGGCACGCTAATAAGCGCGTATTTGCGTGCAATTAGCTTTCGATAAAACTCGTACTAGCCCCACTGTACACATCTGAACACGTGCGGTACCGTAACCAATATCACAGTGCAAGCAAAGTATCAAAATTACTCAGTACGCGTACGTGAAATTCCATAGTACTATGAAAATTTGATACGTTGCAAGCAAAGTATCAAAATTACTCAGTACGCGTACGTAAAATTCCATAGTACTATGAAAATTTGATACGTTGCAAGCAAAGTATCAAAATTACTCAGTACGCGTACGTAAAATTCCATAGTACTATGAAAATTTGATACGTTGCAAGCAAAGTATCAAAATTACTCAGTACGCGTACGTAAAATTCCATAGTACTATGAAAATTTGATACGTTGCAAGCAAAGTATCAAAATTACTCAGTACGCGTACGTAAAATTCCATAGTACTATGAAAATTTGATACGTTGCAAGCAAAGTATCAAAATTACTCAGTACGCGTACGTAAAATTCCATAGTACTATGAAAATTTGATACGTTGCAAGCAAAGTATCAAAATTACTCAGTACGCGTACGTAAAATTCCATAGTACTATGAAAATTTGATACGTTGCAAGCAAAGTATCAAAATTACTCAGTTCGCGTACATAAAATTCCATAGTACTATGAAAATTTGATACGTTGCAAGCAAAGTATCAAAATTACTCAGTACGCGTACGTAAAATTCCATAGTACTCTGAAAATTTGATACGTTGCATGCAACGTGATATTAATTACGTTACCGCGCGTGTTAAGATGTGTACAGAGCCTAAAGAAGGTTTTTTTAAACGAATTAGTTCATTGTTTCCAAGTGTCAGGAGAATGCAGAAGTGCATGGCCCAGCGGTTGAAACGAAGCAACTCTCTGCTTGAAGTGCGACAGGGTCTGCTTAGAAAAAAATCAGAGTTTTCAGTCACTTCGAGTGCTATTATTGTGCACCTGTTCGTATCTACGGCCAATGTTTTGGCGTTTATATCGTAGATTACATTCGTGATCGTTTCATCATCTTCAAGTATATCGAGTTCGAAATGCGCTGGTAATTAAAGCTGGAAATTAAACTGGTAATTTTAATGATAAAACAGAATATTATTCATAATGAATTGTATCGTTTTAACAATGACATCTTCCCGGTTTTCGTAATGACTTCAAATAATAACGTTAAGTGCGTAGGGATAAAAAGTTCCTTCACAGATGTTTTGAACGGAAATCATAACCATCAATCTTGTACCCGTGAACAAGATAGGCACCTACCTTCATACAGGGCTAGTTGGCCCTACCTTAACTACCCAATTCACATATTTATTGAGCTCTGGGATAAAGACCTTTATTAACAAAACGTAATATTCTACTAATTCCTTTGATCCGGGGGAGGAAGAGTGGAGGGAGGATACTGAGATTTTGGAATGCGTACCTACCTACCATATCCATTTGTAGACTTAATCAAGTATTCAAATCTAAATGGATATTTAATTACAAGTGTTCACGTGTAGAAATTCCATTCATTGCCATTTAGAATTATTTAGATTTCCATGATTTATATCTTGAAATACAAACAGGGTTAGTAACATTGTTGGCTTTCTCTGAAGGTAGTGCAATAATAGACAACATTAAAGTTTCAACAAGATTTTGGTTACAGGTCAAAACCTTCACATACATATGTAGGTATTACCTACTCTTTAAATAACCTGTGTTTCGATTTCTTATTGATTGCATGGTCCAATGACTTAAGCTTCAACTCTCTTAAAATCGTTACCTTTTTTCTGGTTTCAATCTAAGGGTTGGTTATAATGGCTCTTTTCCTTCACTCCTCCCTGCCACTCGCCAGCCTTTTCAGTTCCTGGTAGGTGCTGCAGTGCGTGTCCCCGATCACCTGGTGAAGTTTCACAACAGTTTATGCAGTTTTAAAGGGTTTAAGGTGATTGAGCCACAGCGCAAGAATTGCTTGTGTAACTTTAAAATACCAAAATAAAGCATGCTATTTTAAATAGGTACCTAATCAAATTATAAAACATGTGTGAAATAATGTTTCAGTTGCTACTTATACCTACCTACATACAGTCAACCGGACCTTTTTTTCAAAAGCCCACCCGAGACAAGCTACGAAGGTCGGTGTTTTGAAAAGTTAATATTAAGTATATTTTGAAGTGTTTGGTATTTAGTAGTTCAGTCGTCGACTTTCGTATGGAAGGTCACATGGGTTCCTTGATGTATCTGAAGAATGTCAAAAGTGAGCTCTTTTTGGGTATGTTTTTGAATTGTAGTTGAGACAGCTGTAATCAAAATAAAAGGCGAATTCCCAAGATATTGACAGGATTATCCTTCAAATACAAATATATTAGATGGGAATTTAAATTAGAATTCCTTGATCAGAGGAAAATATCAACTTGAGAAAGGGCTGTAGACCTCTTCATTAAATTGGTAAAGAAGGTATGTAAAGGTTAGTTTCTTAAATAAACGTGAAATAAACAGTGTTTTATTTAAAATAATATTTTTTTTCATTATAAGTACCTAAAAAAAATATGGGATTTCACAAAGTTACCGCCGAAAACATCAATATTTTTTTTTTTTTTTTGTAAAGAAGGTTAAAGGACCATATGCCATTTGAGTCACCGCGACCAATAAGTTCTATTGTGACATCCTTCAATGAATTCGTGGAGCGCTGCCTCTCATTGTGCCACGTCTCCAGAGGCCTCTAGCAGAGTGACAGTGCCTCTTCCCGGCCCTCCGCAAAAGGTCTCCTTAATCTTCTTTTTGAAAGATAGGTCCCAACAGGATTCCCATCTCTCGGTTGCAACAAATTATTTTGATCATGTGAACTTATGTCCACTTTGACAACTGATGTGGAAGTACCTATTATATCCATTACACCAGGTCGGCTCTACAAAGGTACCATGTACATCCTCCATAGCCAGAACTAGGGAAATAAAAGTCCGCCCCTACAGATCCCTGCATGTAGGGGTAAGGCAAAAAGTCACCCCGAGGTTGCCTGGTATCAGGGAGCCTCCGTTAGTTACTAACCTACGCATCCCTCGGCACGGGTCGAATGACACCTTGGATTGGGGATTTTTGGGCAGAAAGGTTTACTCCTTCCGGAATGATAGGACTAGGTGAATATGGATGGGAGGGCTCATAGAAGGCAGGAGGAAAGGAATCAGGTGTAGGAAATGCCCTGCATGTTGGACAGCCATGCAAGGCACCCCGTACTCTCTTCGGCTTGTTGACCCTAGCATCCACAGGGACCGAATGTAACCGCCGTTTCAGTCTGGGCCAACGTAACAGGGTCCTCCACTTGTAGGTGAGAGTCGAGTTGCAAAAATTTGTTAGTTTCTTTATCTTTCTTAGCCGTATCCATCGACTAGTGGACTATGACCTCTCGCGTATGCATAAAAATTTATATTTAAAGGTAAGATTTGAGCATGAATCTACATGTACATCAGTACAAACTAGGGGTTGTTCGCTTTAAAAAGGATTAAAGGATTCTATCATCGTGGCATTTTTTTCGTAACAAACAATACCTTTTTTATTTCACTTTTTTTAACGAAATGCATTTTAAACGAAATCCTCTCAAGTTAAAGCGGTTTTATTTCCACTTTTCTCGATTGAGTGTATGAAACGCTCCCGTGGTCCGACAATAGGGATAAAATAATAAGAGAAATTGCCAATGAATGGAAAATAGCAGTGGGTCGTATAACAATAACAATACAGCGGTACGTAGACCAACAACTTTGAACTTTCCTCGTGGGGTCAATAAAGGTAGGGAGTGGTATATAAATCATACCATGAGTCCTGTATCCTTCGTGTATCGTTAATATTTATTATTATTTATTATCATTGGAGGCAATCACATGTTCACTTTACTTTTTCATATTTTTATTAATATTGTTAGACCACCAAGATAATATTATGTAGGTATGTACATTATCGGGGATAAATCCAACGCCTAGATGTGTATCTTATATACTTACCATTTATGTATTATCAATGCTATTATATTTTATCCCTTTTTGCGTAATTGGGAATTTATTTTTTTACCCATATATCCTTTAATTCTCTTTAAATTATGTTTGGTAATTTATGTGTGCCTCGTGATTGTTTATTTTCAAGGATTTATCAGTGGCTAATAATAATTACTTTGTTGTGTTTTTATACGAAACTGTTTTACGCAAAACATTACGTAAATATTTTCTACAAACACAATACATTTTATAAGAAGGTACCTAAACGCTAATTAGTTTTCATCCTCAATTTAAATAATACAACCATTAAGAGGAATTCTTTAATAGTGAAAAACGATTTTCTGATGGATGGATAAAATTAATGATCAGTGATTAGATTCAATTTCAATAAATCAGTATGTATTACCGCTTAGGAGCATACCTTAAATACGCAATTTGTTTTTATACGTAACTACTGCTTCAAAGGAACGAAAAATAGAGGACCACCATTCAAATGACCCGATTAATCCATCATAATGTAGAAATAGTGGCCATTGATTATTACTTATATCCATTGAGTAGAAATTGACAAAGTCTTTTGGCCAAATAACGCGCTGTCGTTCTTTCATCATGGATACAATGAAGGAAAATAAATTTTTACTGTGATGCAGAGCTGATGAATGCGGATAAAGTGTGATAGATTGTCACGAACATTGTGTAAGATCAAGGGCATTGAAGGGACCGAAATAAATTCCATCTTTGCAAAGGTCATATCAGCCTGTTTATTCAGCGAATTGTTTCTTTTGCAAACCTTACATAATCCCAACAACAACTACTATCCTTCCTTTTTTTAGGAGGTCTCATACACGAGTGACTTCTGTGAGGATGATACTATATACTCTTATGTATATAGGAACATAAGAGAATCTGGTTATATCCATTCTTTTAATTTCACTGTATCAATACATGTTTCGCTTTCAACTCCATGTTAAATAACTCCTTTAACAATCTCTCAGAGATTTGACAGCTTTCTGGGCTAACCCAGATTTAGCACAAGGCACAAATAGGTACTCCTTTGATACTTTTCACAATAATAAAGCCTTGTGGCCTAAAAAGAGATATGTCAGCATCGGGATCCGAACACACGACCCTCAGTATGCTGTGCGTACAAAGGCCATTAAGTCTAACAGCTTATGAGCTTGATTCGAAATATCCTCATTTAGATTTTGGTTGCCGTGTTTTAATTTTTCCATTTGTAATAATGTAATGTCGAAATAATAATATATTGTATGTCAGAGAAACAACTTTAAAAATAAAATAAATATATATTTTTTTTTAATTCGAACAATAAATAATAATAATATGCACGCATTGAATGAGGCCATGAAACTTTTACGACCTTCTCATGTTTGAATAAAGTGTTAAAATTTTATTTCCATGGGGGCATCCACTTACGTTTATACGATCCACTTTGGCTTCAAGTACCTAATACAAATTACGTCTTATTGTACATCATTTTCGATACGTTTTGGCAATAAATAAGTCTGTAGCTCGTAATATGTTTTGTATCTATCTAATCATAGTGTGTGTTATTGACTAAAACCAAGTACATTATTTTTATGTAGGTATACTATCGAGACGTTTTACTAATATATTATTTTGTGATTTATGTCATCAACCCCGATCAAGTTAAGACGCTATTTCATAGGGGGAATTCTCTACTCTATTTGATGAGCCTTCAATAAAGACATATTTTTTTTTAGAAAAGGCGATGATTATAAACAACATTAGGGCATAGTCACAGGTAAGTATAGCCAGTGACTACAACTAGTACAAGTTTTCGATGATCGAATATCGAAACGATTATCGAAAGAGTTTCGAGTGAGTGGTTTACTAAAACAAACCTTCTAATAAGCACTTGGTGTTTTCCCTAGTGTATCCAACTAAACATTCATCGCAAAGGCGAAAGCTGTTATCGTGAGTGGTGGTTATTTTACTGAAAATGAATGTGTATAAATAAATGTGTCAATAAACTCTAGGCACTAAGCAAGCCGAATGTCAATATGGACTTGACCTTCTTTATCCTAAATTCATTTTTCATTTTGAGATTCTACGGTATAATATACATATTTTTTTTTACTAAAATGAATTTGTGTTCACTCAAAGTGAACACATATACACTCTTTGACTCTTTCACAGTAGGTAAGCTACATAAAGCTTGTGTCGTGAAAGAGGAAGATGGAGGTAACTGCAAAAAAATGAAGATTTTATGATAAGGTATATTTCATATAGATGGGTACTTAAACAGCCTCATGGAATAGAAATACCTACCTATAAATATTTACAACTTGCGGCGCCAGAATTTTTAAAAAGTGGTTCCATTTTTTGATTTTCTAAGGGCATTTTATAGGAGTTTATTGCTGAAAATATTTCTCATGTTCCGAAATGGACAGCAACGGCTGTTAAGACAATTACGTATTGAACTCAATTTTTGAGATGTCGAACATGTCGCAAAATCTTATTGCATAGATACCTATTACTTATTATAACCGTGTTTTGTAATAGATATTACTTAAAATAATATAAGACAAACTAAAAATATCTGAAATAAAAGGAAAATAAATGTTGGGCCTGTCATAAATTGCCTCCCTGACACTGATTAAAACAGTAATGAGTAAGTTGATACTAATTATAAATCTGTCCAAACAAAGGTCATGTTTGAGCTGAGCCGTAGCGGGCCTTCTACCCCTCGTTGCGTATTATGAATTGCAAATGATCGTGGGGCTAACAACCCTTGTAATAATTCATTCGTACATCAACACGTCGTGGGGCTTCAATGAGACTCGATAAGCGGAAAATAGCGAGCCGCTTCATGCAAACAATAATTGTTTAAGGCAAATCTGAGCGAACTAATCTGTGTTTCAAAGAAAGTTTTGTGAGATAAAAGTATACCTAAGTATAAATAATTAATGAGAATGAATGAGCACATTGATAAAATATGTGGATACTGGATATATATATATTTTGTCCTTAAGAAGGTCAGAAGTAAATGAAACAGGAGAAGCTATACCTGAAATTGTATTTCATTGAATGATATAAATTTGATAGAATCGAGTGAGGGTCCGTTCTCTTTGTCACCACTTGACACTTTGCTTAGTGGTTAAAAATACCAGGAATGATTTAAGTAGCTTGAATATTACAAGGAGAAAATTTAAGGCAAGAAAGATGGTTAATTAACCAGACATTTTTGAAGAAAATTGGTTGTAAAAATATCTGTGTTTTCTTTCCGTTTGCTTCGAAATCCAAACTTCTTATCTGATTCAGTTCAGAATTTTCTCTAACGGAAGTCGAAAAATCAGCATCACTATAAAAAACAATTCTTAAACTCAATATCTTACGACCAAATTCTTAAATGGCAAAAATAATGTTATGAGTATATACTTATGTAAACCCACTAAGAAGATTTTCAAATAATAATTTATTTCACCCTGATTTTGCTGAAAGGGTGATCAAATTACACCAAGACGGCCTGTACACAAATTAATATGATAATGTCGCACTACAATATGCAATCAGTTAATTGAATTTAGATATTTATTTATGAATTAGGTAGCTATTATTATTGTTGTAAGAAGTTTGCGAAGTCTTTGTCAATAGCCGAGCATTAGGATTCATCTAAAACTTGAGAACACAAAGTACGATAAGATCTTTATGAAAAAGATATACAAAGGCTACCCTAATTTGAAAGTCAACTTATTTTTAGTGTCTGGCAAATAAGATTTCCTTTCCCCCTATAAATATTCTATAAAGCCAGTGGCTAATTGTATACAAGCAATTTGAGAATTCACACAGTCAAGATAACGACACACTGCCCGGGAGGTTTTGAAAGTACCTACTCGAGATCATCCGACACCTGAAGTGGTTCTCATACCGACTGGTTATATTCCTGCCTACGCCACCCGCTTCGACGCTTTTTAAGGCTCATAACAATGTATAAGGGGCGTCAAGTGAGCGGCTCGAAGACACAAACATATTACCTAGCTAGACCGATTCCTCGAAAAATAATTAGAGAAATATTTTATTCCATAATTTTTGTCAACCGTTTTGAATTTTCTACGGCTAATGTGAAACGAATTTTCAAATGAGAACTAATCATAATGCTTTCAATTACGGGATTTCTTTCCAACATATTATTTTGTTGTATTCTTGTCTGCAGATATATGAGCACTAGTGTGGATTTTTTTTTAAATATATGAAAAGATAAAATCAAACATCCATTTTTATGTTGGGCAGAATTGCACGTATTTCCTTATAAAAACAATACGTACTAGTTTTTTTCGAGTGCATAATATAAAAAAAAACTGTACGGAAAGAGATGAAGTTGTCCTTGTAAAATAAAAAAAAAACGCTTTCTTTCAATTTATTCCGAACCTCGTATCGAATAAATCTTATATTGAATTTGTTTGATGTTTTAAAAGTTCCACTTAAGCTCGCACCCCGAACGTCGAACAACTGCTTGAGATACTGCTGACTTCGGGGAAATCCTTTATAAGTACACAAGTGAAGCGAATATTGTTGTGAAACCATCAGGTTTAGAGTTCTAACAAGGGCTGGGAGAGCTGCTTCAAATCTCATCGATCTCTCTGCTTACTCCTATAGGTTCACTCTTATTCTTCAACATCTCAAATTGATTATTTTAGCATTTACTTACCTTACAAAGTTGGAATGCCAAGTCATTACAATTTTTTAAAAATAAGTTATTATTTTTAGCTCAACTTTCTGTGTGAAGTAAATTTAGAAAAATGACACACAGTGGAAAGCCAAAATATTGAAAACACTTTGAAATTCTTCATTTACAAAACCAATAACCGCAATATTTTTGCCGCTTTTTCTTTCAAGATGATATTGGTAGATATTATTAGGTACCTAATTAATTAAGAAATCTCACCACTTTGAGGTACCAATTGTATTCATCTGATTTTTAAAACATTTTCTTCTAAGTTAATATCTATATAATATTTGCCTTGAACACTAACTCACTGACTGCCTGACTGACTGACTAAATGAATGACTGACTGATGTCATTAACGCCGCTAAATGGCGCGCAACTCGCAACTAAAGACACATTTTCTTCTACTAATATACGGCTGACAGCTGACAGAAACATAATAATATTATTATGCCTGGTGGCTGAGCACTTTTTTTTAAGGTCTTGACGTAGAGAAAAACAATTTTTCGGGTTATTAAAAAAACTCACATGCGAAGTCAGCAAAGTGTAGCGAATTAGGAAACTTTTACGCACAGAAGAAAAGCCTTACTAATGCAATGTGTGCAATAAGAAGTTTGCGGTCTCAAGTAATTTAAAGAATGACATGCGCGGAGAAAAGCCATACGAATGCAATAATTGCCATAAAAAGTTTAATCAATCAAATAATAACTCATGATAAAAGCCATTTGAATGCAATATTTGTTGTTGCAAATTTTCATAGAGTTCTAATATCATGTCTGACATATGAATTCGGCCATAAGGAAGCAAAGTTTGCATGAAAAAGTTTACCAAATCACGAATCTTTAATCCACACACGCGACATCATAGCGGAGAAAAGCCTTACAAATGCAATGTTTGAAATAAAAAGTTTACACACTAAAGTAATCTTTTAAAGATTTTCATAAGAACTCATAGCGTTGAAAAGCCTTACATATGCAAAGTTTGTTATAGAAAGATCACGTTGTTTTTTGAGTTTTCATGAAAAATTCAATAAATCAAGCAAGAGTATTCCCACAAAACCGAGAGGGAGAGGAAGACCCCCGGCAACCTGGTGGACCGCAATTGAGAGGGAGTTGGCAGCACAGAATGTCCCTCAATCGACAACCCAGGACAGAAGATCCTGGCGCATGCGTACAAGGAGGCCTGACGCTGGTTAAGCCGGGAAAAAGGCAGGGCAAAGAAAGAAGAAGAATCAAGCGCTTTAAAGTCTCACATACAGCCATACGAATGCCAAATTTGCATGAAAAAGTTTAATATGCTAAAAGCTATTTGAATGCAAAGTTTGTAATTAAAAGTTTAAGTTGTTTTTGAGTTTTCATAAAAAGAATCAACCAAGTATTTTGAAGTCTCACATGTGAATGCTCACAGCTATGAGAAAGTAAAGTTTGCATAAAAAAGGCGCCACGGGCGCTTTTAAACAACTAATTTATTTATTTATTTATTTAATTGTTAAGAATGCATACTATTATTTTTAATTAAGTTTTTTTTTTAAATAACGTTTTTTTCACAATTTCAATAGTAACGTTTGGTCTGATGATAACCAAGAAATAAAAATTAAAAAAAAAAACAGTGAAAAAGAAATCGTTATTTCCTTACATAACAATGTAACGAATTTTATCTTCACCATATCTTGTTTCGACGCTAAACAACAATATTTTCTTTTTAAATATTGGTTTGATTTTTTCTCAGCTTATTTAAAAAAAAACTGATCATCAATAGTTTTCTATGAAAACAACCGTAAATGAAACAGGGCAACACTTGTAGATATACTGTTAATGGGTTCTATTTAGATTGATTCTTATCTCCGCCATTGTGTTTTCTAGCTACATTAAAATATCCGCTTTCATTATTTTTTAATACTAATTGAAAACAATACCGCGACACAGTATGGCGAAGGGTAGTGAGGGTGAAAATTGTTCTTCGCTCCTGTTGTGTTCACTGGTATTAATATTTTCATAATGCGTCATCACTCCAAGCAAACGAATTTCATTTTAGCCTATGGACTAATATTTTCCATCAATTTATAGCTCATTTTCATGAGCTATAAATTAAAATTTATGCACGTGATAAAAATTGAACCCTTCAATGATAATTCTTCATAAGTTTGGCCTACCACAAGGGCTAAGTTTTCCACTTCATAAGCATTCACCATTTCCTCTGCAGCATGTGATAACCGGTGGACGAAACACCAGATATGGAACGGTTCTTCCAAGATCCAAGAACAATCTTTTTCAGTACCACCCGAGTAGGTACATATAACTTCTCTAATATTTTTGCGAGTAATGATGTTAATGAAATATATTTCGATGTACGAATATTCCGAAACAAAAATGAATTGAGTTCAGTAAGTATGCGCTAGTTGTTGGGTTGTTTCATTGCTGATAAAAATATTCCTCAATCCATCAAGGACACCCATGGAGTAAAGATTATTGTGTTAAACTTTCGTTAAAGGCGTAATATTTTATAGACATTACTCCACCGGATAACAACAGTTTGTGACCAATATTGTTCATAAGCTGTGTCATATAAGCCGCAATATAAATTGTTTATGTTTTTTTCTGTAACCTTTCACCATAAAAATATAATACACTATGTATACTTGTTATGGGGTATATAGCTCAGGACACAGCAACCGACTACTTATTTCATATGACGTCGTAAATTTTCATAATATTAAGTCATTTCTATAAAGTCATAAGGTGTTTTATGCGAGACCGCGTAGTGAAATCTTCTGATTGAAACGTACGAAAGGATTACCTTTAATTTATTCCATTTTGAATAAAAACATTTCAACATGTATACTTACTTCAACTTTATTTAAGAGATTAGCTGATATGACACAAATTTGCTCAGATATTGTTGAACGAATCTCAGACAGATTACAGATTATTTAATTAATTATATTGTCTCTCCTTACTAGGTGAAGCCTGATGTATGAGGGATAAATATGTATGTGTAATCCGTAATATTATGTTATTTTGTATCCGTTATTATGGTATTCGCTTACAAGCGCCCAATAAAGCGTCTCATTTTTATATACGAGTATGTTGGTTCTTAAAAATGCTTGTTGATTTTCAAAATACTTGGAACTGTTGTCAATGGATCTGTTGCCTTAAGGTGGAACTCCTAAGCGATTATTGTAGTGACTCCAGCCGCATGGGTCGAGGCGCGTAAAATTGACACGTATCTCGCGGCCAAATTTCTGTTGGTATCTTATCTTACCACCACTCACTAGCAAGACATTGGACAGCAGTCACAAAAAAAAAAAAACATTCAATCTCCCTGGTTTACAGCTAGGCATAACAGGATTAAATAACAAATAAATAGAACGTAATGGAATAAAACATGAAAATTTGAAATAAACATACAAAAGAGTCAAAGGGCGGACTTATCCCAAAGGATCTCTTCCAGCTAAGCCATATAAACTACCGGTCAACATTAAGAAAACAACAAATCTAACAACTAAGTATGTAAAAAAGAATGTCATATAGTTTATGAAATTGTTTTAAAATAAAATTAAGGATTTTGTTTGTCAAATTTTATCTTAACGTAACAACAGAGCTGAGTGGCTTCATAAAGTAAACAATAGTACAAAACATAACCGTAAATACTCAAGATTATTCCATTGAAAACCGCGTTTAAAAATGACGCTATAGAACTTTCAGTGGCCACCATAAAAGCAGGAATAAAAATATATACCTAAATGCTTTCAGGCTTTAACGTTCGCTTGTTTTATTTTAAAAGGCCATTACACATATTATTGGAGTAAGTCGGCGGCCATTTGGTATATTATTGTTATAGAACTCATTTGGTTCGTTTATTGATAATCGCCCGTGCTCCCTTGTAATGACCGACCATCGCTAATAATTTATTATTATTGTATGCGTGTTACGATCCCTCTTTATGGCCGGAGGGAAGTGAATCGCTGACACCTTGTCTACCCTAATGCTTTACATTATATCTTTTCATTTTTTTCATACGTAGGTAACTCAAGACGTTCTTAGCTTGAATATGAGATTGGTTTTTTTCGTAAGAAAGAACGAATAGCAGCGGTTGGTTTTAACAAGATTATTTGAATGCTCATGTAGTGTTTATTACAATATTGTAGACTAGCTGACCCGCCCGTCGTTCGACCTAGCCCAGAATAAAAAAATAGTTTTGACTTATGACAATAATGTGAATAAAATACAGTTTACGACATTAAAACTTAATTAAATTTACCTAATAATGTATGGCATTTTGTAATTATTATCGTTGATTCGGATGTGGGATGAAGTTCGACGGGTCATAAGTTTGAAATCAAAACAGCAGGTACCTCTATAATTGCTTTACTTTAAAAAAAATCCAAGAGATGGTGATGTAGCTAAATAAAAGATTGTTGAAAGAATAGATCACATTTAAACCAAATTTTACTGAATTATAATGAGAAACAACAACGTCTCACTACAAGCAAAGAAACTAGTGCATAACGCAATCCTGCTACCATCGATGATGTATGGTTGTGAAACGTGGACAATGGACATGGACGAAAAAAGAAGAATGTAGTATAAATGCAGTAGAGATGAAATCTCTACGAAGAATATGTGGAAAAACTTTATGGGATATGGAAAGGAATGAAAATATTAGGAAAGAATGTGGTATGGAAGTAAGTGTTGTGACAAAGATGAAAGTTAATAAGTTGAGATGGTTTGGGCATGTGGAAAGAATGGATGCAAACAGAATGACAAAGATAATTCATGAGGCTGAAAGGAAAGGTGTAAGAAAGCGTGAACGACCGAGAATGACGTGGATCGAACACATCGATTCCGTCCTCAAGGAAGGCCAGGTAAGAAGTGAGAGAAATAGGAGAAGCTGTATGAGAAATACTATGTCGGCGGGAGAAGCGAAAGAAGTATGGTTGGATAGAAAAGAGTGGAGGTCCGTTCTCTCTGCCTACCCCTTACGGGACACGGCGTGATGGATGGGTATAGAAAAAAAAACAAAAAAAAAATTAAATCAAAAAAAATCTGCTTAAGTGGGAAATGTTTTTCCTTTATGGTCCAATATTATAAACATCTGTTAGTCAAATGTAAGTTTTATTTTACTTACAGTTGACAGTTTGTTTGACAGATCTATGTTTTTATATATCAATATTTTTTTTTCTAGTTTGTTTATCATCCATTGATCTGAATTAAGGTACTCAGACTCGTCAAATACGGCAATAAAAGAACAATACTATTCAGGTTATTAACAAAGTGTCGAAGGCGCACTATGGAAATTTCCTCAAAAAAAAAAAAACAGTGACAAATTGCGAATATATGCAAAAATTCATTAAGAGCGTTTTTTTAACGCTTTGTATGACTTTAAAGTTCAGCATGCTGTCCAAACGGTGGTTACCAATTTGAATCAAATTAAAAAAAATAAGGTTTCTAGGTCTGTCGTTTATAAAACCGGCCCTAATTATGCCACAAATATCCCATTCATAAAGACTTTATTAAAAAAAAAAATAGATAAGTGTGTGACACAATGGTTAGAAACAGAAATCTTGGAATTTTAAACTAGCTATACAAGAAGGAATTAAATAATATCCTTCTTTTCACAGATTATACCTAGGTATATCTTAGCTTAGTTTGATTTCGCTTTGCCATCAATCGCTAAGGTTAGAATATTATTTCAAAACTGTCATCACGTGTAGGGCGTGTACTGCGTGTAGTCACGGAATATGAAAAAATAATGGATGCTCAAACATCATATTAAATTTTATTAAGAAAGTGAGTTCTGATTTTTTTAACTCAGCATAATATGTTGCGTCATTAGAGGACAAAGCAACGTTTTGTCTTGCTTTGCTCTTTTACTGGTTTTTCGCGATTTTTATTAAAACTAGCTTTCCCGACAGACGTTGTCCTGTAGTCCTTTCTATGAATGTTTATTTCGATTTTTAAAAATACTTTTAAAATATGTTTGAATGTTAAAAAAAATATTTCTGAAAGTTTAAAAAAAAATCCATCAAAAATCTGCGTATAAATATTTTTAATGTCAATGGTTGTCAAATTTATGTAAACAATAATTTTGGTGTTGTAGAATTTTTCATAGATGACATTGGCGTCCCACGAAATCCGTTCCCTACTTACTTTAATATTATACTTTATATTATTACTAGCTAGTTACCCGTGGCTTCGCTCACGTGTTACTGTATTTGCTTTCTCTTCCTAAACAATGCAGAATTAATTATATTCGCATCAAAATTAATAATAATAAGAAACATCATCAACATTTCTTTTTTTAAATATATTTTCTAAAATTTCCATTAAATTACTATATTTTTATTTATATTTGTCGTTATTAATCTGTATTTAAAAAATATGTGCTTCTTATACAAATAGAATCAGCCCGCGAACTTAAAAATTTCGCTAACTTGACTGACATTGTTCTATGAGAATCCCAAAAAATAACTCGAATAACTTTTATTCCATCAAATGACGTTATTTGAAATCAATTTTTATATTGCTGGATATGAATAAAAAAATATTCAGGTCTCGAAAAGCAATGAAATTAGTGATCTTTAAAACACTTATTTCTATCTGCTTTGGGCATTTTTCAAGCTACAGACGTTTTTTTTAACATTTCAATTTATATCTTTCACGTTGATTTGTTGTTGTTTGTCTGGTCGTAGGTTCGAAATTTAGTTCATAAATATCTTATCCTGAGCAAACACGACATAAAAAGAATAAACGATATCGGTCCAGCCGTTCAGGTCGAAATAAATAAAGTTAAACGTGAAAACTGTTAACGTTCCGAACGTTAACGTTTACCAAATTGAAAATGGTTTCCAAATGGTTAACAAAAAAAAATGCGTTTCGTCTTCAATATAATAGCAGCGTCGTAATACTTCCAAAGATTTTGAGGTAACGTTTAACGTTAATTTTGAATAACTGACAGAATTATTTTTTTGACTCGGAATTTGGAACAGCATTGTTTAACGCACGTTGAACAACAGTTTTTACGTTATCTCTATGGAAATAACAACAAATTGTTAACGTTGGAGCTGTCGTTAATATTTCGACTTGGCCTCCAGGCGTGATGCGATGACCACGTAAAGTAGGTCTCCATTTTTATAATAACGTAATATTCTCCCTTTTAAGCCCCCCCCCCCCCCGCTCACCGCAAGCCAGCCCGGAGGAAACTAAATTTGCCCGATTGCCAAAAAGCCAGCCGCACACAAATCAAGCCCGTGGCGGTTCCCCCCAAACCACCCCATAATACGGGAGGCCTTGGACCCACTCAGGAGAATAGGTTAGGCATAAAGAACTCTCCATTGCGCTCGAAGTCGTCCGAGGCTCATTGTGCCTTTTCTAAACGGTTGAGGTTTAAGGAAGTGAGGTGGTCAACTCAGTATTCTAATGGTATAAGTAATTGGCGTTCGACTATAAACGAATTTTCGACAATATAGAGTAGGAAGAAAATTAACTGTCCACTGTTTATATTTTTTATTAGATGAAACGGATATCGGCAACTATCCGATATCCGGTCTATCCGGCGGCGTAAATAATATCCTGCCGGATACCGGATAGTAAAAAGAGACATGTTTGGATAACTCATTGATTTGTTTCTTAAAGTATCACTTAAGAAATACACCTTATAATCACAAAATAAATTCTACAACATAGAAAATTGATTATCAAGCATAAGGTAAATTATGGAGAGTAATTCTGTATAATATTTCGTTATATAGACTATTAGACTATATAGAGGAAAACAGCAGCTTTGCTGGTCTTCGTAAGTAAGGAAAGTTTAATAAAACAACGTTTCGTCATATATCATCCTGGCTGAAGATGCAGATAGTTTCCGCGATTTTTGGAACAATAACGTTCCGGCAACGGAGTCAGTCCAATTGGTATATACCGCCTACGTAAGCGTAATTCATGCGTTGTACCCATGGTAATTTACGCACTGGCCGGGCTCTAGTAAGGACTTATTTAGCATTCTACGAATTTTATAAATTGTTGAAAATAAAAACACCGATATTTTAAGGGGAGCGCTTTTCTTCCTCCCGCAAGGGTTCCGAAGACAAAGAAGATCTTCTCATACCGAGAGGGTCTTCCTCGTGTTCTGCTCCTTCGAAGCAGAGCTGAGGGATCTGGAAATGGTGTGTGAGGAGGTCATAATATCCGGCTAACTGCTATCCCTTTCGTCTCTATTTTTTATACGTTCCAGTGGACAGTTAATTTTTTCGCACTATACAGTGACGAAATGATATGGTCATTGACTTGCCAGTGTTTTCAAAACAATTATTTACGATCTATCCTAAAATGATGTGAGGATTTTGTAGATAATTTTAAAATTTAATATTTTGCACTTTTACTACATTTGATATAAAATAATTTACCTATTGACTTCATAATACTATTTACCTTTTTTCAACATAATATTATATCAACTTGCTATTCATGGTTTACGCAATAAATTCAAAGCAAGATTACTCACATAGTTTTTTTTTGCTAGTGTTTTTATGAAATGGCTTCAAATATTTTAATATACAGATCAAGACATAAAGAATTGCAATACAATCCAGATTCTTTTCGTGAACTTACCGTAAATTATTTTAGTAGAGACAATAAATTACTAAAATAGGTAGGTACCTACATAATGATTTTAATGTCGATCGTAAAAAAAACAATTCAGAATCGCTGTACAGGATGCATGGTACGAAAAATATATTGAAGTAGGTAGGTACGTAAAGTGTTTCTCTGAATTCACGGAAAGTGTATTATTTATCTCTTATATAAAAATGGAACGCTAATTTGCGCGGTCATCGTATGGGTAAGAACACGTTGAAAGCCGATTACAATCCGCGCCGACCAGCTCAAAGATTGTTGTCTATGGTTTCCATGCATTTAAATGGGCATGTCGGAAAGCGGGTTCCTGCTTTTTATGTGGGTTTCCCCATTCAAATGCATAGTAACATTCTTTGCGCCGGTTGGCGCTAGTCAGAATCGGCATTCTACGTGTTTCTTACCCTATGAGAACAGCTGAACTTATATCGCCCATTTTTTTGTCGTGTTTGCTTTTGTCTGAAGGGTCTTATGAAAGAAAAAAGTTGCACGGAATAAAAATAAAACTTCCATATTATTATTACATTTTTTCTAATTTTGAAATTAAATCAGGCGTTTGACAGGAATCAGTTGTTTGATGAATGATACGATTCACGGAATGCTAATAGTAAATAATATAATGATATGTTTTATAACAGATGCAGCGGTTACAGTAGTTAAAAAGGTAATAATGAATGTATCATTATACTAATTCAAATTCAATAATATAAGGACCACGTCGTCGTCTGTGTTAAATAACTTTAAACTGAAATCAACTTAAAGTTATACATAAAATCTCGAACATATTATTTATATTCCAAGGCGGGACGAAGTTTGACGGGTCGGCTAGTTCAAAACTATATTATTATTATAAATTACGCAATAGTTTCGACACGTGTATTGGAGAAAGTAGGTTGGGTTGGTTAGGAACCTACCTACGTATATATTCATACACGCTGCACCGGACCAGCTGGCGGTGTATGTATGTTTATTGTATGAAACGATGTCGTCCATAAATTAAATTTTTACAAAAGTTGTTAAGAAAAGTTCGAGATGTACTGCTATGATGTATGTATTTTTTATAGAAAAATAAATTATCTAGTTGTAGCGTTTCAGCGTTTTTCGATATTTTTATAAAATTCTGAAATATAGGCACTGAAACTCGTAAATTTGTCATAAAAAAAATATTTTTCTTTATAAAAAAAGTTTGAGAAATCCTGGAACTTCTTCATTAAATTATATTTTAGATATTGTATTTTTCTATATACATACACAATTTTAGGGTTCTAGATTTTATGGTTTTCGAGATATATGGAAAAATTAAATAAAAATTCAAAGGTTGATAACCCCTGACTGAAAAAAAAATTCAAAATTCTGAGTATACAAATTTTGTATGCTTAAAGTATTCAATATTTTCTGAAATTTTAGGATCTGTGCATCAAGCGAATCAAAAGTTATAAAGAGAGGACGGATACCCACACATACACGTTGGAAAAGTGCCCCTCACCCCCTCCCCTCTAATTAATGATATCTTTTGAAAACGAAATAGTATAATTTGACTCTTTCTGAAGAAATCATTTTTTTGAAATTTCGATAAAACCAGTTTTAAACTTTTTAGGAGGCACTTAAAAATCATCCCTTTTTATATGTGCCCTTTTTCGTCCCTTTTAGTTAAATTTTGGAAAAATTGCCGAATACGCTAACACTCATTTCTATAGAAGAATTCATATGCCAAATCTCAAGTTCGTACCATGTCTAGTTTCCGAGATATTCGCATACTTTGAAAAACATTCAACCCTATTTTTCACCCCCTTAGGGGTGGAATTTCCAAAAATCCTTTCTTAGTGGAAGGTTTTGTATTGAGACCTACCTGATTTTTAAATTTCACTTCTCTACGATTAGCCGTTTGGGCTGTGCGTTGATGAGTCAGTCAGTCAGTCAGTCAATCAGTCAGTCAGTCAGGCACTTTCCTTTATTATTATAGATTTCTGATGCATTTTTTTCAACTTTTTAGTGGTTATTTAATTGCTTATTAAATCACATCTGAAGAATCTGTTCAGCCGATCTCCGATAAGTAAGTGTTCGCACTAACCCGACTTTCATATTTTATATTATAAGATAACTAAAATTATGTTTGATATCAAATGGGAAGTACAGAACAAAGTAACAATAAATTGTTAAAAAAAAACAATCTACATAAAAATAATAAACTCAATGAACAGAGCTTTGTACAGTTGAATTCGAATAATGTAATAATAACTGTTAATCCAGGGTAGGTCCAGAAGTTTGGCACAAGGTAGGCACTTAAAGGCACTACAGGAATTGTTTAGTTCCTATATTTTGAGTTTATTTGGACCATTTTTTGATTATATGAACGAGGCTCGTAAATCTCACTTAAAACGAATTACCTTTATTTTATTTTGGTACATACCTACAGGGTGCTGCGATTTTATTAAAAAAAATGATAATCAAAGAGATTAAAACAAGTTTCATACTATACTGACAATTTTTGTTTTAATTTTCATGGTCATATAGGCAAGGGCGGATGC
This sequence comes from Mystacides longicornis, assembly GCA_963576905.1. Classification (NCBI taxonomy): domain Eukaryota; kingdom Metazoa; phylum Arthropoda; class Insecta; order Trichoptera; family Leptoceridae; genus Mystacides; species Mystacides longicornis. The sequence goes on along the minus strand of OY756420.1, from coordinate 18,858,305 downwards.
AGCATTGGTGCCAGGGGGGGGGTCACGACATAGTAAAAAAGGTCATTTCCAAAATTTGTTATCTGGAAACTAAACTTTTACTAAAAAAAAGGGTCATTTCCATGATCCAGGGGGGGGGGTCATGAACCACAATAACTTATAATTATAATAGAAAAGTAGGTATTTTATTAATAATTGTAAGTACCTACTGTACTTCACATTAAAGGCCTGGAGCCAGCCCAAGGGGGGGTTATGACCCCCCTGACCCCCCTCCGCCCTTGCATATAGGAGACCAAGGAACATAAATCAGTTTCTAAAAATAATGTCCTATGATATGATGCATCCTTACGAAACTGCTCCTATAATGTTATTATAAGTTTGTCGAAAAGCAAATTTTTTTTCAATAAAACTTACACTTAAACTTACTTAACACTTTAAAAAGTAGTTTCAGCAGGACTGCGTAATATGAATTCAATTTGTTATAAACAGGAGTACCTATCATCTATCTCTAAAATAAATGAAAATCGGGTCGAACACTTATAACTCGAGATCGACTGAACAGATTCTTTCAATGTTTGATTTATTGGATTCTTCTCCGCTCCGGATGACAGAATAACTAATAAAAAGTTGAAAAAAAAAATGGGGAAGAAAAAAATTATATAAAAAATATAATATTCAAGTTAGTGTGGAATGGATCACCTGCGACGCGCCAACGCGGGTAGTTCCCTCTCATTCTCGCATACGTGATTGCCGCTCTTACAGTAGTCCATTATTATTTTATTTTTATTTTATTAGTAACTTAATCGGATTATTTCTGTATTTTTAACAATGCCAACTGTGAAAATTCTATAGATGAACATTTTTTATTTACCTGACAATCATTGACATTAAAAATGTTGGCACGCAGATTTATGATAGATTTTTTCAACCTTTTTTTTTCTAATTTGTCAACATTGAAGTGCATTTTTTATAAATTTAAACACGAAAAAGGAAAATAATCTAATTTTGAAATCAAATTCAATTTTGGTCGTTTGACACAAACTGTCAGTTGTTTAATGGTTGGTGCGATTGACAGAATTTACAGACGCATCGGTCGGAATGACATTGGTTAAAAGTCACTTTTATCATTCTTTTGAATTTTTATTCAACATTCTTAGTTAGACCACGGGACAACGTCTGTCGGGAAAGCTAGTTATTTATGTTTTTGAGTTTATAACATTTCATCAAGATAATAAATAAATAAATAACACTCTTCTATACATAGGTGTCAGTATAGCCGGCGGAACTTAATGCTTGAAACATTCTCTACCAGTCAACCGGTCCCGTCCAATCTGACAGGATTCCAACCCCGAGTAGTAATTTCAAGTGAAAAACACATTGAAAATTTCTGACCCGACCGGAAATCGAACCCGGGACCTCTTGATCAGAAGTCGGAGCCTTTGCCACTAGGCTACCGAGGTCGGCAATTATCTAGCTAGCCAATTGAAAAAAAATGTATAAAAATTAGAATTGACTTTAAACTAATAGTAAACTTTTCCAAGGTTAGGTACTACTTTAAGCATTATATTATATTGGTGTTGTTGATAGTAGTAAATTGTACGCAATTATTACTGTGAGTAAACTATAACAATTTTTTAATTGAGTGAAAATAAAACCATTCCCAATTTTTTTCTACCTGGCAATGACTTTTGTCATAAGATATGAAATTGATTGTGTTGTTTTGTATGTACTTTTATGCGTTGTGATTTTTGTATGTTTGTTTAATTTGAACTTGAATTGTGAATCAGCTACTTTTTTTTTGTAAAGAAGGTCAAAGGACCATATGCCCTTTGAGTCACCGCGACCAATAAGATCTATTGTGACATCCTTCAATGAATTTGTGGAGCGCTGCCTCTTATTGTGCCACGTCTCCAGAGGCCTCTTGCAGAGTGACAGTGCCTCTTCCCGGCTCCTGCCCTCCGCAAAAGGTCTCCTTAATCTCCTTTTTAAAAGATAGGTCCCAACAGGATTCCCATCTCTCGGTTGCAACAAATTATTTTGATCATGTGAACCTATGTCCACTTTGACCACTGATGTGGAAGTACCTATTATATCCATCACACCAGGTCGGCTCTACAAAGGTGCCATGTACATCCTCCATAGCCAGAACTAGGGAAATAAAAGTCCGCCCCTACAGATCCCTGCATGTAGGGGTAAGGCAAAAAGTCACCCTGAGGTTGCCTGGTATCAGGGAGCCTCCGTTAGTTACTAACCTACCCGTTAGTCACGCATCCCTCGGCACGGGTCGAATGACACCTTGGATTGGGGATTTTTGGGCAGAAAGGTTTACTCCTTCCGGAATGATAGGACTAGGTGAATATGGATGGGAGGGCTCATAGAAGGCAGGAGGAAAGGAATCAGGTGTAGGAAATACCCTGTATGTTGGACAGCCATGCAAGGCACCCCGTACTCTCTTCGGCTTGTTGACCCTAGCATCCACAGGGACCGAATGTAACCACCGTTTCAGCCTAGGCCAACGTAACAGGGTCCTCCACTTGTAGGTGAGAGTCGAGTTGAAATGCAGTGGCTGAGAGGCATTAAATGCTCTTTTATTGCGCGTAACATTTCCTTGGACCCCTAGCTACTTAAGAAAAAAATAATTGCGGTACGTCGATTTTAAAATAAAACTGGTAAGCTGTGACTAATAATATGTCAAATTTGTTGCATTGTGTAAACTATTCCCAAATTTGAGAAAGAAAACATAAAAAAATTATTCTTTAACTGAGAATTCGACAGTTTATCCACCATGGTGCAAATCTGCTTACTTGAAATATTATTTAAAACCGTAAATGGAGAAGATGATTGCGACGAAAACGACGAACAAAGTCGATTTTTAAAACACCTTTTATGCAGGTGTACTTTTCGTGGAGTCGCGCCTAGGGCACAAAACAGGTAGGTACCTCTCTAATAAGAATTTTATTCTAAAGGCGGATTATGTATATTATATCGATAGCAAATCGATTTGACAGAATTCATTTAACGGAAAATAGGAGAGAATATTTTACTTGCAACTAGTTCTCATGCATTTTAAGTATTTTTACCCGTGATAATGTTAAGATTTTATAATATTTAAGATATTTTTTTCTAAAACTTATAAACTTGTTTTTTCAGTAAGATCACAACTTTTGAATGTTTTCTGGATTGCTTCATACAATTTTTGCATTTTTATGAAATTAATATTACCTATAGACACTCTTGACCCAACATTTTATAACCATCTACTTCTATCCTCAATTGAATCTAAATATTTTGTTTTCGTATTATTTAAAAATATTCATAAATGTATAAAATATATAAACGTCGACTTGAATACCATAAGTAAGGTAAGAGTCAGTTTAAAACGTCAAATCTCCCATACTATACATTCTATTTTTAATTTGTTTTATTTGAAATCATAGTTACATAGTTAAAACAATACAATGTAAATACATGAAACATCAATAATAATATATTATACAACCTTTCCTCTCTCTTAAAGCTTGTAGAAAGCTTGTGCAAATATTTATGTAACATAACATATTCCCTTTTTGACCCCACTTAGGTGCATAGGGAGGCAACAAGAGCTCTCCGTGTTTATATTTTGCGTAAAAATGGTTTTCTTGTGTGAATCGCATGTAAATAATAACATATTATGGTACCTAACTATATTTTATTTTAATCAAAGTAAGAAATAAAATAGGAAAAAATACGTGAACATATTTCTTCCAGCCAACCCTCTTAATCAATATTCTTATGTATCCGTCGAGAATTGAACTTTAGTTACAGCGGCTCTGCGACCGATTTGAACACAAACAAAATGTTCCAACAGCAATAAATTATTATCGATAGTTCGGGTCGATGGTACCTACTTGAAAGTACCTACCTTGTTCATTTTCACAAAATAAATTTTAGTCTAATCCCATTAAACTACTTATACTCAAGTAGTTCCTTTGTATGGACGTGATATCTATTTACGTACATTGAAATAACTTACATAGGTATGTACCTAGTTTACTTTCTTTTACTTGATCAACATATAGGGCTGTCCTAACTAGCCCGTATGCACTGACCCAATATCATAGGATTCAGGATCCTGATGGCAGCTCATTCTTCGCAACTCTTGCTAGCATTAAAAAAAAAACGCTTTCTCTGCGTTGTTTTCTTGATGTCCTCCATCTTCAAAAATCCTCATTTTAGAATCTCGCATGCATAAATACATCTATAGGCTCTTTAATATTTAAGCAATTTTGCGAATCTAAATTAAACTAGATACCTAAATCACTCAATTGTGAGAGGGGTCGCAGATTTTTTTTTCATACATATTTCCAAAATTTCTTCTTCTTTACCAGTCTTTTTTCCATTAGTGAAATCTTTTCAAAACACATCTATGATTGAATAATGAACATGCTGGCATGGATATCTTGTTGGCCCATGGGTTAATATTACTCACTGATGTTACTTATATTCCTTTTGTATCCCATGGTTTGCAGGGAATACCCATCTTAAGGCGTGGTTAGGTCTTAAATACGGGATACGGGGACTTATATCCATAAAGGCGATACGGCTATACCGCCGATGCTCGGTCGTCAGAGCCTCGTTAGTTTTCTACCACGTGCAGGTTAAGGTTAGTTTGAGTTAGTTTACCTCTTACTCACCCATGTGGATAGCCACTTGATATTCTTTAAAGGTAATTCATATTTTTATTTTAAAGTTACTCACCTCCATGTACGTATAGGCTATACTCACTAATATTTATATACGTTAGCTGCTATACCTACTGGTTTTTAATGCATTTTTAGTTTGTACCTGTCTGAGTTTTTTTGTTATGAAACAATTCTTCGCTTCGTTCGCTTTTCTATTCGTCGCAAGTAGATGGCTGCGTCCATTCGACGAAGAACAATTAATTGCTCCATTTAGCGCCCGGAGTTGTTTGGTCTTACTAAATGGAACTTATCTGCATTTTTATATAAATGCAGCTATATTTTTTCTTATTTCATCGTGGAAATACCATTAGGTAGATATGTACCTACCGATGAGAAATAAATGGAAAATTCTTTTTCACACAGAACCAATCTATAACACAATTTGTGGTTGATTTTATTTGTTTGTTGAATTTACATATATTATAATATAGCTACAAATTTATTGTTGTTTTGCGTTATAATTCAAGTTTATTTAGGTCTGAAAATGTATATATTTACCACACCTTTACAAACTACGTTAAAGCATTTTGAATAATGCATCCAATCCAATCCAAACTCCCTTTAGACCCCACTTAGGGGCATAGGGAGGCAACAAGAGCTCTCCATTGCGCTCGATCTTGCGCAACGTTAATGACCTACTCCCACACCATGTCCAGATTCCTCAGCTCTGCTTCGAAGGAGGGGAACACTGTATGAGAGGGTCTTCCTCGTCTCCGGGACTCTGATGGGTGGAAGAACAGCGCTCTCCTCGGCCAACTGTCATTCGGCATCCTTAACACATGTCCCAGCCAAGTCCATCTCCTCCACATAATTTTATTTTCAATAATATACGGCCGAGGCCTTTTACAATTACAATATAGTCACAAACAGAATACATAGTTGGCAAAACACACTCGATATACATTATAAAGTTAACCAGTAGTAAGTAGTGTACCAAAAAGATTACAATATAGGACACTGAGACTTTAATTACTTTTAAAATGGATAAAGCTTAATAGTTAAATTGAATATTTATGTATGGGAACCATACCTAACTTTTCTTAATTTAGTACAAATTGCAAAAATGTAAATACTATCTTGTTATTTAAATGCCAAAATGAAACTATAATATTTTTAGTAAAAAAAAGAAAAAAGAATAATATTATGTTATTTAATAAGTAGCAAGATTACGCTGGGCTGGGCACATAATACGAATGAACGAAGAAGCCCAGACTAGACGATTAACCCTCACACATCCCGAAGGTCGTAGAAGAGCAGGAAGACCCAAGCTACGGTGGATGGACGGTGGATGGACGGTGGATGGACGGTGGATGGACGGACAGGTGTCATTGGACTGAGGAGCTGGAGGACGGCGGCACTCAGAAGGACGGAGTGGAAAAAATCTCTTGACTCATCCAGGGTCCACCCAGGACTGTCGTGCTGATGATGTTGATGAATAAGTAGATGTATAATATGAAAATGCGTAAATAAGATTTAGATGTATAATAAGATGTATAATAAGAAAATGTCATTGTTATTACTAGCATATTATGTAGTTTATAAGATTACTAGCATATTATGTAGTTTATAAGAAGTTTTAAATTTAATGAATGGAAACCTGTTGACAAGACCGATTATTGGTCTTAAAGGGATCTGTTATTGTAAATATCTTTGAATGGAAAAACAAATAAATAAAAAACAAACAACAATCAATCCGTCCACAAACAAGACACATAGAGAATTTCCAAGCCCATAGAGCAGGACAGGCAGGAAGGGCTGAAGATGCAGACTCCGGTGAGTGCATGCATGCAAAGGATGGGCTATCAGAAGGATTCTTTGGTGATCTTCCTAAGGCGGCCGATGCTGGTGTCAAAGAAGTCAATACGACCAGCATACTCGTTACCTAATCGGTGAAGACGCGGGACAACAAACTGTACTTTTCAAATAGTTTGTAGTGAGAGAATTATCACTATGAAACAAGAATCTTCCTCTAGTTTCGCGGGCAGGTATATGGAGCTTAATGAGACCAATCAGTGCAGGGTCGTTAAAACAATTATTCAAAATTTTGTAAAGCAAAATTAGGTCAGTCAGTACACGTCTCTCAGATAGGCTGTTTATATGTAACAATTCCCGTACGTTGTCGTAGTTTATATCCTTGCTGGGTATACCCAACTTGTAGTTGATACATCTGAGGAATTTGTTCTGTACGCGTTCGATGGTGTATATATGATTTTTGTATTCTGGGGACCAAATAGGCGATGCGTACTCTAATTTACTGCGGACGAGAGATATGTAGAGCAAGAGGATGGCGTGGATGCTCTGGAAATCGCGAACCGTACGTAAGACGAAACCCAAGGTTCTCATCGCTTCACCTGCGATACCATTAATGTGGGAGACAAATGAAAGTCGACAGTCGAAGACAACTCCCAGGTCGCGCATTTCATCTACCCTCTCCAGCCCTATCCCATTCAAGCTATAGCTGAAAGACACCCTGTTCTTCCTCCTAGTGAACTGAATGAATTTGTATTTTTGGACACTAAGGTACAGACTGTTCGAGGCGCACCATTCGTCCAGGCTTATAAGGCTTCTTTGAATTGTCTCACAATCGGTTATGTCTGACACCCTCAAGAAAATTTTTAGGTCATCGGCAAAGAGAAGATAGTTTATATCACCGAACCCTGCCCCTATATCGTTGATGAAGATCAAGAAGAGGACTGGTCCAAGGTGGCTACCCTGAGGCAGGCCACTCGGGGCTGAAAATGGGGCTGATGAAGATCCATCAATCTTGACCTGCAGACTCCGACCACTCAGATAGGTGTCAAACCACCGAAGCAGTGGATCGACGACTCCTATCGCTCTCAACTTATAACTTAATAATAGTGGAGGTGATGGGCTCACGCTGGGTGCGCCGGTGTATAGCGTCGTTCGTTATGCGGTGGTACCATCTTATAAACAAAATTCTCCTGAGGCACTTCGTTTCGAATGCAGATACTTTTTGTGCTTGGGCCAAAGTCAGGTGCCAGTACTCACACCCATACAAGAGAATGAGCAACACACACGCATCAAACAGTTTACATTTCGTCTCGACACTAAACGCCGACGCCTTCCATATCTTGGTCATGTTGATGAAGGCGCCACTTGCCATAATATTGCGATCCATTCCGTCAATCTTTTGGGCACCTCTCCTCTTCCCACGCCATTTTAAATATATCTAATAGTGGTTGGCCAAGGGTGTCTATGCCTTGTTTGAGGAGCTCTGCGTGAATTCCATCGTCTCCTGGCGCTTTGTTGTTCTTAAGTCTCATCAATAATGCATAAATCAAAATATTAATTGATGTTTTTTTTTTTAAATATCTTATGTATTAAGTACCTACCCACGTTCTAAAAAATTCTTCATGATTTCTTCAAGAAAATATAATAGCTATCGACAATAGTACCAAATATTTTTGTTTCTTCAAGCTATTATTATCAAGGCGAGACTAGGTGCGTTTAAGGAGCTGAGAATTTAAGGACTCGAATGAGACTATAAGTTTGCTGGAGTGATCGCCAACGCATAGGAGACGGTAAAAAGAATTCAAAGTCAATTCTCATAGAAAATAAGCTGAAATAAGCCGTAATATTACGTACAGAGCGTAATACGAAGAAAATCGTTATAATTTCCCGAAGAACGGAAGAGTGTAAGGTCCTCCGCATACGGTGTCCTCGAGTTGTTCGTGCGTCGTCCTCGTGAACGACACAAGCATTTCGCACACAGTCATGTACGGGTGCATTTAAACCAAACGATCATAGTACTAGAGCTGGAAGTAAAGTATACCTACTTCTTTTATCGTTATACTGGACATCATAGAAACAACAACTATAGTTCATTTTTTTTAAATATACAGTGCCAGAAAAATTTCGGCATATTCCCATTTCATTCTTTTCATATATTAGAAAGAGACACAACACTTCTATAAGATTTATTGTTTTATTGAGAGGCGGTAACAGTAGCCACCCTTAACCAGGTAGCACACTCATAAATATTTTGAAGTCGAGAAGTGCGGTTGTCTTCGCTAACATCTCGATAAATCAGAGAAAAGTTTATTAAATTCTGCTATTGCATTTTTTCATATTTGCATATTAAAGTATTAATTAAAGTGTATAATTATTTTACCTAATGCTTTTTATCTGTATGTTTTTTTTATTTTGAGCCTATTGCACTTTTTTATGTCTTCATAGCGCATTTTTTAATCTGTGTACAATATTATATAACAATTTATACTTTATGAAATATATAAACGTATGTATTTTTAATAATATAACCTGTTGAAGAAACAAAAATGATATATATACCTACACCAGGATAAAAAATGCAACATAAATCAGCTGGGGTATTCTCGTAGCGTTCTTAATTCGAACTTGACTGAAATTTGTTCTTAAAATGACGGATTGGACTAGACCGCGTTACATTTTTTTTGAAATTCGAACGCATTTAGGTACGTGACTGCAGTTTTTAAACTTAAACTGATTGATTACGAGAATAGCCACCCAGTTTCGATAAAAATGAGAAGTAAAATACGATAAACTGACTGCATTTCATAAAACTCGTGCAGTGTGTATAGCAACCCATAAAAACAACTACCTGCGTAACAATAGGTTCTGTACCGCCTCTCGGCGAAGTCATAAATCTTATAGAAGTATTTTGTCTCTTTCTTATGTATGTAAAGAATGAAATGGAAGTATGCCGAATTATCTAGTACTGTATCTTTAAAAAAAATGAACTATAGTAATAATTAATGGGCGATGACAGTTCTTTCTCGTTGTTATTTTCTTGGTGACCATATCGATGATTAAGAAAATATACCTACTTTATTTTGCAGTTCTGGCTAGATGTTCGTTTGGCACGAACAAAGACCCGGAACTGAAAAATAAAAAAATATAGTATAGGTACTTTATTTTATGGTTCATATTGGACACCATGGACACAAGAGCTACTTAGAAGTTGATGGCTATTTTTTCTCGTTGATATTTCCTCTATTTTCCAACTATGGCTATATTATGTTCGTTTGGTTTAACTGCATCTTAAGGTTACAGCAATTGGAATATGAAAAATGGACTTGAATGCAAATGTATGTGCTCTGCTTGTACTGTACCCCTATTCTGTAGCAAGTGTAGGGTAGTTACTTGAAAAAAGTGACAATTAGCTATACATTTTGTATGAAAAACGTCTATACGTATCGGATGCGAGAATCGCATGTAGACGTTTTTCATACAAAATGTATCGCCTAATAGTCACTTTTTTCAAGTGACTACCCTACACTTGCTACAGAATAGAGGTCCTGTTGCATCGTTCGCGAGGACTGCGCGCGAATTACGCAATAATATGATTTATCAAACATGAACGACGCGAGGACACCGTGTGCGGAGGGCCTTAAGAATCTATATTATGAAATATGTATGAGCTGAAGAATAATCATGAATATAAATGATTAGTACTACGGCGTATAGGTGTTTGTCTATTATTATGTGTGGCACAGCTACTTTACATAATGCCACCAGATATATTACAGCAAGAACACCTCACATTATAATATTATAACAATACACTACAAACACTTCCTATGTTTATATGTCTGTGAGGGGGGAGGGGGGTATGTAATGCGATATACCTACCTATAAAAGAACCTCTTAGATGAATAAATATCAAACAAGATACCCAATTCCAATATTATACCATTGTTTGTTTTTAACTTCTTGAATTAACCATATTTTGTAATTTATTTTAGTTTTTATTAAATTATTTATTTTCATTTTACTGATTTGACAATCCAATAGGAGATATAAGTATTTAAAATTTAAATGCTGTTTTTATGTATACCTACTTACTTATTTGAAAATTTTTTTATTACCTTACATGAAAGGTGATATACCTACATTATAAGATCATACGATAAATAATAATAATCAAACAGGTCCTTAGGTATATAATCAATTTTTTTTTTTAAAAATGTTGTGGGTTATACTTAATACAAGTAAACCTCAAATGAAATATAATGTACCTTCATGTTTTTGTTTTTAAATTAATTTATGTTAAGAATGTTTAATTGTGTATTTTTATCAATTAAGGCTTTATATTATTATTATAAGTAAAAAATAAAAAAATAATAATTAAAAACTACTGTTGAATGGACCCCTATATTATTTTTAGAGGATAGTTTTACCAATATAGTGTGGAGTTTGAGATTAAAAAGATGAGAAAAATGCCTTACAAAATTTACGATGAAAAATATTTTGGAATAGTTGTGAATTTATCTTAGAAGTCAAGCGTCAAGTTTTCTTTATTATGAAGGTACCTATATCAATGTATATGTTAATAGAATAGATAAGCAATAAAGTGACAATCGAGTCATTATTTTGTTGATAAAGGATGACTACCATTAACAGCCCAAAGTCGAAGGAGGCGTTGGGGGAATGCCTACTGCGTACAGATAGAATAAATTTAATTTAAATCAAATACACAACGCCAAGTAACTTGTAATTAAGTAACAGACTGATTCCTGACACAAGATTGAAAGAGTTTCATTGTTGGGGAAATACGAGCTGTTAATATAAACGCAAAATCCTCCGCCTATCTATCTATTTGTGGAGTAAATATGCTTCCATCATCCCCTTCATGGAGCAGTCACAGTGTACTTCTGTTATTAATTTATAGGTTATGTTCAATCAGTGTGATAGAGCCACGTGTGCCGTAGGATGCGGTAACGCCAAACAAACATAGAGCATTATGATTTCTTTATCGTTTGTAAACAACAACGAGCAAGAGCCCATCGTCATCGCCCGTTAATTATTGTAGTATTTGTTTTAAGCACTTGCTCGGTATCTATATCAACCATCAAGAAAGAACGCCCTGTGGCGGCCTTGTTTTGCATGACGACATCATCCACCAATAGCGTATCTCCATGATGTCGACATCCAGTAGCAGCCTGCCACATCGTACAAAGCCGCACAACCATCAGTCACCAACAAGTCTGCATACAGAGAACACGCACCTTCTTCCTCGCGACGCGCATCACGGTGCGCCACTCGGCGCCCGCTCAATAGTATTTTCTGTAATCTGTATAAAATATTACTTCTACAATAAAACTGATCAGACCTGCAAAACCTTCTATCTCACTCTACCAACTACCATACCCATAGCTCCATTTCTAGCTCTGGATCTACGTTCGTTAGAAAAACTTTAGAAACTGGGATTCGATTCCACAGGTTTAAAAGTAGACAACCAGATCATTTTGTGCAGAAAATTTTAGTCAAATATAAAATAAATGTTGCTTTATCCAATGTTGATTGCATGCTTCGTTGACTTTGGTGCTGTATTCAAAGGCCGTTACCGAAGTTTTTTCTTTAATATTAATTCTAAGCCTTCTTCTTTACATAACTTTGTGATTCTTATCAAAATAAAATATTCTTCTCTTCATCACATTTTTTAGAAGGTACTTACTCCATGCATTTTCCCGTTTGAATTTGAAATTAGTTCGATTGTTTTTACATGTCACCTTTACGTATACTGTCATTGTCACTGCGGTTAATCGAGTGAAGAGCTCTTTTTGCCAATATAATTTGTGGATTGATCTATTGATATTATCACCGATGAAAGGAGCAGTATGTTACATATATCGTTGAGGGTGATTGGCTGTTAATAACATTTAGTATCGGCTTCTCAAGGCTGCTTGAAGCGTCCTTGACTGCGTCTTACACAAGTTGTTTATAAAGTTCCAAATGTTATTTAAATGATGGAGAAAGCACACAAACTTCAATTACTTGGTGCTTGTTTATTTGTAGAAAATTAGATGATTTAAATGTTGCGACATTTGCAGCCGAACATGGAAGTTGTCTTGAAGAAAGTTTGATGAAGAGCTAGAATAATATTCATTAAATCATTTTCATTTTTTTTTAATTATATACTTACCTCCATTTAGTGTCACTTTTTTTACAATGGCCGCTGGAATAACGCATTGAATGAGAGATTTTTGGTATGTATTGATTTGTGATCAACTCGATTTGGAATGGAAGCTTGGACGTCTTGCTCAGATAATATCCGGCGCCTGAAATTTTGTTATCTATTATATAGGTATACTAGCTTTCCCGACAATGGTTGTCCTGTAGTCCTAACCAAAGGCTGCCCGTTCATATGTGCACTGCGCCCCCAGAAACAAAAATACATAATTATTCCGTTTAAGTTACTAATAAAATAATAATGTTGAAATATTTCTAAAACATCCATATATCATTCGTATTCACAGCTCAGGCGGGAGCAACGTGAGAATATATGCGGGCGCACACACTCTACCTCATCTATGAAGTACCGTACGAACATGCCCTATAATTATTTAGTTGACTTTGTATGAAAATTTTCTAAAACGCTCGAAACGGTGCGGTGGAGTAAGTGGGATGGGCTACTGTAAGAGCGGCAATCACGTATGCGAGAATGAGAGGGAACTCCCCGCGATGACGTTGGCGCGTCGCAGGTGATACTTTCCATGTTAACTGAAATATTATATTTTATAATATCATTTCTTTCCCCCATTTTTTTCAACTTTTTATTAGTTATTCTGTTATCCGGAGCGGAGAAGATACCAGTGAATAAAACATTGAAAGAATTTGTTGAGCCGATCTCGAGTAATAAGTGTTCGCACTAACCCGACATTAATTTATATTAGAGATTTTGAGAAATTCTATGACAGCATCAATAGACCAAGCCGAATATCAAACATAAAAAACATAAAGTAATTTAAAATAATAATTGTTTAATTCAAAGGTAGGTGGGTGCCTACTCAATTGGATGAATATCAAGGTATTTAATTATTTTTAGTTACTGTTCTAAATTTGAATTTGTTTTCCATTTTAAGGTATTTTTGTTTTCTTCTAGAAAATATTATTGTATATTCGCTCCTCATGGTGATGAGGTTGTGTTGTTTGTTATTTTTTTTAAAAACTAAATCATTTTATAACCCGATACGACTGCATAGTTCTCATTAATAATTTTACAATACATAATTACTTACTATGATATGATATTTATGTGAATTAAAATTAAGGTAAATACCATTTTAATCAGTTTAATCTTCTTGGTTCACCGTTTTATTATGAATGAACTTACTGGAATTCGATCAGTCTTTCGCTGATGTTTTTAGTTTGTCATGAAAGTACGTACCTATTCAGGTTCCATCCAGAATTTTGCAATTAGAGAAAGATCTACTGAATATCTTCGAATCGAATTGTTAATTAAATTCATGTGTCCATCATAATATTGAAAAAAAAAAAACACTAAGCGTCTATATTTAGAAATAAAATGGTTCAATATGTTACTTCTATTAAACTTTAGAGTAGGTACCTACCTAGATATTTTGAAATAAATGGAAATCGACACATATAAAATGCGATTGGAGCACGTCCGCCTCTAACGAAGACGGTTCATTAAGTTCCGTCAAAAAAATGAGTTCAATCAACGGGATAAATTTTTATTGACTTTTACCCCAATCAAATCGGTATTTACACTACACAGCTGGGCTCTATTCGTGTGTGCGGTTAATCTAATATAACCATTGTCTATACTCTATCTGTACCCTGCTGTTGAGCTTTTAGGGGATGGTTTGATTTGAGTCTTCTCTATTCTAATCACACTTTTATCTATTTACAGAGGACGTTTTTGTTTTCTACCGGAACTCAACGCTCCCCATGGAATATGTTTGTTTTAGAACCAAATAAAAAACAGACGTTTTGTTATAGAAAAATAATAATGTTAAACGTTTAAAAACCATTAGATAAATTCGTAAGCAGTGAAAATAAATGAAAAAAAAAATCATAGGTACATAACAATATAATAGACATTTTGGAACTTGACATCGGAGGTATGTTGAACAAAATTTCATTATTACAAAATATGCAAAAAGGTCTTTCAGTTTTATAATATTACAGAAATGAGCAATTTTTCTCGTAAAATTTCAACAACAGAGAGAGATGGGATTTAAGCAACACAACGGTATTTCTTATTTCTTTTGCGTCTGAGAATTTAAAAATATGAAATACCTACTTTAATTATTTATTTATAATATTATGTAGGTACCTACTAACAAGAAGTAGAATAATTAACAAATCGAAGTGGTTAACTTATGTCATAAGGACACACGCTTTGTAGATTTTTGTCAAAGGGTCCAAGAGTGTATATTTTATATTCAATTCGAATGAGTACATTTCTATTTAAAAACAAACTCATTATGGCTGATGTATTGAAATTCAAATTTTCTTCTTCCTTTTATATTCATAATAGTCATGGACTTCCTGTTGAGAAAGTCCATGCAAGGAGCAAGAGGTATACCGATAACACAGAGAGATGGTCTAATGGGCGAACTGTGCGATCTGGAGTACGTGGACGACCTAGCGTTGTTCAGTACGACAGTGGAGGAATTACAGCGCAGTGTTTCAAGACTCTGCGATGAAACAGCACGCCTCGGCCTTCGAGTCAATGCCAGTAAAACGGAGCTCATGGCGAATAATGCCTGCCCCGATAAACAGCTACCGTTAACCATCGATGGTCACCAGGTCTCCCGGGTGGATAAATTCAAGGTCGAGAGCTCTTGTTGCCTCCCTATGCTCTTGAGTGGAGTTCAAAGGGAGTTTTGATTGATTGATTTGATTGAACATCAAAAGTAAAATTACTATACCCTATCATATTTGATCGGACTCTTTTTTAGATGAATCTGCGCTCACTCAAAGTGAACACACAAATATGTCTCTTTTGACTCTTTCACAGTAAGCTACTAAAAGTTTGTGTTGATAAAAGAATATGGTCGGCATCTGGGATCGAGTCCACGATCTCCAGTACAAAAGTCGGCGTCGTAACCGCCTGGCTGTCAACCACTTACTACATCTCAGTTTTTATCCTTTTTTTTTATTTTTTAAGTTTTCTTCTTTCAATTATTGGAAAGAATGAAACAGATCTAGGTATTACTTCAGGTTGTAAGATAATATTTTAATGCTCAAAGTATGAAACTAGAGAAGCACTTTTTTATTTCAATGATTCAACACGAAAAGACACGTATCTAAAAGAACAGAAGTAGCGCTCTTAGAGACTTCTAATAATAATAATAAATATGTAATTGAAATGTCAAACACGGATAGTAATAAAATGGAGAGCCACTCTCCGCCATTGTTTACAGTGTCTCCTCGGATGGTTTACATGACATATCCAACCACAAAACGAATACACTACAAATTATTATGGAATGGATTCGATAAATTACGCCAGCAGTAATGTGGGATATGTGTACAGCTACATATTGTTTCTACGTAGGTAACTACTATAAAATCTAGATATGAATTGAAATATTATTTTATAACCGAGTATTCTTTTCATGCAAAAATATAAATAAAGTTTTTATTTTTATAAACAAATAAAAAAGTATTTACATAATTTTATTGAAAGATGGTAAGGTTGTGTATATCTACGAGTGTTTACTATCTTTTACTCATCAAGCTATTCCTTTCTATCTAGAAAAATTTTCTCAGTTTTTCGATTGCATTATTTATTTTCTCAGTCGACATTACTTACTTCTTGGTCAACTGCGTTATTTTGCATAGGTACACAAGAATTTTTAGTACCTTAATAAGATAAAGCTACCTACTCAAATTATATAAATGTACTCAAATTTTATATCAATTATTAAATGCCGATTAATACAATTTACGTACATGCACTCTATTAGACCATTTACACGATTCAAGTTTCTTGCCACTTTTCCACCAAGCACTATCACTGCAAATTACAGCCTGCAATAGTGCTACCGTAAAATTGGTTGAATAACATCGGCGCCAGATAATTATCCTGAACTATCGAGAGATTCAACTCTGCCAAAAGAAACCGTTTATATAGTTTGTGTCCTTCCTATTTCAAGGCACTCATTGTTCTAGGTCTAGGGCACGCACATTTTGGTCTGGTACATTATTAGCTCTGAAACGCTACAAAAAGGATATTAATCAATGAATGTGACATAAACATTTTACAGACATAAGATAGCGCTTTTTTGTATGATGGCTTGCACAGATACGAACTTTAGTTTACTATTTTTATGTTTTGGAAAAATTAACTATTTTTTAACTGTTTTTTATTTATATATTTTTATTTCTTTGGTTACCGGTTTCGGCTACCAGCCATCATCAGACCAAACTTAAAACTAATGTGCACAGATACAAAATATTGTGACTTACAAATTTTTAGGTATTGTGATGGAGGGGGGTGTTAGGGGTGGGCGTGGAAGGAGATAGGGTAGGGAAGAGAGATAATAGCGGAGATTTATACGGGTTCATTTCTTTATTTATTAGATTATTAGGGATATTTTTATTAATTTCGATTGTCTCTAGGGTGTTAAGTTTTCTATATGTGTAACCATTGGTGTGCTTGTAAATAGTTTTATTGATGTTGTGGGTATGATTGTTGTCTAAAAGATGATTAGCATATTCCGAAAAATTGTTATTTTTTAGACACCGAAGGTGTTCACTAATGCGTGTTTTGAAGTTTCTCTTTGTGCTCCCTATATATTTGTGATTACAGTCGTTGCAGTATAGTGTGTATATTCCGTTTTTGTTTAGTATGTGTGTTTTGTCTTTATTGTTTATTAGTTTCTGTAATGTGTTGTTGGTGTATAAGGCTGGAGTAAGATCTGTGGGTAGTTTTTTATTGATTTGTTCGGATGTGTCTTTAATGTATAGTATTTTTCTGTATGATGTATCTTCTGTTTTTAGTGTAGGTATGGGGTATAAATATTTTTTAGATGTTATTGTTAATTGTTTTCTAAGTAAAAGTTTGTCAATGAGGTTGGGATTGTATTTGTTGTTGACCGCAATTTGTTTAATTAAATTTATTTCTTTTTTAAAATTCTCTGTGCTAAGTGGTATGTTCAGTGATCTATTAATTAAAGAGTGGAAAGCTGCTAGTTTTGTTTTGTATGGGTGGGCTGAGTCGGAAGGGATAATACAATCGGTTTGTGTTGGTTTTCTGTATATGTTAAATGCGCATTTGTTATCTTCTAGATTTATGGTAAGGTCGAGGTAATTCAATGTGTTGTCCGGGTTGTGTTCTAGTGTGAATTGTATGTTTTTATTGATGTTATTTAGATGCGTGAGAAAAGAGTCTAATTGCCTGTCAGTACCTTTCCAGATGGCAAAGATGTCGTCAACGTATCTATACCATGTTGTAATGTTATGCAGGTGTGGGGAATTCGAAGTGAACAGATTGTTTTCAAAATGGTCCATAAAGATGTCCGCGAATAGTGGTGAGGCAGAATTCCCCTTACGAGAGCTGACAAGGGAAACACAATAGTCATCATGAAAAATTCAGAGTATATTTCCAAAACAGAAGAATTTCTTAACCAGGATGCCACATTTTCCAAGACTGAGAAGGATCCCACTCAAAAATACCAAGAGCAAGTAAAGAAATGCATCAAGAAATGTCCTAATATATGTGGTAATTTTAAGTTCAATAATCTAATTGTTCCAAATCCTTCCCCTCCAAAACTTTATGGATTGGCTAAGATTCATAAAAAAGATATTCCTATTAGACCGGTAGTCCCTTCTTTTTCCTCACCCAATTCGAATATTTGTTCCAGACTAGTCAAATTCTTCAAAGAAAATAATTTATTTAATCCTACTAGAACAATAAAAAACAGTGCAGATCTAGTTGACAAAATTAAAAATCTCGAGATCCCATCTAATAGCAAACTTATTTCATTCGATGTTAAAAATCTTTTTCCTAGTATACCTATTCAAGAGTGCAAAAATATAAGTATTAAGCTAATACAAGAATCAAACATAAGCTCAGTTCTAAAGGATGAAATCAAACACATGATTGATGTCGCATTAGAACAAAATTATTTTACTTTCAACAATAAAATTTATAAACAATCATCTGGGTTACCTATGGGGAATTCTGCCTCACCACTATTCGCGGACATCTTTATGGACCATTTTGAAAACAATCTGTTCACTTCGAATTCCCCACACCTGCATAACATTACAACATGGTATAGATACGTTGACGACATCTTTGCCATCTGGAAAGGTACTGACAGGCAATTAGACTCTTTTCTCACGCATCTAAATAACATCAATAAAAACATACAATTCACACTAGAACACAACCCGGACAACACATTGAATTACCTCGACCTTACCATAAATCTAGAAGATAACAAATGCGCATTTAACATATACAGAAAACCAACACAAACCGATTGTATTATCCCTTCCGACTCAGCCCACCCATACAAAACAAAACTAGCAGCTTTCCACTCTTTAATTAATAGATCACTGAACATACCACTTAGCACAGAGAATTTTAAAAAAGAAATAAATTTAATTAAACAAATTGCGGTCAACAACAAATACAATCCCAACCTCATTGACAAACTTTTACTTAGAAAACAATTAACAATAACATCTAAAAAATATTTATACCCCATACCTACACTAAAAACAGAAGATACATCATACAGAAAAATACTATACATTAAAGACACATCCGAACAAATCAATAAAAAACTACCCACAGATCTTACTCCAGCCTTATACACCAACAACACATTACAGAAACTAATAAACAATAAAGACAAAACACACATACTAAACAAAAACGGAATATACACACTATACTGCAACGACTGTAATCACAAATATATAGGGAGCACAAAGAGAAACTTCAAAACACGCATTAGTGAACACCTTCGGTGTCTAAAAAATAACAATTTTTCGGAATATGCTAATCATCTTTTAGACAACAATCATACCCACAACATCAATAAAACTACTTACAAGCACACCAATGGTTACACATATAGAAAACTTAACACCCTAGAGACAATCGAAATTAATAAAAATATCCCTAATAATCTAATAAATAAAGAAATGAACCCGTATAAATCTCCGCTATTATCTCTCTTCCCTACCCTATCTCCTTCCACGCCCACCCCTAACACCCCCCTCCATCACAATACCTAAAAATTTGTAAGTCACAATATTTTGTATCTGTGCACATTAGTTTTAAGTTTGGTTTGATGATGGCTGGTAGCCGAAACCGGTAACCAAAGAAATAAAAATATATAAATAAAAAACAGTTAAAAAATAGTTAATTTTTCCAAAACATAAAAATGTTAGGAAACTGTTTTATAGTAAGCCCAAAAAATATAGAAAAAATAGTGAAGTTTAGTTTACTATTTTATAACATAACTGCCTATTTTATGATTAAAAATTGGCGATGAAGACCATCACAAGGTGAGAATGGAACTATTCTAGTTTTAGAGTAGGTACATAGTAAAAATGTCTACAGTTTCAGGGAAAAGTATAAAGTGATTTCGAACAACAGGTACACATATATAATACATATTATCTAATATAAAATGCAGATTCTGTACCTTTTTTTACTGACCGGTTAAAATACAACTCAATAATCTCCAAACGGTCCAATTTAATGGATATTCATTTTGAAATCGATAGAAGGGCCAGGGTCGTCCATACTTTTACCAACCAATTTATTAGGATTTAAAAGAGAGCGCTTTTCGAGGGTATATGTGATGTATAAAAATGGTAAGAGAACCTATTGATATTGATAAGAAGCGATTTTTGTATAAAAATGGTTAGAGAAGCTAGTATGCTACACTATTGTTTGATTCAAGATGTTTGGTGGTCTCTTTTCATTAATTAGATATGAAAGAAAGGTCTTATTTGCAAATACCACTGGAATAACTATCCAGCGGTTTCTAAGAGCCGACAAAGCCTCTAAGGAGGAAAATATAGTAAGCGGACTTCATCTGAGGATGAAAGTGTTAGCTTTAGAAAACCGGTTAATGGCTTCTAAGGTACCTTATTTATTAATCCAAAAAAAATATTTTTTTTTTAACTAAAAGAATAATCTGTCTGCGTTTATTTCTCATCACAGGTTAAACTATCAAAGAGTTAATAAAAATTAAAAATAAATATATTTCACAAAAAAGACAGAGTTGAGAGAAATAACTGTAAAGGTTAAAATGTATCTGCAGGTACAAAATAATTAACGCTTTCTGTAGGAGCTTTACTAAGGTCTCGCCATTATAACTTGAAGATTAAAGCTAAAGTCTTAACGATCCAATTAACTCTGAAGAAGTCACTTTGATACTTGCCCACTTAACCGCACTGTCTGTCTCTGTACCTTCGCAAGTATGTCTACATTCTCTCTTTTCTGCCAACATTTTTAGTAGTTTCTTTATAATAATTATTTGTCTCACCAGTATAAAAAGCAGACTACAGAACACCTGATTCCATCCGTCAAACCGATGTGATAGGATTGAATTTTTATTAAAGGTTCGGAATGTTTTTGGTCATGAAGATCGCACCTACAGATTGTTTCAAGTTGTTTCGTAACGGCCCATTAGGCCCACCGTCATATAATAATATATCGTTGGTGCCTACGTAGGTGAATAGGCTACACGATATGTAGGTAATAAATGGGGAATTAAGAGTAATATCGGGTGGCTATTATTAAAAGTTATTATTAAAGGGTTGGTTTTAACTAAATTATCTAATACTGTAATTACCCAACCTTATTTAAATGTGGTCTTCACGAAATCTGTTCATTTTAGTGATAGTTAATAATTAATCGCAAAATTATTATAGTTATCAGGGTGCTAGTCATTCCCATCATGTTTTAACAGGAAGCCTTCTCAATCCTTTATAGAAGAAACTCTATATAGTTTCTACGTCTATTTGAAGGTACATACCTACTTGTAAAAGATTTATTTCTCATTTGACATTTGAATTTTGATACTTCTTGAAATGTGCAGTTTTCCTTTTTGAAGAAGTTTAGGTATGAACAACTATTTTGGATCCAAAGTGACTAGCGATCTAGACTAGACTAGACCAACAATGACGGTAAATAAGGAGAAGAATTAAGTCTCCGAACCAGGGTTGATGGAATAACTGAAGGTTCTCTGGCAATTTAAGGGTCAAAAAGAGAGAAAAATGGTTGGCATCGTTGATTCAACAGGAAACTGTGTATAGACATCTACGTCAGAGCTATATGTAATCAGCTAAATCATTCACAGATCCAGATGAATTAATGCAACATATTATGTAAAATTCAACTCTGCTACAAGGTTTGATAAGGGCAAATTTGAGATGGATGGATATTGTAGTTGAAGGGAATGGAAAAAAATTCAGGTGATTCCTTTATTTGGACAAAGCCGGACCAAGGTTTATGAAGATGATGATCGAGAGATACAAAATTTAACGATATAATTTTTATTATGTTTTGGGGTAGGTACCTGAGCAGAAAAGACAAACCACCACTCAATTCGATTTTGAACATGTCATGCTTCTCCAATTTTTTTTGAGTCTTCTATAATACTATAATGGTATTTTACATATAACCTGTCAATTGCCCAAGTTTAATAGCAAAAGCAAAAGCGTTTAGATGTGTGTGAAAAACAATTCCAAGAATAAGTTGGGATGGGTTTTTTTGTTGATGGCCCATTGGTTGGTGTCGCTCATTTTTTGCTATTAAGCGTCGCGACGCTATCACATTGTCCTGTACCCAGTAGGTATAGAGAGTGACTGTGTAATGGTTTTATGAAAAATGATTAATGCGCCGACACTTGATAAATTGTTTTTTTTATAAATATGTTTGTTTTTTATTTATAAAATAAACAATTTCACGGAAGGGATACATTAAGTAAATAGATACCTATCAGCCATTAGAATACAAAATTATGTACACAATGTCTGGTATATGCTTTTGCTTTTTTCACTTATTGTTATCGTTGTAATGAAAAATAATCTTTGAAAAGTTTTCGTGATGTACGAAATTGAAGATGAATAATAATCTGTAAAAATTTTTCAAGATGAGGTCTTCATAAAAATAATAAGAATTCTTAGTTAAAAATTTTGGTAAAATTTACTAGATGAACATGGATTGTATTTCCACATTTTTTTATTATCCTGACTAGTTTCGTAGGCACACGTCCTACATTGGTAGTGTGAATGTGAATAGGGTTGCCAGATGTCCGGTTTTCGTTATGCTTGTCCGGTCAAGAAATGTCAATGTCCGGTTATGAAACTGAGAAAACGACCTTTTTTTTTTTTAGGAGAAATTCAGGTTACCAGAGACAACATTTTAAAAATGACCTTTTTTTTTTTTTAGGAAAAATTCATGTTTCCAGATACCAAATTTTAGAAATGACCTTTTTTTATGAAAAGTTATGTTTCAAGATACCAAACCTCCAACCCCCAGTCCTGTCCGGTTTTTTTTTTCAACACATCTGGCAACCATAAGTGTGAAAACTTACATTGCGTCGGGTCCGTAGAAAAAATGCCTATGTGACTTTTGTCCATTTTACAGGAGAGCAGTTTAAAGATTCCGATACACATTTTTTGAGATTCCTTCATAACTATTTGAGCTATATTCTTCAAACTTAAAATTTGTAATAGAAATAAAACTATTTAATATTAAGCATCTTAAAAAATTCCCTAACGTGTATACTTTTCTAGAAAAATCACATAGGCAGTTATTCTAGGGAAATTTTTCAGCCTATGTGAAGATGTTCCTTTTTTCTACGGACTTCGTCTCGTAAATCTCGTTCCTATGTTACGACGTACCTTTATTCTACGGAAATATTTGTTTATTTGCTCAGTCCTAAGTACAACATTCATCGTTTTCTTTAAAATAAACATAAAATATCGTACTTTCAATAATACTCACATTATGATTTGGTTATTTTTTATCAAACGCGCATATAAAATAGCAAAAAATATATATGTTTTCAAATAAAATGATGCAACACATAATATACCATATCACTTTTATTAGCATGTTATTTTTTGAAAAATATCAGGTTTAAAATGTGTGTTAATTTTAGAAAAGTCTTCTTCTTCTTTTTTTGGAACCTGGTGATCTGTTGTTTTGTTTAGATAACCCCTTCGCGGATATAGACTACCTAATAGATGGGTTTCTACATTTTCAAAAGGTAAAATATTATAAATAAATAAATATAAATTACTCAATTGTGAGTGGAATTGCAGAAATTAAAAAAAAAATATAATAAAGTTAACACGAGAACCATTAAAGATAAAAACGTATTATAAATGGAGGTACTTTATTTCAAGTATATTTTCCTCGATGCTATCCAATGGATATGAATGGTGGAATACCAGTTATGGTACCAGTAATGCTTTCAGGATGTCAAACACAAGTTATTTTTTTTATTAATAATACAATAAATAAATATATTGCATTAATTAGGGGCTTATTCATGTTCAAAAAATGTTTCTAGCTATTATCGTTAGGTATATATACTTTCAAGTTGTAATTAATATTTTAAATGTATGGAATCTAATTATTCTCTTTCTGTTCATACAGTGTACATATTTGGTCCATTTTATAAGATTTTTTTTATTTCTGGTGTTAAGTATCTACTTTATCTGCATATGATTCTGAAAAACATAGGCATTTATATTTAATTACTGAATCTACACCTTTTGCTTTTGGAAAGGGTGATTTGGCACACTGCTTTCAACAGGAATGAGGACTCATGGTGAAAACTATTACCTCATCGTTATGATATTGGAAGGAAAACAATAAAGTATATGAGGTGAAAACTATTACCTCATCGTTATGATATTGGAAGGAAAACAATAAAGTATATGACTTAAGTCATAACTCTTTGGAACCTTATTTACTAAAGAATCACGTCATATTAACATCAGCAACACTCTAAATTACGTACTTCTTGTTTCACAAAGCTTTTCCACATGAAATGTGTATTATGATGAATCCTTTTGCATATTTACAAATTTTGTAAGTATTTTATGTTAACAGTAAGGTTTAAAGCTATGTTCGCGTAGATAGTTTACAATTGAGATGCAATATATTATCTAAGTACTCTTATTTAATCAGTGATGTGCTTAATTTAGATTTTCTCCTCCATAGGATATTTTTATTTTGGTGTTTCTGCACCATTTATGAAAGTTAGCATTTATATGGAAACTATTTTAGTGTTTAGATTTGAATTAATTCTAACGATTATTTGATTCATCTGTCACTGTACAAATTAAACATTTCAGACTGCTTATACTTCTTATACTTATTCGAATAAAATATGATGTAATTTTTTGATTAAACTGTGTTTTCAACAGGATTTATGTATTTATAGGACCAGTTGTAATTTCACAATATACTCATATTATTTTTCTACTTCTGAAGCATTTTTCAAGCCCTAGTTTTAGGTATTGTTTATATTTCAAGCATTTTAAATAGATTTAGCTTTTCGTGGAATGTTTTAAGAAATATTTATTCTAAAATAACATATTAAAAAAAAGAAACAAAACGTATAACATTAAATTTAATTAAAATTATTAAAGTAAGTGTCTTAAAAACTACCACGTATTCATACAAATTAACTTAGGCTTATGTTAGTACCTTTTTATGAAACGTATATATATTCAAATGTATTTAGTAGCTTAATGGCACATATTTACGAAATTTTAGTTGCAGCATCATACGAGTGATTTGTTTCATAAAATATTGTATATAAATAATAAAATATATTAAATGCGTTTGAATTTGTAAAAAAAAGTTTATCTCAATGAAACACCCCACCAATATACAAGTGTTAATATAAAAACATTCTTAAAAATATATATAATAACGGAAATAGTTAGTAGAAAAAAGGTGTATGTTAAAATGTGTCCGTAGAAAAAAGGTCGTTATGAAGATAGGACTATGAAAATGGAAAACAATTCCGTAGAACAAAGGAACATCTACACATTGGGTAGTGGGGTATCCCTAGAAAAACGGGTCATCTGCACTTAGGACATAAAAATTGCAAAAAATATATAATTCTCCAGCGGTAAAAATATTACGATATTTTCAATCAAAACGATGAATACAACTCAAAAAAGGTGGATAACGATGTTTTTAAAAAATACACATTTTAATCATCCTATGTGCACAACGGAAGTTTTTGAATGGAATATTGTTAAAATAAATTATAACTTCACAATTTTTGGTTAAATTTTAATTATTTTAAATAGTTTATAAAATAATGTTTAATTTCTACATCTCCAATCAATTATTAACTTGATTCTCATCTGAAGTTAATAATTATCAATACTTTAGTCGGTTTCGCTGAACCAATCCTTTGTACCAAAATAGTATTCATAAGACATTTATAATACAAATTTTGTTTTCTTTTAGATCTTAAAATATCGCAAGTGTAACTAACATTGTAAACTCTGATAAATATTTAAAAAAATGTGGATACAAAACAAGTTTGCGTTAAAAAGATTCATGAGAAATATATGAGCGTTCGCATCGTATAGACTCCGACGAACAAGTGCGCATGTGTACATGGGTCGTACAGTTATGCATCGTTGGTATGAAAATGAGCACAGTAAAACTGCTTAAGTGCACATGTCACTTTTTTCTTCGGAGATTTTTTCACATAGGACGTTTTATAAAAAAATATCTCAGAAACTATTAGTGATAGAAAAAAACTAAAAATACAGTTTTGTAGAGCTTTTAATACTTAATTAAACTGCATTAAAAACTCATTTTCGACCTATGATCACATGGACCTTTTTTCTACGGGCACGGCGATTGGTTTCCATTCAACTAATTTTGACCAGACCGAGAACGGAGCGAGACGGGACCGAGATCGAACCTATGATGTGCACGCACCCTTACTTGCTTAACGAGTCCGAGAGCTCATCCATTAGCATTAGACCACTCCACTCCAATAATTGTTCACTTCGTTTATAGGTTTGTATTTTTTGTATAGAAAAGTTTTGTGGTGGAAGAACAATATGCTCGGTTTCAAGCCCTTCTCCAACTAGACTGGGTATCATACATGTCAAATTTATGCTTTACAACAATACTGAAATAATGCTGGACCAAGATGTTGTACAAATCTCTAATGTGTTTTGACAAGAATGCTGCACAGTCCAGAGGGTTTGAAGATTTATGTTTCTGAGGTTTATCTAAGTAATTTGTACACGATGGCTCCGTTCAACCAGAGGTGCATACAAAGTTGTTCTTCCCCATATCGTTTCGGTAAGCTTGACATTATTATTACTATCGGATTGCTCCTTCGTAAAGCGGTGTCCCTAAACACTTGTTTTATGACCCCAAGTATGACCCTAAAGAATTGTGTAGGTACGTTGTATTTATGAAGATTTCTTTCAGATTTTTGTTCCGTCTGTGTTGAAAAATTTTGAGCAAAATGGTTATATGATAAAAAATAAGATATTATGTTTACGAGTATCAGATAACTTCAATGAACTGTTTTTGTGCTCATGGTGTGTCAGCCTACAAAATGAAGGTATACCTTATCTAGGTAAACTCTATCGATTTGTTTGGCGATACTTAAGATTTCGGAAAACATTAACCGAAAGGAACCTGTTCTTCTAGTGAATTTACGTCAACTATTGACCAGTGCTCGAAATTCGACCATAACTAATTTAACTAATACCTTTTAAACTAATTTAGATTATTAGTTTGAAAATCATCAAGATTCCTTTGTCAAAATACTGAGCGAGCGCTATTTCACAATTTTCTTTCAATAATTTTAACATTGGTTTGCCAAATTTTAAATGTTGATATGTTCATAGTTTTTTCTATGTTTATTTATTAATACAAAAAAATATTAATCTATTCTTAATTTGACCACAGATAAACAAAAGATCTGTATAAAATGGGTCTAGGAAAATTCATCCCGAACAGTTCATCGCGAACAATTATCGTGGGTACGATTGATCGCGAGTACATTTAGAATGCAATTCGATTACAGGTTTTTGTATATAACTCTGTAATTATTTTTGGTAAAACTTCAGATGGCGGCGATTTTGACATACGCTGGAGTATTATAAATCGGGAGGGAGGGGGGAAGGGGGGGTTGGGTGTCCAAGAAGGTATGAGGGGTTCCACCCCCCAAACTCCCCTTTTTAACTACGTTCCAACCTAACCTATTCAAATCGTATATAAATAATAACCTCGAAATCATTAGTAGTGACTAAACTGAAGTCAATGACATAATTTTTTTATTTAGAAATCGTACCTTTTCGGATACCAAATTTTGGAAATGACCTTTTTTTCTAGGAAAATTTTATGTTTCCCGATACCAATTAATATTCGATAATTTAGGTTTATAAAATAAAAAAGGTATAAGATTTTATAATTATCTAACATTATTCACAATTTTTAATGAAACTGCTATAACGTTTTTGAATTTAAGCCGTTATTCCCACCTCTAATCATCACGCAATTTAAAAACAACATTACGAAGAGTTGTGCCTACTTGTTTTGATTTTAAAGAGAAGCGTCGTTTAATATAATCCCTCTTCTGAAGACACCTTTATTAGGTACCTATCTACCCACCTACCTTCTTACATTGTTCTGTCTAATTAGCGATAAGGAGAAAACGTACAATGAAAAGTAAATTCAAATTCAAGTGCTGTGCGTTCCTCAAACATCAACAATTCGGCAGCTTAATTCTGATTGGAGTCTCCAACAATAACGCAGCATACTACCCTGTTGGAAGATTTCATATTAATAATATTCAAAAACGGAAACGAGAAGCAGAACGTTAATTCATTGTAGCGAAGACGTTGTTTATTTAATTCTAAGTGAGGAAACGTGTTTTATGGAAATACGGAGATTTTCTTATCATTATAGAATCTAAGGAGATCAAATTTGTATTGATTCAAGAGGTAAAGTAATTAAATAAAATCCCGATTTAGCTAACTCATCCAACCAGTCACAATGATTTACATCTAGATAAATTACCTACGCAAGATCGTTTGCCATTTTGCTATTTACATTGCATCATTTTCTCTTCTAGGTTTTATTTGAGTAATCTGATAAGCAACGTACCGCGGAGGCTCTCTTTATATGCCTAAGCTTAAAGTCAAAAAGAGTTTGGTTTTCAAAGCTTTTTTTTATGGAAAAAACTTTTTTTTTACACTCAAAGGGGATTTCAAGACGATAGCATCGTATAAGTTCAACCGTGGCATTTGTAGCAGAACGCTTATTTCTACAGACATATCTTCCTATAAACTTGGATAAAAATTTCTTAAAATAAATATATTGGCGAGTGACTGTATTATAGGTATTATTATAACGTAGGAACTCAGCATTATTTTTCAAACTTGATTTTTTCTAATTTCTTTTTGTCCGATCTCTCAATATATTGCATGTGATTTCTCAAACGTCAATTTTTCAGGGAATTGTGTCTGCCATTCTGAATGTTTCTAACAAATTACTTAGATATTTTACTTTGGCACCGATTTATTTTTTATGATGGTAGCATGTTGACTTGAAATAATTTAAGGTAGTTGTAAAAACTATTTTTATGTGTTTCATAGCGAGGTCTGTCTGGAAAAGTTTGGTCAGTAGTGTCTTTTCATGTGGACATAATTTGTTCAATTAATGGAATAAAATTCTTATATAACAATTTATTTAAGACCCAATAATCAAATAAAAATTAACAAAACTCGGTCATACTCTTACAACCTATATCATCAGTGATGGATGGTTTTATAATACATATATATAAAAGATAGATACATTTTGGTATATATATATATAGGTATGATTAAAGTAACATAATTGCTTTGCAGGTATATTATTTAAACAACATTATGTGAATGTAGAGGTGAAATGAACCATGAACAAGCTATTAGGCAGACAAGGGTTAACATCGATCCTTTAAATTCAAACAAATTATCGGTGTAAAGAAACGTTCATATTATCATTTACAATATGAATAACTAACATACTAACTATATATTATACAACATAATATAAAATTATTAAGAACTACAGGTCCGCCCCAGCTTCGCACGGGTAGATAGGTACTTAAAAATAATAATTTATTTTTCATACAGATCCCTAACTTTTTCAAAATATTTTATAGCATATGTTAATCTGGAATAATTGCATTGCAATGTACCATGTCACATCACTTTATCACCGTGACTACCTTACGATAAAACAGAGAATTGATAGGGTTACGGAGCAATGAATGAACTGAAGAATGAACCGGAGTCTCGCGGTATTTCTACTTGACATGACTCCCCTCCCCGTTCGCGTACTGGCGTCTACATCCTTTCAACATTGGATAAGTTGAGATGATAGAGACTATGCTTTTTTCCTCACATTTTTAAACTCGTGATAACTTTCGAATGGAATGTCCGAATTGAATAATTCAAAATGTTGTACAAATATATTTAAGCGGTCTTGAATATGAACTAATTAATTTTAATAAGGAGTAATGCCAATAAAGAGCCTTTTCTAGAGGTGACATTTTATTGATTTTTTTTTAATAAAAGAACACTTATTGTGGCTTAACTATAATAGTTAGACATATGCTGTCGCGATACTTTTTGTAAATAATTATGTCTTCTACAAAATTGTATTACATTATTTTATTCTATCATCAATAGTTTTCACAGCGTTCGCGATAAAAATAATATTTTAGGTAAATGTTTTACACCTTGGGTTACATTATGGGAGTTTTCGTAGGTTACCCATTTTTTTGGAAATTCAATATAGCCTATGTTCACCGGGAATAGTGTAGCTTCCCAAAAGTGAAAGAATTTATCAAATCGGTTCAGTAGTTTTGGAGCCTATTCGATGCAAACAAACAAACAAACAAAAAATCAAATCTTTCCTCTTTATATATTAGCATAGATAAAATTAGATCAATTATGTACCTTATTAATTAATTATTATTTTGTTTGATCTGTTATAATTACTTGTGTAAATCAAATAATTATAACAGATCAAACAATAACTGTTTTCGTAGTCATCACATCGCGCGAATGGCTGGACCAATTTCGCTAATTCTTTTTTGTTGTATTTGCTATTATCACGAGAAGGGGAATGAATGAAAATATGTAGAAAATTTGTATGGAACGTTAGAAAACTTAAGAAAACTATAAAAAAGGTAACGATCTTAGTGCTTTTTACAGTAGGTATGATTATAATCTAATTTTGAAATTAATTGACATATAAAGTTTTTTGGGTTACAAAAAGACTCTCCGCTGAAGATGATCGTCGGCCGAAATAATATATTTCGGAATAAAAAGTTATCGTAATATATACTGCAACAACAATAACACTCCCTTTTACACCTCACTCAGGGGCATAGGGAGGCAACAAGAGCTCTCCATTGCGCTCGATCTTGGGCAATGTTTCTGTTCTGCAAAGTAAATTTAATTTTTATTGTATAATGACTAAGTATAACAAAGTTACAAATAATTGTTTGAAGGATTGAAGAAATTAATTGGCGTTTGAAAAAAAAACCGTTAGTTTTTTTATAGTTGGTGCAATCAACAGAATGCGGCTGGAAATTATGTAGGTACATATATGGTTTATAACTGGTGCATCGGTTGGAATAACAATACTTTTTTTTTTTTAGTTTATGCAAATATAGTACGACTGATTTACCCCTGCAGTAAATGGTGTGAAATAAATAATCATTTTCTTATAGGGGTTTAAAAAGGAGAATTTTAAGGTATCTTTCATCAATTCGGACAATTCGTCAAATAAATGATAGGTAGTTGGTATCAAACGAGAAACAAATTTTCCCTCAAATGTAAATACAAACTGTCCGACCGAAAGGTGCCTTATCGTTTTGCGTACCATAGAACTAGAAAAAAAAACAAAAATGATTAAATATATCAAGAAAATAATATTCTGATCGACGTAAAAATGATTGTTAGGAACGAAACAGTTGGGTTATATTATATTAAAGCAAACAAGTCGATGCCCTTCAACCTTTTTATCGGGCAGACAGATGGCGGTACTGGAGGTGGAATGAAGGAGCCCAGCCCTTATTCCTTTTCCTGACAACCAGACGGTTCATAACTAATAGGAACCACCCTTTGGTGTCCGGAAACTTTTTTGCTGATCATTTTTATTTCTTCAACTCATGACGAATTTCAAAGTTTTTAAGCACAAATGGTTTTGAGAATTTCTCTCAAAAATATCTCTGTCGTTTCGATCACAAATTTTTCGTTGTCGTTTAGTAAAAGTGTTGTCCTTTTTTATTTAATTAGTGGCCGCCCAGTGCTCGAAATTCGCCCATAATTAATTTACATTATACAAAATTAATTTAATTTAGACCATAGGTAATTAATTTACATTATAAGTTTGAACATTAATAAGATTGCTTTCTCAGAAACTAAGCGAGCGCAATTTCACAATTTCGTTTAAAAATTAATGACATGGATACGTAAAATTTGAAATGTTGATGTGTTCAAAGTTTTTTTCTATGGTTATTTAATACAAAAAATATTAATCTATTCCCAATTTGACCACAGATAAACAAAAGATCTGTGTGAAATAATGTCAAAGACATCGAAGTGTGTGTGAGAATGAAATACATAACATTACAGTAGGGGGCGCACAGACAGGTATTTAAAGAATCTACGCGGCCAAAATTATATTTATGATATATTAGGTTTTTGATGATGAAAATAAAATAAATAAGACATTTCAGTACATGCACATTTATCTATATCTATAAAACTGAATGTTTGTGTGTGTATGTCTTATAGATTCAAAAACCAGTGAACGTATTTTAATGAAACTTTGGTGATCTGTTCTAATAATGTCCGGACAGGTTTAAGCGGAGTATGAGTTCAATACCACTCCTTGGAGGGTAGTTAGAGGGTAAAATGTTAAAATGTAAAAAAACAGTGACAGGAGTGAGTAATTGTTATTTTTGGTAACTAGGGAATATATAATGGTGACTTGAGAGCGGGTGAAATGGGTGTAGGAACTGGAGCCTAGGCTACAGGGGGAATAGAGAACGCATCTATCTATCCCGCTATCCAGGTGGGTCGAAGTTCCACGGGAGCCCGCTAGTTATTTCATAAAAAAATATTCATTTTAATTATTCATTCTCAATGTCTGAGAGATTTGGCTGCGCCGATTGAAGCATCTCTATTGTTTCAGGCAAAAAGGAATTATTTTTTCTTTTTTCTATAATCCTTGAGCCACTAAGCAAGGGATCTGAACAAGAAAAGTCTATTTAGTATGTCTCTATTACAGGATTCTCTAGAAAATTTTCTCGAAAAATCCTGTCTGTATATCCTGAAATGCTTATTGCGTGCCTCTGCTGCTTCTTCAAACAATTGTACAATGGGCAATAATGTTTTTTTTTTTATTATGACTGCTCGACTGTGTAGGTGTCATTGGGTGACATGGATACAGCCTTACTTAAAGAGCAGCACTTTCTTTTGCATACTTATCATCTTTTCTGCGCTTTAGCCCATCTTTGCTTCATTGTACACATAAAATGTGCAAAATTTGCCTTCAGTTTATTTAATTTGTCTTCTGCAAGGTCTTCACGCGAGAATATATAGTTTTTCATCCAAACTACGAAAATTTTCTTTATTCATAATGTCCAGTAAGGATTGACGAGTCACAATCCTCACTCCTGTTGTCCCTTCTGACCCTTAAACAAATAAATATTGTTTTAATTTCAAATAAAACTTCTTTTAGGTACAAATTTCGATTTTTTTACTCTATAACATTTAAAGTACCCCATTTTGGTCATCTGCGGTATTCCGCGGTAAATTTTTTCTTCATTCGTTTACATAAGTGTTAAAGTTTATATGAAAATAATCAAACTTATGGGATCTAGTGTAATACCCAAACAAATCTCCCATTTAAGATACATTTCAAAAAAAAAAAACCTTATTTTAATCGCTATTTTTCCAACGTTGTATGAACACTAAATGAACAATTATTTAAGGTAATATAATTTATTTTTATTGTTACATACCTTTAGTCTCCGAATCCATCTCCATTTTTCACCAGTTAACCGCAGAATATTAATTTTTCACTCACAAAACAAAATCTTTTTGAAAGTAGCAGAGAATAAACACGTACGCAAATTTCAATGATCAAGTTCCGACTAATATTTTTTAGGGTAGGTGCAACATTGGATTTTCCGCAGGCCAGCATATTGTTCGTTGGGGTTTCCTCTACCTCAGGAAGTCGATGAAAAAGTATTTTTTTCAGATTTCATTTCTGAATTTTGGCCGCGTAGATTCTTTAAATACCTGTCTGTGGGGCGTAGTGTTTTTTTATTGATTTTATCTATTTTTATGCATAATTTAAAAAAATCTTCTCTATATACACTACCTGCTTTATTTAAAAACTCTGATCAGTGGAAAAAAAAGAGTTCAGCGGTAGGAAATTTGCGATCAAGCCGTCGCGTCGTCGTCGTCGAGGCAGTTTAACCCATATCGATTGATTGCGAGCTGATCTCTGTAGATTTTAGCCCGCCATGTTGGATCTTATGTCAACTGACAAAGGTTTCGAGTGTACAACAACGGTTTCTGTAATAAATATACTGTTTTTAAGTATTTTTCCCCTCCAATTAGGTGCTCCATTCATATTTTGGTCCATTTTGTAGTGGTTTATCATTTTGATAATAGAAATTTTAAACAAATAAAGCAAAATATTGCATTCCCGTAATCATCGAGGTCTTACAACCATGATGCACCAACTAAATTTATGATAAATATAATGACGTTTTGAAGAAAATATTCAAAGAGAATTTTTAAAGTAGGAACAAAAATTAAAATCAACATAAATTAGTTCATTTTGACCAAAACATAAAGGATTCGTGTGATTTTATAAGGACTTAACAATATTTTGATAATATAAAATAAAAAATTAAAAAATAAGGCCTGGCACCTATTCTGCACCTACTCGAAATCATTCAAATCTGACATAGCGCATCTCGGCTGTAAGCACTCGCGTTGCCGAGCTACTATTTTTTTTGTTTACAAAATTTCGTGTGAAATGTCATCTTCATACATAACAAACGTGGATCAAATATTTTTTTTACAATAAAGTGATCAGTGAATTATATGTAATCTAACGATTAATGATTTTTTTATAAATCAGACGGAAAAAGTTTGCAAAATTTCATACTCCGTTCGCGCAATTTTCGTAAAAATGACCACATAGTTTTTCCTTCACGTATTAATATAAATATAGATATTTTGTTGAAAAGAGTTTTTTTCAGTACTTATTTTGAGTTTTGTTCTTTCAAAAAAGTTTGAATAATTGTTAACCTAGTGCAAAATCGACCGCAACAAAAGACTTTTGTTACGTCCTATTTGAGAGATTAGATTCTTTGTGTGTCAAATTATTGGAATAAATATTTAAACATTTATTGCTGTTGTACATGTTGGGAAAAGTCCTACATAAGCTCACATTGCAATTAACTTTACTTTCTATTTTGAGAATTAATGATTTGTTAATTTTGATCTCATGTCCGGTTCCTGTGGTCTTGAAGTCTAACTCCATCTATTCTTGTGATCAATATTCCTTTGCTAAAATTCCCATATCAATTGTTCTGAAATTTGTCATTTTGATATGGTCAGCGGTCACGCCAAACATTACTATTGACACTAACCTACATAGGTTCTGCGTCTCTCATCATTGAGTACTTCGTCTCTTGAGGATCTTCCTCCTATGTGCTAGTCTTTCTTTTCGTAGCTTAACCTTTGTGTTTAGCAGACGCAGATTTAGAGGCCCGTGATCTTCAACACTGTATACACACATTGCGCCGTGTCCTATCGTTTATTTGGAATATTATTAAATCAGTAGACTAAAACAAAATCTTTAACGAAAGTAAAAAGAAGAATTCTACATGTTTTATAAAAACGTTAGATACCCACCGACAAACTTCTTTGTGAAATAATAAAGTACACAAAAACGGTGGTACCTAAGTCTTGAATAAAAATGTTACTCGTGTAGTCTGAAAGCAGGAACTAATCAACACTTTGAAACTTATCAAATTTGCTACAGACTTTCCTCCCAAATAAAATGTTTATGTAGCCCGTTCATCCCGCTGAAAAATTTAAATTGAAAATCGATTGGAGGGGAGTTCCTGCTTTATTGGTAATATATTCACATCACCGTCTCCTCTGCGAATATTTCCAATTTTTCAAAAGAAAAAATAATATACAAGAGAGAGCCATCGCTCGTACACTTCGTGGCGTGGTGGTGTTAAATGTGTCTCCCCTCCAGGCTGCTACAGTTGCTGTTTTCTTTACGTAATTCCTTGTAACTGAATGGGCATCAGACATTTAAGAGTGCATAAAAAAGAAACTCGAAATGGCTCATGAAAGTTTCCAACCAGTGGGAAGTTCCGGCTGTGTTAGTAAAAGTACAGCAGGAGGCAGATTTTGAATAAATGTTTTGTTTGTCAGTAAAAATGTGCTTTTTTACTGTGCGGTGAACAAGACCTTTGCAAGAATTGATTGACTGGTTAACCATGCTGCAAAAAGTAATAGTTAATTTCTATTTAATATGTTAAGCATGTAACTCAATTAAAACTAAAGAGAACAGTTAAGAAAAGTACAAGATAGAAAATCTGATATAAAAACGTCAGCGTCAATGTATGTTGCAGTGCAACGTACTATTAGTTAGACATAATATTATTTTTATCTCTTTTGCGATAGGTATTTAATAAAAAAAACATGTTTGCGTCAAATTATATTAGAAAGTACCGAGCTCGTTATTAAAAATATTATTATAACTCAAAGTTTTTTTTAATATCAGCTGATATCGGGCCCAGTTTTTTACTTTTTCACATAATAATAAATCTCCCTCGAATTTAATGAAATTTCAACCAAAAGATAATCTGTCCTGTTTGAATACCTGTTGGTGTCTTCTTCTTATTAAAATAAACGCCTGATAATTTTATTTTAGGATCACCGAGCCAGTTTATACGTTTTCTTGTCATATCAATTTAAGCGAAAAATGTAATTATAATTTGAACCAACATTTCTCACTTAATTGTTTCTTTGTGGTTAGACCAAGAGGCATGTTTCTGATAGACTTTCCTCCGATGTGAATAAATAAACA
The DNA here is from genome assembly GCA_963576905.1 of Mystacides longicornis. Classification (NCBI taxonomy): domain Eukaryota; kingdom Metazoa; phylum Arthropoda; class Insecta; order Trichoptera; family Leptoceridae; genus Mystacides; species Mystacides longicornis. Next base: position 18,821,678 of record OY756420.1, on the reverse strand, counting down.
ATAATAAAACAAACGAATTATTGCATATAAAATTTGAAGTGGTTGGTAGGTTAGTGGTTTCAACGCCGACTTTCGCACTGTTTCGTTCGATCCCAGGTGCCGACCATCTTCCTCTTTCAGGAAACAAGCTTCAAGTAGGTTACTGTGAAAGAGTCAAAGAGTGTATTTGTGTTCGATTTCAGTGAACACAGATTCATTTAAAAAAATCCTTCTAATACAAGAAAAATAATTTGTCTTTTTACAGGGTTCTGAGATGTACGAATGCATTTTGACAGCAATATTAAAATCACTTTAGAAAAATAAAAATATAATTTTTATCACATTTTTATTATTTTATTTTATATAAATTTTTATCACAGTATGTCATTTGCAATGACGACTTTTTTATCGATTCGAGAGTTTTTGAAATGATTAAGTTATATTATGGAATAGGGTGATAAATGGCTTAAATGGGATGGTGGCGAGATTGTTTCTTTGTTGCGAAGTCTCCGATGAAATTGATGTTTTGGTATTGAAAGCTTTTTAAGAGACACATAATTGGATTTGCCACTGCAGTTTTTCGCGTTGGATTGAATAATACTTTCTGAAACGATTGCGACATAAACGGTTGGGCAAACTAATTCCAAGAAAGAAAAAAGAGAAGATTTCATAAGAAAAAAGAATACGCCTTGTTTGCTGTCGATATTTTTATGTTGGTGTTGCTCTTTAAATTACTCATGGTACAAGAAAACCAACCACGTACCTAATATCGTCTTAATAACCTACATTTTCATTTGAATTTATCTTGCGTTTGAAGGTTGCATGGAAGGATCTTGTGGCGACCAGTTGCTCCACCTTGGGAGCAAACGTAGATGTGAAGAGTTACCTACTTATAAACATTATTATAATTGTATGAAATATAAGAATTTCTGTGCACCACATGCTTGTAATAATACCCTTATGTATAAATAAACTATTTTTATTACATCTATAGGGCGGATTGGTATTCCAAAATGAAGAAATACGCGGAAACCATTTTAAAAAATGGCAGGTGGCAAAACCGTCGTTTTTATAACTGATAATCATATAATTATTATCACCACCAGCCCTTTACAATACAGAATTAGACATATGCTTCCAATCTAGACTACCATAGCTTCCTGTCGGTAGCCATCCTGTGCCACTGGTGTCTGCTCACTTTCTTTATATCGTCGGAAATCGGGGTTGTGCTCTCCTTGGGTTTTTGACATCGGTTCTCGGTTTCCACTCCAGGGTTGTTTTGGTCCACCAGTCATCTGTAACAGATGACAACTGTTGTCTTTGCTACACGTTCCAGCTCAGCTCCATTTAAGTGATGTCATTTTTTGGACCACGTCTATTACCTTTGTTCTGTATTTTATTACAGATAATGGCAAATAATATTAAAGGCAAAAAGAAAATTATTGTACGACATCATCAAATATTTTTCCAAATGATTTCCCAGCTAATAAAGTAAAATAATAAAAATTTAAGGAAACGCTTTCTCTTTAAAAATGTCTTTCACGGAGTACCTGCTCGTGTCTATAAAGTATAACCATGATACACACATACATCTTAATCGGCTCATAAAAATGTTATAAACCTAATAATTCTCCCGGCAGCAAGGAGAGACAATTCCTTTGTAAGTGGATTATGCATCAGAACTTGATAATAGAAGGGGTATTAAGCGAGAGAATAATGATCCTGACAAAAAAATCCGTGGTATCCCTTAATCCTCGGGATCCTTTCATACTTTTTTTATAAAATGAGAACATTTTAATATTTCCTCTCAGCTTTTTAAAAATATTTTTGGATTACATAGATACTTACCTATGTTTTACCTCAACATAAAACACAACAACTGTAAAAAAATAAAAATGATTTAATGTTTTTAGTAGGTTTAAAATGGCCAATGCTAAGATTACATTTATTTGAATACGTTTTTATATTCTTCTTGTTTTCCTTTTTATTTGGTTTTTGTTATCAGAAACACGAAAACCTTTATCGCCGATAAATAACAGTTTTGGGGCGTTTTTTTTTCACAAGAGAAGGAAATTTAAAAAAAAAATACTTTAATCTCTAAGGTATTTTTCAAAACGTTTTTGAAATTCAACTAAGCTCAAGCTCATGAAAATCCCTTATATTTTCTATTTAAAATAATCGGGTATGATTCCTTGCAAAATTTTAGTAGGTACTTGTTTGATACATTATAAACATAATGTGTTAAGAAACTAATGAGAATTTCTAAAATAATTGACAATCGGCATCACATCGGCTATTTCTACGATGACTAGAGAGAAAGGAAGTGTTTGCTTGTCATGTGGTTCAGTCGCCCTGTAATGCCCCTACCACACGCTCCGTCTTACCTGTGGTCTTGCCTGCGCAAGCCTGGCTTGTCAGGTAAGACAGAGCGTGCGGTGTACTGTTTTACACCAACCACACGCTCCGTCTTACCTGACAAGCCAGGCTTGCGCAGGCAAGACCACAGGTAAGACGGAGCGTGTGGTAGGGGCATAAGTCTTGGCTTCGATATGTTTTCAACCATCTTTCCTACAAAGTTGTCAAATAGGTATATATTATGTAGCTATTCGCTTTTAAAGAATCCTAATAAATAAAAAAAAATCATAAAAACGTGCATAAAAAATGCACCTGCTAGTCGAAAAATAATGTTATGAGTACAGAAAACAGGACAAATTTCAAGTTTGTTTAAAAGTGAACGTTCATTTTGCCGAGGATGCTCAGCAAGGCAGTTGAGGAATAACGAATAAAAATCCTTAATGGAAGATTATAGGTCAGGCAGGCCACCTTTGAGAGTCCAAATATTTGATCATTGTGGGGGCGTTTCTGCATCGGACTTGCATACATCTTTAAACATCTTATCAGGTCATTCTGGAGAAACATGCACTTTGTAACGATTGATAAAATATTTTTTTGGTTTGATCTATCTATTCATGTGTTTTCAATTCGTGAGATTGAGAATTTTTTCATGGCCTACTGTAAGACTGTTGAATCGTCGACTTTTTAAAGCAGGATATTAATTGAAAAACACTAGGTAGGTATATGAAATTTTTCTGGCGGAATGATACATATTTATGTTTAAATAATAAATTCCATTGATGCTTCAAATAGTATGAAAATAATTTGAATAAATACATTACATTTAATAGAGATAAATTTTATGATAGCACCATTTGGGAAGTAGGTATACAATGACCACGACATTGTAAAATAGGGCAAAAGCAGACAAAGAAATTGGATAGATCATCTCAGTTGATGATTGTATGGACCAAACGTGGCAGTTGATAACCGTATTCCACAAGTCAGAAGAGGGAAGGACAGCAGGCAGTCGGTATCCGTGGAGGGGTAACTTTACCAGAACAGATCACATGATATAGAAAAGAAGACTCTTACAATGACTAAAGGCTTTTTTTTTAAATTTAAAAAAAAATCTAGTAACGGTCAGGTCCCTCCTTGCGTGACTACTTTTTAAATCTTACTACAGGATTTTTTTTAGCACTGTTCTCGTTTTCGAGTGATTCGGTTTGTTTTAGGATGTTGCTCCAAAAGATTTGTATTGATATTAATCTACCTCTGTTTGTAGTTATTGGCTCAGTATTAAGTAGCTACCTATCTATTATATCTCCGAAGCGACTGAGGCATGGGTAGTATGACATTATCAAAAGCATTCCCGAGATTTATAGTGTAACGTTGGAATATTATCGATGCAAGAGCCCACAGCGGAGAAGCAATAAACATGGTGATGGATGACTCCCGGGCTGCCTGTTTTAATCTACATATGCATGGGACGATATTTTTTGGACAATTAAGTATTATTGAAAAAAAAAAAACACTGAAATGGTCGCCGGAAATTTTACGAAGGTGTGATTTATGACTAACGAATAGCAACAGTAAATATTTTTTTACAAAAGGGAAATAATTGAAATCAAATTGATTAAATCTTCAAATTTGTTATCGTGAGTAACGTTGTGGAACATTTTAAATATGAAAAACTTTGTATGTTCTACTTTTACATAAAAAGTAGAACATACAAAGTTTTTCATTTTTAAAATTATCAAATTGTTTGTTTGTTTTTATGTCTCTCAACCGAAAGAGATTTTTGTTATAGGTACATACCACATTTCTATTAATTTTGTATACATTGAACTAGCAGCTGTCGTCTGAGAGGTTTTGCATACAATAATGTATTCTTTTTGTTTGATTGTTCTGTAAATCGGTGATATCGGCCCTCAAAGGGTGCCAATTTTACCCCACCACGTTGGAGAATTCGGAAAATTTGACATTTCATGACAAATTTCACATATATGTGAAAAATATTTCGTGTGGAGTAAGAGTATTTCAACGAGAATTCCGAACTCCCGACAATCTTGCCAGTTCTAAGCATAATGAACATGAATTTAGTTGTATTCAATTGCATTAATCGAAACCTTACATTTTACCGGCTCAATGCAGTATTGTTCTATTATTTCAGATTGTTCAGAAGTAGTCATGGCCGCTTCAGCTTCCACCACAAGGTATCGATAGGTGCTGGTCATGGCGATGAATGAAAACATAGACAACGCCGATTCCGACCGGTGCCGATCGACGCAAAGAATGTTGTCTATGGTTTCAATGCATTTAAACGGGCATGCCGGAAAGCGGGTTCCTGATTTTGCTGTGCGTATCCCCATTCAAATGCATAGAAATATCCTTTGGATTGCGTTCGGAATCGGCGTGTTAAGTATTCCGAATGACACTTGGACGAGGAGAGCGCTGTTCTTCCTCCCATCAGAGTTCCCAAGGCTAGGCAGACCCTTTCACACTGTGTTCCACTCCTTTTTATTTGGACATGGTGTAGGACAAGGTCATCATAACTGCTCAAGGTTGAGCAAAGTGGAGAGCTCTTGTTGTCTGCCTATGGCCCAAGTGGGTTCTTGAAGGAATTGTATTGATTGTAAATTAAAAGATGTGAATGAAATTGCCACTAACAGTTTGTTGTAGATTAATAGAAGTTACAATAAAGTTTAACTAATATTATTATTTACATACGGAATAAGGAGAAGGAAAATACATTTCGAAAATATAAGTGTCTGTTTATTTTTGAATTAACCAAGTTAAATAGGGAAAAAGATATACGTTATCTTTATGTAATGCCAAATTAAATGTCATGGGAAAATTAATACATTTCGGTCGCGTTGGTTTAACGAAAATACGATAGAGTTTGTATCTACGTGGGGTGGGAGAAAGTAGGAAGTAGTATACTGGAAAAAAGCTTTCTCGTTGTATTAAAGTTGGATTCTTAGAATATTACCTTCAACGACAATAATAATAATATTATTATAATTTTGTTAAGGTGGCCGAAAATATAACTAATAGTTTGATAATGTTATTTTTTTTTTTGTTATGATGTGTTTTTTTGTTAGTCTTTTTTTACTTCTTACATTGTCTTCAATTTCAGTTTTTAATTTTTTTTATTAATATCTGATTTTTATGGGATGTTGTTTTTTTACTGAACTGCTTTATTTAAGAACTAATATCAATGGAAAAAATAGCTCAGCGATAGAAAATATTACGACCTGTCATCGAGATAGTTTAACGCATATAGCTTGATTGTGAGCTGATCTCTGATCATTTCAACCCGCCATATTGGATTTAACGTCAACTGACAGTTGCTTCGAGTATACAAGAACGCTTCCTGTAATAAATACACTGTATTTAAGTTTTTTCCCCGTCCAAATATGTGCTCGTTTCATATTTTGGTTCATTGTATTTTGGTTTAAGATAATAGTCAATTTAAACAAATAAAGCAACTATGCATTTTCGTAATCATTCGAGGGCTTGCAACCATGATACATACATACATATATTCTCCCTTTAAGGCCCCCCGCACACCGCAAGCTAGCCCGGAGGAGACCAATCCGCAGCATACCCGACCCGCACGAAACCGACCTCCTAGCTCGATCGAAGCAATCAAACCAAAAAGCCGACCCCGGACAAATCAACCATGATAGATCAACTAAAATTATTATAAGAAATATAATGACGCTTTGAAGAAAATATCCAAAGACTACTTTTTAATTAGGTACAAATATTAAAATTGAAGTGATCAAATATGAATTAGTTTATTTTGACTGAAACATGGTTTCATATTATGATTTTGATATAAAATAAATAATTAAAAAATAAGGTACCTACCTATTCTGTATCAATACCTTATCCGAAATCATTCAAATCTGACATAGCGCATCATGGTTGTTATCACTCGCGTTGCCCGGCTACTATTTTGTTTGTTTACAAAATTTTGTGTGAAATGTCATCTTCTTACATAACAAACGCGGATCAAATATTTTTTTATAAATTAAGTAAAAACTAATCAATTAATTATACGCAATTTTACGATTAACGATTTTTTTATAAAATAAGACGGTTGAGATCAGTTGTTTTATATAAACCATGATCCGTCCGGTGTTGACGTATTTTTCGATAGACTCGATAAGGAAAGGCTGGATTTGTTTGAATGGAAGATGTTTTGGCGCATATATAATATAGACCAATTAATGATTCAATATTAAATTGTACAAAGACGTCACATTTTTTTTAAGACAAATTGACTCCGCTGGCTGGGCCACATAGGGGTACCTATAGAGAAACCAAAGCTAAGGTGGTTGGACAAGGACCTACGAGTCTTCGTATACAAAGATTATGGATAAATAAAAAATTAACTTTTAGTCAAAGTCAAAGTAATTAATGATTTTGGTAGGATAATTTTGTAAACAACTATGTCATTTAGATTGTTTACATATCAATCAAAACAAATATAATGATAATTAGTAATTTTAACCCGATACTTGAAATGTAAACGACATTATCATACATAAGTTCATTTCGATTAATTAATTAGGTTATTAACTCATTAACCGACTACCTACCTTATAACGCCACAGCCGTTCCCCCACACATGGGTAAAGCAGTAAAATTGACACCGAGCTCAAAGCTAGCTAGACGGTGGAGATTAATCTCGAAGAAAGCAGCCAAGTAGAAGGGAGCAGATATAGCGATACGTTCCTATTTTACGCACTTCACTTACTGCGTTAATAATATTTTTTCTGTGAAATCATTTTTATCTCGTTTCATCGATCGGAATATTATTACTTCCCTTTTGTTGGTTCGATTTAATCACATTTGCGGGTGATTTGCTGTTCGACTCTCGCCTAGTTTTATTATTTCACACGTTTTTCTAACTCTGATTCATTGCGTACTATTCACTGAATATTTTAAAATTTCCCCGATCCCAATTCACATTCCATTATCTTAATTTGTCACTCCCATCGGCGAGATTGCAGCTTGCAAATATGCAGCATTCGGTACCAAAAACAATTGCGAAAATTTCGAGCTGTATAAGTTCTTCATCGTAGCTTTTTTCTAACAAGAATAACCTAAATTATGAGTTTATTCTTTTGAACACGGTAAATATTCTCCTTTAACCTGTGATGAAAACGTCTGCATTATTGAGAATATTGTTTGTGAAGTGATTTTTTCAATACGCAGGTGCTAAGCAGATATTCTCGTCATTGCACAATATTAATAGGTAACTATTGCTCATTTTGTATATCTCTTCCCTTGGATGTTTTATTATTAATAACAATGGGTTACGATGGATGAAATCGCTTTCGAAATGAAATAATATCAGCTTTTAATGAAGAGGTAAAAAAATAATAATATAAAGGGAAGTGTTCGACCCTTCTCACACAATCTAGACGGTTGATTTTTACTCTTCAATTCTGATCTTCCCAAAGTGTTATTTTAAATCTCGAAATGGTGAATATTAGATAAACCCATTTCATAAATCTCTTTATACGTCAGATTTTCATCTTTTCAATACGAAGTGGTTTAAAAGAAATAAATGGAATAAAGCTTTACTTCCTATGGACGACATAGCAGGCCTAGATGTATAACTATTTTAAAATTTAATAACTTCTGCACAAATCATTCTTATTCTTTATTGTTTCTTTAGTTATCAATCGATTTAACGAACAAAAAACCGTCATATAAGCTGCATAGTAACTTAAAAAAATGGTTTCATTATACATTTTTTGTCATTTTTTATGACAAAGATAAATAAAAAAATGTAACTAGGTAGCTTGTCATTATTATGTAAACACAATGCATTACGAGTATTTTGATGATGATATGATATGTCTTATCAAAAATAAATAACACAATAGCTATCAAGAATTAGTAGAGTATAAGAAAATACTCGTTCTAACACTCCTAACAGGAGCTCATCTTTTATATTCTTTACTTCAAAAATGTAGTAATTTAAAATATAAGAAACTAATTATTCGACTAGAGTTCTTTTATGTTTGAAAATATCCGTGAAGTTCCGATAACCACGGTCTATTTCTTCTAAATTATTATTCTCGAGATGTCGATAACTTGTCGGTTGTCACCGTTCTGTGGCTTTTTCATGATTACAAACTTTCATTTAAATCAATTCTCTCATTGTCATATCGGGGCGCAATCTGGGCAGGTGGCGACCCGCCCCCATCTTTATTGGTTCTCCCTTCATTTCGATGATAATGACATTGGCGCGATTGGTTCATCCACGATTTTAGCCTCTTTATTTTCATCACGAAAAATAATGTCTCTCAGAATATTTATACCAATACAACTTTAATTTAAAATATTACAATCATCCATAAGTTGGAATATAATAATAACGATAAACACTTTATTGGTAAAAATATAAATAATAATAAACGAAAATCTCTATAACATAAAAGAATATCTTTAACATAAAAAAGTCGGGAATGCTAGTTTTTAATCCAACTGTCGATTTGTTGAAGAGAAATTATTTCTCCGAGACAGATCGGTAGTATCAAGCCAAGATACGTGAGATTTGTATGGACAGGTCTAGATTTTAAATGGTTTTTTAAACTTTGACGACCAAAAACACCAACATAGAGGCTTCGCAGCATATGTTCCATCTATGGATTTACTCAGAATTCGGAGGAGAACATTTCGTGTGTCTGTGTGTCCCCTTATAACTTTTGATTCGCTTGATGCACAGATCCGTAAATTTCAGAAAATTTTGAATACTTTAAGCCTACAAAACTTGTATACTCAGAATTTTGAAATTTTGAACTCAGGGGTAATCAACCTTTGAATTTTTAATTAATTTTTTCATATAGCTCGAAAACTATAAAAGCTAGAACCCATAAATGTGTATGTATATAGAAAAATACAATATATAAAATACAAATTAAATTTAATGAAAAAGTTCCAAGATTTATCAAATTTTTTTTTTAAGAACAATATTTTTTACGACAAATTTACGAGTTTGAGTGTCTATATTTCAGAATTTAATAAAAACTAGCTTTCCCGACAGGCGTTATCTTGTGGTTCTAGCCCGAAGTGGCCCGTTAATATGTACATAATGTGCAATGCGCCCCCGTAAATCAATACAAAATTAATTCGATTGAGTTAAGCTAATAAAATAATAACATTAAACTATTTCTGAAACATCCATATTTCATTCGTATTCAAAGCTCTGGTGGAAAGAACTTGAGAATTATGCGCTCGCGCACACATCCTACCTCACCTATTACCAACACGAATGTGCCCGATAATATTGATGACTTTGTATGAAAATTTTCTAACGCTCGAATCGGTGTGGTGGAGTAAGTGGGATGGGTTACTCTAGGAGCGTATGCGAGAATGAGAGGGAACTACCCGTGATGGCGTGGGCGCGTCATAGGTAACCGTTCCATACAAACTTAAATATTGTATTTTACATCATTTTTTATCCAGTTTTTAAACATTTTATTAGTTATTCTGTTATCCGGAGCGGAGAAGAATCCAATTAATCAAACATCAGAAGATTCTGTTGAGCCGATCTCGAGTTATAAGTGTCGCACTAACCCGACATTAATTTATATTAGAGATATCGAAAAACGCCAAAACACACCAACTAGATAATTTAATTTTCTATAAAAAATGTATGCAATATAGCAGTACATCTCAAACTTTTCTTAACAATTTTTGTAATTGTATGGTTTCAAAAAAATGCTAAGGGATAGGTACCGCTTGGCTCATTGAATTCTTAGAGATACTTATTTTTTTTTTTTTTTTTATTGTGATGCATAACTATTGTATTTTTTCTTCTTCTGTTTTGTAAATTGTATGTAAAAGCAACCATTGGTTGCGTAGATTTCAAATAAATAAATAAATAAATAAATAAATTTCACCCATACTCACACTCTTTGTAAACAAAAGTACACCTGGAACCTCCATCACAATACAAACACCTACACACCAACATTCCTGATTTCTCAAATTACTTGTGATATTTTAACCTTTAAAATCAATGTATTGTACCATTTTTATAAATTTATCAGTTAGTTCGTAAATCTTTGTTGGTATCACTATTATTATATTATATTACCCAACCCTTAAAAAATCAATTGTCCATTGAAGGTCTTGACCCTTTGTTTAAATTTCTTGTGTTTTATCCAGATGTTAGATTCCTTTTTTAAAAATAAAAATAAAATAATAGTTGTTAGTCTAATAAACTCTCCGCTGACGATGGTCGCATAGTCTACCGAAAATATATTTCGGAAAAAAAAATAAAATATAAAAATAAAAGTTTGTTTTATTTATAAACATTTATAATGTCTTAGTATTACAAAGTTGAAAATAATGTGTTTGAAGAATTATTATGTTCAATAAGACTAAATCCAAAGCGTGAATATCGGACTCACAAAATTGCCTTAGAGGATATGGGCTCTATCACCTAAAACAAGCAAACAATTCCTATCTAAAACTCTAATGAATTATACAGTTCTTTTATGGATTAAATTTCAGCGATAAAAACATTTTCTGCCCTTAATAAAAAAATCTGTGTATTTAATTTCCATTTATAGCTTCATCCTCAGTTAATATAATTAACATCGATCAATTTCGCTAAACGTTTGGTCACCATAAAACAACCATGTACCAGAACGTAATAGTATATTTACGAGCGTATTGATCAAATATCTGTAGGACATAAAGAGAGTTTTATGTGTCGTCATAAAAATCGAAAAAAGTAATTAACGATGTACCCGCGCCATCTTTGTATACGCAGTACTAAAATGTGTATCGTAATTTATATTCTATCAGTCTACACGAAGAGAAATATTACCTAGGAGTCACCCAGATAGAACCTTCTAGAAACACCTTAATAAATTCTTTAGAGCATTCTACATACATGCAGGTACATACATTAACAGCTCATATAATTTGTATTGAATACAGACAGTAAAAATTCGAAATATATCTCAATATTGGGATCGATTAAATTGACACTAATACTTCAGCTATGGGATTTCAAACGGAACTATCGTAATAACATTCGTCATTATTGACACTCTCATACCGTGTTCCACTCTTTCAAATCAGAGCTGGGGGTTTTGTTCATGGTTTTGGAGTAGGTCATAAACATTGCGCAATGGAGAGCTCTTGTTGCCTCTTCATGGGATATTTTAAGGGAGATTTTATAGATTAATTATTGAATATGTGTAGGTTAAATAATTTCGGAATCAATAAACTTTGATTACATAATCGTTATTTGTTGATCCTTCATTGGTCCACTTATTGTTATTATACCTGTTTCTTATTATATTATCGTTATTTGTTGATCCTTCATTGGTCCACTTATTGTTATTAGGTATACCTGTTCCTGATTATATTATTGTTATTTGTTTATCCTTCGTTGGTCCACTTATTGTTATTATACATGTTCCTGATTATATTATCGTTATTTTTGTTGATCCTTCATTGGTCCACTTATTGTTATTATACCTGTTTAATATTTATGTATTATCAATGACTGTTTGTTAACCTGAATAAAAAAAATAAATAAAAATAATATACTTACGGTATGTGTAGCCAGGTTCTGTACTGGGTTTGACGCATGTTCGGTCAGGGTTTTTCTTTCGTTTGTTGCTTGAAAATTCTATTCGGTGTTGACATCCTATGTACGCCAGCTTTACTGAGCATTTTAGAGAAAAAAATAGTAGTAGTTATAATGTTTTATATGCCAATAATACAAAAATATGATGAAATCAAAGTATGAAAAAGTAAACGGACTTTCTAAACTGTGGTGCATTGCTGTTTGCTCACTTAAAGTATGAGACATGTGAGAAACCATTTCATATTACAACAAAAGAGTGAAGCGGGAAGGGTCGATAGTCGTAATGGATCGAGTGCAGGTTGTGTTGGCTTGCACTTAATCGGTTTCTCTTTTTGTCATCGTTTTCTACAAATCCTCTTATAAACGAGTGCATAAATGTGCTGTATAGTATAAAAAAAACACGTAAACCGTCACATAAGTATGTAGATATCTTAACCTAAACTGACTTTGAGTTAGGTGTGTAATACTAATTTATGAAAAACAATTTCTTTTTTCTTAAAGCTTGTGAATTATAAAAGAATTGTTAATTTCAAAGCATCTTCAATAAAAAATATGGCTTTAATTATGTTTGTTCTAATAGTCTAGGAACACGGCATGGGGTTGCAAATCTGCAATTGTTTAATCTTGGCAATATTTTGACAAACTAATTAACGACTATCTCTCCAACGCGTTCGAGTTTTTGTAGTTTCTTGTGGAGCTACGAAATAGTTCAGGCAATGTCGTGATAATGAGGTTGCCTAGCTCATTCATACACACATTCTCCGTTTACTTAACACTTAGGGGCAAACGGAGACAATAAGAGCTCTCCAGGCGCTCTATTTGCGCAATATTTATGACCTCCTCACACACCATGTCCAAATTCTTCAGCTCTGCTTCAATGGAGCGGAATACAGTATGAGAGGGTCTTCCTCGTCTTGGGATCCTGATGGGTTGTCTAATACTGCGGTCGAATTTGACACCCTGTCGGCGAAGATTCTATCTGGTAAAAAAAATCGAGAAAGTTCGTGATACCACACAGTGTATAATATAAATAACCATGCATACCCTGAATTTTATTTCAAAGATGAATTCTCTCCCCAATTTCATTATTTTAATCAAACACATACGCACATAACATATATTTCTATGAAACATTCGCACGGAATTACCTACTTACTATGCACATATATATTAGGTATTAGCTCTTCTCGTCTAGCATGCTGCCGTGGTGCGAGGTCTTAAGGCAGTTTTTCAAAAACATCATAGAGATATGTTTGTTAATAAGACTTCAAACCTATTGTTCAAACAAGCTGTTCTTGTATTTTGTGTGTTTGATAAAAAATGAAATTTGTTTCAAAATATAAGAAAGCAAAAGCAACTACACACCTGTATTTTTTTAAATAAATATTAACATATTTCTATTTCAGGCCTGTATGATTTTTTATATTTTACTCGTATGAAATGAGTTTGTGTGGGTATTATTTTCGTGTTTCTAATATGTTTGTAACTAACAACACACAGCAACGTACTTAAGTTATGAAGTTAATAAATTGTAAACGGGGCCTACGAATATTTTCAATTGTGACAAAAAAATTAAATTGAGAGCTGGATAAATGGAAACAAAAAACATTATAAGTAGGTACTTAACGCCTTTTGAATTAAACAGTTTGATCAAATCTCAAGAAAAGCTCAACCTTCCTCGCCCACCCTTAAAACATGCTTTATATCACCAGAACCTCAGGGAGAGCTTGAGTCTATTCCTTGTTTAAACTGCATCTTTACCTGAGCTTTCTGGAGTATTTTCACTGGTAATTAGGCACATTTTTATAGTAGTGTCTCAAAATGACGTGTATCTACGTTTTTGAAAACCTCGTTGTACAATAATTATCTAAAACGCAATTTGATGAAACATTTAGGATGGAACAAAGTCGAAGTCCTCGAAGGATTATGTAAAATAATATGAGTTGGAAATTTATAATGTCCTCGTTTTCGTGGGATGATAGGTGAGTGGTAGTGCCGCAGCGGGGACAGGCGGCTACTAAGCGGCACTCGAGGCCGTCGATAGTGATGAACGAGCCGCTCGAAATGTGATTCGGTGTCACTTTTGTCACACACTTTACGACCGCATATGGGGACCATGCTCTTATTATAATTTGTTACCATCGGTTTTATGGTTTGAATATGAAAATTACCGGGACCCTCGAGCCAGTGGTGTACCCTATAAACTTTGCATCTTACACTTTGGATTAGTTTTCAATCGATTTATGCGCGTGTATCGCTATATTTTCCAAGGTATTATGTTAACTTTCAGATACACAGAATTAATAACCAACTTCTGCTTGGTTTAGTTCACACTAGTCAAGTATTTTAGTCGTTGCGAGTTATTCAGTGACAAACCATATCTGAATAATTCAAATTTAGTCGAGTAGATAAACCGACTGTTGAGTCGAATCGATTCATTTTCATCTATTTTTTTTTGTGAAAAGCGCCCTCCACAATGTGTCACTGGCCACAGGCTCACTTGTCTTTGCTCACTCAATGTGAACACAAACACTCTCATTGACTTCTTCACAGTAAGCTACTTAAAGCTTGTTTGAAACAGGAAGATGGTTGGAACCTGGGATTGAACCCCAGATCTCAAGGACGAAACAGTACCATTGCCAGCGTCCTAGGCCACCAACCACTTCTTGTTAGTCGAGTTCATTAGTTGCAACATAAATAGCGTTTTTGTAGAGTGAAACAATAAAATATAACTTGGTTATTTCATCAACGCAAAACAATGATATACAGTATAAAGAGATCGAGATTCCTACATTGTGGTGATGACTGTTTTATCTACTTGACCTAGTGTGAACTAGGATTTAAATATACAAACTAACAACTAAACGCCACGTGACTTGCATAATATTATTATTACAAAATGTGTGAGAGATCAGAAACTTGCCGCACGCCATGACGCTGCCAACATTTAGGTTCGGAAAGTTTAGTTCAAATTGTATTAATGTAACGAAATTATATTGATCAATTATCTCATTATGTGACAGTGCTATACGAGCTGCCCCTGACTTATTTTAAAGTCGGCGTCTTCGCATTTTATGGTCGCGTTACATTACATTATATTATCACGGGCATTGATTTCGCATTAGACCCAGTATTTTAATAATAATATCGAATATTCCCGTAATAAAAATATAAAATAAAATACATACTTTCTCCATGAAGATAGCTTTTCGGAGTTTTTGATGTTTACCCGGGGTCATTATTTTTTAGAATAGGTATTTGAGAAAATAGCTACTTTCTCTGTGTGTAGTTTAGCAATAGTTATTTAAACTGATCCTTATACATTAATACATTCGTGGGTATGTTGGTAAATTTGAATTTGACATTCCTCTTAAATCGAACGATATAACGGACTAAAGGCCGAACTCAGTAGCCTAATGAAAAAGGCGTTGACTTCATAAAGATGTCCCGGATTTGATTCCCGGTTGAGATAAACATTTTCTGTTTTTTATTCACTTGAAATTTTTACTCGATTTGGAATCCTTTCTCAGATTGGACGGGACCGGTGCATCAAGGATTAAACATTTAGTTCCTTCGGCTATACTGACGCCAAGGTATGTAGGTATAGAAGATAATTATTTATTTTAAGACTCTGTATTGTATTATGTAGTTGTTAAAATTATCAGTTGTTATGATATTCCTATCGTAATCTATTGGAACATTTAGGCAACTGAATTGATATGAAATGTATTAATAATCCATATGTACCATAATATTATTCATTAAAGTAGAGAATCTTTGGTAATTGGGAATACCTATTCTTTTGAGAAATATACACGTATGTTCTTACATGCACAAAACTACACACACCCTCACACACACACACACACACCCTTTTACACCCCACTCAGGGGCATAGGGAGGCAACAAGAGCTCTCCATTGCGCTCGATCTTGCGCAATGTTTATGACCTCCCACACCATGTCCATGTCCCTCAGCTCTGCTTCGAAGGAGCGGAACACAGTGTGAGAGGGTCTCCCTCGTCTTTGGGACACTGATGGGAGGAAGAACAGCGCTCTCCTCGGCCAACTGTCATTCGGCATCCTTAACACATGTCCTAGCCAAGTCCATCTCCTCCCCACATTGGTAGAGGTGATAGGCTCACGCTGGGTGCGCCAGCGTGTAGCGTCGTTCGTGATGCGATGGTACCATCTTACGCCCAGAATTCTCCTTAGGCACATCATTTCAAAAGCTGAGACTTTTTGTGCCTGGGCTTTGGTCAGGTGCCAGGACTCACACCCATAGAGGAGAATAGGCAACACACACGCATCAAACAGTTTACATTTCGTCTCGACACTAAGCGCCGACGCTTTCCAAATCTTGGTCATGTTGTTAAAGGCGACACTTGCCATACCAATACGTATCGGGAGCTCAGCCCCGAGGTCACCAGAGGTGGTAATGGTTGCTCCCAGGTACTTAAACTTATCCACCCGGGAGACCTGGTGACCGTCGATGGTTATCGGTAGCTGTTTATCGGGGCAGGCATTACTTGCCATTAGCTCTGTCTTACTGGCATTGACTCGAAGGCCAAGGCGTGCTGTTTCGTCGCAGAGTCCTGAAACACTGCGCTGTGATTCCTCCACAAAACTACACCAGTTGAAAATTTTCAGACGTAATTCTTTCAAAGGGCTTATGAGACGACATAAGAACAACATACATCAATTTCGAAACAATTGAAAATTGTGTTATTTTAATGCGTTTGTTCTGGTCGCAAGCAGGTGGACATTATAAATTAGTGCCTACTTTGTGTAATAGGTTAATGAACCATAAAACAATATGATGCCATTCGGTGGATAAGTGAAACAATTAGTTATTCCAATAAAGCTACCTCATTCAATCCATAACAATGACCACAAATGACTTATCACACTCAGCGACCATTCATTGTTCATTATTATACCTACGTGTATTGGCGGGTAATAAATCGAGAATTGTGTTGTTAATATAATTCAATAGCTACAATACAACACAATATTGTGAGAATAGTATCATATTTGCTCGCAACCTTTAAAATTTGCCTCGGGTGCCACGGCTCGCGAGCAGAAAGTCTGTATTATAGAAAGTATGTAGAAAGTCTGAGCGTGGTTCGCGAGCTGTGCTCGCTCTGTCTGGACACGGCTATTCACGTATAATTATATTGGAATGTCTTGGGTTCGGTCCCCGATGCTGGCCATCTTCTCTTTCACAACAAAACCTTTTTTTTCTGCGAAATATGTCAGTGTATTTTCCTTCATTTTCGGTGAGCTCAGTTTCATTTTTGTATTGCCTCAAGACTTTATTATAGTTGACCAAAAGTAGTGTTTT
The DNA here is from genome assembly GCA_963576905.1 of Mystacides longicornis. Lineage (NCBI taxonomy): Eukaryota > Metazoa > Arthropoda > Insecta > Trichoptera > Leptoceridae > Mystacides > Mystacides longicornis. The sequence goes on along the minus strand of OY756420.1, from coordinate 18,804,389 downwards.
TTCCCATAAACACATATGGTTATACAAATAGCTCTTTATAGGAAAAAATCTATTAGGCATATAGATACGATACTTCTTCATGTATCTGATGTTCGTGCTAACACTCCAATAAAATATTTTGCTCTCTTAGCGTGTCCCTATTTTACATAGGTACGAATACTAGCTTTCCCGACAGACGTTGTCCTGTGGTCTAGCTATGAATATTGAAAAAGAATTTAAAAGAATGATAAAAATGAATTTTAACCAATATCATTCCGACCGATGCATCTGTTTTAAATCGCATAGTTTCCATCCGAATTCTGTAAATCGTACCAACTTTTAAACAACTGACAATTTGATTTAAAAATTAGATTTATTCAATTTTTGCGTTTTAATTTATTAAAAAATGCGCTTCAACGTTAACAAATTAGAAAAAAACTTTCCATCAAAAATCTGCGTGTATCAATATTTTTATTGTGTTTCTATAGAATTTTTTACAGATGGCGTTGTTGTATCGAAAATCATTCCATTCTAACTTTAATATTATATTTTATATTATGTGTTATCCATTTTTAGATTTTTTATTAGTTATTTTGTTATCCGGAGCGGAGAAAAAACCAATGAATCAAAAATGATAAAAATCTGTTCAGCCTATATCGAATTATTCGTGTTCGCACTAACCCGACTTTCTTTTATATCTTTAGATTCACGCGGCACAAAAGTATTCCAGTGGCTGATAAGTGTTGCTCATAATGTCCTCACACGTCACTAATGCACGTCACATACACATACACACACACATCACTTCACATTACATACATTAGGGTATGTGCGTGCCAGCTGAAATATTATAATGGTTGTACAAGAAGTATCTTACACGTGGGGTAGCTATGGCATATTTCAGTAATGGCATCCTACCAGGTCGCACTCTCTAAATTATTTCACATTTTAGCAAGCACCGACGAAATCATAGACGAGCGAGCCATCCATATTGAATCATCGGTGGTGGGAAGGTTTCATATAAGTGCCTATTTTTTTGTACGGCCATTCAATGTCTTTTTTCTTATTTATTACATTTTTGTATCCTTTCAAGTCTCGGGTCCAGTCGATTTTTATAGTAGTGTCCCGTAAAGATCTGTTTCACTATATGCTAGGGTCTTACCTCAGTCGTATAAACCTCGAATTTAACTTTACCTATATTTTGTCTGCTTGTAACCCTTCGTAACTTTGAACTGGACTGATTTTTAAGTAGGTATTAAAGAACTGATGGGTCTGTAAAGTACTGTAATAGGTCTGAATTTTGACAGGATAACACCATACGTCATAAGGAATAAAGTACGTTTATTTTAAATAGCTTATATTTCACCTTTTCATGTTATCTGCTATCTAATTTTGGGATTATTTTTTTATGGTCTCCGTTTTCGATTTCCGTTGCCGCGATTTTATTTTAGAATCAAATATCACTAAAGCTTCGCTAGGAATTTCAAAGAAAGAGTACAAGTTATGAAGATATATCAGTGGGGCTAGTACGAGTTTAATCAAAAGCTATTTGCACGGTAATAAGCGCTTATTATCGTACAAATAGTGTTTGAAAATCAAACGATCGAATCATTCATCATTTTTATATGGAAATTTTTCCAAACTCTTTCGATGATCGTTTCGATATTCGATCATCGAAAACTTACTAGTGGTACAACTGTTGACATTTCTCTGGTTAAATCATAATATAGGATTTACTATGAAAATTAATAACTAGGTAATTAATTGCTGTGTTTTTGATATTTTTCATAATTTTCAAATTTTAATAAAATAATGATTAAATTTACGTATGGTTGACGGTTGACGATCAATGCAAACATAGTTGGCTTCGCGAGACTTGATTTACATTTGAATGACGTTCACTATTAGCATCATTGATTCAGTCCTCGCGAATACCGTCATATTCGACGTTTGGAGCAATGATGCAGGTACAATGAATCGATGTTACAACAAAAATACGGCATGGTATTAAAAAAAAGTCCTTCAATTTTCAAACAAACTACCTATCAATAAATACCATTAAATTTGTTATTTCTCATGAATGTAGAAACAAACAGTTTTCAATTATTCTTACCCACTCTTTCAATAACCGACATTACTCCTGTGCTTATTCATATTTTCGTTGTATAATGCTTCTACGAAGAAAGTTATGACTTTGCTTCAAGGCGTTGACTTCAGACAAATAGGTACCTGGCTTGATTCCTGTTCGGGTCAGAATATGTCGAAGCGAAAATTTCTCCCCATAGATGTCCTATTTCAGATTGGACGGGACTGGTTACCTAAAAAAATTACTCAGGCATTGAGTTCCGCAGGCTGTACTGACAATTTTTTGTGTAAAAGATTCATTACAGGCGTTCTATTAAAACCACTTTTTACCTTTTTGATTTTTTTTTGTTAAGTATGTTTTTTTTATTGATTATTGCTGGTATTTTGATGATCTGCATTGATGTCATTGTTTTTTAGGCTCCATTGATTGACTATAACTTTTATTATTGTGTTAAATGTAGATATCTAATTTTATTGCTCTTCAACCTCCCCTCCAAGACAGACATTGCCTAGTGGAGGGAGTCACTAAATTGTATTTTTAATCATTGTGTTGTTTTTATTGAATAAAGTTATTATTATTTTTTATTGCAATATGTTCGTTAAATAACAATGTTCGTATCATCTACAACCTAAGCCTACCTACTTCTTTTCAAGTCAAACACAACCACAAAATATAAAGATCCTTTTTATGACACACCTGACAGGCCATGGAATGCTGCATCGGAAAAAGAAATTGTTGGTTTTATCTATTTTCCTCCAAATAATTTCATATTTTCTCACATTTCAGGATACCTATCCGAAAATATTTTGAAACTAGTACTTGTTAAATCGAAGGGGATTCTAAGCATTCTTGTATAAATCCACAGTTTGAATGTCTCTGAGCGTTGTCGACTTTCAGTGTCCACGTTTTCACGCCGTATAATAAGACGGATCACACGTAACACTCGACGAACCTTTATCTGAGTTCTAGATTGAGTTTATCGTTAAAGAATAAAGGTGGGATAATAAATATCAAATTTATATACGAGTACCCGCTAGTTTGGTGATGATGATACGAATCCCTACATATTATGTATTCTGTGGTATGAATGTAAGTATGAGTGGGTAGGGTCGGTTCAGCTAGTTATACAAATATGTGGGGCAGGTCTGCTGGATGTAGGCAAATGCTTGTTATTATCTCTTAATATGAAGAGTAATGTCGATGGCAGCTACCTTATCACGGATATTACACGTCGCGACACTCCGCGCCGGATATGTCCGACAAGAGCCAATGTCACTAATGCAGCCGTATAACATCCCGGTAGGTATAGGTACTTAACCCTGGTACGTTTAGAGGTGATGCACTCGTTTTGCTTCTCAATCATCATCACCTGACTTCTATTTTTACAGCTTCTTTTTTAATGTTTTTTTGTACAAATTGTTACAGTCATATTTTATTTTCTAAATAAAAAAGGATAAGTAGTGACAGCTTGGAAAAATGTTGAACCAACTAATCGACTAAAATCTTTCAATTTCATATCTGAGACTTTTTCCTTATTTCCTTTCACCTGAGTGCTTCAGTAAAATTTTGATTTAGGGTTTTATTTTTCGTTGTAGAGTATGTGAGTATATCAATTTATACAAAAGCTCAATTATTCTAAAGCAGAAAAGACGAATTTTATACGGTTATTTATACTTAAGAGTATGAGTTTAGCAAACGATATTTAAAAAGAAGAAAAGCTTTTGAAATCATTACCACTGACGGAAATCTGCGTACGAAAGTCGTCGACTGATAGGCTACCAACCACTTCACATTTGTACGGTTGTTAATAATTTATAACGGACTTTATCTATATTATTAACATTTGCCTATCTGGTAAGTTGCAAGAGTATGTACCTATTGATATTCGAATTTCCTCAAACCCTCATAACTTGTGAAAGTAGATAATTATGTATAATTAAATTGCTGCAGTAATCCGTTTAACAAATTTTTACTATAGCGTACTTTGCATTACTTTAACTACTCCATAAGAGTCCATTTGATGCTAAGCTTTGCTTGATTTCATGAATGAGCTGACTTCACAACTTTGTAAAGCGTTTGACGGTAGTGGCTGTAAATGATTAGTGTGCATACATACATACGTTTGTAATGAGATTTGTAGATGGAATCAACCAACCTACTACATATTATTATTTCAGTTACGTAAAATAGGGGCCGATTATAGCTGTGTGCGTTCCAAAGCTGACGATTATACAGTTAGGTCATTAGTTTGTTTACTAACGACTGCGCGAGTTAAATTGCTACAAAGTCTTTACAATAAACTCAACTTTGTTACTGGATAGTTATTAAACTTCAAGTTTCGACAACTGCCGGACACTTCTCTCTCAAACTACAAAATAGTTATTTGGAATATTAAAATAGAAAGTATACTATTAAACTTACTGAAATGAAATAGGGTTTGATAAAAATATATGTAATTTTATTTTTATAGCACTGCACTGTAATTGTTATTAGAAAATACATTTATGTAAATCTTCTTCTTTATTAGCATATTTTCGTACATTGCTGAAAATAGGCCTCCCCCTCATATTATAATTATCTCTCTCCTGAGCCTCCTTCATCCGGCACGAATCTAAGCCAGGACCTCTTGATCTGAAGTCCAAGTCTACTAGGCTACTGGGGTCAGTGGGGTACTTTCATAAAATCAATGCTTCCGACAGTGAATCTATATTGCGGCTACACCACATAGTTTTAAGAATTCTGTTCTCAGTGTACTACTCCATAATGAGTGATCTGTTTAACAATTTTACAATTCTATAGGTTAAGTTATTATTATCAATTTTGTATTGAGAAATTTTACTTTTATTTAATTTTAGACTATTATTATTATTTTTTTCAAAGATTTGAGAATTCTTGGATGAACCATTGTTATTAATATGTGCACACATTTAAGCGGGACATTACATGTATCACTTCATTTGTATGTCTTTTTATAGCCTAGATGTATATGTTTTGTCTGTTTGTTGTGCTATGAAATAAATAAATAAATAAATGGTTGTTTCATTTTTTTAGCATTTGCTGTCACTGGAAAACAGCTTCAAAACGATACGTTGTTTGACGTATGAAATATGATGAGTTGTGATCCCTAATGGCACCTGGTAAGAAAATGGTTTAATCCTAGAGAAAATAATAAATTTTGTTTTAAAAATACATGAAGAAGGTTTTTTTTTAATGAAAGAAAGAGAGGTGCACGGGACATAAGAAAGCTTAACAAAGGTAACATTGTAAGTTCTAGCTTTCCCGACAGACGATGTCCTGTAGTCCTTTCTATGAATATTGATTTTAAATTTGTAATTTTTACCAAAATATGTGAAATAAGTATCTTTGAATTCTAAAATATTATTTCTGAAAGCTGGAAAAATTTCAATCAAAATAATTGTGCCTACCAATGTTAATGGTTCAGGTAAACAATAATATTAATTTTGTTGTAATATAATTTATCATAGATGGCGTCGCTGGAAATACGCTCCATACTCACTCTAATATTATCTATATAATATTTGTCTTGAACACTGACTCACTGACTGACTGACTGACTGACTGACTGACTGACTGCCTGCCTGACTGACTGACTGACTGATGTCATTAACGCCGCTAGATGGCGCGCCACTCGCACCCTCAAACAAGTTTTGATCCAGCGGATCGGGGATGCTTCTGAGTAACCAATAGCGTTTTGCCGTTATGCGCACGCGCGTTGAACATACAGGTATACTAACTAATATTATTAAGTGTTGCCAACGTGGGCGATTTATCGCCATTTGGGCTACTCGGAACGAGAATTGGCGACGACAAAATGCCCTTTTTTTGGTGAACTTTCACCTCTCCGGCCAGGGGCGCCACGGGCGCCTTTAAAAAACTAGTATTTTATATAATTTCTTATGCAATTTTCAACTTTTTAATAGTAATTCTGTTATTCAAAATGGAAGAATCTGTTCATAGCCGATCAGCCGATTTCGAGTTATAAGTGTTCGCACTAACCCGACATTCTTTTATATTAGGTATAGATTGGAGTTTGCCATAATGACAATCAGTTGTTTGAGATATGGTGCGATTGACAGTATGTGCCCTGTAAAATATCATTAGAATATTTTAATAACTAATTCACGCTCAATGGCATAAATTATTATGTTGCTTGAAAAAGGGGTAAAAATCCGTCTACTAATGTCCGCCTCGTGAATAAAAAATTAGCTTTTATGAATATCTTCTAAGCATCAACGTGATGAAATAATTAGTCACGCTTTGTATTACAGTTGGAAAAGAACTCATTACCATTGAACTGTTGCATAAGAAAAAGGCAAAATATGTGATCATTAAGAATAAGAGGCTTGAAAAAAAAACGTACAAAGTTGAATAAATTACGTCCCCCGAAATGTATACCCGTTGAATCATTCGTTCTCATTTTGTTTTAAAAATATGTCGTAAATCTAAACTTAATTACATTTGGAGTTATATTTAATTTATGTACAACATCGCCAACAAATTTCAAAACGAATTAAAAAGAAAAAATATTTTTTTTTGCTAACCAACTCTACAATTTAAATAACCTTTACGGTTGACATTTCTGATGTTCTAGGTACTATTTTTGTAAGGGAAATGTGACTTACATAGATACTACACTCAAACGTAGTTGGATATAAATTTGAAGTGATACGCGCTGTAATTCACCGTTGTTTCAGTCTGCTAAGAAAACTTTGTTATTAATTATTTAGTGTAATGTGAGAGTTTTCATGCTGAGTCTCGTAAGTAAGTAACGAGTAAGCTCGTTTTTGATTTCATAAACTCTCTACCAAACAAATGAAAATTTAAAATGTTAAAAAATAAATTGTGCATGAATACATGCAAGTTCTTTGAAAGTAATAACAATAAAACGAATGCTTACCTTTTTGTATATTGTATGATACCTTCCAACATGTGGCATCCATGTTATCCCCCATACTGGCCTCTGACAAAGCCTGCTAATAGGTAATAATATTATTTCTACAATAATTGTAAATTTTCCAAACAAAACTCATATGAAACCTAGGGCTACATATTAAGGGTAAACGTTTGGGATATATTATTATAATACAGCGTATGATAATCCTGGATAATGTTTTCTACATGTCGGGTAGACAAGAAATTGAAAAAGATGTGTTTTTTAAACGGTTTTTTTTTTGTTAAGATGGTGCATCTCCTTATTAAGGCAAAACCTAAACCTGCTTTACATAAGCCTGTTTTATTCCCACCCCTGTCTTTAGCATTTTGAATTCATTTCTTCCCCTCAAGGAGGTTATATAACTGCCAAATATATTCTCAGGATCTTCCAACGCATCTTTCCTTACAGTTTGCAATCAGCTTATTTTTCTTCCACGACTTACCTGTATATATTTCGCCTTTTCAGAGACATACGATTCATCGCCTAGCTTTATGTTAAAGGTACATCGACTCCCTTCATCAGTTCGTTTAGATTTAGCTTATTTAACTCCTCTCCTGACTTTTTTAAGAGCATCATCGATATGTTCAAGGAGACTTTGTTTCTTCAATACTCCTTCCATCAATTCTCATAGGAACATGCATAAAATATTTGTAAATCTTTCATTTGAAGAGGTACCTACATACACAACATTTCAACAGAACGTTTTATACCTATACAGTTAAATGTCATTTAAGCATTAGTATGTAGCTTAGTGGTTATGGTTAGGTTTTTCGTACTTAAGGGTATGGGTTTCATCTCCAGTGCCGATCATCTTTCTCTTTTGACAAACTTCGACTCATTTACGCCGCCATCATTTTTTCAATGTTTTTTGTTTCATAACTGTAATTTTCCTACCAGTGAACACAAAAACCTAGTCTACAAACTACTCTTATTAGAAACCCTGACTGGAATGAATTGTTGCGTTTCTTTGTCTTCTTCTATAATATTATTTACAAAGTATTCTGCCGCTCATCTGTCTATATTTGCTCAGGTAGCGGAGGAATTCTTGAAAAAATATTAATATTCTGAATACCATGTATAAACATATATCGCGCTTATTGTGATGATATGCTTGCCGCATTATACCTAAAGCAATGTGTAATAAAAGTGTAAAAAGGTATAAGAATGTTATTAAGGTCGAAGAGAAATTAATACGATCTAAAGGAAAATGACAGGCGAAACACTGACGGTCCTCCTATGCTATGCTCCCACTGAGGATGGGGATGCGGCTGCCAAGGACTGTTTTTATGACAGTCTGGATGCAGTTGTGTCCCATGTCCCAAGGCGCCACCGCTTAATAGTACTGGGGGATTTTAATGCCAAGGTTGGCAGTGACCCCCAGTATGGACCAGGCGTCATGGGTAGGCATGGCATGGGAGTAATAAATGATAATGGAAGCCGTCTGATTGGTTTCGCCACACTCCATGGACTCTTAATAGGGGGAACTTTGTTCCCCCACAAGGATATCCATAAATATACTTGGACCTCGCCTGACAGGAGAACAAAAAACCAGATTGACCATCTTCTGGTAAGGGCCAGCAACCGAACTGACCTGCGTGATGTCCGCACCTACCGAGGGGCAGACATGGATACTGATCACGAACTCCTTGTGGGTTCGTTGAGATTCAGATTTACCCATTTCCAGCAGGGGCCGTCTGCCTCTCGCCCGCTGGACATACGCAGGTTAGAGAGTGCTCAGTGTCGTCATACGTACGAGGCTGAGTTACGCACCAGGTTTGCCCCCTTGCAGGATTCACACGGAGCTGTTCCGATTGAGACAGCTTGGAATAGCTTCCGTGACGCCGTTATGGAATCCGCACGTTCTTCTGTCGGCTATAAGAGCAAAAAGAGGCCAATATGGATGTCCGATGGGTCCTGGAGCCTCATCGAAGATCGCCAGAAGGCTAAGACCCTCAGAGACAGCGAAAAAGACCCTCAAAAACTGGCTGCTTTGGTGTCTGAGTACAGAGAGCTGAGCCGCAAGGTGAAGCACTCTGTACGAACAGATAAGAGAAGACACCTGGACTCTCAGATACGGCGAGCGCAGTCTGCTGCACTCGGAAATGACTCAAGGACACTTTTCGAAATCACCCGGGAGGTCGGGGGCAGGGGTCAAAAAAGACCCGTGACGGCAATACGAGACTCTCGTGGAGCCACTGTCACTGCCCCCGAACTGATTAAAGGGAGATGGAGGGAGTACTTTGAGTCAATATTAAACCGTCCCGAGCCCTCCTCACCTTACAACTTTGAGGAGGAGTTGGCTGGTCTGAATATACCTCAGGCAACTGGGATATGTGAGGACCCGCCGACATACAGTGAGATGGTGCTGGCCGTGATGAGACTTAAGAACAACAAAGCGCCAGGAGACGATGGAATTCACGCAGAGCTCCTCAAACAAGGCATAGACACCCTTGGCCAACCACTATTAGATATATTTAAAATGGCGTGGGAAGAGGAGAGGTGCCCAAAAGATTGGCGGAATGGATCCATCGTCGCAATATTTAAAAAGGGGGACCCCCTTGAATGCGGAAACTACCGTGGAATTACTCTGCTGAGTGTTCCCGGTAAGGTATTATCTCAGATATTACTACACCGCATTCGGGGGCCTGTCATGGCTGTCCTGAGAGAGCAACAATGCGGCTTTGTACCTGGAAGGTCCTGCACGGACCCAATTTTCTGTGCCAGGTGCATCTTTCAGCAGTGCAAGGAGTTTAACTCTCCAGTCGCTTGTTGCTTTATAGATTTTGAAAAGGCCTTCGACAGCCCACATAGACCATCGATATGGAAAATTTTAGCTCTGTACGGTATACCTCCGAAGATAGTTAAAATGGTGCAGTCCCTGTACGAAGACTCCGAGTGTAGCGTGAAAACGCCAGGTGGTCCTACTGAAGCTTTTAGGATCACCACGGGAGTCAGACAGGGCTGCGTACTGGCTCCTTTTATATTCATAATTGTCATGGACTTCCTGTTGAGAAAGTCCATGCAAGGAGCAAGAGGTATACCGATAACACAGAGAGATGGTCTAATGGGCGAACTGTGCGATCTGGAGTACGCGGACGACCTAGCGTTGTTCAGTACGACAGTGGAGGAATTACAGCGCAGTGTTTCAAGACTCTGCGACGAAACAGCACGCCTCGGCCTTCGAGTCAATGCCAGTAAAACGGAGCTCATGGCAAATAATGCCTGCCCCGATAAACAGCTACCGATAACCATCGATGGTCACCAGGTCTCCCGGGTGGATAAATTTAAGTACCTGGGAGCAACCATTACCACCACTGGTGACCTCGGGGCTGAGCTCCCGATACGTATCGGTATGGCAAGTGGCGCCTTCAACAACATGACCAAGATATGGAATGCGTCGGCGTTTAGTGTCGAGACGAAATGTAAACTGTTTGATGCGTGTGTGTTGCCCATTCTCCTGTATGGGTGTGAGTCCTGGCACCTGACTCTGGCCCAGGCACAAAAAGTATCTGCATTCGAAACGAAGTGCCTCAGGAGAATTTTGGGTATAAGATGGTACCACCGCATCACGAACGACGCTATACGCCGACGCACCCAGCGTGAGCCCATCACCTCTACTATTATGTGGAGGAGATGGACTTGGCTGGGACATGTGTTAAGGATGCCGAATGACAGTTGGCCGAGGAGAGCGCTGTTTTTCCTCCCATCAGGGTCCCGGAGACGAGGAAGACCCTCTCATACTGTGTTCCGCTCCTTCGAGGCAGAGCTGAGGAATCTGGACATGGTGTGGGAGGAGGTCATTAACGTTGCGCAGGATCGAGCGCAATGGAGAGCTCTTGTTGTCTCCCTATGCCCCTAAGTGGGGTCTAAAGGGAGTTTGGATTGGATTGGAAAGGAAAATAGTGACGTTTCCATTTTTTTCGATACAAAAGGGTACGTGGGAGAGAGATTCGAGCAGGTATTTATATTTTAATAAAATTTCTTGAATGGATCCGAGCCGACAATGGAAGCTTACCAAATTCATAACTGCATGAACATTAATAAAAATCTCGTTTAACATAAATAATATCAGTGATTTTATACTTGATATTAAAGATACTTAGTTGGTTGTTTAAAAAAAAAAACCTTCACAAAAATATCATTACAAGAGCGTAGGTATATATTATTATTTCAAAAATTTGCACATATTTAAAAACCATATTAAAAAAATAACAGTAGGCTCTTATGTCTAAGTAGTCAGCCTCTAAAGTGGGCAAGTAGTTTAAGGTTAATAAAAATGCGGTCTCATCAATACAAGGAGGTCGCTGGGATTTAGGCATCCAGTAACATCTGCTTCCAAGAGTGTTGGAGAAAAAAAGCACACAGCAAGAACTTAGGTACTAAAGTAAAGTGCGGGCACGGAAAAAGCAACACCACCTATCTAAGAAGGCCTAAGCGCTGGCGGCCATTTTGACTGTAACGTCACACCCGAAGGCGCAGGCCGCCGGCGCTGTGTGACTTTTTCTCTATGAGCCTAGTACAAGTACTTGTTCAGTATATATATATATATTATCTTGACAGATATCATAGAGTACTACAGATAAGTACATACAGATATAAGCAAGTTCATACTGGGACGTCACAGTCCCAGCGCTAAGGCCTTCTTATATAGGTGGGAAAAAAGTAGATAATTATTTGTCGCAGGGCCTGATATTGAAGTAGAACTAAAGGGTAGCAGAAGGTCGTAGTTGCGTATCTATGCATGCACCTAAGTCTGTGTTTAAAAGTGAGAACCTATACATACATAGAAGGCTCAAAAGGTAGCTTGTTGTAACTTTGGCTGAGTTCCATTATTGCCTCATAATGGATGACAAGTGAGCCATAAAAAGGTTTCATTGGATTCGGAATATTTTTATCAGTATTTAATTTGTCGAATCAGAAATAGTTGATTGATGATGCCTTATTTTTGCTTCTATAAAAAAAAATATTTGACTTTTGTATAAAAGGAATATTTTTTACTCTTTCTCCAATACAGCACACGTACACATCAGATGGATGTTAACAAAAATGAAGAATCGTATAGGTTTTGAAATACCTAACTTATATCTCTTAAACCTCTCTCTACACAAACTCTCTAGAGTTTTATGAGAGAGGAAGAAATTGTTAATACCTATATGAATATATAAAAATGAATATAATGTAAATTGTAATTATTGTAAGAATTTGATTGAATAAAAAATAAAAAAAAAAAAAATATATATTTCAAAATGATTGACAGTTTATTTACGTTAATGATTTATTTCCGTGGGTAGGTCCTTAGCTTTTTAGAGGCTTGATTGTGTTTTTTTATAAATAGTTCCATCGATTCTTTTTTTTATCGCATATTGAACCGACAACTCAACGCGAAAGGTTGAGCGCAGTACAGGGTAACATGGTTCACATTTAATTATGTAAAACATTAAATGTGAACCACGTTAGTAAAACATTAAAATGTGAACCATGTTAGAAATTTTCTAAGTGAATTGTGATTTTATTTATATATTAGAGACACCAACAGAACAATGCATAAATAACATATGAAATAAAAACATAGTATCTCTATAGTGATCAAATAACAGGTAATCTCCCGCATAGCTACTTATTGTATAAAGGGTCATTTTTTAAAGCACTATCCTAATGCAACCATGCTGATGCACGGTGAATTCGCAGTGATAGCGATAACTAAGAAAAACTTTAATATTTTTTTATAAGTCAATAAAAAATCGCCTTATAAATCGCATTTTACAACTTACCCGTATATTTATAGAACGGATTATGGTGAAAAAACTATTTCAGATTCGTGATTCTTGAAAAAAAGTAGAAATATTATATGATTAAATATTCGTATTAAACTCACAAAGCAAAATTAAAAAGAAATGTTTCCATTTACAGTGCGTTCCCCTCCGAGTTCACTTTCAAACAGTCGAGAATTTAATCTTTTCTTATTATTTAATTGTGTAGAGAATAAATTGTATCCATTGCATGAAATTACAATAAAGTAAAATAAACTTAATACAAAATATTAATGAAATTGAAGATTGTTACAGTTCTAAATATACAGAAAGTGCTGAGTGTTGAACGCGATGTTATAAACCTCTTTTAAAATCCCGTGCGTCTCGACCCGACGCCTTCCTGCCCGCAGCCAGGCTCCAGACGTTGTTTGTCCGCCGATAACCGAGGGCGTCGCTACGCGGTGTTCTTCTGAAAAGTCACGAAGCGGGCTCGTAGTTATTTATTGAAAGGCTTTCTTCTATTTAAATTAGAAGCTACAGGTAGATCGATGTTACTCTTTCCTCGATTATTATCAACTCTTTTAAAAAAGTTACATTATTCTACGCAAAAAAGTTCAACGTACAAATAAAAGTTTTGTTTATTAATAAAGTAATTACATGAAGAAAGATGGATTTTAAGTCTCTGCGAAAAACTTTTGTAATTAATAAGTTGTAATAACTAATAAATAAAAATTTAAAATATCTTCGCTATAACTGAAGTAAAGTTGTGTATTAACTTTCCTAGACATTCACTTTTGTGTAGTTTGCTTTAAAGTGTGCCAACTTGGAGAATTTGTCGAGGAAGCAATTTTGGACGCATTTATGTTTGGTAAGAGACTGCATTGATAATTCATTTCTAAAAGAAAATACATTTTATTTGTATGTATGGCTTTTTGTTATCAGATACATACGTATATAATATTTCGATATTGAGAAATGTGATATTGGGAAATGAATTTCATGATAATAAAAACGAATACAATATTATAATCTAAAAATATTTATAAATGTTATTGAAAATAATTGATGAAAAATGATTCAATTCAAAGAAGTTTAAGGTTTTTAGTTACAGTTTTAATGACGATAGAGTTGGATCTCACTCAATCCCTAAATGACAGTTTTATTTATTTGTAAAATTTTGTGTTGGTAAGTATTATAATTGCAGATTTCAATCTATACTTATTTATATAATTGATTATTTTAAATCGTTTAAGTCATTTGCAAATGCTACAATGCAAGTTTTGTTTACATTTTTTAATTTTTTTTTATCTAATGATACCTAATAGATGTACCTAACTACCTATTTATTCATTGAGAATATAATAAAGAATGTTTTTCAACTTTTGGGAAAACTGTGAGGATTCTGATAATTTAATAGTAGGTACTCAACCTGATTTTAGTTTTAAACAACACGATTTTTTTTCTCTGTAAATAGGTATCTGCCTGTGTAAGATAAGAAAAGGATTAGGAAATTTCTAATCATTTCTTTGGCCACAAGTTTCCTTATTTTTTGTTTCCTATTATATTTTAAACACATTCAAGTTTCATTAAAGATTAGCGTGATTGCTTCTCAAATACTATATTTATTCGGTGACTCTTTCTAAAAGCGGTAAATACAGAAAAATCTGTGTGTGTAATACCCAATTATGAAAATGATAACATGAAAAATATTTTTTTTTCGTATGTACCTACAAAAATTAAAGTTTTCAATTTGTGATCTTACCTTTATTTTACAGACTGCTTTATTGTGGTTCATTGAGTAACCAGCGAGGGTTGAGTAACAAAGGTCATTCAGAGTTAACGAATTGAATGCCTAAGGAATCAAACATAATATTATGATCTCACATTTTGAATCGCGCGTCCTAGATTAAAAAAAGCTGTAAAACTATTTTGTAAATCAAGAAAAACCTCATTTTGTACCCTTTTCACAACCAGTAATAATCGATATTTTTTTACGTTAATTAAGTCGTATCTCGACATTTCTCACATCCTGTTTATGAAGAGAGTATGTTGAGCACCGAGTGAGCTTGTCAATTTTTCTGCCTGTTTTTTAATTTAAAACTCCCGTTAGTTGCTTATTTTTGCAGTTATATGAATATTCATATCGTGTTTTATCGACAATGTTTTATCGTATAATATGATGAATATTTTTTTCGTACAAAAATATTACAAAATAAAACAATGATTGTGAAATAAGATCTTTTATGTTTCCACGGCGCCTGTAAAGGACCTGAAAAAACCCGTACACTATATTCATAACGATTATCCGACTGTTTTCTTATTTTCTTTTTCGATTCTTATTTTATCAACACGAAGCCTTCCTTTTAATAGCATCCTTACAAACGCCCAAAAAGTTAAATAGGTATTTAGAAAGTTTAACAATAGTAAAGCCTTTTTAAAGAAACGATCCCTAATCTGGGAAAAAGAATCAACGCTATTATTATTTTTAGTTTTCCTTGTAACAAACACTTCTATTATGCCACAAAGATAAATGAGCAAACAAATGGTTTTATTAGGGGATTCCTTTCTCTTCTCTTCTGAGAAGCTTTTAACGAACTTAACATTTAGGAATACTTTTTCTTTATCGCTATTTTATATGGTGCCTAATTAAATATAGGCACAAGCAGCAAAACCAGTCGGACGACAGTTAGTTATAGAAAAGATATTATTTATAAATCAGCAGGGCCCCAATAATTCTTAACTACGCACGTTGGGAACAGAACTGTGTACAATTTGATATTCATCTTCCCAATATCAGCTTCCCGTGGTTGTAAGCAGGAACCTCTGAGTATCTTACTAGTATTATGATTGAAGTATTATCATAGCAACGAATATTGACTTACAGAAGAATGATATAAATATTTCCCATAGTAGGATTGGTTTTATCATATTTTTATTTATTTGCTTATTCATTCACATAAAATAATATTACAATTTATATCGATAGAAGCCTAATCCTTTAAGGGCGTGTATGAAAATTATTATGTATGCGAAATATTTCGCGTGGGGACAGAGTATTCAAACGTAAATGCGGAGATACGAACGAACTTAATACTTTATAATATAATAGTTTAGATGAATAATGTATTTTTACAATTCATTCATCCACTCTCCCTTTAAACCCCACATAGGAGCATAGGGAAGCAACAAGAGCCCTACATTGCGCTGGATAATGCGTCATCACCAGCTGCCTGAACCCACCCCCCGCTCCTGGTCCAGGCGTCTGGGCTTATTTTATTATTTTATTTTTTATTTAATCACTTAATTTATACAAAAAAATTGTAGTAAATTACAGCAATGTTTCCAAATAGGCTAAGCCTGTGCAAGGGCAAACTTAAATTTCTTGAGCTTATTCTACTCTTTTGGGGTTTTGATTTCTAAATAACCTTTCGACACTTGAATTGGTTACAATTTTATGTGATAACCATTAAGACGTGTTTTTTACCTTAACATCAAAACGAGCCAGCCTTGAAACAGCAAAAGCGTTTGGTTGTACCTAATTCATGCTGTAGTTTTAATTAAAACTAAGCATTTTAAAATCAATTGTATCTCAAATAGTTGGTATGAGTTTGCGAACCTATCACAAGGTACATAATTAAATAATAAATACTTTTATTAAAATAACACACCTTACATTATAAAGTTAAGTTGACGTTTTTATGAAAGATATTAAAAATATGATGCGTAAAATAAGTTTTTTTTTTAAAGATTGCACGGGGTAACAAGTGTGGGCATAAAAAAAGTGTAAACTTTTATCCTTCACGGTAATATAAAGGACTTAGACGTGTGGAATAATGGCCGATAGAACACAGGAGAGTGGATGTAGGATGTTTAAAATCAAGTAAATATTATGGCAGGGAACACCTGTGTGGTAGTGCGCCTCATAAGGATAATGCGTTATATCACATAACCGTGTTATCTACTCTAGAAGTTAAGAAAAGTTGAGACAAAATTGCAGTCGACTTTATAATATATGTACTAGCTTTCCCGATAGACATTGTCCTGTGATCCTTACTATGAATATTTAAATTCGAACACATTGATAAATTAATTTACATTTAACCAATGTTATTCGGGCCAATGCATCTGCTTTAAGCCATATTATTTTCATTCGTATTCTGTCAATCGCACCAATTTTCAAACAACTGACATATTCTCCAATTTAATTGCAAAATTATAATCAAATTATACCTACGTATTGTACAAAGAACTAAGAAGGTTACCTATTTCAAGGTTTCTTAAATTTTCTAATGTTGTGCTCAACTTATTTTTTTTTCTTCAATAAGAACGTTCTGCTCAGAAAAAGCAAACACAACAAAAAAATAATTATTAGCGAAATTGTTCCAGCCGTTCACGCGTAACGCGATGAATACTTACGCAAAATAGGGCTCCATTTTTATAATAAAAGATAAAAAAAAATCCTATTAAGATTACGTCATAATCATCATCTTGACAGTTCTAGGTGGACCCTGGCTGAGTTTAGAGATTTCCCGTATTCTGAAGGCTGTCAACCTCTAGCTCCCCAGCTCAATGACACTTGCATCTAGGCTTACATCGCCCATCCATCGTAGCTTGGTCTTCTCAGCTTTTACAACCTTCGGGATTCTTCTTTTTTTCGTATTATGTGCCCAGACCGTCGTAGTTTTGTTGCTTCGATTACTTATCATCACTGATTACTTATACTGGATCACTGTAGAGATCATTTAGTTCTTGGTTGTATCTTCGACGCCATCCTCCTCCCTCAACTACTTGTTTTTAGATTTTTTTGAGGATCCTCCCCTCAAAGACTGTAACGTTTTGTTCGTTTGTTTGACTGTCACCCAAGTTTTGAAAACGTTTATCAACACTACTTGTTCTATGGGTGTTTTGTACAGCACTGCTTTAATTTTTCTACCGAGGTTTCTTGATGTTGGTTGATTATTCCATTCTCGCATAGATTGGCAGCCATTCTACAATAATTTTAGATTCCTTCAGTAGTAGGGTTTTTTCAAATTTATAGCCAGCGGCGTTGAACGTAGGTAGGTATGTGTTCTTTGTTTAGGGGTCGCTGTTGGAAAAGAGATCATAAGCTACATTTCTTTCTTGTTAATTCTTTCCTCAAGGGCTGAAAAGGGTGCTCTTGTGTCTTCTGGTATTCTACCAATTAAATCAATATTTTCAGCAAATGCAAATATATCATATGATTTATGGAAAATTTTGACCAAAGAAGTAAGATTCCGGTAAATTGAAAATTATTAATCATCCTCTACACACTCAGTTCAAGTGATTTGGCGTCACTTGTTTTATCCCCTCTTGAGTTCACGTAGACTTTTTAATAGGCAGAAGTTTCGGTCTGACATTACAAAGTTCCCTTTTTGGCGTTTTTCCAAAATTTGGAAACTCGATCGATAGACATAATCAATACATTTCGTCGAGTTCAAGAATGAATATTAACAAGAGTGACCATCGTTCTCAAGATTTTTGAAATCTGCGTAGGTATATAAATATAGACATATGTACGAATTAAAAGTACTAGAAGAGTAACAATTGCGATATTTGAATATGATCTTTGATAAGCCATATTGAATTTCATTATTCCACAAAAGGTTTTTATTGGATTTGTGTTTATCAATAAGATTCCACATATTATATTGACATCGTTTCTTTATTTGCGACATACACGTTCGTGATCAGTCTGTATACTTTGTAGCATAACATAGTGTGAGTGTAAGGTACACAAATCAGATAAATGAGCTTAATGTAACCTATAGCTGCAAAGCAGGTACCATTGTGTGTTAGATACGTGTATTTTGCAGGTACAGGGGTAATATTGATATTATCTTAAAAGTAATCCGCACATCTCAAGTTTTTGGTAAAATGTTATTTGGAGAATATACCGCAAAACGAAATGTGCGATCAAAATTTACCGAAGGTTATGAATTTCGTAATAAAAATAATACATTATCAGAAATATTAATTTTTATTTTCGTGGTTCAACCAAGTACAGATTGTCAAAAAAGAGTTGATCGTGGGTAAAACGGAAAACACAAATTATTTACACTGGCAACACCGTCTGTTCTGTCATTCGTCTGTGGTTTGGCGGTGAGGTTAGTTGTGGTTAGTTGGTGTTGCGGTGAATTTTGTGTTTATAACTTTTTTTTTGATATTGAAAGACATCTAAAATATAAAAATGAATAAAACGATTCGTAGTGGATCTAGAAAAATAGTTTTTAACGTATATTCTCAGTGTTTAGCTGAGTTGGAAGCTAAAAAAGTGTCCTCGGACTTGTTTCCGAATGTTTTCGAGCGAACATCTGAATTAACTGGTAAGTACTGTATTATTGTACTTAATATGACATTTTCGTGATTAATTAACACATTTAAACGTTCATTAGACTACATTTGAGTATATTAAATTGTTTTTGAGTATATTATAAAACATGAAAAATAAATGATGACAGATGGATGACAGCTTGTGTTGACCCTTGAAAAGCAAAACACTGTAAACGCGTTTTATGTTAGACGAAACTTTTAATTTTTTCTGTGATGTTTCTATGATACAATATGTTACTATTCAATTCTGTGCCTTGTTTAATCATATCTTATGTAATGAATATACTTAAAGTGTAAAATTATTTCACTACATTTTAGAATTAGTTTGGTAAAAAGCTAAAGTGAATGAGTCAGACGTTAAAGAAATCCATTGTTTGTATGGAATGTCTAAATGAATGTCACATCTTAGCAATAGAAATTTGTGAGTCATTCATGAGTCATGACCCTATAATATTATTTTATTATATTTAATTAAATTTTATATATGTATAGATCTTTTGTCGGTTCGATGATTTTTATATGACGATCATGTTCTTCTAGGAAGTTAAATGACTGTATTGCTAATGAATTTCAATGTTTTTTTTCCAGGAATATCTGTGAGTTCTATAAGAAGAATCATAAAAGAAGGAAAGACAACCGGAGGCAATTTTTCAACGCCGGGCAAAGATAGGAAAGGGCGTCCAAAAAAAGAGTTAGATGATTTTGACATCTGCTCCATTCGGCAAAAAGTTCATTTTTTTTACACCGTTAAAAAAGAGGTGCCTAGTTTGCGAAGTTTGTTGCAAGTTGTGCGTGATGACTTAAACTTCGACGGAAGTCATGAACACTTGCGAAAAATTTTAATAAACATTGGATTTTCCTATAAGAAGTGCTCATCAAATAGGACAGTGTTGATGGAAAAGCCAAACATTTCCGCGAAGAGGGAAAATTATTTGAAAATAATCATGGAGAATAGAAGGCTACCACAAGAACTTCAAAGAAATATCATTTATCTTGATGAGAGCTTTATTCATCAATCATATAAAGTTAAAAAATGCTGGCAGTCAATTGATGTGCCTGGTGTGCGTGAAGACGTGAGTAAAGGGAAGAGGTACATTATTGTACACGCCGGGAGTGAAAAAGGGTTCGTCCCAAATGCCCTTTTAATATTTACAGGCACAAATAAGAATGAAGACTATCACTCGGAAATGAATGCCCATAATTTTAAAAAATGGATGACTCAAAAGTGGAGTATTTAGACTCTTGTGAACCTGATAGCCGTCAGGGGGAGGAGTCAGATATAGGCGTCGAATATTTAGACTCTTCTGATCCAGAAAGCTGTCAGGAGGTAGAGGTTTTAGACTCCGATTATGATTAGGTATTTTTAGTATTAGTATTTTATTATTAGTATTTAGGTATTTTATTTTTGGTCGAATTTGTCCACATTTTTTAAAAATTAAGTATTTTTAGTATTAAATGTTAAGTTTTTTTAATTATTACAACTTGTGTACGTTTTTAATTATATTTGAAGTATTTTTCACGTTATTTTTAAATAAATGAAATTTTTAGTATTAGTATTTTAAGTATTTTTGGTCAAAATGTCCAAATATTTTTTTTAAATTAACTTTTAGTAGTAGTTTATTTTTAGTATTGGTTATTAAATCTTTTTTAAGTTATAACAAATTGTACATATTTTTTAGTAGGTATCAGCTATTAAGTCTCTTTTTTAATTTATAACAACTTGTTCATGTTTTTATATTAATTTTACTGTTTTTATTAAATTAAATTGCTTTATGTTATAAATCTGAGTCGTTTTATTTTCCCTTAACTGTAAAATATTTCAGTTAATAATAATATATTTTCATGTATGTGCCGTTGTGGCGGGAGGAGATGGACTTGGCTGGGACATGTGTTAAGGATGCCGAATGACAGTTGGCCGAGGAGAGCGCTGTTCTTCCTCCCATCAGGGTCCCGAAGACGAGAAAGACCCTCTCACACTGTGTTCGAAGGAGAGCTGAGGGACATGGTGTGGGAGGAGGTTATAAACATTGCGCAATGGAGAGCTCTTGTTGCCTCCCTATGCCCCTGAGTGGGGTATAAAAGGGAGAATTGATTGATTGATGTGCCGTTGTCCTTGTTAGATATTTATCACGCAGCCATTCAACAAGTCTCTGAGGGTAAAGGAGGCGAAATATTTTTCCAAGATTTTTAACAAGGTATCATGTAAAAGAAGTCCACTTACTAAGAGAGGTCTTAGTTTATTATTATTAACTAAATAAATGTGTTCTGTGAGAAGAATGTAATTATTTATTATTTAAAAAAAATGTTGCTTACAATGTTTCGTTTTTACACAGTCAATGTTTGAATAGGGTTACCATGTGAACGACAACAGCGCCCTCAATCATTTGTCAACTCTTTTTTGACAATCTGTAGATACATACTCGATCTGATCCTATGGTTCAAGGATATTGTCGTTTCTTTAACAAGATTACGTTGTATTAAAAATAAACAAGGTCACAGAAGCGCAAGATAACAAAATTAAAATGTTTATTGAATTTGTTGTGTTTATTTTCAATAATTCGTAAAATAAGTTATTCGAAACCTTATACGGGTAAGGTAAACAAAAACAATATTCAATAATTAGGATAACTGAAAAGTATCTTATTTTTGAAAATATGTTTTTTTTAAACCTTGAAATGAATTTTATTTCTTCTCTACCAGTTTTTCTACTTAGCGTTCTTAGGAAAATATTCAATTTAATCACACGACCTTTACTAAAAAATATTCCTCGATACAAAGAGAGTAACGAAAAATCAAATTTGAATCAAATAAAGCTACAGTTGTAGCTATAAAGAATAAATAATTATGCTACTGTATGGAGAAACACAAATTGAAGGAAAGCAAGATAAAAATATTATAAAAGACCCGCATTAGGTCTATCACGATATGAGATCATATCAAGGTTCGACACAAACACCATTAAAGGTCACGTGGATTTTGACGTTGCATGATGTGGGCAAACAAGAGTTTTTGATTGTGTTTATCACGTGCTTGTACGGTGCTTGATAGGTGTGTCCGTATTATTCTTCTAGTTTTATTTAAATTCTGCTCTCAATTTGCGTAGTAGGTATGATGGTCGTACGCAAACAGCACTGTCATACAAACCCGTCCGGGCAAAATGACGTCACCTTTTAATGATCTAAAAGACTAGAAATAGTCTCCTATGCACAACTGTGCTGGAAAATCGCCGCTCCATTGCAGCAACAAAAGTCCAACACATAGTCCCGTACTCCTAAATAAGGATAATCTGAGGAATATAGAGATCAATGTGCGATGGGGAAGAACTACAAGAGATTTGAAGAGTCAACACGTAAATCTCATAGTAGCAGAACTGATATCAAGGCAGACCGAGATGGAAGGTTATTAAGACTTGTGTATTTTGGAAACTATGTAAATTACTATCTACTCGCTGGTTATTTTTATAGCATTAATCATAAACGATAGGGAAATTGGAATTCCGAATGAGAATAATTACTTCTTGGATGAGAAGCTTCGCAGTAATAACAATGAGTAACTGCAGAGATGCATAGATTTGTATAATTATGTTTTTGCCTGTTTCGTGGATTCTGATAAAGCTAAGAATTTTTTGACGAATGCTCTTAGAAATACACATATTGCTCCAACTTCTGTCTAAACTATCTGGATTTAAAACTAACTCTGGGAATAAGGAGAGTTTGTTGGAAAGGAAGAGAAACGAGGTTTTGAATAAGAAAAAAGCCATAGAAAAAAATTCCCGTAGAAATGACAATAAAATAAGAAATATGAAAATAATTCTTACAATTTCGTATATTTTAGAACCGTCACAAAAACAATTAAAAAAAGAATGGTTTACTTTTTAGAAAACCATTCAAGATATTTATCTCTAAATAGAGGTTCATTTTTATATTATAAAGTGCATAAAAAGTATGCACTCCCTCAATAGGTTTTTTCTTTAAAAATGAATAGTTTATCTTTACAAATAGATATAATTTTTAAACAAAATGTATTAATTTTTTCTGCACATTAGGTACCTACCTTATAGTTTTTTTTTAAATGTTGTTGAACGCAACGCACTTGAAATCATATAGAAAAAATAAACATCGGGTTGGCTTAACTCTAGAAAAACTAAACTGTTGTATTTAAAACTGTGAATGAATAGGTGAAAGCAAAAAATAAATGTTGGAATCGTAAAAACTTTGATTTTAACAACTTTGAATAGAATCAAGTAGATTATGTATTTCAACGTTGGAATTCTGGTGTTTGAATAAACAAAACAAAGAAAAAATCCGCGGTGAAATGAGTGCGGTTGAAATCCCAGTGGAAAATTGAAGTGTTCCCGGTTCTGTAAACAAGCCATACTCCAACGAAAGCGGGGATCATTACGACGGAAAGTTTTGAAAAAGATGGAACTTTACGCTCTCGATGATATTCTTATTATTACTATTCCTTATAGATTTAAATTCTCACTCAAGTTGGATTCCCGGCTAATCGCACCCACGAAAAAGATAAATCGATAGGTGAAAATATACAGACATACTTCTGGAGATGTTTCCATGATTAAACTCAATAAAAAGGGTAGGATCGTCCTATAAATAACCTTAAACTTTGCAATGGACAAAAATTTGACAACAAAATGTATCCATTAATTCAATCAATGTCTTGTATAATTTTGTTTGATGTCGGTCTTATTTGTCTATTCCAATTTTGAATGAAAGATTTTTTGATCCTTCGACGGGATCGCTCACAGATTTTGTAATAAGACTTGCGAGGACACTTTAAGCAGTCCCAGTAACCTGTTATACAATAAACTATGTTATAGCTATAATATTTTGAGGCTTTGAAAAACGGGTTAAGTAAACTGTTATCTGGTTAGTAGTTATGTACTTGTATTTATTAGTTATTGTAATGGAGGCTTCCCGGTAGTTGGATAAGTTCATCAATCTTCACCCAAAAAGTTGTGCTGGATTAATAGTGGTGAGATCTAGCTCATGAATTTTTGCCTCAAGTAACACAATTTAGTGGTTACCGGACATCTTTAATGAAGAAAAATCTCCTATGATAAAAATTATTAAATAATGTGTAAGCCTGCTTTTAGTGCTTATATATTTTTATCGTAATACGATTTTTTTGATAGAAAATTGCTACTTTGGATTTTTCATTATAGAATTGTGATATGGTATAGTGTATAAGGTTTTTATTTTCTGCATAGTCGCGGGAGATTCGTGAAAATTTTAACTTTCAAACAAATTTCTAATCAACTATTGACATGCCCAATCGAGTAAATTGAGATATATCAATCATGGCCTATTGTAAGGGTCTGTACAGACCTGAGCACTCGCGGTAACGTAACCAATGTAACGTTGTTCGGGCCGAAGGTGCTTGGTGGTGTTTATTCATTGTAATAGAAATGAAAAAAACGAGTCTAAATTTTGTAATACCACGTTTTATTTTAATTACCATTAACCGGTTTTCGAAAGCGACTGCTTTCTTCCTCAGATGGAGTAAGACTAAATACAAATTTGGATTATAACACAAGTGTACAAATACATAAAAGTGAGTAGATAAGAGAATAGTTAAAATTAAGGTACATAGTAAAAAACACTTATACAGGAAAGAGGTTATATGTACAAACAAAATGACATTTTTACATAAGGGAACAGTCATCTATATAAAACAAAACAAAAACTTTAAATAATAATCTTGATGGATCCGGACAATAGGTGCATGTGGCGCATTGGGAATTTGTAGGTGGCGCGGCGGTTGGAGATAATACAATCTGAAACTACAGAAATATTATAGGCAGTAACTTTCTCATCAAAACAATGGAATATCTCGAATGATCTGAATGTTTCTAGGTTTGAGTAGGGGAGACGTTTGGAATAGGTCAATCTGTTCGTTAAGGATATTAACTTTATTAGATATGCATCTATTTATTTCTAAAGATTCGAGACCGTTCAATTTAAAACCTTTATCGGACTTATGGAGAAGCTTTATACCCGTATTTTGATTAAAAGAATGACCGTTTTCATATAAATGTTCCGCAAATTTCGATTTCCCGTCTTTATTTCTGAAGCTTAATAAGTGTTCGTTAACCCGTTTTTCGATTGATCTACCCGTTTGACCGATATAAATACTAGGATTGTTATTTGAAAAGCATGTGTCACAACTTAGAGATTATACCCCGCTCTGATTAGGAAGGTCGATTTTGTCTTTATTTTTAACTAGGAATGATCTAAGTTTCTTTTTGTTATAAAAAGCTACATTTTTATTAGATGATTTAACAACTTTCGCGATTTTATCTGAAGTACCCGTTATGAAATTAAGTTTTGTCCATTTATTATTACTATCTTTACTCGGAACTAAACCTGGAGCTATAGAGAAGTTCGAGAAATAATTTCTCTTCAACAAATCGACAGTTGGATTATGTTGCTTTGCTTTAGCAAAGCAAGCTGACTATTTGGGCATAGCGACCCCGCCGTGTACAACTTTACGTACCCACGGCGGGATTCCAAAAATTATTTTCTCTTCGCGGTGCAAGCAAAGAGGACAACGAAGCGTGTGGTTAATAATAATGTGTATCTACTAGCTGACAACTTACTTCACATGTAATACAGTTCTTACTTTACCGCCATCTTTGGGTGAAACTTATAAACATAATGTTTGTTTTCTTTTGGCCCGATTAGTGGCTCTTAACATTGGAGATACTGCTATTCGATGGATTGAGTCTTACCTCAGGGGTCGCAAACAGAGGGTATGTTCTTCGGACGGAGTCTCGGACTGGTCGAGTCTTCAGGCGGGTGTTCCACAGGGAGGTATATTATCGCCTTTGCTGTTTTCTGTCTTCATTGACCCTATTACTCGGAACCTCAGCGGATCCTATCATCTTTACGCTGATGATCTGCAACTATATATTCACTTTGATGCTGGCTGTGCTGATGGTTGTTTTAATGATATGAATGTTAATCTCCAACTTTTGGACTCTTGGTGCAGGGAGCACGGTCTCCTGGTTAATCCAGCGAAGTCTCAAGCTATCGAACTGGGAAGCCCATATGCACTTCATAATCTCAATCTTGCTCCCCTGCCTTCTTTAATTTTAAATGGTTCTGTGATACCTTTTTCAGATTATGTCAAAAACTTGGGTATATTCTTTGATAAGAGAATGTCTTGGTGGAAGCAGGTCAATGAGGTCAGCAGAAAGGTTTTTGCTTCGTTGCACTCCCTTAGGAGATTGAAGAATTTCTGTACGGAGGAAACAAGGAAGCGGTTGGTGGAGTCTCTGATTCATCCCCTATTTGATTACGCTGATGTGTGCTACCTAGATATTTCAGTTGAGGCTTTGAATAAGCTCGAACGCCTTCAGAACACCTGTATTCGTTATATATATGGCTTAAAAAAATAAGACCACGTTTCTGAGTTTCGCCAACGTCTGGGTTGGAAATCAATCGCACGGCGAAGGGATGACCACGTTCTCTGTCTTCTGTATAAGATTCTTTTTGATCCCTCCACTCCTCTGTACCTTAAGGAACGATTCACATTCTTGCACCTGCATGGACTCCCACTGAGGTCGGCGTCGAACAATCTTCTGGCTATCCCGCCACATAACTCTGGCTACTACACGGACTCTTTCACGGTGCATGGATCGAGATTGTGGAATCAACTTCCACTGCAATGTCGCGTTTGTTCGTCCATCAACACATTCCGCAGGATCATTGCCGGCCGTTAGTCTTCATTGTAAGATGAGAAGCATCCCCACCTTCCTCCCTATTCCTCCCCAACATCTAGTCCATCCTATCCCTATCCTCATATTGTATTTATATGTTTATATTATATGTATATGTTTTTATTTATTTATTTATTCTTAGACATATTTTTATTTTCTATTATAATTGTTTATTTTTTGTCACTTGTTATCTATTGTTCTGTCAAACCTAATATATTCTCTTTGATTTAACTGGGTTGGCTGGCAGAGATCCTTCGGGATAAGTCCGCCCTTTCGACTGTCCTAATTACTGTCTCCACACTATATTTTGATATAATAAAGTTTTATTTATTTATTTATTTATTTAATGTTAATGTATACTGAAAAGGTAGACTGCGAATGTGTGAGGATTTTGTTTTCTTTTTGTGTTATTATTTTTTTTAGCTCTGCAATCGTTTTTGAGTGATTCGGTAGATATCATAATTTTACCCATCACGCGTGTCCCGTAAGGGCTAGGCAGAGAGAACCTCCAATCTTTTCACATACCATTTCTCATACAAACTCTTTTATTTCTCGTATTTCTTACCAGCACCCGTAGACAAATTCAAATATATAGTTCATAACCAAATATAAAACGTGACTCTCAATAGATCTTTTGCTATACGCTAGCTGGATTTTTCAGCCTTGTTCTGGTCCATTGAATATTGGTTGTGCTCCATACGAAGCCTAAAATAGTGTAAATTTAATGTAATAATCCAGTCCGATTATAAAGGAAACAAGAACCACGAGTAAAGTTCTGTTTAGATGATTCCAAAGGTGTTTTCTACAAATACCAAGGCGAAATCCAGATATGACCACAAACTTGACTGCGAATATATCAGAATGAGTTCAACAGTGTTAGGATTATATTGGAATATTGTGAACCCTTTTAGCTTTTGTAGCGTAGCTTTGAATCAACATGATAATGTTAGATATAATACTATAGAAACTTACATATTTTCATCCTATTGTTAAATTGATATTCGCTGTGTGCTTCGGATACGTGCTTTCTCTTCTCTGTTTGTGTACGTGAATGTAAAATTTGATGCATTTAAATTGAAAATTGTTATTATTACAGCGTGTATCATATGAACCAATCGTAAAGCCATATTGATATTTTCAGTGATGTTACTTCCTCAATATCGGAAATGGTTAATGTCGATACTTTCATACAATTTCAACCAAACGCATTATTGAACGCTATAAAACAATGTCAATGTATTGTTATTATTTCACTTATTATTCTTCAAACAGAGCAGCAGTTGTTCTATTTCACAGTGAGAAGAATACATCTTATCTGTTATCCTTGGAAAGCACGCAAAACATACAAAAAAGTAAACATAATCGACACAAGCGTATGCTTGGGTTTTGTTTTTAAAACGTGTCAATTTTGTGAGGCGTAGAGTAAATAATTTAGTATGAAGTTCCTACCTTCTTTGATACGACTCAAAATAAAACCGAAAAAATCGATTGAGATCTTCATACTAATATGAATTTACTATTCGTATGTAGCAAAAAGATAATTATTTTACTTTGGATTATCTCTCACTTGTTCTTAATGCAAATAGTCTTCGTTTGTAATGTTTTCTCGAAATCAAAATGTTCGATAATTATGTGTTTAGTGAACATGATGAGAAAGAATAACCGATTCTAAAGTAAATCAGTTGTATAACACTTTCTGAAAGAGGAAAACATTCGCTAACAACCTCAGAGCCGATCTTACGACATAATATCATATAATTATTTTGATTGTCGCACGGCTCAAATCACCTAAAAAAAGAGTGCAGTACAAAACGACGCGACGGCTGATGTCACTAACAATCTCATAGAGAATAGAATTGCAATTATATAGAAAGTTATCTACCATAGATATTTTAAATTTAACTTGGTCTGTTATACTGTATATTTTTTCTTTTATTGAACTTTTACAACTATTAAAAAAAATGACAAATATTATGACAAGAAGTCAGAAGGACAAAAAAAATATTTACATCACTATGATAGACACTTCCATTGAGGAGAGCATAAGCTATGAACCGATTCCAACCGATGTTTTAAAAAATAAAGCTGAAAAAGTGGAAAAGGAAAGGGACGAAGTAAGACAGAAATTGCAAAAGTGCCAATCTGAGCTTAAGATAAAGAGTAAAGAGATGGCCGTCTTAAAAAGTAAAATTAAGAACTTACAGAAGTATGAAATTAGTCTAAATAAGCTTTAAAATAGTAATAAGGATATGAGGCGCATCATTTAGGGAAAAAATAAAATAATTGAGAATTTAAAACTCGAAATGGAGCAGAACACAGAAAAATGGGAAACACAGCTAAGAGAATACCAGGAAAACAGCAAAACTATCACGTGTAAATTGGCCAATGCGAAAAACTGTAATAATGCTTTGCGAGCAAGTTATGATGATGTATATGAGAAACTTCAGGTGTATGAAAACTATCTAGATAAACACTTGGATCAGTCAATAGAACATCCAGTTGATGAAGGAAGAACAAAATGTCACCGTTATGAGCATCATGGCAAACATCTAATTAAAAGATCCCAGGAGCCTACACTATACATTGTAGGTGATGAACACGCGAGGGGACTTGGGATCAAAATGTTCAACAAAAATAAACTATATAAAATATGTAGCGAGTGTAGGCCTGATGAAAGATTAATTAATTACAGAGATATCGTGACAAGTACGATGCAAAGATGCAACAAAAATGATGCACTGGCTATAGTAGCCGCCAGCAATCAAAATATAAGGGACAAGCAGGTACTGAAGGAAGTGATAGAAGGATTCATCAAAACGTCCCTCGAAAAAAATGTCAAACTTTATATTGCGTCTTTAAAGTATGGTAGGAATGTAGACAGAAACCAACAGATTTACAACTTCAATTTGGAGCTCTACAATATGACAAACAAGTTTCAAACGATAAATATTATAGAAACTAACGAAGATATTCCTATATCGGAGCAGTTACTTTTCCATCTAAAGTTTGGTTGGACAAAACGTAAAGCCAAATAACCAAGATAGAAACGAACCAGAGGAAAGTGAACGATCGGAGAATATATTATATTCGAATATTCCAGTTATAACAACAGCCCCAAATGTACTCAGAAATAGCGCACCTTTTTTATGGAGAGGAAAAGAAGGGAGGAGCAGATTCTTAGTGCAGTTGGCTTCAAAATAGTACACCAAAATGTTTAAGGCTTAAAGAGAAAACTTTACGAGCTGTGTTCTTCAAATGAGTTACTAAATATTGACATAATCTGTTTAAGTGAAACTTGGCTAAAAGAATGTGAAATTTTACAATACAGTGTTCCAAACTTTAGTTTGATGAGTTTTTTTAATAGAGTCAATACAATCAGGGGCGGAACACTAATTATGGTGAAAAATGGCACCAAGGTGAAAAATAGACAAGATGTAGTGGACGCTTCTGTGGAGGGTATTTGTGAACTAATGTGTAGAACTGAAAAACATTATAAAAGTTTGCGTCTACAGACCTTCAAATGGAAATTTTAGATTATTTTTAATTATTTAAAATGAAATTCTGACAAAGATATGCGACAAGAACAATAAATATGTAGCTTTGTGTGGAGACTTCAATGTTAACTTTGACAATACATCAAATGAGAGTTGCCTATTAGTAGATTTATTAAATAGTTTTCTACTAACCAGAAGTATTTTTAATGCCACTAGAGTTACAATTGACACATCAACGTGTATAGATAATATTTTCACAGATTTAAAAGTGTATGACACTAAATTAATAAATCTAGTAAAATCTGACCATTATGGTCAATCTGTTGGTGTGGAAATTGTACCTCAAAAAATATTATTAGCGAAAAAGCAATATATAAGAAAATTTACAATTAAAAAGATTTGGACAACTTTAAATTATCACTATCTGAAATACAACCATACAATTTTTCCAATTGCAATGATGTTAATGACTCAATTGAAAATACACTTAGATTGTTACAAACCGAGCTAGAACATCATCTTCCACTAAAAAAGATAAAACCAAAACAAAAGCATCAATCATGGGCCACACACGGCATGAAAATCTCACGTGAAAAACTCTTCCAACTCTATAATAGAAGAACCTATGATATAATTCCGAAACATTTCATATCTATGTAAGGAATTTTAGCGTTGTCTTTAAAAGAGTTTGTAGAGAGGCGAAACAAAGATATTTAAGTGAACAAATATTAAATTCCAATAACTCAGTCAAAACAACTTGGGATATTATAACAATGGAAACTGGGAGATCTGTAAGCGACAATTGTTTTTATAACAAGAAAATTAGCCTTAAGGAAACTAACCACTTGACCCCCTTAGATACAGCTAACTTTTTTAACAATTTCTTTGTAACTATATCTAACACACTAACAAATAATCTAGTACCTTCTATTGACAATGCCTTAAACCACGTTATTAAAACTTGCCCAAATTTGACCACAAACTTCAAATTTACAAAAATCACAGACAAAGATGTTAAAACAGCATGCAAACAGCTGAAATCAAAAAAATACCGGTGACCTTTGGCACATTTCAACACGACTGTTAAAAGAAATAATAGATTATTTAGCTCCGCTATTAACATACATTATTAATATTTGTTTTGAAAACGGGATATTTCCTGATAGTCAGAAGTTTGCCAAGGTCTTGCCAATTTTTAAAAAAGGAGATAGACTTGAGGCAAATAATTATAGGCCAATATCTATTTTACCAACTTTAAGCAAAATTATTGAAAAAAATGTGTTCGACCAGCTAAAAGTACATCTAGACAATAACAAATTGATAAACGTGGCTCAATCCGGTTTTCAAAAATGAAAAAGCACTGCAGACAGCATTGGGTCCTTACTCCATACTATTCTAAAAATGTTGGATGATAAACACAATGCTTATGGCATTTTCTGTGATTTGTCGAAGGCGTTTGATTGTGTAAACCATGATATATTGATTAAAAAACTGTAATATTATGGCGTAAAAAATGGAGAAAACAATTTTTTTTCAGTCCTATTTGAAAAATCGTCAATAGTTTGTTGAAATTATTTTATTTATTATAGATTAAAGAGGTTGGTTGACTGACAACAAATGAGAGCACTCTACCAAGGGGCCATCCCAACGAGAATTCAATGTGGACCAATGGATAAACGGAAAGTTCAAGTGCAAGCCCAGTCGCAAACAAGTAGTGTAGTTAAACCCTGTAATAATACAAATAAGGCTAAGTTTGATTTAACATCTCGTCAATAGAATAATAGTTTTGTTCAACCAGATACTCTTTTATCTCTCTCTTAAAGGTATCATCATCCATGGACTTAAAGGGCAGCGGCAATATATTATAGGCACGCACACTATGGCAGATGGAGCTCTTTGAGACCTTTGCCAGAGTTTAGGGGTGTGTTCGGCAGATTCCTCCTAGCGAAAAGAAGACATTCCCGGATATATGCTCCAGCCAATGTGAGAATGCCTTGTTCTTTAAAAGCATTTCGGCATGTCTCCCGGGGTTGCATACCCAGTAGCGCCCTCAGAGCTCGCTTCTGCAAAATTGCTACTCTTGAGAAATCCGCCCCCCCCCCCAAACCATCACACCATAAACCATGACGGAGTGAAAGTATGCAATGTACACGTTCCTGGCAGTTTTTACACCACATAAGTCTTTAATTTTTTTAATGGCATAAATCGCAGAGCCCAACCTACCACAAAGCAGGTCCACATGTGGTGACCACTGCAGCTTCTCATCCATAACGACTCCAAGAAACTTATAGCTATTTATAACATGCAATGCGTTATTTTCTAGCAGCTGATTAGCTAATATATTATATAATTGATGGGAGTTAGATCAGAATCAGCAACGATTCAATGTGGAGTTCCTCAAGGATCCATTCTGGGTCCGCTATTATTTATTGTATAAATAAATGACTTGCCTAGCATTACTAACACAGACTCTGAGATTGTTATGTTTGCCGACGACACCTCTTTAATTTTGAAGGGTGGAAATGACTTTGATGTATCTTTAAGAAATACTTTAGAAACCCTATCCAATTTGGAAAACTGGTTTAGTGATAACTCTTTAGTCCTCAACATGAAGAAAACAAATGCCATTATCTTCTCTCTTGGAACATCGGATGGAACTGAACCAGTTCGGTTTGCACTAATGCAAAAGGGAATAGAATTAACTGATAGCTGTAAATTCTTGGGCGTTACTGTGGCCTGCAAAGGCCTACAGTGGAACCCCCATATAGATCAGCTGTGCTCGAGATTGAACTAAGCAATTTACGCTATCAAAAAAATCAAAGACATATGTGGAATGACCACAGCTAAATCAGTATATTACGCGTATTTTCATTCTATAATGTCTTATGGAGTGATGTTCTGGGGCATGGGATCTAGTGTAAAAAGAGTTTTTATTCTACAAAAGTGAGCTGTCAGAACCCTATTAGGTATGAGTCCTAGAGACTCGTGTAGAGAGGTATTTAAAGAACAACGGATTTTAACTCTTCCTAGTCTATTTATTTATGAATGTCTCAAGTACGCTCACAAAAATCTGGAAAATACTCCCCAAAACTTAAAATTTCATCACCACGATACACGCAATAAAACTCTACTAAGGCATGTTGAACATAGACTGACGAAGCTGTCCAAGAGCTTTGTTTGCATGAGTGTGAGGCTATATAACCGTCTCCCCTCTGATCTTAAATTGTCTAACTTTATACGTTTCCAGAGAGAGGTTAAAAGGTATATTGTCGAAAATGCATTTTACGCCATTGATGACATGTTAGCAACCTAATTTCTTATATATGTGGTGTTATATCATTTTATTGACATATTAACATTATTAATACTCTTCTCGACTTTGTTCTTGTCGCTACTGCAACTATAATATTGTTGTCATATTATTATAAAATACGAAATGTCTATAGCTCTGTACATTGACGAGATGCCAAAGGGACCCTTTACACCCCTTTGGCATTGAATAACATTTATATTATTTGTATTTTGTCAAATGTTTGCATATTATACTGTACTAATTTTGAATAATGATGTTCTCCTGTTTTATGTATTGTGATTTGTGAACTGAATATTTTTAATGAACCCGAGTGCCTCGCAGTGGGCCTATGGGGGATGAATAAAGAATTGGCTACTTTCCAACAATTATTTCGCAGCCTTCGATTACTCTTAACGTGATAAACGACAAAACCGAAATTTTGTTTTTATGGCTTGTTTAAATTTGGAAATCGTGTCAATTATAGAAAGCGTTCGAGCTTATATTCTTTGTACAAAAAAAGAAAAATATTTTGGAGACCCGCGGTGATAACAGAACCCCCCATGTATTTAACAGGTAGCTCTCCTTATTCATGTCTATGATTTTTGTGAAAAGGTATTGAATTTTCCGTAACTGTGATACAGGTAAACATTTTTTCTTCTTTACAAAAGGGAAGGATCTTTGTTTGAAGGGAGAATATAAAAAAAACCTCTTACTAAATTATAGGCTGCCTACCGCGTAGTACAAAAGACTCAAAGGAAGTGCTCGCCTGGTATCGATTTCCTTATTTATTAAACGCTGGTAAAGACTCACAATATGGCAAAGCTTTTTATACACCTTAATGACTCATGTATCGAAATAATGTGACGTGACCCTTATCGACGGGGGAGCTTTTAAATTATCCGCCTGTTTTCCCAGATGGTTATAAAATAACCTTTCCAACTAACATACATTATACCATGTTCGCACATCCTTATTCATTATTTTGTGGGTGACCTCGTAAAAATTCAGTTCAATGAATTTACGTACTCTACTTCTAGCTTAATATTTTTTGTCAAAGTGTTTGTTTTTAAATACAAAATATGATGCGTTGGTTTGAAAGGAGTCCATTGAAAAATGGTTGGCAGAGAGTCCTTCAAACAAGAAAGCTTGAATGAGGATTATATAATCGAGGATTATATCATTAAAGATTTCAATTTGTTATAAATAAACAGAAACTTTGGTAGGTACTTAAGTCAGTAGGTAAACGAAATTTCAAATCTGATTTTGAAAATAAATAAACAACAAAGATGACATTATTTTCCAGTGCAGTCGACCTATCAAACTTTTCCGAAAATGTATTCTACTGCTTTCTAACAAGCGCCTATATGATGCAACATTGCCGTAGATACTTAAAGCGTGAACTTGTCTGCTAATCTATGATATCTCTTATACTTGTATCTACGACATCAGAAGCAATTTCCGTTAAATGAACCGAATATTCGTTAGCATTAAACAACGTAGGCGGGAACATATTAGACGAGATCGTATTGTAGACAGATAATATTGTTTGAATTAATATTGCATGCATGTTGTGTAATGTTACAGGATTCAGCGTTTCTGCAAAATTTATGACGGGTGCTTGAACGCAAAGCGTTTTGAGCTACATATCTCTGCGTTAGGTCAAATGAAATAACTAAGCCATGGGGATGTTTTAAACTATGATTGATATCTGTATATGTAGATAAGAGTGACTACATTTAAAAAAAATGGTGAAATAATTTTCAGTGTTCATATAACTGGGCGTTACTCTCATGTACCTTCAGAGTTTGGTCACAAGAATCTAGACATGGTCAAAATGGTCACAAGAATCTAGACATAATTAGAACGTTGTACACAAAAAAGGCAATAGGCAATAAAGATGAGACATTAGCAAAAATGGATAAATTCATATTCTGGCGCCAAATACATGACAGCAGTCGCAGTCTTTAAATTTGGTTGCTCTCTTGTTCTCAATAATTTCCAACGTTTATCTCTATATCTCATAATCATTAAATATCTACTTGTTGTATACATGAGATTTTTGACATGTTAAACATGTCGAGAATTCTCATGATTAAGAGTTTCGGAGACTTAAACATTACCACCTAATGGCGAACGTTGTTAACGTTAAGTGATCGCACTAAGACAGCCTCCGAAATAACAGTATAAGACGGTCGTAAGCCCGTAGTGGTTTGTTCCATTTAAAATCGAACATCAGTAATGAATTGTTAGAGTCATTAGTTGTTATATATTCGTACAGAGTTTGGAACGAGGAAATAACGGAACAATGACAATAACGTCAATGAA
The DNA here is from genome assembly GCA_963576905.1 of Mystacides longicornis. Classification (NCBI taxonomy): domain Eukaryota; kingdom Metazoa; phylum Arthropoda; class Insecta; order Trichoptera; family Leptoceridae; genus Mystacides; species Mystacides longicornis. The sequence continues at coordinate 18,768,420 of OY756420.1, read as the reverse complement.
TTCCAATGGGATAGAGCGAAGACGCTTTAAGAGGGATCATGTGGAGATAATGGGAGACGACAGAATCCCCAAAATTATCTCCTTCTTGAAGCTGAGAGAATGAGAAGTAGATCACCGAAAAGCTGGAGCGATAATTGCTCTTCGAGGTCCCAAGAATAGGTACGGCCTTTAACAAGAAGAAGATATACCTATCAAACGCACATTGATTTTTGTCAAGCCTGTTTAGAATAATGGAATAACTAACTCTCATTTTTAGAGAATCAAAGGAACAACATGAACTAATTTGCACGCCCTAGCCTGAATGAAGGAACACTGAATGTGACTATAATGTTTTCACTAAAATAAACTTAGAGAAGACAGAAAATCTTATCATCATAATTCGGTAAAATTTGGGTTTAATGGAGTCTATTCATCCAACAACATATAGAATAATGTAACACGCTTCACTCGTGACTTATTTCCTACTACACCGCCATCTCTTGGATTTTTTAAAGGTATACTACTATAGAGGAATTAATTTTTTATAACAAATTTAACGCCCGTCGAACTTCATCCCGCATCCGAATCAAAAATAATTATTACATAATCCAATATATTATAAGTTAAATTTAATTCGGTTTTTATGTCATAAACTGTATTAATTCATGTAAAAATTCAAACTTTTTTTTTATTCTGGGCTAGGTCGACGTTCGACGGGTGGGTCAGCTAGTTATAAAATAATTGAGTGTTTTTGTAAACTCCAACAGTTCGATTTATCATAATTCTATTCTGAATATGTGTTTTCTTCTACGATTATGTTTCGTTTTTATCAAGCATAAAAGTTTATATTTTTATGTAAAGTCGGGTAGAAGTGAAGTGAAGTGAATCATTCTTGACAGTGATCAAATTATCATAAAAAGGGTAAATACAAAAAAGGATAATATATAAAAGTTCCACCTAGATTTAGTTTATTTTATTACACCATAATGACACTTTATGTTTTATTCCATGAAAAATAATTTCGATAAAAGTTGTTCTAGAACAATCTAATATTTCCCAAATTGATATTATTACAAATTGTATTGGTCACCTCGACAGGAAGGTTACAATGATTGATTTAGGAAAAACTCGTAAATTAGCGTCTAGGATATTGATTGATTGGATGGCCGTACCTCTGCTAAGTACCTACTTGGACTGGAATCCAATACAACACCCCCTACAGTCAAAAGGTTCATGAATAAGGTGAAAAGCTTCATTGTCGTTTACTTCAGCATAATATTATGTTTTATCAAACTACTTTTGACATTTCTTAGAGAAAATAAACCGACATTCAACAAAAGTAGTTGAGGATATTTACCTTTTCATTTTTTTTAAATCTACATAACAGGGTTAATAAAAATACAAATACATCAATTTTTTAATGTTTGCGCATATTATCATCATATTCTGGCAAAATCAGATTAAAAAAACTTTTTACCACCATTCTTTTTGATTCATAATTTTCACTAAAATGTTCCAGCTCATTATTTCCAACTTCAGCTTCAAGCAAAAACAATGCCGTTGTCACAATTAGAAAAAAAAATGAAAGTGCCACAGCTTGATATTTTTTTTGACCCCTTTGTACTCGTCGTCGAGTGGTTTGGGTGCTCGATATTGTGTAATACGAATAATATTATTATATTGATATTTTTTCTCAATATAGACGCCATGAAACCAAATTTATGTCCTAGTTATATAATGAAATAAAAAAAATTGTTGAAGTATTAAAAATTATGAGATTTGGTATTAAATTTATTATTTTGGTATTTTTATAAGTATTATTTTTGGAGTTTTTATGACAATGTTGACTTTGTGACTAATTAATTCTTTTTTAATTCTTATAGTTTTGAAAAGGGAGGGAAATTTTAAATGAGTTTTTGATAGTTTTTTATTTTTTATAATTTTTTAATTTTTTTAATTTTTTTTTTATTTTTGTTTCTGTATGTGATACTTAATGATGGTCTCTCATTACATGCATGATATAATATGATATGCTGTTTAAAGTATTGTTGCTAGTTATATTATTACTTTGTTGCGGTTGCATTATGCATCGTTTTATTTTTTTTTATTTTCTTTTGTGAATTTGGTAAAAAGTGTTTATTTTATCTTTTTATACTTATATTAGTACTGTCCCAGAAAAGATTTTTTATCTAGTGGGACGGTAAATTCCAGGAAGGATTTTTTTATACAATTGATGAATTTAGACTATATTTCCGTGTGTGTTCTTCTTGGAAATAAATTTCATTTGGCCCCACTAAAAGGCTTTGAAAGGCAAAAAAGCTTTTCATTGCTTTCGATTTCACATTTTATCTTAATATATGGACAAAAATCTAACCTTTGCTCCAAAACAATTTGAGACCGAATATGAGAATCTTCTTGATGAGTGAATAAAAGATCCTTAAGTTTTCATTTTATTGTAGATACATTATTTTTTATCAAACGTTATCATAAACAAATATAAACAAGTATGAGTCTGCAACTGCTAGCCGCCAAATAATCAATGATCTCCTGGCTAATATACGTCACATAACAAGAAAGGAATCAAATAAAAATCAAGAGATGAACGCAAAACAAACGAATTCTAAGACTACCTAGACATAAACATCTGACAAGCAGGAAAATTGACCCTGTGCTGCTCTCTAATCCTTTCCTGTAAAATTGTAATAAATGTGACTGGCAAAAGCTAAATAAATAAATAAATACATACATCGATTTTTTTGTCACAATAATTGCTTTTTAAACTACAACAGACAATAATTAATTATTGTTAGTGATATTAAGTCTATTTGTCGGTCTAAATTTTTTGATTACCAATCGATTTTGAATATGAATTTGAAATAAAATTTTATCCAACCTGAAAGAATTTCATCATACAGCAACGTGTCGAAAAATTTCTTAATTTCCACTTCTTGATTGGAAATTTCACAAAGCGTAACCCCGCCTCACATTAATTAACGGTGGAGTAACGTGTAGGTAGGTACTGTGATATAGGGGTGTCTAATTTAGCGTAATTTATTTAGGTTATTATCTACTAAAAAAAAATTTCATTCTATTTTGTGTACAACGGCTTCATATTCATATACACATTTAGAAGGTAGTTGGTAGTCCAGACCTAGGTCCATCATTTAAGAGGCCTTCTAACTTTTTTTTTTTATTAAAAATGTGTTTGTGCTCACTCGAAGTGAACACAAATACACTTTTTGACATCTTTCTCACTAACCAAAGGGTTGTGCCGTGAAAGCGGAAATGGTCGGCACGGCCGGGATTCGAACCTACAACCTCCAAATCGCTGTGCGCATGAAAGCCGGCGATTGATACCACTGGACTACCAACCATTTCGGAGGATAAGTTTATGCGTATTGACCTTTATTAGAATAAACTATTGTTTGAAAATAAAATCTTACTTGTTCTGCATAGTTTTCTGAATATCTGGGTAGGTATATAAAAAGATTATAAGTTTGCGGTTTTATAAACTTGTTTTGAATAAGTATCTTTGATTGAAATTCTATGCCAAAAAGCTAAACTTCTGGGGTCGAGTGGTCTATAGACATGAGAATAAAAAATTTTTTTCGTTGAAACTTTAAAAACACAAACAAATATTATACTTAATATTTGACACTCTTTGTACAATTTTATTTTTTTTATACAATTGACAAAACCAAATCGAAATATTTTATATGCTTACTAGCTAGTTTTAAGTATATGTCATAGCTAATAGCATAAGTACATTCAGCAACCTAGTATTTTTTTTAAATAAATTGCTTTTTATTTTTCCAAAATTCAATTTTTAATAAATTTGTCCCATACATCCCCATTCTCCCCCACTAAGCGTTGTGTGATCAATAAAAAATTGCCGAGCAGATTAGCTGGCAGAAGAGTTGTCACCTGATAGGAAATTGCGACGTGCGTCCGGGAGTGCGGGCGAAACTTAAAATGTCCGGGTCATGACTTTTCCCAATGACCTTTTTTTAGTTTAATTGTACCTTTCAGGCCACAAAATTTTCGGAGCGACCTTTTTTAGCGCCCTTTCACCTTTCCGGATACCAAATTTTTGGATTAACATTTTTTAAGTTTGTGTTCGGGTCAAACATTATACAAGGGTAGCAACACTGGCCGGTAGCTTAGTCGGGTCAATGAATTTTTTAATGAACTGTACATATTTGAATAGAGTGTGAAAGATTTTTGGTCAAGCAGCGTGTAATTTACTAATTTAGCTACTGAAGTACATGCTACTCGACCAAGTGTGAACCAAGCTTTAGTAAATTCTTTAGGAAAGTTAATTTCTATCGCATTACATTGACGAAATCTACGGAGGTTGCTAGTGGTTTCAAAACAATTATTTACGATCTATCCTAAAATCATTGTGAGTATTTTGTAGATGATATTAAAATGTTATATTTATCAAATTGGCTACATTTTATTTTCATTTTCAAAATAATCTACTTTTTTCAACATATACTTTTTTTTATTTTTTATTTTTATTTCCAAAAAAAAATAATACAAATAAATATGAATTACATGAGAATGAGAATAAAATTATTGGAATTTATCACCCCACTTACCTACTATTCATGGATTACGCAATAAATTCAAACCAAGATTACCAAAGTAAATAGTTTTTTTTAATAATACACACACACACATATTCCCTTTAAGGCCCCCCGCACACTGCAAGCCAGCCCGGAGGAGACCAATACGCAGCAAACCCGACCCGCACGAAACCGACCTCCTAGCTCGATCGAAGCAATCAAACCAAAAAGCCGGCCCCGGACAAATCAAGCCCGCCGCGAATCACCCCCCAAACCAACCAGCAATGCGGGGGCCTAAGCCCCACTCGGGAGCATAGGGAGGCATCAAGAGCTCTCCATTGCGTTTGAAGGCGTCCGAGGCTCATTGTGCCTTTTCTGACCAGTTGAGATTTAAGGACGTGAAGTGGTCAACCTCACGGTCCCGATCTGATTTATCGATTTCCTGCCTCTTACAGGATGTTTGAAAAATCAGCAAAAAGAGCAGAGGTGCTATTCTTCGCCGGTAACCCCATGGCAATTGTTGAGAAAGTCCATGCAAGGAGCAAGAGGTATACCGATAATACAGAGAGATGGTCTAATCGGCGAACTGTGCGATCTGGAGTACGCGGACGACTTAGCGTTGTTCAGTACGACAGTGGAGGAATTACAGCGGAGTGTTTCAAGACTCTGCGACGAAACAGCACGCCTCGACCTTCGAGTCAATGCCAGTAAGACGGAGCTCATGCGAATAATGCCTGCCCCGATAAACAGCTACCGATAACCATCGATGGTCACCAGGTCTCCCGGGTGGATAAATTTAAGTACCTGGGAGCAACCATTAGGTACCACCACTGATGACCTCGGGGCTGAGTTCCCGATACGTATCGGTATGGCAACTGTTTGATGCGTGTGTGTTGCCCATTCTCCTGTATGGGTGTGAGTCCAGGCACCTGACTTTGGCCCAGGCACAAAAAGTATCTGCATTCGAAACGAAGTGCCTCAGGAGAATTTTGGGTATAAGATGGTACCACCGCATCACGAACGCGCTATACGCCGGCGCACCCAGCGTGAGCCCATCACCTCTACTATTATGTGGAGGAGATGGACTTGGCTGGGACATGTGTTAAGGATGCCGAATGACAGTTGGCCGAGGGGAGCGCTGTTCTTCCTCCCATCAGGGTCCCGGAGACGAGGAAGACCCTCTCATACTGTGTTCCGCTCCTTCGAAGCAGAGCTGAGGTATATGGACATGGTGTGGGAGGAGGTCATTAACGTTGCGCAAGATCGAGCGCAATGGAGAGCTCTTGTTGCCTCCCTATGCCCCTAAGTGGGGTCTTAAGGGAGTTTGGATTGGATTTTTTACGAAATGTCTTACTTTTTTTGACTAAAATGACTTTTTATTTATTTATTTATTTATTGAACACATACGGCCTCCAGGCCAATTACAATCAATCGATAAATTTTACAAATGTTACTACATTACAAAAATCTCAAAGCATATTAAAAATCATGAAATACTCCTATGATAGACAAAATATATAATAATTTATAAAAAATGGATAAAAGCTCGCAATAAGCATGCGTAACGAGCAGAGATGAAAAATAAAAGCAAATGAATGTAATATATTCTAATAAGCAACAACAATAATAATACAAACATGAATAAATTATGGATAGAAGCTCGCAATAAACATGCGTAGCGAGCAGGCATGAAAAATAAAAGCAAACCAATGTAATATTTTATAATACATAATAATAAAAATATATAAAATTTGGAAGGAAGCTCGCAATAAACATGCATAGCGAGCAGGCATGAAAAAATAAAAGAAAAGGAATATAATACATTCTAATAAGTAATAATAATAATAAATTAATAATAATTTCAATAATAAAAATTTATAATAAATGGATAAAAGTTCGCAAGAAGCATGCGTAGTGAGCAGACATGAAAAATAAAAGCAAATGAATATATATTCTAATAAGTAATAATAAATTATAATAAAAATTTACAAAATATGGATAAAAGCTCTCAAGAAGCATACGCATCGAGCAGGCATGTAAAATAAAAGCAAGTGAATATATACCAATTCTTATAGGTAATAATAATAAATGCCAGCGAATATATCTAATCCTACAAGCAATAATAATATAAATTACACAATACTGATCAAAGTCGTAAGAAACATGCAGCAAGCAGATATGAAAATTAAACACGAGTCAATTACAAACAAGAAACAGACTAAACAACCATAAAAAAAAAATATTTCCCTTTTTCTTCCCTAAATTTGTCCAAATTTGCCCTATATTGACAGATCAAGACATAAAGAATTGTAGTACAATTCAGATTTTTACCGTGTACCTACTTACCGTAAAAATAATTTTTTGATGCAAACAGTTATATCAAAAAAAAAATTAGTACACATATAAGGAAATGCCGCATAATAAAAAAAATACTTGCAGCAGCTATTTTGAGACCTTTACGTTCCTATATTATACTTATTATTATGTATGTACAATGTAATCTTTAAGTTATTTTTAATTTAATTTATTTTAATTTGCGTGAGAATGGAATCTGTTAAATAGCTCATACTTGTAATCCCTATTTTTTTTATATTTCTTTTTGACAGGATATTTTCAACGTATTTTTAATTTCACAAAAATAATCTTTAATTTTGGAAACTACTGTTCTGGCCAATACAATAAGGTACATGCAGTATGTATATACCTAGCCGCACGTGTAACTTCATCGTGCCGCGTTTCAAGGGTAGGATCTCAATAGTATTATTTTGTTTGTTGCAAAAATCTTTATCATACCATAACACTGCTTAAAATAAATCTTTGACAAAACAATGAAACCGGTCGATTTTTATTTTAAAGTAAGAAGCTTTATATTAATTTACAGCTTTCTAACTTAATTTATCTAAGAGATATGGTTTTTCGAAAAAAACTACAACGCACCCTAAATATTTTTTTCTTTTAAAATCGGAATTATAAAATTTGACTCTTTCTGCAGTTGAAATTTCGATAAAACCAGCATTAAACGTTTTGGCGTTTTTCGATATTTTTATAACATTCTGAAATATAGGCACTGAAACTCGTAAATTTGTCATAAAAAATGTTTTTCTTTATAAAAAAGTTAAAGAAATCCTGGAACTTTTTCATTAAATTATATTTTAGATATTGTATTTTTCTATATACATACACATTTTTAGGGTTCTAGATTTTATGGTTTACGAGATATATGAAAAATTAAATAAAAATTCAAAGGTGGATTACCCCTGATTGATAAAAAATTTCAAAATTCTGAGTATACAAATTTTGTAAGCTTAAAGTATTCAATATTTTCTGAAGTTTTAGGATCTGTGCATCAGCGAATCAAAAGTGATAAGGGGGCGGACACACACACGTTGGAAAAGCGCCCCTCACCCCTTCCCCTCTAATTAATGTATCTTTTGAAAACGAAATAGTATAATTTGAATCTTTTTGTAGAAATAATTTTTTTTTAATATCGATAAAATCAGTTTTAAACTTTTTAGGAGCCACTTAAAAATCATCCCTTTTTATATGTGCCCTTTTTCGTCCCTTTTAGTGAATATTTGGAAAAACTGTCCAAAAAAACTACTACTCATTCCTATAGGAGAATTCATATACCAAATCTTAAGTTCGTACCATGTTTAGTTTTCGATATATTCGTATACATTTAAAAACATTCAACCCTATTTTTGAAAAATCCTTTCTTAGTGGAAGGTTTTGTATTAAAACCTACCCGATTTCCAAATATCACTTCTCTACGATTAGCCGTTTGGGCTGTGCGTTGATGAGTGAGTATGTCAGTCAGTCAGGACACTTTCCTTCATATTAATAGATTTACGATTTTCGTCGTTAGGCAATTATTTCAATGACAATAATATGAGGTCTCTGCGGGAATTATTGTTCCTTCATACAACTTTTGGTACGGGAAGAAGTGTCAAACGTTCCATATTCCATAGTCCCCAAGTAATTTTGGGGCCCTCAAAGGAACGATATAACTGATATAAGAAAATCAAACAACCAATGACCCTTTGCTTAACCTGTCGACTGGTAGGTTTACTGCTTGTATTATGAAACGAAGAAGTCAAAACAACCGTTGAGTAGAAAAATATTTTTATCGACACAAAGGTTAACAAAAAACCGTAAAACAATATTATACCTATCATGTTGAAATAATATTTGTTTTCATATCTTATAGAATGATATATCTGGGAGAAAAAATATTCCTCGTAGAATAATAGTAAGTACCTAATAATCTAAATCGCCACCTACTGCGTATCCTTACTTTGGGAGGAAAAATAACAAGCGTAATATGAAAACGGTCTTCTCCTCGTCACAGTCCATGTACACAGAAAGAGTTAAGCAGATGACTGACACAATTTATTATTGAGTAACTTTTGTTCCATTATTGACGTCCGTATATTATATTGACTGGCGTAGACAAAAAACAATGACAGTTATATCAAACTTGTACAAGTACGAAATGTATCCAGAATTGTATTGAAAGCGTATTATTACAAGCAAAGGTTCTTATCAGATATAACATTTTATGAGGTGAACTCTCCACAGAAAATGTTCCTTTTTTAAGCACATTCTCACAGACTTTTATGCTGAATTTAATAATTCTAACATTTTATCTGCAGGATGATATACGAAGTAAACTTAATTAAGACAATTAAATACTGAAAAGAATCATGTTTAGGGTTTCCAAAACTATGACACATGCATGATATGCTGTGAGAATGTTTTTGTCGCATGGGTTCAGGTAAGCACCTAATTTGAACAGATCATGCCCAATAATTCTGGTTCTGCAATGTACAGAACAACAGAACTGAACCAAGTTAATTGATTGTGTGAAGTGTTGTATTATATTCCTTGTCACTTTTCTTTTATTGGATACACACAGCATTTACAATATTAAGTTTACAATATTCAATATATCATTTACATTTTAATATCGCCATTTATGTGTATCCTAATTCACACTAATAACTTCTGGGTTGTAGTTTAATACAAAAATTATTTTACAAATTTTTCGGTATACGAAGGTCAATGGTTAAAAATTTATATCTGTGTGCACTGTGCTGTACCTACGGGTAAACTTTTGGTGCTCCGATGGTTGAATTCGAAACGAATACTTCATCAGGGCCGTCGCGTGGTTTTCAGGCGCCCAAGGCGAGGCATTAATCTGCGCCCCCCCCCCCCCTCTCATAAAACTCGTAATTTTGTTCACTCCAGTTTTGGTTCGGGATAATCATAATCAGCCCCCCCCCCCCCTCCCTATAAATCTCGTAATTTTGTTTCATTCCAGTTTTGGTTCGGGATAATCATAATCAGCGCCCCCCCCTCCCTATAAATCTCGTAATTTTGTTCATTCCAGTTTTGGTTCAGGATGATCATAATCAGCTCCCCCCCCCTATAAAACTCGTATTTATTTTTATACTACATATTTTATACTATCTGATACCCGTCTTGCTTTTCGTCGTTGTTTCCGTTAGTCAGGCTCATTTAAACAGATTCTAGTCTAGCTTCTCTCCGCGATGATTTAGCATATGGGTGTTCATTAAACTTTTAATTGAAAATATTGCATTCGTATGGCTTTTCTCCGCTATGAAGTCGCTCTTTCCCTAGATTGGCGACGTCTCTTAGCCAAAAATTTCCTGTTGCTTGCTCGGTTGCAATGAAAATAAAATTTAGTTAGAGTTTTTTTTAAGATTTAAATTTAAAAATTGATTAAACTTTTTATAGCAAATATTGCATTCCTTTGGCTTTTCTCAGCTATGAGTTCGCATGTGAATCCCTGGACTGTACTGCAAGCAAAATAGATTTTTTTTGCCCACGGCGGCGCCCCTCGAATCGCGGCGCCCAAGGCGACCGCCTCGGTCGCCCCACCCACGCGACGGCCCTGTACTTCATAATAAATTGTTAGCATTCTTATGAAGATCACGCTTTGAAATCCAGTTCAATTGTTCCTTGGAATCAACGACAGGCACAATTCAGAGCCCATGTTTTTTTTTTAATTAGACATATTATACATAATAATATGTTATATGGAAATCATAAACTTATAACTTTTATTTAGAAAGTAGGTATTGCTTCAAATCATTCAATATTTCGCAGTCAAAACTTGATCACCGACGTTTTCGGGTAGGTACATGTTTATTGGTTAATACTTAAAGTAAAACAGTCTAAACTTACAAATACCTTTTCAAGTAGGTACCTACTTACCATATACTTAGTTAAATAGCAACGCTCAGTAGATTTTGTAAACAAATAGGTACCTATTATTTGCTTGATAAATTCACTGATAAAGCCAATATTATAGTCTGTATCTATTACTTCGCTTCTTACAAGTATGTACATATTAAGGACTAAAACCCCTTATGTCCAAATTTATATTGTAATAAAGTAAACGCTCTTTTCATAGTTACAGGAAATTTTTTCAGATCACCTTAATCTAAAGGTCATCAGTGGAAAACATACATAGTCTCAGACTATGAAAAAAACCTTAATTAAATAAGCAATTGTAGATATGTTGCATGAAGGTAAAAGGTAAACGGAAGATGTTCTGGGGGGTTACTCTGCATTTCAATTATTATAAAATCCTTACTCCCTTTACGTCCCATTAGGGGCATATGGAGGCAACAAGAGCTCTCCATTGCGCTCGATCTTGCGCAATGTTTATGACCTTCCACACCATGTCCAGATTCTTCAGCTCTGCTTAGAAGGTGCGGAACACAGTATGAGAGGGTCTTCCTGATGGGAGGAAGAACAGCGCTCTCCTCGGCCAACTGTCATTCGGCATCCTTAACACATGTCCCAGCCAAGTCCATCTCCTCCCCATAATGGTAGAAGTGATTGGCTCTCGCTGGGTGCACCGGCGTATAGCGTCATTCGTGATGCGGTGGTATCATCTTACACTCCTGAGTTACTTCATTTCGAAAGTTGAGACTTATCTCTGAATCATAATTAATAACATCTGAAGCTAATCTTGATATCGATGTAATTAACACACTGAGATTTTGGTTGTTAGTAGATCATGCGGTGAACAACGATCAATGTCATTGTGCCTAAAGAATATCCACGATTATTCAACTAAGTAGGTACCTACATGTTCTAAAGTTTTTTAGACTATAAAAATTAAGTCGGGTATTTTTTGTGGGCCGTGGGGTTGCCGGCGAAGAATAGCACCTCTGCTCTTTTTGCTGATTTTTTCGAGCATCCTGTAAGAGGCAGGAAATCGAAAAGTCAGATTGGGACCGTGAGGTTGACCACTTCACGTCCTTAAATCCCAACTGGTCAGAAAAGGCACAATGAGCCTCGAGCGCCTTCAAGCGCAACGGAGATCTCTTGATGCCTCCCTGTGCTCCCTGTGCCCGCATTGCTGGTTGGTTTGGGGGTAATTCGCGGCGGGCTTGATTTGTCCGGGGCCGGCTTTTTCGTTTGATTGCTTCTGTCGAGCTGGGAGGTCGGTTTCGTGCGGGTCGGGTTTGCTGCGGATTGGTCTCCTCCGGGCTGGCTTGCGGTGTGCGGGGGGCCTTAAAGGGAGAATATATGTATTTTTTGTGAACTTGTTAATTTAGTGTTTTTCAAGCAGTAACGATCTGAACATATTAGAGAGACCATCATCCTGCAGTGGGGTTGCTAAAGATTGCTTAGAAGAAGAAGTAAAATGCTACAAAAACTCATTTGAGAATCTCTCATACTAAAATAACATTGTGATGTATCATTAGTAAAAAATCTATTCATTGTATGCATTATACATGGTATGTAATATTACAATAATCACTTGAATTTTAATACGATATAATTTTTTATACTAATACTAGCTTTGCCGACAGACGTTATCCTGTGGTCTTAACTATGAATATTGAATTCGAATTTGCTTAGCGATACCTAGATTAAATAACCCCGACCCATGAATCTGTTTTAAAACATATAGGTATTTTTCATACACGTTTTTTTTAATCGCACCAACTATCTTGCTCATCTAACTATCAAACTGTCAGTTTCCGTTAAACACCAATTTAATTTCAAAATTGGGAAAAATGTAAAAAGCACTAAGAGGGTTACCTACTTTGAATTTCCTAACAATCGGCGTAAATTTCTTAATTTTTTCTTTCATAAGAACATTCTCCTTATAAAAGCCAACACGATAAAAAAAGAATAATTAGCGAAATCGGTCCAGCGGTTTAGGCGTGATGCGATGACAACGGAAAATAGCTCTCCATTTTTATATAATAGATTGTATTATTACCGACCTCGGTAGCCTAGTTGTACTAGCGTGTACTTAAGATCCGAGGTCCCGGGTTCGATTCCCGGTCGGGTCAGAGTTTTTCTAAGTGTTTTTTCACTTAAAATTTCTACCCGGGGTTGGCCTGTCTCAGATTGGACGGGACCGGTTGACTGGAAAAAATTGCCTCAGGCAATAAGTTCTGCCGGCTATACTGACACCTTTGTATAGAAAAGTGTTATATTATTATTATTTCAAAACATTTATTTATTAAATCACAATATATCATATAAAGCTACATCATTGTATAAAAAATAATAAAAAATAAATTAAATTAAAATTAAATACAATGCTATATACTAGATATAAAAATATTTCAGATTTCACTTGTTTCATAACGTATTAGGTATGTGTGTAAACTTAATTGGTCCACTTATTGTTATCATACCTGTTTCAATTTTTATGTATTGTTAATGACTGTCTGTTTACCTAAATAAATTAAAAAAAAATATCGGTATTATCTCTCATGATACATCACAATGTAATGTAATCATGAGAGATCTTCGAACTACAGAGAAAGGAACTTTCTTAACATTATACTTGAGGACAACAGAACTGCCTTTTGAATGGCATGTCTGAGACCACAACAGATGCCAAGTTTCCCTAGATTGTCTTTAAGAGACTTAGGAATAACTTCATTCGTCGATATCACTATAGGTATTATGTGGGTGGTTGGTGTATTCCACATATCCTTGATTTCGTTAGCAAGATCAAGATATTTAATTGTCTTGTCTTGCTCGGCTTTTTTCAAATTTTCGTCATACCGTATAATGATATCCACGAGATACGTTATCCCGTTCCTACGATCAACCAATACAATGTCCGGACGATTTGCGTTAATCGTTCGGTCAGTTTGTATTGGTATATCCCAATATAACTTTGTATTATTGTTAAATAATAATACAAAATTCGGAATTAAAACACGACAGGAAGGCGCAGAAGTCAATTCCATTAAAAACGTGTTACTGAAACTTTTAGTGTTGTCACGGATGAGTTTGGGACTTGTTGAAAAAGGGTTCAAATTCAATAATAATAATAATATCTATAGCACGTAAATAAAATGGTCACACGTAAGTAGGCGAGCCTGATCTCTCTACAGGCACAGCAGTTGCCCTTTCACCCCTGAAAAATAATATTTCATTACATATAAAAAAAAAATCAAAATACCTATCAATTTTATAACTACTGGTACCTACTTCAAATTATTACAATTAGCTAATGAATGGAACGGCCGTTTTACAAAGAAAAATATAATTTCCAATATTTATTACTAATAATATTTATACTACTACTAACTGTAGTAAAAATGCATTAGAGATGAAATCTCTACGAAGAATATGAGGAAAAACTTTATGGGATATGGAAAGGAATGAAAATATTAGGAAGGAATGTGGTATGGAAGTAAATGTTGTGACAAAGATGAAAGTTGAGATGGTTTGGGCATGTAGATAGAATGGATTCAAATGACGATATGACAAAGAGTGATAAGCATGCTCGAGGTCTACGGGAGGAATAAGCCACTGAAAGAGGGCCTTTCATGTGAAACGAACCTTCTTGCCAAAATTCAGGCAAAATGAAACTCTGAAGGTCCGAGACTGGCCCCGATTCGATGCGACCTCACGGCTCGAGCAGGTACCAAAAAGGGGGCCGAAATTCGGCTATCAGATATAAGTGTACATATACAAATGAAAAAGGTTCCTGATGGTGTACAGACTACAGGGGTGGAAGCTATCTTTTAACTATCTACAGTCAAAACGATCCCGCCTATTAACAATTTTAAGTCTACCTCGCGTGCATTTAATTATTATCGATCTCACTATCAAAATAAACGTGCAATCACGACGAACCAATCAGCCTTCCAGTCGAATTACCGCAGGCTGTCATAATACCACAAGTTTTCCTCATTAGAGTTCCAAATCGCTCAACTGCTTCGGTCTTCGACCTTTTCGCCAGTGAACCTCATGAACTGAGCTGAAAAGCATCCAAATCAGCCACAGTCCATTCATGTGAGGAATATCTTCAGTCCACAGCCCTCCTGACATACTAAATAATATTATTATACGGACTCCGTAACTTAAACCTTAATTGATTTACAACGGCGCGTGCATAATACATAATCTATCTTATGCGCGGGCAATAACAAGCTCAGAATATCATTATATCGCGACCGGATATTCATAACAAAATTACTATCTCGGGGAACACACCGATGTACCTACTTTTACAAATGAAAATTCTACACTAAGCTTTTTTTTTGCGGTGTGTTTTGGGGTGTTTACGCTCCGACCTGTAGTGGTCTATTGTGCTTCCCCTACGTGCTCATGGTTTTTCCCAATTAGAGCTTCCCCGCTAATCCCAGACGCTTCAGGAAGTCCAGGATTAGGAGGGGATCCAAGGCGGCGAAGTCCTCCACCTCTATCCTGTGTTTACCAAAACTTCTTGCTATCGCATAAACTACTGCATCGCAGTCTGTAAGTAGGTGGTGAGGCGTTTCTACACCTTCTTCGCAGAATCTACAGGTTCCATCATCTTCGAGTCCCAGCTTCCTCAGGTGTTCCCTAAGTCTGCAGTGACCCGTTAAGAAGCCTGTTAGGTTTTAAGACCTATTTTACTTAGGCTTTAACATATTTTGGTTCTTCAGGAGTTAAACCCACCAAGAAGATCCCTGGATTGCCTAAGTCCGGGAAGGTTGTTCCACACTAAGCTTACTAGAAGGTTCTAAATATGAAATTCCTAACCGGATTCAAAAATAAACATTAAAGATAGGTCACACCACTGCTATCGGAAAATGGGGTAAACCGCGAATGACAGATAACAATTGGCGACGTGTGTTTGACAGGTGACGTGTGAAAACAATACAGGTAGGTACAGGCTACATTACTCGTACAATAAATCCATTGGCACACAGAGATCACAAACATTCATAAATATGCCATAGCGCGTCGGCCATACATCTCTCATCTAAAACCACTTCGAGCAACTTGCTCATAAGCATGCTTGGCGGGGAAACCAAGCAACGTAAAAAATACTACGTCGATACCTAATATCTGTGTGCCCGATAATCGTCCTGGGTAGCTGCCAGCGACGGAACAAAATACATTCAAATAAAAATATGTTATCTCACCCGAAATTCAGCATATCTTCCAATATTTAGCACAAAACACAAAAAGAAAATAAACACGTCACATTCACACAAATGAGGTATGGTGTATCACTTGTTCCCTCTCCACCTCGAACCTCGCAACCCCCCCGAATTGGGAATCTTCAATTTATAATAGACCATAATTAAACGGAAGGTTTAATCAACAAACGCGAGACTCTAAACAAAACAACTCTAAATATGTGACACACCATAACTCAATCGTCAAACACTTCCAAATTACTACAGAAACTATAAAACGCGACGGGAATAAACTTTCAAATAATGACTTAACAATATTTTGAATAACAAGAAATTAATAAATCCCTCACATTAAGAGAATTCTTAGTCATGTCAAAGGCTGAAAGAAAAGGTGTAATAAATCGTGGCCGACCGAGAATGACGTGGATCGAACACATCAATTCCATCTTCAAGGAAGGCCAGGTAAGAAGTAAGAGAAATTGGAGAGGGTGTATGAGAAACGTTATGTCGTTGGAAAAAGCGAAAGAAGTATACTTGGATACAAAAGAGTGGAGGTCCCTTCTCTCTGCCTACACCTTACGGGACACGACGTGATGGGTAAAAAAAATATTGTAAAAGTTATTTTAACCATTTTACTTATTTCAAAGATTTTATTTCAGTGGGCAATTGTTACCTGCTGCAGCCAAGCTACGCCAATTGACACTAAACGTTAAGATTACACTGTCTCTTTCCTGCTTTCATTATCTTATTGCCGGTAGTAAAAGAGATAATTTAAATAGAGTGCTTTGTACTTGTTGCAAAGAATACTATTTTCGAAAACGATAAATTTGTGAATAGTGAATTTTGAATTAAAGTAAAGTGGGAAAAAATAAACAAAAAGGACACTACTTTTTTTTTCTTTAATAATAAGGTAATAAGAGTGTTAATGTTAAATTATCGCACGACATATCAGTTCTATACAATGGTTTATAAAAGTTCCGTTTAAATAAATGGATTATGTCGTAGAGTTGCATGTCGTTTTCTTGTAATTTTTTTATTTCTTTTATTTAGATTATCAAGTTACAAAAATTACATATTTTATAACTTAAAAATAACAATATTATTCCACTTATATTATACAGATTTAGATGTCACATTCCAATTAATTAATTAATCATTAATTCCAATCCAATCCAAACTCCCTTTAGAACCCACTTTGGGGCATAGGGAGGCAACAAGAGCTCTCCATTGCGCTCGATCTTACGCAACGTTAATGACCTCCTCCCACACCATGTCCAGATTCCTCAGCTCTGCTTCGAAGGAGCGGAACACAGTATGAGAGGGTCTTCCTCTTCTCCGGGTCTTCCTCGTCTACCTCTTGTAATTATTTCAATAAAATACGGATATTTTCATTGCAAGTGGATGCAATTAAAGGAACATACGTTATGATGTTAATCAAAACTAGTGGTCGGCCAGTGCTTGAAATTCGACCATAACTAATTAAGATAAGAAATACATACAAAAATACGTACAAAAATAATCATTTATCATTCTACGAGTAATAGGTGCATGTATTAGAACGATCAATTTCACTTTATGGAAATGTATGTATTTCATTACGTGAGATATCGCCCTCTCGTACTTTCAAACCGTTTTTAAGTATGATCCCGTAGGAATGGAAAATGAAATTTACAGGGTAGATACTAGATGAAATAAGGAAGTATTTTGAAAAATATTTGGGAATTTTTTTTCATGTGACCTTCTATTTTTAAATCCTCTTCAAACATTTTTGTCAATTTTCTGATTTGACTATTTTTGAGATACAACATTTTTTTAAACTATGATATCAAATTGGATAAAAAAAAATTTTTTTTTTTTTTTTTTAATTTTTGGCATATCAGTAAAAAAAAAAAATATTACATCTAAAACGTACCCTATTCAACAATTTTGAAAAAAATAATGAAGGGTGTATAAATAGCGTCTCTGTGAGCAATTATGTCGTGACAGTCGTAGTTTTTCGAAAAAATTCGAAAATGACAAAAAATCGTAGAACATACATTGAGGTTTTTGGATAGCCCTAAGGGTCCTCTATCCCCGGTTTGCCGAGTATCCATACTCTTTGGGACACCCTGTATAAATAATTATAAATGTGCGAAATTTTATACTCCTCTGTCCGCGAAATTACGTAAAAATAGTCACAAAATTTTTCAACAACAGTAATCTATTCTCTATTTTTGGAGAGATATACCAAAAAAATATATAAATTTTAAACCTTTTTGCGCAATCAAAGGCTTGTAGTTGCACTTTCGTCCAATAAAAACGCTTGTTAGTTAGATATGTATGTGATAAGTGTGAGACAAACGGGTGTGAGCTATCTTTATTTGCTCAAAAAATTTCAAATGCGTTAACTATTTATATCATTCTCTCCAGAAATAGAGTTTAGTTCTAAAAATAATAGTGCTGCCATTAAATTCTTTTAGCCAAATAAGGGCTTTTAGAAAATTTGAACGCAATATTTGTTTCAAAATAAGTACAACTTATATATAGAAAAATAAAATCAGAATTCATTACTGCAATGGTTTTCAAGAATTTGAATCAGAAAAAAACGGATGTATCAAATATCTATTTCTTCAGAGTGGAAATGAATTTGAATAGAAACTGATATTTGTGAATTTGAAAAGATGATTTAGAAATGATTTTCTTCAATTCAAAATTGTGAAAAAAGAAGGAAAGATTTTAAAACGCAAGAAGATTTGCATAAAAACGTACATTAAGACAAGTTAGTACAAGATGGAAGAAACATGCTTTGTAAAACATCTATGTTTTGTAAAGGAATATAAAAATATTTTAATATTCAATTTTTTTTTATCTTTTTATACAAAAAATGAGCGAAACATATTGACTTGATTGAAAGCTTTAGAAAAATAATTGTTCAAGGCACTACGACAGTTATTATATTATGGAACCGATAGTCAACGTTGTGACCGGATAAGAAGAAAAAATTAGAAATGGATTTTGTATGTCGATCTTCAATAGTTATTGTAAACAAAAATTGATGGTTAATAATTGTTAAAAAAACGATTACGGCCTTTAAATTGGGGGCACAATTTTCTAGAAAACCATTGCATAAGTAGCATACAAAATAAGAATAACACGAAACAATACAAATCAAAAAAAAGTCATTCATTTGCTCAAGTTTAAACAGTTCGTCGATTTTATTCACTGGAGATTAGTTGTAGCACAACTAGGTACCTTTACTACATTTATATTCTTAACCTGCACGAAAGCACATCTCGCATACTTTACATTCACCTTTTGTCCGACAGTGGCTGAATGTTACAGTATGGTATTCCGTTCTCTGGGGGATTCATTATTACAACGCTACTTGTCGGGATTGCGAGATGTACTACTACGGAGGATGAATATTCCCACACACAAGTGAGTACACGCGCGGTAGAAAATTGTTTGTATCGACATATTATTATTATTATTATTGACAATGTTTCAAGGATATTGTTAACGGGGCTGGTAGCCGAGAGGAGGTAATGTGGAATGCATTTCACACAGAATGTGCTGGTATGTTCGTGGTATGAGGATTTATAGAAAACTATTATTCAAACCCGCTCTAAGCCCCGAACGTATTGTTTGTTATATTCAGACCCAGCGAATACCCTAAAATATCAGCTCTTTATGCTGGATCGGTGAATGCAATGTTGCATGAAAACTGTTTGATAGCATTTCTGGATTGGCACAATGACGGATTGTTATTTAATTGCCTTCTGATAATCGAAAATGAATAAATTGGCTGAAAGATTTGATTTATTTTTTTAAAAATGAATTTGTGCCTACTCAAGTGAACAGAAATACACTTTTAGACTCATTCAAAGTATACTGATGCTGAAACCTTGTAACTCGAAAAATGAAGATTCTGGGATCTAACTCACGACCTCCGTATAAAAGCTGGTATCGTAACCTATAGGCTACCAACAACACAATGATTGAATCGTGACTTCTCTTCGCATTGCTTAAGGTGATAAAAGGTAAATAAGTATCATTATAACTGATCTTAGCTGAAAGTAGTGCTTCGGGATTCCAATCAAAAAGAGTGTTTACAAATGCTAAAAAAAAACTGATGGGATCCACATTCCGTGATAAATGGAATGGAATTGGAAGCCAGCACATCAGAACAGCTGTTCGATTGTTCAGCTCCATTCAGAAAGCTGATCGTCAGGGCTTTGCATGGCAACTGTCTAGGCAATGAAGATCGCAGGGAACAATATATTATATTTCATTTAAACGGGGTAGACTTTACTTTACCTCGAATATCAATTTGTAACGAAATATGAGAACTAAAAAAATAAACGGTTAATAACGCGAAGTATTCATAAATGTATGAAAATAAATATTATATTATTCCACTGAACACTTCATATTATTAAATAGCTTTATGTAACTAATCTAGATGCGTGCGGAAAACACAGGCAAATAGAAATAATATTGTGGTGGTTGATATACATAACAATCCCCATCTCTAGCGTCGCTACAGAGTAAATATTGTCGCATTGAAGTGCAACGTGCTGGCTCAATATTAAATTGTCAGGTGGTATCTGCGAATAGCAATGTTAGTGTGTTGACTGAGACACCAGGTCTGCTAGTGATTACAATATTATTCTAGTGTTGATTGCAAAAACAAAGAGTCAAAAGCCTCTAGAGGTTTTCTAACATTTAAACGAATACGTAATTATTTAATACAACTACATTGAATTACTCAAACTAAATAGTATCTTGTTAGAGCTAAAGTCAATCCTATGCGCAGACATACGCCCTCTGTGACCCCACTTAGGGTCATAGTGGGGCAACAAGAGCTCTCGATCTTACGCGGCTTCAATGACCACCTCCCACATCATTTCCAGACCCCTCAGCCCTGCTTCGAAGGAGCTGAAAACGGTATGAGAGGGTCTTCCTCGCCTTTGCGACTCTGATGGAAGGAAGAACCGCGCTCTCCTCGTCGAACTGTCATTCGCATCCTTAACACATATCTCAGCCAAGTCCATATCTTCTCCATTATTGTAGATTTGATGGGGCTACACTTAGCATCGTTCATGATGCGAAGGTATCATTTTATATTCAAGACACTTTTAATCTGAGGTTGGTAGAAAGGGGTAAATAAAAAAATTACAAAATACGAGTTTAACATGCACTATGATAAAAGATAATTATGTACGAAAAAAATGTTAAAGGTTCTTACCATAACGAATGTGTTTTTGGTGCAAGAATCAATTTGATTTTTTTTCACATACCTAGATACCTATTATTATTATGATACTGTGTATGATTTTACAAATTTTTGGATTTCGCAAGTCAAAGCGATTAATAATATCATTTCCAGCGCCTAAATTTTTGTGTAAGCTAACCAGCGGCAGTTTGCCAAAGGATTAAAGTCATACATAATCTTTTTGGACAAACTGTTACATTTGAATGCGTTAACCTCAAACAGTGGGGATATTACATAATAATCCTTAGTATTAATTTTTGTTTAAAAGGATTCGATTCAGTTAGGTTTTATACAAAAATTTACTTCATGAAAGCTTTTATAATGTGTATATATAAATATTTTTTTAAAAAATACCAAAAATGTGATTATTTTGCACCTTCTGGTAGTACTTACTTAACAAATCCGATCACCCATCCACTAGACCACTCCACTCCAATACTCGGCAGCTGCAACAGCATTGTCGTTACCAATGATAAGGTCCTGCATATCACACCTCACAGGCATATCTCGACAAGTGAGGAGGTGTTCGTCACTCTGAGTCTCACCGCAGCTACAGGAAAGATCCTCTTTCACACTAAAACCCCACCTGTGCATGTTTTTCTTGCATCTAGTGATACCCACTCGTAATCTGTTGAGTGTCTTCCAAGTTGGGTAAGGTAGTTGTTGACCCGGTCCTAAGCTTTCCAGTTGTATATAATATATTATACTATCAGAATATAATGTTGCGTTTGCAAAACAAAAAATTCAAACCATCAATGTGAGTAGTTACATACCTGTACTAACGACAGATCGGGCGCATACAGCTCCCTCCTTGACATTGTGAACCATCCAAATTCTTACAAGTTTAGGAACAGCAGTATAAGACAGGAATTTTCACTTATAATTGCTAAAAATTCTCTCTGTTTATCCCTTTCGGGATCGAGTTAGAAATGTACCTACCTAAATAAAATTATTTCTGAAATACATTTAAAAATGTAAGGAGAGATAAAATATTTTAGGACGTAGGTATAATTATTCAAAATAACACGTATTTAATAGTCACTGCGTCATTTTCTCTGGGCTCAGAATGAATCTTAAGAATTTCGGTGCGTGAGGATAATTTTAAAAGAATGAAAAAAAAAACGGGATAGGGTAGGGCGGGGCTAGTTGAGCAATTTTTCACTTAAACGGTTATAGCTCCTCAACGAAACGTCTTAATTGCTTGTAATGCATACTGATGGATTGCTAATTTATCCCTTTGCAAAAGTGTCCATAGTAATTTATTTCTAACACGTCGAGTTTAAAAGCTACAACTGTTTAAATGCAGAAACTCATGTATGCTCAACGTACCCCATAGGTGAGGTAAGTTGAGCAAGGGTATGGGGCAAATTGAGCACTTAGAAAGTCTAACCATATCATGGATTCAATGTTAACTAGACATGAAATAAAATTTCTGTGTGACAATCAACTTTTTATTTATAGTATTTTAGTGACAAAACAACAAAACAAAAAACAATTTTCTTTGAATAATAAACTGAACATAAAATCAATAACCGTTTGATACCGAATTATTTGGCAGCGGCATTCACACTTTTTCCCTCATCGTTGACAGCCTTTGCAGCATCATTCAAATCGTAAGTCTACTTAGTATGAACATCTTGTAGCCTTTCTTTTTTAAGTCCGCATCCTAAAACCAATGATAAAAAACATATTTTACTTTTCGAGCAACTATAGCTCAACTAACCCCAATCCGAAATTTAAAAAAAAAGATGAGGGTATGTAAAAACGGTTCGAATTATACCCAGAACCTTTATACATATCAAAAGTACAATAAATTTATGGAAATTTAACACTTACCTGATTGGAAACGGATAACATTCGACTAATACAGATGAATTATTCCGGTTAACGATTATTTTACTTTTTTGTCACAAAACAAACAATTGGCGCGTGCACTTCTCTCGATCGATGAGTGGTCACTGGCGGTCGCGCAATGTATTACCCCCCCGGAAACCCTTCTTTTCGCTATTTGATGCTTTCGCGTGCGGTGAATAGTTTTCGAGATATTTCGATTGCCCAACTTGCCCCTATGCTCAACTAGCCCCGCCCTACCCTACAGAAAGGGGTGGAGTCTTGTAGGAGTTCGCCATCATTTTTCAATTGTCTGACTGAATCTAAGAAAGTAGAAAAGAGAATAAAATTTCTTGTGTTTCCCTCGTGAAAGAAACAGGAAAGGAAGGGACGAGAAGCATGGATGTTGTTGAAATAACGATATTTTGATGAATTAGTCATATTTGTGAATATTATAATAATACTCTCGCTAACATCTCAAACATTTATCATCATCTATCTTCATTAGCTAACTTCCCCTTTGGCTTCCACAGCATTGTATCGCAGCTGTATGTAGGTACAACAATGCACGAGTAAAACAGAATGAAGTGAACATGATGACCTGTCTTGGGTCTGAATCCTATTCTTGTCCGAAAATAAATCTGGACTGAAAATGTAGGTATCTGCATCAATGCTTTGTGTGTTCAATCTTTTGAAAAAAAAAATTTGTGGCAAGTAAAATTATTTAAATAATTTGACGTTTGCGGGAGTTTACTGACGCATATCAAATATGTTGTAATACCAAATATTGAACTCGTGTTTTTAATTTTACATATGTAAAAATGACCTATGTAGGGGAGAGCGGGGTCTAAAGTAACGCGGGTCGGAAGTAACAACGTCCATATTTTCTACCCTGTACATATGAACTTAAAATGAACCAGCTCCACCAAACCGCTACACACGTTCCCTATCCATGCAGGATCACGGCAACCGTCGTGCAGCCAGGGCGAGTGCGCTGTCAACTTTTGTGTTTTTTGACATCACAAGTATTTTTTATCCATATTTAGGTTTGACTTATACGTAGCAGTTTATAAATAATTTGGTATTAATTCTAAAAAATGTGTTTGGGGTTCAAAGTAACAAAAATCACGGGGTCCAATGTAACTGTTACTTTGGACCCCAATATATTTTCTTACTACAAAAACTGGTCAATATGGTCATAAGTAGATTGTAAGCGAATTCGCCTGCCAAGCAAAGGTTCGATGCCTGCTGCTGGCTATTACTTCAAGGTACCAGTTTTTAGTAGTACCTCGAAATTTTGGTTATCACTCAACTTTATTAGGTTTTAAATAATTTGAATTTTGGCAATTTATTTTGTGATAATTACAAAATAAATATATAGGCAAACATATTTATATTACATTTGTGATTATTTATTTTAGAATGCCTAGAAATAAACCTAGATCAATCAAGATCAATCAGTGTACGAAGTCGCCACTCTAGATCACCTTGATAATAAAATAAGCGCGAGACGAGCACGGGCATATAGGGTAGATATGCCCGTGCTCGTTTCAAGTCCATCTGATCGAAAATCTTCTGAATCATGCTCAATGCCCGTACTCATTTCAAGTCCATCTGATTAACAGATCAGATTAACAGAGCTCAATCTTCGGCTTCCACCCAGCCATCTCAAAGCACATCGATACTTCCAATAAATACGTTAGAAGAATCGGGGACAAGTGGACTATAATAATTTTTGCCTGTGCTGGTTCTTGCCCAAAAGTAAGCCCTAAACTTCAAGCAAATAGTGTTAAGAAAAAGAGAAAATCCGCGATCACACCCCTGAAAAACTGGCTATTGAGGAAGAAAGTATGAATAGGAAAGCTAAAAGACAAGTGTTGGAGTTTAAAACGACACAGAAAAAGATAAAAAATAAACAAATATAAAAATCTAAAAAGAACAAGCCCCAAGAGGATTCTACTGATGATAATGAAGATAAGTGATTGTGCATAGTGTGCATGGAGTCAATCAAATCATGTTGATCAGGAAAGCAATGGGTTCAATGTCATGATTGTTAACATTGGGCTCATGAGCAATGTACCCCAGTATTATGATAATCGTTTACATAGATTTTAAGTGTCAAAATGGTTTCAAATCCTGGTATTCTATCCATTTGTACAACTGTTACTTTCGACCCCAATAGGTGTTACAACCGACCCTGCTAGCGGGGTCGGAAGTAACAGTTGAGGCATCTTTGTAAATGCTCCATAATTCTTAAATATGTATTATTAAACACACAAAACTTATCTGGAATTATAGGCAAATATGTAATGTTCAAATAAAACAATGTTTAACTTATCCACAAATTTGTGGATAAGTTAAACATTGTTTTATTTGAACATTATTTTCAAATATATCCATCAAGAAATGCATGTTCACGAGTTGGTTAATTTTTTTGCAAATATGTAAGCTAATTAATGAAATAAAAAAATGTATCATTACGCTGTTGATTTTCTCACAATGAACTCAAATGTAAAAATTGTTACTATGGACCCCGCTCTCCCCTACTACCAAGCACTCAAACTATCAAAAATTCAATGTATAGATTTTGTGGCAAGTAAATCGGATCGGAGTGTCGACTTCCATAGTTACAATTCTTTTCAATAAAATGAACGAATTGCACCAGCATTCATCGTGTTTTATCTAAAATAATAAATTAAAATAAAACGATTAATTTTTTATTCCATAATTATTTTTACCCTTATATTTTCGCAGGCACAAATTCATCACGGTCACGGGTGACAAAGAAACCTTCTTTAATAGATTTTGTTTTACTTGGTATGTTAAATCAGCGGGGCTAGAATGAGTTTTATCGAAAGCTAATTGCACGCTGATAAGCGCTTATTAGCGTGCAAATGTACTATTGATAACCAGTTGCAGAAGCGAGTAGGTACTTTTCAAGGTATGAGATCTTGTGGGTCTAATTAGTTGAGAACCTCAATATTTATCGTTTTTAAACTTGTATGTTATATGCAGTTTTTATTTTTAAACTTCTTAATTATAAGAAAGTATGTAGGTACTTGTCGTTTTTTGTAACAGTTTTCTACCCTGGTTTACTCGGGAGAATCTTATTTTATTTCGTTAGCTAGACGCTATTTGGTATGTTATTTCAGATTGTCTCGTGCTTCTGTGCTTTTCAGTTTAAGTGAAACAATATTTTGTTTTCTAAGTAAATAATAATCGCAACCCGACTGTGTTTTTCAATATCCTAAAAGTTTTCCGATTAAACTTTATCGTACTTCCTATTAGTTGGCATGTACTTAATAATCTTAATAAACTGGGTTTAAATTATATCCTTAAATAAATATTTATATACCTACTAGCTTTCCCGACAGACTTTGTCCTGTGGTTCTAAGCCGAGGCGGCCCGTTCATATGTTCATAATGTTCACTGTGCCCCCATAAAAAAATACATAATTAATTCGATTGAGTTAGGCTAATAAAATATAAACATTTATATTTCCAAAACATCCATATTTCATTCGTATTCAAAAAAACTCTGGCGGGAACAACGCGAGAATATAATATTATGCGCGCGCAGACATTCTTCATCTATGTGCCCGATGTTGACTTTGTATGAAAATTGGATTAAGTGATTTGGGCTATTGTAAAAGCGGCACTTACGTTTGCAAGAATGAGAGGGAACTATGTACCATCATAATTTTGTTGTTATGGCGTCGCAGGAAATCGCTTCCATACTTACTTTAATATTATATTTTATACTATCCATTAACAATTTTATATTAGTTATTCTGTTATCCGAAGTGGAGAAGAATCCAATAAATGAAACAACAGAAGAATCTGTTCAGCCGATCTCGAGTTATAAGTGTTCGCACTAACCCGACTTTCATTTATATTAGAGATTTGCGGAAAAAAATATGCTGTTTAATATGAGGAAAGATACAAGAAAAGATGATAATTAATTATTCAAAAATAATGTTCAAATAAAGGATTGTATAACTTTTTCACAATTTTGTATTATCCCGACTAGTTTCGTAGGCACACGTCCTACATGGTCACAGGAGACTAAGAAACAATTATTAACTTATTTTATTTATTTATTTATTCAATTCAATTATTACAAGACATTTTGAAAAAAGGATTAAAAATGTTGCCCAAATAGGCTCTAAGCCTGTTCTAGGGCAAACTAAAAAAGGTTCTAAAAATATAGTCTTATAATAATATAAGTTGGTACAAAAAAAATTATATATGTATATTATATATGTAGATATAATATATTATATATGTAGAAGTGGTTGGTGGTCTAGCGGTTACCATCCGACCATCTTCCTCTTTCACGACACAAGCTTTAAGTAGCTTACTGTGAAAGAGTCAATGATCGTATTTGTGTTCACTTTTAGTAAGCACAGATTCATTTAAAAAAAATATATATACTTATATATTATAACAAACAATTATTCAATCAGGCGCCGTAGACAAATTCAAATTGGTGTTCGACTACAAACGAAGATTTCGTCAATGTATAGTGCGAAAAAATTAACTGTCCACTGGAACATATAAAAACGTATTTAAACTAAACAATGACACTTACAAAAAATATAAAAAGAGGACAGTTAATTTTCTTCCTACTCTACATTGTCGAAGAATTCGTTTGTAGTCGATCGCCAAATGCAATTTGTCTAGGCCTACAGGGAATACTCAAAAAAACTTTATTCAGAGACTGATGTTGACAAAACTGTACTCGGTAGCATAGAAAGACAATGACTGTCTTCCATATCAAAGGTATCTTCCATTATTTCCTACTTACTGGATCGAAGGCTGTCTGTAAGCATCGAGGGATTCTCGTTCGCTCCATTCACAGCCACGAGTGGCCTGCCCCAGGGCAGCCATCTCGGCCCAGTCCTCTTCCTGGTGTTTATCAACGACATAGGGACTAAAATTGGTGATGTGAACTACCTCCTTTTTGCCGATGACTTAAAGATTTACTCTGGGGTGTCCGGTTCGAGGGACTGCGAGAAAATTCAAGCCAGCCTGATTGGTCTGGATGAGTGGTGCGTAACGAACATACTGCACCTTAACATTCAGAAGTGTCAGTTCATTCAATTCTCTAGAAAAAAAAAACACAGTGCGTTTTGACTATAGCTTAAATGGGATTACTCTCGAAAGAGTGTCGGAAATACGCGATCTCGGCGTTATTTTCGATGAGGGGTTATCATTTGTTTCCCACATCAACACTGTCGCGGGAGATGCGATGAGGACCCTGGGCTTTGTATTGCGCACAGTCCACGACTTTCAAAACATCCGCGCATTCGCCCTGCTCTATACCACTCTCGTACGTAGCAAGTTGGAGTATGCATCGCCGATCTGGTCTCCCGAATACATGTGCCATAAACACACCATAGAGCGAGTACAAAGTTTTTGAGACACATTAACTACAAATTGGGTATACCCAGCGAGGAGCTGAACTACGAGCGGCTGCGAGAGCTATTAAACATGCACAAGCTATCTGAAAAACGCACTTTGTCTGACCTCATCGTGCTCTATAAAATTCTGAAAAACCTTTTCGACGAGCCCGCACTGATGGGTCTCATAAAATTCCACATACCATCCCGCAGCACTAGAAGTAGATGCCTTTTTAGCTGTGACAATTCTCTTACTACCAACTACTTGAAGAGTACGGTATTCCCACGACTTCATCGACTGGGAAACGAATACGCGAACGATATCGACATTTTTAGCTCCAGCATCACATCAGGACAACTTTCTCTTAATGGAACTTATTTTTTCGACTGATTTTCTTTGATTCTTCGACATCTGACTTTTTTTTATCTATAACACATCTCGTCCCATTCGCCAAGGCAGCATATAAATAAAAGACATTCAAATTCTTCCTCTGTCCCTTCCTATATTAACTCTTGTAATTTGTGTTTCCAGCTCAATCATTGTTATTGACGATTTTCTGTAGTTTTGTTCGTCGCACCATCTAAGTCAACTGTTGTTTTTATTATTTTGTCGAGACAACAAATGACTCTAGTTATTTGGATGGATTTTATTGGGACTGTTTACTCATTCTTTTTCACTGGCATACTTTACTAATAACCCTTCATGGTTGATCTATAGAACATTTCTGCCTACCTTGCTGTACTTCGACGTTCTACAACGTATAGTAACTCAGCGACCTAAGATACTTATGTGGATATATCATGCCCTTATAGTCCTGTTTACTTATAGTACTCCAAATACCTCTCTTCTTTTGTGTCATTTTGAATTGAGATTTCTAACCATCTCTCTGGTAATTGTCGTCAGTCACCCAATAGCCTTTTAAATGTGGATAGCTACCCATTCCTATATTTTTGTATTCTCCTACTATACCTACTAAACAAATGTCAGACATGTACTTTTTGTCACTGGAGTGCTTATGGAAAGAAATTGTGTGTATTGTATTTTTTTTGTTCTTTTTTGTGTTTTTGTTGCTCTCTTTGTAATTTTTATTTTCTTTAAAAGGCAATTTGCCGTTTATTTATAAATAAAAAAATATATATATTATTACGCCCATTCTCCTCAACCTTTTTTAAGAATGAAATAAAATACATCATGGCAGCGTCTTGGCTCATGTTTGCAATTTTTAATGATATTTGAATAAGAACTGTTCCAAACAGTACAGAGGCCCTATTCTGGATCGATGGGTTTTTTAATAAAAAAATTATGACTCTGCTTTGCTTTCTGTTGTATCGTTCTCATTGTGTTAAACCTGCATATTATACATATATAAAATGGAGACGGTAATTCGTAAAATCAATATGTTAAAGGCAAAACGGTCAAGAATTATTTCCAAAATTACAGTTACTTCAGAACTGATTCCGCATTTAGGGGATGAACCTAAACGTCAACTATTTATTGCGAGATTAGATAAACTCGAGGATATTTATAGTAATTTTCAAGACATTCAGGATAAAATACAGGAGTCTTTATGCGAGTATCGTGGGGATGAAAATCATGACGATTTGACCAGTGCAGAGTCGTGTTTCGATGAAATTTACTTTAACATCAAGGCTGTGGGCAAACGTTTGTGTCAACAATCAGATCAAAAAGAAACCGACACCAAGCCAATATTACCGCATAAACCAATACTCAATGTTAGGCCACCTCCAATTTCGCTTCCAAAATTTGATGGAAAAATTGAGGATTGGTGTCAATTCCATTCGGTATACAAAAGCATGATTCACGAAAACGACGCGTATGTTAACATTGAGAAATATCATTACTTACTATCTTGTGTCAGCGGAACAGCGCTCAGTTTAATAAAATCATTTCCGATAGTGGAGGAAAATTATGTTATTGTTTGGAATACGCTGATCAAGCATTATGAAAACTCGAGAGTTCTCTTCTGTCACTATTCTGAGCAATTGCTTAACATTAAACCAATTACATTTGAGTCTGTACAAGGATTGTCGAAATTTATAGCTTACTTTCAAGACAATTTTACCGCACTTCAATCTTTTAAAAAGCAAGATATCTTCGAGCTATTTATTGCTCATCTTATCATTAGAAATTTAGATCCACCTACGAAACGTCAATTTGAATTACAATTGAAAATTGATGAAATACCTACCGCTACGAAAGTACTAGATTTCTTACATAATCATCTACGCGTTCTACAAATGTCGAGTACATTACCTCGTTCTACTTCTAATAAGAGTGCTTCTTCTTCTTCGAATACAAGTGCGCATTATAAACGCGCATTTGTTGCTACAAATGGTTATACTACAAATGGTTATACTACAAATGGCTATACTACAAATGGTTATACTGCAAATGGTTATACTACGAAAACTTGTAAATTGTGCAAAAGCGATAAACATCCTATAATGAAATGTTCTGAATTTCTTCAAAATACAGATGTCAAACGGATGGAAATCGTCAAATCATTGAAACTGTGTTTCAATTGTCTTAAGTCTCACCAGGTGAGAAATTGTGCTTCTAAATTCACATGCAATAAGTGTGGTGGCCGTCACCATACATTGCTACATAGAGATGTGAAATCATCTCATTCTGCCAATTCAATATCGGTAGATGAGACCTTAATGGCTGTACCTGCTTCTTTCAACATTGCTCTGTTGGGTACAGCTTCGGCGGAGTGCAAGGATAGCGCCGGTGCTTATAGATCTATTAGAATGTTAATAGATACCGGATCACAGGTTTCCATAATGACTGAACGCTGCGCAAAACGTCTGGGCCTGCGTATCAATGTTTACAGTGGTGGCTTAAAGGGGGTTGGTCAGAACCCCGTAAACATAATAGGTGAGGTAAAATGTTGCCTCAAGCCAGCACGCAAGAGCGGTCCCCAGATAAAATCGAGGGCTCTTGTTATTTCAAATATTTCTGGTGAGATGCCTGCGTCAAGGCCACATGTGGACTTGTCTTTAATGGGTATTTCGAGAGAGGAGTTGGCTGATGAAGGTTTCGATGTTCCCGGTGAAATCGACTTCCTACTCGGAGCCACTTTACTTCCTTCAATTCTTGACGGTGGGCGGGCCACAAACTTCAAAAATGTCAATAGTAATATTTCGATTTTGTCGACAAGATTTGGTCTGGTGCTAATAGGTGACATACCAAATACACCAAGTACTTCACTTCAGCTTTCCCTTGACGATTCGATTAAGCGATTTTGGGCCATTGAGGAACCACCATCCAAATACATGCCAAATCCTGATGACGTTAAGTGTGAAGAGATTTTTGTAAATAAACATTACCGGCAGAGTGATGGTCAGAATGTAGTACCCCTTACGTTAATCACTGAGAACTTAAATCTCCGTGATTCTTATAACATAGCCTTTCATCGATTACAAAACTTAGAACGTAAATTATCGAAGGGTCCTGCGGTTCTATTTCTAGCAAAATGTCTAATCCATACTTTATGGCGGCAAAAGATTGATTGGGATAGTCCCATTCCTGCAACAGTTGCAGAAGAGTGGGCTAAAATTGCTGGTAACCTTGGACTTCTGTCAGGTCTTCATATTCCCCGATATTTGGGCACCACAGAAAACACTCCGTGTTCATTAGTAGGGTTTTCGGGTGCGTCTGAGCGTGGTTACGCCGCCGTAGTCTACATTGTTGTACATAGTTCTATTCCTAAACTTCATCTTCTAATAGCTAAATCTAAGGTTGCTCCTTTGAAAACCTTGACAATTCCACGTCTGGAATTGCAAGGAGCTCTTCTTTTGTCAAAATTGATACCCTACGTTCATTCTTCAGTCAATGGTTCTGTGAATATAAACAATGTCTGTTTATTCACAGATTCTATTATAGTTTTGTCATGGCTAAGAACTCCTCCTTATCTGCTAAAAATATTTGTAGCCAATCGTATAAAACAAATAAATGAAAACACCAACAACGCATCTTGGCGTCATGTGGTGTCACATGATAATCCTGCTTCTAGAGGTTTGCTTGCTGAGCAAGTTACTGTTCACCACCCTTGCTTTTTTGGACCAATGTGGTTAAAACTTCCTGTGTCAAACTGGCCTTCTAACTCACCCAAAGTGATTCAAATGGAACAGCTTCCTGATACCAAAACTTCAGTTCACGTTAACATCGTATCTAAGCGTGAACCTGCAAGTGATGTTATACTAAAGATAAGTAAGCACCTTTATCATGATTTAAAGACCATCCAGTTGGGTGCGAACTGTTCTCGTCAACTTCAAAAGTTATGTCCATTTATTGATGAATCGGGTATATTGCGCGTGGGTGGGCGGTCGAAGCAATCTAATCTTAAGGAAAGCCAGCAGCATCCTGTGGTTTTATCCAAACAAAGCCATCTAAGCGATATTTTGATGGATTATTACAATAAGAGCTACCTTCATGCTGGACCAAGAGCTCGGCAATTCCTTATCCAGCAAAAGTTTTGGATCATTTCAGCTCGATGTAGGACAAAGTCTCGTCTGTCTAAGTGTCCGGTCTGTGCCAGACTGAGGGCATCTTCTATAACACCTTTAATGGGAAACCTTCCTTCGAATACAGTTTACCCCAGCCGTTCCTTTTCGCGTTTCGGCATTGACTTCGGGGGACCCTTTCTGCTCAACGTACATAAGCTTCGAGGAGCTAAAACTACTAAATCCAAAATTGTCAATTAATGTTTCACATGTAAAAGGTTCATGTTCTAGTTTTTAAGTATACACTTATCGAAGTGTCTGTTAGTTGTTTACTTTGTTTGAAATGATATTTCAACTCTTTTTATTTTGTTATTTATTTTATTTTCATTACGTTTTTGTTGATTTACAAATATGATTTGCTAGATGTTATATGCTACTTTTTACCGAGAACCAGTGAATGTTCGGTTGTCTTCCGCTTGTGAAGCATTGAGAACAGATTTTATTTCTTTCGTTTTCTTATACATTTATTATTTTTTTTGTTTGTGTTTCGATCAGCGTTTTGTATGGCGCTCTTGTTATAGATTTTGATTGTTTCTTTCTTTGGGGTTTTTCAGTTTATTTTCTTTTTTTTGTGTGGGAATTTTACTTCGTAAAATTGGTGGGCGGTTATGTTAGGGCATTTCTATTCCATACCTACCCGTTTCCCGCACAGATGATGTTACTACGGCCGAATTATTGTCACCACCGCACTACTGAAGAAATGCACAGACGTAAGAAAGAGTTCGACGACAGTGGCCGGCTATAGTGCGTGTAACTTCGTGTTAGACTTCATGTTCTTGCTTCAAAGTGTTAAATGTGCTTAAGTGACTTCAAGAGCAAAAGGCGGTGAGTACTCAATTTGTCATACATTTATTTGTGCATCCCTTCAAGTATATTGTACCCATAATCTCCTAGTTTTTTTCCCTATCCATACAGTTCACTTGCTCTAACACGTATGTTCTCTTAATTAAATCATACGAAAGTCACTAAAATTCTATTAGGAAACCAATCGATCGACATTCAGAATGGTGTCCCAGGAGCCTTATTCCCGAAATCAATCGCATTTAAAAATCACTCAACGATAAGATTAAGACATGATCGCAATCAGGTCGCCCTTGAATTTGACGTTTGTAAGATAGTTATGGGAATGCCGATTACATAGAATTTCATACTAATATTTCAAACATAACGAATTTTTAAGATATCTGCTAGATATCTTGTTTTGCGAATACCAATCCGCCATTTTGATATTGTCAATCAATATAGGAGCGTATTTAGACCGCTACGAGAATAACCCTACAGAACAGAGTGTCAACTTCGGTGTAACCTAACAGGGCACGTGAAGAAGTAGAATGTTTTTTTTTCCATCAAGCCGTTTTCCGAAGGGGGTAGGCAGAGAGTACGGACTTCCATTATTTTCTATCCAAACAAACCTCTTTTGCTTCTTCCAAACGCATAAAATTCCGCATACATGCTCTTCTATTCCTTTTGCTCCTGACTTGGCCCTCCTCTAAGACTGAACCGATATGGTCGGACCATGTCATTCGAGGTCGGCCTCGTCTGCATGCACCCATTCTTTCAGATTTATAATAATATATCCTTTTAGTCATTCTCTACTCGTTCATTCTCTCTACATGCCCAGTACAAAGTAGAAAGTTTGAACCGTATAATGATGGACATTACAAAAAACATTATTTCAACATTTGTTTGAAGTGGTTGGTGGCCCAGCGGTTACAACGCCGGCTTTCGTACTGCGGACGTCGTGGTTCGATCCCAGGTCCGACCATCTTCCTCTTTCACGACACAAGCTTTCAGTAGCTTACTGTGAAAGAGTCAAGGAGTGTATTTGTGTTCACTTTGAGTGAGCACAGATTCATTTAAAAAAAAAAAAAAAACTTTTGTTCAGAAGTGATTTCCAAAATTTTGTTTTCAAGACTTTCTTATTCCAATATACATAAGAATTAGTTATTTATATAGATTAATCAAATGATTTTGTTTTATGTTATTTTTTCATAAAAGGGATCAATAATATATGAAGCGGTTGGTAGACCAGCTGTATCAGTCGACGGTTTTCGTAAGTACAGCGTGCTGAAAGTCGTGCGTTCGAATCTCGGTGCCGACCATTTTACACTTTCACAACATAAGCTTTGCTTTATGTGAATGATGTCAATAGTGTACCTATTTATGTTCAAGTTGGGTGAGGCCAGATTGATTTAAAAAAAATCTAAATTCGGAAAATGAAAAGGAAAATGAAATGCTTTATGAAAGGAAGCAAAAGTTTATTTTCAACAAACGACACTCTGCTCATTGAAGAAGAGCTGGGGGCTTTGTATGAGTTGTAGAGCCATCGAAGAAGCAGAAATACTGCCTTCCGTTGTCAGGCCCTACATAACCTTACAATAAGTTGTTTTAACGCTTGGATGTTATGGTCATTCTATTATGTGATTGTATGTTGCGAGTTTTACTGCATACTTTTATCGTAATAACGTGCACTGGACTATTAAACTGTTTCTCTCTAGTCAAACAATAGCATTGGTCATTTGCCTATAAGACGTATGTAATTACTTCCGGCAATCTTGTAGATACTTTAAAACATGTAGGTCGATCCGTATAAACCCTATAGACAAGTTTGAGGGATTCAAAAAAATATCTTGTCCAAAAAAGATATAAACTTATAGGGGAGTTTGCTTAGATGTGGCGCTCAAAATAAATCATGAAGGCTCCTCTTGAAACGGTCTAAATACGATCTATTTTAGATCTTACTAAAATCTTATCCTATTCCTCAACTCAAGTAAATTTATATCGGTTAGAAGTGCTAGGCGGTTATGCACATGTCAGAGTGCTTTAAAAATTTTAACACACTTTTCAAAAGTTGATGTAAATGCTGTAGAAATAAGATCTTCACTCAGGATAAATATACTGATTGATAACGTGAGAAATTATGATAATATTAGAAAAGAATGTGGAGTCAAAAGTCCTTGAACGACAGTGAAAAAGGTTTGGATATGTTGAAAGAATGAATGAAGAAAAAACGACAAAAAAGATCTTCAAATATGAAAGAATGGGCGCACGGAGAGGTGTAAAAGGAATATGAGACAATGTATTCGGAACGTTATGCCTTTGGAGGAAGAGAAACAGGTTTGTCTGGATAGGCATGAATGGAAATCCGTTGCTTATATCTTAAATATTTTATTAAAATACGATGGTTATTGGCTAAGTTTGAAACATATAATCCAGATCAATACGAAGAGATGTTGAATTATTGGCAACTATAAGGAAATTACACGTAGGTACATAATACATATGTTGCATTTTGGCAACATTGTCGTGTCTCTTTTTGGACCCGACGATTTTAGTATCAAATATGTAGCTATATTCAGCATGGTCCTTTCATAGTATATGCGCCCGAGTTTTTGTAACATTTTAAATGTATTCCTATAGCCCATTCTCCACCGTAATCCTTGATCTATCGGCAACATTCAGTAAACGAACCCGCTCCTCGAAAAGAAAGCCCCCGGTGTTATCATGTCCATTTGCCGGTCATTTTAATACTCGGTCCCTTTTTATGAATATGCCTATTTCCCACTACTCCCGTGTATAGTTGCTCCCGCCATAGACTTCGTGTTCATATTCATTTGATTCTATGAAATCACTTTTCGCTCGGACACGATCGATAATAGCCGGGCGCTCTTAGCGTCCCGGCTATCTTCTTCTTAAACTGTTATATTCGAATTTTATATCTAAATTCAATTGTTGGAAATAATCTAAAAGAACGGTGAAAGGACTAATTAGTGAACTGTGAAATGGTGTTTTAAAGATAAACAAACAATCTTGGTTCTCAGTTTATGTGGTGGCGTGATATCCTGAAATCGTTATGACGCGCTGATTCCCGCTCTTTCGAGTTGACCGTTAAATGCAAATTTAAACTTCAAGCTTTCAACGACTTAAGCCATTTTTCTTCCGCGCTTGTGAAGTTCAGTAAACATTGTTCAGACGATTCTAAGGATAATATCTGGCAATATACTTAGACATTATAGTGTGCTAGTGACCAGTTCCATTTCGAATCCAGCTAAAAATCTTCAATAGCGATACAAGCAGCTTCGACGCCCGTTTACTTCCTTGGACAGCGAAGTGGTAGTTTTCCTATTCCACTGACCGTGATATCAAACCCTGTTAGAACCCGATGACCGTCTCATCTCCGCTCGTACTTGATGCCTATTGCACCTGAGTCCATCTGGCTCCACCTCATGATGACCGTGTGTAAGGACCTTCACCTATCTAGAGGAACCCTTTTTCGTCCGGATCCAATCAGTGCGTACATGGGTATTATCATCCGTTAAGAGGGCTGACACATCACCTGAAATCTTCTCATCGTATCGACCAATTCATGTCATGTAAGCAATTATTTTTGTATAAATTTCAATGACATTTTCATTCGGTACAGTAATAATGTTCCATTTGAATGTAATGCCTGTCTCGTAAAATCCAGAATAAATTGATTGATTGTGTGTAATATAACTTTAGCTTTTGATTTAATATCACCCATATTTTTCTATCCCACCACTAAGTACCTACAGAATGCCCATATAAGTAGAGATTGCATCATCTTAACCACTACACCTATATAAAGGAGCGATCCGACCTGGATCCCCAAATCTATATATATAAATCTTAGAAGAGTCCTTGTGACTGTACATACCTTACTATCTATTGCAATGTCTTATCTATTGGACATAAGGACATATCACGACAACCTGTCTCGGTTGTTTAGTACCTCCTCCTCCTTCTGGACACCCTGAAGATCTGAAGGGAGATAATAATCCTTCCTTTATAGAGAAGTCTCTGCTCATAAGAACTCTATTCTTTCACATGGATCTATGCTAGCCTGGCAGTTGTAAAACCTCTACAGAGATAAGTATTTTTGTATAATTTTTCCTCCCAAGGACTATTTTGATTTTTCCACACCTTTCTTATTATTATATCCCCAAATGCTGTTGTCCCCAAAAGGACACGGCATTTATGGCGCCCAAGCTGTGGGACTCGATTTATGGCGAGCCAACGTGGAGCTCGATTTTTGTCGCAGCCAAGCTGTGGAGCTCGATATTGTTTCACGGATGCCAACGGATGCCATAGCATTTATGGCACCTTTTCAATTAAAAGATTCCGTTTGAGATTCCTTGCCCACTTTTGTCCAGTATTGTCCACATCCATTGCAATAGATAGGTAAATAAATTCTATTATTCTTCAAACGGTGAAATGGTATATGATGAGATCTGAGGTATAAGGTGGATGGAGATTTGGTGATTTAAAATTGTAAATCATTGTAAGTAATAGTGGAACATCGTAAATAAAATTGTATAATTGTTTAGAATCAGTATTGAAAAAAAAAAAAATAATTGTAACAAAAATTTTCTCTTTTGCATATAGCGAGAACGTTCACAGCGTTCCGCTAGTATTCTGTTGCACGTGTCGCCAAATTTCTAGAAGCTGCATGTTTGAACCTGACTGGGAGAGCGGATGTTTTGTATTTGTATGTGTATGTAGGTATTGTGAAACAAACCGGCATAAAGAAAAAATAATAATAACCGGCAACGGTCATTGTTCACCTTGAGACTTGCACAGGAAACCGAGATATGTACCTGCCTATATTCGCGTCAGAATATTTCTCCGATACAAGTATATATTTGTGAGTGTGTGTGTGACGCGTCGGTTGGCTATATTTTACCCCTTGTGCAGGAATAAACCTGCACAGAGAACGTTGGCCGAGATCTACCCACATAGATTTGCATGTACTGTGCGCGCGCGATGTTGAAATGTTATATATGCCTACCTAGTATCCGGTCTACTATAGAGTATAGATATGTTTGTATTGTTCGCGAGGCGAGGTCACTACATACCTACATACTTAGAAACTATACAGCTACAGGTAGTTCGTGTGCCGAATTTTTCGTTTATTCAATTCTTTCCCTTAGATTGATTTCATTTTCATTTCTCAGTTATACGATTGATAATTTGCTAATAATAATACTGTATAGAGCTCTCGTCACCTAATGAAACGTCTATCGGTGTACATAATTTTGAAAAAACTGAGAGTGTCTATGTGATAGCATCACTGCCAACCTTATATTATAGTTAGATATAATAGTCTTTTTTTTATAAATTACGAATTAAACTGTTGTGTAAGGGACGAGAGAATCAGTGTTTCACCATCCGTCTTTATAGATTAGTTCGA
The DNA here is from genome assembly GCA_963576905.1 of Mystacides longicornis. Lineage (NCBI taxonomy): Eukaryota > Metazoa > Arthropoda > Insecta > Trichoptera > Leptoceridae > Mystacides > Mystacides longicornis. Next base: position 18,729,227 of record OY756420.1, on the reverse strand, counting down.
GTATATATTGTTTTGTCTATCGTCGACTTATTATGATGTTAGGAACTTTATGTTTGTAAAATCTTGTGATAAAAGTTGATGTATGTAAGTTGAGCGCTCTATGTATGTTTTAAAATAAAGAATATGTATGTATGTAAGAATGTAGGTCGTACGATTTTCAATTTCGATTTAAATTGTTTGTTTTGATTTGTCAATCTTGTTTGTTTTGACAAACTGAGTGATGGTTACCCACGTTCTCTTATCCATTATATAAACCATATGACAGTAAATGTAGAATAATTTACTTTACTTAAGATTGTAGTTGTAAAATTGTACCAATAAGTTTTCTTGGTCGATGTTTTCTTCCCAAATTCTAGACATGACCAACGAGTATAGAAATAATAACCTTTTAATAATTATAAATAATGTAGAATTTGGGTGGCACCTAATTTTGTTCCCTTTGAGATGTATCTGATTTGGAAACTAACCAGACCATTTTGTTTAAAGAATTGTAAAGTCAAAAAGATAAAAGATTTGATAAAATAACTCACGTAAGTTTTTAAAAGTATGCGTATTGCCTTTTCAGAAAATGTTGAGAATTTCTGTGTATGACTTACTTTGTCTGCATATGTACTGGTGGTATATTTATATACACTTGCTTCATTGTTATGTATTGTCATATTTGTAGGGATTTTAGACATTCCCTGTTATGTACTTGCGTGAGAATGACCCACATTTAAATTATTGGTCTGAGATAAAAATGAGCTAGTCTTTTATGTTTTAAATTATAACTAAGTACTGGATATTGTTTGACTGCCAGTAATTCTATGAAAAAACAAAAAAAAAATATATATAAAATTAAAAACAAAAAATACTTATAAGTATATGTATAAATTTGGTAACTAAGAAACCTATGATTATGTAAATATGTTTGGTAATTATTGTAAAGACATAAGTAAGATATTATTGAGATAAAAATAATAATATAAATTGGCCATTTAGTTATATATGTGTTCTGTTATATGTTCCATATAACTATATAAGTATATAGGGACCGTAAGGAGTCCATGTGATACTTTGCCTTCTATGTATGTTGTATTCTGACATGGGACCACCTAAAGTCCATGTTATGTATTTTAATTATGTTCTATGTATATTGTATAAGGGTTACCGTTGTTTATTTATTTATGTTTGTACAAGGCTTGGCTGATCACCAAGGTTGTACGGTGGAAAGCTTTTCCACGGACCAGCGTTGTGCTTGGTCGATGACAAGTTGTCATGTAGGCTAGTGAAGCCTGGGTACTGTTTGAATATTAACCTATTCAAACGGAACCATACACGTTATGCGTGATTACGATTCTGCTGGGACCGAATCGGGACATAAGATCTCTCATGTCTGCTGAAGCAACTCCGTTTAATGCTAGGATTGCTCCACTGGCAAATCTTGAGATGTCCCCATACTTAAAAAATTTTGTGTAGAATTGTTCAGGAATTTTTCGATTACATTATGTTATCTTTCGCTGAACTATTGTACTTTAGAGTCAATTGTTATATGTATTAATTTTGGTACCCTGTCCTTTTATATTAAATAGTGCGCACTAAATTGTTGCGCTTTGCGCTCTGCTGAGATTATACCTATGTATATAATCTGGATGTACCTCTATACGTCTCAACATGTATCATACTGGATGTTCATGTTAAATGTATCTATATGAGGCTTCCAAACTTGAATTTCCTTTTTGTTTATTTGTCTTGGCTGTAATATCGGAAATCACGTGAACCGTGCTTCCTTTGAGCCGAGCATATAAATTAATGTTATGTACTTTATAGTTTAATGATAATTTTATATTGTAAAAATGTTCTAATATTTTTGTTATGTCTTCTCTGTGAACTGACCCGAAATTGTCGTCTTCTGCTATAGCAGTCTGCACTGAACTCGAGTCAGGTCCCAGCGATCAATGTACTTAATTTTCTATACTCAATAATTAATTTTCCTTGGCCTCCCTAAATTCATATGATTCTCAATGTATGTACTACTAAATGACTGTATTGAATTGCGTCATTACTTCTTTTCTATTATTTTCAAAATTCGATTCAGCTTTTATCCCCTTGTGTTTTAAATATAAAAAATTGTAATATTGACGCATTGTATCTAATAGCGCCTTGCGCGATCAGTTGGTTGTAAATTTGGAATACAACCGGAGGTAAACCCTCTATACATTTCTTTGTCTACTGACTGTATGTATTCATTGAAGTAAATCTAAATAAGAGGACTCCAAACCAATATTTATTGTATTAATTGTCTTGACCATATTTTCGGAAGCAAGGCGTGAGCCAAACCTTCCACGCGTCAAGCCCTTTAAATTACCGTATTGTGCTATTTGTGTATGATGTGTTATTAACTATATTTCTATATTATATTCATGTTTGTATGGCCTCTGTAATGTGATTTGACCAGTGTCGTATTCCGCGATGAGCGAATACTTATCATTCAAGTCAGGTCGCAGTGGCGTATGTATGTGTATGTATGTCTTCAAACCAATTTCTTTCATGCCTATGTATTATGTATTTCAAATATTTATCTTTTACATAAAAATCTGTGCCGAATTATATCGTTGTCTCCCTAAAGAGATCAACTAATTTCGAATCAGACCGTCTTCTCATTTCTTTTAGTTTAAATTGCAAAGTTCTTTACTGTATCATAATATTAAAATCATTTATTCCCTTGTATTGTTAACTCTAATACTGTTCAATTCACGTTTAACGTAAAACAATTTTTGGTTATACTTTCATAACATGCAAATTTGAGTGTCCATTAATTATTATGTATCCCTTGACACTCGAGAGATAATAATGTGGTAATTCATATGTGGCCCTAACATCTGTAACTGGTATATAACCTTTGGTTTGTTTATATATCGCAGCAGGGGAAATGTACTAGTAATTGGTCCGTCAATATGACGACTTGAAAAAAAATAATTTTTTTTAACTTTTTATATGAATTCCATACTTATGTTGTTATGCATTTATGTTTGTATTCTTTCAGATGCGATGGTTGATTTCTGGGATGTGTCTCTTCATGCCTTCGTGATTGCCTTTTCTTTCTTACTGAGATGTTTTTGTGTTAAACTTGCTCACGCTAAGTTTAATTTTAGGAGGGGGGAAATGTCGTGTCTCTTTTTGGACCCGACGATTTTAGTATCAAATATGTAGCTATATTCAGCATGGTCCTTTCATAGTATATGCGCCCGAGTTTTTGTAACATTTTAAATGTATTCCTATAGCCCATTCTCCACCGTAATCCTTGATCTATCGGCAACATTCAGTAAACGAACCCGCTCCTCGAAAAGAAAGCCCCCGGTGTTATCATGTCCATTTGCCGGTCATTTTAATACTCGGTCCCTTTTTATGAATATGCCTATTTCCCACTACTCCCGTGTATAGTTGCTCCCGCCATAGACTTCGAGTTCATATTCATTTGATTCTATGAAATCACTTTTCGCTCGGACACGATCGATAATAGCCGGGCGCTCTTAGCGTCCCGGCTATCTTCTTCTTAAACTGTTATATTCGAATTTTATATCTAAATTCAATTGTTGGAAATAATCTAAAAGAACGGTGAAAGGACTAATTAGTGAACTGTGAAATGGTGTTTTAAAGATAAACAAACAATCTTGGTTCTCAGTTTATGTGGTGGCGTGATATCCTGAAATCGTTATGACGCGCTGATTCCCGCTCTTTCGAGTTGACCGTTAAATGCAAATTTAAACTTCAAGCTTTCAACGACTTAAGCCATTTTTCTTCCGCGCTTGTGAAGTTCAGTAAACATTGTTCAGACGATTCTAAGGATAATATCTGGCAATATACTTAGACATTATAGTGTGCTAGTGACCAGTTCCATTTCGAATCCAGCTAAAAATCTTCAATAGCGATACAAGCAGCTTCGACGCCCGTTTACTTCCTTGGACAGCGAAGTGGTAGTTTTCCTATTCCACTGACCGTGATATCAAACCCTGTTAGAACCCGATGACCGTCTCATCTCCGCTCGTACTTGATGCCTATTGCACCTGAGTCCATCTGGCTCCACCTCATGATGACCGTGTGTAAGGACCTTCACCTATCTAGAGGAACCCTTTTTCGTCCGGATCCAATCAGTGCGTACATGGGTATTATCATCCGTTAAGAGGGCTGACACATCACCTGAAATCTTCTCATCGTATCGACCAATTCATGTCATGTAAGCAATTATTTTTGTATAAATTTCAATGACATTTTCATTCGGTACAGTAATAATGTTCCATTTGAATGTAATGCCTGTCTCGTAAAATCCAGAATAAATTGATTGATTGTGTGTAATATAACTTTAGCTTTTGATTTAATATCACCCATATTTTTCTATCCCACCACTAAGTACCTACAGAATGCCCATATAAGTAGAGATTGCATCATCTTAACCACTACACCTATATAAAGGAGCGATCCGACCTGGATCCCCAAATCTATATATATAAATCTTAGAAGAGTCCTTGTGACTGTACATACCTTACTATCTATTGCAATGTCTTATCTATTGGACATAAGGACATATCACGACAACCTGTCTCGGTTGTTTAGTACCTCCTCCTCCTTCTGGACACCCTGAAGATCTGAAGGGAGATAATAATCCTTCCTTTATAGAGAAGTCTCTGCTCATAAGAACTCTATTCTTTCACATGGATCTATGCTAGCCTGGCAGTTGTAAAACCTCTACAGAGATAAGTATTTTTGTATAATTTTTCCTCCCAAGGACTATTTTGATTTTTCCACACCTTTCTTATTATTATATCCCCAAATGCTGTTGTCCCCAAAAGGACACGGCAACATGCCAAGAATTTTATAATCAGAATGTAGCAAGCATTACTGACTACAAAGCATGAAAAAATGTGTTTTCGCTGTAAAGTTAGCATATTTTGTTAGTTGAAAATGGCTTTACATCCGATTACAAAGGAAACGCAAACACACAAAATACTACTTTATAAATGAGAACGGCTGTGCGAGTGTAAGAAGGATGCTATTCTATACGTTGTTTAATGGTAAATATGTGACTGGAATGCCCCATGTAAGTAGAAAGTTCATTAGGGGTTGTATTGTTATTTAGTATGTACACATGTATCTATAGGTGTGATTACCATAATATAGAAAATGCTCCTTTGTGTTTTATTTATAATGCCGCATGCCGTATTGAAACTTTTCCCTTTAATGTGTTATGTGTGTTTTACAGAATTAACCTTATGATTTTCAGAATGAAATTTTACCAAAAGCGAGAAAAAATTAGAGATTAGCCAACGATGCTTTCAAGGATTATGACGCTTGTTTGTTTTTTGTTGGAAAGTTTTGATAAAGTTTTTAATTTTTATCGTCATCTGCTCATTAGATTATCTAAAAGTTAACATCATTAATGATATCGTTTGTTAAATTAAATGAGGGTAAACTTTATTATTGTCATAGACATTGCGCAGTATCGAGAATAATGGAGAGATCTTATTGTTGTATCCCTATGCTCCTGATGATGACTTTCACCAACGGTCCCAAACTTTTTGGTAGCTCTTTGCGTAGTATTTTACGTGTTGTGTTGAACGCTAAGTGCTACCTAAAAATTTGGATTTGTTGGTGAAAGGATGCGCTCTTTTACCAATTATTGCATGCATGCATGTTTCATAGACTCTTCTTTCAAGATTCCTCGGGACGATGGGATGTCATGGTCTAGTTTGTCTGAAAGCTGCCCAGGCCAACCCGATTCTCCTAGGTATTTCCCTTAGGCTAAGGCCACACTGCAAAGAGCCTTGATTACTGCTAAGAGCCAAGCGATTCGCTTAGTGACTGATCTTATCCAACAGATGTATTACATATTATCGCAGCCGACCACACTAAGAGCGACACGCTGAGCTAGGTGATTGATCGGTCACCAAGCGAATCGCTGCGCGATCGGACGTGTTTGTTAATTTTTGTTAGTCTCCTGGTGACTTTGCACTTTCCGATGGAAGAAAAGTATTGATAGCCGTGGTTTTCAAGAAGTATTATCAAACGTATATAGGTATGTATGAAACTTATCGTCATAAATTCCTTATACAAACGTTCGAATTCTTCATATCGAGGTTTTGAATAGTTGATTTTCGTGTATCCAACACCTTCGGAGTAAGTGAAATGGGCTACTGTAAGAGTGGCAATTACGTATGCTAGAATGAGAAAGCGCTGGTGCAGAAGACAATAATTTTGTTGTTAGATGTTTTCAAAGATGGCGTCGAATGAAATCGTTCCATACTAATTTTAATATCATATTTTATTTTATTTCTTATCCATTTTTTTTCAACTTTTTATTAGTTATTCTGTTATCCGGAGCGGAGAAGAATCCAATAAATCACACATCGGAAGAATCTGTTGAGCCAATCTCGAGTTATAAGTGTTCGCACTAACCCGACTTTAATTAAATAAGAGATTTAAGGACTGAGTTTTCAACATCAATTTTTTTTTTAGAGAGTGACATAATTTGTTTTATTCTCATCAAAAGACGGTGCGAAACTGAATTTTGTTACCACTGTGTATTTTGTACCTACATACACTACCGTGGCTTCTAGCTTGTTTCCAAGCTAAGCTCTTGTAGTGTGGCCTTATCCTTAGTTAATATTGTGTCCCAAGTAAACGTATTCGTCAATAGCTTCAAGAAATGAAGAATTGGTATGAAACAAATGTTAATTAGTAAGTGGATTTTCATAAAGAATTTGAGTAAAAAGTTCACCAGAGTCTTCTACAGAATATGCTGTATTTTCATTAAACTGTTTTGTTTCACGATTGTTGACTTTATTCTTGATTATATAATATTATGTTCGTGTCGACGTTCGTTTATTATTTTTTTACTTATGGCGAACATGAAGAAAAAGTTGAAATTAATAACGCTCCCAAGAGTCGAAAGTTTTCAAATTGAATGGAAGCTTTTCATTATATGTTGTTATCTTAAAGTTTCAACATTCTCCATGCACTCTGGCGTCCTGAAATCAAATTGGACAAATTTTATTCAAGTAGGTACATGTTAATTATTGTTGTTGTCAAATTTTATTAGATTTGACAAAAATTAAAAAAAAAATATTATTCCGAAAACAAATGTTTTTTTTTATTCAAAATTTTGTGATAAAAAAATGGTACCTAATTACACAACAAAATTATCGAAAATCTAATCCAACCGTTCGCGAGATTAATTTTTTAAGAAAAATAGGTTAATTTTTATAACGATCCTACCTATAGTTTACAATGTATGGTTGGTTTTTTTTTATATTACCTAATGTTGATGAAGTAACCTTTTCTATTATAATAATAACGTTTTTTTTTGTTTGAAAATAATGAAATATTCATACAAATTGAAGATTCCTGTACTTTATTTTTACACTTGTAAAAATGAACTACTATCGAGCACCTTCTGCAGAAACTATCAACAGACATTTACAAATATTTCAATTTTTTTTTTTAAATGGATGAGAAGTATTTATTTTTAATTAAACTACAATAATACAACTCTTAAGCATTCACACAATTATTTCCCTGAGATGTCTCGTAGAGATGGTCACATGTTTTTTTTTTATTTTCCACTTATCATTCGTACAAATTTTTGATAAAACCTATAAAAATTTCCAATATTTCCTCCCTAGTATAAAAACTTATTTTTGGATTTGTCCAAGTGGTTTTTAAAGTAATGTAGACAGTAGACACCTACTTAAATTTCTTACCGCAATACGGAATGAACACTGAACAGTCACATTACCTAATTTATTACTAAGTTTTGTTAAGAATAGGCTTGGAATAAATAAATAATCAAAATAACAATACTTCTCTTGGCATTGTTATCAGAAAATAAGACAAGAACAAAAATATATTTAATATATATCTCCATCTGCTACTTATATCACATACCCTTGATGGTAAATGTATCCGAAGAATATTATTGATCTATGGGAAGGCTCAAGGCTTTGTTGTAGGCTCCTTGGGAGGTTAAAAAGATATAAGCAGTGATTTATATTCGCAGAGGATAACACACCCTATGTTAGAGGGCTGTTGTGTCTTTAGCTATAGGATGAAAGGTGGTCAGTGCATCGGCTAAATCTGTTGATTCATACGGAGGCAAAAACTCAAATACATTTGGTAATAAAATTTTAATAATTTTAGTATGTGAATTCTCGTAGTGACTTTCACTATGCTTCTTCTTATGGTTAGTTTTGAAGTGAACGGTTGGTTTTTTTAAATTGATAGTCTCTCTAGCGCTTTTGTCTAATTCGAGCAGACACTTGACTCGATATAATTTTGTGATTATAATATCCTAAGTCTGTAATATGGCAAAGTTATCTTCAAAAGATATAAATTATTAGGGGTTTTTGCAAGGAAAAAAACAAATTATTCAGAATCAGGCCAAATTGTAATTACATCTGTTTTTCAGAAAAGCCATCTACGTGTTTAAAGTAACATTATCATTCCTTTAAAGTTGGCCGAGGATATAATAATATCGTCCTCTTTGGGAGCACCACTAAAGGATAATTACTACACATTTGTCAACCATAGAAGAGGATAAATTTTAAGCGAAAAATTCCAAAGCATGTACTCGCCAACTTTATTCATATAATTCTCTAGAAAGAACAATTTCTCAAATCGGATTCGACCGTGGTACGGACTTTTCGCCCTTGACAATAAAAAAAAGTTTCATTTAGGTATAAATTTGAACCAAACCAAGTCTAATAAAACAATGTGATAAAACACAAAATAGTGTACGTAATTTTTTTTCAATGGGCAATATTGTTGACATTTCAATTATGAAGTTCGTTTCAGAGATGATCCATAAGGGGTTTACAATGATTTTTATACATTTCTGATAACTTCTTTTGAATGACCACAATCGTTAACAAAATCCGCAAAGCGGTCATCCAACAAATACGGTTTTGCGTAAAAGTGGTCAAAAATAATATACCCACGACAGTGTCTATGAGAATATACATAGGTAGGTGAGAAGTACATCAAGCTTTTCTTGAGGTAGGTAAGTAGATACATATAATGTTTGTGTGAGGTAGTCTCCAAACTATTTGTTCAGAATTTCATTCTTCATAATGACTGCTATTCTCAAATTCACGTTCCCAATCAACGCAATCAATGATTACAATTGACTCCATGCCAATCATAATCCAATAGTTGATAAAATGTTTATTATGAACGAGTTAATGGTATTTTGTTGTGCTTCTATAGAAAAATCACAACAGCCCTGTCAAAAGTGTATAGCCGGCGCAATCCTTTTTGGCTCGCGGTGGCCAATTTCAGAACTAGATACAACGTTATCTATGTTATCCCAAGCGACAGATAGTATGATGCTTCATTGGTGTTTGACAATCACAATTCAATAAGCAATGAAATGGTTATTCTGAACGAGCATTCAGTTGCTTATGGTATTTCTATGGAAAAAAACACATGTCAAATGCGCTGTCAAAAAGTGTATAGCCTGCAATAATTTTTGGCTCGGGGTGGCCAATTTCGGAACTATAATGTTATCTATGTGCAATAGATCACTGCACCGTTCCCGCGTGACATATAGAATATTGCTGTCTACAAAATATCACCATGTCAACATAAAAAACAGATCATAAGGGCGGCGTACACAGTATTAAGTAGTATGTGCGAGTACGAGTACGGGTGCGAGTTACAACTGTGAGGACAGAACTTAGAGTTGCAAGTGAACTTAACAGTGATAGAAACGGGTTATATTTTTGCGAGTACTATCCCCGCCCTCCTTCCCCATGTTTGCAGCATACGTGCGCGCACGCTGTTCGTAGTGATGCCCCGGTGGAGAGAAAAGAAAATAAACCACACATTGAAGTGGGCAGAGCAACTTTGGATTCGCACCAACTCTCACTTTACAGAAGTGGACATGCACTCACTTATCAACTGTAATTTTACTGCGCAACTCGCACTCGCACATACACTTGATAATGTGTGTGTGATCCCTTAATTGAAACAACATCAAAAAAGCTCTTGTGTAGAACTCGATTGGTTGCCAGTAGTTACACAATTGTTGTGTTGGATTCAATGCACTCAGAATAGGTAAAACTGTCAAAAGACGCAACAACTATTGGATACGGGGAAATTAATCGTCTTTTTGTCATTGGAGAATAGAAGCTCTTGCTTAGAACTTAATAATTTGCCAGTAGTTACGCAATTAACGTGTTGGATAAAATATTTTCAGAATATAGAAATATCAAAAGTCTCAATAACAAGTGGATACGACGCAACTCAACCGTCTGTTTGTCATTTCAGAATAATAGTCAATATGAATTATTATGTTAAAACTTACACTTATGTCTAATTTTGCGTCTACTGAAACTTACACATAAATCATATTTTGTGTGAAACAAAGATATTTTGATGCTTTGTGAACTTCGAAGAGAGAGCGGTAAGGTAAATGCTTTGTTGTGGTGTAAATTGAGATATATAGTAGTAAAAAAAAACAAAAGATCGTTAAACACGGTGATGGCTACATCCGTGGTAATACATTTTCCTTTCTTACATGTCAGATTATTTCCCATGAGTGTTTGGAAGACGACATTATTATGATAAAGTACTATCAACACGGCGCTACCTTTAAACTGCCCTGCCCTTAAAACCGAACACAAAAAAGCATTTAATAATAAAATGTGAGAAAGTGAACTAAATTTGAATACATCCATTGCTCCTATCATGAACATTATATAATATAATATTCTTGGTCTTTTATCGGATACAGGAAGCCCATGTGGAGAGCGGCGACAATATTCGGATCATATTCTTTGGCAGTGCCCCGTGATGAATAGCGCGAGAGATGACCTGATGGGTGGTCTGTCGGAGGATACCCCCAGACCGATATGGTTTGGGGAAATTTTCTTAAATTCTAAAAATTTTGGGTGTTAAGGTTTTTGCTGAAAAACGGATGGAAGTATTGTGGGTTCTTGTAGTTGGGTTAAGTAATAGTGTAGATTAGGAAAAATCATTAACGGTTGTTTAAAGTCCGAGTATATACAAATCTCCGCAACTCACGTTTTTTATTCTCGTCGTCAACTAGAATTGATGATTATTTTTTTAAATTTTATCATAAAGAATTTATTATGCAAGGATTTCTCTTTTTCGTGTCGCGTCATATGAAGTCCCTCAGACTTCTATCTGAATCCTTCCACTGTTTCTATCATCATTCTTAAAAAAAAAAGTCTGGATGAAATGAAAACTAAGATTCCTGAAACATCCACGGTTATGGGAGGGCGCAGCCCTTAATGATCTTGAACACCATTGTACTTAAGCCTTCTTGCTTCTACTAATATCATATTCAAGCGTTTTTACATGTGGAAAGTTCTTAGAGAATGAATAAAAAAAAACACACACAAAATATTGACTGTTAAGTTTAATGTTTATGTTTGATCTGATTATGGACAAAAAAACGTTTCGAATCTACTATTAACATGGATAATAAAACAATTGACATGGCGATATTTTGCCATAATAATTCGGTAAAATTTGGTTTAAATAGAGTCTATTATTCATCCAACAACATAAAAAATAACATAACATGCTTCATATGTGACGAATTTCCTACTACACCGCCATCTCTTGGATTTTTACGCAAGTTACGCAACTATTGAGGAATCGTTTTTATTACGAACTTATGACCCGTCGAACTTCATCCCGCATCCGAATTAATTCAGGTTTTATCTCATAAAATGTATTTAATTCATGTAATAAGTAAAAAAAAAAATATTATGTGTTAGGTCGTTTTGACATAAGTTGATTCTACTGACTATGAGTAAAAATTTGTTTGCTTTCTGAAATAGTCAAAAATTGCCTTTTATTATACTTTGGAGTTCCGATAAAAAGGCCTGAAGTACACGAGGTGTGATGATGAGATTTCGTATTTCAACGCTCACCTTCATCTTCATAAATCTCAACTAATTGAAAATGTTTTCAATGCTGTTTGTTTTTAACAAACATAAACATTTTCAAGATAAGTTCTATAAGCATCAGTAAAACATTTCTAAAGATGACTCATCATATTATTACTTTTATTATTTGAGTTTTTTTTGTAATTTTTCGAATTATTTTCGAGGGTGGAAGTTTAAAAGAATATGATAATTGTACGTTTGTAACTTTTTGAATGTCATTTTTTATAATGATACTTTTTGTTGATTCAGATAACAGAGAAGAGTTGACAAATTATTCATATTATTATTTTCAGTCTTTTAAGTAATCTTCTTCTTCTTATTTCAACATCTCAAAGAGATTTGTCAGTGCTGCCAATTACTTTCCTGGAAAGTAAAGTAAGTAAGTAAAGTACTGTAGTAGTAGGACTGTGACTTTCCATTCATCGCTATTTTTTTTTAAGTTTTTGAAGTAGGTACTTTTTGAAGAAAGAGTATGACGACATTATCGAAATAATAATTAGTTACGTTTGTTAGAAATCAAAACCCTATCTGCTTTATTAAAAACTCTGATCAGTGGAAAATAAGAGTTCAGCGGTAGAAAATTTGCGATCAAGCCGTCGCGTCGTCGAGGTAGTTTGAACCATATCGATTGATTGCGCTGATATCTGTAGATTTTAGTCCACCATGTTGGATTTTATGTCAACTAACAATGGTTTCGAGTGTACAACAACGCTTTCTGTAATAAATATACTGTTTTTAAGTTTTTTTTCCCGTCCAATCAGGTGCTCCCTTTATATCTTGGTCCATTTTGTTTACGTTTATCATTTTGCTAATAGAAATTTTAAACAAATAAAGCAAATATTGCATTCCCGTAATCATCGAGGTCTTACAACCATGATGCACCAACTAAATGTATAAAAAATATAATGACGTTTTGAAGAAAATACTCAAAGAATACTTTTTAAGTAGGTACAAATATTAAAATTGAAGTGATTAAACATGAATTGGTTTATTTTGGTTGAAACATAAAGGTTTCGTATGATTTGATAAGGACTTAACTAGATATATTTTGATATAAAATAAATAATTAAAAAATAAGGTAGGTACCTATTCTGCATCAATAAATCGTTCAAATCTGACATAGCGAATATTGGTAGTTACTACTCGCGTTGCCCAGTAAAACGGCATGACTTTACATTTCATTTCCTAAAAAATCAATTATTGTACTATGTACCTGTTCTGTTGTTTTGTTTTCGACATTTTTAATCTATGATGAATTCTGAATCGTTATTTGAAGGTTGCTTACTGATTAGGCGATTATATTTTGCCGCTAGATTACTCAATTCTTCTTCATTTTTTGGTATCCTATCGGGTCCCCCAGATGTCGAACAATACTTGAGAGAAAGCCTCCCTATCTTCACTCGCCCTGAACAAATCTCCGACAGTTCTCAATCCGGTCCACTCTCGAATGTTTCGGAGCTAGGAAAGTGGAAAGAAGCGATGTCTCAATTATATGCTAAAATGTTGTAAACGGAAATTTAAAAAATATACACTTACATAATTTTTGAACCCCCTAATATCTGTTAAAAATGGGCAAAATTTTCTTATGGTGGTTACATTACAAGGAAGGAACGCAAACCGTGAATTATGATAATATAAAGGAGACATTAAATATAATTATTTTTCTTACCTCGTCTAATCGAGTTCGACTAAAACACCCATAAAATTCTGCTAAATCGCTATCGTGCTCGAATTTATATACCGTTTATTCTCGATGGGATTTTTTTCCGCCACGTTGAGGGGGGCTTTATTATCATGCAAACAGCGCTGGCTGGGGCGGCTCGGCTCCTCAATTAAACATTTTGTTTTGCTGACTTGCTGCTCTACCGTCATAATTTTTTTTTGAATTGATTAATTTTTATGGCTCCCATTTACATATATTATAATGTTTGTACCCCCAGAACCTCGTGATGATTTAATAAAAATCTAGATAATAATATGGTGTACCCGTACTTATACCCATTTCCGTCATTCTAGTCATATCATTAATGTATTTTATTTATTCCTTGGTATTGGTCACAAACTCGTGTATTTTTAGTCTCATCCTATTTTGCTGAATATGTTCTTGAAGTTCGTGTCAGTAATGTTCACAAAATGCCTTCAGTCCTTTACCTTTTGCTCCACGTACGAGTCTCTCTCGGCTCGTTGCCTCTTCGTCGCTTCCTAGAAACGATTTCCAAGTGAAAAAATGGCTGTTTCTCTCACTCTAGAAGGACTGAAAGAGTAGTAGAATCAGGTCTTAACTTTATTTTAATGTCGTGGACAAATGTGTTTTTGTTGTGAATTTTAAATAGATATAAAGTTGGTTATTATGATTGTAGTAGGTAATATTTGATAAACATGAATAAAAAGGGTGATTAGGTACATTCAACGTTGGGCGTTGACAATAGCAACATTTATTTGTTGTTTGAAAATAACATGTAATTATTATAATATTTATTACAAACGTGGTAGGTATTGACATTTTCATTAGGTAATGTTTTATGCTTATTTCATTTCCCCATTTACCATGTCAACTTGTGCTCAACTAACAAATTACGCTACGTTTCTTATTTATCTTGTCTTATATATAAAAATGGAGAGCTGTTTCCCGTGGTCATCGCATCACGCCTAAACGGCTGGACCGATTTCGCCAATTCTTTTTTTGTCGTGTAGGCTTTTATCAGGAGAATGTCCTTTTAGAAGAAAAAAATTAAGAAAAATGCATGGAAAATTAGAAAATTAATGAAAACGCTACATAGAAAACCTTATTAGTACTTTTTCCTTATAATTTTTATTCCAATTTTGAAATTTTGACAGAAATTGTCAATTTGTGCGATTGACAGAATGCGGATGGAATGTACATGGTTTAAAACAGACGCATCGTTCGGAATCACATTGTTCAAATGATAATTAATTCATCACCATACAAATTCGAATTCAATATTCATATTTTTAGGAACACAGGACAACGTCTGTCGGGAAAGCTAGTCTTGAATAAAAATTGAGCAATTTTCGTGTGTCCTAACTGGAAAGAGTTCCCGCGTCCGCGTGACGAGTTTCATATTCTCAAACCCGGATGGATCGTTCTAATTGAAAACATTGTATGATCGCTCATCGCATGTTCGCGCGATCACTTTTCAGTTTGGACACGGCCTTAAGATTTCAACGGAGGAAAATAGTATGCACACTTTAAATGGAGAAGATTGGCTAGACTATACAATTACCTAACTGCCCGTTCCCACTTGTCGGGTGTCGAATCCGATGAAATAATATCTTGTAAACTACAAGATATTTCAAAAATAGTGGCTGAACCTTCTAATTTTATAATGAATAAATAAATATTGTATTCGGCAACGATTTTTTGTCGTCTGACGATATCCGTTTTCATGTCGGATCCGATAAACGACACAGTGGGAACAAGCTCTTAGATAATAAAAAGCCTTTTATTGACAAGAATACACAAAAATTTATATAAAAAAACATTATGAATTAAATTTAAATAACACACAGTTGCACTTTACAAAATTTATATTGAATCTCGAGCGCTTTCGTCCAACTCACGCAGACATTGTCAAGAGACTAAAATAAAATAACAACAATCAAAGAGAAGACAATTATTATGGTACCACGGTTGTGGGAGAGGAAACTTACAGCTGACAAACATTATTATTTTTATAGTCTATACATATTATTGTTGGGTGGGATTATTAGAATGTAAACATTGGAAATGTGTGACCGAAATTGTATGAATTTTGAAGTTGATTAATAATTATAGGGTTAACATACTTAAATTGATTAAACTTAACTATAAACATATTATTTCTAAGATAATAGAGGAGATGGTGTAGGGACTTGAATGTTAACAATAGTGTCGCGATTTTTATGTATTTCGAGGATTTCAAGGCCTGATCTACGGTACTTGTGTTCCTCCGAGTGTAATACCTTGACATTGTTCATACTAAATGCATGGTTATGTTGGTTAGGTTAGGTTAGTTAGGTTAGGTTGTACTTGTATTTTAGTCGCTTGACAATGTCTGCGTGAGTTGGACGAAAGCGCTCGAGATTCAATATAAATTTTGTGAAAGTGCAACTGTGTATTATTTTATTCATAATAATACACATGGTTACAAATAATTATTACTACATAACTACATACATAACATACCTACATACCGAAAATAAGTTCATACTCGTGCTTCGGGAGGGAAGATTCGTGTAAAAATAAAAGAGAATAATAACTTTTCTATGTTTTAACATAAAAGTCTGTAATCATTTGGAATGAAGAATATTTTTACTCGATTTTATTTTGGATAATGAATTATTTTGACAGTTATATATTTGACGATAAATCGCCTCTCTCTCTCTGTAGAAAAAAGAACTCTTTCGCAATGAATTATGTTCCAATAAATTGGAGGTATCATTTGTTTAAAACAAAGATGTCTGTGGAACTTTTAAAGTGAAATCCCCGAGGGTTATTCGGAATTACCGTATTATGTGACCGCTGGACCAGTCGTCTCAGCATGTAGGCGAGTTAAGGTATCATTGTCGGCTTGGGGCCTTGGAAATAAATCCGGTGTGTGGGCTGCCCCAAACATATACTAGTTGTTCTATTCGTAAGAATCTTACGCTTATTAATTGTTATTTATAAATAGAATCTGTAAATATTGATTAAATTTAACTAGATTGTGACACTGGCTTTTTGGATCACTCAGACTATCACCAATGATGCAGTTAATGAGTTATGAGGAGATGTGGGTTTTCGTTGACATTGAAAAGAAATCTTTATATTACGTGCCTTGGAATGGATTAATCAATCTATTAGTTTGACATCGTCTACTGACAAACATAAAATGTTTATTTTTCATTAATGTTTTGTTAGTAAGTACTAACGTATATTACAGCATATGAATTCCTTGTGAAATATGCCGTTTATGATTTTTTTTTATTTCTTATATTACAACTAGTTTTTTAAAGGCGCCCATGGCGCCCACCTATGGCCTTTTTATGCAAACTTTACTTTCTCATAGCATAGCTGTGAGCATTCACATGTGAGACTTCAAAATACTTGGTTGATTCAACTCTTTATGAAAACTCAAATACCTACAACTTAAACTTTTAATTACAAACTGTACATTCAAATAGCTTTTGGCATGTGGGTATTTACCAATTTGATTGATTAAACTTTTTCATGTAAACTTTGCATTCGTATTGCCGAATTCTTAATGAGACTTTAAAACACTTGATTAATTGAATTCTTCATGAAAACTTAAAAAACAACGTTTTTATAACAAACTTTACATATGTATGGCTTTTCAACGTTATGAATTCACATGAAAATCTTAAAAAAAATTTCTCTAGGTGTGTAAACTTTTTATTGAAAACATGGCATTCATATGGTTTTTCTTCGCTATGATCTCGCGTGTGTGGATTAAAGATTCGTGATTTGGTAAACTTTTTCATGGAAACTTTGTTTTCTTATGGCCGAATTCATTTGTGTGACTGTAAAGCACTCGATGATAGATTAAACTATTCATGATAATATAACTATTTATAAAAATGCAAAAAATAACTTTTTATTGCACACATTGCATTAGTATGGGTTTTCTTGGCAATGAAATCGCATCTGTGAGTTAAAGATCTGATTTGGTAAACTTTTTCATACAAACTATGCTTTCTTTTGGCCGAATTCATATGTCAGACTTTAAAGCACTTGATATTTTTTTTTAAAACAAATTATGAACTTTTTCTAACAAAATATGCATTTAAATGGCTTTTATCATGATTTATCATTTCATTGATTAAACTTTTTATCGCAATGGTTGTATTCGTATGGCTTTTCTCCGCTAGTGTGCAAAATTTTTATTTCAAACATTGCATTATTAAGGCTTTTTCTCTGCTATGATATCGTGTCTATAGGATAAATTTATGATTTAGTAAAATTTTCATCCAAAGTTTGCTTTGTTATGGCCGAATTCATATGTCAGACTTTAAACCACTTGATAATAGAACTCATTGAAAATTTAAAAAAAAAACTTGTACTTTTTATAACAAACGTCGCATATGAATGGCTTTTCAACGCTACGAATTCACATGAAAATCTTTAAAAATAACTCTAGGTGTGTAAACTTTTTATTGAAAACATGGCATTCGTATGGTTTTTCTCCGCTATGATCTCGTGTGTGTGGATTAAAGATTCGTGATTTGGTAAACTTTTTCATGGAAACTTTGTTTTCTTATGGCCGAATTCATTTGTGTGACTGTAAAGCACTCGATGATAGATTATAACTATTCATGATAATATAACTATTTATAAAAATGCAAAAAAACCTTTTTATTACACACATTGCATAAGTAAGGGTTTTCTTGGCAATGAAATCGCGTCTGTGAGTTAAAGATCTGATTTGGTAAACGAAACTTTTTATCGCAATGGTTGCATTCGTATGGCTTGTCTCCGCTATGAGTTCACAAACTTTTTATTGCACCCATTGCATTAGTAAAGCGAAGTCCGGCTGTGCGTAAAAGTTTTCTGATTTGTCAATTTTTTGGCCGAATTCGCAAGTGATGCTTTACAGCACACGGTTGATTGAACTATTTATGCAAACTTAAAAAAGAAATTAAACTTTTTATTGCAAACTTACCATTCAAATAGCTTTTAGCATGTCATTGGTTGTTTAAATTATTTGATTGATTGAACTTTTTATTGCAATTATTGCATTCGTATGGCTTTTCTCCGATATGAGTTCGCATGTCATTCTTTAAATTACTTGAAACCGCAAACTTTTTATTGCACTCATGGCATTAGTACTTAAGGCTTTTCTTCCTAAGTTTCCTAATTTGGTACAATTTGCTTTCTTATGGCTGACTTCGCATGTGAGTTTTTCAATAACCCAAAAAATTGTTTTTCTCTACGTCAAGACCTTTAAAAAAAGTGCTCAGCCACCAGGCATAATAATATTATTATGTTACTGTCAGTTGTCACTGCTGTCAGCCATATTGTATTAGAAGAACAATATAATTTGTCTTTAGTTGCGAGTGGCGCGCCATCTAGCGGCGTTAATGACATCAGTCAGTCAGTCAGTCAGTGTTCAAGGCAAATATTATATAGATAGGTTTCCCGACAGACGTTGTCCTTTAGTCCTTACTATGAATATTGATTTCGAACTTGTAGGTAATTTATACAAAAATACGTTCAAAATATATAAAGTGGTTGGTAGACTAGCGGTTACAACGCCGGCTTTCGTACTGTTTGGTGCGGACGTCGTGGTTCGATCCCAGGTGCTGACCATCTTCCTCTTTCACGACACATGCTTTAAGTAGCTTTTACTGTGAAAGAGTCAAGGAGTGTATTTGTGTTCACTTTGAGTGAGCACCGATTCATTTATATAAAAAAAAATATTCATATGTTAGAATGTTAAAATTTTATTTCTGAATGCTCGAAAAATTCCATCAAAAATCTGCGTACCAATATTTTCAATGGTTGCCAGGTAAACAATAAATTTGTTGTTACTTATAGAATTTTTCAAAGATGGCGTTGGCATCACAATAAAAACGGTTTTGAATAGTTGATTTTCGTGCATCCAACACCTTCGGAGTAAGTGAAATGGGCTACTGTAAGAGTGGCAATTACGTATGCTAGAATGAGAAAGCGCTGGTGCAGAAGACAATAATTTTGTTGTTAGATGTTTTCAAAGATGGCGTCGCATGAAATCGTTCCATGCTAACTTTAATATTAAATTTTATATTATTTCACATGCATTTTCAACTTTTTAATAGTTATTCTGTTAGAAGAATCCAATAAATCAAACATCGGAAGAATCTGTTCATCCGATCTGGAGTTATAAGTGTTCGCACTAATCCAACTTTCTTTTATATAGATAGATTATGTTTGCGACAGAATGCCTTGAACAATAAAAGTAATAGGTTTATAATACAACTTACAACACTATAATACAACTATATATACACTTTCTTTACAGAAACCAGCCAAGACAGTAATTTAAGTTTTAATAAATACTTACCTATTATTCGAATAGTTCATTTTAACTATTGCGTGTGACAATCTAAAAGACAAGTTCACAGTCAAGTCTAGTACCTCAGGATTCACATTAAGATCATAATATGATAAAAATGAAGCATAGGTACCTACTCGCATATTGGGTGTTAACATTTAAGTTACATATGCATGTGATCTCTTAGGATGTCAGGTAAATACTCCCATACGCCCGTATATTAAATTTGTACGGCAATGATTTCGCTTTCGGTAAATTTATTCTTACATTCTATTACTGTTCCTCCTGATTTATTTAGCCAAATATGTTAACAAAAATTTATCGCTTCTAGCTACAATAACAATATGTAGACTTCTGTATTGTGGTGTTTATAAATATTTCATTAAGTGCGTGCACGCACACACACACGATCCTCAATGGGTATACAGTTGCTGGTGCAAACATCGTCACACTCCACCCACGACTTCCCTATACATCTACCCTGTACTATGGGGATGTGATTATTTCGCCAACAATTTAGATTAATTAATTATTGTTTCATTTGACAAAACTTAATTTAACGTTGGATGTGAACGCCCCTGTATTTCCAAATAATTAATCCGGTCCCTTTGACTGTAGAGCGTTATAAGCCGATTACTTGGTATCAGTTGCGTAGCCTTCCTAGAAATAAAAATAACAAACAAAAACACCTATCGTAAATCCGTTGGTGTACCATCCTTTTTTTTAAATTTTAGCTCTAAATAATAATGCATTTATTTCACAACCAAGTATCTACGTATAGGTACTTACAGAGGGTTGATAATATTATGTTTTTCAAGGAATTTTTATTTAATGAGTAAGTTCCTACTATCTTCTTATTTTTTTGAGAAAATTCATTATTATGAATTTATTGAAACAGTTGCATTTTCATAAAATTTTATATTGAATCTCGAGTGCTTTCGTCTAACTCACGCAGAAATTGTCAAGAGACTAGAGGAGTCTTTCACTCGGAAATTTTGTGAAAGTGCAACTCTGTTTTATTAAATTCATATTTTCTTCTTTATTTGAAAAGTAGTATCTTCCAAAGGGAACCATTTTTTATCTAGATGAATCCAATATATTCACATGTCGTGCTTACCATAATCTTCTTCGTTGCTTCTTCTTACTATAATATCTCAGAACTCACATGTTTCCCTAAGCCCAATATCTATTTGTTATCCTGTATCTTAGGATATTCACGGCTGTGCACATTTTATTGTCGCAGTGTTATTGCCATAAATTCGATTTACTTTTAAACATTTGATTTACTTTATTATTTTTGTATTGTTTTATTTAAAAAATATATTGTATTGGCTTGGATAAATAATGATTTCGCGAGCCAAGAGAGAATGATACGTTTGGATTCATTCTACCTGTGGAGCTATGTAGCGAAATAAGTATAGTGTATCGCAGCAACACGACTTTTCCTATTAAAATTCTTGTCTCAAATTTCTTGGCTTATTCAGAAAAGCATCATGTCCTATAGAAATCAATAAGTAAACATAACATAAACATCACGCACTTTACAAAGGGAACTAATAGCACAGGTAACAGGTTTGATTGTTAAAGAGCAGTATTATTTCATGCTGTGATTGAAATATCTTATTTATCATAAGTTCATATTTTTATAAATCTGATTCTTAAATTCAACACATAGGTATTTTTCACACGAGCCTGTGGCCTGAATAAACATATGTTCGGCTCCAGGATTTGAACCCACGATCTTCAGTACCTATCTCATTGGGAACCCAGTGCATTATCCTGGTTAAAGTCTGGCGCTACCCAGTCATGACTGACGGAATTATGGAAATTAAGACGCAGGCGTTCGATTCCTGCTATGATCGTAAGTTTTTCATAATAAATGATTACATTTTGAGAGTACGTGATTGGTTTTTTTATCACCATCTTTGAAGTAGGAGTTGGAAATATTCAAAGTCTTTTTCAAAATGTTGCTGCAGTGGAGTTTTATTCTAAAAAATAACATGGTTACAAAAGTAGCAGCGTTTTATTAATAAAATCCTAGATGTCGTCAGAGAGTGGAGTAGGCTGAGAATTATTGGTTTCCATTACAAATTCTAGTCACATTAACTGGTGAGTAGTGTGCTTCCTTTCAGCTTGTGTATTACACGGCTCTATAACAACGTAAATTCCGATTTGGACCGAATATACGAGACTGTTCTTCTTAGTGACGACGCACTGAGATAAAGCCACCGTGCCTCCCAACAGATATCTAACTACTTGCCCCGATTTTTTCCGATCTGAAGAACTTTTTCCACTAACTAAAGTTTATGCACAAAACACGAGTTACATACCTACATATATGACAGTCGCTAAGTGAAAACTCTCTATTGAAAGTTTTATTATACCTGAGTAAAAAAATAGTAAGGTTATCAAAGAAAGTTGTATTAAACATTCATGAAAAGCTAATGAAATCTAAACAAGTCAGACAATTTATTCTCCTAATCCAGAAACGTACACATTTTTGTCCTTATTTCAGTCCTGAGTGTAGGTATTTGCGAGTGGAACTAGTATCGACTCTCATAATTTTTAATAAGTTATTTAACATCCCTTTTACCTACGCATATTTTTATTTATATTGTTAGTATTTTTTTTTCAATTAATGAATCTGTGCTCACTCCAAGTGAACACAAATAAACTTTCAACATCTTTCACACTAACCAAAGGGTTGTGTCGTGAAAGCGGAAATGGTCGGCACGGCCGGGATTCGAATCTACGACCTCCAATACGCTGTACGTACGAAAGTCGCCGATTGATACCACTGGACTACCAACCACCTAGTTTTTACATAATATTATTTTATATCCGTTGTCTAACCGACTTCGGTAGCTTAGTGGTATTGGCGTGGACTTCAGATCACGAGGTCCCGGGTTCGATTCCCGGTCGGGTCAAAAAATTGCCTCAGACAACAAGTTCCGCCGGCTATACTGATACCTTTGTATAGAAAAATGTTAATAATTATTATTTAAATGCTTAATGTCGAATTGTCCTTATATCGAACAATATTTCTATGTAGGTATCACAGATGTTCCCATCAAATTCTCATCTATTTATACTTATTGAAATTTTCATCTATTCAATATTCATGTTAATGTACCAGTTGATTAAGAGGAATTTCATACAACCTACTTTGGCCATATCTTTCGCAACGACAAATATGCTCTCCTTCAACTGATTGTGGAAGGGAAGATAGAGGGCAGGCGAGGTATGGGCCGTAAAAGAGCCTCTTGGCTTAAGAATCTACGACAGTGGTTTGGTGTGCCAGAGGCTGCAGAATTGGTGAGACTTGCCCAGGACCGTGAGACTTATTCACAGATGGTCGCCAACCTCCGATAGGAGTGGCACTAAAAGAAGAAGATGCCTACTGCATGTAAAAAATGTGACTCTCGGGATTATGTTGTTCAAAAGCACACACGACACTCAGCTATGGTTAAACTAGGCCATGTTCACATGTAACGCGCGTCAACGCGCGTTCAAATTAAAAGAGAGTTCAGATGACGGGCGCTAACGCGCGTTGAGAGAGCACTCGTCAGTCTGGTACGGTACCAATTCTTCCCAAGCACACCTCTTCAAAATGTTATTTTTATATAATTCCGAACCTATATTCCAAATCGCTGGCCTTTTTTCTACTTCATCAATTAGTAGGTCGATGTCAATGTCTTCAGATTCACTCATTTTGCGAAAACAGTATAATGTAATAATTTTTAATGTAGCTAGTATATAAAAAAAATTAACAAAACGGAAAAAAGTACGTGCAATCGCAATGAAAACGCGCGCTCATCTGAACACGTTACCGCGCGAGTTCAGATGTGTACATGCCATTAAAAATGGACTAAGAAATTAAATATTACATAGTTTTTACACAGATCGAATTATTGAATTCGATAGGCAATTCAAACAATGAGCATGAAAAGTTTAAATATTGTAAAAAAAAAACATAATGTGGTATAAGTGTTTGAGAACGATAAAAATAAATATTTATAAATCTAGTGTTAAAAATACTGCAAAAAAATAAAAATGAGGCTAACCGTAGAGTTATACCTACTACGTTAAATTTTAACTAAAAACTTTTTCTTCAACAATCCAATTATTGTTTGAAGGACGCAAGGCTTTCTCGCAAAAAAAAAATAGGTAGGTATCATGTCAACTTTTCTTCGTTTTAATTTATCGCATAGCAACAAGAATAAGAAAAAAGACATTTCATGTGGAACTTTTAACAATACAAATAAAAGCCTACTTCATTACGCGACTTTATTTTTTGTTAATTTTTTTCCCAGCTTAGGTCTTGAAGGTCTTCCGTCATTACCCATTTACAATTCACTATTGTCGTTGACTTTTTATCATTTCTTATACTCAAAGGAGAACGGTCCGTTAAAAAGAAAAAGAAAATGCTTTTTGGATACTAATAACGCAAATGGCATGCTAACCTTTGTACATTGTATACCCACGCTATTTTAATACATGATTCTTTCCTTTCAAGCCACGAAAAAGCCGTAATGGATAATATTGTAGATATTTTTTAAATTATTATCGAAGATTGATTGTAGGAAAAATTTCCGAATAATCAGCCTCAAAGATACATTTGAACTTTCTTCTTTTTTGGAAAGTAATCAATGATATTGGATTTAAAATTTTAGTTGTTTTCTTATTTACCTATTACTACTTAACTAGCAGAAAACCTGTCTTTGATAAAAACCAAAAAAACTGTTGATTGTCCTATAAATTTTATCGTCCCTTTTAAAGTGTCACATTTTTACGTTACATCTTTGAAAAATACAGACAATTTGACTTTTCTTCTTGTTGCCTGAGAAGAAGAATAATGTCTCACATAGTAGTTTTTTTTTTACATAATTTTGATAATAACTATAGTGGAAATAAAATATGCACTGAGAGTCAAAATATTCATTTTGTCTGATAATCTAATAAAACTGATTTTTCCCCCATATAGACATAGTACTACGATGATTTTTGTATCTGAATTTTTACACCGTTAGATCATCGATATAGACTTACTGCAATACTTAGGCTATTGGCAATGGTTTATAGAACATTTCCTCATACTCAACTCATTTTTTTCATTTTTGGCGCTTAGTGCATATAATTTTTTTTTCGTGGGTTTCATTGAATCCATTACCGGACCAACTGAAAAGCCCAATTATACAATACAAATAGGAAGATATTTTTTTTGGCTGGATCAAACTTTCTCAGAACTTAACCGTACTAAAACAAAGAAATATTCAATATAACTGATGCAGACCTCCATGGTCATCTCCTAACCATCTCAACTACTTTTTGAAAGAGTCTTCGGAAGCCGTCTTTAGGTCTTTTCACTTATTCGCTATATTTTTTTCTGATTTTCAATAGGTTATTGATTAGGAATATTTTCTCTCTCTCTTATAAACTTTAGCAATGCTCAGACAGAGTAAAATTCCTTTTATCAAAAATGTTTTTCTTCCAAGCATGAACTTGGAAAAGTATTATTATCTACAAGGACATATTATTATCTACAAACAGATTGAAGATAAGGGAAAGGTATTTAAAAGAAAACAAAAATGATCCATTTTTATTTTTAAAACGATGTCCGATGAAAGGCACTTGCGGAAGCGTCAGCTCGAAAGCATCCGTTTCCGGTATGGGAAATCAGCTCTTCCTTTTCTCACGAACAAACACCAGTGGCTGAACATTTTTAGTTATTTATTACTCAGCCCATAAATCACCTACGTTTTCAGGTAAAGTTCTACATCGAGAGAAATCTTTTTATCTAGAAAAATTACTAAAAATATTATAGATTTTTTTAACAATACCTATAATTAGCTGATGTTGTCTTCTTTTATATGCTTTTGAACTGCGTTTCATTTTATTTTTTTTACGGGAATCCAGCCTTTGAAATACAATGATAAAAAATAATAAAAATAAAATATACTTAAATTAAAACATTTGACTAGGACTAAGACTGCAGCTATATCCGTATGCCTTAGGAATTCAGTGTGGAGGAACAATCACAGGAGGATTGAAAGTAAGATGAAAATATACGAAACATGTGTTCGACCAATAGCCACTTATGGAATTGAGGCACGGGCTGATACTTCCAGAACAAAATCTCGGCTGCGAACTTCAGAGATGAAAACTCTCCGATCTATAACTGGAAACACGCTGCGTGACCGTGTTAGAAATGTTGATATCCGGAGCACGTGTAAGACGGACGACATAGTGAGGTGGGGACGACAACCAAGGCGATACTGGAATGAACATGCAAACAGAATGTCAGAGGACAGACTTCCACGTATCGGCGGCACAAACAGATCCCCAGGATCTATAGAAAGAAGAAGAAGACGAGGACTAGATGATTTCAATTAGTTTTAATAAAAATAAATGGGGGAATTTTACTCAAAATAATATTATATTTTTCCGGCAGGTTATAATACAATAATATAAAAAGAATTGATGGATTTTATTTATCAAAATTTCAGTAAAATATATGTGAATACTCAAGTATCAGCTATACAAACATAAAAAAAAAATATTCAGTTTACAAATTGGAATACCCATTACTTGCTTTTTTGTAGCATTTGAATTCACCAACAAATATACACATATTATTTTATTATTCGATTTTTATGAACTCACTCAGGCTTACAAGATGAAAGCATACAGTTGTTTCAATACTAGTATTTTCTCATTTTTTTAAGGTTTATTTACCAATCGAACATCTCTTTGTTTCAGGTCAAAACAACTGTAAAATTGGTTGAAAAAATAAGGAGCCATGATTCTCAGTTATCATGCTGATAGTCTCTCATCTCTGCAATGGGTTGACAACCTTAGGTAAGTGCCATATTGATCACATGGGTAGGTTTTTTATAAATATTCAATGGTTCACAATGATCATATTTGGGATATCTTTTGGTTTCAGTTCTTATCAGTGCTGTACTGATACTTCATCCAACCATCGTGGAGACTTCTTCTGATTGGACTGACTGCTCACCACCATGCCTTTGCAAGTGGACGTATGGAAAAAAAAGCGCTCTGTGCGCGTCAGCCAACATCACTTCTATACCGTCTTTAAATTCAGAACTACAGGTGTTAGACCTTCAAAACAATCATCTGAGCTACCTTAGAAAAGACGAGTTTTCATCAGCTGGTTTACTAAATTTACAAAGAATATTTTTGAAAAATTCCAACCTCAAAGAAGTGCATCGAGATGCATTTAGAGATTTAAAGATTCTCGTTGAAGTTGATCTATCTTACAATCAGATATCAGTCATACCTAGAAACACTTTTGCAGGCAACGAAAGGTTAAAAGTGTTGATATTAAGTCACAATCCACTGAGACAACTATTCAATGAACAGTTCCCGAGCTTACCGCACTTGAGATCATTAGAACTTGATAATTGTCAGATTCATGCCGTTGGGAGAGACGCCTTTGTGCATTTAGATCAACTTGAAAAACTCAATCTAAGGAACAACGACTTGGAGAATCTGTCAGAAAATGTTTTTATGCCAATAGTTAGTCTCAAATCACTACAATTAGATGAAAATCCTTGGAAATGTGATTGTTCCTTGAGAGGATTTCGGAACTGGTATTTATCTAGTAAGCTGCATTCGATATCATTGATTTGCGCAGAACCGAGCAGACTAAGAGACAAACTATGGGAGGAAATCTCATCTATCGATTTCGCGTGTCCTCCAGAACTGCGTATCGAAGAATCTGTATATAGACTTCAAACAGGCGATAATGTGACATTCAGTTGCCATGTAAAAGGGGATCCGGAACCTGAAGTAAATTGGTTATTCCGGGGATATCCGGTGGGAACACCAAATGCCACTCATATCGATCAAATATTAATATTAGAAGTAGAGGAGGGTCTTGTTGATAAGTGGGTCAATGTAAGTTTATTTAATTTAACGAAATTTGATTCCGGCGAATACACCTGTGTAGCAAAAAACTTTGTTGGAAAAGTAAGCAAAAATATTTCTCTGTACATACAGCAGGAAGTTGTAGCCGTAACATTGGGAAAGGCTGATTCTCCAATACCAGTAGTAGGCCTTGTAGGAGGTAGTGTTTTTTCTGTTGCAATATCAGTAGTTTTAATAACATGTTTATGTTTATTATGTGGGTATCAAAAGAGGAAACGAAGACACAGACGAAAAGGTAGAATAAAAGATAGTGGAAGTTTTACGGAGCAAGACAAAAAGTTATTAGAATGCTCGATAGCAACGAGCACGGAGCGACAATCAGGCACTCACAGTATGGAGATGTTCGGCAGTTGTCACGGGGATTTGAAAATGCACGAAAGCACTTCTACCATGACCATGGAACTGTGCGAGTCCGGTCAGTTGAAACTGGACCGAAGAAGACAGGACGTGGGCACAATGATTCCAATCACTACGTCGTACCCGAGCTCCTTTGGGGTTTATGCACCACACGTAGACTACAACAGCTCTCGGCTTGTCCAAAGCGGAACTTACGGAAACATTTTTATATCAGTTCAAGTTGGCAAAGACAGGCATTACATCGATGCTGATAAGTATCCAGATTTATTGGAAGTGCCGTGTAAAAGTAAAACAGATTCCATTGTAACCACTAGAGATGAGTCGACATATTGCAGCATCCCTGTTTCAAATTACGCAACATTGCCGAGAAGACAAATAAGAACAATGGTTGCCGAGAGACACCAGCCAGCCATTCAACAAATTCCTGTTTATGATAGTTTAGGCAAAAGAGTAACTATGCAAGGAAGTTCTACATTATCACTGCCCGATGCTCAGAACGAGGTTATTGTGGAAGTAATGAAAGAGCCCCCCATCACTTTGGAAGTTGATGAATATGTTTCTTTGTAAAAAGTTTTTATGGTTTTCTTTTACAATGTACAATATTATAAATAATACGCCAAGATTTTCCTATTGTTTTCAAACAATGTGATGAATGTGTGTTAATGTTTTATGTACGTATTTACTCTGTCTCTTGCTCGTATTCAAAAAACCCTTACAAACATAATTCCCGCGACTTGAGACAACGCTGCGGGTACTTGTGCTTTTCATTCTTATTCTACTGTCGCGTATTTCATATATTTTTTACTCAATAAAGATTCAATGCAAAAACCCGTTACCCATCAAACCATCATCATGTTAATTAACATAATAATTAATGAAACATTTCTGAAATGTAACAAATTCCGATAAGCGAAATATTACTTTTTCATCGGGTTTTTATGCCTTTGGGGAATAAAAACTAAAAAAAAAATCTGATCATAAATCACAATTTCAAAATAATTATGATAAACCAAGTATCTCCGACCATTTTTCTTCCTAATTAGGACAGAGTTTGCTACAACCAAACGAAAACGTAGCAAATAGGTATTTAATATTTATTAAATATTTTTTGTACACTCCATACATAATTTGTGGATTTGTATCTTTTTTAGTCTGGGTTCATAGTCTGATATAGTGATGAACAACCCGCGTTATACGGAAAACTCTATATAATTGTCAATTATTAATAACAGAAAATTTAATTTATACTCGTAAGATATGTACTTAATTATAATCAATAATTATTTTTTTTTATTTATACATTTTAATTTTACATAATACACTAAAAACGTGCCAAGATTTTATTTAAGAACATGCTATCAAATTTTGTCGGGTTGCTAGTAATTATTGTTAAATGTTTACATATCGCTTAAGCCATGTACACACTAGAAACTTGTTGCTGTATCAAAAAGGTTACGGCTGCATCTTGATGGTGACTATACACGTCTTTTTATGTTGATGTTTTATCTGTGGTTAATAATGTATCAAAAATATTTACTTCATTGTAAATTTGTTATGTAAATAAAATTGGATTTTACCCTTAAAAAAAAAACAATGAAAATTCTAAATTCATATTTAACATTATAAATATGTAACTAATTATAACAGTTTTATTGTTTTAGTGTTTTTAATATTTAGAACATATTTTTTTATATGTTGAGTGATTTTTGATAATGATTTTAGATGTATTATAATAAATTGACGCGCCACGTTAACTGTTGTAAAGAAATTTTCAACGTATCTCCTTTTAAACAATAATCATACTGATCTTTTTTCTACAAAATTTCAAAAGTCATTTTGCTTGCTCTTTTTAATGCTCCAATTTTTATTTTGATTCCTTTGTATAAAGGAATATTTGTATTCAAGACTTCACTTGAAATAAAAAGATGGTTTGCGTGAGTGAGAGTTAACCTACATACGACTTATTGACTTGAAATTCGACGTCGTACCAAGGGCGGATCCAGCCTTGGCACCAGGGGGGGGTCACAAAGTAAAAAAAGGTCATCTTAAAAATTTGGTATCTGGAAACTACACTTTTCCTAAAAAAAAAGGTCATTTCCTAAATTTGTTATAGGTATGGTACTTTTGCTCCAGGGGGGGGTCATGGCCCACTTGAAATTATAATTATGCTAGCAAAATAAAGATTTTATTAATAAATATCACTGCCCTACTTGAGATTACATAGCCTAGGGGGGGTCATGACCCCCCTAACCCCCCCCCCTGGATCCGCGGTTGCGTCGTACTAACACATCTTAATTAAAGAAAGTAATCCGAAATCATCATCTGGATATATTTAACTTCTAAAACTATATTGTTGATTTTTATGCAGCAGCTTTTTTTATGACTTTACCATCCTCCCATTTGGTGAATCGGATGTACATTATGAATTATGTACATAGAGTGGCTGGACATATCTGTGTTTAGGTTGTTTTCAAAAACTTTGCAAATGTGTTATGTATGTATACTCTACCACTGTTCTGTTCTAACATATAAAGGGTTATTACCTACATCCAATAAAATTTAATTTTACAAAATTTCTCCCATATGCCAGGTACAACCTGTAACTAAGGTTCATCCAACTGCTTTTGTGACTTGTGTAAATGTTTTGTAACTTTAATTTTTAAATGAATTTTAAAGACTTTAGAATAAATAAACAGTTATTTAATTATTATAAAATGAGTTTCACTTTTTGATAAATAAGATAACGAAGTCGTTAGTTGTTTTGTGTTCCTGAACTATAACAATATTGACATTAAATAAAGTAACTCATTGCAAGTTGAAATAAGGTTGAATTTCCTCAATGATTTTAGATAAATAGCTCATTGTAAGGTTAACCATATCTGAGTTGATAAGTCTTAGATAAATCATAGACCTTATACCTACTGATGTTTGCAGACATTATCATTGGTATATGATGTAGTAAAAATGTGGAAATAAAAGAAGGTATAAGAGGATAATGGTGAGAGCCCGATAGACAATGTTAGAATGGCCAAAGATCTAAAAGATGAGAACCAGAGAGGGTCTAGCGGCGAAGAAATTAACACAAGCATTGGGAGGATATAAGTTGGTGATTGGTATAGTTTATCAGTACGAAATGATAAGTGAAATCTATAATAATTATTCCAACACAATTTCTGCTTATCCCGATTAGTACTCTAATCTATGGGCTGGTATGCAACGACTCGTAAATGCGATAAATGATTCTGGAATAGAGTTTGGGCTTAAAATAAATTCAGTCAAAACTAAAACCATCCTTGTTAGTAATCGGAGAGAAAAATGTAGGTATAAATCTTACTATTGATAGTGACCCAATAAAACAAGTGGCCATTTTTAAATACTTGGGATGCTGGCTGAATGATGAGTGTAATCTAGACTCCAGACCAGAATTGAGATGGCGAGGTCCATCTTTTAAAAATGCAAAATCTCTTATGCAATCGTAATTTGAGCTTGAGCACTCGATGGAGAGCTGTAAAAGTGTATGTCCTATCGGTACTATTATATGAAGTGGAAGGTTGGACCCGCAAAATTTCAATGTTGAACAAGCAGGAGACGTTCGATATGTGCATGGTTATATAAGAGAATGCTGCGCATCTCATGGGTTGGCAGCGTGTCTAACGAGAGAGTTCTGGGCATGATGCAAAAGGAAAGAAAGCTCCTGACCACTGTCAGGTGACGTAAGGCCACACACTTTGGCCAAATATTCCGTGGTGAGAAATCTTCTCTCCTATAACTTATGATTTAAGGAATAGAGAAGAATGGGGAAGAAAGGGAATGGGGCGGAAGAGAGTCTCCTGGCTCAAAAATCGTAGGCAGTGGTTTGAAATACCGGATGCAGCTTCATTGATAAGGCTTGCGCAAGACCGTGGGGAGTTCAAAGTAAATAGTGTACACATATCTTTTATAAATGTTTCTATTTTTGAATAAGGAATATTATATTTTTGTAAAATTGACAGATGATTAGTGCGATTATCAGAATTTGTCCTACAATTATTGATAAAATGATAATTATTAAATGTGTATATAAATTCTAATTCAATACTGTTTGTAAATACAGGAAAATTTCAAAATTTTTAAACAATGTTCGAATAAATTTTCGAATGTCTTATATAAGCAATGATGTGACACGGAGGTTGATTTTGCTGTAATATTGATATAACGGATAAGCGGCTGACCGTACACCGCAGCTTAGGAAACATTGTACGATAACATTATAGCGATAGAAAATATCTTATGAATGACTAAGCGCTATCGATTTTACCCTACACTATCGGGAGTACAAAATCAGAGAATGTGGATAGACTGTCTTGCGAGATAAAATGTTGGAATTTACTTGAAATAAGTCAGATTTTATAGACAACGAATAAGTTGTTACTTATTCAGTTATAAAAGTTATTAGGCAACTAAATAATAAGGTTTTGAAATGAAACATTTGCTTAGAGCTGAAGTTTAGTTTTATTACTTTATTCAAATGTGTCAGCAGTAATAATAGGGCTTAGTGCTTAAAAAGACGATATGAAACTGCGATATTACGCTAATAATCATTTCTAAACTTCAGAATAAATTAGTGTGTCTACAGTTATGGGTCAAGATGATACACACTTTTAATTAGTTTAAACCGTTTATTATTCTCACATGTGACAATTCAAACAGACAGTGTGTTTACACTGTTAACCAAAATATGATCTGCACTCTGTAAATATGTGTGCAAAATATGAGTATTGGAAACTATTATTTATACAAGAATGGGATGATGATAAGGTAGGTTTAGATCCGGGAAATAATGTATGCAATAAAAATATATTTTAACATATCGTGAATATTTAAAGTAAATTAAGAATCTGATCAATTATGATAATATGAGCACAGCATCTAGGTAGGTCATGACACCACTAGTCCTACTCGACAGTGAAAATAACTTAAGTAATTTGATTTCCTGGAACTAGTCACTTTCGAATTGGCAGATAACATTTTGCAGCAATATTGTATAAGTAGTTATATTATGCAAACATTTTGACCGGAAGAAGAGGAGAGTAAACAAATGATTTTTTTAAAGAAAAAAAAAACAAAAACATCGATGACTTTATATTATAAAACTGCAGTGTACATTTCTAAAGCCTAATTTTCCTAAACCCTTTTTAGAATAAACAAACGCTAAACCATTTGATTAGTACTATCATTTCTTTTTGTTTTTATAAAACATTTGAGACTTACGTTATAATGGATCAATAATATATTATTATGATTTATTCAAAAACCAATAAGTAAAAATCAGTAATTTTTTTATCTTATTTCTAAATAATTCATTTAAATGTATAATTTTAAACAGCGAATGTTATTGTTTGAATGATGTTGTTCATTTGATAAGCAAAATGTTCACATGAACTTCTTGATCCACTTTGAAATTTATAGTGATCTTTTCAAGTTCACCGTCTAGTATGAATGTAGGTAGTATGTGTTAAGATACCAAGCCCTTGGTAGAAATGTCAAGTGAAAATATTCTGACCCGGCCGGGAAACCACTTAATCATAACTTAAGGAGCATAACTGTAGGAATTTACATTGAATAAATAATATGACTAAGAGGGGCAACGGGAGAGCTGTCTTTACACCTACGTACAAAATATAATAGAACTATAAATAATGACACGCTCTTTGTAAGGTAATTATTATAATTACATGGGACGCAATTAATGGAGGCTGTGAATGGAACTGAAATTGAACACTTAGAGTTGAATTACTTCTTTGATGGTTTTCACTCCGAGATTTATTTACAAAGGAGGATTAAGCCTTTCAATTTACGAAAAAATATTTACGATTCGGGCGTCGAAATTAGATATTGTTGTCTTGTGAAAAAATGAAATTGAATAAAATTCAATAATGTTTCAGTTTCTAAACTCTTTGGACTCAGCGAATAAATAAATCAGAAAGAATCAAAGCTCTTTGAGAAACTAAAGATATTATTTTTTTATATCTTTACTTACTACACACAGGTAAAGATTTCCTTCAACTTCTATTATAAAGGTCCCTTTTAACTTCATGTTTAATTTCAAGACAGGAGAAAAAATATTAGTTCGTTTTTTAAAAGCATTCCTCTTATCCTCTTTGTGTCCTTAGCTTATATATTTTTTGAATCAAAATACTACGTTTTAGTGTATGCGTCTTCATTGAGATACATATGTTAATAAACAATGTTTGCCAGCTTATTAAGTTGAAAAAACCTTTTATTTATTTTTCTACTAGAGGAATATATTTTATACCATTCAAACCTGATTTAACTTTTTTTAATACAAAAGTAAGCAAGTCTAATTTAAGCTTACTATTGTTGAGAACTATGGTTGTCCGTTCATCTTCATAAGAGTATCATTTTCAACACATTTGTTAGCGTACTCTTTTAGATACCTGTTTGTAATACTTTATGCCTTATTAAAAAATATATAATACCCCTTTTCAAAATATTTTTTTTATAAAATTGATTATTTAGATGGCAGTGAAAATATTAAAAAATGAGGTTTCATTATACTATTGAAGACTTGAGGGGTTTACACGGGTCGATTTTCGTCGTGCGGCTAGTCGCTTCACAAATCATCGCTAGCCAATTCACCAAGCCGCATCGCTAGCCCATTTACACATGTGACTAAAATCGCACGTGGCTCGGTCACAAACACGTCAAAAAAAGTCTACATGCGGCGAAATAAGATGGTATTTTATGATTTCATACTTCCAGTACTTGAATATGTTTTTGAAATAACCACCTTCACAAAAAAGAACCAGAACTCCGTAAGTTTCCGAAAAAGAAAACTCAACAGATCGATTAGAGACAGTTTAAACATTGTGGTTAAAAAAACGGCATTGCAAAAATTGATCTGGGATAGATACGTAGTAAGAACAATAGATGAGCGGTGGATAAAAATAACCTTGGAGAAGCGACCATGAACCGATAGCAGAAACTCAGGGAGGCCACAAAAGCGATAGGTCGACGATATCAAGAAAGTGAACGGACTCCAGTAGTACATGTTGGCAACAAAAAGGGAGTTTTTGAAGCCAGGAAGAGAGGTCTGTATACAATACTGGACTGGAGAGGGCTGATTATGATGAGGTTAATGTTTCATCTTCATAGGTATAAGCTAGTATAAAAATTGTATGAAAGTTTTCTTTCAGTAGTTTGTAATCAATTACAATAGCTACGATTCATGGTGAGGTAATGCACGTCTGCTAAAAGCAACAATGAGGATAATGAGAAAAGAGCTAATGTTGTTTTGAAAGGAAATTATGAGAGAGAGAGAGAGAGAGGAAGGGAGAGGTAAGAAAACTTAAAAACAGGTTGGACAATGTATTGTGCGTCTTTGTTTGCTGGAAACCATTGTCTCGGATCTTCTAAAGTTCAGTGATACAAAGAAGTAATAGTAATAATAATACTAGTGGTAACACATAGAAACCGGAAAGCCACGGTCGAGAGGAACTGTAATTAGATTTGTTAGTTGGAAAACAAAAAAGTTTAAAGTAACATCTGAAACGTAAAAATGGGAGAAGATTATTTAACGTTTCTCCGCTTTAAAAACAATACAATTTCATTTGTTATGTGATCAGGGCGAAACGTCGCGCGTCGTGGTCCTGATAAACAACCTAGCTCTCTACTATACCAACTTAAATTTAAATTTTCAGCCCAATTCAACTTTAATTGATTCAAAATTATTCAACATTTTCACTGAAAACTATGTAATATTTCAAGAACATTTCAATAAAATTATTCAAAATCTACAACAATAATTTGTTTTGAAACCAATAATAAAAGAGTATGTCATAACTAATGACTCTAAAAATTCAATACTAATGTTCGATTTTTTTTAATGGAACAAACCACTACGGGCTTACGACTATCTTCTTCTGTTATTTCGAAGGCTGGCTATTGAGAATTCTCATGATTAGAGTTTCGGAGACTTAAACATTATCACCTAATGGCGAACGTTGTTAACGTTAAGTGATCACACTAAGCCAGCCTTCGAAATAACAGTAGAAGATGGTCGTAAGCCCGTAGTGGTTTGTTCCATTCAAAAATCAAACATTAGTAATGAATTTTTAGTCATTAGTTGTTCCATATTCTTTAAGTTCTAGTCCTGAAAAATGGTCACAAGAATCCAATAATAAAACTCACAGGAATAAAACGGAATCGAAGTCATCAATTAATTAGGCACTTTATCAAAAAGGTTTATGTTGCCGAATGTAAAACGGCGGATAAAAACCATCCATGAAACTTCTAAAAAATAGAGATTTATATTATTATTAAAGTAAGATGATGTTATTCAAGCCAACTTACCACTAAGCATTTTTTTTTCATGTAAAACATAAGTTAGTTTTTTATTCACAAAATACATGAATAAAGAATGATTCTGGAGAGACAAATAGATATTAATAATATGTCGAAATTTTGTTTAGCTGTATCTTTTTTCGATACCAGTGAGGCAACGATGATTTTCTGGCAGACCATTAAGGAACAGAGGGATCGTTGGACATCTGCATCTCAGCAATAGGAAAAATTAGACACTACACTGGAGACGTAAAATACAGGTCAAATGTGTAAACGCTTCATTGGATATTATATAAAATTTTGCTGGGTATTATATAAAATTGTCTTAGAAAATTAATTAATTTAACCAACCAACATATGTGCATTAATTAATATACTATTACATACCTACTTATTATATTGTTTAATAATTGCGTTTTCCGCAACTGTTTAATCTGTAGGCCATGCATTGAAGTGGATTTTTTAAAGTAATTTTGATAATTATTCTTCTTTTTAACTTATTTACCTACTTATTAAAACTGAGTGCGATGCATAAAATTTTACATAGATACGTGTTAGAAAGTCCACTAGATCGGTTTGAACATAAGTAGGTACATAGTAAAACTCAATGAAAACAGGTTAAGAGAACTTACGTGGGGAAAAACAGCTGTGAATAGCATATTATGTTCTCATTCTTTTACTATCTCTTACGTTTTATTTGAAGATGTCAACTCAGATAGCCAGCACCAATGTACTATTATACTGTAATACTGAATGATATTATTATGTGACTACAAATTCACTTACCTATTCACCTTTTATTCACTAAGTAATTACATACCTTCTTTATATTTAGAGTTTTTCCCCAAAAGTCCTGCGACCAAAGTCAACTGTAACAAAATAATGGCCGCCAACGCTATCGTCTGTAGGTCGGTGTTCCCATGGTAACAACGTAAAAAGCGGTCGTTTGTATGGGATAGTAATCAATATAAATAAAGGAGTCCGTTCGTATATATGTATGTAACGTCCTTTATAGACGGCTAAACTAGGGATACCAGAAGTAAAGTAATACCCTCTATAGCGAGTCATAATACCAGTGGACGTTTAAGGCTATGAATATTTGGAAAATGTTATTTATCGATAAAAATATTAGATTTTTTCATAAATCTCCCATACAAATTAAGATTTTCATCCTGCCATTTTGTCAGAATCAGGTATCTTGAAACTGTATTTAAATCTCATTTAGTTACACCGTCGCTACTCATGTACGGTTTTGTTTTCATCTACAGAGTATGGACCTTCTTTTTATTTCAAAACATTTTACTCTGTAGAAGGAAAAACATTGAAACAAAGTAAAACAATTTAGCTTATTTTACTTATGAAATGTCATCATATACCTCCATATTGTGAAAATTTAGGGTTGCCGTTTTAAAAAAAACCTGTGGAATGTAATAATAAGGTCTTCATGAATATGTAGGTAGGTATTAATATTGAAATGCATTGAAGTAGTTAACTACAAAGAGTATGATTGAGTAGTTTCAGCGTGATGTAGTAACGCATGAAAATAACAACAACATTTCATATTTATAATAATTAGAAGATAATATATAAGTAATAAATCAATTCTTCCGAAGCAGGAATAGCTTTATCATTCTGTTGATAAGTAGAATAATTCTCAGAAGATCAACGCTTTAATGGTAGAATGATCTCTGTGGGCTCCGTTGAAACCAGAATGAAAATGTCAAAGTTTGGACGATAATGGCTTGGAGAATATTCTTTTAGGTGGCATTTTGTGGTCTTCATAATTCAACCTAAAATAAATAAATAACATCAGAATACAATTTTTACAATGATTATGTATGCATGTTTAAGGGGGGAATATTATTTACTAATGGAAATTTATCATTTCATTAAAGACCACAGTTAATATACATGTGTAAGTGAAATGAATGATTCATTTAAATTACTATAATAATTATTATTATAAGTATTTAACCTCATATTAAACATTTTTCCTGAAGGTATACTGTATAATGTTTGCAATAAGTATATTGTTATAAAATAAGTCTTTAATAAACATAACACGAATTATAGGTGAATATTATAGGTGAATTTAAGCAAAAATAGTCATGCATTAAGTTAAGTGCCTACCTACCTAATAAAAATAAAATGAAACACAAAACATTAATTAAATTTTGAATAAGGAACAATTATTTTGACGTTTATAAAAAGCTTCGCGTTGACAGTGACAAATGACAACCACCGACAATACAACTGCTAAGGTGAAATTACAGCTATCTTCTGTGTGATGCGAAAAAAAACGAAAACGTTGGTAATGATGGTGTTTTTTAAATATTATTTTTATATTTGAGGGCTGACCCCAACAGTCTACTTAGACGCTAAGTTGGGAGCAAGCTAGGGAGAAGAAAGAAGAATTTTTATATTTAGTGTGTATAAAGAAATGCAAATATACAAACACCTATTTTTTATGATCTTTCGGATAATTTCAATAATTTAATAACCTATTCGAAATATCAACATGTTTGCAAAACACTTTCATCTATTGAATATCTTTGGTTGCACGCACACCACCATAGACTTAATATTTATTAATGTACACAGAAACACGTATCTGTCAAAATCTCTTAAATACACAAAATAATAATGCTGTATAAAAAATGTCAGTAGAATAATATACTGTTATATTATTATAATATATTTTATAATGTGGTTTGCAAACGACCTGGTAAGTGACAATACTGATTTCAATTTACGGCGTTAGCCATTTACATTTTAATTGTGTTTTCAAATTTTTTACGGACAACCGTCCATCTTCAGGAACCTTAACAATACAGTATTAAAACGTTTTAACCAAATGTACATACTCAAGTAGAACTGACAAAGTTTTAGTTATTTTTAATTTATGTTTGTTTATTAATAAGTTCTACAAATTTACTTATGACAAAAAATTTGAAGATTCACTGAATGTTGTCATTTGATTTGGACTTTTAATTGCAATTTATTGTTTTCATCTACAAAGTTAAACAAATATCAATTTAAAAAGTGAAAAATCTGTCACTGTCTTGCATTGATTCGTTAAATATTTACCAGTCTTCAAAACCCAACCAAAAAAGATGTGTTGCTTTGTGTAATTTTTATGAATTATTCTATGTATATTTTAATTGAATAATATTTTGTTACAGTATTTGTGTCATTGTGCATCAAGATAAATATGAACCTTTCAACTGTTGCCAATGTGAAAGTTGGATAGAAATAATATCTTGAATGTGTAACGTGAGAGATTGGACTGGAATAAGAACAGTGGAGGAGTTGCCAACGTCAGGGAGACCTGATTCTCTTCTTTCAACAGGATTGCCAACATCATCGATCAATCAAAGCTTTAACCAATTTCAATTATTGTTTATATAAATAAGTATCAACATAATCTTTACCCATTTAAAGAAAATTGATCTATTTTACCTAATCATTATTACTGAATTCTTATATTAATTCATAATATAACTTTAAACAGCACACGTTGTACGCTTCTTCGTTAAATTGTTTCAATATGTGTAATTGCATATAATTAGCTATAGTAATTCACAATCCTGCATGTACCATTGTAAATATGTTCAAAGAACAAGGTTTTATTTTTATACATAATATACTTAATAATATAATCTATCAAACGTGACGTCTATTCAACTTATAGACTTGATAGGACCTTACTCACTGACTTCATTTCATTACTTTTATGGATACAAACCTGACACTTCATTGTTCATTTTTACATGATAATATTGCAATAATGAGGTTATGTATGACCTCAACGTAGTTTATGTAATCTTTAAATATTATACATAGCATTGAATTTTCTTTTCACCCCTGTTGTATTTTACTTGTGTCTTTTGATTACATTTATTTATTTATTTATTTCATAGAAACACCAACAGAACACTGAACAACACAAACAAAATAAAAGCATGAAACAAACACATAGAATATCCAGCGCTCCAATAACAGGTATCTCCCGCATAGCTATGCTGTACAAGATAGTGAACAGTATTTTTCATTCCCCTGATCTTTTACATTTGATAAAGTTTCATGTTCCAACAAGATCCACGCGCCAGAGCATATCATTTCAGGTCGAAAGTGTGAGCACTAATTATTTGTATAATGCCACGATACGAAGACTCCATAAATTGGGTAATGACTATGCGTTTTGTGCGGATGTATTTGGTGATTCCTTTATATCATTAAGCGCTCAATCTCCCACCACTTTAATCCGAACATGTATTGAGATTCTTCTGCTTTGTAAATTCTTTGATATGATGGTTCGCATTTTGTATTGTTGGGGTCTTGTGCTTGCTGGTGTGTGTGCGTTTGTGGTTATGGGTTGAGGGTTGACAATATTATATATGACGTATATTTTTTATTTTTGCTTTTATTTTTACTGACTTTTACTGTTGTATAATTTCTGTCTGCATCAACTGTTTTTTGTACCGACTGATTGTATGATTCTCACTGGCTGACTTTTCTTTTCTTTGGTTTTTTAATGTGTATGTGTTGATTTAGCCTTTTTGTATGTGTTTTCTTTTTGCTTCATATATTGTATATTATGTAATAATGTTAATGGCCTATGGCCGTATGATTTAATAAATAAATAAATAAATAGCTATTGTTATTATTATATTAAATTATTCATCTTTGATTACTACGGCCCTAATACATCATCATACATCGTAGTAAGGACAATACTTAAGGACAAAATAAGTGCACTTTTTCTAAGAATTATTTGGAATATTATTATACTTCGTCCCAGACATGTTATAATATAGACTTGCAATCCCATACAAATTTTTACCTGCTATCTCTTGTCATCTGTTAAACGTCTTATGGTCGTCAGATACGTCTTCTTCTCTCTCTTGCACCTTTCTTCCCATCCTTACCTAGGATCCTGTCTTGCTGGAGGAAGATACTTTGATGAATACTGAAGATGACGGCCTCTAACTGGCAGCATGGATTCTCACCACGACACAACGTTACCCTGGCTAGCATTAGGGTGATCCACTAAGATTTTATCTTACTGTTTAAAGTCTTAGAGCATGAGTCTTTAGTTGAATAATTATCTCAGGGTCTTGAGAAGTCCGAGAGCAAGTATTGTTCTTAAAGGGTAAAACAAGTGAGATTCATGAATGTAAAAGCACTGTAATCATTTTAACGTTTATTTAAGTTCACCAAAAAAACACATTGTACAATAGTTCAACATTTAAATCTTTAGTTCAAAGCAAGGAGTATCAAATGAGCTTAGTTTATTACATATAACGTTTTCTTATAAAACTCAATAGTTTAACACCAGTTCAAAGTTATTTGTCGTTCACTAGTAACCAATAATATAATATTTGGCACATACGAAAAATTACAAAACAACTAGATTTTATTTTATAGAATTATTTCGAACACGTATTCAATTCGGTTTATCTCTTAACGCGTAATATTTTATTCCTTTAGGAGGAGAGCTTGTGTTCGGGTGTGGCTCGCGAGGAGGCACAC
This sequence comes from Mystacides longicornis, assembly GCA_963576905.1. NCBI lineage: Eukaryota > Metazoa > Arthropoda > Insecta > Trichoptera > Leptoceridae > Mystacides > Mystacides longicornis. The sequence continues at coordinate 18,687,067 of OY756420.1, read as the reverse complement.
ACCCGACTGGCTCGTAAGTTTACGAACAGCGCCGAGCCAGTCGGCGAGTACATCGACTTCCTATGGGGGAGTCTGTCGTCTAACAAAGTTCATAGAAAAATCATTATTCTGATAAAATGTTGAGAGGGTTTGAATACTCCATAGGAATTTTGATATTAACTGTAATGACGCGCTTTGACCGTTATAAATTTAAACTTTATGAATTATATATACTATTTCCTTTTATATTTTTAATATTATTTCTTTTATAATTCTCAACAGTATTTCACAATACGACATTCCCCTCTAAGTTATTCAAAACAAAAAAAATCAACAAAAAAAAAGCGCTCAAGCAGTATTTTGACTTTAACCCTGACAATGATCTGACAGACAAACAATTTAACAAAGGCTCAACGTATACAAAACAACCTCGGGTGGCAAAACTAGTATGGATTTCTACAGGACATAATGGTTACAAAAGTTACAAAAAAAACTTAAAGAATTTTTCAATACTTTAGTCGGACCCCACAGCTAGTATTTTCACTATAACTACAATCGAACCTCTATTTACGCTAATCGGAACAAGCATGTCTTAACAAAATTTTTCCTTTAATTTCTTTTAAATTCATTATCATTATACAATACAAGGCATATCCGTAATTACTTTATGTTCTATTACTGGGTAGGTCCTTAAGGGAGTCAGGTGTCTATACAATCTACCAACAGCATGTATTCAAGACTGAGTTCACACTTTTATTTCTTTATACAATTTAAACCTGTGGTGCCGACAAGGTAATCGTTAGAAGAAATGTGGAATATAGAGATTCTCACAACACAAACAGTGAGACACGTCTCGAGATTATACAGAGTAAATTACAAGTTTAATATTATATTGGAATAGTCAAACGAATAAAGAATGTGTCCTCAGCATAATAAATAAATTACAAACAAAACATTAAATATATCAGGAGATTTGGAGTCCCACATACGTATTCTCTAAAGCTTTTTGTACATTCATCATTGTTCATTTCCTTCTTTCATACAACAAAATTGGTACCAAAAATTTAAATTAACTCATTCATTCATCTTGTACTCCAAACTCTAAGACAACAATAATTTTACTAAACAACGTCATGGAATTTATATCAGAGAAAAATTCGTAGATGGTATGCTGAAAACACATTAACATACAAGGCATTTGGTGAACATATGAAACTTAGATTAACATTAGGTACATAATATACATTTATTTATCAAATTCTTACAACTAATGGACCCTATTTCTGTGTCGGTAAATTTATTTTAAGTTTGGATTTTAAATTGGCCATCCCAGAATACCAAATGTAAACTGGTTATTCACTAAGAATCACTTTGTAACACTGTTCACTAATTTCTTTCTTTAAGACACAGCCTAATATGAGTTAATCAACTCCAAATTTTTTCTTTTTATGTTAGCTAATTTAAACCTTGACAAGTAATTGACTTATGTGCAACCAACGGAGTCCACTAATTTTTTATCTATTAATCTTAACTAATTCTCTGTCTGCCCAAGTATAACAGAGTATCGAGGATGTTTTCTCGTGCTAGCCGAATCCAAAGATATACGTGGATTCAATTGCTCAAGGACGCCACGTAATTTAATAATTATAGACAAAATTACGAAAATTCTATAAAAGATAGTCTAAGAACTACTCACTATTAATATTATAATTTTCTTAAGATATGCAGAAAAGGCGTCCCTAATTCTGTCACGTGGAATTATACTAAGTGTACTAAACTACTTATTTTTAAATATAAGATATTTGTAAATATATAGATTATGACATATAAATATACACTCTGCATTCGGAGACAGGTATCAAACGCGAGATAACTATCGTAATACAAAGAACGAGGTATATGACTAATAATTACGATAAATTAAAATTATATACACGACAGACTTACGTAGTTATACACACACTGGTGTACAACAATTTATTCGTCTGCAAAACAATGATACAAGGTGATCTATTCTAAGTCGATCTAAACTATAGCGGGGATTATTTTTAGTTTATTACTCAAGTAACAACGCTAATTATTTTCAAAAGAAAATAATTCTTTGACTCCACCATTCACACGGGGAAGTCAGTATCCAAAAAAAATAATAACAACGCTAATCATTTTTCAAAATGATTCTTTGACTCCACCATTCACAAGGGGAAGTCAGTATCTCAACAAATAAATAACACAACAAAAGGGATGAGTCTGTATTCGATGACTCACAACATTACACGAAATTGTTCGTATAATCTTTCCGAACTTATGGTCACAAGAATCGGAGTATCCATTCGTACCTGTTTGCTGGAGAGGGATTACCAAACGTACCTCGATCACTAAACAGTACACAATTTAAATAAACGAAAGAATAAAACAAAAGGTACGATATACAACGTACCATAAACGGATTAACAGGATTCGACGCTTTTGCGGAGAATAACTTGTTTGTTTGTCCATCTTAACTAAGAAGGGGAGTCTATTGTAAGCCGATCCTGGCTCTAGCGTACAACCCTCTGAATTCTTGATTCAGCAAGTAAGTATACACCAATTTAGTAATTAACCAAAAGGTCTTCCTTGAAGTGTGATCAATACTTCCAAGGGTAAACAACTGATAACTCTAGTTCTAGCCTCCATCACGGATGACTGAACCTATAGAGAATATCCTAAAACTAAATTATGATTTTATTTCTAAAATCCATAATTCTTTCCTTAATACGCACCACACCCTCGCATATAAGGAGAAAACTCAAAACATCTTAAACCTAAATTATGATCTCGTATCTGAAATCCATAATTCTTCCCTCATATATTTGCAAGAAAAATACAAGGAGTAACCCATAACATATTGAATGACCTGGCAGGATCACTCAATACTCTCTCCGTTCTATTATCAGGGGACACCCTATGGCGGCACCGATTTTCCAGTCAGTAAATGACAACAATAAATAAAATAACAATTAGGTGTCTTTAACTAGACACATCACTAGGTATATAGAATAATGGCAATACGCTTATAACAGGCGGATTACAACAACTTACTATATGAAGTATTATACTAATGTCTACTATCCTATTTTAGATATCAAATTTGTACAACACTTAGGACAGAACGCTTCATGACGTTATGCATTTTAAATAAACAAAACAAAAAAAATCTCTTATACTAACTATGGTACAAGACATCCTAGTCTTAACAACTACTAGTGACACGCCTGGTTACTACAACCCATTCACACTCTTCATCCTTTCATACTGGAACATTATTGTAACAAAATTTGCTGTGATTTGATACCCCACAAGCCATACTTCCGAATTGGTTTGAGAACCACTGGTATGATATCAAAATGTTACGCTTTCAATGTCGGAACAACTACAGCCACAAAATTTCCTGAAGTTTGATACCACTGAAAGTATATACGCAGATAGTTTGAGAAACACTGGAATTCAGTACTAATATGAGGCTTTCTAATAACGGAACGAGCACTGCTATAGAATTTCATTAAATTTGACACCCATGAAACCATATCTCAGAATTGGTTTGAGAACCACTGGAATACCAATAATATGTGACGCTTCTGATAACGGAACTATCATCGCTATAAAATTTCCTCTGAATAGATATCACAGAAGGTATATATCAAAAATGGTTTGAGAACCACTGTAACATTAATCAAATATGACGTGTTTGACAACGGAACTAACATCTCTATAAAATTTCCTTTGAATTGATATCCATGAACCTATGTCTCAAAAACGGTTCGAGAATCACTGTAACATTAATCAAATATGACGTGTTTGACAACGGAACTAACCTCCTTATAAAATTTCCCTTGAATTGATATCCATGAACCTATGTCTCAAAAACGGTTTGAGAATCACTGTACTAATAATAAAATATGACGTATTTGATAAAGGAACCAATACCGCTATGAAATTTCCTTTAATTTGACATCCAAGAACCTATATCTCTGAAATGGTTTGGGAACCACTGTATTAATAACAAAATATGACGTATTTGATAAAGGAACCAATACTGCTATGAAATTTCCTTTAATTTGACATCCATGAACCTATATCTCTGAACTGGTTTGGGAACCACTGTATTAATAACAAAATGTGACGTATTTGACAAAGGAACAATTACTGTAACAATTCTGCTGAAATTAAACACTCCAGATGCTATACCTCTAAAATGGATTGAGAACCACTGCACACGGATGGTCAAATCATCGAACAAACAAAACCACTATTAAAAAAAATGAACGCATCTATCTGAATTCCATCAAGCAGGGATTTATTTACTATTGGGAATCGAAGTTTCTTACTAAAGAATTTACACTCAAAAGGATATAGCTCTTTTTATCGGTCTTACGAACTCATTTACCTAGAAAAATGGCTCTTAAAAGTAGATGGGGCGTATTGAATTCAACGAATGAATAACATTAGTTCAGTGCATGATAATATTATGGTACCTAGCTATTTCCGTTGACTTCTACGGCAAGAATATTCGCTTTATTATTTTTGTGAATTCAACAACTGTAGGTCAGAGACCTTGGGACTCTACACGTGTTCTCGAGGTCAACGATATCCGGTGGCGCGAAATAGCACATTCTCCATACTTAATTAACCCTCAAGCGCTCACATACAATCAGATTTCTCTATTAAAATTTTAATTACGTTTATTAAGTTTTCTGGAAATACTGTTACCTCAATCTATGGATCCTGATTACTCGCAGTACAATGGATGACAGATTCATTAGGGATTTCTAACCCTCACTATGGCAAAACTACACATATACCTGTTGTGTTTTTGACTTCTTCAGTAAGCCAGGTCTCCGAGCAACATATACTTTATGAAACGGGTCATGCCTTTCATCCATAGTAATTACAATAAATTATTAATCACAGTGAATTCAGTCACTTACCGGACCACTAAATACGCTAACATGAATAAGATAGCAGACCTGAAAATGGAAATCGTAATCTCGCCTATCCTCGCATCAACAGGGGAAGGCACGCAAGAAGGGTACATCCAGGAATTCCAAAATTATTTTACTCTATGGTATACTTACAAAGGAAGAAGAAGAACTCTAATAATTTACAATTAAGAAGCACTGGTATATTAAGGGTGAACGAAATCTCATACAAGGAACGAAACTGTGGCATTATTTAACCCATTCAAAACAATAAGTCACGAAGAAGAAGAAAATAAATCTTTCTATCACGTCGGTTTACTACTGTGTACTGGCTAATAACTCGTATGGAGGTAGGTATCATTGATTTGATACAACAAAAAAAAATTAAAAGGCTGCAACAGATCATATATCCAAAGTACCTAATGAGGAGAATGCAAATTGAATCAATACGTCTAGAATATTCCAGATCTCGAAAGTACATACAGCGGGTACGTAACTGCGCAATAAATTATTCTTAAATAGGTAGGTTCGTACGATCACATTATTTCTACAAAACATCGGGGGTTTCCAAATAGTTGGCAGATTATGAACACACAAAAACGGTTTTGGGATGTAAGAACTTGTATTCTGCGCAGCGCCTTAATGAACTAGTCCCCAGAGGCGATTTTTCGTGCACACAGAAAAAACTCTATATGACGAAGGAGTTCAATACACTTGCATTATACGTTTGCCGACTTGACCTCGCAATATCCGGTTGAAACGTGTCCAAACCTGTCCATAGTGGCACGCGCTCCACACTCACACACGTAAATCACAAATAATAACAATCTATTGGTGTACAATATATCGCGCGATATTTCTTCACTGACTAACGCTGAATCCTTTAAACCTCTGAGAAAACAACTATGAAACTCCTACCCACAAACAAACTGTTTCTCCTCCGATCACTGGGTTTAGTAATTACAATCTTTAATTTTAACTAAATTTTTCAAGATTAAGACAATAAGAAAATTTCTTTTCATAAAAAAAAAACAGAATACAAAAAAAAAACTTTAGTCAAAGATAACAATTATTTTTCTAGCATTTATCAACTCTACGAATAAGAGAGAAGACAAGAAAATGTGCGAGAATGTACCATTCCAGAATATCTCTACAGAGCATATTAATTTTAGGAAGGACAACCAACACTTCCCAATTACCACTCTCCTATGCAAAATTTATTTTACAGGACAAAAGCTAAAATGTGGACAAGCCGAATGAGTAATCTTTGTACAATTTTTACAAATAAAACAAAAACAACTTCGAGACGCCTCGCAGTCGTTTGACCATAGGGGTCATGAGAGAATAGAAAAAGAAGAAAATTACTTGAGCGCTGAAGAAAGCAAGCCATTCTGAAGTGATTTGATCAGAAGAGCATAACAAAATTTTTCGGAATAATTCCGTGATCGTTGACGGGTTTTCTCATCGCGGAACTATACTAGGTAGGTACTGTTTTACGTCATCTCTCGCCTGGCGTCGTTCTAACGGATTTAGGAAGCTCTGTCAGGAGCGTCTGACAAAATAACAGATTTAGGCGGGCAAACTTTTCGAACAAAGAAATGCACAGTACAATTTATGATTCTAGAAACAAATGAATTGGACTTGGTTTGTACAATGTTACAATTCTCTTGAAAGCAAATACAACAATAAAAATAGTCAGATTATCTTGTCAATTGGTTGAATTATACAAAAAGGGTTTGATTTAAAGTTTAGATTTTAAAATGCACAATTAATGTTCATGATCTTACTTGACTCCTGTTGCCTCCCTCATTATTTGCTCTATGTGGCCCCGCGTTGATTAGGCGCCAATGTCATCAGTTACGTCTTACAGTCTCTGATATGTCTTCTTCTCTCTCTTACACCTTTCTTCCCATCCTTACCTAGGATCCTGTCTTGCTGGAGGAAGATACTTTGATGAATACTGAAGATGACGGCCTCTAACTGGCAGCATGGATTCTCACCACGACACAACGTTACCCTGGCTAGCATTAGGGTGATCCACTAAGATTTTATCTTACTGTTTAAAGTCTTAGAGCATGAGTCTTTAGTTGAATAATTATCTCAGGGTCTTGAGAAGTCCGAGAGCAAGTATTGTTCTTAAAGGGTAAAACAAGTGAGATTCATGAATGTAAAAGCACTGTAATCATTTTAACGTTTATTTAAGTTCACCAAAAAAACACATTGTACAATAGTTCAACATTTAAATCTTTAGTTCAAAGCAAGGAGTATCAAATGAGCTTAGTTTATTACATATAACGTTTTCTTATAAAACTCAATAGTTTAACACCAGTTCAAAGTTATTTGTCGTTCACTAGTAACCAATAATATAATATTTGGCACATACGAAAAATTACAAAACAACTAGATTTTATTTTATAGAATTATTTCGAACACGTATTCAATTCGGTTTATCTCTTAACGCGTAATATTTTATTCCTTTAGGAGGAGAGCTTGTGTTCGGGTGTGGCTCGCGAGGAGGCACACACCCGACTGGCTCGTAAGTTTACGAACAGCGCCGAGCCAGTCGGCGAGTACATCGACTTCCTATGGGGGAGTCTGTCGTCTAACAAAGTTCATAGAAAAATCATTATTCTGATAAAATGTTGAGAGGGTTTGAATACTCCATAGGAATTTTGATATTAACTGTAATGACGCGCTTTGACCGTTATAAATTTAAACTTTATGAATTATATATACTATTTCCTTTTATATTTTTAATATTATTTCTTTTATAATTCTCAACAGTATTTCACAATACGACACTCTCTCTAAAATGTCACCTGATAACAGAAAACAAAAGCTTACACAATTCATTTTTAATCACAGTTTATAGCCATATTTTTCTGTTATTTTTTGAAAACCATCTCTTTGGGGTATTAAAAATTTAATTCGAGGCGCTCTTATCCTTGAAAGATTCTTCCACCTTCACCTGCGATGGTGATTCATAATCATGATTTGTTCATACTTCTTTACTACATTTGGGAACCTTTTTGAATAATACTATTGAGGTGTTTTGAAGACCAGTGGTATCAGTCAATGACTTCCGTACATACAGTGTAAGATCATAGGTTCGAATTCCGGTGCAAACCATTTTCTTTTTTCACAATACAAGCTATACTTTATGTCAAAGATGTCGAAAGTGTATTTGTGTTCACTTTGAGTGAGTTCAGATTCATTTCTTTAAAGAAAAAATATTTTAAATAAATTTACTTACAGCCCTAATAACATCATAGTAAGGACAGTACTGAAGGGGAAAATAGATGGAAGTCGAGGTGTGGGTAGACGGCAGATGTCCTGGCTGAGAAATATCAGACAGTGGACCGGAATCCAGCGAGTGGAGGAACTGTTCCGGTTAGCCCAGGACAGAGAAGCCTACGCCATAGTGGTAGCCGACGTCGGGGGGACCTGACATGGCACTTGAAGAAGAAGAAGGACAATACTATTACATAAGGTCTTATGGGCATCTTTCATCTCACTTAACAATAAACTCCCCACCCATCCATTAGAAAAGCAATATTTAAATATAACATCCTTCGAATAGCTTCTAAGAAAATTGTTGCTATGAAGGTTGTGGATTTGTTAATTTCTTAAAAAAATAATATTATTTTTGTAAATGGCTTACATCTTATCATATATTTTTTTTTATTTATATATCATATAACTTTTTTAGTTGTTAATTTTTATGAATTCCTTTTTTAGCTTATATTAGGGTTACATTCTATATATGAACAGTGGAAATGAAATTAATTAATCTTTAAGTATAAAAATTGTAAAATTTTACCAATTAAAAGAAATGTTTTTTTTTATTATTGTTATCATTTTTTTCAACTCCACACATTAGCTTAAAGTTACATAAAACATTTTTTTACTAAATGTTCATATTGTTTTAAATTCTTCCTGTGGCCTCTCTTAACCTTTGCGTCCAGCTTGCTCTGTCCTTGGATTCTTTAAGGTACACCCATTAAGATGGCATTCTCAGAATGTGTCTTGCTAAGTGTACTTGTGTTATCGGTGGTAAATTTGTGAAATACCATCTCTTCGTTGGTAAATTTTATTTATTTTTATATAAAACTTTGTTAATTTCACTTATAAATTTAAATTGCTAAAGGCCTTTAAATAAAGTATTTATGGCACTGAAGATGGTCGTATGACTGAAAGGCCTTTGCCAATTAAAATTTATAAGTGAAATTAACAGTTTTATTTAAAAACAAATAAAATTGACCAACAATATGCCTTACCCAATCTAGCATATTTGAGATCCTGAGAGCTTTGTAAATATTGTAATGCTCTTGGTTAAACCGTATTCTCCAGGATTTTCTATTGTTTGTGGGCTTCAAAATCATACGAAGTGCTCTTCTCTCAATGGATTTCGCATTCATTGCCCATGCTTTGTACCCGTACCTATGTCATAACTGTTCTTATAATATGTAGTTCTATAGGGGGTGAACTTTGTTTACCTGTGGACACTTCTTGATTTGAACACAGGCAGTAGAGTAGACTCTTATGCAAGGGCGGATCTAGGGGGGTCAGGACCCCCCCCCCCCCTTTGGGCTGGGACCAGGCCTTTAATTTGAGTACAGTACTTACATTTATTAATAAAATACCTACTTTTGTATTATAAGTTATTGAGGTTCATGACCCCCCCCCCTTTTTTAGGAAAAGTTTAGTTTCTAGATACCAAATTTTGGAAATGAACTTTTTTTATTATGTCGTGGTGACCTCCCCCTGGCGTCAATGCTGGCTCTTATGGCTGTCAGGAATCTTCCTACTATGTTGAGTTCATAAGCATATTCGACAATTTGACTACTTTGGAAATAAATATTGGGATTTGTATTGTGGTTTGTTTTATGCATCACATATTCCAGGAATAAACTGAATAATGTGGGGGCCTTGCTTGATTTCTAGGATATCCAGGAGTTCATCTGTTAGTTCCGCGCCGATTTTAAATTTTGTCCTACACATAGTTGCCCTCATCAAACTTAACTTCACATGTATAAATTGAAGTATCGTGCTCATAATCTACGATTCCTGGGCAAAGCACGGGTACTTAAGCTAGTATCGAATAATTTTGTTACCAGCAATGGTGAGCTTGGTGTGTACTTACTATCAAAATATACTGCGGTGTGACAATAACAATATTGGGTCAGATCATACCTGATATTTAAGATATTATTGGTTCATGAGAAAGGGAGGTTGTGTTATCCTTAGGGTATTTTGTAGAAAGGTAAATTGGTAACATTATTGTCCTGGTGTGACTCTTGAGGACAATATGCATCGACCAACAGATTTAATAATACAAAGATAAAACGTAGTTCACTGTATACAAAGTTGGTGTGTCTCTACAAAACGTCGTAGGTTACCAATCTGTTCACCTCAGTGGCAAGGAGTAACTTTGGCTAAACTTATGAACGTAGCAACTTACAATTCTTTACTTTGGAGCAAAGAGATACTAATGTTAAAGAGTTGATCTTCGGTGATCTCTATAGGTACCTTTGAATGCATTATGTTTTGTCCGCTGTGTTTCTTCTAAGAATGAAAAAAAAGAGAGTTGGCAGAATACAGGGTAATGCAAGGAGATGGAATATTAGCCCAAAACAGACGGGAAATATCTGGCAAAGGTAAGAAAAAAAAGAGAGATTAGTGAACGAACGTCGAACATGTTATGTAAATAGATAAAGAATAATATGCTGGTATATTATTTTGAAAAAAAGATAAATGTGATACATTGAGAAATATGGCATTAAAGAGTTCTCGTAGCAATCTATAATATAAAAGAAAGTCAGGTTAGTACCGACATTATAATTCGAGATCGGTTGAACTGAAGAATCCAATAATTAGTTTATCAGATTCTTCTCCGCTCCGGATAACAGAATAAAATAATTATTAAAATTTCCTAAAATGGATAGCTAATAATATAAAATATAATATTCAAGTAAGTATGGAACGGATTTACTGACAACAACGCCATCTGTGCAAAAATTCCATAACAACATTTTTATTTACTCCGACAACCATTGAGTTTCAAAACATTGGTACACAGATTTTTGATAGAATTTCTTACAAGCTTTCAGAAATGATTTTTCAACATTATATATTATTATATTATACACAGTCAAAGGTTAAGATCGTGAGAGCTCATGTATTGAATGGCTTCAGGTGACAAGCTGTGAATGTCCATCATGGTGCCGCCGAACTTGGTTATTTGGCATTCCTGAACCATATGGTTCACAGACTCTATCTCTCCGCAAGTTACAGTAAGGATGGTCAGGCTTCCCCCATCTATGAAAAAGAAGGCCACATCTTCCATGTCCAGTTTTTGCTCTAGTTATCACCATTTTTAACATATTTTAAACGTGTTTTTGTATAAATTACAAATTTGAAATCAATGTTCATAGTAAGAACTACAGGACAACGTCTGTCGGGAAAGCTAGTATGGTATAAAAATTTCTCATAGTAGTTAGTTTGTCCGCAGTCCGGTAATTTTGTCACTCTTACCGCTTTAACACTCTTACCGCAAGCGAAATATTTTTCGTACACATTTTTCAAACAAGTGAAAAAACCAATCCAACTAGAAACACAAAACACGATGGTGCTGTTAAGAAGAAAAAGCTGTGAGTAGGTACTTACTTACTGTCAGTTTGGAAATTCAAGCTTAAACATTAAAAAGATTCAAGATTCGAATCACCTCTATGGTTAAAAACTATTTTATTTTTACACTGTGAAGAAAAACATTGATTTTTGATCCTGTGAATAAATACACGGAAACATTGGACATTGACATAATCTTAGTGATTCATTAAAGATAATCGAAATATGTAATTAAATGAATTTCTCATGCGGTTGTGTGGTAAAGCTTGGAAAGTATACTTTGTTCAACAGTGTGGTCGCAAAATAATTCTACGAGGGTACACGTAGTAACAATAATATCTAAGCATCCTCCCAACCAACACTTTAGAGTGACCTTCTTCCCATTGTATAAAATTCCAGTGGAAGTTATTTGTGGGGTAACGAAATTAGGATAAAAGCATTTTGTTGACTAAGTTTGTTCCTTCACACGGTACGCTTGGAGCTCGCAAATTACAAAGCTTTGTCTCTTCACACTAGCGGAGGCTAAGGTCGATTAATTGAATCTGGGTAAAATTGATAATTGCGATCTTGCAAACAAGTTGATACTGCGAACCATAACATTGATTTGAGAGGATTAACTTTATAACTTATACACTTTGATATTCATGGAAACTTCTCCCACAGATGGGTAACTGTGAAGGAGCTTCAACAACATACATTTATCGTAGGTACTATCCTGATCTTTTACAATTAATTGAACTAGTAGAATTTTCTTTGCACAACACACTACAAATATCCTTCAATTGTCTATTGTTTGTTTGAATAAACGTTTGAAAAAATTTACCAATATTTATTGGTAAAACAATACTTTCTTACTTAAACCACATTCTGTCCCTAGATGGAACATGTGGTGCCACATAGGCTCGCCAAGCATCTCTATCCTGGGCTAGATCCAGGGAGTCATTCAAATCTAAGCAAATAATATCCTAAAGGTTTTGCGAAGGTTGATGTTGGGTGGGAAAGACAGATCAAACGGTTTTGGAACGGTTATGCTTCAAGAATGGAAGACACAAGAGTCGCAAAAGTTGGTAATTAATTTATCATTAGGCATACAAATAGGTAAGCTTTTCTTCCTCCCATCAGGGTCCCAAAGACGAGGAAGACCCTCTCACACTGTGTAACGTTCTTTCGAAGCAGAGCTGAGGGATTTGGACAAGGTGTGGGAGGAGGTCATAACATAAACATTGCGCAAGATCGAGCGCAATGGAGAGGTCTTGTTGGCTCCCTATGCTCCTGAGTGGGGTGTAAGAGGGAGTATATTATTGTCTCAATAACCTTTCCGTAGTAATCAGTTAAACGCTATCCGTCAATTAACCGCATTTAATATTCTATACTTAACCGCGTTTCAATAAACAAACAACATATAGATAGTACCTATTTATGTCAGTTACCATGGAAACTATCCGCGTTTGATCATAGAAATTGTCAATACTTCGTCCATGTCAATTTTCGAAAATACGTCAGAGCCATATATCAACAATATTATTATATTGTCTATGGACAATATAATAATATCTATGCGTCAGAGAGACGCAACATTCGCCCACCATTATTGTTCTCGTCTCGTCGTCGTATATTGTTTATAACAAAATAATTTATAATAATATATCATTAACGACGGTTTTGATTAACCGAAACCTGAAAAGAAAATCTTACTTCGACAATAGCGACATGAAATTTATCCGTGAATATAACATCCGGGGTTCTTCGTCCTCGACAGAGTCGAAGACTCCGTCTTCAAATAACTCCAAATCGCTCTCGTCACTTGAAAAAGCCATTATTTTCAAAAAAACTTGTTGCTATACCAAAAACTTGCCGTCAAAATCGAGAGATAGGAAAAACAAACCGCCGAAATCGGGGGTTAGGAAAGCCATAGAAAAAAACAGTAGGTAATCACAAATGTCACAAGCTACTAGAGATAGGTTATTGAAACGCTTTATCGCCGATTTCTATACAAATCATATAATGAAAGATAGATAGAAAGTTTAGATAGAAATTCTATCTATCCATTGTTTATTGAAACACCAAAGTGTACAGATAGATAGATTTTTAACTATAGATAGGAGATGATAGGTTATTGAAACCGGCCGTAAAGCGATAAAATATCTACACACGACAATATCTAATAATATAAATAATTTGTGTTATACTTAATCAGTGGAGAATTCAGAAGCCCTTGTATGAATAAGCGGCTTATTTACTCTTGACAACGGTGATTTGCTCGTATTGCGGAACGTTCATAAACTCATTATATTACTTTGTGTATGAATGGAGGTTCACTCTTTTGGTGAACCACGTAAAACACGTAAAACCTTTCTACCTATTTATGCTTTTTGTATATATATAATTCATTTTGATTTTTGAATTTTAAAGAAATTCGTTGTGAGAAAATAATGTTAGCTACTTTTTTTATCACAAGGATAAAAAAAGATCAGGAAGTGTTCTTATGAAACTTAAATTACATTAGATAATATCATTTCTCAAGAAAATGAAAGATAACGAAATGAAAATTTAGTCAAAAATATTAAGTAGATAAGTTAAAATGAATATTTAGTTGGGACACCCTTTAAGGATCTACGGTCTCGAAAAAAGGAAACACGGTCAGAAACAAGCAGATTAAGACAATTATTGAGACACCGAGTAAGGAGGATAAGAGTATAGACAGCGAAGAAGGGACTGATACAGATGACTCCCAAAGAAGGGAAGAGCTCGATAAAATACCGAAACATCTAGGGTTCCACCTCACAAAAGCAGCTTCAATATGGAACAGGAAAATCAATAGGTCTCTTTAAAAAAGAAAAAGGTAGGCATGTCTTAAAAATGTATTGTGGGAACAACCCGGGACACATTGGAGTAGTGGGGGAGCCACGCCAAGCGGAGCTACGCAGTGGTGCCGAGAGCCACTCGAAGGCAAGAACATCAGAACGGTAAGAATGTTGAATTCATTGAAAAATGGGGCATAAAAGTCTCCACCTAGCAATATGGTTTAAAAGTGTTCTCGTACCAACTGTAGGGTTATTCTCGTAGCGGTCTTAATACGCTCCTATCTTGATTGACAATATTAAAATGGCGGATTGGTATTCACAAAACAAGATATTTAGCAGATATCTTAAAAATTCCTTATGTTTGAAATATTAGTATGAAATTCTATGTAATCGGCATTCCCGTAACTATCTTTCAAACGTCAAATTCAAGGGCGACCTGATTGCGATCATGTCTTAATCTTATCGTTAAGTGATTTTTAAATGCGATTGATTACGGGAATAAGGCTCCTGATGTAAATTGGTATTAGTCTACGTCTTTTCGAAATATTGTATAAGTGTGCTTGTTAAAATATTGTTTAAAAATCTACTCGCAGAAATGTAATAGGCATGTAGTAGGTATATAAGTGGGTTCTCATGAAACTACCCACTCATGGAAGCAGGTAGATGAATAGTTTTGCGCAAAACTCACGCGCCCCGACGGTTTTAGTGGAGTTTGGGTTCACCGTACGAGAGTTACTTGTCCAAACATTCCCCCTAATGAATGAATGAAATATGCCGGGACTAGAGTAATGTAACGTGTGTTCTATTATGACGCCCTCTCTAGGTGCTGTGCTATCTGTCAAGCGGAATGTTTATGAGTTTGACGCTGCGAGCGGCCGTGGCTGTATTATATTAACACTCAGACGCAGCGGCTCTCCAGCTAACCAGGAAACAAATTTAATAACGAGATAAGCCACTGCTGGGTAAGTAATTATTATTTTCACCGATACGAGTAGTCAACGTGGTATGGCAATAGTTAAAATACTTATTAGTGACACATGCTTTCATTTTTAGTTGGATTTTATTGCAGCAGAAACCTACATGTAGTCTTAATGACTCACGAGTGAGAAATTTCAGGGACGAATGAAAATAAATAATGTATAATAAAAAATATGACGAGGAAGACCCTCTCATACTGTGTTCCGTTCCTTCGAAGCAGAGCTGAGGAATCTGGACATGGTGTGGGAGAAGGTCATAAACGTTGCGCAAGATCGAGCGCAATACAGAGCTCTTGTTGCCTCCCTATGCCTCTAGTGGGGTCTTAAGGGAGTTTGGATTGGATTGGATAATAAAAAATAGGTATATTTGTTAATAGCTTATATACCCACATTACTGTTAACACATATTCACAGTTTTTTTCTTCAAAATGTGATTTATGCTAGTCTTGGGGATATAAGGTTCCGTTAATTAGTGGATCTGTTTCGATTGATAAGGCGAGAACTATTTGAACTATGACCTTCTTGCAACCTAAGTAAGAATAATAAGATTTTTAGTAAGCTTTCATCAATAATATTCATTTATCCAGTATCAGCCAAACGGTTCCAGAGGTGAGATTTTATTTTCAGTACATGCCAAATTTAGTACAACCGGGGCCTAGGTGAATGTGAATGAAGAACTATAAATATGAAGGCCTCGGTAGAACTTTTTATTCAATTGTAAATACTTGATGTGAAAAAACTTGATGTCTTCATAGTCCTTTTGAAAACATGCATATTTGTTTTTCTGAAATTGACCTTTCAAAGAAGATAACCAGTCCCTCAAACGACACCATTCTGCTCAGTAGCTATATATTATTATTCATGCGAACTACTACAAAATTCTTTAGACTTTTAATCCCAGCCAGATTTTGAAAAGTTCTTCAAGTTGTTCTTTTAAAAAATAGTCACGCTCTCCTATTAAAATTTCAAATCTTTTTTAATTTTCGGAAGTTGTGTAAATATTCAGAAATTAGATAACGCGTCTTCGAATTAATGCATACCGAGCGAGAAATTAACAAACATAAATGTCTGAAAAATATTTTAAACATAATATAAAAATACCTAATTTCTTTCATCATCCCAATCAGTATTCTCAGCAAAACTTTATTTTTGAACCCACTTGAGAATTGACAAAATTTCACATCTTCATGCACTGAAGACGTAATTTTACCCTAAGGAGCGGGGGCTCTAAGGGTTCTAAATAACAAGTCACATCCTTTCAATATTAATTTATTCCAAATGCATGCATAAAATAATACTGATGAACATAAATCTGCTATCCTTGTAAGGTAAGCACTGAAAAACTTACCCCGAATGTGCAACGCAGCTGGGAAACTTAGATGTTATTACTCCCTTAGAGGAGGGTTGCGAGAACACAATATAAGAAAGAGTTATGACGGAGGCAAGAACAGTTCTGTTAGTTGGTGAGGGCAGGTACAGCAATAATGGCAGTGGGGAGCTTAGAGAAGGGTGAGCGAGTGATGAAATTAAAATTACCTGTTTTACTCCGTGTCATATTCTCACTACAGGCGTCTCCCCACTACACACCTGTGTATCCCTTCTTGTAATCAGGGTAGTGCATACATCCTTAAACCCACCATAAGCTTGTAGCAATATTCAACGGTTATGTTTCAGAGAAACTATTTAACTTTTTAATCTTATACATCAACAAATAACTTTAACTTTACGTATGTATATTTTGATAAATTTAAATTGATTTTAATCTAAGCAAATGCGCAAAGAACCTACATGAATTGAATTCAATCGCTGTCCTACAGATTTTCACAGAACCAACTTTCTATTCTTCTTCTTTCTCTTAATTTATTTTGTTCAGATATTAGTCTAGTTTATGGGATGCCGATGAGACGCATTCCCTCCATCTCTTTGGCGGTTACGCACTGGGTTCCTAGGTAGCGGTGCGTCGTCTGACAAGACGGCAGTCTTTCATCATTATTATGACAATGTTTTTTGTTACAATATTGAAAACGTTCTACACTGACACATTCACCGCTGTTTACAGCAGTACCGTATTTCTAGGAAAACAGACCATTACCCCGTTGCCGGTCGTCTACGTCCCTCTGATAGTTTGTCCGTTATTTACTTTCGGAATTGTCTTTGTACCCAGTCTGGATAAGTGATGTGATTTTCTCGTCTAAGATTCCATTATTTGAGAGTTTTTTCCAGTCTTTAGGTCTAAATAAATACGATTGTAAGTTTATATTGTATTTCTGAGGAATTTGTAGATAACCCCTGATTAATTAGTATGCTCTTTGGTTTCATTATACAGATCCTTTTAGTTAGCATTTCCACACCAAAATGCTTGAAGTTCGTCCCTCCTTGTTCTTGAGGCTTTTTATCCTGGATATTCACTACCAATTTGCATCTAAAAAGTTCTTTAGAATCTAGACAATAGCAAGACGTTTAGTTTTTTCAAACTTTCTATAGTTACAAAAAAAAGCAATTGCAATATTTGTATCACAAACAAACCTTGCGATAATAATATAATCTGAAGAATGAGAGTTGATCATCGTGTGTATTTTTATACTAGAAAAAATGTTTTTTCTTTTTTTTTTAATACCTACCGCCTTTTTATATTCATACTAACAACTGCCGTATCTCTGTGCGTGATACAATACTGTCATATAATATGAATTTTCAAAATAAGAGTTCCGTTATCGGCATAAAGTACGTATAATATAGTATGTATGTACCTAGATAGAGGGCGTTGTTGCTTTTAGCAGCTGTTTCACATCAAATCATTTTCATCCGAAAACCCTTTACAGACTTGACGTGTTTTTGATGACATCTAGGCACAATACACAATATTCCTTATTAGAGTTTCGCTTTGAATTCGTATTATCGAAGGATCGATATATTAGAATCCTTTGATTGTATTACGAGAACATTTCCACAGCCATATTATTGTTAATTCTAAGGTGGGTATTTACTGTTACAAGGAGTGAACAACTTTGATCTTGAGCCACTAGGGCTTATGCTTATATGCGATGTGTATCTACTGGAACGAATACAATCTACATAATAATTCAGTAATGTACCTATGTATATTCATTTATTTATTTTTTGTATATTGGAGCATCACGCTAAAACCGTAGGTTCTGCGTTGGATTTTAATCGTCGTGGAGCCTTGTAGGTATATTTATAGTAATCATATATATATATATATATATATATATATATATATATATATATATATATAATCACAAATAATTTCATTGCTCAAATATAGGTATTTAATGTGATTAATAATTTTCTAAAATTATAAAATCTCCATAGTAAAATCTCTGTAAACACAGATGGCCATATTTTGAAAACAAAATTACCTACTCGTGAAAATAAAAACGCAATTTTGCAAGTATCACTTTTTATTATTATTTTTCGTTTTTATTTTCATTATGGAAAAGTACCACAACGTTGAAAAAAATACTTTAAATAAATAAGTTTGGCTGAATAAAAACGTATTTAAAAAATTCAAGGTTGATTTGAAATAAAAATAAATATAATTCAAACCATATAAAACACATTTCATAAACATTGAAATGAAAGTACATTTTCGGATTACGTTTCCGTTTGACATTTGAGGTCGGTAAAACAGCTGCCGTTATTTCACATAAAGTGTGTACCATTCCACACATGGGTATAGGGAATGTAGTTTAGACTCAAACCATAGCGAGAGTAAAACTTCCATATTATTACGTAGGTAGGTTATTAAAGTATTTTTTTCCCTTCGATTGAACAGTGATATTGAATCAAGTGTGAGATGTAACATATTATTAACATGCAGTTTTTTTGTCCATGTGAGTGGCAGACTATAATTTGTCTTCTTTCTTTTTTATAAACATTAAAGTGTCATTCTTCTCTCTTTTTATGAATTGTGAAAGTGTCATTCTTCTTTTTCTGTGCTTATGTCAGTTATACCTACTGTTAAGCAATGATAAGCTAGACTAGAACCTGTTTAATTACCTACCGATCAAGCCTGTCAATCGGAATCAAAAACGTAAAGCAAGACGGGTATTAGCTAGTAGGTACGTAAATATCTGTGTTAACTCTGATCTGTGGAGATCTCTTGGCTTGTTTCTGGTTTATACAAAACTCATGAAATATGGAATACGTCTTACGTTGTTTTTTTCATTTTCAATGCATAATATCGATAAAACTCTGAACATTTTTTGTTTCGATTTCAGAGATGGTTTAATTTATACCAATAGTACTTTGTCATAATGTCATGAAGTCTTTTCAGCTACAAATTATGAGAAAAAATTTCTGTTTGAAATGAAATTATATGTACAAAAAAAAATCTTAAAAAAATATCAAGCCTTCAAATAAAGAAACGTTCTTGTTTTTATCCCACAAATATTTTGATATCATTTTTTTTGTTCCAATATAATAATGCTTCGCCATGTGTTCAGTGCTCAACTGAAAGAAGATACAATCAGAGCTCCTATACTGAGGCAGGTGTCACTTCAACGCGGTGTCATCTGTGAACTGATATTGAACTGGAATCGAAACGTTATGAGAGAAGAAAGCGAAATCAAACTTGTCTATCAAGCAATTAAATCATATCGACATTTTAGCAAAACATCCCGGTACATAATAATTTAATTAGAATTATTCGTTACTTAAATAACTACAAACATAAAAAATCAACAATTTTACACAGTAAAATTCATAAAACTTCAGTGTTTGGACTGCAACTGGCGATCAAAATTATTTGAAAGGAGAAATAGTTATAAAATGTCATAGTTATGGCCTGTAAACATCTGAACACGCGGTTCGTCAAGAACCACCGCGTACCATGGGAATTTGATACGTTGTATGCAACGTTACATTGGTTACGTTACCGCGCGTGTTCAGATGTGTACAGACCCTCAGGTACTCGTAAATATTGAGTTATTTTTTTTTGAACGACGGTCAAGCTACTGATGATATTTTACAATACTTCCGTTTTGATTTCTCTTAGGGGAAAACGGAGGCAATTAGAACACTGCACCTGCGCCACGATTCTACGTGGCTTCAACGATCTTCTCCCATACCACGTCTAAATCCCTCCGCTCTTCTTCCAAGGAACGGAACATGGTGTTAAAAGGTCTTCCTCGTCTTGAATCCTGGTAGGAAGAAGATAAGAATTCTCCTCATCCAACTGTCATTCGCCATCTTTAACACATTTCCCAGCCAAATCCACTTCCTTTCTATAATGGTTGATGTGATTGACCTATAATGGGCGCGCCGGCGTACCTTTAGCGTCGTTCCGGATGAGGTGGTACCATCTTATACCCAAAAATCTCGTGATGCACGTTGTTTCAAATGCAGAGAATTTTTCTATTTATGTCTATAGGCTACACAAGCATCTCTATTCTGAGTTAGATCCAGGGCGTCAATCCAATCCCAACCGGAATCCAGGTCTCGATCGTACGCTCTTTTGATGGTCAGCAAGTGTCTCTATACTTTGCCAAGACAGCTTATGTAGACTTTAATTCAGGATAACCATTGTCAATGGAGATTGTAACTTTCCCTTCAACCATCAACTAACAAAACGTACCAGAATTTCTACTTTGAGAAAGCCGGATTATAAGAAAAGACAGAAAGGGGGTTATTCTCAAAATTTAAAAACAAGGTATTTGGATTCTGTCTTTCGATAATATTTATGACGGAATAGTACGGTTATACAATTTATCAAAAATATTCAGACTTGTTTGAAAATGGGCTTAAAGAAAACTCAAAAAATCACATTATCTCACTTTTTTCAAATTTGATAAAAATAATAATGAGTGCGTGCGTACGTTTTACAAAAAGTTTACTTCATTCAATATTTACATATAAGCCGATTTTGTATAATATTATAAACGTAATTTGGTTTGTTCGTCTAAAAATAAGTAATTCCATAATTCTAAATACGCCCGTATCGTGATATCTCATTCAAAACGCACAGAAAGAAAATTAAGTAAATAAGAAAGTCGAAACGTGATTTCGGAAATTGAATAATATGTTTTGGTTTCTTTCGCATGATGAGACATTCTCTTGATGTTGTCTTAACCTGTTGTTTAATACAAGAGACAAGGCGCGCGGAATACTAAGTGCTCGCTAGCGGGGGTAAGCAAATAACAAAGCCCATTCTAATATTTCCCAACATTATAACATACCTTATGTAATGTCATTATATGTACCTACACACTTGCATGTATTACCTCAGGCTCAACCCTCATCAGGCACGTGTAAGTAGATAGGCGTAAGCATCTTTGTCAACGTCTCCTCATTGTCGTCTTTTTTATCGAAATGTTTAGAATTCGCTGTCCTGTAAAACAAAACTTAGATTAATTTATCTTCCAGCATTAAATAAATTCTATACTAACATAATAAACAGTTGAAACTGTCGTTAACAAACGTTTCTCATAACGAGTACGAAATTCGAGTTTCATAGAAAGGGAAAATCCCGTTTTCGCTATATTGATTATTTTTAAGCTACGAATTTTACACCAGTGTAAGTATTAGTCTAGGTCTAGTGCTCGTTCCACTTACCCATTTTTTCCGAATTTGTATTACATAAGCAGAAATTAGAAATTGGTTGTGGAGAACTGGACAAGAAAGTCAGCAGGAACAGTGTCTTGCGACACTCAAGATTGAAATTGACGCAACCTGGACTGGCAGAGGAAAAACACCTAAGCCTAAGTTTATTATGTGTTAAGTAGCATTTGAAAAAATTTTCCCGAATTAAAACAGTTCTTTAAAATTTATATGAGATATTATTTGAAAATGCCGACGATCATTATTTAGCAAATACCAACATAGCCTAAAAGCAGTTTTTTTAAGAATAATATCGTAAGAGATCTAATGACAAAGGGTAACGAGAAAATTTGCGTTAATACTTAATACTGTAAAGACCTTTTTTAATCCATTGCTTTTATAAACAAAATCGTAAAAATTATTCTCGACACGTCCTTAAGACATTATATATGTACGATATTTACTTAATGCGTTGCTTTTGAATAAGGATGCTTTCCTTTAAGAATATAAATACTGAATACAATTGCATTAAACTCCTATAAATATCAGTTGGCCGGTTCTCGAAAGATTCAAATTGAAAAGAAAATAAAAAAACCCTCAAATATCAATAAATTTCAATAACAAATTCAAATAGACTACATACGTTGCTCTAGGAAAATGGGGGGAATCCTTTCGATAAAATATTTACTGATACATACTGCTTTTTTATAAAGAAATGAAAATGTTACAAGAAACGTACGATGGAAAGAACGCAAAGAGTCTTAGTAGGTACAACATTACTTCACGATATAGCAAAATGCACATCGCTGTTGAAAGTAAAATGATTTCCTGCAATTATTCCATCTCCCTCTCCCAAAGAGCCGTCTCCTTCTCTCCTCCCACTCCAGATTATTATTTAAGACACGTCCTGACATTAAATTAAAGTTTGTCTCCGTCTTCGACGTTATTTGAAATACTTTCTACTTGTGTTGTACGTATACCTAAAACATTATGAAATATTATGAGGATAATGTAATAACGCACCACGCATTATTCTAATCAACTTATTTCCGTTTAAAGCAAGGAAGTATCGTTGCATGTTAAAGGAAGCGTTGCCAATTGGTTAATTTACATTTATTTTACTTGGTTATATTTCATACATTGTACAAATATTATGTTTTATTACAAGTAGGTACCTATACTTTTATCGATTATTTCGCATAAGGCGTGGGCTACCAATATTGTATACAATAATTGACGAAAAATACGCTTGCAGAAGTGTCATCATCTAAGAAAGTCATTTCGGTAAAAATCAACCCAGATGAATGGGTAGGTTACATTACATAATTTTCACAAGGTATAGGATATACAGCAAAAAGTTGAAAACACTCTTACTATCTGTGTTCCGTACCTATTTACAAAGCAAAACTGCGGGATTTGGACAAGGTGAATGAGGTGCCTAATTCATTTTATGCATAACACGCAGTATAGTATCTACTTCTTTTCATTGCTCAGATATTTAACTAGCGGGAGAACTGATTGACTTAACCAATAAAGCCTGTAGGCAATAAAGATGAGACATTAACAAAAATGGATATAGTCATGTCCTGGCGCCAGATACATGACAACCGTCGCAGTCTCTAAATTTGGTTGCTCTGTTGTTCTCAATAATTTCCATTTTTTTCTCTCTATATTTCATTAATTATTAAATTTCTACTTGTTACATACATAAGATTTTTCGACATTTTGAACATTTTGAGAATTCTCATGATTAGGAGTTTCGGAGACTTAAACATTACCACATAATGGCGAACGTTGTTAAAGTAAAGGGATCACATAAGCCAGCCTTAGAAATAACAGTAGAAGACGGTCGTAAGCCCGTAGTGGTTTGTTCCGTTTAAAAATCGAACATTAGTAATGAATAATTGTTAGAGTCATTAGTTGTTACATACCTATTCTGATTGACTTAAAATCATATTCCTTTGTATGGCGATAACATAATATATCGAATCTTTCATAGTGATTTACTCGAACTTTTTTCGTATTTTACTTATAAATCCTGATTTAAATTAGATTGATTAATTAAGTAAAATGTTTGCTTTTGAATACACAAACTTACATAATATGTATATTATATTATTACAATAATTATGTATACGCATATAAAAAAATAGTTTTACCTAACTTTCTGTAAATAAAACCATCCATACTCAATATAGATTCCTGGTTCATATGGATATCGGTATGATAATAATATATTGTGTGTACTGGCTGCCAGTTCGAAGATACATTCAATATTATGATGGAGAGCATCAGGCATCTGGAGATCGCCCCTGGGAGTGATACACCGTGTACTCCTCTACATACATACACACACGAGGTTAGAACGACCAGTCTAATTTATGGAGCGGTGTATGTGAAAAAAGAGGTCGTTCGATTCCTCAGATGCTAAATGTTTCAGGCATAAATTTTCAGAACATTATATTGAAATTTGTTTGGAACTTCAATTATCAATTTTGAAACACATTTATATACTGGAACAACCATAATTCTAATGATGTCTATACATCTATGTATTAGACTATTAGGTAGAGAATAAAGTTACCAACTTCTGCGGTCAATTAACGAAGTGTGCAGAGGAAATCATGTTGCAGTGAGTACTTATTCATTTTATACGCTGTATCTTGTGTGATTACTGATAGGTACTCACCAAATAAAGCCAATAATTACCTAAAAATATGTTTTTTACTATCCGATATTTGGCAAATTATATTGTTATCGATATAATTTTATTGTTTTATTTTTATGACAAGAGAATCTTCTAGTCTTATTTTATTTTTTTTGTAACGAAGACGTCTCACATCATTATTTTGGATGATATTTACTTAATATGAACAAAGTAAAAGCATTAAGTTTAAAGTAATTTATTACACAGAAAATAATCCCAGATAAACAGTTTTAAAAGAATAATATAGTTTTTTATATGTGTTGTGTTTCAATAGCAGTTTGTTAGTATTTTTATACAACAACAATATAGAAATAAGATACGACCGAGGTTTTTTCCCTGTCTGTCAAGATAACCGGCAACAGAAACAAAATGAATGATCTGTTTTGTTTGACGAAAGAAAAAAGTGACAAAAAACGTTAAAAGATTTATTACGAAAGTCGTGGAGATAGCATAGAACGGTGTCCTTGGACCAAAGCATTCCTCACCCGTCGTTTTGACCATTGCATCTAGATTCGAAAGTTCATTACATAAAAATTATATTATATTTCCTATCAATCAATGTAATCGTGAAATGGTTTTCTAATAATCAAAAGGTATAAAGTCTTAAAAAGGGGCATAATAATTGCAAGGTTACAGCAGTACATAATAGCTGTTGACAGTTTCTTGTGGCGATTCAGGGGTTGGTTGGAGTTGGTCATATAAAATAGTATTAAAGTAAAAAATGTCTTCTCTTAGTAATGCTTTTCGAATGCTACCAGTCAACCGGTCCCGTGCTCGTGTCTGAATTCTGAGTAAAAAAATCAAAGTAAAAAACATACAAAATAATTTGATTTCATCGGGAATAAAACTCGGAACTTTTTGATTGTAAGCCTGGCGCCCAAGTTTTAAAAATACCTAACAACTCAGTCAATAAAAGATTCGTTAAATACCGAGTGAATCGGACGTGAGCACTATTTTTTTAACTCTTCTTATCTTGTCTTCTTCATCATATAGTTCTAGGACCTCTTTAAATTCTTATTGGTGGGTTCTTACCCACCTTTATTTTCTTGTGTCATGTTTTTTTTTTCAAGGGGATGTTGTGCGCTCCGACCTGTAGTGGTCTATTGTGCTTCCCCTACTTGCTCATGGTGTTTCCAAATTAGAGCTTCCCACTAATCCCAGACGCTTCAGGAAATCCAGCATAAGGAGGGATCCAAGGCGGCGAAGTCCTCCACCTCTTTCCTGTGTTTACCAAAACTTCTTGCTTTCGCATAAACTACTACATCGCAAGTAGGTGGTGAGGCGTTTCTACCTTCTTCGCAGAATCTACAGGTTCCATCGCCTTCGAGTCCCAGCTTCCTCAGGTGTTTCCTAGCCTAGAAGCCTGTTAGGATTTTAAGACTTCTTCTTATAGTTTGTTCATACCTTTTATGTTTCTTACAGGTGTAGTTCTTATAAAGATTATTTGAAAACATTACCAAGCATTTTTTTAACCAATACAGACTCATTCAGCTGATAAAAATAAGAATAATAAGTGGGTAGGTTTCATAAAAGTACGTAATATGATAGATATTATTATGCGTGTAGGAGGACGTTGAGTTGGTTAGCTAATGTCATTTAATGGACGGCCGCCGTCCTTTGTATGCATCATTAATTCCACTGAGAAGGAGAATCCCAGTTTGTTTAGACGATTGAAACCAACTCGGGAGTGGACGTACCAGTGTTTCTCAAACTTTTTGCATTCCGAGTAGATAGATATGTACACCTATAAAAACAAGAAATAAAAAAAAACAATGTTCATCGTCCTTGTTTGCGATTCTTGTGAATTGCACTCTCTGCTGAATCCGGTATCTCAGCTTTAGTAGACAACAGGTAATAATTTATTTTTTTTTACCTAAAGTGGGTAACTAATTACAATTTATTTATTTATTTAGATTATGAAGTTACAAAAATTACATTTATTTTATAACATAAAAACAACAATATTATTCCACTTATATTATACAGATTTAGACGTCACATTTCTACAACATTCACATTACTAATCTATGCTTATCACTACTCTTTAGATATTCACGACATTTCACACGAAAGATCGCAAGCGTAGCCGCGCTCTTGAGTTCCGCCGGCAGGTCGTTGAACAGCCTAAACCCCTTGTAGAAGAGACTGTTCTCAGTACCTGCGAGCCTAGCACCCCGAAGCCTAAACAATTAAGGATTGTATGAAAATTTTCTTAATATATCATTAAAAAATAAATCAATACTGCCATCTGTCGAAACATACATAAATCTATTGAATCTTTCTACCAAAATATCACTACTATTTCTACCAGATATTTCGCTAATTTCATCAATAGATGGCGGTGGCAGTTCGGTCTGAAAATCCTTTCCATACTAACTTTAAATGTATATTTTATATCTTTCTGATTCATTTATTCAACTTTTTATTAGTTATTCTGTTATACGGAGCGGAGAAGAATCCAATAAATCAATCGTCGGAAGAATCTGTTCGGCCGATCTCGAGTTATAAGTGTTCGCACTAACCCGACTTTAATTTATATAAATTGCATATAAATATATTGTTTATTGCATATAAAATTTGACTGATGTTTTGATTTGAGTATATTATGTTCATAGTTAAGTTTAAGTACAGATAAGCAAAGAATAGCGCAAAAATTAACATAATTATTATGAGTTATTTAATATGTCATAGGTAACTATGAATATTGAATTCGAGTTTGTGATAAATAGTGATAAATTAATTATTTTTTAACAATATAATTCGAACCGATGCATCTGTTTATTCCACCAACTATCAAATATTCCACAGCTATGTCAAACGCCAACTTAAATTAAAAAGTACCTATACATTGTTAAAAGCTCTAAGAAGATTTACTTAAGTTAAGTTTTCTAGAATTTCACAATGTTTTGGGACACTTTCTTCATTTTCTTTCATGAAATCTTCTCCTGATAACACAACAAAAAAAAATATCGAGATCGGTTCCGCCGATCTACGTGATGCCATACTCAAAGGAAAAAGCGCTCAATTTTAATCTAGATACATATTAATACCTACGTGAATGAAAAACTTTGTGATTAACAAAAATTGCGCGGACGGAGGAGTTTGAAATTTCGCACACTTATAGTTTATATAGAGATGGAGTGACGAATATTAATATTTCTTTTAAATTATGCATAAAAATATGTAGATTAAAAATTAATAAAAAAAACTCTACGTTTGTATTTAAAATTGTGAAATATTGTTCGCTCAGTCTTTGACAAAGGAATCTGTAGCCCTAGTATAAGTTTTCGGTGATCGAATATCGAAACGAGCATCGAAAGAGTTTCGAAAAATTTCCATACAAAAATGATCGAATGATTCGATCGTTTGATTTTGGAACACTATTTGCACGTTTATAAGCGCTTGTTAGCGTGTAATACCTAAGCTTTCGATAAAACTCCCCATTGACCATAAGTACTAGCCCCATTGATTCCTTCATAGAATTCAAACTTATAATCTAAATTAGTACCTAGTTATGGTCGAATTTTGAGCACTGGTAGATAGATCCCTAGTGTTTTTAAATTTGGATCATGCACTCTTTTTAACAGATTTTGAGCTTGCCAATACATCGTTTTCTTCGGGAGAATTTATTTCATTTAAGATGCGAGCCGACACGAAATTAATGAAATATATTTTTTTTTAAATTCGCTTAAGCCGACACAAGGTAACCAAACCACACGTGAGCTTTTTTAATGCTCTATCCTTTTGAATCGCAATATGAACCACGTCCCTGGAACATTTGTCAGGATTCCACATTGAATATTTTACGGCTGCACACGTGACAGAGGACCCTTTGTGATTTAACAAAATCTTTCTAAAGATACAACATATTTTAAAACTTATATTTTTTTTTGTGTCTGCAAAAATGTTTAACTTATGTGAAATATTTTGTCATGTGTGTCGCATACATTTCATAAAATGTATTCAAAGACATTTATAAAATATAGTTTCTACGTTATTGTACTTGCATACTTCGATTGATACAAAACATGCATAAATATGATTGTTTTCCATTGTTGTAAGCGAATCAATACTGTAAAAATGCGCGAATTTTTTCAGATAAATAATAATAAGTTTCCATTAATATCACATTTTGTTTCAATCAGTTTGATGTAAAGCCTAGTTCACACTCCTATAGTATTTTAGTTGAGTAGCGATTTAAATAGTAACTAAAATTAGAGGCTGGACACCCAAAATTTAATTGAGTAGATAAAGTAGTTGGAAATAGTACATCGACGAAAAATGTGATGAGGGATTCCTTAATACAGTAGTTGCTACGCGGAGAAATAACAAATTGTCTGCAGTCTCCAACGTGCTCCAAGGTTCAGACCTTTTGCAGGATGATATGACTGATTTATTAATCAAACAATTATCAACGTTCCTTTTTTATCCCTGTCGTCTGATCGGCTTTGCTGTTTATTAAATATTTTCGTCTTGAAGCACCCAGCAATATTTTCATCATTTACTTCTTCACTACATCATTGCCGGTTTGTAAAATATTTGACATTACATAATAATAATAATAATCATAAAATTTATTTCCGTAAGTAATAAAAAAAATACAGTAAAAACAATTACAATAAATTACAAATTTTGACAAAAGTAGGTATAAGCTACACGAAACAATATCGAAAATCCCACAAAGCAGGGCCCGCAAGTGCGGTAACACATGAAAACAAAACATCGCCGTCAAAGCGAATATAGTAACAAATGATATAGGTACTAAACTAATTGTATTACAAGGTAAGAAACAGTCAAAAATATAGATGCTCAAAAGAAAAAGAAAAAACTCAAAAGGCAATAGTAAAAGGCAGTAATAGAAGAGTTGAGGAAACTAGTGAAAAAATAATTTTACCCTACAACAAAACAATAAGAAAAGGAATAAAAATAACAATCCAACAACAACATACATTTTACAAAGCCATTAAATAACTAAATAGTGAATTTTCGCGGCTTCGCCACGATATGTTACCTCTATTCAGTATAATAGGCGGCAGTATGTGTTTGGGCCCTCCGCCCGGCGCGGCGTAATGTTTTGTCGCACAGCATGCGTGCATTCATCAAAGGAGCAAAACGCACTACGATGCGAGAGTAATAAAATAATACGAAAACTGCGAATTGGCAATAAGCCAGCATGGCTGTCAGCAACATAGCTGTAATATTTCAGAAGAAGGAATTATTCATAGCAGGCGATTAAATGTAAGTACATACATAAGTACTCAAAAAATATTTATAAACATATAACGGCTTTATATTTCTAAAATTATTAGGTTGGAATTATTGTAAATTTTGAAGTGTCCAACAGTTACAGAAAAAAGCAAAACCATGTCAATGCTTAAAAAAAAAACGTGTAAAAAAGCCCGTCAGTTATCGTAAATTTTACAAATAGGTAGGCAGGTATAATATGTTACTTTTCCTGTATTAGGTACTATGCTTGCGTGTGTCCTATGTAGTTAATATTTATAGATAAAAGGCACAGTCATCTCTTGTTTGGGATTCAAATAGCAGAGACCACGGTTCTACGCTACATAAGCGACCAATATTCGAATCTAGTACCTAAACACTTTTTTTGAAAACATATAACATGGCGTTTCACTGAGAATTAGTGATCACGGCATCCATCAAAGTTTTAGGTCGTACTTATATTCTGATCCGTTGAAATAGAACCACGCCTTAATTTATTAAAAAATCCGATTATATTATTTAGTATTCGGGTTTAAAATTGAAAATAAATTTTCCTTGGAATACTTAAGGACAAACCTGTAGGTACTTAATTATGTTTGTATAGCAAATAACCATAATAAACTTACAGAAATTAAAGACGATGATACGTAATAATATATGTTGGATTTTGTTTCAAATTCTAAGAGATTCGACTTTTTTTTCATGCGATACAATTTTAAAATACGAGGATTGAAATCGTGTATCATATAGACAGTTTTCATAAGAAATGCCTTAGTTTTCAGATGAAAATAAAAATGTAGGCACGGCGGCGCAAGCGTGAATTCGAGAGGCTTCCTCTAGGCTCTGTAGGTAGAAGCATTAGGTTTTATTCCACGTGGGATGAGTCCCTTTTGAAATAAAAAGATTTATGGTTGTATCAAAAGACAAGATAGTGTAAGTAAAACATTACGTACCTACATATAATTTTATACTAACGATATTACAAACATTATGTTGTTTAGTACAAGCGGCTAATGCCAGCTCAGTGAAGGTAACCGCAGACTAAATAGTATGCTATATGTGAATTCGCATTATTATGTGAGTTTTCAGGTAAAAACTATTAGTACAAGCAGTTTATTCTCGTGCTATCGTGTACAGAAGATCTCTTATTGCTTGGCTCAATTATTCAATAAAATAATCGTTATCTGAAATGACTGTGTATGTTATATTTTCATGGTTGCTGACATTAAAGGATAAAATACCTTATATCTTAAACGAAGACTCTTCAACTTTTTCGCAAATATATTCTTATACCTTTAAAACTGTTGAATATTTAGGAGGAGTATTAAAAAAAATAAATAGAGTCTATGTAATTTTACAATTATTTTATCCGCTTCTTCAAATATTATAAAGGGAAATTGTTGTGAATTAAGAGTAACATAAAATGTATCTAAATATTTCCATTTATACCAGCCTGTATGCATAAAACATTTTATTTACGAATTAAGTTATTTGTATAGCTCGACACAAAAGTTACATACTCGTTTTGAGTGCTTAAAAGATGCCGCCTGAAAATCAATTCCAATCCAAACTCCCTTTAGACCCCACTTAGGGGCATAGGGAGGCAACAAGAGCTCTCCATTGCGCTCGATCCTGCGCAACGTTAATGACCTCCTCCCACACCATGTCCAGATTCCTCAGCTCTGCCTCGAAGGAGCGGAACACAGTATGAGAGGGTCTTCCTCGTCTCCGTCTCCGGGACCCTGATGGGAGGAAAAACAGCGCTCTCCTCGGCCAACTGTCATTCGGCATCCTTAACACATGTCCCAGCCAAGTCCATCTCCTCCACATAATAGTAGAGGTGATGGGCTCACGCTGGGTGCGCCGGCGTATAGCGTCGTTCGTGATGCGGTGGTACCATCTTATACCCAAAATTCTCCTGAGGCACTTCGTTTCGAATGCAGATACTTTTTGTGCCTGGGCCAGAGTCAGGTGCCAGGACTCACACCCATACAGGAGAATGGGCAACACACACGCATCAAACAGTTTACATTTCGTCTCGACACTAAACGCCGACGCCTTCCATATCTTGGTCATGTTGTTGAAGGCGCCACTTGCCATACCGATACGTATCGGGAGCTCAGCCCCGAGGTCACCAGTGGTGGTAATGGTTGCTCCCAGGTACTTAAATTTATCCACCCGGGAGACCTGGTGACCATCGATGGTTATCGGTAGCTGTTTATCGGGGCAGGCATTATTTGCCATGAGCTCCGTTTTACTGGCATTGACTCGAAGGCCGAGGCGTGCTGTTTCGTCGCAGAGTCTTGAAACACTGCGCTGTAATTCCTCCACTGTCGTACTGAACAACGCTAGGTCGTCCGCGTACTCCAGATCGCACAGTTCGCCCATTAGACCATCTCTCTGTGTTATCGGTATACCTCTTGCTCCTTGCATGGACTTTCTCAACAGGAAGTCCATGACAATTATGAATATAAAAGGAGCCAGTACGCAGCCCTGTCTGACTCCCGTGGTGATCCTAAAAGCTTCAGTAGGACCACCTGGCGTTTTCCACGGTAGTTTCCGCATTCAAGGGGGTCCCCCTTTTTAAATATTGCGACGATGGATCCATTCCGCCAATCTTTTGGGCACCTCTCCTCTTCCCACGCCATTTTAAATATATCTAATAGTGGTTGGCCAAGGGTGTCTATGCCTTGTTTGAGGAGCTCTGCGTGAATTCCATCGTCTCCTGGCGCTTTGTTGTTCTTAAGTCTCATCACGGCCAGCACCATCTCACTGTATGTCGGCGGGTCCTCACATATCCCAGTTGCCTGAGGTATATTCAGACCAGTCAACTCCTCCTCAAAGTTGTAAGGTGAGGAGGGCTCGGGACGGTTTAATATTGACTCAAAGTACTCCCTCCATCTCCCTTTAATCAGTTCGGGGGCAGTGACAGTGGCTCCACGAGAGTCTCGT
Organism: Mystacides longicornis; assembly: GCA_963576905.1. Taxonomy (NCBI): domain Eukaryota; kingdom Metazoa; phylum Arthropoda; class Insecta; order Trichoptera; family Leptoceridae; genus Mystacides; species Mystacides longicornis. Next base: position 18,654,285 of record OY756420.1, on the reverse strand, counting down.
ATTGCCGTCACGGGTCTTTTTTGACCCCTGCCCCCGACCTCCCGGGTGATTTCGAAAAGTGTCCTTGAGTCATTTCCGAGTGCAGCAGACTGCGCTCGCCGTATCTGAGAGTCCAGGTGTCTTCTCTTATCTGTTCGTACAGAGTGCTTCACCTTGCGGCTCAGCTCTCTGTACTCAAACACCAAAGCAGCCAGTTTTTGAGGGTCTTTTTCGCTGTCTCTGAGGGTCTTAGCCTTCTGGCGATCTTCGATGAGGCTCCAGGACCCATTGGACATCCATATTGGCCTCTTTTTGCTCTTATAGCCGACAGAAGAACGTGCGGATTCCATAACGGCGTCACGGAAGCTATTCCAAGCTGTCTCAATCGGAACAGCTCCGTGTGAATCCTGCAAGGGGGCAAACCTGGTGCGTAACTCAGCCTCGTACGTATGACGACACTGAGCACTCTCTAACCTGCGTATGTCCAGCGGGCGAGAGGCAGACGGCCCCTGCTGGAAATGGGTAAATCTGAATCTCAACGAACCCACAAGGAGTTCGTGATCAGTATCCATGTCTGCCCCTCGGTAGGTGCGGACATCACGCAGGTCAGTTCGGTTGCTGGCCCTTACCAGAAGATGGTCAATCTGGTTTTTTGTTCTCCTGTCAGGCGAGGTCCAAGTATATTTATGGATATCCTTGTGGGGGAACAAAGTTCCCCCTAAAAAGAGTCCATGGAGTGTGGCGAAACCAATCAGACGGCTTCCATTATCATTTATCACTCCCATGCCATGCCTACCCATGACGCCTGGTCCATACTGGGGGTCACTGCCAACCTTGGCATTAAAATCCCCCAGTACTATTAAGCGGTGGCGCCTTGGGACATGGGACACAACTGCATCCAGACTGTCATAAAAACAGTCCTTGGCAGCCGCATCCCCATCCTCAGTGGGAGCATAGCATAGGAGGACCGTCAGTGTTTCGCCTGTCATCTTGAAGGACGCACTCATCAGGCGGTCAGAAACAGGTTCCCAACCAAGAAGGCGAGAGAAGGCATATTTACTTAAAAGTAGAGCGACGCCACGCATCCGTGCAGTTCGGTGACCAGAGTGCAGCATGACATAGTTACCAGCGTCACTCTGCCCCGTCCCCGGGACGCGTGCCTCGCTCAGCCCCAGGATATCCAGTCCATATTCTCCCGCCAACTTGGCAGCAACAAGCTCCCCGCCCGCCCTCAAAGTGCGGACATTCAGGGTCCCGATTTCCGATCCAAAATCAATTGGATTAGGAAATTTTGTGAATGTTGAATTGGACAGTAAAAATTATTGATTAGGTACTTACCTAATACGAACCATGCTTTGTAACGTAAAACCTCGAAGCAGAGCTGAGGGATCTGGACATGGTGTTAGAGGAGGTCATAAACGTTGCGCAAGATCGAGCGCAATGGAGAGCTCTTGTTGCCTCTTTAAAGTACCATGGTACCATCAATAACAAAATAAAAAGTTATTTTTTTAGATAAGATTATTTTAGATTTAAGTTGAAGTAACTGGATAGAGCTGAGAAGGATCTTTGAATACTAGGGATAGGTGACTGGTGGTTATAGCAGAGGATTGGGAGAGATGAATAAATCTTCTGAGAGGAGGCTGTATTTCAGTGGAATTTAGCAATTTTATTGCAATAAATTTAAGAATTTAAAAGAAAAACAAAATATAGCTATTCAATATCACACGGTTTGGCAAATATGATTGGGCTTAGTAAACTAAAATGCCTTACCACCATTCTGCTAAGAGTTCTCATATTATTTTGATCATTGAAAAGTTTCAGGATAAGACGCGTATATTTTGTAATATTCCGAAGAAAATTGTATGAGATTATGAAGAAGCCCATAAATTTGTTTTATGTACCACATACAATGAAGCGAATATCTCATGTATGCAAAAGAATAGAGCGGGCGGGTGTAGTGATGGGGACTGGAAATTTAATAATCGCAATTCGATGGAGCTACTGTAGTATGGGTCTGAGTGTTCCTATTACAATGTACATGTATGTACATTGTACATACGTGGGTAGGTACATTATAAAATGTATCTATGAACGCTCACATGTCATGTCATATACCTTGGACCAGCGACCACAGTGTGGGTAGGTACATCTTATTAAACTGAGTAGCTACCACTGACTTATTAAAAACACAAGTTTATGTTCGTTGAATACCTACCTATGTCGTTTTATTTTGTGGTCAAACAAATTTTTACATAGTTTGTCAAAATGCTAGTCTATCACCTTGCTGTCATTGAACATTATTCAACGTAATCGAATGGCATTGTGGTTCCTATATAAACCACATTGGTAACGAATAAATATTTGTATATAAGAGACACCAACAGCCCCCGTAGACAAATTCAAACTGGCGTTCGACTACAAACGAAGATTTCGCCAATGTATAGTGCGACAAAATTATCTGTACACTGGAACATGTAAACAAGTATTTAAACCAAGCAATGACACGTAAAATATATTATAAAAATATAAAAAGTGGACAGCTAATTTTCTTTCTATTCTACATTGTCGAAGAATTCGTTTGTAGTCGATCGCCAACTGTATTTTGTCTAGGCCCACAGAACACTAAACAAAACGCAAAATCATGAAACAAAAACATTGAATCTCCAGTTCTGCAATTATCTTCTGTTAAGAGGTATTATCTACAATTATCTACAATTATCTACAATCAACGTCTCCCGAGTCCCGAGCATTCATATATTAATGATTCAATACTAACTATCAAACTATTTATGCGACAAATATAATAATAAATAATTGTTCGATGTTTGTAAATTTAATTTTGAACCGCTGCGGCATGGTTTAAAAAGTCGATTGTTTGTATACAGAAAAGGGACAATTTAGGTACATACATAAAAATAAAGCAAATAAATATAAAACAGTGTTAAATTACAAAAAAATACATAACGTACCAAATCACTACCACCGAATTCTTGCTCCCCAAAATTAAAAGCTTAATAGCGGAGCTAATAATGATGATAAAAATTGAAAAAAAAAAAGCTGGAGTTAGTGGGGAAAATTAAATGCTTTTGTTTGAACGTGAAAAATGGTACAATTAACCTGAAGTAATGGACGAAGAAAGATTAATATTATTCGTAAAAACCGCAGGTAGTTAGTTGGCTCTCTACGTAGAGGAAGATAGAAGATGTGAGTAGAGCCGCGCTGCCGATACACTTCCCGCCTGGCTCGCGCCTCTGAAATATGAGACTAATTTTGTTTCACGATGTTCCTAACTAATAAGCTTTATGTCTTAATAAAATTTTTAATACAAACATCCACTTAGCTTTTATTTACTAATTATATATCTTTGTTAACAAACTTTTTTTTAATATTATTATTTCTTTTGTAGGTATATTTTTTACGATTATTTTACACATGTACCTTCTACATCCTTTTTATTACTCAATGTTCATACTTTAACAATATTTGAAGTTTTGTAAGTTTATAATCATTTTTAACTAGAGGAGAACTGTTTATAGCATATAAAATAACCCATTTGCTCACTTCTGTAGAAGTATTCTTATTTATATTATACTAGCTAATACCCGTCTTGCTTTACGTTTTTAATTCCGAATGTCAAGCTTGATTGGTAGGTAATTAAACAGGTTCTATTGTTCTAGTCTAGCTTCCCATTGCTTAACTGACCTCTATAACTGACATAAGCACAGAAAAAGAAGAATTACACTTTCACAATTCATAAAAAGAGAGAAGAATGACAGTTTTAATGTTTATAAAAAAGAAAGAAGAAAAATTATAGTCTGCCACATACCTAGGTACATGGAAAAAACTGCATGTATCATAATATGTTACATCTTACACTTGATTCAATTCCACTGCTCAATAGAAGGGTAAAAAATTCCTTTAATAGTAATATAATACAAACCTACCTAAATAATATGAAAGTTTTACTCTCAATATGGTTTGAGTCTTGACTACATTCCCTACAACCTCTATGTGTGGAATGGTACAAATTTTATGCGATTGGCTAATGATAAAGGCAGCTGTTTTACCGACCTCAAACGTTAGTCGAAAAGTAATCTGAAAATGTACTTTCATTTTAATGTTGATAAAATGTGTTTTATATGGTTTGAATTACATTTATTTTTATTTCAAAACAACCTTGAATCTTTTAAATACATTTTTATTCTGTCAAACTTTGGTTCCATGCTACATTTACATGAGTAATTTTGTTTTCAAAAGATGGCCATCTGTGTTTACGCAGATTTTACTATGAAAATTTTGTAATTTTAGAAATTTATTAATCACATTAAATATATATGAGAAATTGTAAAAATTTGTATCTATGATTACCATAAATTTCTTTTCCATGTCTGGATACATCAAACTCAAAATAATCGCCACAAATTGTTGAAGAGTTTTGCATCTAACTTGACATCAATGGTTGATGTGTTATAACTTCAAGATGCAAGTAACAACATCTGGTAGATTATTACTGAGCGAATAAAAATCAACTTGATTATGCAAATAAACTCACCTACATAGATTAACAATACTCTCTATTTTGGTGGTTAAACTTATAAATCTGCAATCCCCAGACTCGTCACAGGAAATTGAAGAATTAATTGCCCATAGTAGGATTCGAAACCTACCGAGATGCTCACTTGACGTCAATAGATGTTGTATTATTATTATGTTATAGGTGAAAAATTCTATGGCAATTAGGCAAAACTATTTAATGTCATTTTGAGAAAGGCATTGGAATCAAAACAAAACTACACCACTACAATATAATTTAAAAAAATATGTGAAGTTACCTATAAGGAAATTTTCAATGAATCAATGCAGGTATATCAATATCCAATTTAGGTATTTCTTCTTCTCCTTATTGATAAATGCCATTATCTATTAAAATTAAACAAAATTTGAACCAAAATGTACATAGGAAACAAATTCAAATTTAAGTTATTGGCTTCTGAAAAATGTCAAGTTTTTCAAGGTAGAACCATTTTAGTAGTAGTATTATTTATGAGTATGAATGAATGAATAAAAGAATTTTTATTTATTTTTTGTCCAATCATTATTTAATTCATAAAACATAAAATCAACAATTGAAAAGCTATATAAAAAAAATAAAATATGTATAATCTCAAAGTTTTATTGTTAAATCAGCAGAGTAAAAAAATATTCTCCCAAACAAATGGAAACCAGAAAAGATATTCCGACCCACCGTTATATTAGTTATTATTCACTTCTTAACCCAACATTATATCATTTTTATTCCATAACCGAAATCAAAAATTTAAAGTTTAAATAAATCTGATGCTAGAACACAGAATTCTATACAATAAATAACGTAGAATCCCGATTCGCATTCAAAAATGAAGCCGAAATATTGCAACTTTTGACAGTTTGGTTCCCAAAAGAACGTGGTACGGTGTATATTTATTCAGTCGATTTTGTCGTGTTTTTTACAATAAAACATATTTTTACATTGAAATATCTAAGTGAAATTAGATCATTTTTAAGTATCTTTATAAATGTCAACATCATTTCTTACGTTCCGTTTTGACTACTGTACTGTCAAAATTGCCGGCCAAATCGGCTTCACTTATTTACTATGAAGAGCTATTGGAGTACTCCATCTCGGTAGTTATATATAAAAATCTATTTGCTAGAAACACACTAATTGTATCAGCTTGTGTTGTGTCGAGCCAGAAGCATTATTGTTTTTATATAATATGGTTTAAGATACATTTAGACTCTGTATGAAGCTGATAATATGCTTTTAGCGGGCCACAACACAAAAGAAGAAAGAGAACTTATTTATAATGATATGTAGTAAAAATTGATAAAATCACTGGCACCCGCAAGATTCTGTTATTGATTATGGTCAATCTTCTTTACATCCCATAAGCTGCCATTGAATATTTTTTCAATACAATTATTTCCCTTCTCAACTAAATGGGAAATTTTAAGGAACTCTCTAAAATTATTCATCTGCAACATAATGTTTCTGAATTAAAATACACATAAAGAAATTCAAGAAACATAATTAATGAAATTCTTACATAGCTTACCATTTTGTTAAATAATGTTGTCTTGCAAAAATAAAACTTTTGAGTTTGTTTAAATAGAAATGCACTTCTATCAATCAATTTGATCATTAGAAGTATGTACTTAATTGCTATGTCAAAAAGGTGGGATGAAAGCAATTAGTCTTGTTGAAAACACGTTTGCCAGAGGAACCTGAAAAAATATAAACAAAATTAATTACTTTAATTACTATTAAGATCCTGTAATTTCGGTACTTTCCGCCTTATAACATAACTATTCTGCAATTTGCAACGCATAAATGTTTGAAGTTATGGCTTAAGCTTACAAATATTTTAATCAATTAATGACTTACCAGTTTTATTTTCATTAAACTCAATTGAAAATAATTATTTTCAAAATCGAACCGTAACTTTCGTTTGACAACATTAGTTAGAATATAGGTATAAGTACTATAAAATTATTTTATAGTATAATAATATTTTGATTTACTTATATAATGGCCTCTTTAAATACTTGATTCATTTAAAAAAATATATTTCACACAAAAACTACATTATTGTGTAAAAAAAATATTATAAAACATTCAATAAATTATTATAAAAAATTTCTTCATTCTTTTTTGATATCTCGTGAAGCTCACTGTCTATGGCGACCGCGGACCGATTGTCATTAGATTCAGATTCTGACAGCTCATACAAACAAAACGAAACAGCGATTGAATTCCAAATTCAAAAACATTGTAAGCTTTTAATATATTGAAACATATTTTTCTAAGTAGGTACCTAAGCTATATATAATTACTAAGATTAGGCTATTCATGAATTGTAAAGATATAGGGGCATAATATGTGATACTTTTTGAATTTGCTGTCCCTGTAACTAAAATATGACAGGTTTTGAAGATTATTTTGTATACTATGTTCTAGACATGGAGTAGCAGCTTTGAAATAATAATACCTGGTACATTATGCAGTCTAAATAGATTTTATGAAGATCTTTAAAAGGTATAAATGCTACACTTTCAAACAAATAATGAAAGATTCCAAATGAAGGTTTTATGCAGAGCATATATCAAATATGGTTCATTATGCAGTCTAAATGGATTTTATGAAGATCTTTAAAAGGTATAAATACTACATACAAATTTCAAATTAAATCTTCATTAATATAATATGAAGTTCTTAAAAGTTTGATATACTTTCTAAATCCTTAATATTGATTCTAATCAAATTCTCACAATGTGTATTTTTAAAACAAATCCCTGAAAAATGCAAAATTTTCTAATCTTGTCTTATATATTTGCAACCATGGCCATGTAATCACTTTATTTTGCTTTCATATATTAAATGAATTATGTTTTTTTCTAGGTCAGAACCTTGCAAGGATTTTGGATATGTCAAGAAACGCTGCCAAATTTTTACCGGATGCTTCAACATTCAACAACATGCTATGTTTATTAAAAATATTACCCACCTTGTTTTGTGATGAATGTAACATTAAATAAAATAAGTAAAAGGTAAGAGAATATAAGTTTGCATTTATCTACATAAGAATTTTGAGCTCGATACAGTTTCGTGAATTCATATTCTGGTAATGTTTTGAGATTTAGATGTGGGTAAAGTACACACTACGCAAACTATTTTACCATCCAATTCTTGCTATTATGGATGTTCATACAAATTTCAAATTAAATCTTCATTAATATATTTTATTACCTTAGCTTTATTATATTTTCTTTAATATTTAATATGATTTTATCTGGTACCCACATAATTACTCATCTATCTGGCTACGACAGTTTGAAAAAAAACTGTGGCCATAAATTTTTTAAAATGTGTCAATATTCAAAATGGAGGAAATATTTTTCCAAAATCTTTCATTAAATCTTTATTTATTGAGAATAATAAGATTTGAATAACATTTAAATGTATAACAAATCAATCTCCAATTATTTTATTACATTTTCATACAGTAATACCAAGATTCCATTCTACGTTTACATGAGTAATTTTGTTTCCAAAAGATGGCTTACTGTCTTTTTTGAAAAATTTGTATGAAGATCTTAAAATAATAAAGTTTTTTAAATAGCGCTAAATATATTAAAGTTAATTTATCAAAGAGTATTTAAGAACGCTCTACGGAATTTTGTGCGGCTTTTCGCATATTAATATCTGACCTTAACGTCTGTTTTCTACGATTGATGCGCATTCAAAAATATAAAAAAATAAATAAATAAACGGACTAAAATATTATGTAGATATTAATGACAATTGGTTGGAAGCCTAGCCGTCTAGGCGCTGCCAGCTTTCGTGATGTTTCGTGCGGAGGTCGTGGGTTCCATTCCAGCTGCCGACCATCTTCCTCTTTCGCGACACAAGCTTTACAATGCTTACTGTGAAATAATTATGTTGGTGGCCCAGCGGTTACAACGCCGGCTTTCGCACTGCGGACGTCGTGGTTCGATCCCAGGTGCCGACCATCTTCCTCTTTCACGACACAAGCTTTCAGTAGCTTACTGTGAAAGAGTCAAGGAGTGTATTTGTGTTCACTTTGAGTGAGCACAGATTCATTTAAAAAAAAAAAAAAAATTTTGGAGTGTCTTTCCGCCGTTACGCACTAGCGGTTGCCGCCCAGGCGGATAGCCGCGCGGCCAGCCGTTTTTACATTTATGATGCGACCGCCTATGGTTGTACGCACCTAACAGCCACATAATTTGAACCGCGGCGGTTGAATGGGGAGCCGTGGCCCGCTTCGCGACAACCACCGCGCCGTCTCGTTTTTACGCACTATATAGGCGGTTCAGTTTGCGGCGAGCCGCCGATGGGTTCGTACGCCCGCAGCCAATACAATCACGGAATTTAGTATTTTGTCGTATAAAACTTTGAGTAATTCTTCAAATGACGAAACACGCATTCTAACATAGTTTAAAAAAATATCTTCGTGCTTCTTTACTTCTTGAAAACAATTTGCGAACTGGCCAAATTCGTTGCGTGTTTCTAGTAAAGGATGACTCCAGTATATTTTATTATTTTTCTTCGTTTCTGTCGGTAGTAAAGATAGATTACATAAGGTCCCTCGATGGTGTCCATTTCTTAATGGACCCGACACGCCTTCGAGCGGTCCAGCCGTAAATCGCTTTAATATTTTTTTCGCGGTTAATCGCGTATAGCGGCCAACTGCGATGAAACCGCGTTTAGCGGCTGGACCGTTCAAACGAACCGAGGCGGCCAACCGCTAGTATGTTACGACGCTTTGTGTTCACAATTTAATTTAAAAAATATAATAATATGTGTTTCATTATCTTTTGAAAGATATCCTTAACATCTTCCTGAAAGCGTCTCAGAGTATAATAAAAATAAATAGTTTTTGAAAGGCGCCCGTGGCGCCCACTTATGGTTTTTCTTGCAAACTTTGGTTTCGTATTGCTGAATTCGCATGTGTGTCTTTAAAGAACTTGGTTGATTGAACTCTTTATTGCAAACTTTAAAAAAACATCTTAAACTTTTTATTACAAACTTAGCATTCGAATGGCTTTGAGCATGTGGGTGTTTCATATTCTTTGATTGATTAAAATTTTTATTGCAAATATTGCATCCGTATGGCTTTTCTCCGCTATGAAGTCGCGCGTGTGCCTTTAGGTTTCCTGATTTGGTAAACATTTTAATGCAAACTTTGCTTTCATATGGGTGGATTCGCATGTGAGTCTTTAAAACACACGGTTGAATTGAATTGAATGAAAACTCTTTGATTGAACTCTTTACAGAAACCTTAAAAACAACTTTAACTTAGCATTACAATGGCTTTTAGCATGTTATTGTGGTTGTTTATTATTTGATTGATTAAACTTTTTATTACAAATACTGTATTTTGTTTGTCTTTTTTCAGCTATGAATTCGCATGTGAGTCTTAAATTAAATATCCCGAGTATGTTAAATTGTTTTTCTACACATCAAAACCTTTAAAAAAGGTGCTCAGCCACCAGTCATGTGACTGTCAGCCACATTGCCACGTTAATGACATCAGTCAGTCAGTGAATCAGTGACAGAAACGTTAACTTTATATTATAAAGATCCACCAAATTTTACGGAGTAGGTATGTACCTCACGCAGCTCCAAGTGAAGTTTTTCTCTGAAGTAAAAAAATAATAAAAATATCTCAATACAATATTCTTTGTTTATTACATGAGGAAAACAAAATGGTAAGTATGAAACAGGTGGGATTAGAAGAAATTGCTTGAGACAACGCTGCACGTTCTAACTCCATCCTTACCTTTAAACAAATTACTCAATAATTTCCAACTTTTTCTCTATGTTTTATCAATTATTAAATTTCTACTTGTTTCATACATGAGATTTTTCGACATGTTGAACATGTTGAGAATTCTCATGATTGGGAGTTTCGGAGACAAACATTACCACCTAATGGCGAACGTTGTTAACGTAAAGTGATCACACTAAGCCAGCCTTCGAAATAACAGTAGAAGACGGTCGTAAGCCCGTAGTGGTTTGTTCCATTTAAAAATCGAACATTAGTCATGAATTATTAGAGTCATTAGTTGTTATTTTTTCTGAAAAATACTCCCTTAAGGCCCTCCGCCCACCGCAAGCCAGCCGGAGGTCAATAAGCATCTAGTGGTTGATTTTCATAGAAACCGTTTTTTTTTTCAATACCTATTTGAAGCCAATATTGAAGATTAACTTGTTGGATTTGGAACCATTGGTGCTTATGACCCTCGCATTAGCGGCTGGTTTAGAATAATCATTTTACACTATAGAAAGTATTCACCATTAGATTCCATTGATCCAGGTTTTTACCTCTCCAGCGATGTCGGAGGCAGGCTTTGAACCAATGCTCCTACGATGTGTGTAGTTACAGCTAGGTCGTCAATTTTTACATATCTAAACGTCTTATACAAGTAACCTTCTATGGCGACATCTATCGAAATGATCAATATTGGTCAATATTGGATTGGAATGATCAATATTGGCTTCAAATATTGAAAAAAAAATTCCATCATAAATAAGAACCATCTATAGTAATGTAGATAAATTTATCAAAATATTACGAATAAATTACTCAAGTTTTATATTGCTGTTTTCATCTTTCTGAAGACTGAAAAATTATAAATTAAACCTGTGTACTTTAATAGGTCTATAGGCCTCCAAATTAAATATTAATTAGTATTTTGTGCTAAGGTAGCTACCTATACCTACAAACAATAGTACCCTCACGAAATAACGAAGCTACAAAGCTCTTCTACAGGTTGAACCTACTATAGGTACGTAAAATTTTAAATTGTTATTATCATTGGACATTTCATAATATTAATGTATTCAAATTTAATTTTGTTTCGAATTTTTTTTCTCCACGTACCTACCCTCCGATTCCATCCCACAACTTCATTGTAATCGCGAAACTAAATTGTAGATTCTTGTTCGTATCTCGGTTTAGAGTTGAGTAAAATGGTTGATATGAATAATGAGCATTTGAGAATTTCATTCGTTTTTATTACGGGCTTTTTCAGAATTTCATTTACCTTAGCCCAAAGGCGCAGGTATTAAAAATATCTGAAACGGAATAGTACCTACATGTCACCATAATTACAAAATAAATTTATAACTTTAGGTCTTCGTACCTATCTACTGATTTTTTACTATACTCGTATTGAAAGAAAACGGATGTACTAATAATTATTCAATAGTGTTATTGAGATATTGAAACTTACAATAGAAATAACACCGATGCACATACTTATTTTTTAGTACTGACTGACACCTTTATTTGTATTACGTTAGGGATCTCTAAAAAAATAAGTTGGCTACATTTCGGGGTTAAAGTTACTTTACCAGTGGCACAGATGAATAGATAGAACTTCAGCTGTGAGAAGTGCATTTTTAAACAATAAAAAATTGAAATTCAGCCAAATACAGGACCACAATCACTTTCTAGAGTGCCCAAATATTGGAGAGGGGTGCACGACTGCATGCGTGAGGACCTTATCAATACCACTGACAGGGCCATACATGTTACCAAACACTGGAGGTTCTTAATCTGACGATCCGGCCTCGGAAAGCTAGTAAGTATTTCCCTAAATCACTCGACGACGAGTGCAAAGTGGTTAAAAAAGGTAATTTTTTTTTTCAAAGCCTTAATTTTTCGAGATATCGCGTGTCAAATTCAAACCTAAAATTGCACCCATTTCTTTTCTATGTGAATAAATAACCTAAAGCTATTAAACAGAGAAAAATATTGAGGATAAATTTTGAAAAAAAAAATAGATAGGTAAGTTAGCAAATATTATAGCTTCCATGCAGTGGTTTATTTGACAAGAGCCAATCTACGAGTATATTCGCGGTATTTTATATTGGTTGGTTTTCATCTATTGAAATTTAAAAAAAAAACGCCTCGCCATTGTTCGGGGAAGTAGCGCGACAGCTTCAGGCAGGTTCATATTGTTTTTACCAACCAAATAGCTATTAATCTAGGAAATAATACGAATAATCTTCTGCTGGGCGAAGCGAGCTGAAAGCCATATTATTAATCACCGCTTAATCTGCAGCATAAAAAATCGGTACAAAAAACAAAACTCGTTTCGGAAAGGCATTCTTCCCCGTTTTATCGAAACTTAAAATCGGAGCATACGTTCATATTACAAAGGAAACAATGGGCTTTTTGTTCGACGGTGACCCTTTAAATTTTTGTTTCCCGAATACAATAATTTCCTGGTACAGCTATTCACATTCAAAATCAAAATACCTTAGGTGAGTGATATATTATTCCCAAGGCTCTCTTTGTAATGAATAGAAAAAATATTAAATTCAATGAATGGATAACACATACAATGCTTCCGTCATAATCACCCGCGCGTTCTGTATTAGCGGAATTATTTACTACTCGTAACCCACCCAGATACTACAGTTGGAATGCGGAAACATTCTGCTTAATCGCGAGATACAACTTCTATTTTAGGTAATAAGAAGACATTTAAACGCTGGCCTACTCCTGGGTTGCTTACAAATTCACATGAATATTGTGTACGTCCAAATTGCGTTACTCTGTTGCCATGGATTTAGAATATATTATGTGGAACTTGCAATATCATACAAGAATACGCTTACAAAATATGACTTTTACAGTATGTATCTTTTATTCATTTTTTATTTACTCAAAAGTTAAATTTTGCAGATGTCAGTGTCAACTTTCCGTCCACCGATTCAGAGACGTCTGGTCCGTGCATGATGACTGATGAGGTACAAAATCATCAGGTGGTGGGTCTTAGCTGCTTCTAAACAGCTTCTCCATCATGATCAGACTATAACTAGCTGCTACTTTCCAGCTATGCTCCTCCAGAGTTCGACAGTCTGCGACAACGCCACCCAACACATCTATCGATTGGGACATTGAACAGTAGGTACCTACCTTTTTAAGGAGATTTAGATTCTCCATACGGTGTAAGTGATAATAATATTGAACCAAATGGACCAAAAATTTTTTTTTTTATTAAATACCTACCATTTATTAAAAAATATATCTCATGACCAGAATAATATCTTATAGGTAAACACTTTTATATTCTGATTCATTTGCTTTATAACAAGAACTGAGTGAGGGGTCGTCCACTTAGATAGATCGACAACATTATCTGAATTGAAAGCCGGAAACAGAATGAAAGGCGTCTGTCCACTATAAGAAGCGGGATATATTGTAGAGACTTTCGTCCAGAACCCACTAAGAAGGAGATTTTTTGCGATTAGGTACTTACATAGACTTTCTTATAAATAATACAAAATATATTATCATACCCTTATTAACTAAAAGCATATTATTATTTCGTTGTCGCAATACTAAACGAATAAAAGCTTATAATAAAAAAAAAAACAAATCTTTTGAATAAAATAGCAATAATTAAAACTTAATTTTGTACAATTACATTGGGTTAAATCACAGGGCGAAATCAAACGATGCTAGCACCAAATTAAAAAGGATTCTAATGATATAAATAATTCATTGCAATTTCGTGTAATATTATTATTTCACCCTATTTAATATTATCCATCTTGAGTTTTGAGAAATAAGTAACTCACTCAACTTTGCAAGATATCAAAATATAACTAAGTATCAAAGTATCTCAGTAAAAGCTCTTATAGGTAGGTAGGTATATATTTAATTTTGCCGCTATATAACTATGTACTTAAGAACAGTGTGATATGAAATTTATTGACACTTCTGGTCTTATAAACAATAATTCATTATATTTTATAAGTAGGTAACCGCATAATGTATCAATAAAGTAAGACCTAATTTGAAATTAATCGGAATGTAGGATTTCTATATAATCAAATTCTCCCTCTTTCGACTCCACTAAGGGGAATACGGAGGCAACAAATGTCTCGCACAAGGTATATCTTACGAAAAAAGTAAGAAATTGATTTAAAACACAAATTTACCAAAATGTATTCATAATTAGGTATATTGCATTGTAGGATTTGCAGGATTCGTATCAAAATCTTCCCATATAAACAATTTCAAACTTCAGTATATTTGAATGTTCTCTATATCTGAAGATGCTGATAAAATTCGAAGTGAAAATGCTGGAATATTACCTAGTATTAAATAGGACTTAAAAATTTCGTGGGTATCAAGTGCAGCTGGAACAGAGTGTAGCCAAAGAGAAATTCAATAATAAGTGTGTATCTCTAAAGAGTTGATTAAATTCTACAAAAGTTTGAGATATCTCCAAGTATTATAAAATTTCATACCCACCTCAATGCTTTATTAATAATAATATTAACATTTGTTATCAGAATATTAACTTTCAGTTTGTCTGCTCGCATCCTGTGCCAACGAGAGGGCCCGCGGAAGGTTCGTTCAACGCGTACAATATCTAGAAGCATCCTTCTACATTGATTTTTATGTATAAAATAAAATAAGTACAAGCCTTCGCGTTTTTGTTACTGTATGGCGTTATTAAACTATAGACCCAGAACGATAATTAAGACACAGTTCTTCAATAGGTGCTGCAGCGTATGTCCCCAACACGCTCTGTATAAAAAGTTATCTCCGGGGCGCCCTCTATGATTTTTGCCCTGAATCATTCCTTTGGCGATGGTAAAGAGCAGACCCGTGTGCCTGATGTGATAACCTATCTATTTAGCACGTTGTTGGGCAATTATTTTACGGAGCTGTCAATTGTTTCCAGTCATTTTAAATTTGTGTTCTGCAAACGGGTGTCCCAAAATTAACCTACGATTTAAATTATATAGAAATCGATTTCTTTTATTTTGAAATGTTTTTATTTTGTCATTTAAGTATAATATCGCAAAGCACACAATAGGATACAGTTATGGACGATATCACAAGAAGGGCAAATTTGTATTTCATTGTTTGAGCATTGACTTTGTCCTCTAACGCACACATATTTTCGACTCTGTTGATAGAGATCGCTGACTTAATCAGCTGAATTCCTATAAAAAGTAACATGATATGTTACTGCAAATCAGATAATCTACAAGCCTTTTTTGTTTCGCCGAAAGAGGAACTGCACGGTTATCCAATTGTCTATGTTATAGGAGGACAAAGTCGAAGCACTATTCTGACCACATTGTAGGTATATATTATTATACCCTATGTTAAGAGCTATCAAACTATATTACCTTGGTATAAAAGAATGTCGGGTTATTTGTGCGAACACTTACAAGTCGAGATCGGCTGATCAGGTTGAGAAATGCATAAGAAATAATATAAAATATAATATTAAAGTTAGTATGGAACGGATTTTCTGCGACGCCAACGCCATCTATAAATAATCTATAACAACAAAACTATTGTTTACCTGACAGCCATTTACATTAAAAATATTGGTACGCAGATTTTAGATGGATTTTTTTCGAGCTTTCAGAAATAATTTTTTAACATTCAAACATATTTTACAAATTTGAAATCACTATTCATAGTAAGGACTACAGGAAAACGTCTGTTGGGAAAGCTAGTAGGGTATATTATATTTAACAAGGTTGCGATTACTTTTTCGCAAGAGTGAGTTGTTAACTCAAAAATTGCGCTAATTATGGGGCAACCATTGTAATAATTATTTGAAACTAGCTGATACCCGTCTTGCTTTACGTTGTTGATTTGGCTAGTCAGACTTGAGCCGTAGGTTATTGAACAGGTTTTGTATGCAGCTTTCCCCTTCTCAGGACCAGTAGGCCTAGACAAAATGCATTTGGCAATCGACTACAAACGACTTCGACAATGTAGAGGAAGAAAATTAACTGTCCACTTTTTATATTTTATATTATAAGGATCATTGTTTGGTTTGAATAAATGTTTATATGTTACAGTGGACAGTTAATTTTTTCGCACTATACATTAGCGATATCTTTGTTTGTAGTCGAACGCCAATTTGAATTTGTCTACGACGGCAGGAGTATATATTTTATCTTAATAACTGAGTACACACGTAACGATTTATCTTTAAGATTTGAACGATAATCGCTCATTTTCAAAAAAAAATTTCGCTAAGATTTTAAAAATGAGCGATTATCGGTCAAATGTTATAGCTGATAATAATAATAATAAGATAATTTTTAGAGCGCCGTTTTGTGATCAAAAGACCACCTCAAGGGCGAAATAATCTATCATTTTCAAAATTTTTCACGCTAAGATTTAGAATGTGTACCCAGCTAATGTTTCAAAAAAGGAAAAAATAAGAGTCACTGCTAAATATGCGAAAAATTTGAAAAACTAATGTCACTTTCAATATTTATAAAAAAATAGAAGATGAGGAAAAATTAATACTCACTGTTGAATACGCGAAAAAATTAAAAGAAGAATGTAGTTATACATAGGTACCTACCTACCTAGTCTACATAATATTTTAGTCCGTTTATATTTTTGAATGCGCATCAATCGTAGAAAACAGACGTTAAGGTCAGATATTAATATGCGAAAAGCCGCGCAAAATTCCAGAGAGCGTTCTTAAATATATTTAACCACATGAGCTTTGATATATTTAAAGCTATTTAAAAAACTCTTATTTTTTTAGGATCTTCATACAACGTTTTCAAAAAAGACAGATGCCATCTTTTGGAAACAAAATTACTCATGTAAACGTTGAATGGAATCTTGGTATTACGGTATGAAAATGTAATAAAATAATTGGAGATTGATATGTTATACATATAAATGTTATTCAAATCTTATTATTCTCAATAAATAAAGATTTAAAGAAAGATTTTGGAAAAATATTTCCTCCATTTTGTTATTTGACACATTTTAAAAAATTTATGGCCACATTTTGTGTCAAACTGTCGTAGCCAGATAGATGAGTAATTATGTAGCTACATACCTGATAAAATCATATTAAATGTTGGTAAAAAATAATAAAGATACATTAAATTAAATTCATAATACATTTCAATCTAAAAATTGTTCTTTCATAAAGATTTTAGAGAAAAAATGATATTTGAAAATTGAAATGAGTATGAATATTCTTTAGTAGATTTGGTCGGTAAAACAGAACGTTGAAAGAAAGCCAATCTGACAGGAAGTGATGACGTTCCTATTTTACAAGATTATAATGGATTTGTCAGGTATGTGTGTATGTTTATAGTCAAAAAATATATTTGGTTTTACACACATCATAATAATTAAGTAATACTTCCTGTTTATTTTGGAAAAGAATCAGATATGTAGGTATTTTGGTAAAGTAAAATTCACTTGATTTATCCACAATATGTATTCACAAAACTGTATCGAACTCAAATTTCTTATGTAGATAAATGCAAACTTATGTTCTCTTACCTTTAATTTATTTTATTTAATGTTATATTCATCACAAAACAAGGTGGGTAATATTTTAAAAAACACAGCATGTTGTATGTTGAAGCATTCGGTAAATATTTCTTGATATATCCAAAATCCCTGCAAGGTTCTGAGTGTTC
The DNA here is from genome assembly GCA_963576905.1 of Mystacides longicornis. NCBI lineage: Eukaryota > Metazoa > Arthropoda > Insecta > Trichoptera > Leptoceridae > Mystacides > Mystacides longicornis. The sequence goes on along the minus strand of OY756420.1, from coordinate 18,636,293 downwards.
TGACCTAAAAAAAACCAATTCTATTAATATATGAAAGCAAAATACAGTGATTACATGGCCATGGTTGCAAATATATAAGACGACATTAGAAAATTTTGCTTTTTCAGGGATTTGTTTTAAAAATACATGTTATGAGAATTTGATTAGAATCAATATTAAGGATTTAGAAAGTATATCAAACTACTTATGAACTTCAAATTAGAATAAAACAATCAACTGCTAGATACATATTGATATGATATGCTCTGCATAAAACCTTCATTTGGAATCTTTCATAGTATTATTTGTTTAAAAGTGTAGCTTTTATACCTTTTTAAGATCTTCATTAAATCCATTTAGACTGCATAATGTATCAGGTATTATTATTTCAGATAGACTGCAACTCCATGCCTAGAAAACAATATTACAAAACAAACATCAAAATCTGTCTAAAGTTTAGTTACAGGAGGGACAACAATTTCAAAGTATCATATTTTATATACCCATATTTTTACAATTCACAACTAAAAACTTCATGATAGGTAAAAATCTTAATAATTAAATATAGCTTAGGTACCTACTTACAAAAATATTTCAATATATTAAAAAACTTACAAAATTTTTGAAAATAGAATTCCTGTTGTTTTTGTTTGGCTGTCAGAATAACAATAATTGACAGTGTTGCCAACGGATTTTGGTCGATGTCGCCGATTTTCATAAAAAAAAGTAGCCCAAGTCGCCCAACTGAAAATTTGGTATCCGGAAACATGAAATTTAGCTAAAAAAAAAAAAAAAAGGTCATTCCGAAGAAAATTTTGGTATCCGGAGAGGTGAAAGTTCCCTAAAAAAAGGTCATTTAGTATCCGAAATGGTGAAAAATCGCTAAAAGGGAAGTAGCCCAATTGGCGACCAGTCGCCATTTAGATTTTTTCCTCGCCGATTCTCATTCCGAGTAGCCCAAATGGCGATAAATCGCCCACGTTGGCAACACTGATAATTGACAGTAGGTTACCATAGACGAACTTTTTAATATGTAATTTTTTGTCTTAGCTTCATAATATGAAAACAAAATAAGAATGATTTTTTTAATAATTCTTTTTCACCCAATAAAGTGGTTTTTTGTGTGAAAATTTTTTTTTTTAATAAGTCTACATATTTTAAGAGACCATTATATAAGTAAATCAAAAATATACATCATAAAATAATTTAATAGTACCTAACTGTGTTGAATTATATTATTATCTTTGGTTATCCATGGATGGTTAATACTTCACTATACGTCATATTTTGTTGTCAAACAAAAGGTTCGGATTGATATCGTCGATTATGAAAAATATAATTACCTTATTTTCAATTGAGTTTAATGAAAATAAAACTGGTAAGTCAAATTGATTAAAATATCTGTAAGCCTATGCCGTAACTTAAAACATTTATGCGTTGCTAAAACAATTATAAGGTTATAATGTTATAAGGCGGGAATTAGTGTGTTACCGAAATCACAAAATTAATTTATTTTGTTGATATTTTTTTCAGGTTCCTGAGGCAAACGTGTTTTCAACGAGACTAATTGCTTTCATCCCACCTTTTTGACATAGCAATTAAGTACATACTTCTAAGGATCAAATTGATTGATAAAAGTGCATTTCTAACAAAGAAATTCAAAGGTTTAATTTTTGCAAGACAATATAATAATATTGTAAATATACCAAAATGGTAAGCTACCTATGTAAGAATTTCATTAATTATGTTTCTTGGATTTCTTTATGTGTATTTTAAAATCAGAAACTTTATATTGCAGATCCATGTTAGAGAGCTCATTTAAATTTCCCATTTGAGAAGGGAAACAATTATATTGAAAAAATATTCAATGGCTGCTTATGGGATGTAAAGAAGATTGACCATAATCAATAACAGTGTCTTGCGGATGCCAGCGATTTTATCAATTTTACCACATATCACTATAAATAAGTTCTCAACCCGTTAGAAGCATATCAGCTTCATATAGAGCCTAAATGTATCTTAAACCATATTATTAACCACTATTACCGCAAAGGATTACTCTGTAATGGTGAGCAATGCTTAATTTTGACAGAAAATAAATAAATATAAAAATGATAATGCTTCTGGCTCGACACAACACAAGCTGACACAATAGTGTGTTTCTAGCACATAGAATTTCATATATTCTTCGTAGTAAAAAAGTGAAGCCGATTTGGCCAGCAATTTTGACAGTACATTTATAAAGAAACTTAAAAATGATCTAATTTCACTTATTTCAATGTAAAAATATGTTTTATTGTAAAAAACACGAGAAAACTACTGAATAAATATACGCTGTACCACATTCTTTTGGGAACCAAACTGTCAAAAGTTGCAATATTTAGGCTTCACTTTTGAACGCGAGTCGGGATTCTAGGTTATTGTATGGATTTCTGTGTTCTAGCATCAGATTTAATTAAACTTTAATTTTTTTATTTCGGTTATGGAATAAAAATGATATACCTAATACTTTTGGGTTAAGAAGTGAATAACTAATAGTTTTTTTTATAACGGTGGGTCGGAATATCTTTTCTGGTTTCCATTTGTTTGGGAGAATATTTTTTTTTACTCTGCTGATTTAACAATAAAACTTTGAGATTATACATATTTTATTTTTTTTATATAGCTTTTCAATTGTTGATTTTATGTTTTATGAATTAAATAATGATTGGACAAAAAATAAATAAAAATTCTTTCATTCATTCATTCATACTCATAAATAATACTACTACTAAAATGGTTCTACCTTGAAAAACTTGACATTTTTCAGAAGCCAATAACTTAAATTTGAATTTGTTTCCTATGTACATTTTGGTTCAAATTTTGTTTAATTTTAATAGATAATGGCATTTATCAATAAGGAGAAGAAGAAATACCTAAATTGGATATTGATATACCTGCATTGATTCATTGAAAATTTCCTTATAGGTAACTTCACATATTTTTTTAAATTATATTGTAGTGGTGTAGTTTTGTTTTGATTCCAATGCCTTTCTCAAAATGACATTAAATAGTTTTGCCTAATTGCCATAGAATTTTTCACCTAATTTTTCACATAATAATAATACAACATCTATTGACGTCAAGTGAGCATCTCGGTAGGTTTCGAATCCTACTATGGGCAATTAATTCTTCAATTTCCTGTGACGAGTCTGGGGATTGCAGATTTATAAGTTGAACCACCAAAATAGAGAGTATTGTTAATCTATGTAGGTGAGTTTATTTGCATAATCAAGTTGATTTTTATTCGCTCAGTAATAATCTACCAGATGTTGTTACTTGCATCTTGAAGTTATAACACATCAACCATTGATGTCAAGTTAGATGCAAAACTCTTCAACAATTTGTGGCGATTATTTTGAGTTTGATGTATCCAGACATGGAAAAGAAATTTATGGTAATCATAGATACAAATTTTTACAATTTCTCATATATATTTAATGTGATTAATAAATTTCTAAAATTACAAAATTTTCATAGTAAAATCTGCGTAAACACAGATGGCCATCTTTTGAAAACAAAATTACTCATGTAAATGTTGCATGGAACCAAAGTTTGACAGAATAAAAATGTATTTAAAAGATTCAAGGTTGTTTTGAAGTAAAAATAAATGTAATTCAAACCATATAAAACACATTTTATCAACATTAAAATGAAAGTACATTTTCAGATTACTTTTCGACTAACGTTTGAGGTCGGTAAAACAGCTGCCTTTATCATTAGCCAATCGCATAAAATTTGTACCATTCCACACATAGAGGTTGTAGGGAATGTAGTCAAGACTCAAACCATATTGAGAGTAAAACTTTCATATTATTTAGGTAGGTTTGTATTATATTACTATTAAAGGAATTTTTTACCCTTCTATTGAGCAGTGGAATTGAATCAAGTGTAAGATGTAACATATTATGATACATGCAGTTTTTTCCATGTAGGTACCTAGGTATGTGGCAGACTATAATTTTTCTTCTTTCTTTTTTATAAACATTAAAACTGTCATTCTTCTCTCTTTTTATGAATTGTGAAAGTGTAATTCTTCTTTTTCTGTGCTTATGTCAGTTATAGAGGTCAGTTAAGCAATGGGAAGCTAGACTAGAACAATAGAACCTGTTTAATTACCTACCAATCAAGCTTGACATTCGGAATTAAAAACGTAAAGCAAGACGGGTATTAGCTAGTATTATAATACGTGTAGTTGTGCCTAATGAAAACCTTCATACTGTGTGTAGATATAGGTACCTACCTACCTAGTATTATATTATGTATAGTTGACCTACTTATGACTGTAGTGATAAATTTAATGAGGTACCTTAGGAGAGAGAGGGTGCAAGCGAACTCTGCTTTACCGGCTTTAGTCATCTGTCATGGCGTACATATTTTATAAGAAGTTTCGGTGAAAATCTTTATAAAATAAGAATTAAAAGACTTCTACTTATATTTTTTGTATTTCAAATCAAACTTCGATCGATTTTGTACATTTTCATACCGTAATGCTACAGTTCTACACAAAATTTAGACGTATAATTTTACTTTTAAAACATGACTTTCTCATTTTTGTATGAAGATTTTAAATTTTTAGAAATTTGTAAATAATTTAAAATATATTTAATGAAATGTAAATATTTGTATCTCAGATTACCACAATTGTATTTGCGAAAAACTGCGAAGAAAAATATTCAACGCAGAACCTACGGTTTTAGCGTGATGCTCTTACATACAGTTGGAGTGAAACAAATAAATAAATAAATAAATAAATAAATAAATAAATAAATATACATACATTACTGAATTATTATGTAGATGAGGCTTTACCTACAATAATCATAATCTCTAATATAAAAGAAAGTCGGGTTAGTGCGAACACTTATATCTCGAGAACGGCTCAACAGATTCTTTCTATGTGTAATTTATTGGATTCTTCTCCCCTCCGGATAACATCATAACTAATAATAAAAAGAATAACTAATATAAGAAAAAATGGATTAAAAATAATATAAAATATAATATTAAAGTTAGTATGGAATGTATTTCATGCGACGATATCTTTGAAAAAATCTAACAAAAAATATTGTCTTCTGCACCTGCACCCTCTCATTCTCGCATACGTAATTGCCACTCTTAGATCAGTCCATTTCACTTACTCCAACGTTTCGGGAGTTTTAGAAATTTTTCATACAAAGTCAACCAAATTGCGCGCATATAATTGTATTCTCGCGTTGATCCCGTCTGAGCTTTGAATACGAATGAAATATGATCGTTTTAGAATTAATATTTTAATGATATTATTTAATTAGTTTATTTTTGTTTCTGGAGGCGCAGTGCACATTATGCACATAATATGACCGGGCCGCCTCTGGTTAGGACCAAAGGGTCCACACGTCGACAACGTCTGTCGGGAGCGCTAGTATTACGATATATTAATATTAGAATACTATAGAAAACAATTTATTATGCATACATATAACCCACATGATGTTTTATTAACTTCACCAAACAAAACCCAACTTATCCCTACCTTCCTGTAATATTTTTATTATGAAAGAAAAATATTGTGTAGATTTAAAAATGTATTAGTTTTATTTATGAAATAAGTGATCCAGATAATAACTAACGAAAATATTGCGCATGTTAAATTTCATTGTTTTTCCCAGTTCGTTAAACAATATTAATGTTATTAGGTAAATCAAGGCTATAAAAATATTCATGATGTACTAACTGAGGTTTTATTATTTTGCTATTTATATTTTACCTACTTATTATTATTTCGATAAAAATTTAATATTTTATTACCTATACCTTTTTTCACTGTGTAGGTATACATTTTAACAATAAGTCAGGTACCTACCTACGTAAAATATTTTAGTTAATAAAATATTTTTTCTGGAACGCAGAGATCATCGATTCAATACAGATGATGACAGGTAAAAAAAAATGCAGTTTCGCCGACTCGCTTACCAGAAATAATATAAATGAAGTAGGTACCTACCTACCTACATACAAATTGCAACCCATAGGTACTTATTAATCTTAAAAATTTTAAATTCCTCAAACACATGCATATTTTTAGGAATAATGATAACTAGGTACGTATACCTAACATTGTAAGCTTTTATCACGTTATACATAGGTAGGTAGTAAAGCTTTTTTCTTTCTTAAGCTTTCCCGATAGATGTTGTCATGTGGTATTTACAATCAATATTGAATTCGTATTTGCATAAAAATAAATTAATTACCTTTTAACCAATATAACTCCGACCGTATATTTTACATCCACATTCTGTCAACCGTTCTAACAACTATCAATCAATTACTGAGAGTATAAAAAAGGAGCAAGGTATCTGTTAAAGGGTCTTCTTCCTCTTAGGGACACTGATACGATGAGTAAAAAAAAAAACAAAAAAAAAAACATGTAAATATATATATTTTGTAAATATAATGTTAATCAATAATTATTATCATCGTGTGGTTTGGTTGGATACATTTTATTTGGTCAGGATATTTTAAATGGTTTTATGAAGATGAAAAATGACTCATGCTACCTATTTTAATTGATGTACAGCAAAATACAAGGTGTTTATGAATCGTTAAAAGTTTAAGCATTTAAAGGAGGAAAATTAACTCAAAGGTCAGCATAAGCGAAAGTAAGAAATAAAACAGAGCGATGTCGTAATAAATTTCGCAAAGTAGTTCTAAATTTTAAAATATGAAAATATTTAAAGATACCCCTCGACGTATTAAATCTTAAGTGTTTTGGGGGAATGCACACTCATAATGCCATTATTCTAATATTAAAATTTTCCTTTGCGTTGGTTAGTCAGGAAACTCCGTATAACAGTCGTTAAGTTAGCCCTGCTACGACTGCTAAAGGATACTGGAGAGGAACAGCTCTTTACTGTTGCTTTTGAACCCAAGGATCTACATAGTATTCCGTTATATTATAAATCACCTCAAACTTTAGAATAAGTGAAAGAACTTGTAGATACACGTCTAAAATATTTGAAAAGTTCAACCTTGAGTAAGGGCAACTAACTAAGAGTTATCCAGGAGTTTTATTTCGAGAAACAAATTAACGGATGTGACCATAAAAGTAGAAAGTTGACATTGCATATAATAATACCGCAAGATCCGATAGAGAATATAATTATGTCGAAGTTGAAAACTCAAAGAACGCTGTTTCCGACCGGCACCGATCGGCTCAAAGAATGTGTCTATGGTTTCAATTCGTTTGAATGGGCATGCCGGAAAGCGGTTTCCTGATTTTGCTGTGCGTATGCCCATTCAAATACGCCGATCGGAGTAGGCGTTCTTTGTATTTTCACACTAAGCGTACGTTTAAGCCAAACGAACATAGAGCCAGAGCTGGAAGTAGATAATATTTTCTTGATCGTTGTTATGGAAACTAATCTGTCATCGCCCATTAATTAGTAGGTACTTGATTGTAATTGTTTCTATGGTAACCAATATCAACCATAAGAAAGTATGCTGTGTTTTTAGATTCGGCTCTATGTTCGTTTGGTGTAAAACGAACAATCACAAGATACTATAATACCTATAATAACACTTTTCTATACAAAGGTGTCAGTATAGCCAGCAGAACTTATTGCCTGAGGCAATTTTTTTCAGTCAACCGGTCTCGTACAATCTGAGACAGGCCAACCCCGGGTAGAAATTTCAAGTGAAAAAACTCTGACCCGACCGGGAATCGAACCCGGGACCTCGGATCTGAAGTCTACGCTATAGTATAACTAGGCTACCGAGTTCGGTGAGTAGTAAAATCTTCGCGAGACTATTCTAAAAGCATGTTCAAAACTTGTCATGAATAATTATTATCTGAATAATCATTTAATTTATTTCATTATGTCATTGCATGGGCTCACAAAATATACACCATTCATATCTACTTAGAAATATTTGGGGCGAGAATGAGGGAGACGATTGGCACCTGTGTTGAAATTCACAATCTTCATTTCGTTGTACGAAAGTGTACAACTGAGCCACTTGCTTATAACCTCTGTAGACTATGTTCAGATAATCGAGTAGGAAGGTGGATGTTCGTACAATAGATATTTCTCTTATCATTAAATTTTTGCAAATACATCCACAGTTTACTGTGAGTGAACATACAATGAGCAGTGAAAAAAGAGGTATGCTATGCATAGTGTTCGATGTAAAATAACAGCTCTTTCCTTCCGAACATGGCCCTTACTCGAGAAAGCGTCGGGATAATACCTAGATATTATTCTGTGTGATATAAGGACAGACTATTTGTAGAGATACGTATGTATATTATACATACGTACGTAGGTGCGGGTAGACAGTTTTCACACAGGTGGAATAGAAACGCTTTGCAGTATTACTTGCTTTTAGAATGGTGGTAGGTAAATTTAGGCACACCGTACATATGTACCGTACCATCTTATTACTATTTCTAAGTTGAGATCTCTCAAGCGTGAACGTTAATTATGTAGAAAACCTTAAACATTTTCTTGTGAGCGGAACGGAAAATTGGTTATACGGGAAACTATAGAGAAAATGAGAAATTGTTGAACCAATCATTCGGTGTTGAGCAAAATAACACGTGGAAAATTACACATCCCGATATAGACAGGAGTATATTTTATTGGCCGGATTCAGATAACGGATGATCGAACAATGAATTTTGTTTACCGTTTCTGTAGATACCTTACCCACCCAGTGTTGTTTTTTTTTCAAAATCATAATAATGAGTGTGTTTTCATTTCGTTAGATTTTGTTTTTACTATTTTTAATATCTTATGTTAGATAAGTATCTTTGGTAAGTGTCAGCGCAAAATACGTTTCAAACATAACCAGAGGAAATTAAATCAGCAGTAAAAAAGAAGAAAAATGAATCATCAAGAAAAGATGTTATAATGTAGTGGAAAGTATGCATGTCGTTTTATTGTTCAATTGCCTTGTAAAAAATTAGTAGGTAGGTACATATCAAATATTTTTTGAGCGAATCTACCGATTTATTATGAGGACACGAACTTATTCCCCATCTCCTATCTGGCGGTCCTCGCGTAGAAAATAGTGTGCCGGTGGATATAGAGGGTGCAGATGAATAGATTTAGTCTAGATATCCAACAAATTAAGTTTGTGCCCTGATATCAGTCGCGTGAGTTATGTAAACTATGAAGTTCTTATCATGAGCGGTTCAGTTCACACAGAGGCATGACTTTGGAAAGTATTTCGACGTTTACGTGCCTTTGTGTTCATGTAACTGAAACGAGCCTCTACCCAAATTTTATAACGGTACAAGGCTAGATAATTATTAGGATTTGCACAACGTTCCAAAAATTATGGATTCTTGTACCGTTTTCCAGAACTAGATTTTACATAAATCTACGTAGTATCCAGTTTAACATTGTGTTCCACATGACCAATAATAATAAAATAGAGACAGCTTAAATGGACAAAGTAAATGTCCTGTCGCTATCTACTGATTAGTAGTTTCTAATAAAATTTGATAACTGATTGTTTTAATTTTGTTTTCAATGATTTAATGGTCACATTACTCTCTTATCATCTTATAATATAAATGAATGTCCTGTGAACAGATTCTTACGATGTTTGATTTATTGGATTCTTCTCCGCACCGGATATCAGAATAACTTTTAAAAAGTTAACTAAGATAAATGCATAAAAACAGTATAAAATATAATATTAAAGTTAGTATGGAACAGATTTCTTGCGACGCCAACGCCATCTATGAAAAATTCTATAACAACAAAATTATTGTTAACCTGACAACCATTATTGTCATTAAAATATTTGTACGCAGATTTTTGATGGAATTTTTTCGAGCTTTCAGAAATATTTTTTTTTGACATTCAAACATATTTTAAACGTATGTTTTTTTTTATAAATTACAAATTTGAAATCAATACTCATAGTACCTGAGGGCTACAGGAGAACGTCTGTCGAAAGCGAGTAGTGTTCTATAATAAAAACTTTGATCAATTTCTTTTTGACTGAAAATAAAGTTCAGTAAACAAACTCAAAATCATTATAATAATAAGTAAGTTCTTCAGTATTGAAAGTGTAAAGAACGTTTGGAATTATTTGTACATATTTAAATCCTCTCAAAGTGGAGTAGTAGTTGAAGATGATTCTAAATAGATATGTACACGAAATAATAAATGAAGAATAACATTATTATTTGGGTAAAAAATAAGATGAAGAAGTGGGTAGCTACCTAGGAGAGAATCTACAAAAAGAGTGTTTTCCACGTCGACGTAAACATGGGACCTGTCAACAAAGCTTGTTCGACCGCAAACAGAAATATTGGACGGAGATGATGGGCGGGGTAGGGAGATGAGTCGGTAAATCCGCTAGGCTGAAACAATAAAACGGCCGATCGAGAAACGATATGAAACATTGACAAAATGCAAAACCTTTCCTTTGTCCCAATCGAACATTTCTGACAAACAGCGGTCAAAGACAAACATCTGTATGTCTTACAACTGTCGTATTATGATTGGGTGAAAAAGTTCTCCGATAATAATTTAACCAAACCATACGATGGCTGTATATGAAAAACAAAAATTTAATCTCCATATTTTGTGAATTTGTTCAATGTACAATTTGGTATTAGGTACATAATTGAAAAAAAGTCATTCGTTTTAAAAGATGAGGTCATAAGTTTGTCTCAATCTAGTATCTTCTTGATGAAATTGTATAAAATATTACGGAGAGCAGAAAAATAACGTTAGCTTGTAAATATTTTGATTTTGTTGTAAACATTTTGATATTCAAGAATTGAAATAGGTAAAATAAATTAACAATGGAAATGTTCGCATTTTTTATTTTAGAATAAATTTTAATTTTTTCGTTTATATCTATTTATTTATTAAAAACAATATTATTTGTTTATTGCATGGCTACCAAACAAAAAATGTTGACGTAATAATTATATTGTTTTGATGCTTATGTTTGCACTACTGCATCCGAACGTGACAACGGTAGCTTGGTGACATTTATAAAATAACATTTCAAAATATTAAGTACAATATGTCACAATGCGTATTATTTGTCGTTCGTACAAAAACAACAATCGACCCACATAGCTCGTAATTCACAGGTCTGCGCTGTAATAATCATATTAAGGTATTTATTTTCAAAAATATTTTCCAAACTGTTTGTTTTATACATTGTGCACGTAACACTCTCATCAAAAAGTTTTAAACACGTTGTGAAAATATTTATTTAGTATTAAAAATGACAAAGTAGATTATATTAACCATTTTATAGTAGATAGAAAAGTAGTTTGTTTTTTCAAAATTTCATGTTAATTTTCTTTCGGATAAGTGTATTGATATTATTTACATATAAGCTTAATATAATGCATTTCGTATCTGACAAACGGCTAAAGTAAAAATAATGTCAATTATTAAGTTCACGGCTGATTCGATCCTTCATATTTTATTGTAGGTATACAGATTATTTAGTAATTTTATCTAATTTTTTTAGATTAACATTCTTTAATTGGTAATTATTTACTTAGCCGGCTTCTTCGAGTTTTGACAAAACCCTTCTAAATGAATATGTTTCAACCTAACAGAGTGAAGTGTTATCATTCGGGGAAGTGTCCAAAGAGGTATGGGAGGTTCCACCCCCCCCCCAAACCCCCCTTAAAAAGTACGTTCCAACCTTAACCTAACCTATTCAAATTGTAGTCTTATCATGACCAACAATTTATTCATTTTTCAAACAAAAACACCAATTTTAGAATCAAAAAATAAAATGTCACTCCATGAAAGAAAAGTTTGTATGAGAAAATAGGCAACTTTTAAAATTGATTGAACAGGAAAACTATAGACAGAAATAGATCTTAACAAAGTCATGCATTTTTTTTTTAATAAAATGAATCTGTGTTCACTCGAAGTGAACACAAATACACTTTTGACATCTTTCACTCTAAGCAAAATGCTTGTGTCGTGAAAGTGGAAAATGGTCGGCACGGCCGGGATCTGAACCCACGACCTCCGCACGAAATCCATTTATCCCAGTATATTTTAAGTTCTATAAAATAAATGTGTCGATACCTTTTTATCGTAAAAAAATATATATTATTTATCCATTAGTAGTGGTTTAAAGTGGTTGGTAGATGATGATGATGATGCCGGTATTCGTACAGTTTCGATCCCAGATGCTGACCATCTTCTTCTTTCACGACACAAGCCTTATGTGGCTTACTGTGAATGAGTCCAAGAGTGTATTTGTGTTCATTTTTAATGAGCTCATATTCATTTCAATTAAAAAAGACGGTATTTAATTTATAGGTCCAGCAAAATGAGGAACTCCCTAATGTCTTTATACGTCCGAGGTCGACAAGGACGTTTTTGGAGCCAGAGAAATGGAAGACTGAGATATTCACAGGCTAAAGCATATCATAATGCTCTGGCACCATTCAAAGTAATTAGACGTTTTACAAAGTTCCGATATGTGATGATGGGAACAATGATCGGCACAGGATCCTATATTAAACATGTGAGTGTATTAACATTTATTTATACTTTAACATCTATTCAGTTCTTATTTGTTGCTCCTGATCGCATATTCTAGATACCTAGACCTATTCTCAAATTCACATTTAACTATGTAAAAAAAATAATCAAATTAATGTTAGGTTAATAAAAAAAGTTATTCTTAGAAATGTTCACTGTACAAGTGTTATATCGTAGCATCACAAAATGACCTGGTTCTGAGTCACAATGTTAAAATTTCACGTCAACTTTATACCTACTACAATGGCATCTTATTTTCTTAATTATGTACAGAAATTCGGTTTTAAGAATATTTGGTGCGATTGACATTTATTGCCATATAATATATGTAGTTTAAATAAAAAAATAAGTACCCAAGAAACGACCTCGGAAAAGGAGGCAGACCTATGGTCAGCAATGGCCTGAAAAGAAGTTCAATATTTTCAGATTTTGTGATCATTCAGAATTTGTTCATCTAAATATTGGACGTTGTTAGCATAAAGACAAGTGATCGCAAGAAACAGCCGTAAAAGACGGTTCAAATTTTTGTAAAATAAATACTTTTTAAAATCTATCACTTTTATTGATTAAATCGAATTGTTGGTTCTAAATGTGTTAAGATCAAGTTCTGAAAGACAAAGATACCATAACATATTATTATTTGAAACGTTGCGTTACATATTTTGTGATGTTTTTACTATCGCTTGGTCTAGCTGAGTTTGACGGTGTATATGTAGGTATAACTCAATAATATACCCATTTTTTTTAAATGTTTTGGTAGGTTTTGCACTGATACAGCGAATTGCATATATTATCAGCTATTATCAAGAAATACACAACTAAATAATATTATATTTTAGAATGTAACCACGAAATGGTTTGGGAGATTTTTAAAATAACTTTTTTTTTCAAATGTTGAGCTTTATGTTTTATATACCTAATAACGAGTCTTAATTTTGGGATGTTTGTAGAAAATAGATGAATGGAAAGAACGTTTCACCGCTTTTCCCGATATGGGCAAAATCAAGTCCACTTTTAATGAACAAGATTGGAGCAAGACAAGTGACTATGTAAAGGAACATATTTCGTCAGTTTCCACGAGTACGAAGAATAAACTATCGGGTAAATTATTTTTTACTGTATTATCAAACCCTAGTCATATTGTTATGACGTTTCTTGAAAAATGTTCATGTAAGTCTTCATTTTACAGAAATTTCAAACTCTGTTCCGATGCCAGATTTGAAACCTTTGATTAACTTCAAAGAGCAGCTTCAAGAAAGGTGGGAAAATGCTAAAGAAGCTGGTACGTCTCAATGATGACATTATAAAGTACAAAAAACTTAAAGTAAAATGAAATTAATAACAAAACATATTTCAGGGATGAATTTGAAAGAAATAAAGTCGTCCAACGAAGCTACAATCAATGAAAATAATAAAAAACGTATCAGAGAGTTGGAGAATATAACTAAAGAGTTAGAAAGGCAAAATGATCTGATCAAAAAGGAGTTATATGGAAAGAAATGTGATTGTTTGTTAGATAATAAGGTAAAATAATTCCTGTCATATACCTAATTTATTATAAGACTTAACAACAATCAATGATATATTATTAGAGTGAGCATCAAACAATGATTTCTCTACAGACAATTTCTACCTTTTGGATAAAATCAAAAGCTATTGTATAATATGTATACTTACATTGAAACACCAATAGATAGATAGGTACTACTTTCTGACCTTTTTTCCTACTTCATTCGTAATCACCTCTACTAATACTTGGTATCAGAATCCATTCGGAAAATATTTTTGTCAAATACATACATTACATTTTGTTTTTATTTTAGGACAAAAAATAAAATCGTGACATGAAGATTAAATAATACAAAATACACGAAAATAATATTTTTATTCGCGATGCATCCCGTTTGATTTTGTAGTTTTATCTATTGACTTATACTCAAATTGATATAAAATAATATACTGACTTAATCTTTTTTCTACATAAATTAAACATTGATGAGCTATGAATATCAGTATTTTTAATTTTTTGTACCTTTTTCTGTTGGCGATACACAAATAGGTTAGGACAATAAAGTTATAAAAAAGTGGACAGTGGAAATCCCACATAGTTTCTGGATGTCTTAAATATAATATTTTGTATAACGTAGGTACTGAGTTTGACAAAAATAATAAATAATAAACACACCTAAGTATGTATATTATAACCAAAAAAATACAATATCATTTTATTAAAGATGCCTTTGTTTTTAAATTAACGATACATTGCATCTTACACAAGGGATAGGCAGAGAGTTTTTGCCTAGTTAATAAAATATATTATTCTAAATGGGTGAAAGATAAATTAAAGATTAGGGGGTTTTTGTTTAAGGAACTAGCTGAACATTCAACTTCGTATCTCCCCAGGACCAATGTAAAAATAATCTACTGAAATTTTTGGAATAGCATAGGTACCTACACTTTTATATTAATTTTCGAAAAAGGGAGGGTGGTAGGTATAGGAGGGAAAATTTCGGGAAAGGTACATAATTTTGGAAGGAAAATAAAAAATGTTGTCAAAAAATAGTAAAAAAACCTGGATAGGGACATCTTAATCGCTATGAGATGTTAAATTCTAATACTCACAAAAGCCGTTTCGGAGAATCTGCGGTAAGAAACACCGTGACACATGTTTTTTATATATTAAGTAGATTATTTAAGTATTTTCATTGGCAGGAAACTAACTATAATTATGTACCTTCCACACAAAACACAAGTTTTTATTTAAAGAACAATATATGCCCACCTAGAGCCCGTTTCTTAAGGGCTCGTATGAAACGTAAACAATTATTAATTAATGAAATAAAAAATAATGTGTGGTCATTTGAATAATGCTGTAAAGCAAATAACAGTCTTCTTTTTAGAAAACTTTAGTCGAATTATATTCAGAAATCCTCGATGATTTGTCAGCGTATGAAGAGGGATTCTCAGAGTCAGACCATTTGCCGAAAGTTGTTGTCGTCGGAGATCAGAGCGCCGGGAAGACGAGCGTCTTGGAAATGCTGGCTCAGGCGAGGATATGCCCCAGAGGAGGAGGAGAAATGATGACAAGGTTTGCACAATTAAGAGAAAACCTTCTTATTATCTCGTCTCTTGCACCAGGTGAACAACCTTTAGACGTCAGATGTGTCTTTTATCCTATGTGAAGCCGATTGCGTTATTTGTCCTTGGAAGTTTTCTTCTGGAAATTTATTTTTACTTTATATCTACCTATTTTTTTTTGATTTTATTAAAATTCATAAGTACCAAAATGTTTACTGATTGATTCAACAGATCGCCAGTTAAAGTAACGCTCTGCGAGGGACCATTCCATGTGGCCCAACTACAAGGTTCTTCCAGAGAGTATGATCTCAATAATGAAAAGCATCTGATCGAGCTCAGAAAGTAAGAATATATTGTTTAAATAATCTTATTACTAACCCACATTCATAAAAAATGAATGTTTAAGACAAATAACACGTAACTACAATTTAATATAGGTACCTACTCCAAACAAAAAGTCTTTTCATTACTGTTGTTAGTATGAACTTTAAAAATAAGAACCATAGGTATATAACTTAACCATGTTGAACATGTTGAGAATTCTCATGATTAGGAGTTTCGGAGATAAACATTACCACCTAATGGCGAACGTTGTTAACGTAAAGTGATCACACTAAGCCAGCCTTCGAAATAACAGTAGAAGACGGTCGTAAGCCCGTAGTGGTTTGTTCCATTTAAAAATCGAACATTAGTATTGAATTTTTAGAGTCATTAGTTGTTATTTTTTCTTTAAGATCTAATCCTGAAAAGGTCACAAGAATCTAAACATAATTAGAACGTTGTGCACCAACAAAGCCAATAGGCAATAAATATGAGACATTAACAAAAATGGATATAGTCATATCCTGGCGCCAAATACATGATAGCAGTTGCATTCTTTAAATTTGGTTGCTCTCTTGTTCTCAATAATTTCCAACTTTTATCTCTATTTTTCATTTTATTATTAATTTTCTACTTGTTGCATACATGAGATTTTTCGACATGTTGAACATGTTGAGAATTCTCATGATTAGGAGTTTCGGAGATAAACATTACCACCTAATGGCGAACGTTGTTAACGTAAAGTGATCACACTAAGCCAGCCTTCGAAATAACAGTAGAAGACGGTCGTAAGCCCGTAGTGGTTTGTTCCATTTAAAAATCGAACATTAGTATTGAATTTTTAGAGTCATTAGTTGTTATTTTTTCTTTAATAACTTAACCGTTTTCAGAACTATTGAAAAAAGGATGTTGAGTAACATAGAAAAAGGAAAAAGTGTATCAAAAAATGTTATCAGTCTGACGGTGAAAGGACCCGGATTAAAGAGAATGGTGCTAATCGACTTACCTGGGATAATATCTGTAAGTTTCATCTTTCTATATTTTCTGTACTCCCTCAACCATCCAGCTTTTAGACAAAGCTTCCCTTGATCGTGCGCTCGATTTAGTGTAAAAGGTTGAATAACATACTCATTCCTACATCCGTGAAGCTACCCTGTGTGGGTTTTGGATTCCTTCAAAAAATTTCTCCATGCATCCCTGTCTTCCATCATGCTTCTCCAATCGTCCACCTACAGCAGTATAAGTTCTCTCTTTGCTCCGTCCAGCCATCTCAGCATTGGTCTTCCAACGCTCCTCCTTCTGGCGGGTTTCCTACAGAAATTTTCAGAGAATGGATGGCCCAGCCAGCGAAGTCGGCCAACTTTATGAATTTTGCACCATTGATATCATCATATAATTAAGTTCGCGGGTAATCCGAATGCGTCAGTGTTCTCCATAGATGTCAAGTCTTTGCTCTCATGTTTACTCAGCGGACAAGTCGATGAGGACTGGGGACTATGTAAGTGCTGGCCGGATCGTGGTCTTATATAGTTGCTACTTTGACTTTTTGGAGAGCAGCTTAGATCTAAAGCACTTTTACTGCTTTATTTAAAAACTCTGATCAGTGGAAAAAAAGAGTTCAGCGGTAGAAAATTTGCGATCAAGCCGTCACGCGTCGTCGAGGTAGTATCGATTGATTGCGAGCTGATCTCTGTAGATTTTAGCCCGCCATGTTGGATTTTATGTCATCAACTGATAATGGTTTCGAGTGAACAACAACGCTTTCTGTAATAAATATACTGTTTTTAAGTTTTTTTCCCGTCCAATTAGGTGTTCCCTTTATATTTTGGTAGATTTTGTTTTGGTTTATCATTTTGATAATATAAATTTTTAACAAATAAAGCAAATATTGCATTCCCATAATCATCGAGGTCTTACAACCATGATCCACCAACTAAATTTATGATTCAGAGTACTTTCAAAGTAGGTACAAATATTGAAATTGACATAAATTAGTTCATTTTGGCCAAAACATAAAGGTGTTGTGTGATTTTAAAAGGACTTAATAATATTTTGATAATATAAAATGATAAATTAAAAAATAAGGTCTGGCACCTATTCTGCACCTACTCGAAATCATTCAAATCTGACATAGCGCATCTCGTCTGTAAGCACTCGCGTTGCCGTGCTACTATTTTGTTTGTTTACAAAATATTGTATGAAATGTCATCTTCATACATAACAAACTCGATAAAATATATTTTTATACATCAAGTAAAAACTGATCAGTGAGTAATTACTTGATGTAATTAACGATTTTTTTATTAATAAGACGGTTAAAGATCAAAATTGCATATTATATTGGATGAGACATTGACATTCATTACTTTGTGTTTACTTGTTATGGGTAATTTAAACCAATTTAATCTGATATTACTAAACGGCTAATTTATGTGTACGTACACTGATGTTTATTTGTTACCAATTTACTAAATAATCAAATATTTGATCTTACAGACTCAAACTGTGGATATGGCGAATGACACAAAGTATCTTATAAAGGAAATGACTCAGCATTTTATGAACAATCCAAATGCCATCATTTTGTGTATACAGGTTGATTAATGAAAATATTTTTAAACTTTTGTGTGTACCTACTCTTTTTGAATATTATTTGCAATGTAAAGTAGGTATATGTAGGTATAACTTACTTATATAACTGTACCTTTTTATTTTTGTAGTGAAGATTTGCTTTTAGTCACAAGCCCCCCTTTGTACTTAAATAATAATTATTTAAGTACCTTTTAGGCTAAAGCGTCAATTTTTTTTTTCTCTGAAAACTCATCAGAACAATGTTCTACAGGACGGATCAATCGACGCAGAAAGAAGCAATGTGACAGAGCTCGTCAGTCAATGCGACCCCACGGGGAAGAGAACCATCTTTGTGTTGACAAAAGTCGACATGGCCGAAAAGAATATTGTCAACCCGGACAGGGTGAGTTTGCCTTTCGTCATTGTAAAATATTTAACACAATTTGGAAAAAAAAACCTTTGATATTTACAGAGTTTGTACAATATTATTTTTCGGCATAAAATAAACCTAAATTTTTGATGTCGGAAGGGCAAATTTTCTTTCAGGAAACCGATTTAAAAAAATGACCACTTAAGTATACGAAGCTTACGCATTTAATATTCTGTTTTAATAAATCTACTTTGGATTAAAAACCTATTCCATAAAAATACTAAATGTATACCCGATAGGTAGAAGGGTGTTAGTTGGGCAACCAAAGTTTTCTCTAATGTTCTGATCGAGATAATTTATCCACATATTTTAATATAATGTCTATCACAGGATGGCAATATTTTTTAGCCTATGTGTTTTGAAAAAGAAATCCGGATTTTGATTTTGATTTGATTAGGTATACTTTTTAAATTTATTTGATGAAATAGTGCGTACCTTCTTATATTTTAGCTCAGAGGAGGATCTAAGGTCCCTTCAAAAGTTTTCCTGATGCTTTAGTTCAACACCCTTTTACTCGCTTTCAAACATTTATTGCGAGTTAATTAAACATTTCAGCGGTAGTTAAATAATATTGAAACGATCCTGCAAAAATTTGATTATACGAAAAAAAAATATGTGCAGAGTATCCCGAGCAAAAGATAAGATCTCCATTCCATCCATTCACACATTTGTATAGCTCCGTCGTAAAAACATCCAACGATAAAAAAGTTTTACCAACTTACACAATCTCGATACGTTATCTGTCCGGATTTACAGTCATTCTTCCCTAAACCACGCCTGAGATATACTCACACATCTCCGTCGATAATTAAGTTATAACTTTCCGTATGGAGTTGTTTTTATTTTTATCTCTCGTCATAAACTTATATCAAGAGAATGAAAAAAAAAAACCTTCAGAATATCGTCCATTATCATATCATAGCATACACAAGCTTGAGTAGAAAATTTACCTCTGTAGAGTTATACCTAAGTGAATAGAATATAAAGTGTTAAGCTTCACAGTGGTGAAGCTTCAGTGACATCCTCTTGATCCTGTCAGTAATTTTTTATAAAGGTTCCTTTTAATTAGATACATTATTATCACATTGTTTTACTAGCTTGTATAGTCCTTCTCTGTTAGCCACTTGTGACGTCGACTCCCAGCTATCCTTCAGTGTTTCGGGTGGTCGTCCTGGAAGTCTACAAGATTGGGGAATGCCTTCATCTTTGCAATTACCTACTTTATCTACTCTATGTAAATGCTTCTTGAGAATGCACTATTATTTGTTGGCCGGAGAACAAAAATCAGCAAAAATTATCAAAAATCTAATTCCTTCGATGTTTTTTAAAGCTTTAAAAATTTTACTATGAAAAAGGATAAAGGTAATTACCTACTTCAAAATGAAAGCTTATTTTAATTACTACCTAATTGTTGGGATGGTTATAAGATGGAAAATATATTCTACTTATCATCATCAACGGCGCTAAGGCCTTTTACAAAAAATAAAGCAATATCAAAACAAATCATACAAGCATAAGTAAGTAATACATAAGTACTTCTAACAAAATAGTGAAAAGATATCGAGGAAATTAAATATTGAAAACCTACAATTATTGATCGTGACCGATAAAATGCACGAACGTAGCGGAAATGGGTGACAATAATATAGGTTCATTTTTTTTTTCGAACTAATAATTTTTTTATTGAATGAACAGAGCAATCAAAGTATGAGACCTAGAGGTGAAATACGCAGGGAGCGATTTCATTAGATATGAGGTGATTGACCTCTGTAGGTTCTTCAACTTAAGTTCACCATACTTAATGTAAGCGTTTGAATACTGTTTAATATTTCTAATAGGAAATATATATTCGATATATAGACACCCATCTCAAGTCATAAAACGTCGATAAAATACTATCGTTTTTATGTTTCTTTATCTATATATAAATACGTGAAAGGAAAAATTATTATGTGACTACTTTTACGAAAATCGCGCGGACGGAGGAGTATGAAATTTTGCACACTTATAGTTTATATAGAGGAGAGGCGAACACTAATATTTTTTTTTAATTATGCATAAAAATAGAATAAATCAATACAAAAAAAAACAATACAAACACTATATTGTTTGTCTTTAATAATGATAGAAAAAAAAAAATGTAGGTAGGTAGATACATATCAACATTTCAAATTTGACGTATCCATGTCATTGTTTTTTGAAAGAAAATTTTGAAATAGCGCTCGTTCTGTCTTTGACAATGGAACCTTAATAATGTTCAAACTTATAATTTAAATAAGTTATTGTCGAATTTCGAGCACTGGTCGACCACTAGTTCTATTAATTCATTCGTCTAGGTTAGGTTAGGTTAATATAATTTAAATAAGTTATTGTCGAATTTCGAGCACTGGTCGACCACTAGTTCTATTAATTCATTCGTCTAGGTTAGGTTAGGTTAATATAATTTAAATAAGTTATTGTCGAATTTCGAGCACTGGTCGACCACTAGTTCTATTAATTCATTCGTCTAGGTTAGGTTAGGTTAATATAATTTAAATAAGTTATTGTCGAATTTCGAGCACTGGTCGACCACTAGTTCTATTAATTCATTCGTCTAGGTTAGGTTAGGTTAATATAATTTAAATAAGTTATTGTCGAATTTCGAGCACTGGTCGACCACTAGTTCTATTAATTCATTCGTCTAGGTTAGGTTAGGTTAATATAATTTAAATAAGTTATTGTCGAATTTCGAGCACTGGTCGACCACTAGTTCTATTAATTCATTCGTCTAGGTTAGGTTAGGTTAATATAATTTAAATAAGTTATTGTCGAATTTCGAGCACTGGTCGACCATTAGTTTTATTGATTCATTCGGCTAGGTTAGGACATATCATAACTTTTGAATTCTTTTTATTTGAATTCTTAGTTCATTCCTCGTTAAGGTTGAAGCTAACGTTGAAGAAATGGGAATATTTTTAAATAAAAAATAACAACTAATGACTCTAACAATTCATTACTAATGTTGATTTTTAAATGGAACAAACCACTACGGGCTTACGACCGTCTTCTACTGTTATTTCGAAGGCTGGCTTAGTGTGATCACTTTACGTTAACAACGTTCGCCATTAGGTGGTAATGTTTGTCTCCGAAACTCCTAATTATGAAAATTCTCAACATGTTCAACATGTCGAAAAATCTCATGTATAAAACAAGTAGAAATTTAATAATAAATGAAATATAGAGATAAAAGTTGGAAATTATTGAGAACAAGGGAGCAACCAAATTTAAAGACTGCGACTACTGTCATGTATTTGGCGCCAGGATATGACTATATCCATTTTTGTTAATGTCTCATCTTTATTGCCTTTTGGCTTTGTTGGCGCACATCATTCTAATTATGTCTAGATTCTTGTGACCTTATTTCAGATCTAGTCCTGAAATAAGGTCACAAGAATCTAGACATAATTAGAATGATGTGGAAATATTTTAACCTGTGATTTTAATGCAATCGAATCACTGAATGGTTGTCACCGTATTATTAAAATCGCATATAAATAACTATCCAGCCCACTTTGAAAATTGATGGAAAATATTCCATGTGAAAATTGTTCACTTTCTTGATACTGTAGTAGGATGGACTGTATTTTATTGTGAAGTATTTTGAATCTATGTAAGATGATGAATCTATGGTAAGGACTGAGGTGAGGTCGCAGGAGATTTAAACCTGATTTTGTAAAATCCCCCGGACGTGACTATTACACTAGTGTACTAAAATTATTAAGTGATGGCTCAATATTCATTCAACAATCGTATTACAGCGTGCTGAGCGTCGTGGCCTCCAACCCCTACGTCGGCTCTCTTCGCGACACTATATTAGGTATATAGCTTTACTTTCTGTTGATCAATTTAGTCAAAAGCTTATTGCATACTTATACTTTTAGGTGTGCCTCGATTCAAAAATGTATTACAGTGCCGAAGATCAAATAAAGTGTACTTGTGGTCGGCCAGTGTTCGAAATTTAACCATAACTAATTTAGATTATAAGTTTGAATATTATCGAGATTCCTTTATCAAAGACGAGCGAGCGCTATTTCACAATTTTCTTTAAAAAAACAATGACAAAGTATTCTCGGCGTCAGTCTTCGAGATAAAATAAGAAACGAAGAACTCAGACGCCGAACAAAATTAACTGACGTCATGGATCGGGTTGCTAGCCTTAAGTGGCAATGGGCGGGTCATGTGGCAAGACAGGACGATAACAGATGGACTCAAAGAGTACTAAAATGTAGACCATGGGAGAATCGGAGAGGTGTCGGCAGGCCTCAGAAGAGATGGGCCGATGAAATTGCAGCTGTGGGTGGAAAAAAGTGGATGAGACTGGCAAACGACAGGGAGGAATGGAAGAAAATCGAAGAGGCCTATGTCCAGCAGTGGACCAGAGAGGGCTGAAGAAGAAGAAGATTTCAAATTTGACGTAAATTTGAAATGTTGATATTCAATACAAAAAAAAAATAAATCTACCTATTCTCAATTTGGCCACAGATTTACAAAAATATTCTGTGTCAAAAATAATGTCAAATGGATGAAGTGTGTTTGAGTATGAAATATTGTACAACATAGTAGTGTGCGTAGTGTTTTTTTATTTTTATTTAATCTATTTTTATGCATAGATAGTCAAAAAAATATAAGAATTCGCCACCCCTTTTGAGAAATTTCATACTCCTCCGTCCGCGCAATTTTTGTGAAATAGTCACTAAGTTTCTCCTTCAGGTATTAATATATTATAGATTATCTACTTTATTTTGATATCAGAATAATGCGAGAATAATGAACACATAGTTTGTGAATTGATCAACTTGAGACGGATTAACATCGAAGAGGAGGAACAAGCTAGACGTGACCCGTTCGTTTTTGATAATAATTAATACCTAGAACACTTAAATAACACGATTATTATTTATTCCAGATTCGACAGATCTTGAGTGGAAAACTTTTCCCCATGAAAGCCTTGGGGTATTTCGCCGTTGTGACTGGTAATGGGAATAAGGATGACTCAATTCAAAACATCAAAGAATATGAACAAGTGTATTTCACAAACTCCAAACTACTCGAGTAAGTTAAAATAAATAATTATCTTGTTCTTTCCTGGAATATTTTGTATTTTCGATATCGAGAGTTTCTCGTAAACAAACATAGGAAAATCTGTGTGATTGATTATTTTATTTTGGATCTATGCTTAAAAATAATTCTATTCGCTGAATTACATTCCCTAAAATAAATATTATTATTCTCCCACTAAAGCTAAGTTTGTGTGTAGATTACCATAACTTGTAAAATATGCATTTCAGAAAAAATTGTAAATCCAAATGCATGGGATATAAGGTGTATGTATATACGTACTTTCAGTTTGATTTATAACTTTATTGTCAAATTAAATAATTGAAGTGTTTGGTAGCCAAGCAGTTTTACCACGCCGGCATTCGTACTGTATCGTTCGGAGGTCGTGAGTTCGATCTGAGGTGCTGATTATCTTCCTTTTTCATGACACAAGCTTTATTCTGTATTCAAAGTGTACACAGATTCAGGTGCTGATTATCTTCCTTTTTCATGACACAAGCTTTATTCTGTATTCAAAGTGTACACAGATTCAGGTGCTGATTATCTTCCTTTTTCATGACACAAGCTTTATTCTGTATTCAAAGTGTACACAGATTCAGGTGCTGATTATCTTCCTTTTTCATGACACAAGTTTTATTCTGTATTCAAAGTGTACACAGATTCAGGTGCTGATTATCTTCCTTTTTCATGACACAAGTTTTATTCAAAGTGTACCTACACAGATTCAGGTGCTGATTATCTTCCTTTTTCATGACACAAGCTTTATTCTGTATTCAAAGTGTACACAGATTCAGGTGCTGATTATCTTCCTTTTTCATGACACAAGCTTTATTCTGTATTCAAAGTGTACCTACACAGATTCAGGTGCTGATTATCTTCCTTTTTCATGACACAAGCTTTATTCTGTATTCAAAGTGTACACAGATTCAGGTGCTGATTATCTTCCTTTTTCATGACACAAGTTTTATTCAAAGTGTACCTACACAGATTCAGGTGCTGATTATCTTCCTTTTTCATGACACAAGATTTATTCTGTATTCAAAGTGTACACAGATTCAGGTGCTGATTATCTTCCTTTTTCATGACACAAACTTTATTCTGTATTCAAAGTGTACCTACACAGATTCAGGTGCTGATTATCTTCCTTTTTCATGACACAAGCTTTATTCTGTATTCAAATTGTACCTACACAGATTCAGGTGCTGATTATCTTCCTTTTTCATGACACAAGCTTTATTCTGTATTCAAAGTGTACCTACACAGATTCAGGTGCTGATTATCTTCCTTTTTCATGACACAAGCTTTATTCTGTATTCAAAGTGTACCTACACAGATTCAGGTGCTGATTATCTTCCTTTTTCATGACACAAGCTTTATTCTGTATTCAAAGTGTACCTACACAGATTCAGGTGCTGATTATCTTCCTTTTTTATGACACAAGCTTTATTATGTATTCAAAATGTACACAGATTTATGTGTATATAAACAAAAAATCTCCTTTTACACTCCACTCATAAAGCATAGGGAGGCAACAAGAACCCTTCAATGCCCCCGATCCTACGCAACGTTTATTACCTCCTCCCATAGCATACTGAATTTTAATAAATTTTTATCATTTTTGCTTTTTTATAAATAGGTATTTGAAAACAATGGCTTCTAAAAAACTGCCATGACATTGTACCAATCGCCAAGACAACGTCGTTAAAATATGAGAGATATACCTATTCGTACTTTCATAGTGTCACTCTTATTGATTTTGATCACTTTGATAACTCCATTATGTGTGAACACGTGTGGAATTCAGGTTATCCATAACTGCAAATGCTGCAAGGCGTACTTGCCGCGTCGCGTACGCTACGCCGCCGTAAACAGAAGGTATAAATCGCTGTGCTTGTAGGTTGTAGTAGCACTCGCGCTCAAAGAATGTCAAAGTTATGTATAAAATCCTTGTGGCCCGTCCTTTTATACCATGCAGCAGCGCCATTCTTATAGTTCATAAAATCTACCATAGCAGATATTTTTAAATGTTGCATTTACATCTAGGTAAATCTTGTTTGCTGATCTATTTCGAAAAGAAACACTTAAAAATATTACAGTTCTGAGTAAAAATTATAAAATATGTATTTTAAAAGTTGAATAAGTTTTTTAAATATTAAACTAGCTTTCCCGACAAACGCTGTCCTGTCTTTACTACGAATACTGAATACGAATCGTTATTATGATAAATAAATTACCTATTAAAAAAAAACATTTCTGAAAGCTTGAAAGAAATATTTTTAAAAATCTGCGTACCTACTAATGTTTTGAAACTCAATGTTTGTCAGGTAGGTTAATATAAATTGTGTTGCTATATAATTTTTCACTGATGGCGTTGTTGTAAGTAAATTCGTTTTATACTAACTTTAATATGATATATTATATTTTGTAAGGTTTGTGTATTTACGTAGTGAAAGTTCATTATAATGAATTTAAACAAACACAGTTGCACTTTCACGATATTTTATTGAGGCTCGAGCGCTTTCGTCTATCTCATGTAGACATTATCAAGAGACTTATGATATATTACCTATTTCTTATCCATTTTTTTTTTCGATTTTTATTAGTTAGTCTGTTATCAGGAGCGGAGAATAATCCGATAAACCAATCATCATAAAAACCTGTTCGGCCGATCTCGAGTTAGATATATAAGTTTAACCGACCTCGGTAGCCTAGTTGTACTAGCGTGGACTTAGCAGATCCGGGGTCCCGGGTTCGATTCCCGGTCGGGTCAGAGTTTTTCTAAGTGTTTTTTCACTTGAAATTTCTACCCGGGGTTGGCCTGTCTCAGATTGGACGGGACCGGTTGACTGGAAAAAATTGCCTCAGGCAATAAGTTCCGCCGGCTATACTGACACCTTTGTATAGAAAAGTGTTATATTATTAAAATTTATAAGTTGTTGAACATGCATTTTTCTTGGTGGAAGTAATTTAAATAATCAAATTTAAATAAAAAACTTTTTAACTATTCCACAAATTTATTGTACCTGACATGTTTCGAAGGGGCACGCCCTTCATGGTCACAGGTTATTTGAAACCTGTGACCATGAAGTTTCAAATAACCTGTGACCATGAAGGGCGTGCCCCTTCGAAACATGTCAGGTACAATAAATTTGTGGAATAGTTAAAAAGTTTTTTATTTAAATTTGATTATGTTATATTATTATTATTTCAAATCATTTATTCATTAAATCACAATATATCATATGAAGTATACATCATTGTAAAAAAAATTAATAAAAATAAATTAAAATTAAATACAATGCTATATACTAAATATAAAAATATCGGTATTATCTCTCATGATACATCACGATGTAATGTAATCATGAGAGATCTTCGAACTACAGAGAAAGGAACCTTCTTAACATCCTACATGAGGACAACAGAACTGCCTTTTGGATGGCATATCTGAGATCACAACAGATACCAAGTTTCCCTAGATTGTCTTTAAGAGACTTAGGAATAACTCCATTCGTCGATATCACTATAGGTATTATGTACGTGGTTGGTGTATGCCACATATCCTTGATTTCGTGAGCAAGATCAAGATATTTAATTATCTTATCTTGCTCGGCTTTTTTCAAATTTTCGTCATACGGAATAGTGATATCCACGAGATACGTTATCCCGTTCCTACGATCAACCAATACAATGTCCGGACGATTTGCGTTAATCGTTCGGTCAGTTTGTATTGGTATATCCCAATACAACTTTGTATTACTGTTTTGCATTACCGAAATTGGGGTGTACCAATAATAAGGTACTTCAAGATCGAGCAAACCATATTTCAAGGCAAGTTTTTGATGAACTATTTTAGCCACATCGTTATGTCTGTGCAGATACTCAGAACCACACAGGAGAGAACACCCAGACAAAATATGTCTGAGTGTTTCTCCTATTTGGCCACATGCACGACATTTATCAATTATATCAGGTGCTTTAATAATATATTTTTTATAATTATTAGTGACGATGACCTGGTCTTGTATTGCACAGACAAAACCTTCTGTTTCGCTAAATAGTTCACCAAACCTCAACCATCCAGTCGAATCTTCAAGACTTACATGTGATGAATTTAAAGTTTCGAAGAATCGACCGTGGAGAGACTTGCCTTTCCATATATCAACCCGATCTTGTACCCCAATTATCGGTGGTGAAACAGGATTTGATAAATTTAAGGGCGTGTACTTCAAATCACACGCAATGAGGTCTTCATAACCCAATTTATTCCTTGATGAGATAAAGTAAGATTGGAGGAGGTTTATCTCTTTGTTATTCATGTTTTTGATGTTTAACATGCCTCTACCACCAATCTTCCTTGGTAAATATAATCTCATCAAGGAACATCTTGGATGATGCATCCTATATTGTGTGAGCAAACTACGTACCTTAAATCCATCTTGTCTAGTTCCGTTTGGTTCCACTTAATGATTCCAAAAGAATACAAAATTTTCGGTACAACCCATGAATTAATGGCCATAATTTTATTTCTCCCGGAGAGAAAACTTTTCAAAACTTTTTTTAATCGTTTAATAAATTCATTTTTAATGTTATTTTTAATAATTTTGTGGTCAAAAACTAGATTTTGTTGAAAGCCAAGATATTTGTAATTTTGATTATCTAAAAGAGGAATGTTTGTAACAGATGAAGAACTATTTTGATGATTGTTTCGGATTATTCCTTTTTGAACATTAATTTTTGCACATTTTTCTAAGCCAAATTCCATTTTTATATCATCACTAAATTTTTTTGTAATTTTGATTAATTTTTCTAATTCAACAAAATTTTTACCAAATAATTTTAAATCGTCCATATAAAGTAAATGACTAAATTTAATACCAGACCTTTTTAATTCATAGCCACAATTTGAGGATTCCAATAATTTACTCAGTGGATTTAGAGCTAAGCAGAACCAAAGCGGACTTAGACTATCTCCTTGAAAAATACCTCTATTGATATGGATTGAATCGGTAATATATTTTCCAGAAGGTTGAGAAACAGATATTTTTGTTCTCCATTTTGACATCAAAAATTTTAGAAATTCTACGAGTTCGTTGTTAATTTTATATATTTCCAAAACTTTTATTAGCCAAGAGTGTGGGACTGAATCATATGCTTTTTTGTAATCAATCCATGCCATAGAGATATTTTTCTTTTTGTGTTTCACCTGCTCACAAATAATACTGTCTATTAAGAGTAATTCCTTTGTCCCACGAGATCCCATTTTACATCCATTTTGTCTGACAGATAAAATATCATTTTCAATTAAGTATGAATGAATTTTGTTTGAAATTATAGATGTCAAAAGTTTATAAATTGTTGGTAGGCATGTAATTGGTCTAAAGTTATTTGGAGTTGAAGCATTATTGATTTTTGGGATCACGTGGGTTAATCCATCTGTTAAGAATTCTGGAAAGTTCAAATTTTCAATTGCAGATTGAAACTGTCTTGCCAATATTATATGTGAATTTGTAAATTTTTTAATCCAAAAGTTTTGTAGCCCATCTTTTCCCGGAGATTTCCAATTTTGTATTTTTTTTAAAGCAGTTTTGACGTCAATCAAATTTATACTAAAATTTTGCATTTCTGGATGTTCAGAATTAATTTCTTCTAACCAATCACTATTAGTGTTATGGGATATAGAATTCGACCAAAGATTTTTCCAAAAAGTTTCCATATCATCTTTATTAGGTAAATTATCTGTTTTGAAATTTGAATCTTCCAGATTGGTAAAACATTTTTTTTGATTAAAGGAGAAGAGATGGTTCTGTTTTTTCCTTTGAAGCCTTTCTTTAAATCTTCTTATCCGTTTAGCTAACGCCAAGACTCGTTGTTTAAAAAAGTCAATTTTTTCTATTATTTTTAAATTAAAGTTATCAATTGAATATATATTTTCGATATCAAAAATTTTCTCAACAAACAATTTTAATCTTGGTCTATGGTTTCCAGAATTAAATGATGTAAGTTTTCCAATTATTGAGCGAAATTTAGTTATTCTATTTTCTATTCTTTTTTGCCAACGGGGGGTACTTGAATGGTCAATGATGTTTTGATTTCGACTTCGATTAAATTTAATATTAGCCATATTTATGCAAGTAGCCGCTGCACAATAAAGAATAGAATGAACGTCTTGTAAATTTTGACAGGAGTTTAAATCATCTAAAATAATATTATTAACACGACAAATAATTTTTTCAATAATTGGAAAACTTTTGAATTTTGGCAATAAAGGTCGAAGAAAGGGTTCTTGATTACGAAACAACAAAAGCATCTCTTCATATTTGCTCTTAATAGAGTCATAATCAGGGATATTGAAATATTCAAAGTTCTCGTTTGAAGCATCATTAGAATTTATAATATTTATATTATGAATGTCATCAGAGCTTGTGTTGTGATGATTAAGTTGTGAATTTATGTCCAAAATTGTGTTATGATGATTCATCGGAGAACTTAAATATTCCGATCTAAGAACGTCTAGTTCAGATTCCGATAATAATTTGTTTCTAATTATTACCCGAACCTGATCGGACAATCTTTGGGTACTAACATTTATCGTGGGCTCCAGAAGAAGCCATTCCTGGGACAGCCTTTGTCTGTAGCCAGTCAAGAAACTGCCCCCCTCTGTAGCTCGGTTGTACGCCCGGATGACATTTTTATTCATTTCTCTCGTCCATCTCATCCTGCGGCGTACTTGACCACCTGCAGCGGGGCCTGCTGAACTACGAGGGTTCACTCGGCCCAAGCATGCAGGTGTCGATGGTGGTGTCCGATCTTCTTCCATCACAAACAATAATTAACAGTTAGTTTGGCATTATACATTTTCTTCTTTTTTTATTTTATTATTATTATAAGTGTACGAACTAACCCGACTTTCTTTTATATATTTAGATACAATAAAACTTTCAGATTATAAATAGATTTATAACAAAATCCAAAATCACTCGAATTCGGTTGGAAGCTCTCATTAAATAATACAAAAAAAATACATATAACAAAATAAAATATAGGTAAATAAGCATATTATAGATATTATACCTACTTAAATGCATCGGAAGTTTAAAATATTACATAATGTTACAACTAGCGCCATCTTCCAAAAATAAAATTTTTTGCCCGTGCCTACGAAACAAGGAAAGTAAATTTTCGCTATGCAATGGTTGGTTGACGGAGTTTTTGCGAAGCGCTTTTAACTTTTCCGCACAGATGGCAGTGCCGATTTTGAATTGAATTCAAAAGAATAATAATATTACACCAATACATCAGCTGGCGAGATTTAAACATTTTGATTTGGTACAATATTAGTTACCTATCACTATTAATTTACAATTTATTTTTCATAATATTCCTAAGAGATATCTTATGCACCGTATATAGGAACTTTATTTTAATTTATTCTCAATAATGCTATTCAGCTCTTTTTACCCTAGGTGTGCTATTGCTGCCCATTTTAAAAAGGACTACTGTTTTTTTTTAATTTTCTGCAATTCCACTCACGATAATTAATTATTGGAATTAGACCATTATTTTAATAGCAAAGATAAGGAATATTTTAAAATCTTTTGAAAATAAACCCTGAATTGAACCACTTATTTTATATAAGTAGATACCTACACAATAACTAAGTAGGTATGAATGACGTATGATACGTGAGAATTTAACGCATAGGTACTATTCTGTTATTATATTATATACGATTATAGTTCACCTGCTATGTTATGTTACAAAAATGATTTTATGTGTGATACTCGAGATCAGCTATAGAAGGAAAAAGAGGAAACACGCTCTGTAGGTACCTGACGGACTATACATAAGAAATTTATTATAGTTTAAATTTTACACAAAAAATAACACTCTTCTGTACGTGAGTATCCGGCCGGCGGAATTTCATGCATAAATCATTCTCTACCAGTCAACCGGTACCATCCAATCTGAGACAGGCTTCCAACAAAAAATAACAACAAAGTTATAAATTTTTAATGTCTTATTTCGAATCTTTTTGTGTGTACCAAGGTAGATAATATTTCATCTTATAAATATGAACGAATTTGAAACTTATAAAATTTTGTTTTTACAGAAAGGGAATAATAAAACCAGATCAAGTGACGAGTGAAAATCTTTCCAAGGCTGTTGCCAAATGTTTCTGGGAAATGGTTGAAGAATCTGTGGAGCACCAATATGATGTGTTTAAAGCTAAGAAATTCAACATTGAAGCCGAATGGAAAAACTGTTATCCAAGGTAGGGAAATTCAGTTCTATTTTTTTAGATATGTATATAGATAAAATACAGAAAAAAAAAACTGGGCCAAGATCGAGCGCTCTTGTTGCATCCTTGTTTCCTTGAAGTGGAGTCTTTAGAGACTGATTAGATTAGCTACTAGATGGAGTGTTGATTGATTGATTGAAACAAAAACAAACAAATTTACAGTCAATAAGAACATTCCTAAGTTCAACCTACCTAAATAATACATATTATGTAGGTACCTTATCCAGATTTTACAAATAATAATTCTTTTGATTTTCTTGCTTTGCTTTCAGGAAACACGAAATGGACCGTGATGAACTGTTTTATAGAGCACACGCAGAGATTCTAGATCAAGGATCATCCTTGTCATTTGTGTCTGCGAATGAATGGGAGGATTTACTCTTGAATGAGCTTTGGAAAACGTCTTCTAAACACGTGTTTGAAAATATTTATCTGCCAGCTGGGATGAGTCAAGATAAAAGTACGTCATTTTTTGTTGGTGTTAAAGTTCTTTCAAATTTTATATAACATTGTTGATATACCTACCTACTTTTTTTTATCCAAGCCCAATTTTTTTGCTTCTTTCACCGACATACCATTTCTCATGCGACGTTTGATCCACGCCATTATCGGTCAACCATACGTACCTTTCCTTTCAGCCTGGAATTCTCTTTTATATTATTTTTGCATCTTATATTGTTTTTGCATTTTATATTATTTTTGTATATTATTTTCAACATGTGAACATCAACTCAACTTATTAACTTTCATCTTTGTAACAACACTTCTTAAGTACCTACTTCTATTCCACATTCTTTCCTAATATTTTCATTCCTTTCGATGTCCCACAGAATATAATATTATCTAAAAATTTTGACCAAATATGGATACTTACGTGTCCTTGTTAACCTTTGGTATGTAATAGGGGACTTCTTACTTTCGTATTTTTCTCGATTCCTGGCATTTTCACAACTAAATGTTATGCATTACTTAAAGTATTTATATTTAAATTTAAATCCTATTGTCTTTTAGATAAATTCAACACACTTATTGATATTTCTCTAAAGCATTGGGCGGACAAGACCCTGCTGGATACGTAAGTTGAGGCCTCATTTTTGGTTGCTTTTAATAGTTTTTTTTGCAGTCGATATACTTTTTCGATGAAGCGTTTTAATAAAGATGGTATAAGTAGTAACCTTAGCTTTTGTTCTCAACGGATTAAAAATATAGACTTGTAGATGCATTACTTATATATCGTAGATATATATGTAAGCCATCGCTTAAGGATTTTTTTTGGTATCAAAATTCTTTAAATTTTATTTACTTTTATATTTGTGATAAATATATATCCATGAATCTTTGTTGTAAGACAAATAATAGCAAAACGCTATCCCAGTACAGGCTGGATTTCTGCTGGTTTGCTGTGAATAGTCTTTAAGCTCTTAAAGCCTTTCTTCCCTGGTACAGTATTACCTTAGTGGATGGATCTAGTTCGCTAGATAATTAATTGACATTAAATTAAAAAGACTTTACGAGGTCATGCTTGATAAAAAGACAAATTATTATAGATCAAACAATGAAGTAACAGATAAAAACAAACACAATATAACTCTTTTACAGTTAACCATTCAACAACGGGAATCTTTAACCAACACGCGTGTAAGGGATCTTCATAAAGTAGCGACACCCCTAATATTTTAACCCTTAATGGAATTATTTATACTTTAAAGATTTTTCTAGTGGTAAGAGCCGATTGAGAAATGAGAAAAGTAATTAAAAAGTTTCCCATTAAAGGTCCATGGAGTGTGCAAATAAAATACTGAAGTTACTCTTGGAAGAACAACTATTCAAAGAGAAATCTATTGAAAATTTCGACGGTGTTTATGAGAATTTGAAATTGTACGTCTTTGATGAAACGATGAAAAGGTACGTACCTATTTAATAATTACAATGAATATAGGTAGGTACTAAGGTACATACATAATATTACTTAAACAGAAAATATAAAAGTTGTTTATTATCAAATTGAAGGCTGTTTTCGTAATTAGTATTGTAGTAGTCTCACAATTAGGTATATTTGGAGAGTTTTTGTGATTTCATCAATTTTCGTAACATTATCCAAACCTATAGAAAAATAGTTGCGTGATCATAATAAGTGATAGATCTCAAATAAGAAAAATACATTGCTTTCTTTTTTGTAGTTTTATCATTCCGTTGAGTTGACATTATAAAAGCCTTTTATAAACTCAAAGCAATTTTGGTTATTATGTATAACTATAGCTTTCCCCATAGACGTTTTCCTGTAGTCCTAACCGTTCATGTGCGTGCACTGCGTTACCATCAGAAACAAAAAAACACGCTTAGTGCGATTGAGTTAAACTAATAAAATAATAACATTAAAATATTTCTAAAACATCAATATTTCATTCGTATTCAAAGCTCAGGCGGGAACAACATGAGAGTATAATATGCGCACGCACACATTCTACCTCTCCTAAAGAACGGACATGAATGTGCCCGATAATTTTCTAAAACGCTCGAAGCGGTGCGGTGGAGTAAGTGGGATGGTCTACTGTAAGAGCGGCAATCACGTATGCGAGAATTATGTAGGCCACACACGCTCCGGTATACCTGCACAGGTCGCCTGCGCAGGCGGCCTGTTCAGGTGTACCGGAGCGTGTGTGGGGGTAGACCTGTGCAGTTTTTTAGACCTGCGCAGGCGACCGGAGAAGAATCGAAAATCAATTCTTTCACAGGTTCACCGGAGCGTGTGTGGCGGCACTCCGGTCGCCTGCGCAGGTCTTTCAGTAGTTTTCCAGCGTTTGCATGGAGTGGTTGTGCATTCCTTAATTATTGCATATGGCTCAGTCGAGAGTAGAACTAGAGGAGTTTTTTTATAATTATTATTTTTTTAAATAATAATATTTTTATATTTAGTATATAGCATTGTATTTAATTCTTTTTTTTTATTATAGTTATACAATGATGTATACTTCATATATAATATATTATTATTTAATAAATAAATATTTTAAATAATAATAGGTAAATAACACTCTTCTATACATCCAATCCAAACTCCCTTAACGCCCTACTTAGGGACATATGGAGGCAACAAGAGCTCTCCATTGCGCTCGATCTTGTTTATGACCTCCTCCCACACCATGTCCAGATTCCTCAGCTCTGCTTCGAAGAAGCGGAACACAGTATGAGAGGTTCTTCCTCTTCTTCGGGACCCTGATGGCAGGAAGAACAGAGCTCTCCTCGGCCAACTGTCATTAGGCATCCTTAATACATGTTCCAGCCAAGTCCATCTCTTCCACATAATGGTAAAAGTGACCGACGTATAGCGTCGTTCGTGATGCGGTGGTATCATATTAAACCCAAAATTCTCCGGAGGAATGTTGGTTCTTCTATACATAGGTGTCAGTATAGCCGGCGGAACTCAATGCTTGAAGCATTCTCTACCAGTCAACCGGTCCCGTCCAATCTGAGACAGGATTCCAACCCCGAGTAGAAATTTCAAGTGAAAAAACACATTGAAAATTTCTAACCCGGCCGGGAATCGAACTCGGGACCTCTTGATCTGAAGTTGGAGCCTTTGCCACTAGGCTACCGAGTTCGGAGTTTTGAATTTTTTTAAATATTTAGATTTATTTATTTATTTTATACTTTATGCATATTAAAAATAGTGTACAAAAAATAGTGTATAGACAAGTGGCAATGGCGGGATTATAGCCGTAGCAATCTCTAACATCCAACCACAATTTTTTTTTCACATTTATAAAAGAAAATAAAAAATAAAAAAATTTCAAGTAAAAAAACAGAAAAATTCTGTCCCGACCGGGATTCGAACCCGGGACCTCGTGATCTGAAGCCCACGCCTATAACCACTACGGTACCGTACCGAGGTCGATCAAAAATATAGTCAGTAATCAAAAAAATTAATATCTTTTAAGTAACTGCGCAGGCCGCCTGCACAGGTATACCGGAGCGTGTGTGGCTGTACTCCGGTCGCCTGCGCAGGTCTACCTTACGGTAGACCGGAGCGTGTGTGGGCGTTGTGAGGTATACCTGCGCAGGCCGCCTGCACAGGTATACCGGAGCGTGTGTGGCAGGCATTAGAGGAAACTACCTTCGATGGCGTTGGCGCGTCGCAGGTATCCGTTCCATACCAACTTTAATATTAAATTTTATATCATTTTTTCAACTTTTTATTAGTTGATGATGATGATGATGATGCTGGATAGTTTGTTTGGCGCCGTTTAATGGATTTCCATCTCAAGGGCGCACGGGAAGCTCTGTGGGAAGAGCAGTGTCTTCAGTTTGTTCCTGAATGTGCTGATGGGCTGGTCCTTTCTAAGTTCTTCAGGAAGTCGGTTCCAGGTGACAGGTCCTGCTACGCTGAAAGCCCTGTCGTGGAAGTTCGACTTGTTGCTCCTGTTGATCTCCTTTAGTATGTTGGTAGATATCATGGCTGAGCGTAAGGGTCTTGTTGCTGGCTCCTTGGTGATGCAGAGTTCAGAGAGTGTACGGGGTGCCATGTCATTTATGGCCTTGTATACCGTGAGGCACAATTTATATTGGATTCTCTCGCGTACTTTTAGCCAGTGTAGTTTCTCCAGCAGAGGTGTGATGTGACAGCCCTTATCCTCGCGGAAAATAAGCCTTGCAGCGCAGTTAAAAGCCATCTGTACGCGATTCAGCTGTATTTGAGGCAGGCCGACGTACAGAATGTTGCAGTAATCAAGTCTCGAGACTACAAAGGCGGATATTAGTGATTTGACGCTGTCAGATGTGAGATTTTTCGACACCGATCGTATTTCGCGGATGTGATAAAATGCGGATCTTACTGTTTTCGAGATCTGGGATTCCATAGAGAGGGCCTTGTCGATTCGTGTTCCGAGTATTGAGACTTGATTGGATGGTGAGATAGTCGTGTTGACTATCGAGATGGGGTCGTTGTCCAAGAGATGTTGTCGGCCAGGCGATGCGACCCATAAGAACTCTGTTTTACCTGGGTTCAGCTTGAGACGTCTCTTGGCCATCAGGGTGGATAAATTTACAATGCATTCCACGGTCCGAGTTCTAAGGTAATTTTTCTGATTGGGTTTGCAGAAACCAGCCAGGATTCTGTCGTCTGCATAAGCGTAACTTCGAAAACCCATTGATTCCAGCATACCGTCGATGTAGCCGATGTATAGAGTAAACAGAATTGGACCCAAGACGGAGCCTTGAGGGACTCCCTGAGTGACTATTGCTTCTTGAGTCTTGCTTTGGCCAGCTTTCAGAGACCAGTTTCTTTCGTGCAGGTAGGAGCGGATCCATGCGAGAGCACTTCCACAGAGGCCATATTCGACCTCCAGACAAGTCAGGAGTGTGTTGTGGTCAACGGTATCAAAGGCCGCGCTCATATCGAGGACTGTTACGAGAGCTATATCTCCATGTGCCACACCTTCTGTCAGGTCCGATATGAGGCTCGTGAGAGCGGTCTCGGTGGAATGATGCCTCCTGTATGCGAATTGGTGTTTCTGATATAACCCATTTCTTTCAAGATAGGCGGTTAGTTGCGATGCGACAACGCGTTCAAGAACCTTTGACAAGAAAGGCAAGTTGGAGATGGGTCTGTAGTTGCCTGGGTCGTTGGGATCTAGTGTGCTCTTTTTGAGTAATGGAGTAACCTGTGACATTTTCCATGAGGATGGGACGATACCTTGAGAAAGGGATAAGTTGAATATGCGGGTGATAGTGGGGATTAATATGTCCATTACCTCCTTCAGCAGCCAGGTGGGGACGGGGTCCAGCTCACATTGTTTATTGGGACAGTTGTTTATTATCCTTCGTAGGTTTAGTTCGGTTGCGAGTTCTAGATTTGAAAGAGAGGATGTGCATTTTCTGGCATCTGCAAAGTGATTGCTGTTTTGAGAAGGAAGTGATGACGATATTGCCTGGAGTTTGTTTTCGAACGCTGATTTAAATTGATCCGCGCTTATAGTAGATGGTAATGATGGTTTTGGGGTTTCCATGACAGCTTGGAAGTCTCGCCAGAGTTTGTTAGGTTGATCCCTGTGGGATTCGATTTTTTCTTTCCAGAAGATAGATTTTTTTGAGTTGGTTAAGTTTTTATACGCTTTCTGGGCTGTGATCCATGTTGTTCTAGATGAAGTAGTTTTCAGACGTCTGTATAGTCTCTCGAGTCTACGGACTTCAGTTTTTTTAGATTTACATTCGTCGTCGAACCAGAGATACTTGGGGCCTCGGACACGAATTGTTTTTGTTGTTAGGGGGACAAGCTCATCTATAAGGCCGGATAGTGTACTGATTAACTGATATGAAAGTTGTTCGACATCGTTGATGGTTTTAGTATTCGGGAAGCTTATTACAGATTTCCGATTTCAGAAAAATTCCTCGGACTTGAAGTCCTTCCAGCTTCTGCAGGTGATGGTTTTGTATAAAGGTGCTGGGGTTGTGATGTTGAAGTGGCTGGTGAGTAGTCGATGATCTGACAAGCCGATATCAATGGTCTCTGTTGCTGTGGGGGCTAATCCGTTGGACGTGATGAGAAGGTCGAGGGTTCCCCCTGCATCGTGAGTAGGAGTGATGATATGTTGGATAAGGTTTGCATCGGTTAGCAATTTTTTCAGGTTTTCAGAATGTGGATCATGCTGTCTTTCAATATGAATATTGAAATCGCCGGAGATAAGGATGGGGATCTGGTAAGACGAAGTCGACCCAATAAATGCAGAGAGTTCTTTGAAGAACTCTTTTGTAGGTGTGCATGAGCCCGGTCTATAAAGTGTTATTACTATGAGTGACGTACCATTAAGGGATACTTTGCTGCCTGTGTATTCGAATGTATTGTATAGTCCGAGATCAGAGATGTTGGAAGCATGCACCTCTGCCTTGAAGATAATTGCCACACCGCCGTGGTTGGTAGAAGTTGAGCAGTCTGTTGACGGGTCCCGTGGTCTGGCTTTATCCAAAACTTGATAGCCGTGATTTCGTATTGCGTTAATGGAAGAGGAGTCGCTACTGTCGTGCCATGTTTCATTAAGTGTTAGCAGGTGGAGACGGTGTTCATTGAAGATGTTGTGAATGTCTTCGATCTTATTGTTGATCGACCTGGCGTTCCAATGGCCGATCTTGAGACATGTTGATTTCGGAAGATGGCGTTGGGCTTTAGTTTTGTTTTTTGATTGAGTGCCTGCCCTGCGTCCTCTATGACGTCGTTTTTGGTTAGTGGTATGAGTTGTTCTGAGGATTTGTTCGGGTATGACAGTGAGAAAATCAAGATCGCGGGAGTTTCGATTATCTAGTGCAAGGAGTTCTTGAGTGGTGTAACGAATCATTATTTTTTTATATTACCATTCAGCGACACTGGTAGTAGGCAGGTATACGTAAGACAAAGCAGTGTTGTCTCTATCGTCCCGCAGGGTTGTAAATAAGCACATCTGTGTTTCTGTCTCTGTTGCACTTTGCAGGCGGGCACTGGCCACTTCACATTAAACTAATATTGAGAAGATGTGATCCCAGATGGGGTAAGTTTCTAACACATGTTTCGACACTGACGGCGATGAATGTAACACCCAAAAACACAATAATGCACTGAACTTGTTATGAATGTAGAACCGTTTTTAAAAATTGATATATCGCGAGATATGATTTGAATTGGACGCTTTTGATATACAAGAACTACGCGATTTTATTATATTGATGCACACGCGAGATCTGAGCACTGTAGAACCAATATGTCGAGCACAAATAAATATTTTTCAGGAGCGATGGTAAAACGTGACGGCTGCTAAGAAAGCGCCAGTACATCTCAGTACAGTTATTCTGTTATCTGGAGCGGAGAAGAATCCAATAAATCAAACATCGAAAGAACCTGTTCAGCTGATCTCGAGTTATAAGTGTTCGCACTAACCCGACTCTAATTTATATTAGAGATTGTGCTTATATGTACCGACCTACTCACTTAATATTACTGTGAAAGTGTAATTATTACGGAGTTTGCATTAACACTAAACAAAGAGCCGGAGTAAAAAAAGAGGATACTTTTTAATCGTTCATTTTGTACACCATGGAAACAACAACGAGCAAGAACTAATTAATGGGCGATTACAGTAAACGCGCGCCAGAGTTCTGATTCTGTCTCGTTGTTCAACGAGATTTACAACTGTTATATATTATTATATCAACGATCAAGAAAATATATTCTATCGAAAGCTCTGCCTCTATATTAGTTTGGTCTAAACGCACCCTTACAATGACTGGTATTCTCAAATTCACGTTCCAACTCAACGCAAGAAGCTCTTGCTTCGAACTTAATCGGTTGTCAGTGGTTACGCATCTAATGTATTGGATAAAACATTTTCAGAATACAGAAATTTCAAAAGTTTCCTGTTTTTCATTTCAGAATAACAGTCATTATTTAGTTTCCGGAACAAAGTTGGAAATTTATTTTTGCTGTGACATAATATTAGAAAATGTATGTTTTTAGGCATAGCTGGGAGAAGCGTTCCAAAGAAACACTGCAGGTCCTTCAAGCAAAGACCCTTCAAGATAGATATTTGACCCAAAAGAATGATTGGATCGATGCTATAACTTTTTTAGAAAATTCCGTTAAGAAGGAGGCTGAAGGGGTGGAAAAAGAATTGCAAACACTAATAGGGCCAACGTATCTTCAGAGGTACGTATTTCGAAAAGTTTATCCAATAACAAGACATTCTTCTGATTTTAGTATTTCAAACCCAGAAAATACAAATCGCCAATTCAAATATGCTGCAACCCTTTAGTGAAGTAATGTTTGTATGTAAAACAAAAGATTTCGCCGGGTGAACCACTCCACATTATCCCCCCGTTTCTCCAGCTAGTTTAATACATAAATAAAGTTTTAACTAATATGAGAAAGATAAATAGGAAACTATTAAGCCATTTATTCAAAGTTTGACAAGTATGATTAGAAGTTTGGCAGAAGGTCCATAAAATGTCGTTTCAAAATTATAATATTAGGTATATTACCGAATTTAAGGTTATAACAATGGGAAAGTTTTAAGTAAATTTCACGCTGCGGTGTGTGATCATATCGTTTGTGATTAGGTGAAAGAGTAGCATACATCGTTGATTTTGGAATGGGTCATGCAGTACTATGCTACATGCTATGAAAATGCTTAAAACTTATACCTACACATATCTCTCATCTCATTTTTGCTTGATTAAGCTCTTTACGGCGAATTTTTTTTCCGAACAGTGATCACAATCTTTATAACGGTTGAATATTAATATTTGCGTATTGTTTCATATTATGATTGTTATCTTCCTCTCAATGTGTGTTTAATTTGGACAGACGCGCATTTTTGGTTTGTTTGCCTACCTAGATAAAAAAAATCAGTATTCGCAGATAAAATGGTACATTATGTATGTTGATTGAAATTATTACATTCTACCTAATATGATTGCATGCAAGAAGTGTGTGACGTGTCAACAATTGTCACGCATGCAAAATTAGAATCAAATTCAAATACCTATATAGAAAAAATACTTAAGCTTAATTTTACGTGCTATGCAATTAAATATTTTTACATGACTAATATTTTGTGTTGAACGACGATATGGGTTGCATTATAAGGAGCTGAGTATTGTGTTAACTCATGCGCACCAAATGGGGAACAACGCTCACACAATAATGTGATATTTCGGTTAAAGCAGCGCTCGAATGGATGCGAAGGGCGGGTGGTTTTATTAAATTTTAAATTAAATTTTGGCATAAAAAGTTGTTCAAACTTCGCTCAAACAAAGTTAATAATGCGAAAGTTTTGACGATTTATATTTTAAACAGAATACTACCTAAGTATATTATTTGCGCTCAGCAAGCTAACAGTTGAGCACTTTCAAGTTTAGTATTTAATCCACGCTTTTAGAAATATTACATATAATATAATTCTCATTGTTTCAGCCTTTTCTATAGCAATGCATTGACATTGTGATTCAACAAAGTTATCAGAACAATGTTTGTTAAAAACTTCTTCGTAAACCTTATTTTTTTTTCTTCCGATTTAACATCTGGGGTGTTATAGTTATGATATCAATATCAACAGCTTCGCATTTAGAAAAAGAAGTGTTGGATTTCAATCGAATTCTATGCAAAATATCTCATTATTGTTCGGGACACTGCTGGAAGTTGGCCTCTTCTTTACAAAAATTTGGTTTATATATGAAAATTTTCAAAACGTTTAATAGTTTGAGATAATTGAACTCAAAGTAAACTTCCCTGTATGTAAATATTTATATTGCTTACTCTTTTGATTTTCTCTTCACTACACCATTCACGCCTTAGTAGACAGTGTTAAATTCAAGATTAGATTTTATTATAGGTACTAAAATTCTCATTGTATTTTGTCGAATATTGTGATGTTTTGAAATTGCCTATGTTGTACCCAATTTTTATTTAAGTAAGTTAACTTTCATAACAACCTTAATTAATTTTGATTTAAAAATCTTATTTTTGGACACAAAAACCTTTAAACAAATGAAAAAAAATTTAAATAGTAGGTAAATCGAATGTTTTTCCTTAATGTTTTTGAGAAAAAAATAGGTACATATTAAAATTGTGTTTTGTGTAAATTTTAATTGCTTGCTCACCCCTGAATCGTACATATTCTTTCGTAATAAGTACCTATATAAGAAGAATCTTAGTCATATTTTAGTTTCAATATGATTACCTCAAAGTAAAACATTGAGTTATCCATATTGAAACATTGAGAATTGAATTGATTTTGGCTATCTACCTAGAATTGTAATAAAGAACTTCCTGTCATGTATTTTTAAACAACACGTTGTTCTGTTGAAGGTTATACCGGTGGCAAAGTCTGAGCGACGACCAGGAAAAAACAAATGCGGTGAAAAAAGAACTTGAAATGTTGTTGAATAGCACCGCCGGCTCCAAACGTTCTTCAAATTTGTCTTCGGACGAGGTCATTGCACTAAGAAGTAACTTGGAGACCAGAGGACTGGCTGTAGATGATCATCTTATAACGGATACCTGGAAAGTAGTTTATAGAAGGTTGTTGCTGCTGTTTTAATAACTAAGTAGTGTAAAATAATGTCTAAAGAATGGATGCCTATAAGATTGCAAATTAATATTGCAAACTCAATGGAATGTTCAAAGAAGACTTCGTGGACCGAGAATGGCATGAGTCGGACACATCGATTCCATCCTCAAGGAAGGTATAAAGAAATCAATTAAACAATTTCAAATGCTTGTAGGTATTTCTTGAATAACACACTGGAACGTGCCAAGGCGTGCAAGAAAGAGTTCTATTTGTTTAGTCAAGAGGAGACGAGAAATCAGGTATGAAGCGTTCGATGATTCCATCGAATCGATTATTATTGTTTGAATGATATATTTGGTTCGCGCACTAATGAAGACAGTCATACGTAAATTTATAATTATTTTGAGTGAAGTTTGCCTGACACCTAGA
This sequence comes from Mystacides longicornis, assembly GCA_963576905.1. Taxonomy (NCBI): domain Eukaryota; kingdom Metazoa; phylum Arthropoda; class Insecta; order Trichoptera; family Leptoceridae; genus Mystacides; species Mystacides longicornis. The sequence continues at coordinate 18,592,490 of OY756420.1, read as the reverse complement.
CACCTCACCTCAGAGAGTGAATGTCAACACCATCTGTCGTCAAAACGTCAAACTTTATTTCATAAATCTTCGGGAATGGTATTATAGCGGCACCAACATGAACGGCACGTCGAATGAATTGTAAACACCATTAGGGACGTGATTTTCGGTAATTAATTGTATTACTTTTTAGTACATAAGTTCCCCGCATGACGGGTGGAACACGCCATCCGTACACACCCGTTAATAATTCACTAAACTTTATGTTAGTCGATCCCTAGATTAAATTACTTTCAGCCTATGAACATATTATTACATATCTCTACGTTCTAACCTTAAATTTCAAATACGCAAATAAAAACATACATTAACCGTTTTGGTTTGCGAGCGACCACCAACCTACAATCACACCGTATGAGAAATTCCCTACTTATTTCATTTTTACACAACGCATGGCATACATTAACAATAGTCCAGGAAGGACATAAACCTCTGTGTTCAATAATATAACTATTAGGGTTATTCCTTGAATTATAAAAGTAGGTACGCAATGCAAAACATATCAGTAGTTATCAACAGCTGTCTTTGTTATGAGTCTCCACAGATTAACATCTAGATATGATCTTTGAATTTAAGGTAGAATTCTTAGCCAACCCGCAGACCAAGCGTTGTCTTTCCAACCATATTTGTTGCATACAGATTTGATATTATCAGATACTACGACACTTCATAATGATGGTGGTGGGAAATCAGTCTTTAAGGCCCCCTATCCACGATCACTCCATCCATCCATATCGCTCCAAAAAATGACAGTGAGTGGGGAAAGCCAAATGGATGATGTGAAGTTATTACGACAAAATTAAATTGCGTCAAGCCATTCGCCCATCACTCCAAACGAATCGTCAATGGAGAAACTCGAGTGGGCGTGGTCCAAGTGGTTACGTCACTTGATTGTCAGTTTTAAAAACCTGGTCCAAATTCATCTAATTTTGTCATAATCCGTCCACCAGGGTACACGTGTTGCTATTTGAAATTAAATAAAAGTAGCATACGTGTGTAAACGTAGTGAAATTTCATTATAATTATTTTGAAAAAAAAAATCAAGTTTCCTTTGGATTTGGAGTGATCAATAAAAATGGGTGCTTAAAATCAGCAAAAAGTCCCAATTATAATTATTGACCTCAACTGTTGAAATCACAATAGTGTTTTCTAGGTAGGTTCAAAATTAAAATAAATGAATTTTTGCGACCGACTCATGCTTAAGTGTTTTTTCCTTAAAGTAAACGGATCGGGTTATAAGAGACATTAACCCGAAAACCACCCTGTTTCGCTGAATAATAGTATTATGTTCTATAAATAAAATGGCTTTCGAAAATGTTGACGTTGATAGATTATTTTTTCGATATAAAAACAATACCGAAGCAGAAGCGAGCGGATTAGTACCGCGATGCAAGTATCAACTTTAATTCATACTTTTCAAAGGATTTTCGTTATTGATTTGAATGTGTGTACGTTGAAAGGGGAAAATTTGGCAGGGGCCGTTATATTTGCACAAATGTACAGGTCAAAGATGAATAGTTTGAAGGGTTGGTCCGACGGTAAAACGAAGGTGGTCGAACCACAAGCAAAAATGCTGTAGGCACCACCTTCTACCTAACTTGCATTGATTTATTATCGTAACTGCATTTTTAAATCCTGTTGAAACATTATGAATTCGAATTTCGCATCCTTTGAAATGAAGTGCCTAAGGAGAATTCTGGGCGTAAGATGGTACCACCGCATCACGAACGACGCTATACGCCGGCGCACCCAGCGTGAGCCCATCACCTCTACCATTGTGGGGAGGAGATGGACTTGGCTGGGACATGTGTTAAGGATGCCGAATGACAGTCGGCCTAGGAGAGCGCTGTTCTTCCTCCCATCAGGGTAACGAAGACGAGGAAGACCCTCTCACACTGTATTCCGCTCCTTCGAAGCAGAGCTGAGGGACATGGACATGGTGTGGGAGGAGGTCATAAACATTGCGCAAGATCGAGCGCAATGGAGAGCTCTTGTTGCCTCCCTATGCCCCTGAGTGGGGTGTAAAAGGGCGAATTGATTGATTGAATCTCGCAACGCAAGTGTAGTCAGCAATCCGTGCGATTCACAGTTATTAACAACGCTGCATGTAGGTAAGCACATAAAGCGTATATTTATACCATTTCTTTTCTGAAATAAGTTGTAGGTACCTACGTATTTACTATGAATATTGAATTCGATTTAGTAGGTATAATAATAAAATAACCGATTTAATCAATATAACTCCGACCGATGCATCTGTTTTTAACGTTAGGAGGCCATCTTCTGCCACATTCGCGTCAACTATCAAACAATTAACAGTTATGTCAAACGCCAAATTAAATAATTTAATAGAAAAGTGTGTACCTACTGTCAAAAATGCTAAGGAGATTATTGACGTTAAGTTTTCTGAAAATAATTTTAAATGTTCTGCGCAAATTTATAAGTGTTTTTTTTTTCCATAAGAACCTGACAATAGTTAACACAACAGAAAAAGAATGAACGTGTCTTGCAGCTCACGCTCTTTTTTAAAAAATACAAATAATGTAGGGCATTGCAAATAAGTAGGTACCTACTAAATTTCCACATGGAATAGAATAGTCAATTATGTATATGTAATGCATTGGATAACTTGTTAAAAGTCTTTAAAGTGATATCTCACTGATTTTATTATTGGACATAAAACTTTATGCACAAGTTCTTCCTTGGCCACAGATGTGTAAAAATTGATAAAACCCATGAATATAAAAGCGAGACTTATCTGCGTCATTGGCAGAATACGATCTCTACACAATCTATGTGCATTTTAAACCCAATGACGTAGTACATAAATTACTTAACATTTCTAATTTTTTTTTGAAAAATTGTAACGTCGCATGCAAACAGGAGACATTTTGACAGTTAAAGTTATCAACTATTAAAGCGGCTGTAGGTAAACCTACTCATTAATAAAATTATTGACTATTTTAAAATTAAGTGATAAAGCAACGATCATTAAAGAGTTAACAAAGTTGGTTAAGAGTAAATTCAACTAAACAATTTTTTTTTTATTATTATAAAGTTACAAAAAATACATATTTTATAACTTAAAAATAACAACCTCATTCCACCTTCATTAATATTCAATTCATTACACATTCCACAAACTCATTAATATTTCACATTCTTCAAAATGAAATAAATGTTCTTCTTAAATTTTCAGACCGACTGCGAAGACGTCGTGCTCTTCTGGAGGATCAAGCAGATGCTGAAGGTGACATCTAACGTTATAAGACAGCAGATAACACACAGTGAAGGTAACTATACCAAACTTCAATAACCAAAAACGAAATTTTTATATTTTGATTTGTACCTCAAAAATATGTACCTAGAGGTAGCAGTGTTATATCGTACCATTACATTGTGTAAATATCAGTCATTAAAAGTGCAAAACCACAGCATTCTGGTCATTCGAAGAAGAGCTGAGGGCTTTTTGACATCGTGTGAGAAGAGATCATTGACGCTGTGCAAGATCAAGCGTAGTGGAGAGCTCACTTGTTGCCTCCCCTGTTCTTCAGTGAGGAAGTTAAAGAACTAAGAACTACGCTATCAACCACCTCAGTTCTTAAGCGTTCTTTAGCTTGCTTTTGTTGCACTGTTCTTTATTGTGATTTTTTCTTGTATTTAAAGGATTTAAAAATTAATAATACTAATATAAAAAAGGTCGCTAGATATAACTACCTACTGACAAAAATATTTTTTTGCAAGCGTTTTGATTTCATAAATAATATTACTAATGAGTAATTTTTACCATCTCAAAAATACAAAATTTATCTTTGTGAATAGTAAAGGTAGGGGTTGATTTTCAAAGTTAAAAAAAAACACCTGATTACTTTTCTGACCGTGTAGGAAATCAAAACCGGAACATATAATTGTTAAAAGCGTTACTTGTTAATTTATGTAATAATTTTGTTCACATTATTATTATAACAAAGTTTATACATTCGAGAAATTGGTATAAAAAAATCTGTCTTGAAAAGGAATTCTTTATTCAATAATTCCAAAAACAAATTAAATTATTCAAATAATTTTTTAGAAAAAATAATATTTATCCTCTCTTGCTTAAAAGAAAAATCGAAATACGCCAATTTCATCAGTCGATTGCACTGAGTTAAATGAGACGTATAACGATCAGAAGAACTCGTTGTTTCTGTTTCAGCTCAGAATATACAAAATATAATTAAAGAGATTCTCAAGGAGGTAAACCGAGATCCTTCCAAGAAGCGAGATTTAATCGTCGGCAAGCGAGTGACTCTGGCAGAAGATTTGAGTAAGGAATTTCTTCAGTTAATATTTTTAATGAGCTTCAAAATGAGTAATATTCCAAGAAAATATTTCATAAACATTGCTTATTTATTTTAAACCTTATTTGGTCGTCAGCTTTTTATCAACATTCTGTCTTTGGTTTTCTTGAATTCATCGAATTCTTGACAATATTGGAACCTCGGTACATATATTATTTTGTTGTAATGAATTATTGGTAATAAATCGGATGATTGTTTTCAGAACAAGTTCGAAGAATCTTACAAAAGTTGGAGGAGTTCATTAAGACTTTGAAGAACGGCAGAGAATTGGATTAAAACTGCGTAGTTTTTGGAAGTTTTTGTTCTATATTGGGTTGCCAACAAATGAAAAGATATTGTGATATACATTCCAGTTAATAAATGAAAATAATAATGTGTTGTAAACTTTTTTTGAAGAAGCTGAAAAACCCACAATATCATATAAAAATGACAAAGGTATAAAAATGTAAAGCAACCAACTTTATTATTTGCATTGTAAGTATCTCTTTAATAGATGGACCATCAGAGATGGACTCGGCTGGAACATGTGTTAAGGATGCTGGGACATGACAGTTGGTCGCCGAAAGAGCGCTGTTCTCCCTCCCATCAGGGTCCCGATGATGAGGAAGACCCTTTCATACCGTGTTACGCTCCTTCGAAGCAATTCTGAAAGATTTGGACGTGGTGTAGGAGGAAGTCATAAAGACTGCGTACTTAAGATCGAGAACAACTTGCGACATAGTTAGTTCAGTTTATATTTTCAATGCCAACGTATCAGTAAAATGTACGAATATTATGGAACAACTAATGACTAACAATTCAAAACTATTGTTCAATTTTTAAATGGAACTAACCACTACGGACTTACGACCGTCTTCTACTGTTATTTCGAAGGCTGGCTTAGTGTGATCACTTTACGTTAACTACGTTCGCCATTAGGTGGTAATGTTTAAGTCTCCGAAACTCCTAATCATGAGAATTCTCAACATGTTCAACACGTCGAAAAATCTCATGTAAAAAAACAAGTAGAAATTTAATAATAAATGAAATATAGAGATAAAATTTGGAAATTATTGAGAACAAGGGAGCAACCAAATTTAAAGACTGCGACTGCTGTAATGTATTTGGCGCCAGGATATGACTATATCCATTTTTGTTAATGTCTCATATTTATTGCCTATTGGCTTTGTTGGTGCACAACGTTCTAATTATGTTTAGATTCTTGGAATGGAACAAACCACTACGGGCTCGTAGTGGTTTGTTCCATTTAAAAATCGAACATTAGTAATGAATTGTTAGAGTAATTAGTTGTTATTTTTTCTCATTCTTTGGGTACCGATTATATTATGCATCTGAAGCCAAAATAAGATTTAAAAAAAATTACAATGCATACATTCCTATGCCCTGAGTAGGGTCAGACAGAGAGTATTGAGTGGCTGACATTCATACGGTCATAACTAGTGCTTAATAGAATGTTTTAAAATATGAGAGAGGAGCTTGGATATTAATAATCTACATTAACATGCATTTGCTAACTTCTTAACAATGGTTTTCTAATTAAGAGTCTGGTATTGAGGTGTCCTCGTGGATTAGATCTTCAGCTTCACAGCTCGGTTAGCATCACAGCTTATTGAAGACGATATCCAATCCACGTTCAATAATATTCAAGTGCAATAAAATGTCCGTCAACGGTATCGGTCAATCAGTGTTCCTATGGTTAAACCGTTAAATTTGTACGTTGAATTTAAGATTATCGGAGAAACAGGACGGGAGAAAGAATAAGGTAATGACAATCATTTATTTTCTTTTTGGGCGCAACTAGGATTTAGAATTGCTAAAATTTACAATCGGTAATAACCGTGGTGAAATACACAAAGCTGACAGGTGTTGCCAAAGTGCACACGTTGCAAAAATATAAAATACGGGAAGAATAAAAATATCCCGGTATCTGGAAGGTTGTATACGGGAAGGAATAGTCGTAGCGTAGGTACAAAATTATTACTAGCCACACGTAGAGGGAGCATATGAAATATTGAATACGTAAACAAAGTATATATTATTTCAGGCAATAAAAGTTTTATTTATTTGCCTTTCGCGTCTGCATCAGTAAAATCGCATTAAATTCAGGCACTAAAAATATCCTACCGAAATGTGTAATGTATTGTTATGTATTTTACTCAAGATACGTCGGGGTTTCCTGCAATATCTCTATTGAATTTTTATATCGAACCCTTTTTGTTGTTCACCACCACTTAATTGTTTTTGTTTTTTTAGTGTTATTTAATAATCGGCATTTGGGGGTTACCCGTCATATATGACAATACGAGTTTTTTTTTTTTTCAGAAAAAGGTTTCAGCAAGATACCGTTTTTTGTTAAAATTTAATGAAATAGAACCATACTCGTAGAGTACAAAATAAAATACTGACTGCTCTTCTCAAATTCACGTTTCAACCCAACGCAATCAATGATTGCAATTGATTCCATGGCAATCACAATCAAATTGTTGATAAAATGTTTATTATGAACGAGCTATGTAATGTTATTGTATTTCTATGGTCAAATTACAACAGCCCTATCAAAAAGTGTATAGCTGGCGCAATCTTTTTTGGCTCGCGGTGGCCAATTTCGGAACTACGTACAACGTTATCTACGTACAGAAGATCACCGCGCTATTCCCACGTGATAAATAGAATGTAACTTCATTGGTGCTTGACAATCACAATTCAATAAGCAATGAAATGGTTATTCTGAACGAGCTATTGAGTTCTTCTTCTTCTTCAGCCCTCTCTGGTCCATAGCCCTCTTCGATTTTCTCCCGTTCCTCTCTGTCGTTTGATAGTTTCGTCCACAGTTTTTCCACCCACAGCTGCAAAAAAAATGTCATCGGCCCATTTCTTCTGACGTCTGCCGACGCTTCTCCGATTCTCCTATTGAGTTGCTTATGGTATTTCTATCTATGGTCAAAACACAACAGTCAAAAAGTTATCATATTTGTACAAAAGATCACTGCGCCATTCCCGCGTGATAAATAGAATGATGTTGGCTACAAAATATGACTTTATGTCAACATAAACAACGGATCATAAGGGAGGCGTACACATTGATATGTGCGAGTGCGGGTGCGAGTAACAAGTGTTATAAGCATGCGAGGACAGAACTTGAGTTGCGAGTGATCTTAACAGTGATAGAAGCGGGTTCTATTTTTTACGAGTACCCTCCCCGTCCTCCTCCCCCATATTCGCAGCATACGTTGGCAGTTACTTAATTGCTTGGTCGGTAGATCTTCCATTACTATATATACCTAGCTATATATAAAACTACACATTATAAGAATGAGTAAAGCCAAAAAATGCATCTTCTACTTCTTCTTCAGTCGCCCCCTCTGGAAGTTAATAATTTTATTTTATAAAATAAATCTGTAGTCACTCGAAGTGTCATCTTTCAAACTTGTGTTGTGAGTGTGGAAATGGTCGGCACTAGTACGCTGTATGCACGAAAGCTGTTTACTGTTTCCGCTGGACTATCAACCACTTTTCATAAGAAATTTCTCCTGACAATTGCAAATTGTGTGCACGCGTGATGCGATGATTAAGGGATCTAGCGCTACATTTTTATAAAGGAGATATATCATATATTCATAATACTTGTATGTATGTTTTGCTTTTCTAAATAATAACAATTTACAAGGTTTTCAATGTTTGTCGAGTTTACATTTCAGTAATTTGTTTTTCAACGTTGGTGCCTGTGTCCCGTATTGCTTGTTATCTATTGGGAGTCATCAATCAATTAATACAATTAGGGATATCGGGAATGGAACAAAGGTCACCGGAATTATAAATCAAATAGTTAAAACTATGTTCTTGGCCAGTCATTAATTACTTTTTACTTGACTGTGACATTATTTTCTCTCTGATGGTTGTTCTCTCTTATAATAATAGTTATTAATCTACTTCCACAGAATTCATCAGCAATTATAATTAGCAAGGTTTCTATTCAATTGAATGTTATTTTAAAGTTGAAAAACTTTCATTTACTAGTATAGTTTTTAGTTGTAGGTATAAAAGGTAATTTAGTTTTTCATAACAGAATTTCCTTAGTATTAATAATTATGCAATAACCGCAGAAAATGGATTTTAATCTTAAAAACCACATTTTGAACCAGTTTACTTCCAATAAAGACAGTTCTGTTGATCCTCTAGGTTTAGTGTCTCTGAACGTAAACAAAAGGGATGCGGAGTCCTGAGAAATTTCCGTGGCTTGGATTTGATCACAAAAAATGGTGAACCTTGTTAATGTTACAGATCATATTAAATTAGAATTCTATAAAAGACACCTTGTAAATCGATATTGCCTAAGAGTTAAATTGTAGAGATTCTCTCGTTTCTTCTATCGACATACCATTTCTCATACAACCTCTCTTATTTCTCTTACTTCTGACCTGACCTTCCTTGAGGATTCATATTGAACTTGAGTGTCCTTTTTTCTACATCAGATACATTTATTTTTAAACTGATTTATCATGATTTAAGCAGTTTTTAAAATAATTGTTTAATCCCCGAGCCTTTTTAATTATACAAAACACGATAAAAAAGGTTGTTATTAGTAGGATTTAAAACCGCATATTATGTATATGCACAAATCATTCTTTCAGGATGGGTTGCCTAAGAATAATAATAATTATGTATATGAAGCATAGGATTCGTGTATGAACAGTACATAAGAAGTAGTACTTTATTGTAAAATATTATTTTATTTTTAACAAAACCATTGTGCGAAAAATTTTTAAGTTAAATCTGCAAATAAATACTCTCTCTAATTAGTGTTGGAGGTCTTTTTTTTCAGTTTTAATTGGAACACGTTCCGGCCGCTAGTTAAAAATACCACTTTGCCGTCGAAAATTACATCGAATAAACTCAACTTGTTTTCAAAGATTCCTACTGCACAAGCTAGGATTTTGCACTGCACTGCAGTATTCAAATTATTAATATTATGCTCCATAGTAAAAGACTGACTAGCGCATCTAATATTGTTAAGCTTTTTAGATGTTTTGCGTTGTTTTATGGTGCATACCTAAACTGGGTTATAAAAAGCATTGTATCAAAAATGAGATGTTGGTACGTATTCTTGAGCATTTCATTTAATTGTATTATATCTGAGCAATGTTATTATTGCCGCAGTGTTTGATGTGTGTAGTGAATGAATCTGTATAAGTGTAGCCCAAAGCACTGACTGACATAATATAAAGGATCGACTTATGCTACAAAATATATGTTATCTAAAGTGAAGCGACATCGCAAGCCGCACTTCAGTATACATTAAATTACATTCTTCCTCTAAAATCCTATTTAGGGGCATACGGAGGCAACAATACCTTTCCATTGCGCTCAATCTTGCGCCATCAATTTGGTGCAGAATGTTAGTTGATGCCCCTTCGCGTCTTATTTCCAGGAGGATCTTGCGCCTTTACGTCGCGCATACGTTGCTTTATAATAATATGTAGTTGTGAGTGAGTTCTGTTGTTTGACACGGACGGATATACACAACAAATACTGTAGGTACTAATATACAATAAATAATATACGTCAACTTCAAAATAAGATTCAACCTTTTAGTACACATATTCTTTTATCAATCGTAATTTCAATAAATAAAACAACCCATTTGGTTGTTTATTTACAAATGTGAGAAATATATTGTATGTCTTTCCATTCTATTCTAACGCACAGTTTGCTCCTTGCTCAATACGATCTTTATGTCAAATACACTTTTATGACCACAGGCATCAAAAACTATACAAAATTTCCCATAAAATTCTTTTTTTTTGTGCAAAGTGGGGAAGATTATTAAAATATTGATCAAGATATTTAAAATATAGGTAGTGCATCTCAAGAAGAGTTTTACCGCCCTGCGTGTGACCGAGTGTAATTTTTTTAAAGTATAACAGAAAATACCTACACTCAAATATTTGTGTTGAAAAAAAAAACTGTAACTGGATCCCATAAAAACAGAAGGTATATTCATAGAGGTGTAGTATGTATGTATGTGGTTACCGGCTTTTTATATCCAGAGAAAAATACCGTAGGAAATCAATAATGATTTATTTCATTTAATTACTTGTTTTTCACAGACCGATGTTCTTCTCTCCTCTTCCCCTTTCTTGAAACAAAAGAGATAACATTTACTCCTCAATGTGAAAACAAAGTTTGATGGTCAGTAACTGCGAGGTTTTGGGTCAGATTTTATTGCACCATAAATTGAGAGCGAACGTATGGTAAGGAAGATGACTGGATGGGTGTTGTATGTGTGCGTCTAGCTAAGGGGATAAAATGTTCCGAGGTAGTTTAGGCTCGTGAGGAACGAGAATTGGAAACCGAATGGAGAGATTTTGTTAAGGTACAAAATTTATGTTTCATCAGTGAACAATGGTGGAAGGGCGTCGTGAAACTTTTGTTTATAAAGAAAGTATTTAAAGGGACAAACGACTGGGTCCTCAGGTGTTATCCATTATGCTATGACTCAGTTTGATGTTTCGATTAAGTTCTTAATTTACCTATTTACCTTAATAATAATAATAATACTAAGATAACTTATATTAAGAGCGCCGTTTTGTGGCCTAGAGGTCACCTCAAGGGCGACTTATTCAAATTAAATCAATATTTTCAACTCATTATTATTGTGATAATAAGTAACAGCGAGAGTACCACCGGATTGATCTTTTCCATCCAAACACAACACGTTGTTTTATTTTAATTTGTTTTGGTATTTATGATCAAATAAAGTCAAGACAAGAGACTGACCGGCACAACAAGGGGAAGTTCCGCAGAAGTATTGCGAACATCGGCGACCTCTCTGGTATACAGCATAGCAGAATACTGCGCGCCGGTATGGGCAAGGAGCACACATTGTAAGGGCCTTGATGTGGAACTTAACAGGACAATGCGGACAATTACCGGATGTGTGAGATCTACTCCAACTCATTGGCTGCCTGTTTTGTCTAATATTGCCCCACCAGACCTACGCAGAAGTCAGGCTACAGCCAGAGTACTGGAAAAGATAAAGAGTAACCCAGAGATCCCCGCTTTCAGAGACATCTTTCAACCCCAACAGCAGCGTCTCAAGTCTCGAAAACCTGTTTGGACCGTAGATTCAAATGATTTTGAACTGTCCTGGAGAGAGAGATGGAATAACTCCGAACATTTTGGGAACATATAAATAATAGAAGACCCTACACTAAGAGTTCCGGGCTACAGTCTCTCTCGAAAGATCTGGGTTCAGCAAAATAGAATACGGACGGGACAAGGGCGCTGTAATTACCTGATGTGGAAGTGGGGTAAAAGAGACTCTCCTGAGTGCGAATGTGGAGCCGCCATACAGACTGCACAGCATATGGTGGAGGATTGCCCTTTGCGGAGATACCATGGGGATTGGATTGACATCCACAAGTCAACACCGGGGGCGGTGCGGTGGTTGACAGAGATTAACCTCAACATTTAGAGTTAAAAATATACAAATTTGTAATAGAAAAATAACGTGACCATGCAGGACCTGTTCCTGCGAAACTAGTCAGGTAAATAAATATTGTGGAATAACAAATCAATTGTTTCATTTAAATAATTTTAAAACAATCATAGTACCTAAAACAAACCATCAAGAATAAAATAGGTCGACGTGTTACATATAAAACAAAATATTGTCAGTAAAAAAGCATATTGAATAAAAAAAGTCAATGTAAAGTAGGTAACATTGCTATAAAAATTGCGAAAGAATTGACATGACTTCCTAATCGAAGACCCTATTTATATGAATTTTAACATAGCCAGGCTCAGCATAGGGGCATAACTATACCATTTGCGGCCCGTGGCAAATTTTTCGGAGGGGGCCCTCCCAGTAAAAACTTTCACGTTGTTAAATAACTTAAATAATATTAAATAATAACAATAATCCAATGTAAATAATGTAAAACCCAAAGCTTTATATTACTGTGTACATTTGAGTAAAATATGTAACAAATTATATTTTCATGATAAAATTTAATTTTAATAAAATATTGATAAAATTCATTTCACCTAGCTTTCTGTTCAGCAAAAGTATAGGCACCTTTTCTATTACAATAACCAGATTAAATACTGCAGAAAAAATAGGCATGAAAATGAACAACAACTAATACATAAGTAAAACTTTATTTCCAAAAGAAAATTGCAATTATTATGAAATAGAAAAACATTTGAAAGAGTCGAAAGGCGGTCTTATCCCGAAGGATATCTTCCAGCCAACCCAACACGAAACCAAAGTTAGGCCTCTGTAAAAAAATAGAAATCTGGGACTCCCGTAACATTTTATTGGCCGCGAAATGGCATTTTTGGCTACGATATTGTCTACCAAATTAAGGGAATTTCCATCACTAGTTCTCCCGCGCCACCAATATTGTCAGGTTATTTTTGAGTTTGCGACTTCTTTAGTCGGGAGCCCATGGCATTTGGCTGTCCTGCCACCCTAAAAAGTAACACCACTTCTTAAGCTGCAAAGTCCAAGTTTGACCGCTTTAATAGCAAATTTTCTTGTTTTAAAGCTTTCACGCAATACCTTGTACTTATTAACTGTTTGAAACGAGTCTAGAGGAATGTCGAAAGTCCCAAACCCTAAATTCTTACCTTGCAAAATTTTTTTAGATACACAAAATAAGACCTTCAGGCGATTGGACGTGCGGTTCTTAATGCCAGCAGCCTTTTATGAGACTTCCTAACAGAGTCTGAGAAATTTTAATGAAAAAAATAAGTTAAGAAAAGTAAGGTTTCGAAAAAAAAAATTGTTTGTGAAAGGGAAAAACATCTCTTATGTCTAGCATTAACAAAAATACACATGAACATTTTCGTTAATTATAATAATACGTTTATTAAAGCGAGTTTAATACGAATAAATTAAATTATTATTTCGTTTGAATAGATAATAATATTATTATTACTGTCAATTAAACAAAAATCACATATTAAATTGTTTACAAAATAAATTTTAAATGATCATTTGAAAGATTATTTTTTAAAATTATATTATTTGTAAAAAAGGAACAACTTATTAACAAAAAAGCTCAAAATTGACGATGAAATTGTAAAATTTGGCATCAGAGCTTTCGTGAGTGGAGTGCCCCAGTTGTAAGGGTCACTTGTTTCACCCTAATAGTCGGGTGATAAACCATCACCGCGCTGGCCGGCTGCTACGGACATAACTTACATGATAGCCTAAATGCGAGCCTCAAAAGATATATTATCCCAGGGAGGTACCACACATCTCTTTATTTTACAAACGATCTGATCATCCTTCTCTTGCATGATTCACTTTATTCCTTTTCTTACGTTACGTTCTGTTTCCAGTGTTTGTTACTATCTCTCTTTCTCAATTCTTCTCTCCGTATTATTCTCTTCTATTTATTTTTATTCAAAGTATCGCTTATATTATCTTTGAACAAACGTATTTTAATGTCTTTCTAGGAACGAATTTATCGATTGGTTAGGTACTTACATGGAAATAATATATATTCTATATTATGTTATATAAACATATTTTCCTATCCATAAATATTCCCTTTTATGCCTACAACAGTTGAAATATAAGTACCTACCTAATACTAAAATAAAAAAAATATATGGTTAGCTTTTTAACTGGGTACATACCTAGTATAATAATAATATGTTAGTACATTTTGAATTGCAGTCACTTAGCAAAGACCTATCTGTCCATGGCAGTGTGAATTATCTCTCTAGTGAGCTGACTGCGCATCCAGGTTTTCTGCTTCAAAGTTTACCATTACACATAGGTGGGTACCTATAATGCAACTGCGTATATAGAATCTAGTGAAATGGAGAGCTCTAATTGCCTACCTCTGCCCCTAAAAGTGGGATCTTAAATGTAGTATTTTAACTTATTTATAATTGATTAAGATGATGTGTAGGTACTGGTTTTCCAAAAAAATCAACAGTTATATACTTAAATTTTCATCAATAATTTAAGAAACACTCTGAGTATACGGATAGTTGTTGTACAACTTGTGTCAGATTACGTAGCAATTAGGAAATTTCGGTTATCTGCACAATCTGTTATAAAAGAGATAGTTTGGTAACACTTCTGGGTAAATGTGACTTAATTACAAACCAGTTCAACATTTTGGTACATACTTAGAAGAGTTGACTATTTGTAATCCACACTAACGATTAAGCGCTTCTAGGGTTAAAAAAAGTTAGCGCACTGACGTTAGTCTTTTAGTTTCTTAAGAATTTCGTAATAAATTACGCCATTTCTATCCGCTGAAAACTTTGAATGTGGCGCTCGAAATAATAGCGGCAAGTTTGTAATTGTAACTTTTTTTAGCTACCTAATACTTAATGCCTATAGAAATTGGAACCTTCATTAAAGTTGGGCGTAGTAAATTCTTTTCCAAATAGGTACGAACGTCTACAAAAATGTTTTCCAACTGACTTTACGTTTCAACTTGTTTAACTAATAGTGAGTACCAACGTATCTAGCTGCTAGATTTTATGTAGAAAAGTTTTAACATCTATACGTTTTAACGAATTCATGCTATATATTTTTTTATTTTGAGTTCGAATAACTTTGCCGAAGAAATATTTCACCACCATAATATGTACCTACTCATATATCAATTTAATCAAATCTACAATATTAAAAAAATAATTATTGTCTAATGCCTATGGAAGTGTCAAATGCCTCAAATAATTTCTGGAATCGGATCTGAAAATACATTACGCAAGAGGAGAAAATTTTATTAAATTTGAAAAAAAAATTGAGAACTGAGGCAAGGATTTTTACTGTTGAGTTTCAGAACACATTTTCTAAAGCCGTTAATAGAAATTGTATGAAAGTCTTCAATAAAAATATTATCCGATTAGTGTATGGCATTCTTAATCAGCTTTTTAATAGTAAATTAGATACATATTGAAGTAAAACCTTTTCCATGCCTATTGTAGCTTGAACCTTTTAATATCCCAATATATAAATACCAAAGACATACTTAGGCAGGTATAGATACAGGTTGATATACGGTTAAGGTCAGGCAATGTTTTACAAAACCACATCCTCTTCTCTTGTGGGGAACCCTTTTAAAAAGAGCACTTTAAATCAAAAATATTCGAAAGACTGTGTTGTATAATTGGGAAAGTATCGATAGATAATTGTGAGATATACTAAAGTACCTATGTACCTATATATTATTTTCTTCACATTTAGTAAAAAAAAATTTATTTAGAAATTCTTGGTTAGTTGAGTGTCAACATTTTCTTTTGCTTGCGCTTTTGTATGGCTGCTACACTCTCCGGATTAAAAACCAGTGACTCTATTCTATGATTAAAAGTGTTTGCTTACCTTTATTTGATAAAAAACGATACTTTCCATATTTTTATTTGAAAGAGGCTTGCGGTGTTGTCTTGGGTAATTGTCTTGTGGTTCTTCATTCTTCAATAATATTATGTTCAAAATAATTCATAGGTAAAAACAATTTTCGTGTCTTATATAATATGGATAATGGTCTGAAACCATCTTCTTTAATAACTTTGTTATGAAACCGGTTTGGGGCGCATCACGGTTGGTTGGTTTCCGAGTTTGTAACTGACATAGAATATTTTTTTGTCTTTTATATTATTTATGTTATGTTATTTATGTATTTATGTATGTGTAAAAGACAGAAGAATCAGTTTTGGAGCGAGAATGGGACTCGGTGAAAGAAATAATTACGCATTATGTATGTCTCAGCACATGCGATTTTTTTTTGTATTTTAAAGGGCGTCATTCCGCGGGGATAACACACATGAATCCCTGGTTGTTTGCATTCCAATTAAAGATGGAGGTCTGATGTTAACAATCGAAATAAAACCGAAGAATCGATTGGATTTTTTTTAATACAATACAAGATTTCAAATAACGAAAATCCCTGTTTTGTTTTGTGGTTTGGTTGGACGAAAATACCACATTTAGAGCAGTACCAATTGAAAAAAAAAAGAAAATAAATTTACGCTTCCTAATTGAAAATGGTCTCTCTAACTTACATTTCATTCAGTACTGCCAATTATTCGCATAAGAATCATGGCTTTGGATAGGTACCTACTTCTCAAATGTTCAGCTATATTATGCTCCAAGAACGTTTTGAGGTTGATAAATCCTTTGAGAGTTTTTCAGTTAAACTATGACCTTTGCTTAGACTCATGTCAATAATAATAATTATAAACACAAATAATATTCAAAATCAAGTTAATTGGCATTGCTTTGATTGCTGAGCCATAATAAAAAACGATTGTGGAGAACTGCAAGTTTCAATTCTTAATGCGTATCTAATTTATTTTATTAATAAGGTACGACAAACATTACCTAATAATTATTTATTCATACCTAACTTACTTATTAACTTTGATGTTTTTAGGATAATCATTCAACCTTTTCATTTCACCTGGGCTTGTTGTATTTAAACATTAACATTTTTTAGAAGATTTAACATTTCATTTTTTAAAAAGGATAATAGAACTGTCAATGAATTTCTGTTTTTTAGTTAATGTCTATAATGTTACAGTCTTAACAGTTTGGCATTTTAAGTTAATTGCAATTTCAAAACCTTACGCTGTCTTTCTTTACACAACGCAGATTAAATTATTTTATAATTAAACCATCGAATGGTGTTAAGATATGCACGTATGCAGAATCCAGAATAGCTTCTTAATTTTCGTAAGATCGGTTGCAAAAAGTCCATGGCTATCGTCTGTCTGCTCCAGCATAAGAATATTTATGCTCACAGACCTAACACCATCGAAATAAACCTTGAAACATGAGTGTTTCTTTATTAAAAGCTTTTAAGCTATGAAAAACATATAAATCAAGAGATGGATATTTATTAGGATATCAACATCTGAGGAACAAGAGGATTAGAAAGATGATATGGCACAAACCTGATTTTACCACAAATGATGAACTAAAACACTTACTTTAATCCACGTTAGCTCTTAAGTGGAGTATTCGGTGGCCGCGAAGACCCTCTAACTAAAAAGTATTGTTACTTGCCGTATTGGCAGTCGATTATACCGGCAATGATCATCAACAAAAATTTATCCACAACCTTTACACTTTAAATGTCCGAGAAGGACTTGTATGAGAAAATGAGACGAGGTTTGGTATTTTATATACTTAAGTTTGTAAAAACTTAGAAAAACTTGTTTAAAAAGAAAAAAAAAATCTAAATTGTGATTTTTTTCTTGAAATTATCTGTGATTTTTGTGAAAATCCGACCGAGTGTTTTTTATGGGAATTGCCGCCGCTTAATTTATGGGGTACATTTTTAATCCTCGTAGAATCCGCCTACATAATCGGTATTATTCCTTAAAATAAATTATATCATTGGGAACATTCTCCTATGCCAATAATAATATTATATGGTGCGAGGGAAAATCGGAAATTTCCTGTATTGAATATTGGAAAATATTTCTTTTGTGCGGTTCACCGCAAATTTTTAAATTGATTTCAATCGGTTTTATTTTTTGTATTTCCGATATTCAAATCTCTGCCTAAATACGTATATCTACTCACCAACATGATTTTTATCTACACAAAGTTAGGCTTGTAAAAATTCTTTTGAACCGATGAACCTACCCACTTACAGAGGCTATTTCATTAATTTATTTTTTTACTAGCTAATACCCGTCTTGCTTTACGTTTTTAATTCCGAATGTCAAGCTTGATTGGTAGGTAATTAAACAGGTTCTATTGTTCTAGTCTAGCTTCCCATTGCTTAACTGACCTCTATAACTGACATAAGCACAGAAAAAGAAGAATTACACTTTCACAATTCATAAAAAGAGAGAAGAATGACAGTTTTAATGTTTATAAAAAAGAAAGAAGAAAAATTATAGTCTGCCACATACCTAGGTACATGGAAAAAACTGCATGTATCATAATATGTTACATCTTACACTTGATTCAATTCCACTGCTCAATAGAAGGGTAAAAAATTCCTTTAATAGTAATATAATACAAACCTACCTAAATAATATGAAAGTTTTACTCTCAATATGGTTTGAGTCTTGACTACATTCCCTACAACCTCTATGTGTGGAATGGTACAAATTTTATGCGATTGGCTAATGATAAAGGCAGCTGTTTTACCGACCTCAAACGTTAGTCGAAAAGTAATCTGAAAATGTACTTTCATTTTAATGTTGATAAAATGTGTTTTATATGGTTTGAATTACATTTATTTTTACTTCAAAACAACCTTGAATCTTTTAAATACATTTTTATTCTGTCAAACTTTGGTTCCATGCAACATTTACATGAGTAATTTTGTTTTCAAAAGATGGCCATCTGTGTTTACGCAGATTTTACTATGAAAATTTTGTAATTTTAGAAATTTATTAATCACATTAAATATATATGAGAAATTGTAAAAATTTGTATCTATGATTACCATAAATTTCTTTTCCATGTCTGGATACATCAAACTCAAAATAATCGCCACAAATTGTTGAAGAGTTTTGCATCTAACTTGACATCAATGGTTGATGTGTTATAACTTCAAGATGCAAGTAACAACATCTGGTAGATTATTACTGAGCGAATAAAAATCAACTTGATTATGCAAATAAACTCACCTACATAGATTAACAATACTCTCTATTTTGGTGGTTCAACTTATAAATCTGCAATCCCCAGACTCGTCACAGGAAATTGAAGAATTAATTGCCCATAGTAGGATTCGAAACCTACCGAGATGCTCACTTGACGTCAATAGATGTTGTATTATTATTATGTGAAAAATTAGGTGAAAAATTCTATGGCAATTAGGCAAAACTATTTAATGTCATTTTGAGAAAGGCATTGGAATCAAAACAAAACTACACCACTACAATATAATTTAAAAAAATATGTGAAGTTACCTATAAGGAAATTTTCAATGAATCAATGCAGGTATATCAATATCCAATTTAGGTATTTCTTCTTCTCCTTATTGATAAATGCCATTATCTATTAAAATTAAACAAAATTTGAACCAAAATGTACATAGGAAACAAATTCAAATTTAAGTTATTGGCTTCTGAAAAATGTCAAGTTTTTCAAGGTAGAACCATTTTAGTAGTAGTATTATTTATGAGTATGAATGAATGAATGAAAGAATTTTTATTTATTTTTTGTCCAATCATTATTTAATTCATAAAACATAAAATCAACAATTGAAAAGCTATATAAAAAAAATAAAATATGTATAATCTCAAAGTTTTATTGTTAAATCAGCAGAGTAAAAAAAAATATTCTCCCAAACAAATGGAAACCAGAAAAGATATTCCGACCCACCGTTATAAAAAAAACTATTAGTTATTCACTTCTTAACCCAAAAGTATTAGGTATATCATTTTTATTCCATAACCGAAATAAAAAAATTAAAGTTTAATTAAATCTGATGCTAGAACACAGAAATCCATACAATAACCTAGAATCCCGACTCGCGTTCAAAAGTGAAGCCTAAATATTGCAACTTTTGACAGTTTGGTTCCCAAAAGAATGTGGTACAGCGTATATTTATTCAGTAGTTTTCTCGTGTTTTTTACAATAAAACATATTTTTACATTGAAATAAGTGAAATTAGATCATTTTTAAGTTTCTTTATAAATGTACTGTCAAAATTGCTGGCCAAATCGGCTTCACTTTTTTACTACGAAGAATATATGAAATTCTATGTGCTAGAAACACACTATTGTGTCAGCTTGTGTTGTGTCGAGCCAGAAGCATTATCATTTTTATATTTATTTATTTTCTGTCAAAATTAAGCATTGCTCACCATTACAGAGTAATCCTTTGCGGTAATAGTGGTTAATAATATGGTTTAAGATACATTTAGGCTCTATATGAAGCTGATATGCTTCTAACGGGTTGAGAACTTATTTATAGTGATATGTGGTAAAATTGATAAAATCGCTGGCATCCGCAAGACACTGTTATTGATTATGGTCAATCTTCTTTACATCCCATAAGCAGCCATTGAATATTTTTTCAATATAATTGTTTCCCTTCTCAAATGGGAAATTTAAATGAGCTCTCTAACATGGATCTGCAATATAAAGTTTCTGATTTTAAAATACACATAAAGAAATCCAAGAAACATAATTAATGAAATTCTTACATAGGTAGCTTACCATTTTGGTATATTTACAATATTATTATATTGTCTTGCAAAAATTAAACCTTTGAATTTCTTTGTTAGAAATGCACTTTTATCAATCAATTTGATCCTTAGAAGTATGTAGGTACTTAATTGCTATGTCAAAAAGGTGGGATGAAAGCAATTAGTCTCGTTGAAAACACGTTTGCCTCAGGAACCTGAAAAAAATATCAACAAAATAAATTAATTTTGTGATTTCGGTAACACACTAATTCCCGCCTTATAACATTATAACCTTATAATTGTTTTAGCAACGCATAAATGTTTTAAGTTACGGCATAGGCTTACAGATATTTTAATCAATTTGACTTACCAGTTTTATTTTCATTAAACTCAATTGAAAATAAGGTAATTATATTTTTCATAATCGACGATATCAATCCGAACCTTTTGTTTGACAACAAAATATGACGTATAGTGAAGTATTAACCCTTTGAGGACCAAGGGAAGCGTGCTTCCCAAAACTATTAACTCATTTTTTTTTCTATTTAGGATTTTATTTAATTTATTATATAACACAAAACATGTTATGGAAGGTTGAATTCATCGTTATTTATTAAAACCGGTAATAAAGTTTCACTAAAAGTGTCAAAATATTTACGTTGAAAAAGTAAAATTTCATCTGAAAAAACTTCGGTTTTTCTGCGGTATTGTGGGAATAACTATGCTGTGTTGTTCGTGTATTTTTTCACCATTTGATAAGTTGGCCTTCTATTTATGTGTAGAAATCAAAAGATTATTCCAAAATATTGACAAAGGTCGAAAAAAATACAATTTTCCAAAAGGGAAGTATACTTCCCTATGGTCCATAAAGGTACTTTTTATGTTTTTATTAAAAAAAAAAATTTCAAAATACTTAATGTTTTATGTATGTAGACTAATTTTATTGATTGAAATAGCAAGAAAAGGGTACATAATGTTTTGAAATTTATGATAATTAGAGAGTTTAGTAGCTAATATCCGATAACAGGGGTGGAAAAGATACGTAATCATGTCGTACAACAGCACTTGGCAACTTCTAGTCAACCGATGGAGAACTGTCTAGATGTACACATTATAGCAAACATCATGTCTAGGGAATATTTGAAGAAACTTGATATGTTTCACATTTTTTTATAATTATGTGACCTAAGATTTTTGAGAAAAAAACTTTAGAAGAATAATATAGGATTTTATTTCAACTTTTCAAGCCTCCACGGTTATAGAACTCGGTCAATTGATAAACATATGCTGAACTACAATGGCCACTATATCAAAAAAAGTATACATAACATAAACAATACCCATAAATTTATAAAAGGTGGCCCAGCGGGTATTAAAAAATTGTTATGGGGCCAAGCCATCAAATGGATATCTTTTTCAGTTTGGTGTGTAAGTACATGATCAAAATCTCACAACTGTCATGATTCTTGACCAGGGGATCCATAACATACAAAATAAGTGTGAACGCAATGAGCTATTTAGGTATTATATCTATTTTTCTTCAACAAAAAATCTTTTTTCTTGGCTACTATTCCTAACAGTAATATACATAATATATGTATTATATACTTACTATATAAAAAGAAATGACAAATTAAAGTCATTTTCTATCTTTTATGTTTGAAAATATTGTAAATTTTGACATAAAAGTAGTTAAAATAGCATCCAAAACATAACTCAATTTTCAATATAAAGTTACCTTTAAGGACCGTAGGGAAGTATACTTCCCAATCATTTTCTAAAAATCTGAAAAAAAAATTCGAGTTCTGTTATATTTTTCTATCATGATACATCATTTTTGATAATAAAACCCACTTCAATGCTTAAATTTATTTCTAGAAACCTTACGGTCTTTAAAGGGTTAACCATCCATGGATAACCAAAGATAATAATATAATTCAACACAGTTAGGTACTATTAAATTATTTTATGATGTATATTTTTGATTTACTTATATAACGGTCTCTTAAAATATGTAGACTTATTAAAAAAAAAAAATTTCACACAAAAAACCACTTT
Source organism: Mystacides longicornis (assembly GCA_963576905.1). NCBI lineage: Eukaryota > Metazoa > Arthropoda > Insecta > Trichoptera > Leptoceridae > Mystacides > Mystacides longicornis. Next base: position 18,569,926 of record OY756420.1, on the reverse strand, counting down.
ATTGGGTGAAAAAGAATTATTAAAAAAATCATTCTTATTTTGTTTTCATATTATGAAGCTAAGACAAAAAATTACATATTAAAAAGTTCGTCTATGGTAACCTACTGTCAATTATTGTTATTCTGACAGCCAAACAAAAACAACAGGAATTCTATTTTCAAAAATTTTGTAAGTTTTTTAATATATTGAAATATTTTTGTAAGTAGGTACCTAAGCTATATTTAATTATTAAGATTTTTACCTATCATGAAGTTTTTAGTTGTGAATTGTAAAAATATGGGTATATAAAATATGATACTTTGAAATTGTTGTCCCTCCTGTAACTAAACTTTAGACAGATTTTGATGTTTGTTTTGTAATATTGTTTTCTAGGCATGGAGTTGCAGTCTATCTGAAATAATAATACCTGATACATTATGCAGTCTAAATGGATTTAATGAAGATCTTAAAAAGGTATAAAAGCTACACTTTTAAACAAATAATACTATGAAAGATTCCAAATGAAGGTTTTATGCAGAGCATATCATATCAATATGTATCTAGCAGTTGATTGTTTTATTCTAATTTGAAGTTCATAAGTAGTTTGATATACTTTCTAAATCCTTAATATTGATTCTAATCAAATTCTCATAACATGTATTTTTAAAACAAATCCCTGAAAAAGCAAAATTTTCTAATGTCGTCTTATATATTTGCAACCATGGCCATGTAATCACTGTATTTTGCTTTCATATATTAATAGAATTGGTTTTTTTTAGGTCAGAACACTCAGAACCTTGCAGGGATTTTGGATATATCAAGAAATATTTACCGAATGCTTCAACATACAACATGCTGTGTTTTTTAAAATATTACCCACCTTGTTTTGTGATGAATATAACATTAAATAAAATAAATTAAAGGTAAGAGAACATAAGTTTGCATTTATCTACATAAGAAATTTGAGTTCGATACAGTTTTGTGAATACATATTGTGGATAAATCAAGTGAATTTTACTTTACCAAAATACCTACATATCTGATTCTTTTCCAAAATAAACAGGAAGTATTACTTAATTATTATGATGTGTGTAAAACCAAATATATTTTTTGACTATAAACATACACACATACCTGACAAATCCATTATAATCTTGTAAAATAGGAACGTCATCACTTCCTGTCAGATTGGCTTTCTTTCAACGTTCTGTTTTACCGACCAAATCTACTAAAGAATATTCATACTCATTTTAATTTTCAAATATCATTTTTTCTCTAAAATCTTTATGAAAGAACAATTTTTAGATTGAAATGTATTATGAATTTAATTTAATGTATCTTTATTATTTTTTACCAACATTTAATATGATTTTATCAGGTATGTAGCTACATAATTACTCATCTATCTGGCTACGACATTTTGACACAAAATGTGGCCATAAATTTTTTAAAATGTGTCAAATAACAAAATGGAGGAAATATTTTTCCAAAATCTTTCTTTAAATCTTTATTTATTGAGAATAATAAGATTTGAATAACATTTATATGTATAACATATCAATCTCCAATTATTTTATTACATTTTCATACCGTAATACCAAGATTCCATTCAACGTTTACATGAGTAATTTTGTTTCCAAAAGATGGCATCTGTCTTTTTTGAAAACGTTGTATGAAGATCCTAAAAAAATAAGAGTTTTTTAAATAGCTTTAAATATATCAAAGCTCATGTGGTTAAATATATTTAAGAACGCTCTCTGGAATTTTGCGCGGCTTTTCGCATATTAATATCTGACCTTAAGGTCTGTTTTCTACGATTGATGATGATTCAAAAATATAAATAAACGGACTAAAATATTATGTAGATTCCGATACGGTATTGTAACCGAGATATATAAGGGATGACGGGAAATTCGATAACGTTTGATGTTTTTTTTTCAATTGTTGTTTTATTTTTACACAATATTAAGGCTTCTGAAATTTGTAATATTATCAATATGAACGTGATTTACGCATTCATTCATTGATATAGGTACCTAACAACTTAATTAATTTTAGTTTAACATAATAATATGCTATGACGTGTCTTGTTGATACCTGGAGTATGTGACCCGTTTTAGATCAACGTTAGCGTCCGCCAAGGATCGGCGATCAGTCCATTGCTGTTTAATCTGATACTGGACTTTATAACATCGGATTTATATCAAGAACCAGTCCCATGGAGTATCCTGTATGCTGACGATGTGGTGCAGATTGGGGAGACCTCTGACTAAATAAATGGTATGAGGCTTTGAAAGCAAAAAGTCTAAGATGTCGAACAAAAAAAAGGAATAAAAGGCAAGCTTCTTTTCTGGACAGCAGCTGAATGATCCACACATAGTGGATCCACACTTAGTGATGTTATGAGCGGACCAGTGTCCACAGTCGAGTCCTTCAGGCAGGTACCTTGGAACAATATTGATCGCAAAGGGAAGAATTGATAATGAAATTTCACATCAAAAGAGTCGCTCTCATTGGAGAAAAAGTGGCCTGTGGGGCTAGTATGAGTTTCATCGAAGGCTAATTAATCTCACGCAAATAAGCGCTTATTAGCGTGCAAATAGTGTTCTTAAATCAAACGATCGAATCATTCGATCATTTTAGTATGAAAATTTTTCGAAACTTTTTCGATGATCGTTTCGATATTCGATCATCTAAAACTTATACTAGGGCTACTGGAATGGACAAAAATGGTACGGATACGTAATGAGAATGCCACACATGAAAACATGATAAGAATGATAAAAAATTGAGTTTCAATAATATGTTTGTATTTATATGTAAATATTTAATTTATCTATATAGTACATTGTAGTTTATAAGTCGTGCTGTAAGAATGAAAAATAAAATAAAAAAAATTGACCCATATTATGGCATCTGACTACTTGTATACTCGTATCTATAATAACAAAATACTCAAGAAAGGCAAGGCTGCGCGCAGAGGAAGAAGGGGCCGAAGGACTTGGAGGATGAAGACTAGGAGAGCCAACCACGTAAACAGGATAAAAGATTCTTGGCCTTTTAAATTAATTAGAAATCACGATCTATTTGACGTAATATTTACCTCATTTTTGATTATGTATTTACGGCTAGGACTCAAGAGGCAGATTATCCTGGTCAAGTAGATATTACCAGAACAGCGACAGGGTTCACCTCTTTGTGCGTCTAAAATTTGTAACCACGTAGGTGTGCTCACAAAGTTAGAAATATCATCATTGCACACATCAATCAATAGGCTTCATGTTATCACATTTATGTTTTTTTTTTACTTACTTTTTATATTTATCTTGTAGAATAAAGTTATACCTAAGGTAGGTAATAATTGTATGATTTGAAGCAATTAACAGGGAGGTTATTCAAATGACATCAAAATTTAGAGACAACTTTGTTTAAAAGGAACTACTCAATTGAATACCTAATTTATAAATAATTGCCACGTCGTAAATTGTCTATTAGGAAAGACAAAATAAAAGGGTTAACTCCGTTTAACAAAATAATATTAGCACGAAACTTGGAGCCATTGTGCTAATAATAATTGTAATTAAGGAAAGATGAGGTAATATTCGGAATCATTGTCTAAACCAAAACTTATTTTCAATGTAGGTAATGACTAATGAATATTAATCATCATTTTGTAGGAGGAATTATGAAAAGTTTGTGTTGGCAAGTAGACACAGAGTTCGTGTAAGCATCTCCAAAAGGGTGGTTGATTATTCAATACAATAATTCCTTCAACAGCTGATCTCGCTCCTTGATTTCTCAAAGATTTTACTGCGCCCAAACATTTCAAAGATTTTTTAATCTTGCTTACTAACTGTTGTTTTCTTTCAAATTAAATAGGCACAATATTATCCTAAAAGTAACATTCAAAATATTTGTGATTTATCATCTATTATTGTTTTATTAAACTTTTATATTTTTAACCGAAATCAAATAATATACCGTCATATTCACAAATTAATTATTTTCGAATCTTCGTAAGCATAATATCCATTAATGTCAGTATAAATAGTGAAATAGATTAGCATAGTTTGGCTAAATGAAATTTATATTGTTTCTTATATTATCTTGCTTTTTAAGTTGATAAGTAGGTAGGTACCTACATGAACTAAAATATTTTTTTTTATTTTACTTACTTTTGAAATGAAAAAGGGCATATTATGATGTTGAATGAGCTCTTTTTAATTTTTTTTTATTTAAGTAGGTACCTATATTATACTTCCAAAAAAACCTACATTTTCAACATTTGTTTTTCTGCATTAACATGCTAACGTGTTAACACACTCAACTAAGTCATTTCATATTAGCCCGTAATTATCCACTGCAGGACATAGGCCTCCTCACGCTCACGCCACTCCTCTCTGTCCCTGAACTACTCAACTAAGTAAATCAATTTAATTTTAGGTACCTACTCAATTTTCAAACCTTATTCGGGAGAGCGCTGTTTTTCCACCCATCAGGGAAGACGAGGAAGACCCTCTCATACCGTGTTCCGCTCCTTCGAGGCAGAGCTGAGGGAGTTGGACATAGTGTGGGAGGAGGTGACAAACATTGAGCAAGATTGAGCGCAACTGAGAGCTTTTGTTGCCTCCCTATGTTCCTAAGTGGGACGTAAAGGGAGTTCAGATTAGATAAAGAATTATTATTGATACATAGGTAACCTACAGAGGTAGGTACTTACCTTTAGTGCTTTGAACAATTATAATATGGGGAGTTCCTGGGTCTTTTTAACAGTTAAGTGTATAAACGACGCCGCCGGAGCATTTGGGAAATTCCCTCCATTGTTTCAATTGGTAATACTTGGAATTTTTTATTGAGACTCCAGGTATTCCTGTAATGGGGTGTATATTTTGCTGTTCCCTTTTTATTTTTAAACAATATGCCGTCTATTCATAAATAATACCTATTTTGTAAAATAGTTCGTTATCTGTCTATTGGACGCCGGCCGGGCTCCCATACTAATTGTATGTAAACGGTCAGGATTTATCTGTATTTCGTGGAATTTGGAAGTGTATCTCTGCTTTTACTTTCATTTTACAAATACATTGCAATAAGTTTTATTTTATTGTATTTACGGTTTTTATAGTAAAAATAATATTTTGAAAGTGTGTAGTGTTTTATACCTACATAACTACAACACCTGCAAAGTGTTGGTATTAATACAAATTATGTTTTTCGTAGTTTATTTGTTATCAATAATATACAACCAATAATTTTTATATTCTTACACTTTGGTGATTTCGCTAGCCTAGTGGTATAGTGTTAACTTGCGATAAAGAGGTCCCGGGCTCGATTCCCGGTCGAGTCAGAGTTTTCAAAGTATTTTTTTACTTGATATTTCTAACCGAGGCATCTTTTTATAGAAAAGTTCTATATTATTAAATTAAGGAGAAACTGAGAGTGCTATCAACTTGGGAGACATACTCACCTTGACCAATTTTGAAACTAAAATCAATTAATCAATACCTCCTTTTTTACACCACTTCGGGCCATAGAGAGGCAACAAGAGCGCGGCTTCAATTACCTTTTCTCACACCATGTCCAAATCACTCAGTTCTGCTTCGAACGTATGGGACACGTTGTGAGAGGGTCTTCCACGTCTTCTCGCGTTCTTCAGCCAATTCTAATTCGGCACCTCAACACATTTCCCACCCAAGTCCGTCACCTCTTTATAATGGTAGAAGTGATGGGCCACCCCTGGGAGCGCCGGCAAAACAAAAAAAATATAAATATTTTTTGAAACTAAAATATTTTAGTCTAAATTTGACAGTAACCTAAAAGAAAATATTCACGTGAACTTCCAAGTTAAACGTTCCAAATATGATTTGGTTTAACACAAATTATGACATCGGTATAAAATGTACCAAAAAAGGTGTATATTATAATGTACCACCATGACAAACCTGTGGAATTTGAAAAAAAAAGATATATTCACACATTACAACGAAACTTTTAATATGAACGGACCTATTGAACAATGTGTTTAAATTTCATAATTGTTCAATGTTCACCAAAAAATACGAGTAATAACGATTCCAAATTAATATGCGATAAAGTTCGAATTAAATAGTAAAAAATTTTATGTGTTTATCATATCTCTAGACAAATTATCCTTTGTTCTTTTCAAAAATTTATACGCAATATCGAAAGTTCCATACTAATTGTATGGACGCCGGCCGAGCGTTGTATAGACAGATACCTGACTTTATGCCTATCGACACTTAACGGTTAAGAGTTCTAATGAGTTGGTCTTTTAGATTTTTTTTTTTTAAATAGGTAATATGGTGTTTGATTATTTGAAAACCTTCATGTTTCAATAGTAGCAATATAAGAGCCTAATTAGCGAGGCCTCATTACTGGCAATTTAAAGGTAGGTATGTACCTATCAGAAAACTGTTGATAATGAGCAGGTAATGTGATTGTAGGTATCCGTGTAGTATTTAGGGCTGTCATCTGTCAAAATGTTTAGACCCGGAATTTCGGCCTAAAAAATCTCATTTTTTTTGTAAAAAAAAAACTTAAAAATATTATAAGGCTTAGTTACTTACATAAAAAATACGGTAAAGATATGAAATTATACCTTACGTTACGGCACGCGCCGTATTTCAGTTTTTACCTCTTCAAATCCTCGTTTGATTAATTTTTTAGTAACGAAATACAATTTTTTTTACAATTAAGCCCGACATCTTCTCTTGACTGAGTTTTTTTCTTTTGTTTATAAAAATAAAATAAATAAATCAACACTACGAAGGTGTCACTATAGTACCTACCTATATTAAAAACTATTACATAGTTTAAAGGACCTGAGCTTATATATTTATTTGTGAATCTTATTATAGGTGTGTTGTACTCTTGTCCATTATAATTATGAAAATATAAATAAATAAATATGTGTAGGTATATTATATTTACCTATTTATTTATATTTTCATATTTTGGCACATCACACTTAAATCACAGGCTCTGCGTTGGATTTTTTTTCGCAGTTTTTCTCAATAGGTACAATTATTATTATAAATACCTACAATTCTTTAAAACTCTTATAACTTGCATAATATTATGTAGGTAGGTTCCAATAATATTATAATAATTGAAATGTTTTTTTCCCTTTCATTGAATAGTGAAATTGAATCAAGTGCAAGATGTAACATAATATATGATAAATACAGTTATTTTTTCATGAGAACATTAAAAATGACATTCTTCTCTCTTTTTATGAATTGTGAAAGTGCCATTCTTCTTTTTCTGCGCTTATGTCAGTTACATAGAGGTCTGTTAAGCAATGGGAAGCTAGACTAGAACCTGTTTAATAACCTACCGATCAAGCCTGACAATCGGAATCAAAAAAGTAAAACAAGACGGGTTTGCTAGTAAATAAATAAGCAAATACTCGGCGGAGATTGTTTTTTGAGGCAACCGATCCCGTCTAATCTGAGACGGGCCAAACCCAATCAAATCGGCAATCGTTACCATTAATCTATATGACCCGGCGATATACCTATGTACGTTCCGATCCCGGAGCGCGGAGACGCACCATATACACCCGGAGTCTCCGGACAGCCCTAATAATACTCCCGAGTGTTTAGCAACAGTACGGGTGCCTTCCTTTGAAACGCCTCTGAATATCATTCACCCACCCCTTTATTAACACCTCGCATATTGAGTGGCTCATGTGGGTGGGACTAAGAACGGGAAGAAGAACGTTTCTCACGCAATTATGTACATCGGAATTAGAAATGAAGGAAGGGAATAGACGCGTCGAAATAACAAATAAATAATACAAAACTAACTTCCAAAATATTCACACAGAACAACAAACTAATAGTTAAACAAGTTGTTATATATGTACTCCTAAATACTTATTGGAATATTTCTGAAACACTCGGAAATCTTTTGATTAACGTAAAGATTTCTCCTTAAGTAAGATTGTCTTTGGATGGTTACTTTTTATAAATTGAAAAGGCATTCAAATATCTGATAAAAAACAAAATCTCTTTTGAAATTTAATATAATTGTTTTACAGCAACATACTTTCAAATTGTTTTTCGTGCAAAAACACTAAACGATATTACACACAGCCAACTGCCTGTGAATTATATGGGAGCACTGTGCCCGTAGACAAATTCAAATTGGCGATCGACTACAAACGAATTCTTCGACACTGTAGAGTAGGACGAAAATTAACCGTCCACTTTTTATATTTTTATACTAGCTGAGGGCATCTATAAAAATGTAAAGACTTGAATAAATATATAAAATATAAAGGCTATAATATTTCAATAATTTGCTTCATTCAATCTCCCTCTTCCCTAAAGTTTTTGACACCTATACCGAATGGAATACTTCTATAATATAAACAAAGGTTTATATCGACAGGAATATTATATAATTTACAAATAAGGGCTGTTTTCAAAACAAATTCTGAAGTATATATTGAAGAACGTTTCGATTAACAACTAATCCCCATGTTTCAAATCCTTTTGAGCTCATCGTATCACCCTGGTTTGAAGACCTTTGATACTCAAATATAAGTTGTCAGAGAAACGATAAAATATTAAACTTTTTCATCATAGGCTCATAAAAAAAACTACTTATTGAAATTAAATTGTACTTTGACTTTTGACTAATATTGTAATTTACGTCGAATATTTTTCTCCATCGATGTTAAAAGTCATGCGTGTTCTCATTAGGTGGGTGGGTACCTTTCTCACGAAAAATATTCTCGGTACCGCGCTACCTAACATATAAATAAAGACATCGGGAGAGACTCGTTTCTTCCTAATGAATAATTCAAAGACTCGGATATGAGCTGAGGTATTCGGAGGACCTTATAATGAAGAATGAGTGGGTGCTGGGTACACACCTTCGTCAAATAACGAACCAAAACAGTGAACATGAATAGCAGTAATTATTTCAAGTAACTCGCAGGTATAGGCTTAGCACGTGTGTGACCAAAAATTATATTGTCGGTTACTTTTGCATATAACGGTAAGTTACTTGGTGAGAAAATTCGCGGGATCATGAAAATTATGACCTTTTATTAAAGGCAATCTACTCGATATCGAATAATTTGTCATATTGCATCATATACCTACCCAAAGGACCTACTTACTTGATTTTTTTTCAATTTAGATTTGCTACGCTATATTATTATAATCTAAAAAAATAATATCAATGAATTCAAAAGGTTATAAAATATTTTTATTAAAATTTAATATAAATAATATGGTAGATACTTAACGAAACTAGTGGGATCACTACGAAGAAAGACTGTGTGGAACACTATTGGAAGGAATCAGAGTACCTTTAATGAAAAAATGTGTTATGTAAATGAGTGTTGATAGAAAGATGAAAGTTAATAAGCTTAGATGGTTTGGCTATGTTGAAAGAATGGATGCAAATAGAATTATAAAAATAGTTACTTTTTATAAGGCTAAAAGAAAACGTGTAACAGGGTGTGGTCGACGTGGATCGCACACATCAATTTCATCCTCAAGGAATGCCAAGTTAAAAGCAGAAGAATTCGGAGAGGTTGGACGAGTAAATTGATTTCTATTGAAGAAGCGAAAGAAGTGAGCGTGGATAGAAAAGGGCAGAGATTCTGCCCCTTAAAGGACTGGCGTGAAAAAAACCTGATAGAATCCGTTAGGAACAACCAACATTGTTTCGCTGATGGATTACGTAGGTATGTGCGATTTTCGGGGATAGTATAAAGGTCATATGTACTTTTGAGTTTCGATAGGTACATCGGTAATCTGAACGTTATTATAGGACAAATAATAATGATATGTATGTACAGTGTACACATTATGTAAAGTATAGATTTCCGTTAACATTATATCTTTTTAGATTCCAAACAATAGTGGTTATTTAAAGAACTTTGTTCTTAACTGCGAGAGTTGAAGCTTTAGGTGATATAACAAAGTTGTTGGAGGCTATTGTTGGTGAGACTCCAAGCGTACTTTCCCGAAGCGGAACTTGTGGACCCTGACTAACTAACTTTCCTTGGTGGCCCGATCGGCTTCCCTTCGCACCAACTGCATTCATACCTAATATCGTTATATTGTATTTGTACGATATAATAATTATATTGATATCAGAATCTTAAGATAAAAAGTAATTTAGACTAAGTTACTAACTCATACAATCAATGCTAACATTATACTCGTATTGGATTTTTAAATGGTAAATTTACAATCCGACTTAGTTGTAGGGAGGACTGGCTTGAAGCTTTGTTTTTCTAGAATAGAAAAGCGGCCATAACATAACGAACGCAACGCAACATCCTTTAAGACAAGTACAAAGCATTCTTTGTTTATCTCTTTCTGCCGGAAGTAAAATAAGAAAATCGCGAAAAGACATTGTGTGAGTATTAATAATTGTCATTGCTCGTAGCTTGGTTACCGCAGTAAATAAGACTTCCAATAAAATAAAATTAGCTTTTTCTATCCATAATGACCGTTAAAACGCGGATCCACCTTCAAGAAAACCATTTCATTAGTGTGATCACTTTAAGAAAACAAGGTTCGTCATTGGGTGGCAAAATTTCGAAACGCAACGCATAATAAGTGCGACATGTCAAAAATTTTGAAAAAACTAAGCCACTGCCTTCGAAACAACAGTAAAAGACGGTCGCGAACTAATATTGGTCTTAATTTACCATTGAAAATTCGAACACGTTAATTGTGATTACCTATTCTTCCGAGAGTGGATTGTATTCGAGAAAAGAAGAAGAAGAAGTGTAATGTTAGCATCGATAAGTTGGTAACATGTCACTTATTTAGATCTTATCCTGAAGAGGACACAATTAATTTATAAAAATATGAATGTTATTTAATTTATGTAGAGGACTTGAAAATTAAGTAGGTAGAAAAAAATACCTAGTTATTTTTTAAATGATTTCAAACAAAAAAAAACTATGTAGTTATATATCTTCTTGTTTATTGGTATTTTATTAGCTTTAGTTTATTGGAATTCATCTATCTTGTTTATTGGTATTGGTTCTATCTATCTTTTTCTATCTATCTTGTTTATTGGTATTGGTTCTATCTATCTTGTTTATTGGTATTTTATTAAAAACCTGGACGGTTTCAACTCACAAACGTTAACTTCAATAAAGTATCAGACTATAGTGGAAGGTTTCTCACTCCGATTTCCTACATAACTACCACGTATCATGAAATACTAATGAGACCACCAGGGAACCTGCGAAATGGCGGCCGTTTTCCGACAAAGCAAACCTAGGATATTCTCATAGGCAACGCCAAGTATAAACTATCAAGACTTATGCAGGAGGCTGTATTTCATAGGGATAAATAATTTTATGAAAAATTTGAATATTGCCAAACTTTTTTCGACAACGACAAATTTTTTAAATAAAAAATATTACATACCTAGGTAAATTATTTATGTTTTTGGCGGAAACTTTGTAAAATCCCATGTTGAATAGGTAATTATTTTAAATATAACTTTGTTTATTTCACTTTTTATTATTTTATTGGAAAGGCCTCTGCCAAAGTATTATTTAAAATAATTACCTATTACATATATAGGTAATTCAATTTTTTATGAATAATTTATTCCCGTGGGGTTGCCGGCTAAGAATATCACCTCTGCTCTTTTTGCTGGCTTTTCGACCATCCTGTAAGAGGCAGGAAATCGAAAAATCAGATCGGGACCGTGAGGTTGACCACCTCACGTCCATAAACCTCAAGCGGTCGGAAAAGACACAATGAGACTCGGACGCCTTCGAGAGCTCTTGATGCCTCCCTATGCTCTTTAGTGGGGCTTAGGCCTTCCGCATTGCGGGTTGGTTTGGGGGGATCCGCGGCGGGCTTGATGTGTGTGTGGCCGACTTTTTGGTTTGATTGCTTCGATCGAGCTATATGGGGTCGGTTTCGTGCCGGCCGGTTTGCTGCGGATTGGTCTCCTCCGGGCTGGCTTGCGGTGTGCGGGGGGTCTTTAAGAGAGAATGAATGAAATTTATTATAAAATAGGTAGGTGTCCGTAGGTAGGTCGGTTTTTCCGGTGCTACATAATGCTTATGCACTGGGTCCTAGGGAACAGTCCGTCGTCTGACAAGCCGGCATGGCAGTCTTTCAAAATATATGACAATGTTTTTCAAACACATTCACCGCTGTTTATAGTAGCGCAGTGTTCGTTAAAACAGACCGTTAGCAAATCTTTAATCCTGCTGCCCTTTTACGGGAACGCATTACCTACATATCTACATAATTATTTTTATATTATGTCATGTTAAATTTTTAACGGAGTGCATAACAGGAAGGGTACATGGAGAAAATAATCAATGTCACATCATATTCGAAATGAGATATTGCTAATTTAATGTTTCGATCATAAAAAAATATTATAAATTAGGATCAAATAAATAAAAACAGCCTTTTTTATTGATTATGTGTTTATTGTGAATACCGTTCATATTTTTTTTCCTTTTGAAATAACATCAACATGGAGATAATGAAAAAAATTGTGGCATAGTCAGAATTATCAAGGGAAAAAACAGCCATTGTCAGCAAGTTTACTTCTGGAATTTTTCTTTACTGATAGTCAAAGTTTCATTATAAGATTGTTCAGATAGGTAGAATTCTTCTGGATTGTCAGGTGCATAAGAAGCTGAGTTTGTTCTTTTTTTCTTTGGATCTAGCACATTAGATGAAGTCCACGCTCCATTATAAAAATAACCATTGTCCACGGACAATGGTTATTTTTTCCTTGAACTCAATGGACATTGGATGATTTTTCCCTGGACATATATTTCAAAAGTGATATATCTTTGTGACCATGGGTGTTATTGACCTGTAGTTTTGCGAGAACATAGCGACGGGCATTCCCAATCATATTAAATTGCCAGTTGAAAAAATAAAAAAAATGTGACATTGATTGTTTTCCCCCTGTACCCTTCAGTTTGAAATACAGAGTATACAAGCGTCTTCTTCTGTATTGAAGGCCTATTTTTGAAATTTTAAAATACAATTTGACCGTTTAAAATCGGACAAAAATGCACTGTTCATGGAAATTATAAATTGTAGATATTCAAAGGTTTTTTATTTCTTTCTTTTGGATATGCACTGCAAACATTTTGGTGCAATTATTACGCGTACAGTGATTGAATTTGAACCACCGAGGGTCAATTTAAATCTAATATTTTTCTCTTAATATTATACACAAAATTATCTGGGATGAATGGTTATTAAAATATAGCCACGTTGTCAGTAGATATTTTGTTTTTGACAATATCAATAAAAAGTATACCTACCTAATACTTGAAATAAAAGGTTTAATTAAGTAATAATTTTTATCGAATTCGCAAAACATATTATATTACCTGAATACAGTGTATGATGTTATGACGTAGTCTACTGACTGAAATGCTCAGAAAATATCAAAAACAGACCCGAATTACTATAGGTAATTAATTATTCGAGATTTCCTAAAAAAATAATGAGTTGGTTGACGTGTAGGACTGTAGGTACCTACTCATAGTTTCATAATAATATGCATACCTAAATCACTCAAAAATGAGTGGAAGGCTAATGAATAAATAAAAAAATAATAATAATATGCATAAAATATATTATTTTTTATTGCCCTGTTTCGGTTTTGATGTAGCAAATGTCCAGTCATATACCAAAAATGGCTTATAATTTTATGAATTTTATAAAAACAGAATTAATGAAAAATATCTTTCATCGGTAGATAGTTAAATATCAACCCTATTATTATTGAAGAGTTGTTGGGTAGTTTTAACACCTGTATAGCTCACACGAATGATGGAGAGTCTCTGTGGAATTTATTAGCGTAACAACCTTAACATAGACGGGATTTGTATTCTGGTATCACTGGCAAACGCCGACGCCTACTCTTTTTAGAATCGAATGTTATGTAGGCACCTATGTGTTAGAAAAATAAAACGATTGAATGACCGTCGCGTTTGCGTCTTTTGTATTCTTAAAAGGATATAAGGAAGAAAAAATAGCTTACAGGTATAACCATGTCTACTTATATGTATTATTTTCACTGTGATTTTTTATTATAAAATTGATATATTTGTTTTCTTTTGTTTTCTACTGCTCAGTTACTATATAATTTCTTGTAAGAAAATTAATTAAAACTATTTATTAAACCCAAATTGAACACAAATACACTTTTGTAATCGAAACTTGTATTGTTAAGGAGGAAGATTGTCAGCAACTGGTATTGAACCCATCACTTTCAGAACGAAAGTCGGCGTCTGAATTGCTAGGCTACCAAACAATTCATAATAATTATATTGAATGTTGACCCCTTTTATTTCTGTTAGATTTTAGTCTTTTTTATATTTTTCTGTGCAGGAGCCTTTTTGTGTAGGTTCTAGACTTGCAGCTGACATTTGGATTATAGATATGTATTATTGAGCTGTAATTTGAATCAATTTACGGGCCATTTTCAGCGTTTTATTCTTAATGACTTGATTATCTCTAATATAAAGTAACGTCGGGTTAGTGAGAACACTTATAACTCGAGATTGGCTCAACAGATTCTTCCGATGTTTGATTTATTGGATTTTTCTCCGCTCCGGATAACAGAATAACTAATAAAAAGTTGAAAAATGGATAAGAAATAATGTAAAGTATGATATTAAAGTTAGTATGGAACGAGTTTCATAAGAAGCCATCTTTGAAAAAATCTATCAACAAAATTATTGTCTTCTGCACCTGCGCCCTCTCATTCTCGCATACGTAATTGCCACCCATTTTACTTACTCCACCGTTTCGGGAATCTTAGAAATTTTTCTTACAAAGTCAACGAAATTGCGCGCATATAAATTATATTCTCGCGTTGATCCCGTCTGAGCTTTGAAAACGAATGAAATATTATGGACGTTTAAGAATTAATATTTTAATGTTATTATGTATCGTAATAAGTTTATTTTTGTTTCTGGAGGTGCAGTGCACAATGGACGGCCCGCTTCTGGTTAGTAGGTAGGTACCAAAGGGTCCACAGTCCACAGGACAACGTCTGTCGGGAAAGCTAGAAAATTAATAATATTAGCCTACAATAACTACCTATATCAAAATAATAAATTTCTAGGTACTTATACAAACACATGAAATTTTATGAAGTCAACTGTTTCCGACTAATTTGAGACAAGATACGAATTCTTTTAAAATAAAATTAACTTGGAAGGATTCTCTCAGCACGTGAATATCCATGTTTTGATACGTTTATTACCTACTCGTGGAAAAATTTCATTATTCGATCGACGAACAATATTATTTGAAAACCAAATCAAATAAAATAATTTAGCAAATCTCGTTTTTTTGTTGCAGACACCTGAGTGTCTGTCTGTGCGTTAGTAGGTAAATCTAATAATGATCATCTCTGAATTGAAAAGCGAGTTTACCAGTTCGTTGTTACTCAACAATGTCTACAGAGTGAGGGATATTCTTATAAGAGGGGAAAAACACTTTTTTATGGTTTGATATTTTTATTTGTTAGAATAAAACGGCGCCTGAGGAATCCATTTCTTCCCCACCTCTGATTAAGCAGCGTCATAACTCAAGAAAATAAAATGAGGCATTACCCATTTAATTTGCAGGTCAGGATCATTTTGGAGAATTCGTAAGTCAAAAATAATATAAGCCATTCTTCCACCCTCATCTACCCAGGGGTAATAAATTAGTTTCATAAAGTGCCTATAATCAACATCAAAATGGAGTCTTCAATTAATTTTTATTAGGTACGCAGAGTTAATTAAAAATTTATTTCACTCTCTCCATTTATTTATTAAGTTTATCATGAAATGTCTATTACTTTTTATACCATGTTTCATATCGAGTTACTCCATCATGCTGGCGTTCAAAAGAACAATATCCAAATTCCTTACAATATTGATTTTCTGGGAGAAAAATTGTCAAAAGGTTGTCTGTTTCTTTTTTAGCCTTAACTTCTGATACTTTTCTACCTTTTTTAGCTGTACGAAGGATTTTTAGCTGATACGCATTTAACGCATTATACCTACGTATATTAGAATATCTACATGGTCTGGGGTATCTACATCACAAAGTCCCCATATGGACTGTCTATGTTGCTAGTATGTTGGTGTATTGCAACTTTCAGGCGTTTCAATAAATTCTATATCGCTCACTGTAATCCTGCTGGATTTTCAAATCCCTTTAATCACCTAAATAAAACCACTTGCTTTCTATTCAAAACAAAAAAAAATTCGGCAGTATTTTTAAATTAATGATTTCATAGTGGATATCGGCAAATCTTTTGCGTATCACAAAACATCAACACCATCAAAATCCTGGTACAAATAAAAACACGTTGCGGAAAAAAAACTCACATAAAGTTGAAATCAGCATACGAGTAATCTGGGATATTATGTACCTACCTATGTAGGAGGCACACAATAGTAACTCTATCTTAAGCTATGTCCACACATAGCAACATTTTGTATCTCCAACAAAATGTTGGAGATACAAAATGTTGCGTCAACTGTATCTGGATACTGTTGATAGCGATGTTGCGCGTCCACACATCGTTTGTTGTTGAAAATCAAAATATGCGAATAATAGGTATACAGAGTGTTTGGTAAAACGTTAGACAAACTGGTATGGTACATAGAGGAGATCATTTGGAAATAAAAATACGTTTTGCTTGTTATATACACACATGTTGTAGGTATACTGTTTGAAAGAGAATATAAACCTTACCCTTACCAACTCACGTTCACTCCCAAGGTAGAGCATCTGGTCACCATTAGGTTCCTCTATGCACTTCTGTCTTGTCTGCTTCCTCTCAGATCAGTGCGTTCAAGCCATATTCGGGGGGCACAGCAAGGTGTGCCAATACTCAACCCTGTTTTTCTTCAGTTTTACTGATATTTAAGGAAATTTTTTACAAAATTTGAAGAACTCATGGTGACTTTCACCAACGGTTCATAACATTTAAGTTGCTCGTAGCCTTTTATATAGTGTGGAGTGGAGGACACTAAGAGCTACGTAAAAGTTAGGAACCATTGGTGAAAGTGACCATCAAATTTTTTTCTGAGAATTTTGAAATCTGAAGTAAACTTATTTCGTGGACGTTTCTTTGGAATATGAAGGGATATAACTTTTTACTAAGCCATTTTCTTGATTATTTTACTTATTTTTTCTAAGATTTGAAATTTGAAAAAATAGTTGGATAAATAAAAAAAGTTACAGAGTGATTTCTAGATAAAATTACGGGATTTCTATTTTTATTTTTTTTTGTAAAAACGCCTAAAAAGGGAGCTCTTTGTATAAATTTTGAGTAGGTAAGTACAATATATTACAAAATAAATTATCTAACTTTGTACCATACCAGTTTATCAAACGATCAACCAAACCTCCTGTATTCCTATATATTCTTCGATCGTTTTTTAAAACTTATCGATGGAAATGAACGATGAGTGAAGCGTTCTGCAACTCGTGGGCTCGAATCCCGGTGCCAACCATTTCCACTTTCACGATACAAACCTTTTGCTTAGTGTGAAAGATGTCAAAAGCGTAATTGTATTCACTTTGACTAAGCTCAGATTCATTTTAAAAAATGTGGAAATCTTTAGAAAATTGCCAGATTTGAAGCTCATGGCGAATAACGCCTGCACTGATTCACATTTACTGAACATCATCGACTGTTAATCAGGTATCCCGAGTGGATAAGTTCAAACAACTGGGAGCAGCCATTACCATCTCTATTGACCTGGGGACTGAGCTCCCGATTCGCATCTGTATAGCAAGGGGCGCCTTTAACAACATGACCAATAGGTATATGGAAAGCATCAGCGTTTGGTGTCAAGACGAAAATGTTAATTGTTTGATGCGTGTGTGTGTTGCCCATTCTCCTGTATGGTTGTGAGTCCTGGCACCTGACCAAAGTCCATGCACAAAAAGTCTATTCTTTCGAAACGAGGTGCCTCAGGAGGATTTTTAATATAAGTTGGTTCCACCGCATAACGAACGACTCTATACGCCGGCGCACCCAGCGTAGGCCCATCACTTCTACCATTTTGGAGAGTAGATGGACTTGGCTGGGAAATGTGTTAAAGATGCCGAATGGCAGTAGGTCGAGGAGAGCACTGTTCTTCCTCTCATCATCAGGGTCCCGAAGACAAAGAAGACTCTCATACTGTGGTCCGCTCCTATGAAGCAGAGCGGGGTCTGAATATGGTGTTGGAGTTGGTTATCGAAACTCTGAGTATGGGAAGTGTTTGGTAGACTAGCGGATACGACGCCGGCTTTCGCAATGTTTCATGCGGAGGTCGTGGGTTCGATCCCAGGTGCCGACCATCTTCCTTTTTCGCGACAAAAGCTTTAAGTAGCTTACTATGAAAGAGTCATATAGTGTATATGTGTTCACTTTGAGTGAATATATAGTGAACACAGATTCATTTTTATAAAGAAAAATTACTGCGCGAGATCGAGCGAAGTAGAGAGTTCTAGCTGCCCCCCGTTGCCCCCGAATGGGGTCAAAAAAGGAGAATGGTAGCCTAGTGGCAAATGCATCAACTTCAGATCAAGAGGTCCCTGGTTCGAATCCCGGTTGGGTCAGAAATTTTCAATGTATGTGTATTTTCACCTGAAATATCTTCTCGAAGTTGAATCCTGTCTCATATTAGACGGGACTGGTTGACTGGTAGAGGATGCTCCAAGGATTAAGTTCCGCCTGCTATACTGACACTTATGTATTGAAGAGTGTTTTTTTTTTTTTTTTTTTGTAAAGAAGGTCAAAGGACCATATGCCCTTTGAGTCACCGCGACCAATAAGATCTATTGTGACATCCTTCAATGAATTCGTGGAGCGCTGCCTCTTATTGTGCCACGTCTCCAGAGGCCTCTTGCAGAGTGACAGTGCCTCTTCCCGGCTCCTGCCCTCCGCAAAAAGTCTCCTTAATCTTCTTTTTGAAAGATAGGTCCCAACAGGATTCCCATCTCTCGGTTGCAACAAATTATTTTGATCATGTGAACTTATGTCCACTGACCACTGATGTGGAAGTACCTATTATATCCATCACACCAGGTCGGCTCTACAAAGGTGCCATGTACATCCTCCATAGCCAGAACTAGGGAAATAAAAGTCCGCCCCTACAGATCCCTGCATGTAGGGGTAAGGCAAAAAGTCACCCTGAGGTTGCCTGGTATCAGGGAGCCTCCGTTAGTTACTAACCTACCCGTTAGTCACGCATCCCTCGGCACGGGTCGAATGACACCTTGGATTGGGGATTTTTGGGCAGAAAGGTTTACTCCTTCCGGAATGATAGGACTAGGTGAATATGGATGGGAGGGCTCATAGAAGGCAGGAGGAAAGGAATCAGGTGTAGGAAATGCCCTGCATGTTGGACAGCCATGCAAGGCACCCCGTACTCTCTTCGGCTTGTTGACCCTAGCATCCACAGGGACCAAATGTAACCGCCGTTTCAGCCTGGGCCAACGTAACAGGGTCCTCCACTTGTAGGTGAGAGTCGAGTTGAAATGCAGTGGCTGAGAGGCATTAAATGCTCTTTTATTGCGCGTATCATTTCCTTGGACCCCTTGAAGAGTGTTACTTATTTATGTAATAACTCGGATCGAACACATCGATTCCGTCCTCAAGGAAGGCTAGGTAAGAAGTAAGAGAAATAGGAGAGGGTGTATGAGAAATGTTATGTCGGTGGAAGAAGCGAAAGAAGTATGCTTGGATAGAAAAGAGTGAAGGTCCGTTCTCTCTGCCTACCCCTTACAAGACACGGTGTGATGGGAAAAAAAAAACTAAAAAGATTACCTACTTCCAACCCAACTTTCTTAATTTTTTCTTTCATAAGAACCTTCTCCTGGTAAAATAAAAACCTAACGACAAAAAAAGAATTAGCGAAATCGGTCCATCAATGATGTATGGATGTGAAACTTGCTCATGCACGAATATATGGAAAGTATCTGTGGGATATGGAAAGGATGAGGATATTAGGTATGGAAGTTAGCGTTGTACAAAGATGAAAGGCAATTATTTGAAATAGTTTGGGCATGTGGAAAGAATGAATGTAAACTGAATGACAAAGATAATTTATATGACCAAAAGCAAAGGTGCATTAATAAGGCATGCATGGTCGACAGAGAATAATCGACCTCGATAGCCCAGTGGCAAAGACTCCGACTTCAGATCAAGAGAGGGGTTTTGATTGCCGGTCGGGTCAGAATTTTTCAATGTGTTTATTCCTATTATATAATCCTGTCTCAAATTAGAAGGAACCCTTTGACTGGTAGAGAATGCTTCAAGCATGAAGTTCCGATGGCTGTACTGACACATCGATTCCGTCCTCAAGAAAGCCTGTTTATGAAGAAAAAGAAATAGGAGAGGTTCTATGCGAAATGGTAAAGTATGTCGGCGGAGAAAGTGAAAGAAGAGTGCCTGTATAGAAGAAAGTTGAGGTCCGTTCTCCCTGCCTATCCCTTATGGCTTGATGGGTAAAAAGAAAATATTAAATAATTGAATAATTAAGTACCTATTTAGATTTGAAATTAATAAAAACTTAAAAATTTTTCAAAACAAACCTATAAAAATAATGTAGAAAGGTAAAAAAAACATTCACAAATAATACCTCAACCAGTGAGATGAACGTGAAAAGTTGACGAGTTACCCGTTTGAAACGGGAAACTTGGAAACATGCAATAAGCAACATTTCCATATGATTTTTGGCGCCAAATATCGACGAGTATCTGTCAACTTCACAACAAAAAGTCAATGAAAACTCGTCAACTGTTGATATCAACTTTTTGTTGCCATGTGTGGACAGCCGGGATACACGGATACAAGCAACATGCATAATTTCTCTTTGATTTTTGCACCCAAAAGTCGGCGGTCGACTTAAAGTATCCGTCAACATTTTGCGTTTTTTACAACAAAAAGTTGATAGATACCCGTCAACTGTTGATATCAACATTTTGTCGCTATGTGTGGACATAGCTTTAGAAGAAGTCAAAGATGGTAATTGGTTCACATGGTAGAGAATTTACCATAAACACTTTGAAAACTGAGTTATACATTTGGAATTAATATAGACCCGCGAAAAGCTCGGGGATTCTTAAATATTGAAAGCGTGTGCTATAAAATGCAATGCGACGAAAAGACGGGTGGTTCAAGATAATATTATGTGAACGGTGGTTTATCAGGATATAACGCAATCACAATGACATGCATATTACTACGGGTGTAATATGGGCTCCTGTTCAGTTGTAGACATGCCAGGCTGCTGCACCAGGATGAGACGCCTGCCTTTTTTCTGTTTCGCATTTTACTCAAGAAAGCGATGCAGGGATCTGAAATCGACATTAACAACATAATAAACTAATCTTTACAACTCGCTCGCATTTCCTAGTGACGTGTAAGCTCTGAAGGGAAGATACATTTTTGAGGGGATTTCCTTTGAGTAAGTATAGATTCAGTGTGATCAATTTACTAAAAACAGAATGTTATTAAAAATGTGCGAATGGAGGACCTTAAATGGTAGACGATAAGACGATAAACGTCGCTGCAATGGCAACATTTGAAGTCCGAACTCGTAAATGAAATGAAATGAATGAAAAAATATGTAGGTAAGTAATAAGTTAGAAAGTCTGTGATGGTATTAAAATGTGTTTAATAAATGGGAATAAAATGTGCAATAAGAAATTAACAAAACTCCAAATTTTTACTCAAAATGTAAAAAAAAAACAATATTATTGAAACAAGAAATAGAGAGAGAGAGAGAAATGCTCGCAGCAACGTCGCAAAGATTACATTCTTAAGAGTTAAACAGTCACAAAAGTTGTTTAATTTTAATTACAAATATCCCTTCACATTATTCTTAGCCGGCTGCGCTGCTGAGCCAACTACAAGATAGGCACATAGGTCGGCACCCACCCAGTTCCAATGACTATTATTACCCGTATAATATCGCCTACTGGTATTCCCGGGCTCATGTTATTATTTGAGTCAGCATCTTTCACGTAATAAGGTCTGCTCTATCATCAACTTTATACCTTCCATTCCGACCCGCCACACCGACTCCTTGATGAGGTGCTCGCTCTAATAGGGTCATTTCTCATGAAAATTAAACCTACCTCGAAAATTTACAGCCCTCGCCTCAGCTAATTAAATTAAATTCAACTATGTATAACACGGCGCTTGCCGACTGCAAAAATACACTAAGAAAGCGAAAATGAAAATTACACACACTTTTATTTTTATTTTATTCAGCCTCAGAGTGATGTCCGTAGAAATTTTAATTTCACTGCTCGAAATTCTTGGAACAAATTAAATCTTCAAGTGTTCAGTATTATGTTCTTTTTTTGTAAGAAGAATTTTATTTAAGAAAATTTTACGTCTGGCATTTAACTCGAAGGAAACTAAATTACTTTCTTTTTACTTATCTTGCAGTTTATAATAATTTAAGATAAAACGTCACACACGCGTGTGTTCAGTGTGTTTATTGGTAAATCTAAAAATTAACTATTTCAAAGAAAGGATTTTACTTTTTTTAGTCTTCAACATGTCATTATAGGTACGTAGAAGTTTTAACCGATGACATTTTATTTAATCATTATTTATTAAACTAGTAATATCTTGACCCCCTGAAAAAAAAGAAGCAAACGTCTGGTTTTGGGATGATGGATTTCAGGAACCACAAATTAAAAGGGAGTGCTTAGGTAGGTACTTAGGTACATGAAGATTGTATTGAAATTGCAAAAAAGCAAACCGTAAGCACGTATAAGCCTCAAACTGACACATTTTTTTTAAAAATACCATAATGTCAGAATTGCATTCATCTTCGTGTCTGAAATACTTAATAAATACAGCAAAATGAAGACATAACTCACAAGCAAAGAAGGGGACAGAGGTAATAAGCCGACACTCATGTAAAAGTCGGTTGAATACTGAATAGTCTTGATTCTAGAAAATATATTAGGTTAAAAAAACAACCTAGCTACGTCAGTGGCTCCACAGCTCGAGTCGGCTCTCTAGTTTCTCAAGGGCTTGCCTCCACCATTTATGATTCGGCGTAGCCAGTTAAATTATAATCCAATCCGTTGGACGTCCCACATCACACCATCCAGCCACCGAAGCGTCAATGTTCCTGTTCTTCTCATTCCTCCCGGCATGCAGCTCAGATCGGTTTCCAGGTATGAATTCCAAGTTTTATTTCAACAGATACATTATTGTTACTAATTACCTAGGTACATATACCTCACATAAATATCTATATCCTTATAAAAACCCAAGATTTTTTACTATTTTTACTGAACTGGATAACCAAACCACTGCATAGTTTATTTGATATATCTTATCGATCGCGGATATCCAAGCAGGGTGCAAGTCTAAATTGACAGAATAAAGCAAGAAAACTCTATGAATATGACTTTAAACGTCAAATTTAAGAATCAATCTTAAAACAAAAATACCACTATATTAATTTCTGCCGGTGTATTTGGCACAAACCTTGGTTTTGATTACTTTTTCATTGTTTAGTTATCAAAACAGGTAGTGTTTATTCAAACTATTAAACTTGTTATTGATTTATGCAATAGGTACGCTCGTGATTAGCCTCGTTATGAAGTTGAGTTCAAGTGCATTCAACAGGAAGTTCACCAAGAAGAAGTGACAATGAGATATTATATGAAGATTGATACATATAATTACTATGGGTAATACAAAACGTTGCAAAGAATGGATGGAGTGGAACAATACAAGAAGTGTCAATACAGGTGCCGCCTCGTATTTTTGTGTAAAAAGTAGCGATGCTAATGAGCTATTTCCGCAAAACAAGAGAAGTTTATGGAAATACAATGACGTTTTTGTATTTTTGCCTTCAAACCAAGTAATGAATAATTGTATTGTGTTTTTCATTCAGTGCGAATACTAATTAATAATATTGTTGTCGAGTAACTATTTTGTATTGTCACATTATTTTCATCTGTGTTGAAAACTGAATTTTTTCACTCGAATTTATTAACACTTTGAACTCGACACAATTCCATGCAATTATTGTTTTACCTTTTTCAAAGCTTTGTAAGCTCTAGAACCTCTTTTACAACGTATAGAGATTACACAATCTTTGAAGAATAAACCTTAATTTTTTTCCAAGATTATAGATAAATTTCAAAATATAGTTTTTATTGAATTTAAAACGACAGATTTTTGAAAATTTCAAAGAACTCTATTCCATACATACTTATGTTATTATTGAGTAAAAATAATTCTGCAGTGCCCTTATTCTCGTAGCGGTCTTAATACGCTCTTATCTTGATTGACATATCATGATCATACAATGGCGGATTGGTATTCACAAAACAAGATATCTAGTAGATATCTTAAAAATTCGTTATGTTTGAAATATCAGTATGAAAATGATCCAGTTCAAGATAGGATTAACATTAGATTCCGATAGTTTGTGAATACGTCTGCTTGCGAAAGAATGCAGAATTTACAGAAATACATTTATAAAACATTTTCCCAAATAGGAATGTCTCTGAGGGGCAACTATTTAAAAAATCAATGCCTACAACGAGTGAAAAATGCTATATTCTGATCATACGAGATGAAATGTATTTGAAGTAGTTGGTAGACTGACGACGCCGGCTTTCGCAGTGTTTCGTGCGAAGTTCGTGGGTTCGATCCCAGGTGCCGACCATCTTCATCAATCACGTTACAAGCTTAAAGTAGTTACTGTGAAAGAGTCAAAGAGTGTTCACTTTGAGTGAATACAGATTGAATTTTTCTTAATAAAAATAACTTTTCATTACACTTTGTAAAAAATAATCTTTCTTCAACAAGAGCACTCCACCGGGCTAGATCTTCCTCAATTATTTTCTTTATTTACATTGATTCCGTCAAATAATCAAAATTATTGTTATGTGGATATGATTGTCACAAAGCGATTCTTCAAAGCACTGCACAGTTTTTCGAAATTGATATTAAAGAAATTGGTAAACAATAATAATTATGACTACCTAAAAATATTTTTTTTTTCATGTCAATCCTTATAAAAATGTTATCATTGAAACAATCATGTGATAAGAATAATCAAACAATTGGTATTGAGATCGATACACTGAGCTGCAAGACCACTTGAGTCAATAAGATAATCAGTTCAACTTTTGAATATAGAATTTTACATCAGTAACTATAAAAGATGGCACAAATTTGTATTTTTCAGTAGAATTTTATCGTTTTTTAACACGCAACCAACATTCTAAAAGCCACATTCAAAATGATGTACAAAATATTCTTTTTCATCTGTGTGTTGGCCATCGTAGCAAATATTGCCCAGGTTATAATAACTTTTGTATAAAAAAACAATATTATACCTACATAAATTAAACAAAATCATTCCATCAATAATTTATAAATATAAGCCATACGTATAAAAAATAATCATTTATCAAAACTTTTATTATTCTAACATGTTTTTTCCATATTGACAATTAACTTTAAAAATCTTAAATTGATTTTAAATGTTACAATAGTTTCATTATAATATTATTTTGTGTATTTAATTTCAGGCATTGCCAATCCCATGCGACATATTTCAAACTGTTAAACAATTAGCAACAATTAAAAAGCTATGGTCTTGCATTCTAGAAAATGTTCCAAAACTATTGCTCAAAGACGATAAAAAATAGATTCTACCAAATAAAGCATCTTCTCTAATTTCACTTTCATAGTACATTGATATCATCCACGTTATTTTATGATTGTAAGATTAATAATTCTTTGTATTACTTTAACAGGCTGGTATTTCAACAAAAACGGTTGAATTTCATAACATTATTATTTTGATTTATTTTTTTAAGTTTTTTTATTTTCGCCGTTCCGTTTTTTTTTCCTTAACCAGCCTGATAAAGTTGTTACAATTTTAACACAAAAAAAATCATGCTTTGAAACTGTTATTGAAATACCAGCTATCTGAAAATGTTATGATATTTTGAAAAAGTTTTGAATACATACATAAATTATAAAACAAATAACAATATATTTTAGGCGCAACAGGAACAAGAGACAGGAGGATGGCTTTCTGGATTATTTGGAATTATAACGAACCTGGGAAATTCAACAATTCGCGCCGGCAACAACACAGCAAACGCTCTCGGAAAATTAGTGAATACAATATCCCTATAGAAAAAGCGGCACTAATTTATTTCGATGACATAACAAGGTACGAGAACATTAAAACAATATAATTATTGAGGGCAGGAAATCACAAAGGTGCTGAGTGCGTTAAATATAAAACAGCGATGATAAGGAAAAACTGTTTAGCGTCCCATGCTAGTGCACGTGTGACGTCTTTTATAATTTGAAATCCATTTTTTTGATAATAGACCTTTATATTTTCCCCTTTAGCAAAAATTAATCATTTTTTACAAACATATTGCTTAGTACCTTTGTTATGTCTATAGTTCTAAATTGAAAAAAAAAATATCAAAAGTTTCAGTTAACTTGCTTATTAAGAATCACCAGACTCTTATGAAATCCCAAAAAATACGAGTTAAATAGATTATAAACATACAACGTAACTACAAGAATAGTTATTTTTATTTTAATACTTACCTATCTATAACTTTTTTTTTATTTCAGAACAATATTGAAATCACAAATTCATCTGACGTCAAAGGAAAATTTAGTGAAGATATTTTAATAAGTGTATAAAAAGTGTTAAACTAAAATGATTAACATTCAACAAAATATTTGATTCGATCGAATGTTTTAAACAAAAATATTGAATGTACATAATATTTGGTTCACCGTTTTACAACGATATGCAGGCATTTTTTATCGTTAGTGTATTTATTTTCATTTGTCAATATTATGTTTACTTTTTAACTTGAGTTTAATGTTATTTTTCTGTTTGTAAAATAAAAAATAACGTGGATGTGTATGTAATTAAAGAAGTTATTGTTATTATTTTTTTTTGATGAATCTGTGCTCACTCGAAGTGAACACAAATACACTTTTGACATCTTTCACACTAAGCAAATGCTTGTGTCGTGCAAGCGGAAATGGTATTTATTTTGTGTCTAAATCAATCTAAGACTATTTTTTACATTACATTAGTGCTTTAATAGAACATCGAAAGAAGATGGCCAAATTGGGAATCCCTAAACAGATAAGGTGACAGCTGGCAGTTAAAACTAGCAGAAAATCCTAAAAACAGTCAATCATCTGTGAAAGGAAACTTAACAGCTGGTTCAATGCAATATGAGGAATGAATTTACAATCAACCATGGTTGTCGCAACGCAATTTTATGGACAATAAGAATTATGGGACGGTAGCATAGTGGTCATGGATTCGAACCCCGCTACCAACCATCTTCATGTTTCACATCTTAAGTTTTGTCTGATGGGAAACATGAAAAAATGGTACAAACAAGGATTTATACAAATACATACGTTACGTATTACAACATTACAAGTATAGACTGTTGAGATTAAAATCTGTATTCAAGGTTAAAATTATGAAATTGTTTTGATACAGTAAAATAATATTGAATATGAAAGAATAAAGCGAATGCCTTACTCTGGTACCTGCCTTTATAATGTGTACCTACTTGCCAAGGCCGTAAAAATATTTTAAGACGGCCGAATACCCGTTTTAAGAAAATAAAACCTATAATGTCGCTAAAAAATTCGAATATTATTTCTGGTGAATAGACACCTTTTTTACCTGAAGATGGTTGGTTACTTTTAGCTTCTGGGTAAGATTTATAGTTGTGATGAATTAAGGCGTTAAATGAGGAAATTCCTCCAGAAAATGTCACCAGTCACGTAGGACCCTTTAAGAATAAATTCTTACTTACTTCGGAAAATATTGTCAAATTCCAGGGAACGCGCTTATTCCATGATGTTTCCAAGCGAAGGAAATGCCGAAAAATTCCTGCAAACCCTGGCATCGCATTGTTTCACATACAGTAATCTGAACAAAAATATATATGTTTTCTATTAAAGTCTAGCATATCAGAGTTAACCATATAACGGTGTCTTATTTTTATGGCATCCAAAGAATTTCCCTATTATTGTACGGTTCGATGTACGGAAATCCTTGATTTTTATATAGATGTTGGGAAAAAATCTCCTTCTTTCATACGCATACGACCATGGTATCTTGAAGTCAAAGCTCCGCGTGAGTATTTTTCGAATACCTGCTCGAAATACAGGATAAAATAAAGATTTTTCAATACAGAGGTAAAGTTATGAATAAAGAATAATATACAGCAAACGTCTTTACCAAAATGGTAAAATGGATTTACTGTAGTAAATATTGTAACCTTTACCTACGCAGTCTGGTACAAAAGTAAGAGACTGGCAGCGATCTAGCAGCCCTGTGCAGTTATATTTTCTGTTATAATATGTAGTGTGCTTATCAGCAACCACCTATAGCTCAGTTTAAACATATTCCTTTAACTACATTATTTTTTTGTGTTATAACATAATAGAATTTGTGTTTTGGTTATGCGTCACTCAAAATGGAACAAGGATGTGTTATTAAATTTTCTGTCTAGCATATTTGGCAAGTTTGACGTTTGAGAAGGTTAAACAAGCCTATGGAAACCTTCTTTATATTGATCTCTCAAGTTTTTGGCCGACGAAAATAAATTTTGATAGGTGAAATGACCATAGTTCAGCGTGACCTATAACTATGGAAACATTGAAGTGTGAACGTTCTTGTGATTATGTTGATTAAACAATTAATTTTAAACAAAGTCCTTAAAAGGCTCAGTCATTCGCGTCAGATCTAATATTGGAGGCAAATGTATTCCTTATCACTACAACGCCTCATGTCACGCTGATCTCAAACAGCGTCATTTGGACACTTTAGAAAACGTCGTAAAAAAAATAAAAAAAAAATAAAAAATCAGTATCATAACTTTTCTACCACACCTCGTAGCACAGAAAAGAGATTTTTAAAGTAATCGCAAAAAATATTTTCAAGAGCTGAAGACACAATTAGATGAAAATGAGAACCACTGCTAAATATAAGTCTGAAATTTATTATCTCTTAAGCTTTTAATTATCTACTACAGAATTGAAATTTAATCCATACATAGGTCGCCGTCTTACCTGTGGTTTAAGGTGGCTGAATAGAGATTTATAAAAAGGGGATGTGTATTATTATGAGGCAGACCTGCCTGGATAAAGATGGGGAACATATTATTCCCACTTGACATTATACGAAGGACACCGCGATAAATCATAATCCAACACATTGTAACCGAATACACGTACCCTTTTGATGTTAGCTTGTCCTATTAATTATACGGTTAATTTATTTGACCTCATTATATCGTACTTTGTAGGTTATAATATTAATAATATCACACTAACGTTACAAAAATAATTGTCCATTAAGCGGATATATTAATATTAAACTATGGACATATTGATCAGGATAAGGGGATCAGTATTCATAGAACGTTACATTTTGGTAGATACTAAATACACGTATTCATCAATGCTTTGACTAATATGTTAAACTTGTCGAGTACGTGAATTATATTATGACAAAACTGTTGCACCTGAATATTTTATCAAACACGTTTTTAAACTATGGTTGTATTTTTATGACTAAAGATATCGGTATAACATAGCAAATGGATCGACAAGCCGTTTAAACGGTTTGATGAGGCCTATTTCGCTTGCTTCAGTAATTAATTTTTTTTTTATGAATCTGTGCTAGCTCAAAGTGAACACAAATAATCTTTTGACATCTTTAACAATAAGCAAAGGCTGGCGTCGTGAAAGTGGAAATGTTCGTCGCCGGGATTCGAACCCAAGACCTCCAATACGCTGTACGCATGAAAGCCCCCGATTGATACCACTGGACTACCTACCTTTAATAATTAATTAACGCAGGTTAGATTAAGCACATAATATCGATGCATTCACAAAGATGCCACCAATGCTTGTGAGCTTACCTACATATGTAAGTATAACGTTCTAACAGAGGTAGACACAGCGCGATAAATATGAATCTGTTATTCTGAGTTCGGACCCTCGGCAATTATTATTTTTGCAAAGGAGAAAGAGTACAGGAAATTAAAAAAAACATCTTTGGTCTTTAATATCCGTCTTTTTATATGACTACAATGATTGCTCCTTTCGAAAGGGAAAATTATTATTGTGGAACATTTTTTGACGTGATGTTCTACGAAACTTATTCCATTCTCCGAACGTTCATTGTGTTATTTCCTTATCAACGCAAGCGATCATTATTCAAAATTCTTTGAATACATCATCATTTTTATTATCAAACGCGTTTCATTTAAAAGTTTTAGTGGTCCTCTGTTTGACTATAATATGTATAATGAGTCGTTATCTATAAGCTAATATGTAGTCTATCAATTACGATAAAATGTACTGTAAGGTAATTATCCAATACTACCGCAATTATGCCTGCAAGGACCAGCGAAGATTCAATTCGAACGTAAAATTCGCTGATGTTTATGTTTGATACGATGACATAAAACTGATTTCAATCAGGTCACACAAAATCAAGTAAAATGCAAGTTTTTTTCACAGAGATGATTGTAAGGAAAATGGTATTAAACAGTAAAAAATCATCCCGTCAACTTCTCATCCATCCTTATGGAAAAAAAAGATCCGATTGAGTTATACCTACAATAGCTGTTTCTAGGGCGACCTCTGCATTTTGACCCAATCATTCATTGTAGCAGATCTGGGATGCTGGATGTCGTGACACTTGTGGCCCATTCAAGCTGCCTGTTATGCAATTCTTTTAAGAGGTATCTCATGTCTTTGTAACCCTGAATGTAGCCATGCATCTGCAGCACCACATATCAATCGCAAACAGACGTCCCATTTCTTTGGCTGATAGAAACAGAAGTGAAAAACATGATTTTGAATAAATATATTTTAGCTTTGCATTTTGTTGGGTTCTTCGTTAAGATGCCAGGTAAAGCAGACGATTTTACATTATTTAACACTGAGAAGGTAACTAGGAGCAACATTTTTTAATTTTGTGTGATTATTATATTTTGACGTGATTAAGAAAAGAAAATTTTGATTTAATATCATGTAAACGACTCGCTGATATTTCTTAAACAAATTTCTAGTGAGGCGAATGCTCTCGGGAAATCAACGTAGGTACAATTTTGAAAAATGAATGCAACAGTTCATATTATAATCTTGTCTTCCCGTAACCTGTCTTAAAATTTTTGTTATTCATTTACAAATATACAATTCAATTTGAATCTTATTTGTTTAATGGTCCATTTGCCCGAAGTGATGACAAAAATAATCCATTATTTCCTGAAGTCAATGGTATAGACAGGTAAGGTGTTAGGAGGACTGTAAGGAGAGGGATATTTGTGTGACCTGCCTGATTGGCTGGTAACAGATTATTTCAGACCAATCTGTTCTATGGTTTTTTCTGCCTTCAATTAATAAATTTCCTCATCAAATTTTCAATCACTTCAACAACAATAGTCACCAACAAAATAACTTCAAAATATTTTATATATATAGGTATACCTTATTTTTAAATATATTATACTGTTAGAACAATAATTGAATACGTAGGTCACACGGGGAAATAGGTAGGAACTGGTTTGAACTGGGACTACAGCAAGGGTTCTGCATCTATATCAATATTTAATTCTCCTAATGATGTTGGTATAGGGAAAAAGGAACTCTGTTTCTAGTGAATAGCTCGCAATGAAAAGTGCTGTAAATGCATAATCCAATTTAAAAAAAGTCCGGCACCCATTTGGTCACTAGCCCTGGCCACATAAGCTTTCTTTTCTCTCTTTTTGACAACAATTAGGGGAATAAGATTTTGGATTTCGTCCATCCACTTTCCATAGTTGAAGAAAAATTATGAACCTGCGTCGGGTACTTTGACGTAGAGCTTCTTTCGTGATCCATTGGTACCACTTTTTTCCATAATTATTCTTCTGAGGGACTTTGTTTCAACGGCAGACATTTAATAAAAAGAATGATAAACAAAACGACAACTGTGTATTATCTAAAAAATTGCGAACCTCCTTATATAATAATCAGATCTAAAGATTCAACATACATAATGCATGTTTATAGCCAGTTACTTACGAAATAGCACCTCATACTAATCCCTAGGGCGAACTTGCCTCACCTAGCTACATATATGTATATCCTTACATTCTCGTAAACCTTTTGTTCAGTTTGCACTGATCGTCCTTGTATAAATAACCTTATTGTTTACTTTCAGTTTAATAGAACCACAAAATTATTCTTCGTAAAATCTTTCTGTTTGTTCGGTGTTCAAAAATTTTTCCATAAAAAATGTTGATGATTAGTGAAAATAAATTTGAAGAGGAGAAGTGGTGCGCGCAAATAAACTTTAATAAAGATGTCAACAAATCAATCTCCAACAACCTCAAAAAGACTCTTGGAGAGGTTAATTATTTGCACGGTGAAGAGGCCGCACCGTGAAGCGTCCAATTTGTTAAGGTGACTGCCTATCTATAGGTTCCTACTCAACCTCAAGAGATCTCACTGCGAGAGTCTCACAATGATTTGAACAGAAAAAAAAACGTTGTACCTATTTTGTATTTTTTTTTCAAGGATTCTCGAGTGTGTGCATACCTACAATAACATAAAAATTAAACTCTTTTTTTCAAATAGGGCATAAAATAAAATTAATAATTAAAAAAAAGGATTATATATTTCGAATATTCGTCAGTTTATTTATTACTTAAATGGAATTAAATGCTTTTCATTTAG
The DNA here is from genome assembly GCA_963576905.1 of Mystacides longicornis. Taxonomy (NCBI): domain Eukaryota; kingdom Metazoa; phylum Arthropoda; class Insecta; order Trichoptera; family Leptoceridae; genus Mystacides; species Mystacides longicornis. The sequence continues at coordinate 18,537,154 of OY756420.1, read as the reverse complement.
ATTCCTAAATCTTCCACGTGGATCAACCCTTATCAAGGCCGTAGCTTATTGATCTCTTTTATATAGCATTGTTTATTATAGAGGAGACTATTATCGCCGATAAAATGAATCCTTGACTGTTCACATAACAGACCACCATACTTAATATCATCTATCATCTAAACATCTAATGGGTATGGAGAACTTTTCAGACAATAGGTACCTAAATAAAAAAAAGATTAGTACATGCTCATAATATGAGGTTTACAAAAGAAGGTTTAAAAGTGCTCAAAACTAACAATAAGTAGTATGGTGATCGCACTCTAGAGTGCTTAGTTCCTAAATTGTTCAAATCTTTGCAAACGATGTCGGAGAACGACTTGTTCTCCTCCTTCAAAAATCACCCAGGTGGGCGACAAGCTGTCAAGAGTAATTCCTACCTTCTGGTGCTCTTCCTCGGTCCTGCTCTAGTGGTCTTCCTTCCTCTATCGTCGAATCATCTATTTCAACCTGAAACTCTATGAAGACTTATTGAAGGATGTCTATAGCAGTCCACTCTGAGGTAGAACACCTCTGACAAGAAACAATAGGAAGCACAATTATCTTAAGGAGTTGGCTAGCTCACCAAACTCAGAAATTAAAGAGATTTTCTTAGAGATGTATTTACTTTTGTTATGTAGCATGAGACTGTTATCACTGGAAACCAAATAATGGTTTATTTTTATCTCTAGGGTTGTGAAGTCCGAGATTTGAAGAGGAGATTCTATAACAAATGTTTGTGAGATAAATACAAAAGCACAGATCACTTTGAATTATAGTTCGTTTTATTGCAGGATAAACACATTTATTGTTACAGCAAAGTTTGACACAAATACATACACTATTTATAAGGTTTTTAGTGATTATTTTGTGATTTAGTTATTATGACAATTATTATTATTAAGTTACAATTGTTTTCTGTCCTTTCACTGTATCAGCACTTTGTAAGGTTGTTTTTAATTATGAAGTTTGCACAAGCGATACGAATATTGCGCGGGAGATGCAACACAAACGTAGTTTTTGATCTGAAGCACAAATAAACAAATCGGGAGATCAGTGTTTGAAATTGTAATCATTAATTTAAATAAATGATACTATTAGACTTTTCGTAATCCCGAATATAATTCACGACATTTGATGTTAATACGATTTGCGCGGCAACGAGGCCTAGAGACTAGAGGTCTCTAGTCCGTGGCTTGTAGTGATTGAATGCGTGCCCGAACAGGTGAGCGAGGGGTATATATATTCTTTATGAAGGAGACGCGGTTAGTGCGGTGTTGTTGCATCAGCCGAGGGTAGTTTTTGAAAGTGGACTGTTCCAACAGTCAATTCGTCTTATAAAAAAAAGAATTTACCCAAACCGGAACATATTAATGAACCAATCACAGACCCGTATTCAATGGTCTCCTTATAAGGAGCGTTACCCACTCAAATAGTCATGTGATACGACAACACACCCGAAAACTTTAGTGGTTGACGGAAAGTTTAAGTAATAAACTTTATATTGATAATATGATTTTATTTCAATTTTATAGTAATTCAAACGATTCAAATTTTGAATTACGACATTCCCCTCTAAGTTATCAAAAAAAAATTATAAAAAAAAGGAGCTGAAGTAATCCTAGGTGGCTATTCCTGGAATGGGTAACCCCTGGAGTACACAACGAAAGAAAATTAAATTCAAAAATTTTCAAACTCAAAAATGACCAGAAAATTAGGGGGTAACAAAACTAGTAACGTAGTGCTGATAGGTGAGGCAAGTTGACATAAGTTTAACAAAATTAAAAAAAATTATTAAAATAATTTGTAAGTGAAGTCGAGCTTTAAAGCTAGTACTTTTGTATGGGATTCTAATACATACAGGCAATCCTTTCTTTATGTTATGAACAAAAGTGAATGCAGAATACAATCCACTATTCGTTAAGGACTCAATTTACTCTCTTTACACTTATACAATTCAAGATCTCTTTTTATAAGAGATTATCAAAGATTATTTCATGAGGGAAGCAGGATTCTAATTAGATTATTATTTCAAGTGGGTAGAAATGTAGCAAAATTTATACATATACAAAATTAGGACGCAACAAAATGCAAAGTTATACAGTAGTACAGTAAGGTTATTTTAATTTTAAAATTATTAGCAAAATGAAGAGTGAATGCGCTCTTGACACAATCATAATGATGGAAATATTAACGAGTAGGAGTCTCTCACACATAATACTTTCGCTTAATGTACAGGCTTCATCAATCATATCATTCTATCATAATTCAAAAAAAAATGCGCATAAGAAAATTACTATTAATTCATTCATACATCTCTGACTCCAACTTAGTGACATGATAATTTAAGACACTAGACTCCATCATGAGACCATATCGTAAGCTTAATTCACATAATATATTACACATAGAATTAATTAATATACATTTACATACAATACATAAGTATATAGTCTTAAAATTAAGTGAACCTATGAGTGTCCTGGAATTTATTATTATATGTATGGCTTTAAATTGCTTCTTGTCAGAATACAGAGTGTATTCTGATTATCACTTATTCACACTTATATATCACTTGTAACAAAATTATTATTTGAGACACTTCCTGACTTAGTTATTGCAAACTCAAAGTTTTATAGAGATACCTAATTTATTGTTTGACAAGAAAACATACCGGAGGTGCAATGTACAGGGTTCACTATTTTAGAGACATATAAATAAAAAAAATAGTAAATATTAAAATTTTCTGTTTGCCCATAGTTTCACAGAAGAGTTTGAGGATGGTTTCTCAATGCTAGCTGAACCTAATAGGTGACCATAGGTTCGAAGTTGCTGAGCGCCAGTAATTTTTTACAAAAAAAAATTACAAAAATTCTTAACTTTAATCATGTCTTATAGACAACTATACTTTAAAACTTAAACTGACTTAGTAAGCGTCCTTACTTTGTCAAGTAACTAAATTTCTAAGGAACTAACGTCTTTAGTCGTATAACAGTCTTATACGCATTGGAATATTATACGTCACGATGAACCACTCAATTGAAACGAACGTTATTTCCAAACGTTAATTTTCAGCGATGTACGTATTTTATTATGGCATCAAGCAAGGGATGACCAACTGGTAGACGAAAGAGAAAATTACACATAACAGGGAAAATATGAAATCTTACACTATTTGGCAGATTGCGGGATGTAACGCTTTTGCGTCACATAATTAACGTATCTGACCAAAACTTAGACTAATAATGGACTTATTTTTAGCCAATCCATGCTATAGCGTGTGACGATCCGGACTTTCGTCAAATTTTTGCAGTAGGCCTACTTACAATTAAAATTTTACCACAAAGGTCGTCCTCGTAAGATACTCTCATGGTTTCCTAGAGGGAATTCACCAATAACTAATATCTAATTTATTGATTCATTATTGAATTCAACAAATCATTCCTGACAAATTCAGGAGTATCCCATTTTACATTAGTCATTAATTTCACTTTGAATCAATGACTCTTTCCTTGCAGAGTTCTTCAACTATACAAGGAGTATCAAACACATTACATACATTTATACATTAGAATGCATAAAAAAAAATCATTATAACTAACTAAGGTCTAAGACTTGAGTCTTAGACAACTCTAAAAATTATGACTTAAGAGTCACGAACAACTTGTACTACTATTCCCTCCACAGTCCTTATGACTGGGCAAGTTTGGGTCCAGTACTTTGTTGAGGAGGGAAAACAAAAATTTCTTTACACAAATAATAAACAATGGGTTAAGTAATCTCCATATCCTTCTCCTGAGCGGTAATTAATGACGTTGATATGTAAGGGATTTCGTTCTGTATCAGGACAATCCACACGTTGGAAAGAAAAGAGGATGCGCTGTAACACTTGACTCAGGGGATTACTAAACTTCTATACTAATGGAAACTGTTGGAATTCTGTAAGAGATCCATTCAATTAGGTTCCATAAAGAAAATTGTACTAGGGTTGACGATTCCTGACTACAAGGAATAACAAGGAAAAAAAACTTTTATTTAACACTCAATACGTAACAACGGAAATTTACGAGAATACTCTTCTGATGCATAATATGCAATAAATGGGAAACGACCATATAACACTGTTGTAGACCAACTGGTCTAGAAATCTAACTTTGGCGAAACTTAAGTCTGGTTTATGTTTCATTACATTCTCAATTAAGGTAGTATCGAGTACCATATACTCTCTAGAACTAGATCACGTCTTCATCCAATGTAGTTATAATATAATAGTAACCACTTTAAATTTCAACATACGCCAATCCGGAACACATGGATTTCACACGAGAATAAAACAAATAATACCGCAATTAGAATTCGTATCCATTCACTACATCATTCTACACGAAGGTAATTAACACAGGGGTGTAGACGGAGACTTTAATTCGTTATATCACAATAAAAGAATTTCACTTATTACGATTAAAACGGGTCGGTTTTCCAAGGAAGAAATTATACGAGTCGCTAGTTACATAGGCAGTCACTGAAACGTAAAGGTACAAGAAGATATTCAACTTAATATGTTGCGGACACAGTGAGCAAAGTTAACAAAATCTATTTCAGTAATTCTATACGGAAACCTAGGAAAACTAAGGCAACCAGCTATGACAATCATTACATCCTTGATAATTGGTATCTACTGAAACCGAACTCTAATGGTTATGTCTATGAGTTTTCCTTCATAAATCAATAAATTTTCCTGCAAAAACTCTTAGAAGGATTCAAGAATTACCTATACAATAACGCATACTTCATGTATTTATTATGCATTAACGAAATTTTAACTAACAACTATGGTTTGAGACTAGAAGTCTCAAACAACTCTAATATTGACTGAATAGTCACAACTTAACCTACGATAACTAAGGTCAATGACTGAAGACCGAGTTATATATCTTATACTATAGTAACATTTTCAAAATTATAAGAAACAAAAAAAAAATAAACAATGGGGTTTTGCTTCATGCCGGTAAACGGGTTTTATTTTTAAACGTAGGTTGGCCTTAAACACACATTTAGAAGCAACAAGAGAATTATGTGAATAAGGTTCTACAAGGTTGATGGTCGGAACTAACAGGTCAGCTGTTAGGCCGAGTCAACCGAAATCACTCCAAGTGGATATTTGACATATGGTCAAGTCCTCGAGCAAACAAAGAATATCTGGGTACGTGCGTATTTTCTACTGAAATATACTTGAAGAATCTGGATTGTCTCTCGACAATAGAAACTATACTTCTACTCGTAGTTTACATAACAGGGTGTCGCCGTCGAAATGTAAACTACATGTGTTTTGGCTAGGCCGTAGGCTTGCACAAAACTTGTCACGTTCAAGAGAGATATACTTGTCAAAGTTTGACTATATCTTTCGTATGGAATTTTCCCACATAGGGTCCCGTAAAATCCTTTAATTCATATATAGTACGTGATAACCTTTTTACAACAATACATTTAATAAACCGGGGTGCTAACTTCTTTGAATAATACTGGCCAGCGTTTGACTGAGTATAAGATTTTCTCCATACGACTTGACCTATTTTTAGAGATATATCTCGTCGGCGTAAATTATAACGTGCGGCGCTTTTGTGAAAGGCCTTTACTAGGGTATGAGAGATTGAATCATAAAATTTCTCTAGGTGAGAGATATCGTTAAGACGCTGTTCTATGGGGTCTGTACTATCTGAAGAAGGAGATTGATTGACTTGAAGAGTTCTGTAAAAAGATGCATGTGGGACGCTTTCATATCCGAACATTAATAAGTGAGGCGTGTGACCGGTAGCGATGTTCATTGTAGAATTGAGACAAGAACAAATCTTAGGTAAGTAGGTACACCAATCTCTCTGATTCTCTTGTACTAACATGGCGAGTAGGGTGACTACCGTTTGGTTATATCTTTCAGAAACATTATGCTGGGGGTGGAAAAAGGCGTTATAACGGAGATCTTTAATACCATAGGATGCAAGAAAGGAACGGAATTCTTGCGAGACAAACTGCTTTCCGTTGTCCATCACAAGGCAGCGGGGAACAGAATAAGGAAGAAATATGTGATTCTCCAAAAGTTGGATTACATTACGGGAGGTAGCCGATCTTAGCGCAAACGTCCACAAGTATTTTGAAAAATTATCGACCACAGTCAGAATAAAAAGGTTCTTTTTATGACTGAGGGGGAAAGGTCCAATGAAATCTAAGCTAATTGATTCTAATGGTCTGGTTAGGTTCTTAGGGAATAGAGAAGTACCTTGGGGAGGTTGATTATTGTGCTTGTATCCCTTACAGGGTTCACAATTGGAAACTATCTGTTTGACGAAAGCTAAAAGACCTTTACAATAATACGTACGTGAAATGAATTCGTAGGTTTTCTGAACTCCTGGATGACATTGTTCGTTATGATAAATTCTAATAAGTTCCAATATGTGACACTTAGGAACTACTATTTTCCACAAATAAGAAGGATTGTTAGAAATTGAATCCTTTTTGTACTGGGAATATCTATACAGGTGACCATCATTTATCATGAAATTTGGATAGCTCTGAGGTTGTTTTTCGCAAGAAGAAAATAATTTAATATAAGCTGAATCTGAAATGTTAGTAAAAGGTTCGGGAACAGAAACTGGGGAAATAGGTATTCTGCTTAGACCATCTGCAAGATGATTTTCGCATCCCTTCTTAAATACGAATTCAAAATCATACTGGGACAATCTGCAAGCCCATCGCGCAAGGCGACCGCTCGGTGATGAAATTGAATTTAGATACTTCAAACAACCATGGTCACTCATGACTGTAAAACGCGTTCCCTCTAAATAACTCCGAAAATGATGAATTGAATCTACTATTGCTAACAATTCGCGCTCTGTGGTGCTGTAATTTTTTTCTGGGGGGGAGAGTTTCCGGGAATGATAAGCTATGATGTGTTCCATGCCGTTAGCATCCTTCTGAGAAAGGAAGCTTCCCAAGGAAATTGCACTGGCATCACAGGTGAGAGTGTACGGTAAACTGTAATCGGGAGGTTTTAAAACCGGTGCTGACGTCATTAATTTTTTTAAAGTGTTAAAAGAAACTTCAGCCTCTTCTGACCATATGAACTTACGACCGTCATATTTGTTACTGGTTAATTTAGTGAGGGGGGAGGCTATTCTAGAGAAATCCTTAATAAAGCGACGATAATAGGCCATTAAGCCAATAAATGCCCTTACCTGTTTGCTGTTTGTTGGACGCGGATAATTTAACATTACTGATACTTTGTCTGGGTCTGTTTGTATCCCATTACGGTCTATTACATGGCCTAAATACTTTAAGGTGGACTTACAAAATTCTGACTTACTTAGTTTTATAGTTAAGTTGGCTTCTTTTAATCTTGACAGGACAATACGTAGGGTTTTTAAATGGGACTCGAAATCTCTAGAGCAAATCAAAATATCGTCTAGATAACAAAATACTTCAGTCCTTAAATCAGGAAATAGGGTGTCCATCAGACGCTGCATTTCAGCTGGAACATTTTTGAGGCCAAACGGGGTCACGCAAAAATGGAAGAGACCACGGTTCTCTACAAAGAATGCGGTTTTCTGTTTACTATCCTCTGCAAGCGGCATTTGCCAAAAACCAAGGCTGAGATCTAAAGCTGTTAGGTATTTAGTGTCACGTAAGTTATCCAATATGTGATTAATATTCGGGAGTCGGTAACTGTCAGTTTTCGTAATTTCATTTAGTTTGCGGGGATCTAACACTAGTCGACCAGTACCGTCTTTCTTTGGGACAATAAATACGTTGTTTAGATAGGGTGACCGTGAAGGCTCGATTACGTTCATTTGTAGCATAGAATCTACTTCTCTGCAAAGTTGTTCTCTACGGACGTGGGAGGCCGGGTAGGTACGTTGTCGCACTGGCAGAGAATTTCCTGTGTCAATCTTATGGCTAACTAAATGGGTACGGCCGAGACCTACCTTCTCAAATGCTATCTGGTCGAATTCTGTTATAACTGATTCTAAAACTAATTTTTGATTGGGAGAAAGATCATCTATTGAATTTAAACATCTAGGGGCACCAGTTACCGAGCTAATTTGATAAGACGATTCAGTATTTGATTTCGTGTTTGGGAACAGAGGAGGCACTAACTGTGATTTTTCTAAGAATGGAGTGCCCAAGATGAATTGATCGGTCAAGGAAGGAGCTATTATGAATTCTGTCATTAATACCTTATTATCGAAAGACAAGGGAAGAGTGATCTTGCCGATGGTGTGTATTGGTGAGTTGTCAACACCACTAATATTCCTAGGGCAATAAGTTGGTGTAAAACCGACTTCCGCGAAAGATAGATAAAGGTTCCCTCCGAGCACATTGATTGCTGCTCCGCTATCTAAGAGACCACGATAAGATAAATGAAAAATTTTAAAGTGTAGAAAAGGTCTACGATCACTGGCATTGGAAATTTTTATCGAATTTACCTGCAAAGTATTATAGAATAATCTAACACAAGCAATCCATGCTTTTCTCTCGTTTGTGCAGGTTGTAATATCTGGAGAGGTTCTAACTGGATTGCCTACAAGTTTTTTGCCTTAACTAAGGGAGGTGGACGAGAGAGATCAGGCACGGAGATTTTAGAAGAATTTCTAGAACGAGTAAACCTAATTTGGTTGACCGGGGCGACCGTTGGTCTCTGAGGAGTTCTACAATTACGCGCTATGTGTCCCATTTTACCACATTGGTAACATTTGACCACTGGAGTAAGGGGTTTCCTAAATAATACTGGGTTCGGAGGTCGTATGGCAATCGAAGGAGGATTTTTAAAAGAAGGCTTGGGAAGAGCTACAGTGATTGTCTCTAACTGGGTACATAATTCCTCAATTTGCTCGAGCGAGGTGGGTTGTGTGGCTATAATCATAGATGCATATCTCTGGTCTAGTCCGCGTTTTATAGATTTAATTATCTCTGAGGCCCTGAGGGGAGATTCTAAAGATTGATTCAATATAACGATTCTTGAAATGAAGTCTCCAGCACTTTCCAATGGCAACTGGGTCGCCGTGAGTATTTCTATTCTCCTTAAGCTATTCGAATCAGGGGTGTCAAATCTCTTGATATAAGCTGACTTGATGGTTGACCATGATTTTCCGGAAAAATTAGAAGCTCTATGAAACGTGAGAGCCCTATCAGCAATAAATTCTGGCAACGAACTACCCAGCAACTCAATAGGATAGTTACGAGAGACTGCGAGCTCCTTAAGACGCGTGAAGAAATCTCTGACATTGGATTTACCTACAAAGTGTTGAACGGGCCATGAGGCGAAGTTTGTAGAATAATTTAACGTTCTGACAGGACGAAGTTCTTCAATGGGGTCACAGGAAGAAGAAGAAGTGGGTTTTGGGTCTATGCTGATAGTTGACAGTTCCTTCACAGGTGTGGTCATAGTACGAGGGAGGCTCGTCATTGATTCTGTTTCCGAACTTGAATCATGAGTATGAATTCCTGAAGATGTAGACATATCCCCACTTAATTCAGCATTATAATCAAAACATTGTTTACGCAACGCAAGCAGTCCCGCAGACGGGTTTATTCCACGGATTCTTAAAGCTTTGCTCAACGTTTTTGAATTCGACTGTGCGATTCTAGGTATGCTAGTATTATTGGGTTCCATTGTTTGCATTTAGTAGAAAGAGCAGAGAAGAAAAAAAATTGAAAAGAAACAAAAATTCAATTAACAGAAAAATCAGAAAAAGACCAACTGGTACTTACAGCAATAACGTGGTTATTATAAATTGAATTTATTCTGAGCGTATTTTAAATCAACATCAATATATATGCAATAAGTGGGCCGTTGTTGATGAATTTATTTTTAACAAATTTTATTAATAACAATAAAATTGGTTTTAGTCAATTTTGATTTAAACGGTAGTATCCTATCAAACTATAAGATATTTGAAAAGAGAGAGAATAAAGTGATAAGGTATTATTACCAAATAACAAACACAAAAAAAAAAAAAAACTATACTGGTTTCTTAGTAAAATTATTAACTCTTTACTAAGTACCCATTTATAATTGGGAAAATATCCTCTAACTATATTGAACAATATGCCAAAGCCGTACCGCATAATATTCACATACATAGGTATTTTTCGCGTCTTAAAACAACGAAAGTCCCTGTTCTATAAGTAGGTATGTATGTCGATGAGAAAAAAAAATATCAGCTGATCAGTTCACGGTCAAACTTCCTATGCCGAGAAAGAAGGTATATTTATAACCACAAGTAGGTACGTACGTACTTACGAGAAAGTTCTACAGCTTCATACACGCGCGGTATGTTACGTCATGAGTCCTTGAAGAGTTCCGTTCAAAACAGTGAACCTATGCATATCTATAAGTATGTGTACTTTCGGTTCCTGTTCGTACCAGTGGGGAGAAGCACACCGCTTCACCTCTCGTCTTCTCGTCCTTTGTTGAACACCCTAATATCGCTGGACTCGTGGCAGGTACTTATCATAAAAAAAAACGGTTAGTGACCTTGGCTAGCTGCACGAGTGAATGTTTCCGCTCCGCGTCCCGCACACTCAATTCCCCTGCTTTATACCCCGAGTTGGTTGACCTCGACAACTCTTGTCGGTTTCTTCGCGTGCAACAAATAATCCTATAATAGGTAGGTATTTGGTGGTGCGTCGTAACAGGTACCTAGGCAATCCCGCGAAATAATATTTTAACGGCTAACAAAGGATTCACAACACATTTGTTTATTTTCAATCTCCGTAATTTTAATATTGTCCAAATGTGTCGTTCTGTATTTTACTAGCGCTAAATTTATTAACTTTATTCGTATCAGGAGAGAGTGGAAGAAATGGGATACTGAATTGACCAAACAACTCTTCAGAGTATATTAATGATAGACAATCCAGCATCGATCCCACTTTAATCTATATCATAACACGGCAAGCTTCACTGTAACACAAAGGGAAAATTTCTATATCTTGAACTCAAGATAATGACGCGATTTATACGTGGCATTAGGGAGAAAAAAAAATTCACGGGGCTTGAGCTAGGACAGAATTGTCGTACAAACAGAAACACAATTCTATACCAAAATTATCTACTGAGACCTTAGTATGAGGGAAACAGTAGGTGTGAAACGAAATTATCAATTTGGTAATTCCTTTTGAATATAAGGGCTGTCAATTCAAACTTCTCACAAGCGCGTCTGTCACAAATTAACAGTTCTTGTGTGGTAACAAACAAACAATCTATTTATGAATTTACAACTGTAAGTGAACAATGCTATGCACCTGGTATATGAAGCACAATACGCAAATTTTTTTCTTGTCAAACGGAATTTTACTCTAATATGATTTTAAAAATTTAAACAATCATCTATTTATTTATATGAAGAATCTCACCCAATCAAATCCATATGAGCCCGCGTTGGTTGGCGCCAAATTGTCGGAGAACGACTTGTTCTCCTCCTTCAAAAATCACCCAGGTGGGCGACAAGCTGTCAAGAGTAATTCCTACCTTCTGGTGCTCTTCCTCGGTCCTGCTCTAGTGGTCTTCCTTCCTCTATCGTCGAATCATCTATTTCAACCTGAAACTCTATGAAGACTTATTGAAGGATGTCTATAGCAGTCCACTCTGAGGTAGAACACCTCTGACAAGAAACAATAGGAAGCACAATTATCTTAAGGAGTTGGCTAGCTCACCAAACTCAGAAATTAAAGAGATTTTCTTAGAGATGTATTTACTTTTGTTATGTAGCATGAGACTGTTATCACTGGAAACCAAATAATGGTTTATTTTTATCTCTAGGGTTGTGAAGTCCGAGATTTGAAGAGGAGATTCTATAACAAATGTTTGTGAGATAAATACAAAAGCACAGATCACTTTGAATTATAGTTCGTTTTATTGCAGGATAAACACATTTATTGTTACAGCAAAGTTTGACACAAATACATACACTATTTATAAGGTTTTTAGTGATTATTTTGTGATTTAGTTATTATGACAATTATTATTATTAAGTTACAATTGTTTTCTGTCCTTTCACTGTATCAGCACTTTGTAAGGTTGTTTTTAATTATGAAGTTTGCACAAGCGATACGAATATTGCGCGGGAGATGCAACACAAACGTAGTTTTTGATCTGAAGCACAAATAAACAAATCGGGAGATCAGTGTTTGAAATTGTAATCATTAATTTAAATAAATGATACTATTAGACTTTTCGTAATCCCGAATATAATTCACGACATTTGATGTTAATACGATTTGCGCGGCAACGAGGCCTAGAGACTAGAGGTCTCTAGTCCGTGGCTTGTAGTGATTGAATGCGTGCCCGAACAGGTGAGCGAGGGGTATATATATTCTTTATGAAGGAGACGCGGTTAGTGCGGTGTTGTTGCATCAGCCGAGGGTAGTTTTTGAAAGTGGACTGTTCCAACAGTCAATTCGTCTTATAAAAAAAAGAATTTACCCAAACCGGAACATATTAATGAACCAATCACAGACCCGTATTCAATGGTCTCCTTATAAGGAGCGTTACCCACTCAAATAGTCATGTGATACGACAACACACCCGAAAACTTTAGTGGTTGACGGAAAGTTTAAGTAATAAACTTTATATTGATAATATGATTTTATTTCAATTTTATAGTAATTCAAACGATTCAAATTTTGAATTACGACAACGAACATAAAAAAATGTAACAGAATTGGAATATTAAAATTATTATTTGAGAATTGGCTGTGTAAAAATAGAAATATGTATAAATTACCATATTGTAAGTAGTATTAAATAGATATGTAAGTATCTGTAAGTACATATTATAATAGGTATGATGCTGTAAACTGGAGGTGGATGTGAGAGAAACCTGTTGATAAAGTCATTGAAATGACTTATCGTTAACGGGTTCCGCTCATTTGTTGCACTGTTTTCGTGTATATCTGTATTTAAATATCTTTATTGTATTTTTTAGTTTCCTTGTATAATATATTTTGTTCATGTCAATAAATGTTGTAAAAAATAATATCACAAAGACTAATCTGCAATGAGATTTTTTTTTAGAAAAACGTTAAAACTTTGCAGATACCAAATTTTAGAAATTACTTTTTTTTTAAGGAAAATTGTAACATTCCAGATACCAAATTTTCGGAATAATCTTCATTTAGGTTTGTGAAATAAAAAAGCTTTAATCTTTTAAAAATATCGTTATTTACAATTATTATTAATGAAACTGCTATAACGTTTTTAAATTTAAGGCGTTATTCCCACCTCTAATCATAATAATATTTTAATATCACTGGTGTTGCAGAACCCCTGACTGGAACTAGTATTATAATCCATACATGCTCGGGCGTGGTGGAAGAGTATGAATTACGTACCGAGCCTTCTCGTTGTGCGACGTCAGTGTACGACGCTATCACCCCTCCTCATAAGATACGGCTAATTGGCCACCTACTGTACAGTACAAGTGACGTTGCGAAGTACCTACCTGCCTACTTACCTTTAAACGAGATACCTGCAGTTTAACACTAAATAAAAGATAAATATTATATACGAAACACAGCATTAATAACCTCGCAATTTAAAATAGATAATATAATTGAACTATCGATCAATGAAAAAAATCGACGTGCAGAATTATGTACTAAATACAAAAATCTAGCTTATTTTCATGATATTGTTTGTCTTTGTGTATGTCAAAGATAAACCTCAAAGCTCCGACGCTTCGAGTTTATTTCTTAGGTCTGACTCAAACTCTTAGTCAAAACTCAAATAAATGACGTTTTTCGGTCTTTGACTTAAAAACTTTCGTCAAACCTGGAAGATATTAAGCCACAAGCGATAAGCCAGTTAAACGTCAAAACGCAATGTCATGAAATAGGTGCTTGATTAGTCAATATTGAACTAGAATGTAGGCAATGCAATGAAAATAGGCAATAAATATGAGACAGTAACAAAAATGGATAAAGTCATATCCTGGCGCCAAATACATGACAGCAGTCGCAGTCATTAAATTTGGTTGCTCTCTTGTTCTCAATAATTTCCAACTTTTATCTCTATATTTCATTTATTATTATATTTCTACTTGTTGCATACATGAGATTTTTCGACATGTTGAACATGTTGAGAATTCTCATGGTTAGGAGTTTCGGAGACAAACATTACCACCTAATGGCGAACGTTGTTAACGTAACGTGATCACACTAAGCCAGCCTTCGAAATAACAGTAGAAGACGGTCGTAAGCCCGTAGTGGTTTGTTCCATTTAAAAATCGAACATTAGTAATGAATTGTTAGAGTCATTAGTTGTTATTTTTTCTATTAGAATGTCTTTCTTTTAAAAAATAATGTTTTATTTCGGTGGCATTTTACAAATTAATTGGCAGAAAACTCTATTTGCGTTCTTTTATTTGACTCTTCGTGCGTTTATTGTTCATTAACCATCGAATTTTTAACACGTATGATACTAAAAATATTTCGAGCATCCGCTTTTGGCTCTAACTGACATACTCCCGCTGTTTATAGTAGCGCCGTATTCGTAGGAAAACAGAGCATAAGAAAATATCAATTTCGGGTCAATGCCGTAAGTAGGTACGTAGTTTTGAGTGGTAAACCTTTCAATGTCATCGCGAATGTAAAATAATAAGCATTCTAATGTAGAGTTGTCTAACATCTATGACCCCAAATTCCCCAAAAAGCTTCTCCGAGGTTGGTATGGTATAAATGTTTCGGGGATTGCACAAAGTAACTAAAAAAAATTCAAGAAAAGTTTTTTCATAGACATTAACTAAAAATGCTTTCAAGGCAGCAGTAGAAGGTGGTGTGGATTTGGTTGCCACTTGCCACTAAAAACTAAGGTAGGTAGGTATTTTTAATGAAATGTCTCAATTCAAAAAAAAATTCAACAGTTTAATGACAATGTTGATGAAATGGCTCAATTATTCATCAAACGCAGTAGTTGTATGCTAGTATATAGTTTTATTGTAAAATAATTTTAAAACGTTTATTATAGGGGCATTTATCTAGATTGAATTTTTATTATACAAACTGTGTCACAATGTTACTATGGACTATTAACAAACTGTGCGAGGGTCCTTTCTATGCTCGTGTAGGAAGAGACTTTGTATCTGCCTGCTTACACAAACGCAGAATTATTGCCGCATAAACTGTTCTTACAAGACAAGTATCCACTTGGTATTAAAAAGTACTGCCATACTATAACTTACTCTACAGAATAAAGTTCGCGCATTTTCCACGCTCTATATAATCCATTATTTGTGAAGTGGAACATGTAGGATTACCATCATTAGTTAGAAGGCGTTACTTTTATATTGAAAACCTCAAATAAGTATAAGAAACTACTTTTAAAATAGTCCCTGGATGATTTGGTTAAAAAAAGGATGGTGATTTAGAAAAATATTATAATTCCTGATTGATACTCATTTGAATATAATTTCTTTTGGTCCCTTTATGAACTGGCATTCTTATAATATGAATCAAAGCCTACAAGAACCTGTAAAGTTTTCAAACCTTATCAACTAGCATAATTAGCTTAATATATTGTGACAGTCTCATTATATTTTAACAATGAAAAGCATCAGGATTGCATGAAAGCACGTCTTCTTCGGCAAAAATAAGCAAATGACGAGTGACCTCGGATAGGGGCACCGTCTTAATAATTAATTTCGTTGTTAACGTACCTAAGTACATTATGTACTGTATAATCTAATACCTATTCTTTTCATAAAATAATAATATATCGGCTTTGTTCGCGTTGTATGTACATGAGCTAAGGTGTACGCTTTACAATTTTACGTGTATTTTCCTTGGGGTAATTTCATTTTGTACGCGCGTTAAATAATAATGATTTTATCTATTACAGGTAGCTACGTATCCGCGTACGCATTATCATATTTCTCCCTTTTCACTTGAAATATAAAGATTTTTTGTGCGTATGTTCAATACCGCGCGTGTAATGCCTCCGTAGCTGCCTACACGGAGGATAATTTGCTTATTCTTTTCTCTCACATACATAATTCACTTTTCTGCGATCAACTCCAATACATTGAATGTCATTCAAATTTGACATGACTTGTTCCGCATAATGGCTGGTTCTAAAGGTGTGCGAAATGACTACAGAAAGGCGGTGTAATATTGGCTCTTGTGTATATATATTATCAACACGTTAAACGTCGAAGTATATTGAGCATGACTCCATAGAGATTGTATCAATGAAAACCTTAAAAAATTAATTTAGTTTTTAAATATTTATTGTTGTAATTTAATATCGCTTCGTGAACTCGATGAAAGAAAAAGAACATGGCGTGTCTTCATATCCATTTTAGAAAAAAATTAACCCTTAAGTCAATTTCGAACGACGCTATACGCCGGCGCACCCAGCGTGGGCCCATCACCTCTACTATTATGTGGAGGAGATGGACATGGCTGGGAAATGTGTTAAGGATGCCGAATGACAGTTAGCCGAGGAGAGCGCTGTTCTTCCTCCCATCAGAGTCCCGAAGACGAGAAAGACCCTCTCAAACTGTGTTCCGCTCCTTCGAAGCAGAGCTGAGGAATCTGGACATCGTGTGGGAGGAGCGCAAGATCGAGCGCAATGGAGAGCTCTTGTTGCCTCCCTATGCCCCTAAATGGGGTCTAAAGGGAGTTTGGTTTGGTTTTGGTTAAGTCAATTACATTATCAATATAACTACGACCCATTTCACACAGATTTGATTTTATTAAGTGAAAATAGTTACATTTTCATTATGGGTTTTTCTTCTAGCCGACATTTGGTATCAAAATACTTTTGATAATGGAGTCTAAATTAAAAGAATTATGGTTTCCGCCATTTCGGAATCTTTGTACTAAGGTTGAACACTAACTGTGAATACTCTTTCAATCCTGGGTCTGCCGTATGAGTCCAGCATTCACACAAAAATACTTATTGAACATTCTATGTATGTAAGTGAAGCGGATCCTCAAATACAACACTTGTTGGAGAAGTGTGAAAGCGATGGCTCAGTAGAGTTTAAGGACATCAACCATACATAGTGACGTTGTTACGGAGAGAGCTTCATGTCACGACCCTCAGTAATGAGGAAAAACCACGATGATGAATTACAAAATATAATCTACGGTATGAGCTGTAGCGAATGTGTCAAACGGAAGAGAAAAGTGGGTGACAAAATGATGTAGACAGAACATGCTTAAAACCAATCGTAATAAATTATTGTTTCATTAAAATGGTCGATAAAACGAATAAAATATTCATAGATCACCAATATTCGTGCTTCAAAATGTATCATAAAAATTTTCTACGAGTATTTCGACCTCTTTAAATTTTTTTCCATAACCGTTTTCATTATTATTCGACTCCAGAATTTAGTACGAAACTCAGTTAGTTTTTTGTTAACATTAGTAGGTAGGTACATAAAATATTGAACACCTCGTTTTATTCCAGAATTTGACAAGCACTCTTGTTAAAAATTGATTAACGCTGAATAATAAATAAATAAATAATAAAATTTAAATTCTATATAATATTGTATATCTCTAATAATAAAAGAAAGTTGGGTTAGTGCGAACACTTATAACTCGACATCGGTGAAACATATTTTAATGATGTTTGGTTTTTGGATTCTTCTCCGCTCCGGATAACAGAATAATTATTAAAAAATCTAAAAATGGATATCAAATAACATAAAATATAATATTAAAGTTAGTATGGAACGAAATCCTTAGAATAACGCCATCTGTGAAAATTCTATAAAAATACAATTTTTATTTAACTGACAACCTTAAAAATATTGGCACGCAGATTTTTATGGAATTTTTTTTCAAGTTTAAAAAGTAAATTAAAACGCGAAATGCGAATAAATCTAATTTTAAAAACAAATTGGTGTTTGACACAGACTGACAGTTGTCTAATAGTTGGCGCGATTGACAGAATGCGGATGGAGAATAAGTGGTTTCAAACAGATGCATCGATTGGAATGACATTGATTTTAATATAAGTCATTTTCATCATCTTTTCAGATTCTTATTCAATATTCATAGATATCACAGGACAATGTCTGTTGGAAAAACTAGTTTATTAATAAATAATTTTTATATTTTCTGTTTAAATAATACGTACCTACCTAGTATGATAATAGACCATTAACGGTCACGTGGATTTTGACACTAGACGGGCAGCATACAAAAATTTAGAGTTGATATGAGTGTGTTTATCGGGTCACGGATAGAGTGAATCTACAGATGTTACGAGTCAATTAGAGTATGAGATAAATAAATAAATGTCAAAATTTGAGAAAAAAGCAATGATACTTTTTACCATATTTACTTTTTATTTTGGCTAACATTTCACAAAATATCATTGCTTAACATAATAATTAGAAACCAATCACATACATTTTAATTAAGATAGCTAGCTTATTAATAAATAAATTTAAATACCTGGGCAGCGTGATAACACCTCAATGTGATGCGGATGAAGATGTCACCCACCGCATTAACACAGGATGGCTAAAATGGAGGTCCCTCTCTGGAGTACTGTGTGATACAAAAATGCCAGTCAGAGTAAAGGGTCAAGTATACAAGACCGCAGTAAGACCCGCAATGACATATGGCTCTGAATGTTGGACATTAAAACAGAAACACCAACAAAGCATGCACACTGCAGAGATGAAGATGCTCAGATGGGCTGGAGGAGTAACCAGAATCGATAGAGTTAGAAATGTCCATGTCCGAGGAAGTTTCAAGGTCGCACCCATAACCGAAAAAATAACGGAAAACAGGCATAGATGGTATGGGCATGTTATGAGACGACCACAAGACAACATGATCCAGAGAGCCATGGACATTGAAACTCCAGCCAGGAGACCAGGCAGACCACCCGCCACATGGTTGTCGAGCATCAATAGGGACCTAAAAGAATGCGAAGTGGAGCCAGAGATGGCGTTGGACAGAAAATCTTGGCGCAACAGGACACGGAGAGCCGACCCCAAATAATGGGACAAAGGCGAGGGCGAAGAAGAAGAAGAAGAAGAAGAAGATAGCTTATTAATAAATTAATGAATTCTACGCAACAACAACGTTGCTTTTACAAAACATATAAGTATCCTTAGTAAATAACTAGTATAGATATAGATCAAATGGAACAGTTAGATACAAAAATCAATTTTCAGATGACAAAAAAATATGGGTTTGATAAATAAAATTATAAAAAACAATTATTATAACCGAGAAGAATCATTGATAATATTATAATGGAATAAAATATTTTAATGTGTAGGTACTTAATTATATGATTATTATTATTATTATTCGTTTTCCTTTTTTTTCTATTATAAATTTCTATATTTTTAACTCTAAATGGAGGTCAACCTCTGTCAACCACCGCACCGCCCCCGGTGTTGACTTGTGGATGTCAATCCAATCCCCATGGTATCTCCGCAAAGGGCAATCCTCTACCATATTATGCTGTACAGTGTACAGTCTGGAGAGTCTCTTTTACCCCACTTCCACATCAGGTAATTACAGCGCACTTGTCCCTTCCGTATCCTATTTTGCTGAACCCAGACCTTTCGAGAGAGACTGTAGCCCGGAACTCTTAGTGTAGGGTTTTCTATAATATAATATTTGTTCCCAAAATGTTCAGAGCTATTCCATCTCTCTCTCCAGATCCGAGACAGTTCAAAATTATTTGACTTGAGATGCTGCTGTGGGGGTTGAAAGATGTCTCTGAAAGCGGGGATCTCTGGATTACTCTTTATCTTTTCCAGTACTCTAGCTGTAGTCTTACTTCTGCGTAGGTCTGGTGGGGCAATATTAGACAAAACAGGCAGCCAATGAGTCGGAGTAGATCTCACACATCCGGTAATTGTCCACATTGTCCTGTTAAGTTCCACATCGTGGCCCATCATAGTATAGAACGAGACTTTTGACATAATATTTCAATTCCAATAATTTCTACATACGGAATTATCGTCTTTCAACTGGCTCTTGTTTAAGAGAAGTTGTGGTTTTACTTATGGTTTTTCCAGGTAGCTATATCTTTTAAGCTTGAATTCCATGTCATTTGGCCCCGATTTTCATATCAAAGCAGATTTTAAAAGAAAAAATAATGTCTCAAGCTCTGAAAACATGAAAATATTGGATTAAAGCTGAACAAAACTGTGAAGTTCATTCAAAGATCACAGAAACTCATGGTAGGCAAACGGCATCTTGTGTTTTTTTTTCATGGTTATTCAAATAAAAGGTATGTCGTTGAAAATATCTCGATTTTTTTAAATAACAATCTAACGAGGCTGAGATATGAAACGAAAAACAACAAAATTCATCGCTGTGGCCACAAATTTTACTTTACACATTCAAAACACGTAGTTTCGGGTAAAAATTATTTAAAATTTTTCACATTCAATCGAAAGGAAAACTAAAAAAGCCATTAAGGTTATTGGAAAAGTATTTTTTATTCCGCAGCTTTAAAAACGTGGGTACCTAACTGATTTGTATGCCACCACTTTAATGTTTTGATTTTTGTATCCGATTTTTTATATTTTACATTTCGTATATAATATAAATGGAGTTATCACTATACCGTATAAGAATTTTTTCTTAGATCATGAAATATTTTTACTGTTTTTCATCGATAATAATATGATGGTTGGGTTACCTCATTTTCAATGTCGACAACTTCGTAGGGTGGAGTATACAGAGAAGAACGTTTTGGAGGGATAATGTCGAGAGAATGAATAGCCAAAGTCATAATGCAGGGTATAATAAAGGAACGTTGGCCACCAGGACAGGACGCTCCCTTAAAAGATGGAGAATAATCTGGACATGAGCACAATATTAAGCTGATCATCTAAAAATAGTAAGAAGATACCTAATTCGTTTTTTAATACGAGTCACACCTGCATGATGATGATGTGTCAATCCATAAATTTGTCTAAAAAGAGTTGATATAGTCTGTAACACATGTGAAAAGAATAACAAAGCAATATTAATGGTCGGAAAATTCTAATAAAATCGAATGGGAAACGGATTGTGGGTTCAAGAGTGGTTTACAATATAGATTAAGAGTAAATTAAGAAATAAATCCCGTGGTCGATCAAAGTGATGTCTTATTTGACCAAGGAAAACTATTAGAGAGGTGCAAACAATTAATGGCGTAGATATAGATCTAGAAAAGGGTGAATTTCCCATTGAACACACCTATAAAGGAAATCCGTAAACATAACAATTAATTCTGAATGTTTACACCCGAATCGCAGGTCGGTGGCTCGCTCTTAAATACTATCCAGAACACAGCGCAAATAATGGTGCGGGGCCCGGGTCGGCGTGTATGTGTGTAGTCATTGATTAGGTAGGAAGAAAGCGTGGCATTTACTCTTTGGTACATAGGTACATACCTATCAACCATATCTCCTTACTTCTGATCGTACATTATGTAGATATAGTAATTGCAAATTTATATTACCGATATCAAAATGTATACGTAGCTTCTTACATAAAATTCCTAGAATTATAAATGAAAATTATATTATGAATTTATTATGAATACCATCGACAATATTTATTATTAATGTTTAATATTTTTGACTGCCATTTATCTTATCTTATCGTGACATATTTTGAGGGGAAGTCACCGACGATGCACGGAGATGCGCCGGATCGAGTGCAGTGGAGAGCTCTTGTTGACTCTCTATTTCTTAAAGGGACAGTTGTATTGAATTTTAATTGCACTGATGCAAATAATTTTCTTTCAAATGTGCCAATATTTTGTTAAGCCACTCGTTTGAGGTGAATATTCCAAAAATGGTCTTTATTATGGTCTTACACACTATTACTTGTACACGTTTTTTTTCTGGATAATCTGGACAATTTTGGGATTGAAGACCATTAAAATTTGTTTGCAGTGGCGTTTATTTCCTTAAATACCTTAATTACATTTATGCCAAGATTTAAATTGTGCTGTTGTAAGTAATGCTGATATAAGATGCTGGAGGCGTGTGAGTCTGTTAGATTTTATAGCAGGTTCTTAGTTTTCATTCGTTGAATTCCAGGCCACATTCTGTGAATAAATGCATCACTAAAAGCTTCCTTATTTGTGAATTTTTGTACCAAAATCTTTCAAGCAGGCAAGAAGTTAAACAGATTTATGAAAGATTATTTCGCTTGTGTAGATAGCGTTCAGCAATACCTTGGACTGTACTAAGTCAAACATCCAAGTCGAAAGCGCTACTCACTATTTTAGACATGTATCGTTTTACCTTGACACTACTTACATTATAAATAATTAGTTCAATCTTTCAGATAAAAGGAACTCTTTATATAAGTAGTATAAAATCTATTTCAATGGATGCTGTCATAGGTAAGATTGATATAATAACTTATTAAAGTAATAAGGTAGGTACGTACCTATAAAACACAGGGTCATTTTCTTTAATCTATATATTAATTAATATACGTGAAGGAAAAACTTTGTGACCATTTTTACGAAAATTGCGCGGACGGAGGAGTATGAAATTTCGCAAACTTATAATTTATGTAGAGAAGGGGTGGCGAATGCTAATATTTTTTTAATAATGCATAAAAACAGATTATATTAATAAAAAAAAACACTACGCACACTACTGTAATGTTATGTATTTCATAATCACACACACTTCGATGCATTTGACATTAATTGACACAGATCGTGTCAAATTGATAATAGATTAATATTTTTGTATTAAAATAACCATAGAAGAAACTTTGAACATATCCATATTTCAGATATTTGACGTTGGTATCCATGTCATTATTTTGGGAAAAAAATTGCGATAAATCGCTTTATCAGTCTTTGACAATTTGAACGAATTTTGCTTCTGGTGTTTAATTTCACAAATATGGGTAGGTACCTAAAAGATACTATATACATAAGTTGGAAAGTTATATATTATGGCGATATTATATAAGACCTGCCGGCCTGCCGCGCACTGGCAACTTGTTGACAGCAACTATTTAGTTGCTTCCAATGAAACACCCCCGCACACACTTTTTAGTTGCGGCTGTTTTCTACGAACTTCTTCAAACCAACTAAATAGTTGCTTTAAACAAGTTGCCAGTGCGCTGCTGGCCTTATTAAATAAGTCGATATTTCACTGTTCAAAATATCAATAAAAAAAATTTCATTCTATCAGAAACTTGGGACAGGGACTCTGGTACTTTTATAATTTCACCATCATCATTACTTATTAAAAAAATATCTCATGTATTGTGAGAAAATAAAAAAATGCAAGTAGGTAGGTACCTACTTCGATTATAGGTATAACTAACTGTTACATCAGTGTCTTTAATTTTCAGGTTTATGTCATTGTGACGTTGATAATATTGCATATTCGTTTGATCCAATCCAATCCGAACTCCTTTTACGCGTTTCCTTATGTACCCAACTAAGGACAACAAGAGCTATCCAATATCCATTCTGCTCGATCTTACGCCATGTTTATGACCTACCTACTCCCACGCCATTTCCAGACCCCTCAGCCCTGCTTTGAAGGAGCGGAACACGGTATGAGAGGGTCTTCCTCGTCTTCGGGATCCTGAAGGGAGGAAGAACAGCGCTCTCTTCGGCCAACTTCCATTCTGCATCCTTAACACATGCCCCAGCCAAGTCCATCTCCTTTCCATAATATAAGTGATTGGCTACGTATCGGGAGCTCGGCTTCGATGTCACCAGAGGTTGTAATGGTTGCTCCCAGCTACTTAAATTTATAAAATTGGTTCGATACTAAAAAAAAATAAAAGAAAAGTTTGTGTTTCCGGAACGAATTACTTACTGTCTCTCACCCAAAGGACTAGAAATAAAATTGATTGATAAAATATTTAATGTTACATTGGGTCAAATTATATCCGTTTTCGGTAGGTTGGTATATTTAAGAAGGTACTCTGATCCTCAATTGTTGGCAAGAGAGGATCACGCAAAGACATAAGAAGGCATATCTGGATTCCAGCCCTATTGTGTTTCAAGTGTGTACCTATCAAGACAGCCTCATTGTTGATCCGGCCATTATCTTGTAAGTGCTTACATCATCATAGTGGCCAGAAAGGTTCCTTCCTCGGTGGAGGCTATCGATATATTTTAATCACCCGTAAGCATTTATTGTGTTAAACAATATTCTAAGGCTGTGAATAATTTTCTGCAACAGATAGCGGTCAAATCCCTTTAAACCACATTATTTTGTAGCTACTTAAATAATATGCTCCTATAGTATTCCTAGTAAGATAAAAGCTTAGAAATATAAGATCTGAAAATGTACTTACCTATAGTTGGTAATCCATTGAAATTTCCCTTTGAAATGTTTTAGTGAACTAGGTACATACAACATTTCTTATATTATGTACCTGATAGCCTTTCTTTTCTATTAACAGAATAAATTCTTCTTCTAATTATACTAGTATTTGCATCCATTATTTTAACAATTTTTTTTTTACAAGAACAAGTGTAAATAATATAAAGTTTAAGGTACAATAGTAAAGTCACATCCATACAAATGAATTTGTCGGCGCGTTCTTCTACAAAAATAAAAACAATAATAAAAAATAGTAACTTAAAACCTAACCAATAGCAGCAAACATAATATCATTCTTAACTATTTATTTTTTTTTTAATTATAAATGAATCCACATTCTTAACTATTTAAATAATATCATTCTTAACTATTTAAATTTTTTTAATTATAAATGAATCCACATTTCAAGAGCCATTCCTTGACAAGTCTTTTTGTTGCACTTTTACTACCACATTTCTAGATGTCGGCATCATATCAAGCAATTTAGTCAAATTATATTCCAAAGTTCTCTTACCGTATTTATTATTATATTTTGGTACTATATATCCTTCAATACTATGTAATTTAAATCGAGTATTATGAGCGTGTCACGGTCTCGTCTTATATTCATCTTAGTATATTCTTAAAGAAAATTACATAAAGTTATGTAAGAATTTGAACAAAGCCTCATTCATAGAAGTTAAAGCTGAAGAGCTCTGCAGGATGTAGAATATAACTGAATAAAAATCCCCTGGATTGTAACCAGGAAAAAGGAGGCAGCAAAAACGTAGAATCGTCACTACACATATCTACTAATTTTATAGGTATACACG
Organism: Mystacides longicornis; assembly: GCA_963576905.1. Lineage (NCBI taxonomy): Eukaryota > Metazoa > Arthropoda > Insecta > Trichoptera > Leptoceridae > Mystacides > Mystacides longicornis. The sequence goes on along the minus strand of OY756420.1, from coordinate 18,511,980 downwards.
CACTCTCTCGAAACAGAAGTGGTTGGTAGCTTAGCGGATACGACGCCGACTTCCTCTTTCACAAGTGGTTTGAGTGAAGAGATTCATTATTTATGATTTTTTTTTAAAGATATCACTATCATGTCCTGTAATCGTTGTTCATAAATCATTATTAGTGTATAGATAGAAAACCTCTGAATATGCCTTATGTATCTAATTTCTATCATGATTCGTAGACCAAATTATTACAAAGTTGTCGAAAGGTACACACAATGTGTACTGAGATAAACTGCCACGTAACTCTCAACATAACTGCTCAATGCTCAAAAATTCAGTTGGATCAACTACTTCAAGGCCAGGTGGATCAAGGACGTTTCATTATTATTATTATTCACTTGATCACCCGTTTATGTTTTTTTTTTAACTTTCCACTACGCGACTAATATAAGCTCCCTCTGTAATCATTAATGTCTGGCGACTGCCTTTTCTTTAGCTCTGTACTCGTTTTCGAGTGATTCGCCTGCTACGGCCTGGGATACCTTAAATGAAAACAAATGACGAAGGAATCTAATATCGAACATTTTCATAAATATAAGAATAGGTATAACGGGAGAGTATAATATTATTATCGTTGATTGTATGTTCTACAAATAGGTTGTGGTGAATATTTCTAATGCAAAGTGATCACATCAGAATGAAAAAAATCAGACGAAAAGTAAAATGTGCAATCCTTGCGTCAATAGGCTAATGAAATACTTACATAAATTGAGATGAGATTGAGAGAATGAATAAATTTAAAATATAAATTGAATTCCGGGATACCCCATTAAGTTTGAACCGATAATGAATAGGTGAATAAGGATAGTTAGTTAATGTACGGATGAAAGATTTTCAAGCACGATTTTTTCATTAGGGAATTTGGAGGGATGTTCATAAATCAATTTAATACTTATTATAAAAAACGTTACACCCAATCAATACCTAGATATGTTTCAAGTGGATAGGTATATTATATCAAATTCTTGCAAGGTTAATTGTAGTGAAAGTATGTATCATACTCAGGGTATGAAGATGAAGAAGGGAGAATGCGGTACGAACCTTGAAGAAACGAGGGTCAGAAGGCAACTTCTATAACTATCATTAGAGCCATTGAAATTCAGCCGGGTCGAGAATTAGGTAAACCCCACTCGAACTAGTTTTGTTCGAATCCATATTTCATTCATCGATATAATTAATCTATCAGTATACCTACTCGTAATAATTTGTGTATTAAAAGCTTTGTTCGAGAAATATTTGGGCACGTTGATCAAATAAGACGTTCCGTAGCTTAGCTCGATGGTTTGGAAAAGGAAGAATATTTTTTTGTTTTAGTTACAGACGTTTATCGACGAATAAACAAATAAGCTTCTTGTTTGTTTGGTTACTTGAATAAGATGATTTCTTAATTGTCTCCAATACCTACTACGTACTAATTATACTTTGAAAATATGTCAAATTTTTAAGAAGGTATACTTACTGTATTCTTTCAGTTTGTCAACTTTTTGTTCTTGTTAACCCGTAGCAGTCCAAAACTATTCAATGGCTTCCTCCACAATCCGTATACCTCCCAACAACTGCAAGTTGCATCCAACTTGATTCAACACAATCAGTGGCGTAGTTTTCCATAGCTATATAGAGACCCTGTATCGAGTGTATTAGCGGGGCTAAAGGACCGGTTAACTATAATGTTCATTGAAATATACAACAAAAAATGACACAACTGAATAATATTTCAAGATTATAATTAAATTACATAAGTAAATGCTGAATGATCCAAGGAGCTATGTTAGCTAGACAAACAAAATTTCAAAACACTTTTAACAAGCTTATTTATGAAATTATCCATAGCTGAAGATAATTTATTTTCATAGGTATATTTTTCCTTTAAAGATGATAATCCAATATCTGGATTATCATCTATATTATTATCAAAGGACTTCGATGATAATATTGTTTTTTAAGAGATTTATTACTTTAGATTTACTAGTATGTTTGGGTTTACAGATTTTTCGGCCTCATTGCATTTATCTTACGAAAGTTTATGTAAATATATCAATTTATTTTTTATTAACCTTTACATACCTACATTATAATATTTCCATACTAACGTATAAGTACCTAAGTACATATCCGAATATCACATTTTTTGTCGGCTCGCACGTCATATTCGCATGTAGGTACATAATAACTGACTCATGTTATTACATTGTTTTTGGATTCATGGAATATAATTATTGTAGAGTTCAATTGTAGAGTTTCTTAGTCTCCTGTGACCATATAGGACGTGTGCCTACGAAACTAGTCAGCATAATAAAAAATTGTGGAGAAGTTATACAATCTTTTATTTGAACTTTATTTTCAAATAAACTCCACCAAAAAATGCATGTTCATCTAGTAAATTTTATTTTAGAATTGTAGAGTTTCATAGTTTGTGAGACTCTTCCTTTACTTTCTTTATTTTCGTGGTGCACCCTAGCTGGGTAACGCAAAATGAGTATGCAACTATAGGCCGCCAGACAATCATTGATCTCCTGGCAGATATATTCATCACAACATCTAAGTACAAAGCGATACAAGTCAAGATAATGGAATTTTCGAATTTACCTACTATTTAACAAGAAAAACAAAAATATACTTATTAATTGAATTAGGTATATATAAATTGTGATGAAATGGCCATACGCTAAATAAATAAGTAAAATCAATTCTTTATTTTACAGCAAAGTTGGTTGCAATTAAATTCATCACACAATAACCAATAATTCAATTGTATTATTGAATGGTATGTAATCCTTATAAGCAAAAATTCAGAAACATCTTGATCACAAAGTGACAGGTGATGATTTTTATTTTGCCCGGAATCAAACATATTTGATCAAAAATAATTTTCTTCTTCAGCTCATTTTGTTGAAAGTTAGATAGCACTATAGATTCACGAAATATTGTTATTGAATAAAGGTATAACAACTTCATAATATTATTTCCTTTGTGGATGCAATGCCATTAAATAAAAAAAAATCAATAGGTACCTATGTATATCTATCTTACGGAAATGGTCCACAAAAAAAAAATAAAAAAAATAAAGGTTTTAAATTATACCAAAACATGATAATTTTCAATAATTTATTATATTAAAACTCCCCGGAAATTGACTACGAATGGCATAAAATTTCAAAGAACATAAGAAAGACAATTTAAATACATACAGATATTTCTTTTCCTTAAGTTTGTACACAGCTTTATTATACATAACATTTCTTATCATTCAAATTTATAATGAAATAAAATTTATTTAATTAACATTTTACAATTAATGATATATGATTCCAAAAAAGTATGTTATATAAATTTGTATATTTACATTTTGTACAGGTTTTATATACATTAAAATTTTCTACAGAGAAACAAATTCTGATACAAAGGGGGGACATTGAGAGGGGGGAGGTAAGGTATCTCTTTCTTCCGAACTGAAGAGTATAGAGTTTCCTTCCAACGTTATCCTGGGTCCAAGTTTATCACTCGCTGATATACACGGCGGAGGTGGTGGTGGAGCCTCAATGGCTCTAGTCGGTCTTTTTGGCAAAGTGGCGTAGGACGCACTTGGTTGGGAACATGAAGATACAGAAGACGCGCAGCTCGTCGAGCCGTTGGAACTCTTATAAGGGATATCTAACAGGTCAGGATATCTCTGTATATCCGAATAGGGGTCTTGTGACACTGACACTGATATAAATATATTTCCAAACCCAGCTGTTGGCAGAACGCCCGATGAAAATTCAGGAGGCGGTGGATATACACTCACATTCGTTGAATATGATCCGATGGGAATCACAACACTTTGAGTGGGATTTTGGTGATTGTGAAGAGGATCGCAAGAATCTAATGAAGACAGCGCGACTGATGGAGCAGAGTCTAAGAGTCGTGATTCTGATTCTGACGATCTAATCATGTCGGAGTTCCACGCTCCCTGTTCTGTTCCCGATGCGAGCGAAATGTCTAGTAATTTCTTTTCTTGATCAAGTAAGCTCACACTTCCTTTGACTCTGTTTTCCCTTGGTATGACAACTTTTTTACGTTTTTGATAGCCACACACAAGGGATGAAATTATGCAAAAAACCGCAGTCACAATTCCTCCACACACCAGCCCAACATACGGTGAATATTTGTCAGCTTTGCTTAAAGTTGTCGCTGTTACTACCTGAGGTAAAACCAATGAAACATTCTGACTGACGCTTCCAAGTACATTTCTCGCTAGACAAGAATACTCCCCAGAATTAGCATCGGATAGATTTAAGAACGTGATGTTCAGCCATTTACTTAAGCCGCCTTCATCGTATTCGAAAAGTAAATTTTGGTCAGCTATTGAACTGTTTCGATTACTGATGGGATGACCATTGAAATACCAGGACGCATCAGGTTCTGGGTCACCTTTTGCTAAACACGTTATGGTTGCATTCTCTCCAACGTCTCTTTGGACCAATCTTTGCGCTACTATCACTTGTGGTGGGCAAGCATATTCCAATGCGTCTATATCTTCCCATTGCTTACTTCTTAATCTTTTCGGTTCTGAACATACCAAAGAAACAGATGATAATTTACTTACAAGAAACCAATTTCGTAATGATCTCAGGAAACAGTCACACTTCCAAGGATTGTTTTCCAGAGCTAAAGATTTTAATTTAACTAATGGTTTGAAAACTTCTTCAGACAGAGTTTCGAGGAAGTTTCTCCTTAAATTTAGAATTTCTAATTGTTTCAAATTAAAGAACGCGTCTTTTTGGATTATTTGTATTTTACAGTTTTCAATCTCCAATGATTTAAGATGTGGTAAGTTAGGGAACTGATAATCGACCAACTCTCTAATTGGATTCCCACTAAGGACCAAAACTTTGAGACGATCATTTCCTGTGAAAGTACCCTGAGCTATCGACGTTAACTGATTATCCGACAAGTCAACTTCTATCAATATTTTCAAATTTTTGAAAGCATCCTTGTGAATGATGGCCAATGAAGTATTTTTCATGAATATTTTCTGAAGATTGAGTAAGTCGATGGAATGGAATGCTTCATTTTTCAAGTAGGTTATAGAGTTGTTGTAAAGATCCAGCACCTGGATGTCTGAACTTATGTTGGGAAGAATGGTCAATCCGGAAGACGAGCACAAAGCTGTCTTCTTCCCAGAGGTCCACTTGCAGTGACATGGAGGGCAATCCGTCCAGTCACTCTTCGCTGCTGTCAGTAGCGTTAACCATATCAGGAAAACGTGGAGCATTGCTAGAACAAAAATACAATTCATTATTACATGATATGTGCGTGATTTGCCCTATTCATAATACTACAAAAAATAATGACTGTAATAATAAAATGTAGATAATAGATAAATCACTTGGAATATTCCAATAAGCTATTATATAAAATAATGATTAGTTTGGAAACATTAAATGCGTAATTAGGTACATAATATGTATTACTATAATGACAAAAAATATCATTCTAAACTTCAGATTTTTTATCAGTGAAATTTTAAACGTAATTAATTTATACGCATATCCTTTCATATAAATCTAAATGTTGGAAAAAAAATGAATTTTAAGTACCTATACAAAAATAATAAAAATAAACGGTAAAAATAATTATTTTTATTTAAAGCTATAAATTGGACCAATCTAAGAACGTAACTTTGAAACGATGTAATAAAAGTTAAAATGTTTAAACAATTTACAAAGTATGAATATTCAATAGGGAATTTGACTGTGAATATCTCGTTCATTGTTTCAGTTTTATGTTATCTTAAATATTAAATGCTAGAACAGTGTGTGCTTGAGCCATTAAATAGATAAAAGTTGGATGCTTCTGAACAAAATGACATTATAAAATAATATTTTAATGACTTTGGAAGACTTTGTGGAATATGGAAAAGAATGAGGATATTAGGATAGAATGTGGTATGAAAACAAATATGGTAAAAATGTAAGTTTACTCTTGTAGATATGCCAAACATAATGTTGAACAAAAAAAAATATTATAAAAAAGTGCGGTGAAATAACATATATGTTATGATTTATTTAAGAATGTTGTTACATGAGATGTTTTGGATAATAATATGTAAAATAATCGAATGTTGAAAAGATAAAGAAAAGTTATTTTTATAATAAATGAGCGATTATGGTCGATTAAAACTAATTACTCTCTATCCAGATTCTCTGATTATTAATAATATTTGGATGATTTAAAAGCACCGTTTTGTGTAAAAAATTCCATCCATTTTTCTCCTTGTGCAAGAAACTCGATAGGTGAAAAATTATTCCATGCCCAGAAATGTAAAAATAAAATAAAATGTTTTTTTTTTGTGTTTCTTTATTAAATTATAGTGGGCATAATATTATTTTCCTATGGCTATCATAAATTAGACTCACCGTTCTGTGTGACGCCCCTGGTTCAGCCAGCGGCAGGTCATGGCTCAGCTTGAGTACCCAATACAAATCATCGGCCACCACTGGAAAAAAGAGAATAATACATATTAAAAAAATAATAAATTACGCTACGGATCATAAAGTTTACTTTATCGTGCGAATTATTTGTTTGTATTATTTTTTGTTATTTAGATTAGAGATAATAATACGAACGAATTTGTTCTGTTTGTGCTGGCGCGGCTCTACTCTACCAAACTTCTATTTTTCAACCAGGAATTATTATCCTCATTTTCACTTTCCGATTATCTTTTTTTGTTATTGGGATAAGCTATAGCTTTGATTAAAAGTGAATTTTATTAATCGGGCTATATTCGCGTAGGTATCATCAGTGATAAAAATGCCGTTTCTTAATTAGACATTATTGGAAGCCATCTCGAGGTGTCGACGCGAGATCGAGCGCAATGGAGAGGTCTTGTTGCCTCCCTATGCCCCTAAGTGGAGGGTTAAGGTAGTTTGGATTGGATCTCGAGGTACGTGTCATTGTGTTAAGGATGCTGAATGACGAGGAAGAGCTCCTATGCATTGGCTGGACCAGATTAGGACTGAATTGAACATATGAAACGACCAGGAAAATGAAAATATGAGAAGAATCCAACCTATGTATTTATTGTAGTATAAGATTAGTAATGCAATTAATAGCGAGCGCAAGGGGTCATACATAGAACTTACCTAATGTCTAATATAAGAGTTAGTGGGAACACTTATAACTCGAGATCGGCTAAACAGATTCTTCCGATGTGTGATTTATTGGATTCTTCTCCGCTCCGGATAACAGAATAAGTAATAAAAAGTAAAAAAAAATGGATAAGAATTAATATAAATGTTAGTATGGAACGAATTTTATGCGACGGCATCTTTGAAAAAATCTAACAAGAAAATTGTTGTCTTCTGCACCTGCATCCTCTCATTCTCGCATACGTAATTGCCACTCTTACAGCAGCCCATTTCACTTACTGTCACACCGTTTAGGACGTTTAAGAAATTTTCCATACAAAGTCAACCAAATTTTTTGAATACGAATGAAATATGGACGTTTTAGAATTAATATTATGTTATTATGAGGCACAGTTCACAATTACTTAATGAACGGGCCGCCTGTGGTTAGGACCAAAGGGTCTATAGGACAACGTCTGTCGGGAAAGCTAGTTTATTATACAAGAACCTAAAACATTGTAAATCTAACCATTATAAACAAAGTAACTAAATTCAGTAAAGGTGACACAACTTTAAATAGTGAAAAATAAAAGATTAATGGGTACATACACCAAAATATTACAATTTTTTTTGATTGATTGATACAAACATTATGTGTATTATGTGAGTAGGAATTTGACAAAATAAAATTCAAGTATGTGTGTATTAGGTATTCAAAATCATAGCGGTGAGTGAACGTTTCTAATATTTACATCGAATGTACTGATTGTCAATAAAAATCATATTCCTTAGATATTTCCGATATTCCATTCTTTGCCTTCAACTCATTCGTGATATGATTTTTGCATGACACGTTTCGTCTCATTTTCGCAGAGGACTCTTTCCTTGTTTACATTGAATTTATATCGAATAAGACATAAAATCTTATATTTCCGTCTTATAGCACAAAAAAAAATGTTTCTAGAGGTTACATATTACATTATTCAGTAGTTGACGGCAATTTTTTATCTTTATTTCTTCTTATTTCGCCAACTTTACAAGTTTCTAGTTAAAAACATTGGTTTTATAAACCAACTTTTTTTGTTAATTAGACAGTTGCCTTTGTAAATAGGCCGCAGAGGTATAAAAGAATGTTGCAGTTTGTATTCAAAATAAGTACCTACTTACTTACATTATATTCAAACCAAACATTACCACCTGATGGCGAACGTTGTTAATGCAGAGTGATCACACTAAGCCAGCCTTCGAAATAATAGTAGAAGACGGTCGTAAGCCCGTAGTGGTTTGTTCCATTTAAAAATCGAACATTAGTAATGAATTGTTAGAGTCATTAGTTGTTATTTTTCTTTAAGATCTAGTCCTGAAAAAAGGTCACAAGAATCTAGACATAATTATAACGTTGTGCACCAACAAAGCCAATACGCAATAAAGATGAGACAGTTACAAAAATGGATAGGTATAGTCATATCCTGGCGCCAAATACATGACAGCAGTCGCAGTCTTTAAATTTGGTTGCTTCCTTGTTCTCAATAATTTCCAACTTTTATCTCTATATTTCATTTATTATTAAATTTCTACTTGTTGCATACATGAGATTTTTCGACATGTTGAACATGTTGAGAATTCTCATGATTAAGAGTTTCGGAGACAAACATTACCACCTAATGGCGAACGTTGTTAACGTTAAGTGATCACACTAAGCCAGCCTTCGAAATAACAGTAGAAGACGGTCGTAAGCCCGTAGTGATTTGTTCCATTTAAAAATCGAACATTAGTACTTAATGAATTGTTAGAGTTATTAGTTGATATTTTTTCTTCCAAATATTTTTATTCTTCGTAGGTATATGCTTTGTATATTGGTATATTGTTGTGTGAAAAAGGAGGAAATTGACAGTTTCATTACTTTTATCATCAAAATATGAAAGAGATATTACATAAGAATGGTATTGTTGTTAGTAAATCCAGTCTTTTTTCCGAATGAGGTACAATTGAAAACGGAATGGGAATAAAATGTGGATGGTCTATCGGGTTGCTAAATTGGTCGTTTGATTAGAAACTTAATGATAAGAAAATTCTCAGCTTAATTGAAACGGGAAAGAGGGAACATCGATGTAATTATCGGTTCGATTATACACGATTCTATACTTTGCCCCTAGCCACCTACCCCGCAATCGATTTACTTCGAACGTGGGGTCACAACCCCCCACTCACGTTCTTTTATAATAATTGAAGCACACTGCAACTTATACTTTAATAATTTTGAGTAAAGTATTCGCTTTGATAACGTATGAAGATTAAGAAAAAGCAGGAAAAAAATGTAGGTGGGCACTTACCTATGACTATCTATTTTTCATGGTAGGTATCTAGATTTATTATTTAAAAAAATTATCGTTTTTATTTTAGTTCCTGAAGAGGTTGTAAAAGAAATGTTATGGTCAGTAGAATAAGCGAAAGAATCGTGTCTGCATAGAAAGAAGTGGAAGTCGTTTCTAACTACTCTGCGTTTCGGCAAAAAAACTTCTGATCGGAGTCATAATATTATTTGTAGCTTATAGACTGAAATTGCTTCTTTTTTATTCCGAGTGTTTTACTGTATCAGTGGATATAATTTTTTTTTATCAAAAACTGTTTCTAGTTTAAATAAATAAATTTACGAATATAAATGACAAAAAGTAATCAATAATTGAAGTGTTTGTGTATTTACGTAGTGAAAGTTAATTTTAACAGATTAAAACGACGTACGTAGTTGCACTTTTTTAATGAAAAAAGTACACATTGCATAGTGTATATCGAAAAATCAGATCCATGTCCTCCACTGGCCAGAAAAAGCAATAAGAATTAGCCTCGGACGCCTGGACCTCATCAGGGGGAAGGGGGTTCAGGCAGCTATTGTCCCCCCTGACATCATGACCTTATAAATACACTGCACAAGATCGAGCGCAATGGAGGGATCTTGTTGCCTTCCTACGCCCCTTATTGGGGTAAAAGAGGAGATTTGATTAATTGATAGTTCTATAACTTTACTATTCAAGAATACAATGTATATTACTATATTATGATATAAACTGTGAAAGAGTCAGAGTGTATTTTTGTGTGCACAAAAAAAATATTATAATATATTATTTATAGAAGTCTTTACCTATATACCTACTCCTAGCATATTATGCTTCTACAAATCAGAAGATATGGATAAGGAAGAGGAAGAAACACTTTTGTTCGCATCAACTGGCGGGAAAAGCATCCCACAAGAATAGATTTATGTGTCTATAATATCCTAAAAAAAATAAAAAAGAAGAATTGAATAATGAATAAGGTGCAAGTGAATAAAAATTTAATTGTACCTACTTTTATTTCAATAATTAAATAAATTAGGTAGGTAGGTACCTATTTATTGTTATACGTACGGGAAATAATAATATTTGTAAAAGTAAATAGGGTGCTTACCTTTACAAAAACCTATGCAGGAATGTTGCGTGAAATAAATTATTAATCAAGTCTCGATAATGATTTTAATCGATTGGTTTGAATCTTGAGGTCTTAATGGGCAAATATTTAAAAAACGGAGCTTTTTGATTATCGTCGCGGTAAAAGGCTTTCAGCTAATTGATGCGTTTAATGGGAGGGAAAGCCCTAACTGCCCGTAAAGCGCTTTTGTAAAAGATAACCCAGGGATTCAACTAACATTATTATTAAGAACTTCATTTTCAGTACAATCGGATAATGGTACCTCCCCACTTTCTCTTTAAGAATATGTTCATCGCCTACTGATGAAACAGATTCTATTTCATAATAATTGAAGTGCTTGTCTTTGCACGTATAGTCAAAATACATTAGGTATAACATATTTAAACAAAGTGAGTAGTTTTACTTCCATGATAATATTATTATCTTATAATATAAGAGAAAGCCGCGTAAGTGTGAACAGTTATAACTCGAGATCGGCTAAACAGATGCTTCCGATGTTTGATTTACCTATTGGATTATTCTCCGCTCCGGATTACAGAATAACTAATAAAAAATGGATTAGAATTATTATAAAATATAATATTAAAGTTAGTATGGAACGTAGTTCTTGCGACGCCACCGCATTTAGGTATGTTTATATTACAAATTTGAAATTAATACATATTCATAGTATGGACTACAGGACAACGTTTGTCGGGAAAGCTAGTATTTAATGAATTTGAGGGTTTTCGTCAATCTTGGTTTGAAATTTTCTGTGGATACCGTCATCTGAGCAATACTTTTGAAAATTGTATGTATAAAAAATAACTGATATGCAACACTTCTCAAAATAGTCATAATAATATTATCAGAAGGTGCAATTTTTTGAAGTGGTTGGAAGCCTATAGCGGTTACAACGCCGGCTTTCGTATTATCACGTACTGGAGGTCGTGGGTACGATCCCAGGTGCCGACCATCTTCCTCTTTCACGGCACAATCTTTAAGTACATATCTTACTGTGAAGGAGTCAAAGAGTGCATTTGTGTTCACTTTGAGTTATCACAGATTCATTAAAAAAAAAATCTAAGTTTTTATACATTATTGTCACCTTTTCAAGACTAGATAGAATGTCGGGCTTATACTATATATCATCAAGCTATATACGCAACAAATGAAGATTGTTAAAAAAGTATTGTTATAATATCCTAGCTCCTCCTATATTGTGAGTGATGGTTGATGAATTGGTTACATTTAGTCAAACAGATGTTACTTCATTACGATGATTTAAAAAATAACTATATGAAATTACTTCGCAGTTTCGTAAATCCAGCTAGTAGCCTGAAGGTTACCGTCTCAGCGCGCAAAGCTACGGTCGTAAGTTCGAATCCTACCGAGGCATGGGATTTTTCAATATTTTTAACATCACTAGGCTCATGATGTTAAAGTAAAGTGATCGAACTATGGCAGCCTTCGAAACAACAGTGGAAGGAGTTCGCTAGTTCTTAGTGGTCTCTAAACGAAAAATTTACCATAGACAAGTTGAAATCTTGCCATTTGGTACATGAATCTACAAAGAAAAAGATTTTTTTTCTTTCCTTTTTTGGCATTTCGTCCACAAAAAAGAATGTTCTTACTCGTACATCAATAAATAATGAGTGGAGAATCTTATAAAATAGTCTAGAATATTCCAGATCATAATATTCTCCGTTCATCATACCTACATAGTAGGTATATTATATTAATAAAGTCAAATAGGTATGTAGGTACATGTTCTCCTTGAATAATAAACTTCGAAGAGATAAGCTCCGAGCAACGACAAGAACGAAGATTTGTAAACACATTGAGGAAAAGATAAAAGACGAAATACGAGAATTGGAAGCTGTTGGAACTTATTGAAAAAAAAACCGTCAATTTTTCAAGTTTTTCTGAAACTTTATTATTTCAGAAAGTTTTTCATAAGAACATTTTTTTTCTTTGTGCATAATTTTAGTAAAAGTTAATCCATGGATGTATATATATACATAATTGAGAGGTCCCGGGTTCGGTTCTCGGTCGGTTTAAGTACCTATTTCGTAAAATTTCTACCCGAATTGGGTTGTCTGAGATCGAATGAAAGCGGTTGACTAGAATAACACACTCTTTATTACAAAAGCAGAATAAATTAGTACTGTTCAAAATAATTTTATAGCAAGACTGGTTAAGTTTTTAAAATAATCATAAACTAACATTTTGAAAAATATACACATGATACTTAGTAACAAAAGATATAATATGTAACTAGTAATTACATGCCAATCTAATAATTGAATGGTAGATAAAGAAAAAAAAAAGTGTATGTAGGTAGGTATTTGTTTGAAGAGAATACATATGAAAACGGCGAGTCGAAAATACGATTTTGAGTTTGTTATGAGAATATATTCAGAACGATCATTCAAATAATTACCAAGCGAATAAATTGTAGATCACATTATATTCAATATCTGGAATATATTTTATTCCAATAATTGTGCTGCGTCATAATTCAATCGAGGTGATTAAGATAATAATATGATGTTGAGTAATGAAGCACAGTATCACATAGCCCCTATTCCACCAAGCACTCACTTAGTATTTTGTTAGCACATTCAGTAGGATTTTCGCCCAGTCGGTAGTTTTTTCGCCCAAGTGATTATATTTTTTGTGAAAAAAATGAACTTTAGTTATGTAACAATTTTCTAATTGCTGTTTCCAACTGTTGGTAGCATTTTAAAAAACCGTTAAGTTTTTAAAGTATTTCAACAATCATCCTTAAATTATTTATTCGAGAGGTTGTATTTTTCCCTTTGGAATGGAATGGGCAAAAGAGGTGAGAGAAGACCCATAACAAGATTTTCTGATAAACTGACTCTTCAATGGATGCCGCATACCCAATTATGTAATTTATTTTGTGGAGAGTGAAAGCGATGGCATGCTGTGTAAGATGAAACAAATAGTAAGTATTAAAATATTTCTTGATATCTGAAATGAGTGGTACTTACAAGCATTTAATTACCTAAAAGTTTTTCACTATTGGTTATCAAAGGGCGCTTTTAATCCTAAGTTTATAAACAACAACATATAAATTATCTTAATAGCAAAATAATTTCATAAGGAAAAGATTTTTATTCAAATTTCAATTAATTTTGTTTTTATTTTTCCACAAACAGCTTAAAGCATCAATAAAAGTTTTAGTGAAACCAAAAATTATCTGAGGAGGTTCAAAGACGCTTACCATACACAATATTATTTAAGTTGAGGGGAACGAAATGCCGTGATAAAATTTTGTTGAATACTTTGAAATAAGAACGCCTCATAAACATATTAATTAATTCCTACCGAGGGTTTTCATACGCCGTGTTATTTGAAGGAAACTTATTATTCATACATAATTTATTCTGCCTTAGGTACCAACTTAAGTATTCTCCGATACCTCAATTCTACTATACACCTACCCTAAATGATTCTAGTTAAGATTTCCATTTTGTGTTATTTAAATAAAATCGGATAAACTAAAAAGCGTTTTGATTTTAAGGATTCGTTCGTTTTCCAAAATAACATAACGTTTAAGATATTTATTTTTGATTTCCAATGAAATACGAAATATACCTATTACCCATATAGTTTTGTGATTTATTTTTGAAGAACCAATGAGAAGAATATGAACTAACAAATAAAAACGTGGGCTCATAAACATCGAATCATTTCCACATTCACAAGACAAGCTTTGCTTAATGTATAAGTGAATTAAAAATAATATAAATATGATTTCTTATATCCACTAGGTATCTGTGGAATAATATACCACGGATATTTACGAAGAAGCATAATGTGCTACAATCCTCATGGCCTTGGCCCAGCACGCTTAAAATCAGCCTCAAAGACTTACTTATGGAGTCCGTGTAAGGTAAGCCTTTTCCATCCAATATTGAAGCAGACGCAATCGCCATGATATTCGCTTCATATAGCCTCAAAAACAAAGTGAAGATATTCAACATTTTATATGCTTTCCTATGGTTTTTTTTTAAATTCACTGCTCAAAAAGTTAGATCGACGATGTGGTTTCATTAATAATTACTAATTAATAGTCGACCAGTGCTCGAAATTTGACCATAACTTATTTAAATTATAAATTTGAACGTTATTAAGGTTCCATTGTGAATGACTGAGGGAGCGCTATTTCAAAATTTTCTTTCAAAACCAATTAATGGGTAGGTAGGTACGTCAAATTTGAAATATTGACATGTAAAAAGATTATCAAAAGAATATATGCGTCTGTGTCATTGACTGGTATTCTCAAATTCACGTTCCAACTCAACGCAAGAAGCTCATGCTTAGAACTTAATCGGTTGTCAGTAGTTACGCAACTAATGTATTGGATAAAACATTTTCAGAATACAGAGAATGTCAAAAGTCTCAATAAAATTGGATACGACGCAACTCAATCGTCTGTTTTTCATTTCAGAAGTCAACGTCAAATACATCCGAGTTTGCTGGTGTGAGTATCAAATACATAACATTACAGTAGTGTGCGTATTTTTTTTATTGATAATATATTTTTTTGGCATAATTTAAATAAAAATGTATTAGC
The DNA here is from genome assembly GCA_963576905.1 of Mystacides longicornis. Taxonomy (NCBI): domain Eukaryota; kingdom Metazoa; phylum Arthropoda; class Insecta; order Trichoptera; family Leptoceridae; genus Mystacides; species Mystacides longicornis. Next base: position 18,496,785 of record OY756420.1, on the reverse strand, counting down.
ATCGCCACTCCTTCTCTATATAAACTATAAGTGTGCGAAATTTCATACTCCTCCGCCCTCGCAATTTTCGTAAAAATGGTCACGAAGTTTTTCTTTCTATTGGCTCTGGATTATGCTATTGGCTCGTTAGGTTTATGATGGTTGAATTTAATATGGAAAGGCACCAACTTGTGCATGAGCAAACTTGCACTGCTTTGCCTTGCCTCAGTTTTACTTTTTCGAACAAATGTAAAGCTGAGGACAAGCTGAAAAAGACGTTCAGACAATCGGACCTCCGTTATTTCGCAAATAATGGTTAGCATTTTTGTAGTTACGAGTATGTATGAAAAATTAATTAAAAAAAAAAAAAAACCAAACTATTTGATGTAACCTTACCTTAGAAACGGATTGGAAATTCTCGTTAAGTAGAAGTGTGTTAACAGCAAGACACACCTACTGTAAGGATGCTCTTTCGTCGGGATAAAAAATCCTATCTTTGCCAGCGAAAAAAGTAGAGAGTTGGCTATTTTATTCTGTTTTTAGCTCGGAACACTATTAATCTTCCTAAACCATCCCTGGTAGCACGCTTGTTTCTTTCATTGGAATGCTGCAGTGAACTAAGTTTATTTTCTTTTGCATTCTCTTCTAAATCTTTTATTACGTTGTTTCTTCTTGTGCCGTTGGGATGCACATTTTAGTATATTATTATCTGAATATTTTATAATGATGCTGTTTAAAATATCTTCTCGCAACAAATAAAGTATAACGGAAATTCCATTTCATGAAATGCATTTATTATTTTCAGTTAGAACATTTATTTTAATGAACAAACATTTTTTTTATAATAAAATAAATCTGTGCTCATCCAAAGTGAATACGTAAACACCTTTGACAGCTTTCAAAGAAATCAAAGACATGGCGTGGGTATAGAGGAAGGTCGTCGACTGAAATGCGAGGCTAACAACCACTTTACTAGTTAAAAATTTCAATTTCGACACAATCCGTATAATTTTTTTTTTTATAATCTGATTCTTGGAAATAATCCTTAAGGCCTGGAAGGGTAGAATACTTACAAACAGGAAAAATGACCGAATTTCAGTGGTTGAAGATACCTTAAGGTATCATTTTCTAGAAAAGTCGTCGAAGGCTAAAGAGTATTTTGAAAACTTTTTAAAGGCTAGCATGCCGTCTAGGATTGCAGAAGTAATTGAAACGTGAAACAGAAGAACTACGAATGGTATAATTTCATTTTTAAATCATAGTTTCGCCAAACTTGTCTCTGAATATTCGACATTCACTGTAATATACTTGTGTTTTTAACAGTTACCAATATGTCATTGTCAATGTCCTCATCACACAATATCAGGTCAATGATGCGATTGAAAAGAAATCTCAAAGAATGATTTTGACAGTAGCTCTATGTAGGAGGTTAGCCTAAAATCTGTAAAAACCTTGTAGATATTGGGATTGGTTTCGATGAATACTAATTAAAATGCAAGATCCCCAAACTTGATGAGATGATCATACGTAGTTAAGCTTAAGAGCCGACAAATTGCGAAAAATACTACTATGGTGAATTTAGAAACTAAAAAAAAAAAACTAAAGAAGACTTAAATATGATGGCGAACTAACAGGAGTACAGAAAATATTCCTAGTACTTTTTTTATTGTATATTTACCTTAAGAGCTTTAAGTGGATTCCACAAAACCAAGGATTTTATTATTATTGAGGTAAATATCTCCAATTCTTTTAATGGGCGACTGGTGAGCAATGAATTCTACAATGGAACAACACGACTCAATTTCTTCGTGGAAAGATATAAAGAGTGCAAACTATCCTTTAAAACATAGTAGCGGAGGTCGCGCGTGTATCACTACTCACGTACTATATTATTATAATGTTATATGTAGATTTGTAGAAATAAAATAGTATGTAGCATGGAAATGCGGCATGGTAATTTATAAAAAGCATTCCTATCTATTATTCGTGTGAACCATTCAGAAATAATCTCTGTTCAGACTTCCGTAACGTTACAGCTGAACTGGGACAAAAGAACCACTTTAAACATAGAAGAATGATATACCTAGTAGTCATAGGCATGTATGCATCATATTTTTTTTTTCAAAAGCAATGCAATCAAGGTATAATAGCATTTAAACTGCAAACATAGCACGGTGTGATTAAGAATAGAGGGCAGAAACGTAAAAAAAGAAACTAGGTTACAGAAACTCGGTATGTAGTGCTATGGGGACGAAAAAATACATTATTGGGCCAAATATTAACAATACCAGTACAGTGTAGGTACATGGCACCTACTCTGGTGATCGAGGATAGGTGCTATAACCTTATTCATTTTATGCAAAAATATCCCCATTTAGGAAGAATAGCAATAATATGGTATGATGTCATTTTTAGTAATTATTCTCCTTTAATCTGGTAAGCGGGAGATCCTTGTTTAGTAGTTAACTAAGCGGGCCAAAAAGAAGAAGTTTAATGGAAGAGAGGTATAAAATATCTGTCAATATTCATCTGGTAAGTACACATTAACGCAACTTTAACTGGCACAGGAAAATGATCCTACCGTATCAACCTAGATATTCTTTTGAGTACTTTTTTACTAGCTCTAATCACATCATTACATCTGCAAATAGATTTTTCTTATATTTCGAAGAAAAATTGGTACAAAAGCTAAAGAGTACAAAAATGCTTCAGTTTTGATCTGATTAAATAATATAAAAACATATTTTATGTTATCTATTTTAGATGAAGTGAAGGAACAACAGTTGCACTTTCACAAAATTTACCTACTCGCATCTCGAGTGCTTTGCCGTTATTTATTTTGTCAAGAGATTAAATTTTCTTATCCTTAAATTTATCACTACGTAAATACCTTACAAAATTTTATCCGGTTGCTTTTGTCCATAACTTTTCATATGCGCCTCCTTCGTAAACTGTCTCGAGTCCTTTTTCATGCTTCAACAACGAACTTTAGAAACTTTTACAAATGCTTCAAGAGTGCGGACTCGATGACAGGGATCTTAATTTCATAAAAAAATCTTTACAGGCAACAAACGGCTGTGGTGCGTGTGGGTCAGAGTAAATCTACAAAAGTGGCAATCCAGAGACGCGTTAGACAGGGTGTATACTATCACCTCTTTTGTTTAATGTATTTTCTGATAAATGATAGTGATATTGGCATAAAAGTAAACGGAGTCTGCATTAACAATATTCGCTATGCATATGATACTGTCATACTAGCTGACAGCCTCCAGGGACTCCAAGAGCTGCTAGGTCGTGTCAGTGCGGTGGGTGATGAAATGGGCCTAAATATCAATGTAGCCAAAACCAAATTCATGGTTTTCAGCCGACAACCGCATAATGGAGCCATCCTTCAGCTTAACAGAAAGCCAATAGAGCGCGTACACACATTTAAGTATCTTGGGAGTGTGATAACAGATAACATAGATCCCAAAAAAGAGGTGAAGAATAGAGATAGCGAGAGCCGCGTTTAATAACATGAGATCACTCTTCTGCGATGATAATATTAATTTGAAACCAAGGCAAAGAATGGTCAAATGCTATGTTTGGTCCACATTACTATGGTGTTGAAACTTGGACCCTTAAAGTCAATATGATGAACCGTATAGAGGCATTTGAAATGTGGCTCAACCGCAGAATGCTCCGTATTTCGTGGACAGATATGGTGACTAACACGGTGGTGTTGCGAAGAGCTGGTCTTAAGAGGGAATTGTTAACCAGCGTCAAGAAATGGAAAATTTCTTACCTGGGACAAATACTTCGCGACACCACAATACAAACTGCTTCACCTAATAATGAAGGGGAAAATAGATGGAAGTCGGGATGTGGGGAGACGACAGATGTCCTGGCTGAGAAATATCAGACAATGGACCGGACTCCAGCGAGTGGAAGAACTGTTCCGGTTAGCCCAGGACAGAGAAACCTACGCCATAGTGGTGGCCGACGTCGGTGGGACCTGACATGGCACTTAAAGAAGTAGATACCTAGATATTTTGTCCTTTTTAGGATGATTTCTGAATATTTTATTTCAGTCAATCGCTGTTTTCAAGTATAGTCTGCATATTTGCGATAAAATTGACAAAAAAAAAACAAGACTGGTACAAAATACATCATAAAATAAATTGAATCATAACAAAGATAAAAAGCACAAAAAATAAAGCAGTTGTGATCGCCTCATTGAACTCGCTACATGTTCATCTCGAGTTAAACCCATCAAGTACCTACCTCTCCATCGGTAGCGGCACTTCAGACCGAATATGAATAGATAAAAGAAAGTATAAAAAGTGTAAAAGATAGATATGGGTATTTTTCTACGATTAGTTACTTGAATAAATTTTAAATGGAGCAATGTAAATCCTTTTTGTATAACGGTTATTATTTTACCTGAGTTGCCTTTTTAAAATCTTTTTAAAAAATGTTATCAATATTATAATATCATTATACACCGTCATAAGCAGAAGCTTTTAGTTTATACCCCTCTAGCAAGGAAAGTATTTCCTGAGGTACAATTTTTTTTTGTGTTAAGGTAAGTTCCTACTAAATCCTTTCGTCCCTAAAACATGAAATTATTAATTTCTTCTTTGAACGTAAAAAAAAAAATAATTAAAAGTTGTAAGTTGCTTAAGTAGAGATTTTATTTTTCAAAAAGAAGCTTCAAACAAACGTCTTATAGAGTTTTTTTTTAAATTTTGACTCGTAAAATATCGAAATTAAAATTCATAAACTATGCAGAATTTTTTAGCTCCACGTCTTTCAATCGGAAATGAAAAAAGGAAAATATTATGTAAATTTCTGAACATATTATTCCGTTAGTCAGACATAGACAAGCTGTTGTAGAATATAGAATGTTGTGTTGTTTTTAGTGTCCGGCCGAAACAGGACTTTCTTACGAAACCGAATCTTCGGAATCTATCTCAATTTCGACCGAAACCGAAACCGAATCCTTTTTGGACATAAAAAAAATATATTGTTTACTGAAGATTGGCTTATTTTTACACCTATAGGTACAGACAGTTAAGACATATTAAATGAAATAAAAAACAATAATTGAAGTAAGTGTTTTTTTTTTTACTAAAACAATCAAACAATATAAAAATTATCATAACATGTTATTATTACTAATCAACTTTAATATTCATAATTAAAAGTCTAATATTGTACGTTAAAAGTTTTTGTTCATTTTCAGTTTTCACCAAGCAGGTAGCTCCAACGATCTGTGTACATATTTTATCCAGTTGTTTATTAAAGACTGACTGATACACTCAAATCTCCTCGTTTTAAACTGAAGTCCCAACCTTTTATCACTTCTGGAACATTCTTCCACATAGATAAAGTTCTGAAATCTTATAGAACACTTTCGGTCCAAAAAGACCCTTCAACAAAGTTCTGGAATCTTATAGAACATTCTACGATCCAACACGAACTCACCCGAAGTCAGCCGAACGACGCGCGATAATACACGAACGCAGGATTTTGGTGTGGCCGAAGGTTCGGCAGATTTTGTGTCGAAACTGAACCTTCGGTCGGTCACTCGTTGTTTTGTCCAATGGTAGTGAAACCGCAAAACCGACTATTGAAACAGGTCAAAGCAATAAGCGTAGATATCAGCAATACGAAATTGGAATGAATTTGAATGACTTTTCAGTGGGTAATGAATATTTTACCAAATGAATCGGAACGATGAACAGTAGGTTATTGATTTGTAAGTATGTTTCAAATGAAATAAGTATTATTAATTACTGAATACCTGTATACAAAAGAGCACGTATTATTCTAGGAAAAATAATTGATAGTTGAGAGAGAAGCATTCTGGATTATCTTTGACTCATGAGATTGTTTCTGTAACAAACATTGTGATTTCTTTCTGCAATAGCCTTGTTCGATATTTCAGTGTATTTTTTCAAATTTGGGCGCCTATGTAAAAATACAATGTAACCATGTACAGAGGAGTCACCTTCACGCTTGGCTTTGGCTGGAGCGGCCTTCAACAAACTTTAGAGGATTTGGTAATCTAATGCTCCACATTCACTATAACTCCAAATTGATGTAGTCTAATAGGTGTCATCCATTGGAAGACATCCAAAATAATTATTGTCCCGTTCACGATCTCTCCATCCGTCAAATGAGCAATGTCATTCCATTTTGTCGTTTTTTTTTTTCAAAAATTTTAACAAAGTTTCACTAAGTTAACATACGTGTTTTGCTATACCTAATTTAAAACAGAAACACGTGTATCCTGGTGGAAGGACTATGACAAAATAAGACAAATTTAGACCAAGTTTTTAATACTGACATTTGAATGACGTAACGAATTGAACCACGCCCATTCGAGTTTCCGCATAGACGAGCTATTTGGAATTATGGACGAATAGTTTGACGCGATTGAATTTGGACTGGTGCATATTCGACTCACCTTATAAGTCCACATCATCCATTTGGTTTTACCCACTGATGTTCACATTGTGTAGTGACTTCATTCCATTTGGACAGATGAAGTGATAGTGAATGGGGGACTTAATATACCTAATCGACAGGACAACAATATTTCGACTTTATAATACTGGCGCCTAACCAATTCTACGCTATGGATTTGAATCCTGGAAAAGCTTAGCAGATTTTGAAACATCAATCCATCTCAAATGCAGAAACTAATAAGAATTATCTTGTCACTAGTGCATTTTACACATACACAATAGAGGATCGAGGGAACATTCTAACCATCAGTGCACACTTTAGGAAATCCTTTACTTTTCATGAATTTCAACAAGTGGAAAGACTTTTTTTATACAAGTAATAATAATAATATAACACTTCTCTATACAAAGGTGTCAGTATAGCCGGCGGAACTTATTGTCTGAGGCAATTTTTTCCAGTCAACCGGTCCCGTACAATCTCAGACAGGCCAACCCCGGGTAGAAATTTCAAGTGAAAAAACACTGACCCGTATGAGGATATTGAGAATATTGACAAGTATGAGGATATTAAACATAAAAAAGTCGAAAATATTTTCTAGCCACAAGTAGGAAGTACTTGTATACTTGTCGTTTTTTTATGGAAATTCTCCGAACTAATTTGGGGACAATCTGATCCATCAATATCTTGGCTGTCAGAAGTTGTGAAAAGTTAAGTGATCGTTGGTGTGAGAGCTGCCAGTTTCTCTTCGTAATATTTTGTTTTTTCACTAAGCAAAATAAATTACTTATAAAGTTTTTTTGGGGTAAAACATGTAGCCGACCTCTTTGTTTTCGATGAAAAGGCAAGCTTAAATCATTTTACAGAAATTAAAATACTTATATTATGTTACTAGTTTTCTCGACAGACGTTGTCTTGTGGTCGAAACGCTCTTAACAATGAATAAGTATAATTCTTTTTTTTTCAACCAATGTGATTCCGTCCGATGCATCTGTTTTAAACCATATGTCTATCCGCATTTTGTCAATCGCATCAACTATCAAACAACTGCCAGTTTGTTTCTTTCAATCGCCAAATTAATTTCAAAATTAGAATTCAGTTATATAGAGATACCTACAATTGATTCGCTCTCTAAAAAGATATGTTTCAAAATTGTCAACATTTTTAGTATCGACAACATTTTCTGGGACAATACTTATTTAAAACAATATAAATAAAATACGTAAGTGTTTTTAATACACAGTTTACTCAAAATACGAAAATGATTGAACAATCCAGGAAGTACCTAACATAGATACTCGGGATAAAGGAGAAAGATATTCTCATGAATACAATATACAAGGGTTCTGTTACGAATATTGGGTAGGAACACGTGTTGCTCGCTGGACAGAAGAATTACAAAGACGTGTTCACAAATCTTCACGGTTTAACAGAAACGGGGTGTTTATTTGAAAACAGGAAATTACGAGGCCTCGTGCTCCAAATCTTATTTGAAAACAGCCAAGAGTTGAACCTACGATACAATAATTATTCCGGTACACGTAATATATTAAGTTTTTTTGTGCCCCAGCTTTAGTTATTCATGTAAACGTAAACATGGAAAATCTCGTGAACTAAAATGTTTCCCCGTAAATTATCATTTAGGACCCTGACCTTTTTGCCACTGCCTCCCGATAGAAATTTGAACGCTGCCTACTATACATATAGAGCCTATAACGGGAGGTATATTATGCACATAGGTACTGCTCGTTCATCAGCACCCCGGGTTTGATCCTTATCACTAAATATTTCCATTTAGTTTGAAAGGTTTAGCGTTGAAAGGATAGAATTATTGTTCTGTTGTAATTCATTCTCGATGTGTTATATTGTTAGGCCAGGGAATTAGATAATAATATAGATATAGATATCACACTCTATTATTAAAACATTATTCTACCTTTAAGAATATTCCCACACAAATCTCAGCCCACTGTAAATAGTAAGAAGGTTAGCTTTAAACGCGAAAGAATCGTTAGTTTTAAGATAGAAATAAGCGAGAAATTGGTTTTGCGTATTATACTGAGAGTTACGTAAATTTTTTTGGACGAAATTCATTGGAGTTTTCGGGACGATAAATTGTAAAAGCTCAGTGGAGCTAGTACGAGTTTGATTCGAAAGCGAATTGCACGCAAATAAGCGCTTATTAGCGTGTAAATAGTGTTCTTAAATCAAACGATCGAATTATTCGATCATTTTAGTATGAAAAAATTTCGAAACTCTTTCGATCATCGTTTCGATATTCGATCATCGAAAACTTATACTAGGGCTACAATTTAAATTATTTAGAAAAAAAAAAGATTATAAGAATGTGAAAATTTCTTGCGCTCCCAACAATGCTTTGTACAAAGGTCGTTTTCGAATGAGCTGCTCGAAAAAACTACACACTTAACCTATTATGATAACTTAAAGATATCTTTTGAAAATGTGCAGCTAGTTAAACTTGGATATTTGCTGAAATCGTGTAGCGATTTTTCAAAAAAACATAGGAAAATCAAATCGCTTATGTTACAAAATAAATAGTATTCTTCCACAACAGTACCAAATTAAAAAATATAAGAAAAGGATTACACAGTTTTTAATTATTGTTTTATCTATTCAAAGATATTCCCTTTCATAATAATTAGAAACAACTGAAATATTTTAGTATCTCTTATTCATGAAACAGAAGCAGATTAAGAATAATAAAACTGGAATAAGATTTCCATCGAGTATTCGAGATAAAAAAATCAGCATTCTTCTCATTATTTCAATATGAAAGAACAAAATGCAAGGACTTGGAAAGAGCTTTTCTTCTTGATAATGAACGATGGATTTTTGAATTAACTCTTCGTTAAGAAAATATATATGACGGAATAATTTCGTTACCGATCTTTAACAAAATACGATATGCCGGCTGAAAACACGATCAATCTTACCCATTCAACCTGCAGTGGGCTCAATGCGGCGTCCAATTTGCAATGAGACGTGTAGGTTTGTTAAGTTAACTTAAACTGAACAAATCAATTTTGTATGAAAAGCCTACTCGTTGCACTACAAAACGCTGCATCAAGCCCGTTGGAGGCTTGATTCGGATTGAAGACGGTTTACATGAGAAGTTATTTTGGCATAATTGGATTGCAGTTTGGTATATTCATCCTCGCACGTTGGCCTGTGGGACAATATTATTATCCGAGGAAACGGGTTATTAGATTTTATACATAGTTTGCAGGCGAAAGCGTTGTCATGGAAACGTCAGCAGTACCTATTTTTAGATCAAATCAATCTAACATATCATGATTTCATCGGATTTAATTATTTTATGCAATCTCAGAACTCAAACGGTATACTGCATCTTCAAGATATTATTTAAAAATTTTGTTTTTAATTTTTGGAGGGTTTGTGTATGTGTATTTACGTAGTGAAAGTTCATTATTATGAATTAAATAACACACAGTTGCACTTTCATAAAATTTATATTGAACCTCGAGCGCTTTCGTCCAATGTCTCTTGATAATGTCTGCGTGAGTTGGACGAAAGCGCTCGAGATTAATTATACATTTTGTGAAAGTGCAACTGTGTGTTATTTTTTTTTTTTTTTTCAATATTGGCAATCCAACCCCTATGGGCTGATTTATGAGGGATGTGTGTTATTTAATTCATAAAATATTTAATGTAATGGGTGACAACTTCTCACGGTTATAAATTTGTGGGTGCCCAATTAAAGATTTTCTTGCCATACTTGCCAGTAAGTATTTTTTTTTTCATAAATTTAAAGGACAATAGTGCAGAATAATGTCTCAATTTTAAGCAAATAATAATTTTAAGCTATCTTTTCAAAGGTTGAAACAAAATAGCAGTTACTATAGTTTGATCCCAGAAGTGTATGCCATCGATAGTTTCTCTTATATAAGCCAATTGCAAAATGTATAGCAGGTATTACAATTATTATTGTTATGGGATGAAAAAAAAACAGTAAAGTAGTCGAGAATGAATTGCTTCGTGCTAAAATATGTAAACCCAAACAATGTATGAAAAAAATGTTTGCCGTTTTAGAAGGAACACAAAGTCATTACTCCCGATCACCAGTCGTGTGCTGGAACAGGTGAAAGAATAAAATGTTTACTACCAAAGCCATAAACTTCAATGATATTTTGATCCTGGGTAGTAATAATAAGTGTTCGAATAGCCAATGCAACTGGCGACATGACGTTCGAAATGTATGAGCGCGTCCATGGCTAGATTACAGTTACACCATTTTGGTTTATAAGTATATGTACATAGGTACATTGTAAAATGCACGATTGTACGTTTAAAGTTAAACCATTTTGTAAATATTTTTCAATTCGATTTCCAACAACCAAGCTAAATAGGAACATCTAATTATTAAGTGTTTTTGACAACTGTGATTGCCTTTTTCAATAAATCAATTTTAATACCGCGAACGATGCTTTACTCCGGCCGGCCGGCACGCTCGGTGTAGGTCCATCACTTCAACCACTAAGCAGAGGAGATAGACTTTGCTGGGATATGTGTTGAGGATGCCGAATGACAGTTGGTCACCGAGGAGAGCGCTGTTCTTCCTCTCATCAGGGCCCCATATACCTATTTCGAAGCATAGCTGAAGAATTTGGATATGGTGTGAGACAAAGTCGCATGCATTGCACAAGGTTTAGCGCAATAGGGAGCTCTTGTTACGTCCTTTACCCATGAGTGGGGTGAAAAGGTAGATTTTATTGATTTATAAAAATAAAGAGTTACATAAAAAAATATAATCTTAAGTCTTTTCTTACAAGAAGCGACCTCATCTATCATGATACTGAGGAGGACATTCGTCGCACAGATACTGTGAGGGCAGCTTTCCAACCGGAACCTTCGCTATGGGCACAGCCATGGGCGAAATATCGAGAAGATACCTACAACAACCGACCACGGCCCTACAGCTCGGAAAACTATGACAATGTTTAACTTGTGCGTAATATTTAAAAGTTTTACAAGATTTCTTCCAATTTCGCCATTTATTGCTGCTATAAATGTATATGATGTAAAAAATAAAGGTCTAAGATATTGTTTTTTAATAACTTGATCACGCATAGGGACAGTATAGATAGATAAATAAAAAATATACATATGTAGGTCCCTTCACGTTGAAAGGTGAGATGACAATAATTCCAAAGGATATCTAGGCGCATTATGAACAACAACACCATACTCCCACCGTAAATAATCATTAGTAAGTAGTACATATTATAGTTTATCAAGATCATTACTTACTTTCTAGAAAAAGTTACAATTTCCTCTAACGTGTTTGAGTAGGGACCTGAAGAACATTATAATAATATGATAAAATTTCTACTTATACGTTAGTATCTACAAAAAAGGTTTAAAATGTAGGTAAACTCTTAATATACTTAAAATGTATAAGGTAAATATTTATCTGATCCGGCTACTGACATTAACACCATCAAATGAACCTGGTGTTTCTTTGAACCCATGACATCTATTTCAATTAAGCCTAAGTCCCCCATAATGCGGTTCTCTGAAATAAATATTTAATTATGATGATAATACACACGTAGAAAGGGACCCTTACATTAACCTTCTGAACTACCCTCTATTCTAAAATAATATCTTGACTACAAAATGGAAATACCCTTTGGTATCTTACTTCCATAGAAAATACAAATAGCTGAATCTAATTATTTTAAAAGTATGTAGATACATAATATACAAACTAAAAGCTAAGAATTAATTAAAATTATCGTCTTGCATATTTTTTTCTTTGAATCGCTTGAAGAATAATAAGCCAACCTGTTTTTGAAAAAAAAACTAGTTAAAAAGACTTCCAGACGACAAGCATAAGTAAGAAAAAAAAATATTGAAATGCTTAGATAAGAAAATAAATACATTGAATTATGTATCAACTACACAGCAGTTAACTTCTCTTTCGTAACATTTTATCTACAGCATATCCAAGCAATGAATAGCAAATAACTATTATTAGATGCTGAAGAAATTAAACACAGATAAACTAGTATAATATACAAAGGAATCTTTTCATTTATCGTAAGTCATTTTCAAAGAAATTATTATTATTTTGCTCCACTTTTAGTAGACTCAAGGTGCCTTCAAGGAATTATTCAATCTGATCGTTATGCGTGGGCTTCAAGATTGGATTGTATAATATATTGTGTTGTCTAAATCAAGAAACAATTTTTTTCAAACCCCAAAGAGTAGGTACCTAATATGCCTTTTCTAACTAAAATAAAGTCTTCTCTGAATGAAATATTATTTATTTATTGTCTACGCAACCTGTGGTTGATTTTATAAACACTTTTAGAACATTAAAAAAAACTACAGGATTAGGTGTTGCCAAGAACCTTTATTCATTTAAAGAGTTGTATTGAATCGAATGATTACATATTTTTTTCTCAACGCTATACCTATTATGTTTCGTAAAGTTATCATTCAATTTAAAAAAAATAAATTCCAAAGGGCCTAAACCACGGGGTTGAATGATTGATTTTAAGAAAAGAAAAAAGTTCTCTTGAAGAGATGAATAGAATATAGAAGAGCAAAATGTAAAAAAATAAAAAGCATTTATTCTAATTGGAACATTGTGATGTCTCCAGCGACTCAGCCATTCGTGATTATACTTCGTCTCTCAGACATCCAAATAATAACACTTCCACGCAGTCACAATGGCGGGAGACATCCTCTCTGCCTCCCCTGGTTTATCAAAACATTTTAATGAACAGAATGAAAGGATCTTTCTCCCTCTTCTTTTCATAATTTTACAAATTCTGTTTTCCCGTTTTTCTATCACTCATCCTTTTGTCTTCCTGGTTTCATCCTGCGAAGGTTTCTATTTCAAGACACCTTTACAAGATTTAGTCTAAGAGAGGCTTTGAACTGCAGAAGGGTGTCCCTCATTCAACATTCTTTTCAACACCTCTGATTATAATGAATTTATTTTTACTTCTAATTATTCAAAAAAATTAACCAACTCGTGAACATGCATTTCTTGATGGATATATTTGAAAATAATGTTCAAATAAAACAATGTTTAACTTATCCACAAATTTTTATTTTCCCGACTAGTTTCGTAGGTACACGTCCTACATGGTCACGGGAGACTAAGAAACTTAGTTTCTTAGTCTGAGTTTCTGAGTTTCTTAGTCTCCCGTGGACGTGTACCTACGAAACTAGTCGGGAAAATAAAAATTTGTGGATAAGTTAAACATTGTTTTATTTGAACATTATTTTCTAATTATTCCGTTTTTACACAGACAATACCGTTTCTAAACATTTAATGAAAAATATTTTTTTTTACTGCGTAATTTTTAAATAATCGTTAAGATATACGTAAGCTTCTTTTAATCTGTAACTAAAATTAAACATTTTTCTTACAAAATATTTTTAAATTAGAAAATATTTTAAAAACCATTTTCGTTATACATTTCGTAAATCTTTACTTATTGTAAGAAACAAACACGTGTAACTAAAAATTGGTAAGTACCTAATACCTTTTGTAATCATTGATTTAAATACCTACAAAATATGGAATTCTGAACAAAATTTTCGAACTTAATACCTAGGTATTAATTTTGATCGCACACGGAGGTGAAGAGAAGTAAAAGTACTGAAAACGTCAAAAAATCATTGTAAAAGTTCTGCAGTACACAGCACGCGTAAATGCGTCAATCAATTGTGCATGCAAAAGGGCACAACAGTATAATGCAGCAGTAGGTTATAATTATTGTCTTCGTCGCGCCCCGGTAACACCTACTGGATTCGTACAGATGATCTCGCAGTTATATCACATTGATTTTCATACAATGAGGAAGCAATTATTTCGAATAGAATATGAAAATAACTCATTTTTTTCGTTATCTGATTTAAATGTAGGTAAAGCGAATTCAAAATTAAGGATATTTTATAATATTTTTGTCCATACCAAGAAAAACAGTTAAGTTAGAATTGGGTGTTATAAAATTCATAACTGTTGTTTAATTTTGTACATTTTGTAAACACCAAAGAAAACAATGAAATAAATAGGACATTAAATACATTTATTCTAATTAGCTCAAAATATTAAACATCAACCATATCCTAAATAATCAAAACTACACTATTAATAATTAATTCAAATTTATGCGTGAATGGCTTCGTACCAGCCAGGGACTTGCGACAAGTTATGACTTACCTAGGGATGTTAGTTTAACCCCACGGTTAATTCCGCGACGTTATTATGTAGGTTCTTATTTGTTTCTGTTGGTGGTCGAAAGTTTGCGACCGCAACATAAGCGACATCTGAATGCGCTTAAGCGAGGGGAGAATTATTCTGTTACATGAAACATCACAGAGTCATTATATGAATAAAATATTTCATGAAACATTGTATAATACGAGCATCGCAATATAAGAACACCTTTGCGCATTCATGATTCTCTCTCTCTCATTTGGTTGAGTACCTATTCGAAATTCAACCGTACCATATTTGTATCAAGTACTCACAAATAAATAAAAATTGTAGAAACTAAACTTAGTACTTACTATAGCATTGTTAAACACCCCATTTCTGGCATTCTTTATTGTACGAAGAAGCTAGAAATACCTAGTCGATATTATGCAAAAATGCATCAAGTCAATTCTGATGGCAATATAATAACCGTCAGATATGTTTTATAAGGAGTTTAATTGAATCGAATTATGAATTAAAAAAGAATTATTAGCAAATTATGTTTGCAAGGCAATTTTCATACTAGCCATTCAACCATTACAATCCTGTCATTACCTTTACCAAACACGACATTGAAAATGTATAATCAAATCGTATTTTTTGTGAAAGTGTCTATCTGCCACATTCAATTATTATGTACCTATGTTTGTAAGAATATCCTTAGAACGCGTGCAGTCTACAAAGATACAATGCTGACGAAGGTAGGAACTCATTTAAGCTTCTTTTCTACATAAATAAGCCAAGGTAATAGGATTTCGTATGATATTATGGACAGCACTGGAGCACCTTTAGGTACGTTCTTTGAAAGAGTCAGAAATATAATATTAATGGGAAATTGTCATCAAAATATCAGTTCTCTGAAATGAATTGATATTTTATTTCGGCTTTGTTGATGATATGTTGGATGTCATTAAAGAAATAGGAATGGATGTCATCAGTTTTAGACTTTTCTAATGCCTCTTATAATAACTGTCATGATTTTTTTTTGTATTGATATCGAAATCGTATCAAAAAGCTTTGGTACAAATGTACATAGTTCCTTTCGTTGAAAGTTTTTTAAGGGGGTAATTGGCAGTTTGACTCATCACCATAATACAAACAATATCATTAAAAAATATTTTTATGTAAGTCATAAACTCGGAAACCATACAAGTACAACCGATATGTTACAAACCAATTTCATTAAAAAGGTAATGAAGCGAAGATGGTTTTACTGTTTTAGTTTTACACCACTTTTCTTGTAAGTACCTACACAAAACACAAAAAAATGTTTCTACGAATATTTATACCTGCCTATTAATCTAAAACAGAAATGCGTTGCAACACTTCTTCTCGAAGACTATTGTGGATGAAAGATGAATCATTACTTAGGTATATATTATATAATAAGCCGTATTTGACTAGTCATTTGTAGGTTGAATAGTGAAACCCCCCCCCCCCTGCATCTCTTGCCACCCCTTTAGAACTGCACTTCGCCTTGGCAGTTAAATTACCGATTCTTACCCTCGTGAGCTTCCAATTTAGCTAATGTTTCTTTCTCCAATACGGACTAATTCAAAAAAGGTTTATTTGGCGCATAAAACTTGTAATTTTATTTCCTGTTTCACGTCTGTAATAAAAGTCAAAGAAAAAGAAAAAAAAATTAAAATCCCTCCATAACACGAGTATCAACTCATTTTCGGGAGGTATCTTGTATAAGTATAAAGTTAGTTATTAATTATTTTTAAGCATGTTTTATATATTTTAATTGTGTATTTTATTTTTCAATAAATATTTATTTTATTTTTAAATTCCTACATCGATCTTAGTTTTTACTCATTATTGTGCACCTTGAATGTACTCGATCTATCTTTTTCAAACATACAACTTACAATAATTTATTTAATTTATTATTTTTGCCACCGAAACAAATATGAATATTAAATTCGAATTTAAAGAATGATAAAAATGACTGCTAAAATTGCTTTTTTTCACAACTGTTTTGTATCAAACTCATTTGAGTGGAAAAGAAATATTATGATTCGCTTACAGTATCATAGTTGATTTGACTATAGGCTGGCGCCATACAATAAATATCATGGGAGGATAGTTGTTTGTACCGAAATCTCCTGTGAGCAGCGACGTATTGAGAGCTTGCTAAAATTTATTACAGACATGAATATCTTATCGTCTTCACCAGTAGAAAATCCAATACGATACTTTTTCTCTCCAGCCCTCTCTTAAAAATACTGTTGAAATAAAATGTGAATTACGTTTAAATAGAATGTGTAGAACATTATATGAAAATAAGTTTCACTAGAGCTTCTTCTTCGTTTAAACTCGTATTTCAAGGCTCCTGCGAGGTAGACTCCCACCAATACTGTTGCACCACATCTTGGTGTTCTGCCTGGTAGCCATCTACATGAAATGCAATGTGAGTCTGGCATTGGATGAAGACGGCTTCCAGGCAGGCAGACCTTTGCCTTACCCTCGTATTCTTACTGCGGGTGAGGATGCGAAGAGGATGTGCGGACCACATATTCTCTCTGCGAATGGTAACAGAGAAGCTATTGAACAAACATCAAAAGCTTTTCTGTGCTTTCGTAGACTTATGGGTATGGGTAAAAAAAAAGTATTCTTACTCTTTCACTGAGAATTTTCATCTCTGAAACTCTCAGTGCATTTTTAGTCGCAATGATATTATTGGTCTCCTGAATACCAGGTTCACATGAATGCCATAGAAAGCATACAAAATAAATTACTCCGCTGTATAAATTAGAAACTTAAGAAACCTAACAGCGATTTAAATTATAATCACTTGCGCGCCTTTCTCAATATAGAAAAACTGTCCGACAGACGCATACTGCACGACCTAATGCTGTTGTACAGACTAACCAATGACTGTTTCAACGACACTCATCTGACCCATTCCTTATCACGTCCCTACGCGAAACTTACGAAGTGCAGATGTTTTCCATCGCGATAATAAATTTACCGCTAACTACCTGAAAAATACTATTGTGCCGCGTATCCATCGCCTGGGTAATAAATATTTTACTGGAGTCACGAGGCACTCAGGTCTCATGTGTTATCTGCATTCGCCCGGGTAGAATAGATCTATAGTGTTGGATCCATCGTTTTGGAGACCTATCTCTCTTTTTTCGGCCCGTTGAACTTGTTCATCTCTCACCTACTCCCTAGATAGCAGCTCCATACTGTTAGTATGGCATTTTTGTTCCTCTCAAAATAAATAAAACAATTAAACATTAGTATAATGTTATTTCTCTGTTTTTCAGGAAAAGTATGTGTCTGAAAAGAGAAAAACTGTTTTTATTTCTATTATGATGTATGTCAAGAAGTGTATTGTTATTGTTTCTGTTGTGAAATTTTTTTAACTGCTTATTATTATCACTATTATTATTGTTATTTTTTGTTAAAGACAGTTTCGCCGTATATTGTGAAATAAATAAATTAGCCCTGGGCTCGAACCAAAGCGGTGTAAGGGAATATTGCTAGATCCATAAGTAAGAAAGTCACCTTATTTGCCAGATCTAAATCAAATGGATTATAGTTTGTTGTCAGTTTTGAAGATAAAGGCAAGTGCCACTAAACGTTAGAATTAAGATGCTCTGAACGCAACACTTTCATAGCATCTGAATTTAAAGAGAAGCCGCAGCATTGAAATTATTACAAATGTTTGCATTTGTATATTAAAAACAAAGGAAGATAATATTTCGAAGGCACACGGTTTTTTATATAAATAATTATCGTTTTCGTTTCCATATTGCTAGATGCGGCTAGTTGAAAAAATATCTTTTTTTTTCTTTTTCTTTTTTATGCATTTCCACTCACAAATGAAAAAATATCTTGATTAAATATATCCTTAGGCTTTCACGGCCGGCGTTTGAATATGGAGAAATTGGTTCTTCCGGGCTATTAGGCCGTGGTCCAGGTGGGTTTGTGTTGCCCAACGTTTCGTCTCCTAGTTCGGGGCCTGTGGGAGACATCTTCTTGTTCTGCGCACGCGTGGGGATGTGGAGGGCGCCGGCTGGAGGTGTTGCTGCGGCGGCGGCTGGCGAGCGAATGACGCGGGGCTCTCTGCGTCACCCGTATTTATACAGTGGCGGGTGTCGTATGAAGTGCTGGCGGTAGAGTTTCGCGTGTTGGATGGTTCTAGAACCATCCAACACGCAACATTCTAGAACCATCCAACACGCGAAACTCTACCGCCAGCACTTCATACGACACCCGCCACTGTATAAATACGGGTGACGCAGAGAGCCCCGCGTCATTCGCTCGCCAGCCGCCGCCGCAGCAACACCTCCAGCCGGCGCCCTCCACATCCCCACGCGTGCGCAGAACAAGAAGATGTCTCCCACAGGCCCCGAACTAGGAGACGAAACGTTGGGCAACACAAACCCACCTGGACCACGGCCTAATAGCCCGGAAGAACCAATTTCTCCAATATCTTGATTGTTACAATTTCACAGTAAGCTTGTGTCGTGAAAAATGAAGATTGTCAGCAGCTGGAATCGAATTCACGACCTCCAAATGAAACAATGTGAAAGCATGCGTCATAACCGCCAGACTCTAACCACCTCATATTTTGGTCAAAGGATTTTGAATAGGGTACCTGTACCTACTACTTTAAAACTCCACTTTATTAGCTGGGTTTTCATAGAAGGTATACATCTACATGATTTCTAAGTTTGAATTACAAAATACGTAATTTCAAGACATTATAATACAGAGAATAAGAGAGTACATATCTCTTGAATTTTGATACATTAACTCAAGTGTTTCAACAGAATTCCGACGTTATTGAATTTGATGATACCATTTTGAAGGAATGTTTTTTCATTTAAATATTTCAAAAAAGTTATAAAATATTTAATTAACTAATATTTTTTGTAAATGTAAATATCGTAGATATATTAAGTACCCATTATCTTATCATATTTGTAAAACACTATCACAAGGAAATTGTCTCAGCAAGGTATCCTTTACGGGGTTAACTAAGAGACTTTCAAAATATATTTTACCGAATCATTCCAGTGCAAAGCGAAATCTAAGCAATCTGCTTTAAATAAAAAGAGGAGTTCATTCAAGAACATAATATTTGCAATAACAAACAAAATAATTCTGCACAGGAACGGAAAGCGGAAGTCCAGAACAAGGGAACGGGAAGCAAAATTTTAAGTGAAACTAATAATTCTATACACCATCAAGCAAAATATTGTTTCGATTTTACAGTTGATGCCACGGAAAAATTACCTATTATTATTGAGTTGTTAATCTTGATATTCAAATGAATCGTAAAATAAAAGTAAAATTAATATAACAAGCTTCATAATCATCCAATCCAATATTCATTGTTTATTCTTTAAGTGAAAAAGAGTTTGTTGAAAATATATTAAAAGGCACCTGTTTCATGATAGTTTTGCATCTCAATAGTCCTTTATAAGATAATTTCTTAGGCTTTCATGACCGGTCGTTATCATCTCGATTATTGCAATAATCTTAGTCTCGGGATTTGGTCGTGTTGTCTAAATGGTCAGCTTAATATTCTGTCGATGCTCACACATGCATTTAACATTTTTGGACCTCGCAGCAAGCATATGACACGGACTCCGCATCTCTCCACCGCGAAGCGAACATGGGTAGATACTATTTGAGAAACCACCAGCCCTGAAGAGGCCTACCTTATACATAGGCGACACTTAGGCAGATAATTTTGGCCTATTAAACATGATCCAATCCCGAGAAGTTTGTGACAATAATCAAGATAGACCTAGGTATATTGTTCAGCTATGAGTTCAAAAATGACATTTACCCACCCTTAAAATGATTATTTTCATTTTCCCATACCATAGCAATATTTTAACTGTGTTTGGTTTGGGAATGGAAAAATCAATTTGTACAATATTTCAAATACTATTATTATTTTTTGTCGTTGGGTAGAAGAGAAAAATATTGTACGAGATCGAAATTTATGTAAAATTGAGACGTCACAACAAATCGTATTAACATGTTGAATGACAAGGGGTTGGAATTTGTGTACCTACAGATTGTGATAAAAAATGATATTATGACGCCTTAGAAAGAGTGAAAGGTGGGAATCATATTTTATACTACGAAAAAATAAACGGTTTATATAAGCGTCCATTTAAATACGCATGACATATTAATGCCTATCGACTGGATACTGAACTGTAGATGGCAAAATCTACAAGGAATTCAGATATTGAAATAAAAAATTGTTTTGTTTTTAAAATGAGTGAGGCCGTCGAGTTCGGTGCGTAAAGACTGATTATAAATTTAGACCATCGAACACGGGACATCTCCAGCAACATATATTTCAAATAAATGCATCGATCCTCCGTTTTCTCGAGTCCAGGTTTATTTATAAGTACTGGAATATTTATAGGTATATTGGAAGATGCTGAACGTGAACACCACAGACTTATTCTCACTGTCACCATTTTTCCATATCCCAACTACTTAAGCGAAAAAGTTTATACGAAACAATATTTAAGAATTGCACTTGGGTGCCTACTCGTGGAAGAGGTTATTTATTTATTTATTTATTTATTGAAAGATTGTACATACAAAGCAGTAAAAACACATACACATAACAACATAACAAAAATAATTAAATGGTACAAAAATCCCAATCAGGCTGTAGCCTGTGTTTGGGTATACAAAAAAAATATCTAAATTATTCTTTATCTCGCTCCACGGCGTCATGACTGAAGTTACATAAAGAAACAAGAACAATTTAAAATGAAACAAGAACATTTTATAAGTTGAGAAATCTACATTTGCAACCTCAAAAGATATACATTTTATAATATGTATATTCAAATTTACGCGGCATAATACTTATTTATTAATAACACCGACCTCGGTAGCCTAGTGGCAAAGGATCCGACTTCAGATCAAGAGGTCTCTGCTTCAATTCCCTGTCGGGTCAGAAATATTCAGTGTGTTTTTCACTTGAAATTTCTACTCGGGGTTGGAATCCTGTCTCAGATTGGACGGGACCGGTTGACTGGTAGAGAAAACTTCAAGCGTTAACTTCCGCCGGCTATACTGACACCTACATACATAGTTATTATGTATAGAAGAGTGTTATTTATTATTTTTTCAGCAGTCCAGTTTGGACGTAATCAACATAAAATATCTGATGAAGTACCGAGACAAGCAAAATGTTTCATTTTTAATTTGAAATGATTTTATCATCAAGCAATTTCTGCCAAAAAACATTGAAAATCCAGGTGTCGTTTTAGTTGTTTAAACTACCTACGCTTTTATTGAGAACACTTTCATTATTTATCATCTTATTTGATGAAATTCTATTCCCATGTTTCAAAATAAAGAAGATCTGTATTTATATAACACACAGTGCAAGTAACAGAAAATTGCGCTTACACCTGTATTAAACTCTTATATGGAGCAAGATCTTGAGACTTTATTGAGTGGTGACGATAAGTCTAACTCTGAGTCTGAGTGATACCTATATCAATAATGTATTGAGTAACAACATTGTATGGTGTAACATATACGGCACCCGCCACACTGTTCAGGGTGTCTCTTGGAATAATATCATATTACGGGTAGGTATAATTAATTATTGTAGCACAGGTAATTCATAACCTTAATAAATCTGATTACGATAGAGTTCTACGTTGTCTATGAGTATATTTTGTGAAGGCCGACCTCGGTAGCCTAGTTGTACTAGCGTGGACTTCAGATCCGGGGTCCCGGGTTCGATTCCCGGTCGGGTCAGAAGTTTTCAATGTGTTTTTTCACTTGAAATTTCTACCCGGGGTTGGCCTGTCTCAGATTGGACGGGACCGGTTGAATGGAAAAAATTGCCTCAGGGAATAAGTTCCGCCGGCTATACTGACACCTTTGTATAGAAAAGTGTTATATTATTATTATTATTATATAAATGTTGAGATAATAATATAGCACTTGGCTGATAGATCTGACTTTTGGGTGGTTTTTCGTTGTGCGTAACGAAAACGAACTGATAACGAAATTATTGTGATACAGATATCGTAATGAATAATATGTTGATGAGAAATAGTTTACAACGTTTTTTGACGTTTTTCAACGAATTTAAGAAATATGTGTAAATTGTTTATCGATAATAATAACAATATATTTTATCCTCGATCGTAAAAAAGATCTGCAGCCCGATTCACGGAAAAGTTTAAGTCTAAGTTTAGTTCGAAGTTCGAACGAAGTTCGATTCAAACTTTTGTGAATAGGGCTGCTGGTAATAATAATTATTGTAGGCGGCGACTATCTACAGTCTATGTACCTATTCACGGAGGGTTTGAATCGAACTTCGTTCGAACTTCGAACTAAACTTAGACTTAAACTTTTCCGTGAATCGGGCTGCTGATTATGATACACTTACAGACTTTTGAATTAATAAAAGCACTGTTCCTTGAAAGCGCAACATGTTTTCTTATAAATTTGTCTTTTCTGTGAATGAAGTGAAAGTAAATGATTTTGTCGTGCCGTGTCCCATAAGGGGTAGGCAGAGAGAACGGCCCTCCACTCTTTACTATCCATGCACACTACTTATTAAATTCTTCCACCGACATTCCAATTCTCATACATCTTCTCCTATTTCTCTTACTTCTGACCTGGCCTTCCTTGAGTTTTCCGATCCACGTCATTCTCGGTCGTTCATGCTTCTTACACCTTTACTTTCTGCATTATAAATTTGATTTGTCATTCTGTTTGCATTCAGTCATTCCACATGCCTAAACCATCTCAACTAATTGCCTAATTATAAAAAAATCAATGAACAGTTTATCCGTGTTTTTTTATTCTAATAAATCTCTTTCGATCTCTCCATCCCTGGAAGGAAGCTTAATTCAAATACTCGCTGACAAATAATAATAACAATATGATTTTCAATAATTATGAACTTTCATGTTGTGTTTACTTTTTAGTCATAATTTAAGCTGAAAATAAATTTGATCTAAAAATGAGAAACTTTCGTTCACCACAATCGACTTCTCTGCGATACAAAGTGCTTTGTGAAATGGAATACCAAGATGGTAGCTAAGAACAAAGTCATAACGTTGTTTTATGTCCTGTCAGTCGTTGTCTTTTTGCAATGTTAAGACCTTTCTAAATTGATATTATGTCCAAAAACCGGGCGGAAACTACTCGTCTAATCCATGAAATTCCCACAAACATATACTTCCATCCCTCCCCCTCCATTTCAGTTGAAATAAACCTAAATAATAAGGGGTGAAGAGGAAGAGCGTAAATGAAATATTTTTTGTGCCTTGTTAACCATTTATATCACTTTTTACGCAGGCATTCCTTGTTGTAGCTTTTAGGTCTCTAATAATATATACGCAGCAACAAATTTCTCTTACCTTCTTTTGCGGTGTTCCGAATAAAAACAAAAACTAGACAAAGGTCAGGATCTAAAAGATTACCTTCTATATTGTCATAATGTTTCCTGCCTTCATATTTTTTTAAACATCCTTAATTTTTTTTATTATTTTATATAAAAATACAATGTTATTTCAATTCGTGTAGAAAAATCACCATTTATAACTAGTGAACAAATTGGAGTAATTCATTTTTTTTTTCACTTTTTCACTCACGCGAAGTGAACACAAATACACTTTTTGACATCTTTCACACTAAGCAAAATGCTTGTGTCGTGAAAGTGGAAATGGTCGGCACCGCCGGGATTCGAACCTACGACCTTCAATACGCTGTACGTACGAAAGTCGTCGATTGATACCACTGGACCACCAACTCTCACCATCATCGATTTAGTTTGTTGTAAATCGAAGAAGGTATTTATATTTTTATTTTATTTTAATAAATCTTACAGGAACATACAGTCATTCTACAAACACAATTAACAACAAATCAAGTAATAAATAATTATAAACCAGCAGAGATCCTTCAATTACTTATCGAATATCCTACAATACAGTGAAAAAACATAAATTAATATAGGTATATCTCCCGCTATAAATTGATCTGTATTCAAATGGAAAATGTCTAATACCTTGATGAGTGTATTATAAAGTGTACAAGAACGATGAATAAAACTGCCCTGCATGTAATTCGTAGAGCAATTAGGCAGCCTAAACCTAGGTATGATGGTTGTTTTAAAAATAAAATCCTTAGGTACTCTACGTATGCAATGAAAATTCGTTTTCTAGCTCAATTTAGCTCTAATATTCAAAGTGATGCTTGCTTTTGATGTTATATTTTATGATATGCTGTCAACACTTTAGATTTAGTGTGTGTCCTAACTGGAAAGCGTTTGCGCGTCCGTGCGTCGATCGTCATATACTCAAACGTGGAAGGACCGTTGATGAGAACATGATCGCTCGACGCTCGGACGCGCGATCACTTTTCAGTTAGGACAGGGACTTAAGAGTCAACAATATTGACAAGAGTCAAAAGTAAAGATTTGACAAAATAATACTCATGGTTTTATCAAAAACGATGTTTCAAAAATATACATAACAACAATAATTGTCTTTTGTATAACGGTATATTTATAGTCATAAAAAACATATCTATTGATTTAAGTTTGTTTTTCAATCAGATGATTTTTTTTTAAACACTACTTGATGAATTTAGATAAAATACGTAACATTTCACACCAGCTAGCTGCTTTTATATTATAACGAAGCTAGTGTAACCAGTCGAAACATTATGACACAAAATTATTGAGATTCTACAATGGAGTTCGAGCAAACTGGTAATACGATTTTTAGCGATATGTAGGTACTAAGTTTATACCATGTAACAAATAAAGCAATTGCTTACATAATCTGATTAGTCGCGAAAAAAATATAGTATAATTAATGGTTCAGTCATCTTCATCCGGAGACGAAGAAGACGCTTTCACACTGTATTCCGATCCTTCGAGGCACAGTTGAGGGAATCGTACATTCAGTGGCGTACCGAGGGGGGGGCGGACCGCCCCGGGCGCCTCTATTAGCAGGGCGGCAAAATATGCTCGCGCTATACTATACGTCCGGTTTTCGAAATAATAGGCATGTACCAAATTTACCAAATTATAGAAATGACCTTTTTTTTAGGAAAAGTCATGTTTCCAGATACCAAATTATAGAAATGACCTTGTTTTTAGGAAATGTCATGTTTTCAGATACCAAATTTTAGAAATGACCTTTTTTTTTTTTTTTTTAGGAAAACTTATGTGGGGGCGCCAAAAACCCACGGAACGCCAATGCGTACATGGAAAGCTGTTTTGGTATCCATCTGCCCATTTAACTGTAAAAATTTAAAAATTGTAGATAGTATCTACAATTTTTTAAACGTTTTCTTTGTTTTGTTTAACGTAGTTGCCTGTACCTATTAGTTTGCTTGTTAAAATAATAACAAGTCATAGACCCTATTAAATCTGTATTGTTTGAAAATTCCTAAAAAAAATCAACAAAAATACCTAATTATTAAATGAAAAAATCCAAAGAATGTTAAAACGAATATTCATTTAAAAAATTCAGTAAATTTAAGAGTACCTAAACAAAATTTATTTATCGTGATAAATTGATTTTTCTGAATAAACAAATATTTTAATGAGGAATTCAAATTATAATAGGTACGTTTTTTTAAAGTAGGTAATAATAAAAATATCTTGTCGAAATATTTTGGGACCAATTATTATGATAGATTTTTGCTGTATAATTGCTTGTTATTTTAAAATATGAGGGGTTTTTACCAATATTTTCGGTGATAATCTTTTGAAATGAGTATTAAATTTATTAATGACGCCGGCATTCATATTATTTCGTATTGGAGGTCGTGGGTTCGATTCCAGGTGCCGACCTATTTCCTCTTTCACGACACAAACTTTAAGCAGCTTACTGTGAAAAGTTCAAAGAGTGTAATTTTGTGTTCACTTGGAGTTAGCACAGATTCATTAAAAAAATAAGGAAACCAACACTGAGGTTCTTGTTAGAGCCAGAACAGAGTGGGAATTGCTGTCAATTATTTTTAACGGCGCAAGCTATCATATCTGGACCATAATATTATAAGAGATGAGAAGTAGGTATATTTTTTTAACTTATATATAAAAATTGATAGAAGAAAAGTGTTGGCAGAAGACAGAAGTCGTGGCTAAGAAATATTCGAGATTAGACGGGCATTAGAGTAGTGGGAGAATTTTTTGACCATGGAAGCATGAGCTCAAGTGATCGCCCACAAAAAAAGAAAGAGAATTGCGAGTTTTCATAAATCACAAAATGAGAGACGAATGCGTATATGCTTAGATAAGATGTTCCTCGAAGGCCAACTTCTGAATTTTAGCTGGTTTTCCTTTATTATTTTAGGATGTTAATAATTAACTGAAGTTTCAAAATTCTCATAAAAATAGCTCAGCATTTCTTAAAATTCTCTCTTGACGTGTTTTTCAATTCAAACCAACTTCAAAGTCTTAATACATGAATAAATAAAATACAGAGTTTACTTTCAATTGTTTTACTTTCACGTGTCTGATAACATTATTTCAGGCCTGTACACGACTTCTCAAACTGTGCGGTATTATTTAATACGATGGTCACATTTGACGGACAGACATCTCTTTATGTGACGGATACGCTCCTTCCTTGGGAAACCACAACAGTCCTTACAATATATTGCGGGGCCAGGTAATAATAACTCCTTTTCTCTCTCTCCCTCTTTCATGTCATCTTCTGAGCCGCTCGTTTTATTTCATATTGTTTGGCAGTTGCTCATAAATACACTTTAATTTTATTAACCTCTATCTTATCCGCTCCATACAACAAGGGAATTGGATAAATGGTACCTACATGTTTCGGAATGTTTTTAAAAGCATAAAATGGTTCACGTTTATAGAGACTTTCCAAACTATAACAAACGGGTCTTCCATTTTTAGTATTATAGCCTTTTTTTTCAATGGCGTTTTTTACCTTAATTTTGGTAAATTATATCGTCATACCAACCTCAATAGGCTATGTAGTTGTATAGGTGTATATTTCAGATCACGAGTTCCTGTTTCGAATCCTATTTGAGTCAGAGAATTTCTAAGTATTTTTTGCACTTGTAATTTCTACCCGGGGTTGGCCTGTCTGCGATTGAACGTGGACGGTGGACTGTAAAAAAAAATTCCTGAAATTTTCAAACGAACTACACCAAAATCGAATAAAATGTTTTTAATCCCATTAAGCAACCTATGAAAGTGTTCATGGTTTGGTCTAAAAATTCAATATTTTAAGAAAAGATTCAGCAAAAAAACTTCATCAAAAACAAAATTTTATATGAATTATGAAATTGAAAATATCACAAGTTTTCCAGAACAAACTCATAAAAATAAACAAACAAACAAACAAATATGTACTTCCACAATCTATTGTTTATCAAAATTCAATACGAAAATACACTTTATTTTTATGATTGTGAATTATATTTCCTTCATAATTCTACTTCGATTAATATAATTATGTTGTTTCCTTTATTATTTTGTAAACAATGGATGCCGAAATTATGGTATGTATTGTGTGTGTAACTGTGAGTATCCATAGTAGTCGGTTAGTCCTCGCACATTTTTATGGCAAACGGATTACGAAAAATGAGTGCGTATCGAGATGAGAAATGCCAGAGACACGCAACGCTGAAATGAAATAATAAGAACATTTGTCAAAGGTGAAAATAAGATTTCTACTCTGACAGGTGACTCGTAAAAATATATTTCAACCGCGGAGTGTAACCTCGTAAAAACCACCCTTTTGTTCTCCGATTCATTTACTTCGCTGCTTCTCATTTATGTTGAACCCAAATTAACTATTACATATAAAATCCTTTTAATAAAAAAGTGACGAACGCATAAACTGTATGTACCTATCTTTATTAAGCCATAACCTTTTTTTACTTGTCTTGATTTATATAAGTACCCATAGCAGTATTGAAGTCCTTAAATTTTTTTTATCAAGTACCTACATAAAACAGACAAAACATGTTAAAGTATGAGTCAATATTAATTGTTTTTTATTCGCAATTTTGGATGTGAAAAGGATAAGAAGAGGACTCTGTCAAAGATTCATTTCATTTCGTTTCGAGGTAAAAACAAAAATATGAAAATTAAGAGACCCCAAGCAGTTTGAAAAGAAATGACTTCAAGTCCAGTATATTGCATGTTACCATAGATAGGGATATAGTCGAGAAACAATGATCCTAACAAAAGACATGGAAAATCTGAGAGGCACGCAACGTTCCTAAAAAGACACATTCTCGGCGTCAGTCTACGTGATAAAATAAGGAATGAATCTACGAGACGCCGAATAAAATTAACGATAGATCAGGTTGAAAGACTCAAGTTGCAGTGGGCTGGTCAGTGGTCATGTGGTAAGATAAGGCGGTGAAAGATGGAATCAAAGAGTTAGAGTAGAACATTAAAAACAAAAGTGGAGGCCGTGAGAAAACCGGAGAAACTTCGATAGGTTCTGGAAGAGATTGGCCGATGACATTACTGCTGTGGTTGGAAAGAAGTGGCTGGAATGGGTGATGAACATAGAGGAATGGAAGAAATTCGAAAGGGCCAGCAGTGGAACAGAGAGGGCTGAAGACAAAGGTTGTGAGGGTCCAAAAATATAAGTTTTTGTTAAATTGTAAATCTTAATTAATTATAAATACGTACAACAGCAAGAAAATAGAGACAGTCACAACGAACAAGGACCTTGGGATCCCTCTTCAGAATTTACTGACCTGGAATATCCGCAATTGAATATTGCCAACACTACTAAGTATCTATGATCAGAGGCGTAAACGCTGAGACAATGGTGGGGGTAATGCTGGAGTCTCCAAGACACTGGAATGCGGTGGAGGTCTATATGGAGGCAGTAATGAGACGAAAGGAGGCAGATGAGAGCCGCAGACAGACGAACACTTAGGCAAGTTGCAGAATCGTGGTAGGTTTAAAAACAGGAACACGACTGCAAAGAAGAGGGGGGTTTTAGCCGGTGCAAGTCCGGCACTACCCGACCAGCAAGGCCGGGTGTCCATAAGGGATTTCCCCCCCAAAAAAAAAAAAAAAAGTATCTATGATATTATAACAAAACAGTTCAATGATCTAACTGTCTTATACAACCCATACAAAACAAAACTCTAGGTTTTGATTAACTCCATGGTACACACAGTAGGTACCTGCCCATATCATTTTGACACATCAACAATTCAGAAGAGAATGATTTCACAAGCTATCTTCTAGATACTGAAATGTTATTTATGTTAAATTTTTCAGTGCAACGGTTTGATGCAAAATGGTATAAAAAATCAATCATATAATACCTACC
Organism: Mystacides longicornis; assembly: GCA_963576905.1. Lineage (NCBI taxonomy): Eukaryota > Metazoa > Arthropoda > Insecta > Trichoptera > Leptoceridae > Mystacides > Mystacides longicornis. The sequence goes on along the minus strand of OY756420.1, from coordinate 18,466,785 downwards.
TAAATATTTAGAACAAACAATCAAATAATATAAACCCAAAAAAAACTTTCATCAAAGAATATCTAATTTTACCTCATCTTTTGGACTTTTATTTTTTTTCTATATTATAGTTTTCCTGATTTGTATCTTAACTTTTATTAGTGTATCTTAACTTATATGAATGAAACGTCCTTTTTGAATTTGTATTATTTTGTTGTGCTTGCTCAAAATTTTCTCATTGAGTAATTTTACAAACATTAAAATAACACTTTTATGCAGATATACTAAATATAATATTTGTATGCTGTATATTTTGCCTTACTTTGATTTTACATACAATATCCCTCTCAAACCACATTACTTTCAAATATCTTATGCGTATTGGTTTTTTTTATTGTTTACTTTTTCAATTTTGTTATTATATTATTTGTGTTGCTGTGAAATTTAAGGTAATAGGTTCGTTTATTTTGGAAAACAATATCTGTTTAGTCACTTAACCTAAAAGTTTATGTGATAAAAAAAAACCCAACGGTATAATCGTTTTCATTCTGGGTGTTTTTTTTTCTGGTAAGTAACGGAATGTTGTAAATTTTAACAAAGACTTTTTGTTCTTATCTAAGTAATTATCACGTCAAGTGTCTGCTTAATCTAACATCCAACTAATTTACATGTTCTGGAAGCCTCGTTAGGCGAAGGACATTAAGCGCTCTTGGAAACATCAAAGTTGAAGCCGTATTGAGGTGTATTTGTTTATGTTAATTTTCATTCGAGGAAACATTCTTTCAGGGTTCATACATCCTTTAATAATCCTTTGATGAGAGTAGGTATGAATTAATTATGTATACGAGTATAAAGATAATTATCTTTCTATTTTAAAATATTTTTTTCTCCTCCTTAAAAACGATTTATTTTTTCACTATGCCTGAGCCAATTTGGGAGTTATAGTATTTGAAACCATTCAATTAATGTTTTTGCTTTGCTGATTTCATTAAAAATGTAATCATACGAAGATGGTTTTGCAACGAAAAAAGCGAAATGTACATTTTTCTTAATTTTACAGCATTTATAAACAATAATTTCTTACTTATACAGCAGTAGAAGACGGTCGTAAGTCCGTATCTCTCAAATTTGCAACATTAATTGTTTCTATAATTGGCATAAAATCGTTGATAATGTATTTAAGATCTAAACCTAGGAAACGTCGCAAGAATTCCATAAATATGTATTTGAAACGGAGAATTGGTTTCATTTACTTATTTCGACAGCACGAAATATAAAAGTCTACCTATATAGGAAAAGTGCGCTCAATTTTGGAAGTCTTTTATACGGAGAAAAACTCTGTTCACGTTAATACTGTCCTAGGGTACCTACCTACTTCAATTTTCGGAGATAACTCACCCAAGTTAAGTCAAGTGGTAGGTACATGCTTCTAATTCTAGAAGGTATTATGTGTATTGGAAATATTTGATGAATACCTAGTTTGTTATTTTTAGTGTGCTCTTTAATGAGTACCAAAGGTACTTACATCTTTATTTAACAGACAGGTTTATAGGGAATAATATTATGAAAGTTCCTCTTAATCATTTGTATGAAAATTTCTATACTTTGCTCATAATATTTTTAATATGAAAGCCTTTATGTACCTATACATATATTCTTTCATATCACGTCACGCAGAAGTAACCCATAACTAATGTACACCGCAACTATTGGATCGTATTGTGCAAATATATTACACACCCCCTCACCAATATACCTACTCGTAGGTGTGTTATTATTAATAACACCGGCTATGAAGATATATTATCATGAAATGTTCACGTTTTGTGGAGTTGAGGAGTTTCGCCTAAAACAAACATCTTGTTTGTACTGAGACCCTTTCCTTCATCTGTTGAGCAGATAAACTGTGCGTAGTACGTGACCGAAGCGTGTAAAGAAATGATCGAGGGAATCTACTTAGCTAGAACTCTTTGTCTTCGGTTACGATGGATATTATTAATTTGTTATCGGATTCAAGAAATAATATAGAATAACTTTTAATCCTCCCAAAATATTGGTTTAGTAGTTAAAGAACAAATAGAGGCAATCCGATAACATGTGTATTAGATAATTTAATTATAAATGTTTGCTTTACAAACTTTGTATAACAAAAATAATGAGATGTTTGAAAAAATTTCCTACGACTTTGAAGAAAATGAAGACACACTTCTTCATGAAGGACGACTAAACTTTGCTGCTGTATCCACCATATTAATTCAATAATTAAGGCGGATTCGAGTCTGATGCCGGGGGTGGTATGTGATTTTTTGACATGTTTAACAGAGGGGTTACTCTTGAAACTCAATCCCGATTTCGATGTCAACCGCCAATACTTTTGATAAGTACCATTAGTGATTGTATAAATCCTTATTTATACTTTTTTCGTTAATCAATACCGGATTTAAAAAAGACCTACGTGTATGGAACTATTTTCATGCATACCAACTTAAATCTCAATGTGACAATGACATCGTTATTTGGACAGATTGAAATTGGATCGGTATTGAGAAGAAAATACAGAGTAGCCTCCAGATCTAGATGCAAACGTGTAAAGGCTTAAAAAACAGATGAAATTTTGGCAAAATGGATAAAAGATGAGGCTTGTAAAAACGGTAAAATCTATAATATAAGAGAGTCGGGTCGAACACTTATAACTCGGGATCGGCTGAACGGATTTTTATGATGCTTGGTTTATTGGATTCCTCTCCGTTCCAGATAACAGAATAACTAATAAAAAGTTGAAAAATTGATAACAAATAGGTAATACAAAATATTATACCTAATATCAAAGTTTGTATGAAATGGATTTCCTGCGACGCCATAACAACAAAATTATTGTTTACTGCACATTATGGTATTTACCTCTCATTCTCGCAAACGTAATTGCCGCTCTTACAGTAGCCCATCCCACTTACTCCAATTTTCATACAAAGTCAAAATTATCGGGCACTTTCATCTGCACACGTAGCTTCGGCATTTCATAGGCGAGGTAGAATGTCTGCGCGCGCTTATTATATTCTCGCGTTGTTCCCGCCTGAGGTTTGAATACGAATGAAATATGGATGTTTTGGAAATATTTTGATGTTATTATTTTATTAGTTTAACTCAATCGAATTAAATTATGTTTTTTTTTCTGGGGGCGCAGTGCACATTATGCACATATGAACGGGCCGCCTCGGGTTAGAACCACAGGACAAAGTCTGTCGGGAAAGCTAGTATTTATTATAATTCAAACTCTTTAAACCGGTTTAGAAATCGTAAGCCATTCCGGTCACCCGTAGAAACAACTCCACGCAATGAAACGTTCCCGTGTCTCCATAAATATAGCAGAAGGTTTTTTCACATACAACTTCGTACTACAAAAAATGCTTAGTTTGTTACGGGTTGAACAAGGCAAAGAGCAGATACATTAAAGAACGTGTAAAAGGGGATGGAACTTTCATGCGGGGGGTTGCATACGCAGAGTGGCTACAATGATCGGAATAGACAGGGAGTTAATGAGTCATGAGGGCGGTAGGCTTAACATATTATTTCTAGCAGCTCAAACTAGAAATTGATATGACGTGTGAACCTTGCACAAGATATCATAGTTTTGTTTGAGGGTGGAACATAATATGGACAGAAAAGACGTAGGATAATGACGTAATGGAGGCACGAAATTTTTTCTCTAATAATTTAAAAAGTAGGCATACTGTTTAATCAAATCTGAAGGTAGTAATAGAAGACACACTTTAATGTTCTATTATAGAGCAATCAGACTGTTCTTCGTTGCTTCTGAACAAACAATATTCATTAAAAGAACTTTTTAATTAAATATTTAACTAAAACAAAGATAACATGATTAAACTTAAACCGGGTTCCAGACTAAATAACTTTTCGAAGGCTTAGAGACGACATTAACTTTTGTTATCCAAAAATCAAGGAACTCCGTTATGTATGATTTTTGTATTAACATACACTATGAGCATAAGCACTCACTCAGATGCCTTGAAAGTTGTTTTAGAAACAATAAGGGTTTGCAAAATAATTTATCGTCTTACACTTTTCAATGATAATTAGGTTGTTTATCGATGTATATATAAATAAAATATGGTGAATGTTGGAGCTTTTACTTGTAAGTTGTAATCTATATTTACCTATGCTCATTTCAGGTCCCAACATAATTATTTTATTCAAATAATAAGCTTTACAGGAATAATTATTAATTTGCAGAAAATCCGGTATCACCACTTAAAATCTATAATATAAAAGAAAGTCGGGTTAGTGCGAACATTATTTATAACTCGAAATCGGCCAATTTTATGATGCTAGGTTTATTGGATTTTTCTCCGCTCCGGATAGCATAATATAACCTATTAAAAAATCGAAAAATTGAAAATAGTATGAATAATGTAACATTAAAGTTAGTATAGAACGGACTTCCTAACAACAACGCCACCTGTGAAAAATCTCATAACACAATAATTTTTATTTACCTGACAACCATTGAGTTTTAAAACATTGGTACGCAGATATAATTTCTTTCAAGCTATCTTTCAGATTTTTTTTTTTACAGTCAAACATATTTTAGCGTATTTTTGTATAAATTACAAATTTGAATTCAATATTCATAGTAAGGACTACATGGCAACGTCTGTCGGATAAATTTCTTAGAATTTATTTATTTATTTATCGTATGGTCATCACATCTTAGAGTTAAAAATTACAATCACTATCCATTTAACATACTTAATTTCTTAGAAGAATCCTGGATATAAGATGGTTCGACTTTGTGACAAACGAAACCGTCCGATCAGGAACGATACAACCTCCAGTGAGAACGGTTATCCTGAATCGTAGACTGAGCTGGCTCGGCTATGTCCTACGTATGTCCCCTGAGTCCATAGATTATGGAAGCTTATTTTATACACCGGGTGGTACAAGAAGACGTGGCAGACAAAGACTCTCTATCGAGAGAGCTTGACGAAGACCTTAGGGATATCGTCATTCCTTCACTTAAAGATGCTTGGCGAGGCTTTGTGGCGACCTCGTGCCTCAACTAGGGAGCGAACGTAGATGTAGGTATGTTTATCAACAAAGCTCTTTATCTTGTCTGAAGTTTCTTCTTAAAAAAGCAACCTTACGATTTCAACTTCTGTTAAACGAACAAGCTCTTAATTTCTCTATAAGCGGTTACATGGTTTAATAAGATGTTTACAAACTGTATTTTATTTTCTTCCTCCAATTGTTTCAATCTCTTAGATACTTGATTTTATGAATTATGTTATGGCGGCCTTGTTAAGCATAAGCAAACGACGACATAAAATACCAATCAGTGCAGACCACGAAATCGTCAATAAACAATCATTATCCTTATCTATCGCCATAAATTCGTACATGCATAACTAAATAATCTCTTTTAGACCCCACTTAGAGGCATATAGAGGCAACAACTTTTATTTACACTTGTCTATTTTACTGCTTGTATTCTGTAAAATTTTGCTAGATTCTATATTTGGCACAGTGACCTTTTTTGTCTTATTTGATTTTATATATTTTTGTTGTTGCATCAACTGATTTGTTTTTTAACGATGTTTGACACATTTTTGCATGCCATTTCTGTATTTTTACATTTTTTTTTATAAAATGAATCTGTGCTCACTCAAAGTGAACACGAATACACTCCTCGACTCTTTCACAGTAAGCTACTTAAAGCTTGTGTCGTGAAAGAGGAAGATGGTCGGCACCTGGGCATTGTTGTATTTGTTTCAAAGGCTATTGCCGTTTATAATTATTGTAATAAATAAAAAATAAAACAAGAACCCTCCACCGCTCTCGATCTTGCACGGTTATAATGACCTACTCTCATACCGTGTCCAAATAACCCAACTTTGCTTCGAAGGAACGGAACACGGTGTGAGAGTATTTCTCGTTATTGGGACCTAATGTGAGGAAGAACGGCTAACTGTCAATCGGCATCCTAAATAATATGTCCCAACCAAGTGTATCTCCTCTCCATAATGGTACGAGTGAGGACCTCCACTAAGGCACGGTATACTCACTCGCGCCGCGAACGTGTATCGTTACATCAATTTTATAAAAAGGGTGAATCTGTTCCGCTTGCGTTCACTTTTTGAATCACGCACACAATTAACATTTCGATTAAATTGATGCAATGTCACGCGTTCGCGGCGCAGGTGAGTACAAGGCCTAAGAAGTGTGTGTCGGCGTGTAGCATCGCTCGTGATACTGTGGGGTGAAATATCTTATACCCAAAACTCTTCTGAGCGCTTCGTTTCAAACGCTGAGACTTTTTGTGCCTGGACTTTGGTCAGGTGTCAGGACTCGCATCCATACAGGAGAGTGGGAAATACACACGCATTAGTTAACATTTCGTCTTGACGCTTAACGCCGTTGCTTTCCACATCTTTGAATATAAAAATTCATTGAAAACACCAATGAAACATATCTAAATAGAAAGCGTATAATAGTTGTATTACCTACGTGAATCTTGTCATTCACACAATATTTCAGAAGAGTAGGTATAAGAGGACAAAGTCTATTGCCTTATTAGTATTGACTCTCGGAATGTCAAAATATTTCTATTTATAAATAGGTAGGTACTTGAGGGATATGTTTTCTCAGATATTTCGAGCCTTTTAAAGTAAATACACTCCTTGACTATTCACCTTTGTAATTGACTGATCTCTGTGTTCGCTGAAATATTTTTGTACCCTTGTCATTATTGCCAGACGCACATCTTACTTATCTCACTGTATTTTTTAACCCTCGTCTTCAAATCAACATAACATACATCTGGCACTGGGTTATATCCTCAATCACTCTCTTACGCTACGAGTTCGCTCCTTCGTGTTGCCCTTTATTTTCGCATAAAATCGTGTTTTTTATATCATCTACACACCTCTGTATATCAATACGAGAATTTTTTTTTTTAAAAAACCTTCGAATACTCGTGTAGGTAGGTATATTGTTTTTTTTTAGATTATGAAAGAAAATTATTGTTATGAGAGTTTTCGTTGTAAACAAAATAATAATATACTATCCATACTTACTAAGCAGATAAAAAACAATCTAATAAAGTGAAAGAACTGAACCAGCGATCTCAAATAAATTGTTGAAAAAAAAAACAATAGTTAAAATTATAGACTTTTTTGAATTATTTGAAATTCAATAAGATTTTGTGAAGTTTCAATACCTACATGTATTTCTATTGAAATCTTGGAATATACCTGCTACTTCAAGAGTAGATATTGTTTTTCCCCATAATCTTACGACCATGTAGTGGCTATAGTGAAATAAATCCCGATTTATATTTTAATATTAGCTTTCCCGACAGACGTTGTCCTGTAGTCCTTACCAGAGGCGGCCCATTCATGTGCACTGCGCCCCCAGAAACAAAAATACAATAATTATTACGATTAAGTTAGTAATAAAATCCAATCCAATCCAAACTCCCTTAAGACCCCACATAGGGGCATAGGGAGGCAACAAGAGCTCTCCATTGCGCTCGATCTTGCGCAATGTTTATGACCTCCTCCCACACCATGTCCATGTCCCTCATAATAATGTTAAAATATTTCTAAAACATTCATATTTCAATCGTATTCAAAGCTCAGGCGGGAACAACGTGAGAATATATGCACACGCACACATTCTACCTCACCTATGAAGTACCAAAACGAATGTGTCCGATAATTTTGTTGAATTTGTATGAAAATTTTCTAAAACGCTCGAAACGGTGGAGTAAGTGGGATGGGCTACTGTAAGAGCGGCAATCACGTATGCGAGAATGAGAGGGAACTTGGGCGTTGGCGCGTTGCAGGTGATCCGTTCCATACTAACTTAAATATTATATTTTATTATCATTTCTTACCCGTTTTTTTTTTTCGATTTTTTGTTAGTTATTCTGTTATTTGGAGCGGAGAAGAATCCAATAAACCAAAACTGATAAAAATCTGTTCAGCCGATCTCGATTTATAAGTGTTCGCACTAACCCGACTTTCTTTTGTATCTTTAGATGTAGGTAAGTATAGCATATATATTGCTAGATGGATTACATAACCATTCTGCAAATGGAATCGACGATCTGTTAAACGAGTGTCGAGTTACCTATATACGACGTCTTACGTATTCTAAAAGCGGCTACAGGACTTGTACCCACTGATCGACTACCTGATTGGCTGATCTCTGGAGGTCGAATTATGAACGATCTTATAAGAAGGAGATTATTAATCTCCATGCTTTCACAGTTGAGAAATATCAACGAGAGATTTACAAACACCTGATTTTATTCTATTATTTTCTCCACAAAGAGACATGCTTTGAATGTTATGGATGGATCACCGTGAAAGGATTATGAAACAACTATAAAATCAAGGAACTGTGTTTATTTTGCCTTGTCACGAAAAGTTCTCGTTTGATGTATTAACAACAAAAGGATACGGGTACTGTTCTTCATTCTATGATATGTATGAGTTCAACTACCTTTTACATAACTTGGAAATTGGATCGAAAACATCAAGAGAATTTGATTGAAGCATATTTCAGTAGTGTTCGATTTATTTTCAATGAACCAAAATCGTTTAAAAAAAAAGGAATTAATATGGATAAACAAGGATAAATCACACTGCCATATTTATCATTCGAACTTACGCCTTTTCACATTTTCTTTAATCTGTTTTTACTGATGAGGCAAAAATCAATAGGACTCATCCCTAAAAACACTACTCCCTATTTTCAGATCTAGAGCCTGCATAAAAACCCGTTTTTTACCAAATTTTATTTTTAATTTTTTCTGCCAGATTCTGTTAGGTTTTAGGACAAATTAAGCTTCGATGATTATTTTTTTACTAAAAATACTAACAAAAAGTTATAAAATGTATTCCTATGTAAAGAAGCACTCTTTCTCAATGATATCTAACTTTAAAATATACTAAAAACTCCTAGATGGTGTTGCTGGCAGGATTTAAAGAAACGATCCCCAAATGGGACCCACGGTATAAAACGGGTTAAAGCCTAGTTCTCACTGGTCGAGTTATTATGTAGTAACCACAACAAAAAAATTGTTGAGTAGATAAGTCAATATCTTCCAGCTAACCTATAGTTTGTGTTGCGAGTTTAGTTTTAAAAATCTCATCACTAATGAATATTGTACTCGAACACAGCGTGGAAGATTTTTGAGTAGCTAAATGACTCGCTTCTCATCCTAGTGTGAATCAATATTAACAATGATGAGTTCCCTGTTTTTTCTTTGCATGATCAAACGATCTACCTCTGCTTATTTTAACCGTGATAATCATCAATTTTTTTTAAATATTTCATATGTGATTTTTAATCAACCGCTTTATACAAATTGCTCAAATACCACTCTTATGACACACTTGGGTACTTTTTGAAAAAAAAATGTCTAACAGCGATAATATAGTGGTAAGTGTACCCTCTGGAATCGACGTTGATAATAACAATATTAATTAGGTTTCTTTTCGTTTGGTATTTTGACATTTCACTCGACCTGTTTTTACCTGTAAGTACGCCACCCCCATTAATAATAACTGATCAAAAATATTTTTCTTATTTTTTTTTCTCTTTCATTCCTTTTTATGTAAGAAATTTCAATTACCAAGTAACGTGGAAAAATCCTCCAGAGAGTATTTAACGCAAACTTTTATGTCAGGATCCGTTATCAGACTTTCGGAATAATTTTATTTCACCTCCCTGTTATGAAATGTCACGGTGAGGGTCACGAGAAATAATAATATCATAACGTTATATCGGTAAGCTTAATCATGAGTTAAAAAACAAATGGCTCTTTTTGATCAAAAGTAGAAATATACATAGGTACATATTTAAACCGTGAAAATTATTCACATTCAGCGTCTTTTTTTCGCCGCTCTTAATATAGGTCCCTACATCGAAAAATCTTATTTTCAATATAAGTTCCTTGAAATTTTTTTGAATTGAACCATTTTACTGAATTCGTTATCTATTAAAAGCACAGAACGGTTCAGGGTTGTCTAGATTCTAGAGAGCAATGGAACGTGCCTTATTGGGAATCAATAATTTTAGAGATAAAATTCATATTGAGACTATTAGATCCAGAACATACTAGAATATCCCATAGAGACCCCGAGCGACCCCAACTTCTATGGAGAGATGACCTGGTGAGGTTTGCGGGTAGGAAATGGATGCAGAAGGCGAAAGAGCGACAGGAGTGGAAGAACACGAAGGATGCTTACGTTCAGCAGTGGATAGTTCAAGGCTGAGAAGAAAAAGATTTACCTAGTTCATGCATTTTATTTCTGCGGACGTCTTGTTTACTGCGGAATTCAAGCAATGCTCAATGACAATACATATACAGCTTTCCCATCGGTCTCTTTCGCGCTTTCTTAAGTTACTGCTGACTGTGAAATAGATAAACATATTAATACTATGCTTTGTACTAGTCTCAATGAATACTAGTTTCGGAATATTAAGGCCGCTTTTTTTGTTGGAAATCACTGCATTATTGGTCAGCTTTACTAATCTCTGCTAGATTGAGAAAGTCAATAATTATATTTTGTTAAATTGCAAGCTTTATAGGTGACGAAATATTTATGTTTCTTCAATCTGTTTGTGAAATTGAGAGTTTAAAACTATCACAAAAGTACGTAAATAGAATCTTTATTGAATTGGATAGATATTAAATTGATCGTTCAAATTGAATTTATATTACAAGCGAAGAAAATATCAAAGCTGGGAATAAAGTAATATAATATACAGGTAGCCATCCTTTTTACGAGATATCTACGAAAAGTGGCCCCTCCACACAAGTAGTTACCAAGTTGAAAAACTCATGTGTATACGTGTGGGTTTCAGAGATATTTATTATTACATAGCTCCAGTAATTTTCGAAAAATATACCCTAGATGCAAAGTGAAAAATGATTTTTAAGAGATTGCACTGATACAAATATATAGACAGTGTTTTCAAACCCGAAGCTTATGAGATAAAACGCTGAAAGTTTTATTTAAGTGATGTGTAAATTGGCGAAAATTAAAATTACGTCTGAGGAATGAGCATCCAAACTAACTCTAAAAGACAATTTACATAATCAAATCACAAAAAAATTATTTCAGAATCCTTCAGCATATTGGGAAAACTTACCCAGCCATATTATATATGAGGGAATGCCTGCATTAAATGATAAATATGCCTTGCTCATAGTAATGCAAATAGTAGGTACCTCGTTATGTTCTGATAGTCACAATAATTATTATGTTATGAAAAATGGTCAAAACAGCACCTAAAAGTAATCTAAAGTTTTCAAGAATTTCATGTGTATGAGCAAAAAATTACTCATTTATTTGAGTTCATTGAATGATCTCACATTCAAGATTGAGTCGAATTCTTTAAATTGTTTAAAATGTTTTTTTTTTAGCTGTGTTCTATGTGGAATGTCGATGTTATAATCGTGAACTGTAGTAGCCAATGGCCCTAGTCAATTTGAATTTGGCGAAACGGATATACGCAAATGTAGAGTAGAAAGAAAATTAACTAGCTGTTTTTTTTATATAAATGTCTTTGCTTGGTTTAAATACACACATACATTTCCTTGAGGCCCCCCGCAAGTCAGAGCGGAGGAGACTAATCCGCAGCAAACTTGACACGCACGAAACCAAACCCCTAGTCTGATCGAAGCAACTAAACCAAAAAGTCGGCCCCACACAAATCAAGCCCGTCGCAGACCTCCCCCCCTCTCAACTAACCCGCAATACGGGGGCCTAAGCACCACTAAGGAGCATAAGGTGGCACAAGAGCTCTCCATTGCGCTGGATCATGCGCCTTCACAGAGACGACACCACCTACCTGAACCCCACTGATGGGACCCAAGCATCCGTGGCTTATTTCTTGTACCTGTTGGGGTTTAAGGACGTGAGATGGTCAATCTCACTAGTCTTGTGTAGTTCGCGAACGAACTAGTTCGAAAGAGCGCTCCCACAGGTGAACTACACGAACTAGTTCCCTCACTCCCCGTTCCATAGTTCGTGACGTGACCGAATGAGCGAGAGTGTGTCGTTCGTTACGAACTATGCAGTCTATTACCGCCGCACAGTGGTCCCACAAAGAAATTTAGGGCGCCAAAATTCTGATTTTTGGTGTATGGGGGTTTTTCAAGGCGCTGAATCCGTTTTTGGACTTATTTTTTCGAAAAAACCAAATGGGGTGCCAGGGGGAGGGGTGCAAATCTTAATATATTGAAATTTTTCGTGTGGGGTATCAAAATATATGTTTTTTGTATCGCTGAATCCATTTTTGGACTTATTTTTGCGAAAAAAACCAAATTGGATGCCAGGGGAAGGGGGGCAAATTTTAATATATTGAAATTTTTCGTGTGGGGTATCAAAATATATGTTTTTTGTATTGCTGAGTCCATTTTTGGACTTATTTTTTCGAAAAAACCAAATGGGGTGCCAGGGGGAGGGGGGCAAATCTTAATATATTGAAATTTTTCGTGTGGGGTATCAAAATATATGTTTTTTGTATCGCTGAGTCCATTTTTGGACTTATTTTTGCGAAAAAAAACCAAATTGGGTGCCAAGGGGAAGGGGGCAAAACTTAATGTTTTGGAATTTTTCATGTGGAGTATCAAAATATATGTTTTTTGTATCGCTGAGTCCATTTTTGAACTTATTTTTGCAAAAAAACCAAATTGGGTGCCAAGAGGGGAGGGGGGGCAATTTAAAAATGTGACCAAGGAAGGGGAGCAAATCTTTCATTTTGAATTTTCTGGGGGATTGAAATGTTTTTCAAAGTGATGAGTTCATTTATAAACTTAAATTATACAAATTGAAAAAAAAATGGGTGAAATAAAACAACTTATAATTTTATAAATATATGCACGCATAGAAACATTTTAAACATTGTCCGAGTCAGATTCCTCGGTTGTGGTTAGATGATATACATCTGAGTCTGTACTTTCGTCTGAGCTTTCTTCTGGCTTCACTTCTTCATTATTGTTTTTGGGGTGAAAGATACAGTTAGACTTTTCTATTGTTAGCATGTTGTTCCTAAGTGGAAGATACAGATAGTACAAGAAACATGCAAGTAAAAGAGATGGAGAGTAAACTATTGTATTCTGTTATCAGGTAACAAATTAGAAAGGATAGCACCCCTATTTATGATGGACAGTTTTTTACTAAAATTTGTATGGCGTTGCAACATTTCCTGAGAAGTAAAATCAAAATACAAAGAAGAATCAAATTATTCTTTTAGCAAGTTTTATTTAACTGAATTTATTGATTTATATAAGAGACACCAATAGAGCTCTGAACAACACAAAGAAACCATGAAACAAAAACATATAATCTCCAGTGCTCCAATAACAGGTATCTCCCGCAAGGCTATTGTGCATAGTTAGGTAGGTACAACCAACGTCTCCTGAGCATTCAAATTAAATTTCAATAATAAAAAACATGATTGCTTGAAGAACTAAAATTTACACAATAGTAATCACTAATTTAGTAGTATAAATCAAATTTTAAGGATTTGGGGGGAAAACGGGGGAAATGTAAGTGATGTAGGTGATAGTACTGGCTTTAAGGAGAAACTTTTATCTGAAAAGTTTTTATGGGAAAGGATGGGAAATTTTTGTAACACTACATATAGCCAGTTAAAAGTGACTAAAAAGTAATTACTTCAAATGCAAATTTCCAGACTACCGATTAAATTACAGTAATAAACGAGCACAGATTCGTATTCAGCGAGAAAAATTCAATAAAACACCATGTTTATTAATTTTAAAATACCGGAACAAGGCACTGTAAAACGCGCTTGAAAAACACACACAAATTGACAATACCAGTTGCTGTAGATAACCACCATCTTATAGCGTCTCCATAGCAACGAGACGTACCTCGAGTGAGTTGTCATATGTGGTACTAGAAGCCTTCAAGGTCACAGTACATCAGATCATAGCTAGTTTGTCTCTCTGGTACATTTCATTTTTCTAATTTTGGCGCCCTAAATTTCTTTGTGGGACCACTGTGCGCCGGTCGCTCACTGCACACGCGCGTCTCGTTCTTCGGCTCTTTCGAGCTAGTTCGTTCGCGAACTGCACAAGACTACTGCGAACGCGTTTTCTCGGCGACAGGTCAAATCCTCAATGAACGCAGAACACTGTTGTCATCGAATAAAATGTCCAAATTAATATTCTTACATAGTAATATGTAATTTTTATTGTACTTCATTTTTTTATACATAAATAAAGAAAACATAAAAAATTATAGAAAGGTATTTTAATCACTACTACTATTCATTCGGAGGTTTTTGATGTTTTTAGAGTACACAATTTGTAAGTAAAAGTAAAGCATTCCATAGTCTTATCACATGCAGCCAGAGCAGCAGCCCTATTCACGAAAAAGTTTGAATCGAACTTCGAACTAAACTTAGACTTAAACTTTTCTGAAAACTTTTCTAAATATCTAGTCATATAAGTAGTCTGTGATCTGTCAGATTTACTCCGACTTTTCCAACTTATTGAGCTGTCAAAAATTCTATCTGTTAGATATGTACATTTAGCCCATCTAAATTTCTTTTTCAGTCCTTATAATTGATTTATTCCGTATTTACAAGCCACATATGCGTATTTATTTGTAATAATATTATTTTAATATGAATAAGGTTGGAAAAGTCGGAGTAAATCTGACAGATCACAGAACAGACTACTTATATGACTAGATATTTAGAAAAGTTTTCAGAAAAGTTTAAGTCTAAGTTTAGTTCGAAGTTCGATTTAAACTTTTTCGTGAATAGGGCTGCAGTATCAAAACGAGCGAACGATCTTCCTTTCACTGATCCGAGCTGGGAGTTGACGAACTAGAAGAGCGAACTAGTTCGTTTAGGGGCGGAGAACTAAACCGATCGATCTCAGTCACGAACTACTATGCCCAAGACTAAATCTCACGGTCCCGATCTGATTTTTCGATATTCTGCCTCTTACAGGATGCTCGAAAAACCAGAAAAAAGAGCAGAGGTAACCGGCCACCCCACGGCTGGTTTCAATAATTGTCTATACATTTCTGTAACAGTGGATAGTTCTATTTTTCGCACTCTATATTGCCGAAAAATTCGTTCGCAAATTCTAATTGTCTACGGCGAATGATGGGTCCGACAAATGTTTCTAGTTGCTTAATGCAGCTCGCACAGTAATTTTTCCTTGTTTTTTTATGATATAACTACCTTTCCCGACAGACGTTTTCCTGTAGTTCCTTCTTATACACAAAAACACCTTTAATATATGTTAAAATGTTTTTTTTCTGAAAACTTGAAAGAAATTGTATAAAAAATCTGATTACCAATGTTTTGAAACTCAATGGTTGTCAAGTAGGTAAATAAAAATTATGTTGTTATGGAATTTTTCACAGATGGCGTTGTTGTGAGTAAATCCGTTCAATACTTATATTAAAATTTTATTTTATATTATTTGCCATCCATTTTTCGAACATTTAATCATTATTCTTTTATCCGGAGCGGAGAAGAATCCATAAACCAACCATCATAAAAATCTGTTTAGCCGATCTCTAGTTAAGTGTTCGCACTAGCCCGACTTTCTATTATATTTTAGATATTTACTGATAGGAGGTTAAAAGGGCCCTCACCACCCATTCCGATTCGGCTTTTTATTTATTCATTGCTTAGTTTGAAGCATTAAAAATGTTTTAATTGATTATGTGTAAACTTTGAGTACTCCAACTGCCAGAAAAGGTAAATATAGATCAATAAAATAAAATTGTAAGAAATTAAAGGGTAAAATACTTATTTTTATTTTGAATCAAACAAACTTGCAGTATGATGTTACATAGTTCCTATACAGACTTTCCTGTTTATAATAAAACCTTTTTTATACTAATACTCGAGTTATTTAATATGGACTGATTTACATTTTGTACAGTTTTTTTACAAACAATGAAATACAATCATAATAATGTGATGATAAAAAAAAGCGGAAAAGGGAAAATAACTTGAATGAAGAAAATTTTGACGAAATGTCAACATTTTGTCGTCACAAAAAGATTAATTTAAATGACGACCGAATCTTTATTTTAAGTAGGTACCTACACAGGAACCTACTCATGCAGTTGTCAACATTATGTAGTATGTGAACAATATAAATACGGGGTTGAAGTATTCGTGTAGTAGGTAGGTATATGATGATGATGGTATCTACCTACTAAGGTTCTGTTGACATCCACATTTTCTAGTCAGACCCCGGGCGATATTCACAACGCGGCTCATGACGGCGCTTCAGTATTTCATCTCCACAGTCCACGTTAACCTCTAATTACAACGATTGTACGGTGAAAAATAACTTCATTTGATGGCCGGATCAAAGGAAATTCGAATTAGTATGTGTGACTCGATGTTCAGATTTTTTACAACCACCTGAACTTTTTTTTTTGTTATTGCACTAAACATTTTATATTTTTTTTCCAAGGCTTTTTCATTTCAAATCAGATTGAATTATTATTTCATTTTATTTTGTTTATTTTCAAATTTGTATACTAACATAATAATTACGATTATTCTCTTTGACATGCATTGTTTACAATCTAATCAATAGACAAAGTCAATTAAAAAAATAGACTAAGCTCTATTTCTTGAGAGAATCACCAAAAAAGTATCTACCTATACGAATTTGAATTTCTTTTGGAGCAAATAATGTGGGGTCTCGCCCGCATTTTACACACTATTGAAATCCGACTGACAAGCATTTTTATTAGACGCAAATGCTACAACAAGCCTTTTATAGAGCGACAGTTTCAATATCTTTATTCTCTCCAGAAATAGAGAATAGCCTCTTAAATAATAATGAAAGAAGGTTACAGTCATACAGTAGAGGATTTGTTTTAGTAAAGACTGCTGTGTCTACATAAAATCTTGTTTTCAAAATTATTGATAAAAATTTCTTTTCTTGCATGATAAAATCAGATAACATCTTTACAAACACAGGACAAAATGGACGGAAGCAAAAAATAACAAACTTCGTTTATCGTTTTCTGTTGATGAGAAAACTCAATACAAGGAGCAAAAATCAATAAATGAATAAATGGGTAATTTGAGACGGTCTAGTAACTCAATATTATTATTTGTTGAGGTAGGTACATCTAGAGAATATTTTTCTCCATATGCGAATGTATATTATTATAAACAAGGAGAATTTTATACCATATTTATAAACAAGGAGAATTTTATACCTATATAGGTATATTCCACATTTTTCCACTATAAGGTTAAAAGAGTTCTCATCACTATTTTTACATTAACAGTTTTGGCACTTTTCCGTATGGTTCGAGTTATTATTAATCAAAAGCCTTAAATTCTTTCTTAGAAACAGTCAGAATTTTCCAGGGCGTTGGTGTTGACTGGGGTGCAGCTACTAGGATCGCGAGAGACAGGACCGCATGGCGAGGACTTGTGGAGTCCATATACTTCAACTAGGAAGCGGACATCGGCAAAAAAGAAGAAGAAGAAGATACCCTAAAGGTTGCTCTTCTTGCTAAAATAACTGTAACTATCAGCAATTAAGTAATTGAAGGATGGTCAATTAAAATCAAATAGGTAGATAATAATATAGTGCAATTCATTGATTTTTGCTCTCTGGAATCTCGATCCAATGTGGAATCCAAGATGGAAATTTTTCTCTTCTGGAAGGCAATATTTTATAAAGAAGACTAGGATGCAAAACTTGTATTGAAAATGTTACATCTCTAAAGTCTTCTTCTTCATAATTTAGGTCTTGTGGACTGTAATCGAAAAGGTGGGGATTGCCTCTTGCGAGGTCTCTCAGCCATTAGTTGCCTCTTTCATGTCACAATGACATCGACCTTGCATAATTCCCCTATCCTGGTATTTCTAACTATATCTGCGCGTCTTCCCGGTTATGATCATGAGCTCTCAAAAGTTATAAAACGAACTCGTATTTTTTGTTAAAGGGATTCTTATTGAGAAGAAATGGGCATTAAAATATTGAAATTTGATCCATCTTAACAAACAACGTATTGTTAAAGATATTTTTAGCATTGATGAATAAAAATAAACTGCTTCATCAAAGGAAAAAACTTTTAAAAAGCGTTGGGTAATTTGAACAAAATGGTGTAAAAATACAGCAATAAATTGATATTTTATCTCCAACTCTTTCGCGAAGTATCACTTTATTTCAGGAGTATCGATATCAGTTCACGTTAAATTAATGAGAAGAAACCTTTCACCTCTTTCGGGGAAAATTAAAAAAAAAAAACCCTTTGAAATGATAACATTGTTTCTGTTATCGCATTCGCGATTTTGTTCCGAGCGTCTTACAATATTATTTCCTTTCTTTTAATTTAATTGTGTCACAGTAGAGGGCGCTGCTGCTGCGATACTATCCAATTATTCCTCGTAAATTTAATCGTAAAACAATTTTGAAAATTAATTCAGCGGCCGCGCTCTTTTCGGATATTATTTTCGAGAACATTTTTAAGTTTTCATCAACCGTCTTGACTCTTTGCATATCTTCGTGGAGGTGCGGACTGGCGTTATCTCTTACCTGATGAAAATTATTCAAGTCCATCTTAATTTTGCTTGAATATATTATTAAAGCAGTTCACCTACATAAGATTAGTTTGAAAATAGTAAATGTGTTTTTATCGTTTTGATATTATTGACTTATTTTGATGATTGTTTCAGGACACAATTTTTTTTTAAATTTTGGTTAGGTACCTAACTTTACTGTTTTTTTAACCTATGATTGCATTTATCTCACATAATTGACATAAAAAATTGATTTGAAAATTTAACATGTTTCAAAAATTATTAGGTAATTTAAAGGTAAGAAAAGTTGACAAAACTATTCTAAAATTATTAAAATGCACGTAGTAGACAACAAATCGAATATATGCATGTAGGATTTTTTTTTTTTTTTTGAAAGAACATCCCTATGATAAAAAATGGCTATAGAGGATTCTTGAAATTTTCACAAAAAAGCTACATATCAAGACGGTAAGCTGAAAACCGTCTTTTCAAGAACAATAAGAGGTGCTCTAAAAATATTACAAAAGGTACCTTTATATAAAAAGATAAAGAAAAGTGTTCGGTAGGTACCTACTATAGGTAAGTACATGATGTACGCGATTACCTTATTGTTTCTTTCTCACACAATTGAAAGAGCGAAAAAATGTAGAGAATAATCGACGTATGTAGGTTGTGGAATATTTAGAGCTTTTGAACTCCATAGGGGGTGTTTCCTGAAAGCACATATTTTATATCTGGGTGTTCATGTATGTGGGAAGTCGAACGCAAAGAAAACTTATTATTTACGACGTTAGTTGTTGTATCGTCGTTACAAATTTCAATATAAGTACAGCTACTAGGCTGAAGCTGGCACTGAATTACACTTGTTAGTAGAACGCAACGACTCCACTAAGCGACACACTGTTACTACAGAACCAAGATACCCCAATAAGCTCCAAGTACCTACAATACGAACTACGCGCTCTATATTATTTCTACACCTAATGTACGTATAATTCCTGCTCGTAGATACATCCGGTGTATAGTAAGTGGGGTTTATTCTACACTAGAAACACGTACACGGGCGGGAGGAATACATACATACAGAAGAGTGCGAATTAATTTGAGCACGGGTAAACAAAATAGAAAAAAAAGCAAATTCAATATAAAACATCAGATTATAATGAATTAGTTTTTTTTACATATTTGTTTTACCAATTTCACTTTAAAATGTATTTTTACCACCTTTTTGGCTATACATTTTCTACAGATTTGATTCACTGCTTAATTTGCAGAAATTATTATTGATATCAATAATCAACCCATTTATTTTTGCAAAAATGAAATATAAGTGTACCTATACTGTAAATAAAATACGCACTAAGTGCCACAAAATTCATTTTGAGATAATCTAATAAAACTGATTTTTCCCCCATATAGACTACTATGATGATTTTTGGATCTGTTTTTTACGCCTTTAGATCATCGATATGGACTGAGTGCAATATTTAGGCTATTGGCAATGGTTTATAGAAAATATCCTCATACTCAACTCATTTTTGGCATTTTTGGCGCTTAGTGCGTATTTTATTTCCAGTATACAAGTATGTGAAATTCTTCTGTTTTGAACCCAATTGAAAATTTATGGACAATATACAAACAAAAAATATCGGATATTAGAATCCTAAACTGATAGAGTTGTGATGAAAGCGGTGATTAGAGTTTGGTTTTGAGATGAAAAAGCTCATAATAATTAATTGTAAAAAAAAAATAGTAGAAAACATAAAAAAATAGTTTCAAAAAAGTATTAATTATAAGAAAAACAAAAAGATAGGTACCTAAAAATAACTATTTTCAATAAAAAATATGACTTTTTCTCTGTAAACTGTTCGCATTTATTCCTACTATTCACTTCTCTTTGTTTCACAGCGTTCGCATCAATTCACATACTACTGTAGGAAGTAATAACACTAATAACCGTATGCCTGCGCTTTTCAGTTTCAAGAATTATCTATTTTCTAACACCCTATTGCACAATTTTCTTATCGTTTCCATAGTATTATGAATATCACTCTTCAATATCCATATTTTGAATACAATTAAATATAACCACTTCTAACAAATCTTCATAATAATTCTTCTCGTGTTCTTAAATATTTTTTTTAAGTTAAACAAAAGATTATTTACGCCAACATACTACGACCATTATTATGAGAGCTTGAATTTCTTGAATTAAGGACAAGTGACAACCATCAAAATAATATTATACACAATGCCGTAGTGGTTCTAATATTGGTTAAACGAATAAAGACTTGATGGGATGAAGAAAAGTATTTCAAAAAATCAATAGGTATGTTATTTAAAAAGAAAATTTATTATCTAAAACAATACATCGAACAATTTTATTCCTACTGTGTTTTATTTTTTTATTCTTGCTGAATCGTGTTTTGTGAAATTGAAAAGATTTTCCGCGCATTAACTATTCCACCAATAAACAAACAACTTTTTATTTTATTCGGGATTTAATTTAATCTCACTTTGTTTTACTGACACGTAGCAAACAATAAAAGAAGACAAAGAAGAAGTTAATATACATATAAACTTCAAATGTTAGTGTGGAAATAAGTAATAAAATAAGTTGGATATTATTTAGAACAGAAGCTCATTGATGCGGCATTTTTGTTTCTTGAAACTTAAATACTTTATAGGTTTAAGTAGGTATATTGGATTCTTAAATGTTTCTTCACATGAAAATTGATCACCTAGTCACCGATTAGTGAATTATTATATTCATACAAGGTGGTTGGTATAGTCCAGCGCTTCGGTATCTACAGTGTACTGAAAATCGTGGATTCGAATCACGGTGTTAATCATTTCAACACCACAAGCTTTGATGATTTGATGTCGAAAGAGTACATTTGTTCAATTTTGGTGTGCCCAGTTTCATTAAAAAAATGTAATTTAATTTCACAAGGATTTTTTTTGTAATAAAATAATCTCCATTGTCAGATTAAATGGTCTCTTATTCAATTCAAACAATGGTTAATATTAGGGAGTTTTGAAAGGTCAGTTATAGTACCCTATCTAAATGTGAATAGGTCCGCTCATTCACCAGATGTCGTGGTTTACATCCGTTTTTCCTAAACGTTACGGCAAACGTGATCACGTTGAGGTAAGCACCAGAAGGATCATACGCTTTGCACGTTGTGTTTTGGATTGTATTAGGTAACCACCTATTTCTATGCCTAGGGAATTACAATGTTTATACGTGAGGTGATGGATATGTTTGACACGTGTGTGGTTACAAATTTAATCTGCCGAAGATTCTGTTTGTTTAGGCAAACAAATTTCCTGGTTACCAGTTTTTCAAACATTCGAAAAAATGCGAGAGATTCTTTTAAATGTAGAACGCATACTTTATATAATTTTAGAACCTACGAACATTTAAACACATTTTTTACCTCAGCATCTTAGCGAGTTAAGGCTCAAATTAAATAAAAATTATCAGTTATATAAAAATCTTACATGATATGTATGAGAAACATCGGATATTTTATGGAAAAAAATATTACTTATTCTACCTTTATTTTTAAGTAAGCAAGCAATTTCTAAGCAAAAGGAAAATGACCTTCGAGAAGACCGCCAAAGCGATGGAGAGATTATTGGCAGTCGATATCCCAAGAGGCTGAATCGACGCCGACGATACCAACGTCAAAGTGAAAAGAGGAAGAAGAAGCAGAAATGTATTAAAAAATGTGTTAAAGTCCAACATAAACATTTCAACTCAGATAAATATTAATTTAAAATGGTAATATGGGAAACATTTGCAATATCGAATTTCTCGAAATATATTTTTGGCACAATTTCAACTACCAGTGTTGTAACGTTCGGTCATTTTGTACATACATACGAGGGAGAGGTCTTTAACATCGAAAACGTGCGACTCTCATAATATAGTGGTGTGGACTTTGCTTCTGAACTGAGTAATTGAAGTTGAAATTGAGTTATGGTTGTTGAATACAGCACTTTATCTAGCTGGTATTGTATTTTATTATGATCATCGGGATCGGGGCATTTTTGAGGAAGTTTATGGCACTCGATTATTATCAAATTTGTCTGAATGCCGTGCCGACCATTTCCGCTTTCACGACACAACCCTTTGGTTAGTGTGAAAGATGTCAAAAGTGGATTCATTAAAAAAAAATCCTCCAACAAAGGCTAAACTATGAGGTAAAATATCAAGGCATCAGAACATGCTACCAACACTACTAGTTTAATTTACCTTTTAAAGATTCAAAGGTTATTAAATAAATAATGTAGTCGTAAATATACAACTTCATCATGCTGCTACGGTTCTATTTAACAGTAAATACATTTTGTAAGTTTACTTGCCCCCTTGATTCTATATGATTCATGAAAGGGAAACATGCATTAGGTGAATTATTTAAATAATATGTAGGTTTATGAGGCAATTCAAATACACGCTTTTGACTTTAAAAAAATAATAATTGAAACATCACTCCACGGACTATGAAATAAGCCTAATAATTTGATTCCGGTTAGTGTTTCACGCAATTTTGGTTAAAATTAAAAAAAATGTTTACAAAAAAATTTATCAATTCGTTTTTTAGTGTTATTTTTCATGAATTTTATGTAGGAGTATGTTGTGTTGTATACTCTTTTTGATTTTCATTTTTTTTCCTATGTTTGATAAAAATAAAATAATTTTGATGACGAATGAAAAGTCGTTTCAAATCACTCTCTTACCGGTGGGAGCGTGCATTTGCATTCGCACACCTGTGTTCTCTCTTCGGCGTTGTTTAAAAATAGAATAAAATCTTCCCATTTCAGTTTTCCACCTACTCAGGACACCTGGGACACTGTATCTAGTCGAGGGATGTATTCATTCAATCTTAAAGTTTTATTTTTGTGTCTCTCTACGGTTTGGCCTGGTAAATCAATCAATCTTACGGTTTATTTTGATTCTTTCAAGCAGTGTATGAATGGTAATAGGTATAATCTTTTTTTTTTAATTTAAATTTTATTTTATTTTACAGTCATAAGTATAGTAACAATTTTATTTTACATCGCCTATTAATGTATCTTAACTATAAGTCTGTGGTTATGGAACAAAATGAAAAGAGGAGAAGGACGGGAACAGGTAGGGGAGAAGAGGAAGGGACACCAATGCCCGCAATCTTCGACACAGATCACACGCACACGCATAATATTATATACACACCTGTGTTCTCTCTTCGGCGTTGTTTAAAAATAGAATAAAATCTTCCCATTTCAGTTTTCCACCTACTCAGGACACCTGGGACACTGTATCTAGTCGAGGGATGTATTCATTCAATCTTAAAGTTTTATTTTTGTGTCTCTCTACGGTTTGGCCTGGTAAATCAATCAATCTTACGGTTTATTTTGATTCTTTCAAGCAGTGTATGAATGGTAATAGGTATAATCTTTTTTTTTTAATTTAAATTTTATTTTATTTTACAGTCATAAGTATAGTAACAATTTTATTTTACATCGCCTATTAATGTATCTTAACTATAAGTCTGTGGTTATGGAACAAAATGAAAAGAGGAGAAGGACGGGAACAGGTAGGGGAGAAGAGGAAGGGACACCAATGCCCGCAATCTTCGACACAGATCACACGCACACGCATAATATTATATACACACATTCATTCTCTCTATACACATATCCATGCATACGTGTGCATTTACACACTCATACAGATATTTTTTTTTAAATTTCTTTTTATTTTTTTTTATGCTATTTCTTTGTAATCATTCCGATCAAGTAGAAAAACAATGAACATTCTGAGTGGAATACAAAAATGAATAGATTTCCCGACATACTTTGTTTTGTCTTTACTATGAATATTGAATTTTAATTAGTATAACCACAATTTCATCCCATCCAAGCATCTGTTTGATACGATGTTTACACGTCACATCGATCGAAAAATAATTAACAGGTATCAAACGCCAATTCCAATCCAATCCAAACTCCCTTAAGGCCCCACTTAGGTGCATAGGGAGGCAACAAGAGCTCTCCAAGTCCATCTCCTCCACATAATGGTAGAAGTGATGGGCTCACGCTGGGTGCGCCGGCGTATAGCGTCGTTCGTGATGCGGTGGTACCATCTTACGCCCAGAATTCTCCTAACGCACTTCATTTCAAAAGCTGAGACTTTTTGTGCCTGGGCTTTGGTCAGGTGCCAGAACTCATACCCATACAGGAGAATGGGTAACACACACGCATCAAACAGTTTACGCCAATTAAAATGCAAAAAATAGTTTATGTTGTCAAAAGCAAGTACAGTATATAATTATGAAGGTTGCGAATTACGACAAGTTTTCTTAACTTATCTTATATTCCGCGAAAATTTGTGATTTTTTTCTTTCATAAGAACTTTCTCTTAAGAAAAAAAAAACAATTAGTGACATTGGTCCAGCTTACGGTTTTACGCGTAGTTCCATTTACATACATAAAACTCATAAAAGATAAGAACTCATCCGCCCGCTGAATAACATATTTTGAACTCGATAAATTACTGCAATAAAACAACTTAATCAGTTATTTCAAGAAAGGTTTAATTTTATGTAATAGAAACGACACAAATCTCCCCTTGAAGGACGATATGTCAAATAAAAAAAAAAAAAACATATAAATCATTGGCAGGCTTCTTACGTTAAAAATATCTATACCAAGCTCAAGTTGCTTTATTAGCAGCTGAAGTTAAGATCAAAGATCTTCTACTTGTGACAATGTGGTTATTGATAGATGGCTCACCATGACAACACGTTGTTCGAGCACAGTTCCCCCGGGAGCACAGGGAGGCCAGAGGGGCTCCATTAGGCACGTCTCCACCAACAAAACACCATTCACCCCACCCCGTGTCCATGGGTGAAACCGGCCAAAATCACCACATTATAATCACATCAATATCTTTTATTTTTGGAAAGTAAAATCTGCGTATTGTTAGAATATACTTTTTAATACCTTAAAGCATTTTTAATCCCCAATCTAAAGTGTTATTTCAAAGATGCGTGACTAACGGGTTAATCAGTAACTTAATACAAGGCAACCTAGTGCTAAATTAAAGTCTTACTTCCCTACAACTGCAGGCTTTGGAGGTTACTCCTAGCACCTCCACAGAGATGACCTTATATGAAAGATATACGTTAGAGACCTTAGGTCACATGAACAAAAATAATCGTTGCAACTGGGAGATGGAAATTCTGTTAAGAACAATCTTTAGGGGGCAATAAAAACGATAAAGAGACTTCTTGCGGGGGTAAAGGGCCTCTGGAGAGAGGGTAATAATTATTTTTAATTAATTATTTTTTGTTTAGTTAGTTTATCTTTAATTAGGCAGTAGGTACTACATGAATGAACTGAAGGAAGGCAGAATAGATCAAATTTGATCGCGGTCACACAAGAGCATTAAAAATATGATCCCTTGAACTTCTTTAATAAAAAAAATCTTATAAAATAATATTAATTAGAGATAGATTCCGTTTTGATACTGTACTCAAATTTAATTTAATGCTATTTTACTGCAAAGTTTGCTTTCTTTATAAATTGGTATAATGACGACTAAGTTTTACAAAGTTACAAATTAAATGTGTTTCAAGAATTGACCAGGAGATTTTTGAATAGAAGTTTTGTACATGCGCAACCATGTTTCCATCAAACTCGTAACCAATGAGATAAGAGTCGAAACGCCAAGAGGATTATAGGTACATCAAACGTCACAGAAAGATGCTTAGGACGTATTGCAGGATAGAAGGATATAATCCCTTTCTTTGCACAAGCTTTAAGAGAGAGGAAACGTTGTATTTTATATTGTTATTGTTCAAATATATTGTAACTATTTTAACTATGTAAATGATCTCAAAATGAAAAAAAAAAAAAAAAAATATTGTGATTTAATCCCGTCCAAATCAAAACGTTTAGCAATATGTTCCAATCTAAATGCATATGTTTCCACATATCTACATACATATTACTCGCTTTACCTCAATATTCTGTGCTGATTTGGTTATCGATTATGCTGTGGTTATTGCTGACGTATTATCTCGATTAACACAAACAGTATTATTACCAGTACAGGTATTCACCACTCATTCCTAACAATACAACAAAACATAACGAGGATAATCGAATGTTTCGTTACTAAGTGCTGTATTAACAGCGGGTGTTTAAATGAACAACGGCTTACCGGCACTATAAAATATAGGTAGCATATTTTATAATTGTAACAATTATACGGTTATTTCATGTGAAAATTAAATGATAAAGCAATTAAATATCGCTTGATAGTTGCAAATTACTTATACCTACTAAAATATTGCGTATTCATTATTCTTCTGGCTTGCATTAAATTTTTTTTATAGATATTTATAGATTTAAGTATAAAAATATGTCCCTAAGTGTTTTGACAATATTTGTTTTGATTTTACGCTTATTTGGTTATATAACATGGTTAAATCTACCTTTTTAAAGCTTATTTATCACCAAATATTTATTGAAAATATAACATTAAGTAATTACCTACTTAACTATTGAATTTTTAAATTATTTCGTAGGTACTCATTTTTATTTTATAGGCTTAAAACCGTCTTCTACAACTGTTTTGTTGACTGGGTTTGTGTGATCACTTTAAAGTTAGGTAGGTACATTATTTGAATCTTTTGCAAATTCATAATATTCAAAATACCTTGCACCCGGGAGCCTTAGAGCCCGCATCCGTATTGTCCCATGCAAGGCTCTAGCCACTGCGTAAGCTGCTTGACGCTCTTATAAAAAAAACCGATGACCATGCTCAAGAACGCTGATTAGGAGAAGGTTACAAAATAAGTAGTTTTCCTTACCTTTATCTTAACTTAAGGAGTTAAAATAAAACTAATAAAGTCCAATCCAAACTCCCTTTACGCCCCACTTAGGGGCATAGGGAGGCAACAAGAGCTCTCAATTGCGCTCGATCTTGCGCAATGTTTATGAACTAGCTACTATATTTTAGCTGAAATATCATTATTTTCCACAAAAGACTTATCCAACTTTTTTAGTAACAGTTACCTACTAGTTAAAACTACTATAAGTAGTTAGATATTTTGCGGATTCGCAACACATGTTTACGAATGATTTATCTAGAAAAACTCCAGGTAACAAGAACAAATAATAATACTTCCGGAAGGTCATCAAAGGTATGAGGTATCAAAGGATCTTATCACGGATGAGGTGTGGAGGTCTTGTGAAGTAGGTAAAGCCTGAACGAAATATCTAGATGTTGCACATAATTCAGGCTTTTGTGTAGACACCTCTAGGTATATATATTATTATTATCGTGTACATCTTCTTATGTCGGTGAAACCACCCTAGGAACATGCTGATGAAAATACACCTTCCTAATATTATGTTTTTAGGGGTTTCATCCTACATTGAATTAACTGTGCTTTTTTTGCTATCATTTAAAGAAATCTGGGGCATAAGATCAAAATCAACTGGTTTCGTAGGGTAAAATAAATATAACACAATTTTGTGCTAAATCAAATTTAGTTTCATATTATACCTACCTACCCTCATATTGGTCGAGTCCTTGTAAGGTTCTTTATTGGATTTAAGAAAACCTTAATTAATCTTTAATCTCTTTTACACTGTCTTAAAAATTATCGCTATTTCATTGTATAAAATAAATGCTATTAATTGAATGTTCTCCCTTATGAATTGAGCAGGGTTTCGTTACCAAGTAAATTTTTAAGGCGATTTCATATAATAAGTACGGCTTAAAGATTTCATCCAGGTTCCCTCAACCTCTGTCATTTACTCTTTTCTTCATGAGTTTGTCGGTCGGCCTTTTCTCATTTCTTTTTAGGACCAACATTATCACTTGAGGATAATTGTACATATTAAGATCCTAGTTATTCTTTACCGAGGCATTCTACTATTTAAATTTCATCTCTGAATTTGTTAGATAGATAGGTACATCAATTTTTTTTTCATTCCTGAGCGTAATACCTAACTATTTCTTGTTATTGAAAACTCTTAATAATTTTCAATCATTCTTCTTCGCGTGTTTGTGTTTTTTTATTTTTTCATCATCTTCTTCTTCTTTAGGTGTCCTATTACATTGTTCTGAACATTGTCTGAAAATCGTTGAAAAGGGTTTATGTTTCCGTGCTTATTTTCCATGACACTTGCGGATTTTGACATTGTTCATTGAGTTCTTGACCAATGTAAGCTTAGTATCCTGCAATATAACTGACCATATCGGTTGATAATATCCGTAGCATTTGAAAAACAGCGGAAGTATTGGTCGAGATACACTGTTAAAAAAAATACTTAGGTTAATAAAAAGTAGGTAGGCATGTTATGGCCTGTATAAATCTGAACACAGATGTGTAGAGACCCCAACTTATATTATTGGTGTAGCCACTATTTTATTACCTTTAAGAGATTCAAACAATTGTTTATGCGCTGTTATATTTTATTACTAGATATACCTACTACGTTTTATTACAATTAATGTTTTTAAATCATGAATGATTAACTGCAAAAATCCATACAATTCGTTGTACGAGCTATTACGAGTATTTTGCTATTTTATAGGAATATAAAAGCAAAAATAAGTGAGTTCCCGCTGTTAGAATAGGAAATTCTGTTGTGTTTCTAAGCCATTAAAATAAAAGCACCTAATAAAATATTTTATTGTCCTTCGATAAAAGCAATCATCCTAATTAGAAGTCCTTAAAGTTTGTATATTAAAATTCTATTTAGACACAATTTGTAAATTTAATATAGGTAGGTACCTATCTATATCTGAAAATTATCAAATTATTTTGACTACTAGCTTTCATAAAAAAAAATCCGTTCAACATGTCATTGTTTTATATAGGGACATCGCGCACTTGCAACTTGTTTAAAGCAATTAAGTTTCTTCTAATGGCACACCGGGCACTTTTTAGTTGCGGTGGTATTGTATCGACTCGTTTGAAGCAAATTAGTTGAATACTCTCTTTCAGACATTTTGAAAATACCTATTTGACACATATTAAAAATTATTATACTGAAAATGTGTCTAGATATTAAGTGAAAGCACAATATCGGCCGTTGTCCAAAGCCGACATCCAGATTTGACTTTTTTGTTGGATTTGCTTACTGCGATTGTGTTATTTTGGAATTGGGCAATTAAGGCATATTATGATGATGGGTGAATAATTAATTGATAAATTTACCCCCTGTTTTTTTTTTTTTTTTGGTAATAAAAGCTTTTACCCATTTCCTACTTATATGTGACCTTCACATAAAAAAATTTCCGCACAGATATTTATAGGTATTTGGTTAATATATTTTTCTATAATAATTCAGTCTCGACAAACAGCACCTTTACATTTTCTGAAGATTAAAGAGGTTGTCATTTTGATTATCGAAAATATTCACCAAAATTTGTATATTTTTTTTATGAACCTATATCATAATCAACAAAAAAAACTTCCATACATGCAATATTATTCATTTATTACATACATAAACATAAAAAAATCCCTTAAAGGGGTCTTTTCCCGACAGATTTTTTCCTAGTTAAATTTCATAAAACCCAAGTAAGTATAATAAGTCAATGAAATGTGAACCTTTTATTTTAAAGGAGTAGAAAAATAGACGTTTTATCTATCAACATTCCACCCTCGTAAAATCGAAAGATACTTCAAAGTGAAATTAACCAAGGACAGCGTAAATATGGCACAAGGTTAACGTTTTTTTATGAATGATAGTAATTTAATTTATTCAAAGAGAAAGGAAGCTAATTTAATTATTAAAGGTTTCATTAACGTTTTGACTTTTTAGTTAAATTTCGGAAAAAAAAATATTAAAAATAAAATACCTACACATTATTTATCTACAATTTATTATAAAAATTTGAGTTTATTAAATCATTTTCTTTATTTAATTAAATTTCAGCGAAATACTGAAATTTAAATAATAATAATATGATAAATTTACTTACACTTTTTCCATGGCCGATGCAGAAATGAAGACAAGGCAATTCATCGTACTCTTAAGTAGTTGAATTCATAACCAAGAGAAATGTGGACATCCTGAATTATAGATTATAATATTCCTCGTTTTATTCAAACTTCCGACGTACACTGCAGCAACCAGAGTTCATTAAAAATGTATTTAACACCTGGAGTTGTTTCAACGATTCCAACACGAAACCCTTTTTTTTTAATTCACTGTGTCTATAACTTCACTTTGTAGTTAATAATATTGTAAGTTTTTTTTTTCTTTAAATATTCACAAACTGTCATTTGAGCACATAAAACGAATAAAAGATATTGTTCGAAATAATAAATAACGAGTGACAGAAGTCAAAAAAGGGGGAAAACCTTACAAATAAAATATGTATATAATAAAAGCAAGTGGTTTCTATACAATAATATCCACTCGTAATTTCTTTAACGCGTATTGCTTTTCAAGAACCTTTTAAGGGAATCTCTCTTATCTCCGTCGTTTCGAGATTTTTGTATTCAGAATATTTGACATACGATATTCTCTCGCTTGTGATGAAGGTTTTTTTCAAAATGTTTTATTCACACGAACAGTTTGTTAACTCTAACACAAAAATGAGTTATTTAAATCTTACAAGGTATCACTTTTAAATAAGTTCATTTTTAAAAAATCGAGATGATTTTTTTATTCATTAAACACTTTTTGAAAAAAATTTAATGCAACATTTTTAAACAGCCCGCCTAATCCAAGAGTGGCGATGTTTAGATTTGAACGCGAGGCATCCGACAGTAAACCACCCGACAATGTGTCCAAAGAACGACTGCGGCAACAGGGATGCGCGCGACCAAATTCCAACTAGGTATTACGCGCCGTTTAGGGTGGTGGTGAACATTTTTGGCACCCTCTCTGGGTGTTTTTAGATGCCGATTTTTTAATTATATATTCTTCATATTATCGTCTTTATGATTTATTTTTGACAATCAACTAGCGTTTTATTCATTCATTCATCAAACATTCGAAATAATAGATAACAATAGGCTGAAAGAGACTGTGAGAGTTTAATCTTAAGAGACGTTGAGATCAACGGATCATGACTACTGGAAGACAAATTAAAGTTTGACATTCAGTTATAATTCTAACGTTGATGGGAAGAATCAAGCTCAACACAAAGTGACGAGATTATTATTATAAGTTTATGAAGGCTTTTTTATTTTCTAAATGCAGTTTTGTCTCATTATTTGTAACTTTGCGTTCTTTTTTCTCAAATTGAGGGTAATTCGTGAAAAAAGGTTTCGTTTTACATGACAATCAACTTTGAAAATGACTCTAAATATCACCTGTAAATATTTTTTTTTTTGAAATGAGACTGGAGTGAATATCTTGTTTTAGGTATAAGTCTTAAATTTGCCCTAGAAAAATATTGAAATTTAAAGATTTTTTTTACGATTTTCTATAAGATCTTTTCTCTATTATTTTGTGATCTATACACGGGAACTTCATCCTGTCTCAAATTGGACGAGACGATTTGAAATAACATATTGTCTAATAATTAGTTAAATTATTGAAATGTTTTTCTTCACAATAATTGTTATTAACCTTGTTTTGCACAATCACCTGTATAAAAACAACAACTCCTCAGTCATTAAACATTACACATACAGAACTTTTGATAATAATGATACAAAAATAAAATGGTATTATAGAGCCCTCGAGCTTATTCTACTAAATGTAATGATTATAAGCAAAAACAAGATGTTTAATAATATGCATTGTTCACATTTTTCATCTTCATTGTAATTGAGCATTATATACGAGAAAATAAGAATATAAAACCATTATGTATTAATAAAAAACAATTTTTAGCATCGAAACACACAATAAAAATAATTGATTTATGTGTTTCGCCCTGTGGCTTCGTGCGTATGTGCGTATTTGCTAATGTAATAATATAATATATCTTAGAAAGAAAAGACAAAATAATCCTTCATTTGAATTACAACGTAACTGGCTACAACAAGAAAATACCAATTTTGATTTTTTTACAACAAAATTTTATTCAGAATTTTTTTCCAAGAAAAAGGCATGATAACATTTTTCTTTTTTTTTATTAATAATCTCTGGTGGTGATTAAGTTTATTAAACGAATTAGGTGTGAATAACAGGCAGACTTATAAATGAAAGCTTATGTGGAAATCCAGGTTTTGATAGACTCCGAGTGGCTAAATGACAAGTCTTTCACAGTCCCGGTGGGAAATTTAGCAGCTCGCTGGAGACGCGCAGTTCCAATGTTCCAAGAACCGTGATGCTGCTGTTTCAAGTTCACCCCAGATTCAAGGGATCACAATAAATAACATGGACGTCAGCATTCCTATGGGTGGCTCAGAATGTAAAACTATAGAAGCTGAAGTAATGAGCCCACAATTTATGTATATCATCAATATGTAAAAATGTACTTTGGAGATACTAAGGCTACATTGAATCATCTCCATCAGAAATGAAAAAAAAAGTAAAAAAAGAATGTAAGAAGCGTCAGCAGTATGCGAAGTTTATTTAACTATTCACTCTTCCACGCTCCTTGGGTGGACCAAGAAATTGTTATGATCTTCGCTGTATAAGTTTAGCTTCCTATCAACTAGTTTGCTAACAACTTTATCATCTCAGAAAGAAGGCTTAGGTATTCCTTTTTACCTCTTTACCAGCAGGGGTTTTAATAAAATGCACTTGCTTCTAAGCCGTGAAGTCAAAGTGTGTGGTGTTCATAAGGGTGCGCGGGAAACAGGGGGATCTGGGGAAATTGTTATGAAAAAACTAGCTTTCCCGACAAACGTTTTTCTGTAGTCCTTACTATGAATATTGATTTCAAATTTGTAATTTACCTAAAAAAAAATATTTTTAAATGTTAAAAATTGATTTCTGAAAGCTCGAAAAAAATTTCATCAAAAATCTGCGTACCAATATTTTTTATGCCAATGATTGTCACGTAAACAATAATTCTGTTGTTATAGAATTTTTTTGGCGTTGGCGTCGCAGAAAATCCGTTCCATACTAATTTTAATATCACATTTTATATTATTTCTTATGCATTTTTCTACTTTTTGATTCTGTTATCCGGATAATTTTGAAAAAGTACGTGTAGGTATTATTATTTTTCTTCAAGGCTTCTAAATTCTTGTTTTGAATTTTGAAATCACTGTTTTATTACATATTAAATATTGTGTAGGTACATATATTTTATATTTTTGATGTGATTATAAGTTTGTAAACATTCAAAACAATACCTTTTCCAAAGTGAAATCGAGTAATTTCGTCGAGCTCCCATTGATTTTTCAAGCGTGAGCAATTATTTATTTAGCCTCTTTCATTTTTTCGAACGAGAATTGAATATTCGCTCTCGGGAAAAACTTTGAAATCACGGAATAACATAAACAGCACGAGCTCACGGGCAAAGTTTTACAAAACAAAGGGCAACCTTTGTATTTCTACTTTTTTTCCACATAACTTACCACTTTGTCGCATTCTTATCCTATACGTCGTGTTATAGTCTATATTCCTCTTTCTGACAGATACAAAGGACAGAAATACTCTACCACGCGATTGACTCAATAAAAAAAATATCTTTTGTTTGGCTTAATAGTGTGTCAACTATTTCGTCATCTAATCGATTTTCATAGAACATTAATAATAACACTAACTTAACGCCGAAATCTATTTTTTTAATTACTGTAAACACAATACAGTATTTATATTTTCTTGACATCGATTATTGAGTTTGTTTTACTTCAATATTCCTATATCGATCCTAATCAATACCGGGTCGATTCTAGTAATACTATGTGTGGCGAGGTTGCGAAGTTTTCCTCATCGGGCGTTTTTTTAAATCTATCAATAATAATTCTCCCTTCATTATATGACTCAGTTTAGAGGCATTGGGAGAAAGTTAGAGCAAAACTGTATACCTAGTTCTCGAACTTTTGTCCTCCTTCAACTAATAGGTAGGTACCTCTAATCACTTAGCTTTGCTAAAAAAAAAACAGTTTAAAATCATTGTTGCGCGACATTTTCTCCAACTATGCGGCCAATAGCTGTAAAATAAGCCTCCTTATCTTAGCATCCCTCTTGCAAAACTTACTTTTAAGTAGGTATGTCCAATGTCCATCTGGCCTGGTGGCTGGCAAAACCTCCTCATATTTATCTGGTTGCTAGACACCGACTTTTTTAGTTCATCTTTGGTCAGGGGGCCTAGACAAAATGCAGTTGGCGATCGACTACAAACGAATTCTTCGACAATGTAGAGTAGGAAGAAAATTAGCTGTCCACTTTTTATAATTTTATATCAGTGTCATTGCTTAGTTCAAATAATTGTTTACTTGTTCCAGTGGACAGATCATTTTTTCGCACTATACATTGGCGAAATCTTCGTTTGTAGTCGAACGCCAGTTTGAATTTGTCTACGGGGGCTGGTCACAGCATATCTTTCAAAGAACTCGTAAAAACAATCACATCCTAACTGAGTAAAAATTATTTTAAATGTAACTTTGTAAAAGTGTTAACAATTGAGTATAAAATAAAGCACGACCGGTTTCGGGAGGATCAGACCTCTCATCATTAGGTGTAAACTTAATACTAAATATCTCTAAGATGTCTACTACTATAATTTAAGGGAAATTGAACAATAATTCCTTCCTTGTTCAATTTCCCTTAAATAGTAGTAGACATCTTAGAGGTATTTAGTTTTCACCTGATGATGAGAGGTCTGATCCTCCCGAAACCGGTCGTGCTTTATTTTAAACTAAATTGTTAACACTTTTACAAAGTTACATTAAAAATAATTTTTACTCAGTTAAAATGAAGTGTTACAAAGTTACTGCAAAAACCCTAAGTGATATCACATCCTAATTGAAGTTGCGTAGCTAGAGGTCAGTTGGTATTTATTATCCCAGCTGAGGCAGGTTTTCTCAAAATAACACATAACACATATTTGCGCCTAATCCAAATAATAGTTAAGCAATTAAGGTATGCCCGAGATCGACTTTTTACGTATCCACAAGGGTTTTTCAAAACGAACATGTACTTTGACAGTTCACAGCGGTCATTTTGTTGAAGTGAAATACATCCATTTCGATTTGGCTTTTCTTTATTCTATTAACATTACCAAATATAAATAATGTAAAAAAAAATAATAAAAATTGCATATTTTAACTAAAAAGGTATACCGATCGACCAATATTTTGTTGAATTGTTTTTACTCGGTAGAAAGTTGAATAACAATAACGAGGTACTCATTGGAAAGTTTCTTCTGATTATTGTTGAGAATATTAAAGTACAATATAATTAAAAGAAAAATATTGGAGTGGTTGAAGTGTTTCCAGACCTTTTCCAAATCTTTTTGATCCCTTTTCCAGCTCACCTGATTGTTAAGTTGGAAAATTCCAAGCAAATAATAATTCTAAGAAGTGTGTATCGATAAGTTTTTAATTTGAATATTTTAAGTGCAGCTCTCTGTTTTTTATTCAAGCTATTTTTTATTTAAATTTGTACAAAATTGATAGTTTAAAGACGTTTGATCCATATAGTTTTCGCAGTTTCATTATTATATGTTTTTTTAAATGAATTTTCAAAAACTCACAGTCACCATAAGGTTAATTTTTAATAAAATAAAAATCCTCTCGGTTAAATGCAAAATACCTAGTAATATGTGTAAAGTAACTATTTTACTATATAATTAAAAATAATATAACATCGATATAATTAGAAAATTTCAACTTATTTAATTAAATTACAAGATATAGAAAAATCTACTTCTCAAAAATTGATCTTCAGGATCCAGATCCCATTTTATGCCTAGCATCAATGTGTTTCTAAAAAAAAATTACACAAAAGTTTGTGAAAAATAGTGGCCGGTACTGGGAGACAATTTCGTGGCCGGTACTGCAGGGAACGCAGTAAAATATTATTTCGACACATCATAAGACTGTGCGGATAAAGATTGATTTTGAATACATTTTATAATAGCTATATAAACAATCAATCCATAGCAAGTTTCACTTCTATAGAAATCCTCCTCAAAACTATAGCAATCACTCACAGAACATTAACCGTGTGCCGCAAGCCCACTACATCCAACACAAATCTTGCCACTGTCAGGCATCATGTCGACACGACAGATGGAATGAGGAGTTCCTACGACAAGTCAAAAGACCTTAAAAAGATCAAGAATAACAAACATTTTGTTGATGGTAAGTTTATAAACCATCCTAAGCTTTCAACTTGTAGACGAGGTGCCAGGTAAAACATACCTTAGAGCGGTTTCAACTACAGGAAAAAAGTACCTACAGTAAGAAGAACTCGAGGACTTAATTGAGTACTGAGATACGAAAACATGACTGACTAACGAAACACCAAGGGTTTAATTAAATTAAACTAAAATAAATCTTATTTATCTTAAATAATTCAAAAGACTATCTCATTCATCAATTTTACCAGTTTGTTACGCATCAGTAGGTATAGGTACATACAAAAAATCAATCAGTTTGTTATGGTTTTCACCAATTGAATTATTTTCACCAAAAATATTAAATTCTGACGAGTGTCAGTCTACAATAAAGCTCACCTTAGATTTAGAAAATACCTACGTATAAAAGAAGATATGATTTTATTTAGATAGGTACCTACTTCAAAAAATACTACCTAACTAGAATAATATTGCGATTATTTTCTAATAAAAATTTATATGACCATCATTATATGAGTTCTTTTAAAATAACAAAAAGGTCTTAAAGAAAGAAAAAACAGGAATTACTTAATACCATAAATAATACTGAGGACAAAAAGAACTAATCATAAATCCTTTAATCTGTCGATACTGACCAATCTCCTCAACGGCGTTTTTATCTCTTGATTTGGGATGTTTCCTGGAAAGAGGGCTTTTCCTTGACAACAATATTATTATCATCCGAAAAAACGACTTATGAAATATTTTGATACATGGTTGGGTGGATGTGTTGTGTTGTATCGACCTTCCGTCAGGTAAGCCCCTAAATTCGGTTGGAAAACAGGATAGGGGATGATATTAGAAGGGGAACCTTTACGTTGTTATAAAAAGTTTCAAAGAAATTTCTCGGGGAATTATCGCTTGCCTCTTTAATATCCGTCGACCATTTTGAGAAACCACAATGCAAATTTTAGCACTGAATTTTTTAATCTTATAATAATGATTGGTCGTCCGTAACTTGCTGAATCACAAACCCCAAGCCATATGACAAAACTCTTGCTTGACTATGGGATTTTTTTTCATTGCATATTTTTGGTCTGTAATTCGATCTTTGTTATTACCATTTATTTTAGTGATGTCTGCGGGAAATATGTAGGTAATATGTAATCATGGTTTCCTACATAAAACTTTTGCTACGGGGAGAACATGTCAATTTGTCCGCAGTTCTCGACGTGACAAAGTAAACTTACTAATTAAATGGATATTCAAACAATAAAAATAAATGACTGACTGTTGGTGCATGCGTTCTGTGGTTAAAAACGGGTGGATACACACTAAAGAGATGTTACAAAAGTGTACCAAAACAGGAAATGAGTACAAAGAGTTCTTTACAATTAATTTTCTTCATATTTGTGTAGACAAGAACTTTAGGAACCTACTTACCTACAATACCTACAGCCATAATTTTTCTTCCTCGAATCGAAAGTCACATAAAGGCAGTCTGTATTGTTTACTATCATAGTGCATCAGTAAAAATGGGCGAGCAAGTCTGTCCTCTTGTATGATGATTCACATCAGTATTCTAAGGAATAAGAATGGCGGATTATTTACTTACCCAACTAAATCAAATAGAAAACATTCTCATTATTATCTAATCATTATTACTTTTTCTTTACCCTTTTCAACACTATTTCTCATTATTTTACTTCCGATCTTTCTTTTCTTAAAATCTGTTTCTTTTTTTCGTGTGAACATAACAATTGTGTTATCAGCTAAAGGCTTGTTCTGGCAGACAATGGTCCTTGAACAGTTTTCAAAAACCGAATATAAAGATAAACCGCGACATATGCATCACACTAGATTTAAGTTTAATGACGGGTATGTGGTCCCCAAATTTAATAATAAATACGGTAAAAGAACATTAGAGTATAACGTGCCAAAGATAGGTACTTAATATGATGCCGGCATCTATTAAGGAATGCAAAAGTAAAAATATTGCAAAAAAGTTAGTCAAGGAATGGTTAATAAAGTGTGGGTTTATGTATAATTAGTTGTTAAACTAAAAACTGATTATTGATAATTTTAGGTTATTTTAATGTAGTAGGTATATTACGATTGAGTTTATATTTTAAAATGAACATAGAAAGAGAACACGCCGACAAATCTTATAAGATTTGGCGTGACTCAATTTGTTATATTTGTAAATATTTATTTGTTTTATAAATAAATAAAAAAAAATAAAAAAATTACAACAAAAACATAACCGAAGTGGTTGGTAGTCTAGCGGCTACGACGCCGACTTTCGTACTGTTTCGTTCGGAGGTCGTGGGTTCGATCCCAGGTGCCGACCATCTACCTCTTTCACGACACAAGCTTTAAGAAGCTTACTGTGAAAGGGTCAGGGAGTGTATTTTATTGAGCACAGGTTTATTTTTTGTGTAAAAAAAAATCTGTTCACAAAATGTAAAAATCAAAGGAAAAATTATGAAACCTTTATAAAACACTTTATTTAAAAAAAAAAAACAATCTGGTTTGTATGAAAAGGAAGGCGTAGCATCAAAAATCACAAAAAAATGAAGCGATGATTGAGATTCCTAGATTTGGATTTAGTGAAAGATTATCGGGGCGAATGTTTGATAAAAAATATACCCAGAGAGAATGTATAAGAAGAGAGATTTATGGAGTGAATAATACTCGATATCCGTACATTTTTTATAGACGTGAAATGAAATTATCTAGTGGGTGTAGGATGCGAGAGACATCCTAAAAATGAAAAGATTGATTTTATTAATATGTCAATGTGGATGGGTGTTTCTGTTTGATTTGCACACTGAATTATCAGCGAATGAAATAAACCTCTTAAGCACTCCGTGCCTATTGTATTTAAGTCGTGAGCTACCACAACCCCGACTTATTTTCTTATATTATTTCAATTATCCCTCAGCTTGATATTGAAATTCAAAAAGAAAACATTTGTAGTTCATATAAAAGGCTACACAATCATTTTTTTAATGCTTTTCTTCATAGTGTAGGATTCAATGTTTGTACAGTCAAGTGGAAGAAATCCCCTCTTTTGGTCTCTGATTTTCCTATAATACAGTTCCGTTTCCCAAGGTTAGCGGAGTATGTAAGGACCTATTTTGAATACCAGAAGCTGGACATTGTAGTAGCTTTGTAAATATGAAATGGGGCCCCGATCCACCATCAGTTTGCACTTTATGCGATAATCGTAAAGCGGGAAGCTATCTATCAAGTTCTACGAAAATAAATTGTTCGGTTTGCAGGGTCTAGCTAGATCATTTAAGAACTCTTTTCAGTTATTAATTATGTAAGCGACATCTTGTGGTATCTATTTATAGGGCGAAACGTTCCAAATATTTAAGGATTTTTGCGGCGTTTTCTATACCTCCAGAACAAAGTTTATTCTCCATACAACTTAGATGAGGATACTTCGCTCCATCGCGGGTAAAACCCTTTAACAAAACAGAGTCCGAAACAGCACCATTAGGGATATATGCAATGTAGATGACGTCGTCAAATTGGGTACCTAGAAGCAGACAAAGACACTAGAGGTATTTTTGTCTGCTTCAACCCAATTATTTAAGATCTAGTCCTGAATAAAGGTCACAAGAATTTAGACATAATTAGAACGTTGTGCACCATCAAAGCCAATAGGCAATAAAGATGAGACATTAACAAAAATGAATATAGTCATATCCTGGCGCCAAATATATGACAGCAGTCGCAGTCTTTAAATTTGGTTGCTCTCTTATTCTCAATAATTTCCAACTTTTTTCTCTATATTTCATTTATTATTAAATTTCTACTTGTTGCATACATGAGATATTTCGACATGTTGAACATTTTGAGAATTCTCATGATTAGGAGTTTCGGAGACAAACATTACCACCTAATGGCGAACGTTGTTAATGTAAAGTGATCACACTAAGCCAGCCTTCGAAACAACAGTAGAAGACGGTCGTAAGCACGTAGTGGTTTGTTCCATTTAAAAATCGAACATTAGTAATGAATTGTTAGAGTCATTAGTTGTTACATATTCATACTAGAGGTATCATTTCGGCAGAATGGCAGATGATCTCATAGTCAAGGTGACAGCTGACAGTATTCCACAAGGCAGAAGACTGCCAGGCAGACAGCCCAAGAGGCGGAAAGATAGCTGGTGGTCGGTGTCCGCGGATCACGAGATCTAGAAAAAAAAAGAAATTTAATTCTAACATGTATCACTATAGCCGGCAGATCTTGGTATCTTTACTAAGTATCAATTCCAGTCAAAGTATATCCCGTCAAATTTAAGACATATATTATTATTTACGGCTATAAACTTTAATTAAAAAAAACACTTAGTAAGAAATACGAGTAAGTTTGTGCATCCAACTTACTAACCGTATCATATTTTCTTAGTTGGCTCTAGAATGAGCTGATAAACCATTATTAAATAAAAATCAAAATCAAATTTTGATTACTACAATCGTGAGTGGGCGGGTTATTCGATGTAAGTAGAGGTGGGAATAACGGCTTAAATTCAAAAACGTTATAGCTGTTTCGTTAATTTCAAAAAACGTTATTTTTAAAAGCTTAAAACTAAAAGGCTTATTTATTTCGTAGCGTATATACAATAGGTAGGTATACCTAGTTATAAAAAATAATAACTTACCCCCTGAAGATAAACAATCACGCGATCTACACAGCACAAAAAGTATTAAAGAATAATAACAATAATTTATATTATGTAATATGAACAATATTTACATAAAATTTTCTACCGTACAATTTTTCCATTTTGATTTTTTATTACTTTGTAATATTATTGTTGTATGGACAAAGTTCATAAATCCTGGTTCAGTACCGCACAACTAAGAATGAAGAATTCAATACGATTAATAAAATAAATATTTTTATAGGTAATATGTTAATGTTGGTTCAATCATCAAAATTGTACTTTATATTGAAAATAAACCGTTTTAAC
The DNA here is from genome assembly GCA_963576905.1 of Mystacides longicornis. Taxonomy (NCBI): domain Eukaryota; kingdom Metazoa; phylum Arthropoda; class Insecta; order Trichoptera; family Leptoceridae; genus Mystacides; species Mystacides longicornis. The sequence continues at coordinate 18,425,020 of OY756420.1, read as the reverse complement.
CTTGTGTAAAAAATGGACTTAGGAGGGTTACATTACAAAACTGTTAGGCCGAGGCAATACTATATTACCTACGTAAATCAAGGAACACACACATAGGTAGCTACCTAACTACCCACTCACTTTCTTTTGTACACGTCGTGCAGTTGGCAAGGCCACGACAGAGTGGCGGTGATAGTATACGCCACGATAGAGGAATAACGTTAATGCGCAAAATAATAGTTTGAATATTTTAAACGGCCACGTTAGAAATCAGACGAATAACGTAAAGGCGGAAAATAATAGTGGATTATTTTTAACAGGCGGATATCTAGAGGTGCAAAATAATAGTTTGAATATTTTAAACGGCCACGTTAGAAATCAGACGAATAACGTAAAGGCGGAAAATAATAGTGGATTACTTTTAACAGGCGGATATCTAGAGGTGCAAAATAATAGTGGAATATTAAACAGTCAGTTACTTAAGGGCGGAAACTAATATTGTGATATTTTAGGCGATTATTTTGAAGGTGTAAATAAATTTTTTTTGAGATATTATTTTTGTTAAGACTTTTTTTCACAGCTTACGAATAACGATAAAGGTTTAATATGAATAACGTTAGAGTGGTTATTTTTTTTTATCGATTATTTTTATCAACTTTCGTTATAATGCCCACCTCTAGATGTAAGTCATAATTCGACATTACATATTGTTATCATTCAATAAACAAGCATGGAACTGACATACCAACTGGAAATGTTGAAACAGACAGTTCAAACACCGCTACCACAATGATAATGTTGTCGGTTTATGGTTTATGTACTAACATCAACAGTGTTGTCACTACTCAACTACACTCATCTTTCTACTATATAAATTAAAGTCGGGTTAGTGCGAACACTTATGTATAACTTGAGATCGGCTCAACAGAATCTTCTGATGTTTGATTTATTGGATTCTTCTCCGCTCCGGATAACATAATAACTAATAAAATGTTTAAAAACTGGATAAGAAATGATGTAAAATACAATATTTAAGTTTGTATGGAACGGTTACCTATGACGCGCCCACGCCACGCCATCGCGGGTAGTTCCCTCTCATTCTCGCATACGCTCCTACAGTAGCCCATCCCACTTACTCTACCAACGCACCGATTCGAGAGTTTCGAATCGGTGCGTTCGAAATTTTCACACAAAGTCGGGCACATTCGTGTTGGCAATAGGCGAGGTAGGATGTGTGCGTGAGCGCATTATTCTCAAGTTCTTCCCGCCAGAGCTTTGAATATGAATGAAATATGGATGTTTCAGAAATAGTTTAATGTTATTATTTTATTAGCTTAACTCAATCGAATCAATTTTGTGTTGTTTTACGGGGTCGCAGTGCATATTATGTACATATTAACGGGCCACTTCGGGCTAAAACCATAAGACAACGTCTGTCGGAAAAGCTAGTTATGGATATTTTAAACACAATCATGTTTAAAATCCTCCATCAAATAACGTGATTGATGATTAAATAAACAAAATATTCCTTTATTTAAAATTCAGTTTGTTAATGTTTTCTTAAAACTTATGAATAAATTAACAAATCTGCAAAGCTGCCGACAATATTCCTAGCACTACTTGGTAAAATGGTAACACGCAATTATTTTATTTGTAAATCCTGTACTTTTTTATTTGATTTTATTCAACAGTTTAGTTTAGTGTTCACATATGTAGGTACAATTAATCGTTATTTCAATAAATAAAACAACCCATCTGTGTAACACACCGTAAGTTTCTCTGTGGGCCTCCCCACAAGAATTAATAAGAGATTGTCACAAAGATATCTACCTATACACGGTGTTAAGTTGGTAGTGGATAATCCGAAGCAGGGAGGTAGAAGACCTCAATACCTATCGATTTGACCCCCATGTATGTTCAGCGATATTGGGTGGTTCAAAAGTTATTAACGTTTTTGTGAAATTTGAATAAAAACCGGATTTCTGACTAAACTACGTAACTGTGGCTAAACTATTTAGATTACGATCATGATTTTTTTTCTGGAAATAGTCCGATAGTGACTCTTACGCAAGGTATTATTGCTATGAGTCAGCACCCGATAGCTTTTGTTCAAAAAAATTTTTTTCAAGAATTTTTTTCCAAGCACAAATTTTATAAAATCTTTCAAAGGCTCTAGACAAAAAAAATCACGGCACATTTTTTTTTAAAAACTGTCTTAAAAACTTCTACTATTTATGGAAAATAATTCCTGCAAATTTCATTTGGATGGTGTAATGGGATCATGCTTAAACGTTCTCATAACTTGTACAAGTATTAATATTCAACATTTTTTTCATTAACACACAGCTTTGTTATATGGGTGGTAAAAGCCAGTTTTTAAATTATTTGAGGTACCTTAATGCATAATTTGATGTGATATTTAAATAAAATAAATTTTTTATTGAAATAAAATTAAAAATATTGTTATACACTCTTAAACCTATAATTAAAATTGTAGTACTTTAGAATAAACTGATGGTTCCTTTGTTTAGCCTGAAACCAATATTTCCCGTTATTGTTCAATAATATAAGTTATTTATTTTTAATAAAATAACTCTTAATAAGAACTTCCAAAGACCAAGTCCATCGGATTTAAGCTGGGAACCTTAGGGGCTAGCTTTTGGACCCCCGTGGCCGCTCCATCGGCATGGGTAAATTATTTCGAAAAATGTTCTCACTTATTGGTTCTCAATGTGGTCCCTTTGAATCATTAGGGGACTCTAAAATCATTCAAGGGGTCCATATAAAATGAAAATCCATTTTAGGGTCCCTGAAAAACATTAGAGGGTCCAAACAGAGGGTAAACAAATTATCATGGCATGTTTATTCTACCACTAGGAATGAACCTCTGCTTGGACCCCAATAACAATATTTTTAATTTTATTTCAATAAATAATTTATTTTATTTAAATATCACATCAAATTATGCATTTAGGTACCTCAAATAATTTAAAAACTGGCTTTTACCACCCATATAATAATGCTGTGTGTTAATGAAAAAATGATGAATATTAATACTTGCACAAGTTATGAGAACGTTTAAGCATGTTCCCATTACACCATCCAAATGAAATTTGCAGGAATTATTATCCATAAATAGTAGTTTTAAGACAGTTTCTAAAAAAAAATGTGCCGTGATTTTTTTTGTCTAGAGCCTTTGAAAGATTTTATAAAATTTGTGCTTGGAAAAAAATTCTTGAAAAAATTTTTTTTGAACAAAAGCTATCGGGTGCTGACTCATAGCAATAATACCTTGCGTAAGAGTCACTATCGGACTATTTCCAGAAAAAAAATCATGGTCGTAATCTAAATAGTTTAGCCACAGTTACGTAGTTTAGTCAGAAATCCGGTTTTTATTCAAATTTCACAAAAACGTTAATAACTTTTGAACCACCCAATATCGCTGAACATACATGGGGGTCAAATCGATAGGTATTGAGGTCTTCTACCTCCCTGCTTCGGATTATCCACTACCAACTTAACACCGTGTATATTATTAATACGTGAAGGAAAAACTTTTTGATCATTTTTACGACAATTGCACAGACGGAGCAGTAAGAAATTTCGCACACTTATAGTTTATATAGAGAAGAGAGTGGCGAATGCTAATATATTTTTTAATTATGCATAAAAAGAGATTAAATCAATCAAAAAAACACTACGCACACTACTGTAATGTTACATAATATGTATTTCATATACTCACATACACTTAGATGTATGTATTTGACATTATTTGACACAGATCTTTCGTTTATCTGTGGTCAAATTCAGAATAGATTCATATTTTTTTGTATTAACCATATACAAAACTTTGAACACATTAACATTTCAAATTTGACGTATTCATGTCATTATTTTTGAAAGAAAATTGTGAAACAGCGCTCGCTCAGTTTTTGTCAAAGCAATCTTAATATTTTTTTTAGTTTTTCACGGCTATGTGCCATTAATAAAATAAAAAATGTTCAAAATAAAAGTGATAAAAAACAACAAAACCTCAAAAAAAAAACAATAAGCAAAAGAAACATACAATTTCATACAACAGAAAATAAATTATTGGGTTACCCAGTAAGGTATAATATGGAGTAAAGCGATAGGTATAGTTACACTTATTCAAAGCAAAAGAGAAAAGGAAATAGGTATATGTAGTTTGATCGACCACAATTAGAGATGTATTATACCTATTATGTTAATTGCAAAAAAAAAAGAAATTATTTGCAAAAAAAAAACAGAAAAGAAATAGAGCCATCATGTTAATGTCACTCTGAGTAGTTCTCTGAACCGCTGATAGTTTATATTAAATACATCGATGTCATCCAAGTGCACATTCTCCTGGCAGTGCAGCCTACATATGTTGGATTGTATTACCCAAGTAAACAGATACTATTCAAACTTCTAATCCAAATTAGTTATGATTGAATTTTGAGCGCTGGGCGATCACTAGTTTGAAGACATGCACCTCAAGCAGAGTCTCACTGTCCTGCAAAAGGAGAATTTGAGGGGTTTTAGCCGGTAGCAGTCCAGCACTATCTACAAGTTGTCCATGACGGATTTCCCCTCAAAAAAAAAGAGTCTCACTGCCCTGCGTGTGACGGAGTGTTAATATTGGACAGAGAAACAGGGAAAATGAGAGGTTTAATGGTAAAGATATTGTTATGAGTATTACAACACTCCCGATGCTGATTTCAGTGCAATTCTTACGATTAAGGACTGAAACCAGTTGTTACATCTTAACAAATTATGATTGTGGTTTATATTTTAACTTAATTCACATAACAACACTCTAATAAGTTTTAAAAGCTTAGAGACTAGCATAAGGTACCTATCTATAATTATCTTGGGAAAGTATAATATTCATAAATAATAATTATAAAGTGTAGTTTTTTAATTGAGAAATATACCTACTTACCTACTTATACAAAAATATTGATTTATTAAAAACTAGTTTTCCTGACAGACGTTGTCCTGTAGTCCTTACTATGAATATTGATTTCAAATTTGTAATTTATACAAAAATACGTTTAAAATAATATAATGTTTGAGTGTTGAAAAAAGTATTTCTGAAATCTTTAGAGAAATTATATCCATAATCTGCGTGCCAGTGTTTTGAAACTCTATGGTTGTCAGGTAAATAACAATATTTATGTCGTTGTGGAATTTTCATAGATGGCGTTGGCGTCGCAAGAAATCCGTTCCATACTAACTTTAATATTATATTATTATTCCTTATCCAATTTTTCAACTTTTTATTAGTTATTCTGTTTTCCAGAGCGGAGAAGAATCCAATAAATCAAATATCGTTCAGCCGATCTCGAGTTATAAGTGTTCGCACTAGCCCTACTTTCCTTTATATTATATGAAGATATAAGACACTAAAAAATCAGATCAGATGAGTAATAGACAGTTTTCAATATAATATTACACGATACGGTAATGTAAGTGGGTCATTCGAGAGAATGCGCACAAGTAAATTTTTGCATGAATCGTCTCGTCATTTTGTTCTGGCAAAATATTATTAAGGAGACAAGTAAGACGTGCCGCCATTGTGCTCACTCAAATAACGCAACATCGTGTCACACTTCCCCAGTCACGACCTATTTTGATTTATGTTATTCCACGTACCTAGCTACTTTGGATACTTTCATATTAAGTACACTTGAAATAGTTTTGTTTCCAAAATGAAATAAGCGACGATTAAACGGTACATAGGGAGAAGAAAAATGCTGAAGATGCACATAATAAAAGATTTTATTTTCAAGAGAAAATTTTGAGCTATGTGTAGGTACGACAAAATATTATATTTTTGTTTTATTTTTTTAAAGCGCCCCCAAAGCGTTTTATCTCATACTTTGTACCTACATGCTTTGTTTTTGCCATCTCAGAAAATAATCTCATATAAAATGTAGATGAAGTAACTGACATCAATGTATTAAGTCAAGTGCGTTGAGTATCACGAGATCCGGATTAACTATACAGCTACCTATTAAAATGGGCATGATTTTTCACTTCACGACTTTTTTAATCGGCGGCAAACTGCTTCCAACTAATTTGCAATGTACGCCGGACCTAAACCAGCCTTGAAAACAACAGCAGACGTTTGAAAGCTCTAAGTTATTTTGATATCTAGGTAATTTTAGCCAAAAATGGAAACGGTTATATCAGTGTCAAGAAAAACTATCAAAATCTACATCCCCTGTTATACGATGCTCAAAATGCGTATCAATTTATATGAAACGGATATGAATTCACCGCAAAAGTTACTTTGTAGGAATATGTAACAACTAATGACTAACAATAATTCCTACTCATGTTCGATTTTTAAATGGAACAAACCACTACGGGCTTATGACCGTCTTCTACTGTTATTTCGAAGGCAGGCTTAGTGTGATCACTTTACGTTAACAACGTTCGCCATTGTGCAACAAGTAGATATTTAATAATTCATAATTTAATTTAATTTAATTTAGTCTTCTGTCGAGACTTGGCGTGACACAATAGTGCAATTGTATAATTATTATATGACTAGCTAATACCCGTCTTGCTTTACGTTTTTGATTCCGATTGTCAGGCTTGATCGGTAGGTAACTAAACAGGTTCTAGTCTAGCTTCCCATTGCTTAAAATACCTCTATAACTGACATAAGCACAGAAAAAGAAGAATGACACTTTCACAATTCATAAAAAGAGAGAAGAATGACACTTTTAATGTTTATTAAAAAGAAAGAAGAAAAATTATAGTTTGCCACTCACATGAAAAAAAACTGCATGTATCATAATATGTTACATCTCACACTTGATTCAATTTCACTGTTCAATCGAACCTACCTACATAATATTATGCTAGTTTTACTCTTAGCTACATCCCTCTATGTGTAGAATGGTACAAATTTTAGGTAATTGACTAATGATGAAGGCAGCTGTTTTACCGACCTCAAAAAATATTATACAAACCTACCTACATAATTTGCAAGTTTTACTCTCTCTATGGTTTGAATCTTAGCTACATTCCCTACACCATCTATGTGTGATAAAGGCAGCTGTTTTACCGACCTTAAATGTCACTAAAATATGTCAAACTTTAAAATGGACGAATTATTTTGCAAATTTTTTCATTAAATCTTTATTTATTGAATAATAAGATTTGAATAACATTAATATGTATAACAAATCAATCTCCAATTATTTTATTACATTTTCATAGGTACCGTAATACCAAGATTCCAGTAACATTCTTAGATCAATCATTGTTATTATTTTGTGCACACATTTAAGTGGGGCATAACATTTATCTTTTCATTCATTTGTCTTTTATAGCCTAGATGTATATGTTTTGTCTGTTTGTTGTGCCATGAGGAAATAAATAAATAAATTTCATTCAACGTTTACATGAGTAATTTTGTTTCCAAAAGATGGCTTACTGTCTTTTTTGAAAAATTTGTATGAAGATCCTAAAAAAATAGAGTTTTTTAAATAGCTCTAAATATATTAAATTTAATGCAGCAAATTGTATTTAAGAACCTTCTCCGGCATTTTGCACGGCTCTGCGCAGATTCATATCTGACGTAGCATTTGTATTTTGAGCGTGATGCTCCGACATACGATAAAAAGCAAATATACAAACATTTCTGAATTATTATGTAGATATCTTCTTTAATAAAAAATGAAATATTGAGATAAAAGTTGGAAATTATTGAGAATAATATAACAACCAAATTTAAAGACTGCGACTGCTGTCATGTACTTGGCGCCAGGATATGACTATATCCATTTTTGTTAATGTCTCATATTTATTGCCTATTGGCTTTGTTGGTGCACAACGTTCTAATTATGTCTAGATTCTTGTGACCATTTTTCAGGACTCTAGATCTTAACAAATGTGTAACAACTTATGACACTAACTCATTACTCATGTTCGATTTTTAAATGGAACAAACCACTACGGACTTACGACCATCTTCTACTGTTATTTCGAAGGCTGGCTGGCGAAGAATTCTCATGATTAGGAATTTCGGAGACTTAAACATTACCACCTAATGGCGAACTTTGTTAACGTAAAGTGATTACACTAAGCCAGCCTTTGAAATACTCAGTAGGATCCTGATAAGTCTAGAGAAGGAGCTTGTATATCCTGGAAGTATAATATTTTAAAAGGACATTAATCAAGAAACAGTCGCATTAAACCAAAAAAACAAAAATTGTTGAATCACACTTCATAAAGATGTCAATACTTGGAAAAATTTGATCAAGACTTACGTCTGGATTATGTTGCTCTCTAGCTGCAAATCGCAGAAGATCAGCCAAAGGGAGGTGGGACGTCTATCTGCGTATCAGATGTGGTGATACAGACTATAGGTGAAAACACAGAACGCCGATTCCGACCCGCGCCGACTGGTGCAAAGAATTTTGTCTATGGTTTCAATGCATTTAAATGGGCATGTCGCAAAAGCAGGTTCCTGCTTTTGCTGTACGTATCCCCATTCAAATGCATAGAAACATACTTTGCGCCGGTCGGAATCGGCGTTCTACGTGTTTTCACTCTAAGGCTGGAGACCACTGGACGGAGCAGATTATCAATGGCGATATGCTGAGCAGAATTGGAAAAACAAGGCAACTCCTCAAAAGAGTTTAACAGCATAGGTTAACTTGAATTCGGCCGCAACATCCGACACCTAAGTTTGCTTTGAACCATCGTTGAAAGAACGGTAGAGGGTGGGACCTGCAAGGGTCGCCCCAGAAACAGCTACACGGAACTGATGATTGGAGACATGCGCTGTAGCTCAAACTGCGATATTATGGAGGATGGCTGATGAAAGAGAGGCGTGAAGACGTAGAAGGTTTCAAGTTTCTAACATTCAAATACACAGAGACAGAGAAAAAATATACTTAGTCATAAAGCACAAATTTTTGTATTTTGAAATTATTATGTAAAGAACCTGTTGACAAAGCATGCAAAAGGCTTGTATTGTTTTAATAAATAAAGAGTATGTAATTTAAAAAAAAAAAAAAATTAGGTATTTTTTTTTTACTACAATGGATTAAAATTAATCTGTGGATGGGAGAAAAAAGCAATATTTATTGTCATCTTTATAATGACTTATTTTTATACACGTATTCAGGAACAAAGACAGCTGTTTTTTTTCAAGGAGGGATATTAAGCTCAAGGTTGGAATAAAAGTAATGTGTAAAGCCTGTTTCACACACATGCGGTTCCATTCGGCTCGGTTCTCTTTCGCTGTAGACAAATAATGTGGAACCGAAAAATAACCGACACGAACCGAATACATATTTATTTTGGTATTTAAAAATATAACACTTTTAGCTTTTTTTTTATCCCGAGGCCACATTTTAGGCTCGTTGGGTTTACCCCTTGGCAGAGGGCTCTGATTTGTTGTTTATCTGATAAACCATTATACCTAATAATGTCTTATATTGTATATTTTTATGATTCGACGTGCCTGAAAATACCTAGGGATGAGAATGAAAAATAAATGAATGAATCATCATCATCATCAGCGTTCATTCGTCCAGTGACATGGTGCATAACAAACAAAAAAATATGACGAATATTCAAATTTCATACAAGAGGCTAGCAGTCACCAAACATATACTATGACGGACTTCATCATAAATGATGATTTTAGGTACCTAAAGTTCTTGTCTGCACAAATATGGTGAGAATAAGTTCACTTTTCTACCACCGGAGCGTTATGTGCGTTTCATGTAACATCAATCTCTCGTTACCATCATCACGATATTGAGAACTAGCTGACGAAAAACCTTTCTGGGGTATGTTTTTTCAACCAACAGCACTCATGCATCACAATAGACTATTAACGGCCACGTGGATTTTAACGTTTGCGGGGTGGCATGAACATTTATTTTATAGAGTTGGTATGAGTGATTTTATCGGGTCACGGATAGAATTATTAATCTACAGATGCTACGATTCAATTGGAGTATTAGATCTGTATGAGCCGTAATGATCAGTTTGTACACGAATTTAATAGAATGACCGTTTGTAGTTACAGACATACACAGACATCTATATTTTTTTCTAGATTACCGGCGACTCGTCCAATTAGGAACGTATTATTATTTTAGGAATCCAATCCAATCCAAACTCCCTTAAGGCCCCACTTAGTGGCATAAGGAGGCAACAAGAGCTCTCCATTGCGCTCGATCTTGCGCAAAGTTTATAATACTACATACTTAATAGAATTATTCGATGACAGGTATACTGTGTTTCGTAGAGACAGACAATCACGAGGTGGAGGTGTAGCTTTGGCTGTTTACTCTAAACATTTACAAGCAGTACAGAGAATGAATATCATGGAAACGGACGGCGAGGGCATGTGGATAAGACTTACATTTAAACGAGTGACTATTTTTGTTTGTGTTGTGTATTTCCCCCCTAATTCAGACCGAGATTCCTTCTCAAATTTCTTTGAAAAGCTGGAAATGTCAAGAAATATTTTAAATGACAAATACATCCTAATATTGGGAGATTTTAACTTGCATTCTTGTAACTATTCTAGTGACGAATTGTCTTTTTTTTTGGAATCTTTCAATTTGAAACAACTAAATCACATTAAAAATTTTAATAATCGTATTTTAGATTGTGTATATACAAATATTGATGACAATTTAGTGGTAGTTAATAGGCACGATTTTCCATTAGTTGCCGAGGATGCACATCATCCGACGCTCAGAGTGAACATCGCATTGCCATCCCATAATATAAAATATTTTAACACTCATAGCAATAATGTCAGATTAAGATGGAAGTTCCATGAACACGGCATTACGTCTCTTAAAGAAAAAATAGTGGAGCACACTTGGGCTGAGGTTTACAGTGCAACGAACATTGACGCTGTTGAGGGTTTTTACTCGATTATAAATAGTATTTTTGACGATTGTTTTGGTTCTTATGCGAACAATTATTGTAATGATTATCCTCGATGGTTTTCCCGAAACTTGATTAAAAATATAAAGAAAAAACACTTTTTCCACAAGCTATGGAAGAAGACAAAATCTTCTCTGGCATACTCTAGATATTCGGAATTGCGTAAATCTGTAAAGCAAGATATTAGTGTTTGTTACAAACATCATATCGAGTCAAACGAGGATAATATTTGTAGAGACCCAACAAAATTCTGGAGTTTTATCAACTCCAAAAAAAGTACAACGAATGATCCCCAGGAGATGATCCATAACAACATTGCTTATTCGGATCCTCAAAAAATTGCTAATGCATTTTCGAACTATTTCGCATCTGTATACAGTACAACTAAGCCACTCTTGAATGTTGACTCTTTTCACTCATTTCCCTCGAATACCTCTACTGTTTGTGATATTTCAAATGTGACGTATAATGATATCGATTATAGCATAATGAAAATAAAGCCGAAACGATCATCAGGGCCTGACCAAATTCCAGCGTACGTGCTAAAGGAAGTGGGCACTGAATTGCGAGACATTTTATATTATCTTTTTAACTTATCATTAAGGTTGGAATGCTTCCCCTCAGTATGGAAAACCACAAAGGTCTGTCCGATTCACAAAAAAGGGGATAAAGCGAATGTGCAGAATTATAGACCGGTCGCGATATTGTCCGCTCCAGCTAAACTTCTGGAGATTATCTTGCACAGGAGAATGTGGGATAGCCTTGGTCAAACTTTAGTCGACGAACAACACGGGTTTAGACCTGGAAGATCCACTGTATCAAATCTGCTGTGTTTCAACAATTTTATCGAAAAGCGGTTAGATAACCGCCTGCAAGTTGATGTTATATACACAGACTTTGAAAAGGCATTTGACCGCGTTGAACATGATAAACTTCTATTAAAATTGCATGCATTTGGTTTGTCTGACAGACTATTACGATATATGGCTAGCTACTTGAGAGATAGGCAGCAGTATGTTAGTTTTGGAAATCATGATTCTGGCACCTTTTTCACTTTCTCTGGTGTTCCACAAGGTTCTAACCTGGGACCTCTACTTTTCACAGTATTTATTAATGGCATTGGTATGTACATTAAAAATTCAGATTTTTTGCTCTATGCAGATGATCTCAAACTTTATAGACAGATTTCAAGTGAAAATGACGCAACGAAACTCCAGGAAGACATTGACGGAGTAACTGAATGGTCAAGGGCCAATGAATTGTTCTTTAGTACACCGAAGTGTCACGTGATGACTTACTCAAGGATAAGAAATCCTTTATTTGCCGATTATAGGATGAATGATGTGGCTCTTGCTAGAGTAGACGAGATTAGGGATTTGGGAATTTTGTGCAAGCCTGATATGACGTTCGGTTCACACATACAGCTAACAGTAGAAAGGGCATATAAGATGTTGGGTTTTATACTTAGAAATTCGGTTCAATTCAAAAACCCAAATACCCTTAGAATACTTTATGATTCCCTGGTACGCTCTATATTGGAGTCGGGATCCATGGTTTGGTCTCCTCACGAGGTGACATATATTCTCGCGTTGGAAAAAGTCCAAAAAAAATTTTGTAGACATTTGTACAGAATATCTTACGGATACTACCCGTACTTATTTCCATCTCTTTTCGTGAATGGATGTCTAGGTATATCGACTCTCCAGATGCGGAGAGATGAATATCTTTGCAGACATTTATTTTCTTTAAGCTTTTACATGGTATAATTAGCAACCCAAAAATCTTACAGGAAATTAATATTTATGTTCCGGATTCTTACACTAGATCTAGACGTCATAACTTATTTTATCTCCCAAGTGGCAGAACTAACATTTTGATCCATTCTCCTTTATGTAGAGTGGTCAGCATTTTTAATCGGTTGTCTCAGCACATTGACATCTTTCATATATCCTATAACAATTTTAAACAGGAGGTTGGCTATTTGTTGTTTGTTACGTGAACACTGATTCTCTTCAATTTATTTATATAATGTCATTTGCTCTTTTGTTCATAGTAGCATTATTTTTGTAATTTTTGTTCTGTATAAGAAGTAAGAAAGGTTAAATTGGAAGTATGTTCCTATGTTTTTTTATTGTTTATATCTAGACCTACTTAAGGTACTATTTTTGTATTGTATTATGTTATGACATGTATGTAATGTTCTCTCCCACTGCTCACCGAAAAGGTCAAACACTGTAATGGTGAGCAGTGTTCATCTTTAAAATGAATAAATAAATAAAATACATAATATTACACCAATTATGTCAAAATTTAAGAAGCTCTCCATTGCGCTCGATCTTGCGCAACGTTGGAAAATACTACATACATACCTAATATTACACTAATTATGTCAAAATTTAAGAAAAAAGCAATAATATATATTTATTATTTATCATATTATGTACTTTTTATTTTGGCTAACACTTCACAAAATATCATTGCGTAACATAATAAGAAACGAAAAAATTTTCACATAAAAAAATATTAAATGTGTAGGTACCTAATAAATCATTATTAATACATTCAATTCAAAATTTCTGTGTTTTACAAGAAAAATAATATATTATTGTGCTTTATTGCTAGAAAGTATCACAAAACCGCAGTTCGGGTCGCTATGCAAAGTGATTTGTTACCCATCACTATAGTTTATGCATGTGTGGTGTGTGTGTGTGTGTGCCGCCATGGCCGCCATTATGCCTCCCAGCAAACGTCAGATGACGTCATCCTGTCTATGTGGCTCACGGGAATTCGGGGTATGTCGGATGAACCTACTTTACATCCATGGAGCTAATAGTTTGGAGGAGTGTCTAGCTTTCGAAGACATTACGTTGAAGATAAACAGGGATGTCTAGCTGATGTTGGTTCTTATCGCTACTTGGCTGATCTTCTGCCTGCGGATTCAATGATTTCACTTCCATTTTTTTTTCTCAATGGGTTTATAATAATATAGAAAAAAATATTCCCGGGGTGTCAACATAATGATATTATTGTCTGTCTGTAGACCTAATGTGGATATAATATCATAAAAAGTGTTTTGTTTACAAATTGAAGTCCTATGTTCTGGGTGGAGCTAATTCCTACAACACACACCCTGAATAATATACTTTATGAAAAATTCAACACCTCATACTGTTGTGATAATACCCAGTGCTTACTCGTAAAGAAAGCCTCTCAACCCTTACACACAATATGAGGAAACTAGGGTACGGCCCAAAATCGATCGGGCTTAATGTGATTTCAGTGTAAATAAATATTTTATCCTAGATTTATTATTTTTAATAACATCATATTTTTTGTTTATATCTACAATATATAAATAATATCTTTAAAACATTTATATTGATAATGTTTATCATTTTCATGGCCATAAAAATACCATGATATTGACTGCTATTCTCAAATTCACGTTCCAACTCAACGCAAGAAGCTCTTGCTTAGAACTTAATCGGTTGCCAGTAGTTACGCATGTAATGTATTGAATTTTAAACAACACAACAAAAACATTTTCAGAATAGAGAAATGTCAAATAAACATAAAAGATATAAAGGAGTTATATCAGTTCAAGACTGCATTGCGCAACTTTTATAGGGACTCAGATGGGTCTTCTGCAGTCATATCATACCAAGCATAGGGATCATCTTGTTTTGTGATTTCATTTTGTATTTTGGTGTCTTGTTTATATTCTAATTTTAAGTTGATTGGATCTATCCCACTTTGTCTTATTTATTATTAATGACTCAATGTTTTCTTTCTTTTCTTTTTTTTTCTCTTCTACTTTTTTTTTATTTTTTATTGTTTGCTTGGTTTTCGTTTCTATTTTTTTTTCTTTCATTTTTATCTTTATGTTATTTTATAGTTTAAATAGTTCATAGGTACCTATGTACTAGGCTTAAGTTTTATCATGTACCAAACTATGTAAAATTTTATTATGTGCTGCCTCCGACAGCGAAACTTTGTTTCTTGGAGGTAGCGAAAATAAATAAAAAAAAAAAAAAATGTCTCAATAAAAATTGGATACGACGCAACTCAATCGTCTGTTTTTAATTTCAGAATAACAGTCAATAATTATTATATTCACCGCACTACAAATGAAAGCAAGCTCTTAGCTAAGTTGCAACCCCTGGGAGGTGTGGAGTAAAATATAAAGAATGTAAGTTGTCGATAAAAACATCGGCGGCAACTTCCCGCCAACTCTTTTTTTTGTAACTCTCATTCTTTCATAATACGTCGACCTGGGGCACGTATTCGGCGTTACAACCTTCTCATTTGCATAATTCTGAATAATTTCATACAACTAGCAGCGCCTACCTATCTACAGCTCCTACTATTAGGTAACGTAATGTTGAATAAATTTTTCTTTATGTCTCCAACGTGACGTCAGGTCAGTTGGTGTGTTAAGTTAACTGGGTTGCAAGTTCTATAGTAATAATACGTTCGTCTTACTCCGGGGCTTCTTGGTTGGATCTCAGATAACCCTTTTCTTTAGTCTACTATCATGGAAGTGTCGCGACAGTTTTAAAACGTAATGAAAATATTATTATTTTACGTTTCAATGTAACGTTTAACAGAAACAATACAAGATGCGTAGGTACCTATTGAATTGTGAGTTGTTGAAAAAGGTAAGCTTCACGTTTTTACTGTACAAAGTTCGATGTTTATTTTTTATAGCTTAATACAAAACATGCCGAATTCCTGAAAAACGAGTGCAGAGCTAAAAAATATAAAACATGGTATCAAGAATTCATTTTAATTTTGAGATGGTTACGGTGGTTCCGTGAAAGTAAGATCAACATAGAGATTTGGACGATAGTAATAAAATAATAACGTACCTAATTGGTTTGAGGAGGTACCTACTTAACTTAAATAACAGTCCGCACTAATGGGTCGCTTGCCTAGCGCCTGGAGTCTATTATGTTTGTTTACTTGGATACACTAGGGAAGACACCAAGTGATCATGCAACCAGTTGTGAACATTTGAAAATGTTTGTTTTAGTATACTATTCACAAGTTGACTGGCTAGACTCAGGGCTAGTCAGTGTGTACATACGCACATCTGTTAGGGCACATGCCTACCTAAATTAACATAATTATATTAGTTTTAAAAAATCTTCGTTGTTCTTTTTCACTGTAAGTAATCGATAGGTTAAGCTTTTAAACATCATGTGGTTCTTCTTCTTTTTGTAGTGCCCAGTCAGGTTATCCGACGTTGGCCATCACTCACTAGGGCTAAAGTCTCACTGTTTCTAGAGGTATGAGAAATTGCGGATCTTAATGTCAACAATTCTCTATCAATATTACTTTTCACCCTATTCAGGACCTCCGAATTGCTGACCATAATATCCTTCCAGCGTATACACAACATGTCAAAATCTTCAATATTTTCATCGTATTTACCTTGAGCCTCCACGTTTCAACTCCCTTAAGAAGCACTGACTTCACGTAGCACTTTGCCTTAGCTTAAGATTTAAATAATCGTTGAAAAATAATATCATGTCATGTAGTTAACCCTACTAATTTATTATAGTTTTATCAAAAATATGTAACAATAGTAGGTACCTTATTACCTTCAGCAACATGACCAAGATATGGAAGGCGTCGGCGTTTAGTGTCGAGACGAAATGTAAACTGTTTGATGCGTGTGTGTTGCCCATTCTCCTCAGGAGAATTTTGGGTATAATATGGTACCACCGCATCACGAACGAGGCTATACGCCGGCGCACCCAGCGTGAGCCCATCACCTCTACTATTATGTGGAGGAGATGGACTTGGCTGGGACATGTGTTAAGGATGCCGAATGACAGTTGGCCGAGGAGAGCGCTGTTCTTCCTCTCATCAGGGTCCCGAGGACAAGGAAGACCCTCTCATACTGTGTTTCACTCCTTCGAAGCAGAGCTGAGGAATCTGGACATGGTGTGGGAGGAGGTCATTAACGTTGCGCAAGATCGAGCGCAATGGAGAGCTCTTGTTGCCTCCCTATGCCCCTGAGTGGGGTCTTAAGGGAGTTTGGATTGGAGTAGGTACCTATAATTTACATACAACGTAGATTCATTTATTTTTCCTGAAATTGAAACCAAGTTTAACACGAATACACAGTAAACTTGCTGTATTATATTATATTCTGTTTATTCACAATATAGGATAGGTATATTGTTGTATAGAAAGAATCTGTCTGAAGTCACTCAGTTCGAACTTCAATAACGAAATTATTTTCATACAAACATCGAAAATAAAACATATGCCATAAGCAAACTCAAAATGGTCCAAAGAATTCAAAATTGCGTATAGTTCCCAGGGGAAATTTATTCGTTTCGAAATTCTCTTTATGTCATCACTACAAAAAAAGATTCTCCCTCCATCGTATCAATATTTTCTATGTTATTATCGTGTATTTTTATTTGAAACGTGCATATTGAAAAAGCCTTTCCAAAGGGAACGACTAATATAACTTAAAACGTTATTTTAAAGAAACAGGGATTGCATAAACAAAATCTTCAATGATCGGATATTGTTGAATTTTCAAATTTTATCCACCACGAATGAAAATTGCTTTTTCAAAACAAAGAAAAGAGCATTCTTTATTAAGGTGCGATAACAACAAACTACTTTATTTTATATTGGACTGGACACGATGGAAACAAAAACAAGTAGGTAAAAACCAATTAATGGGCGATGACAGTTCTGTAGGCCTAGACAAATTCAAATTGGCGATCGACTACAAACGAATTCTTCGACAATGTAGAGAAGAAAGAAAATTAGTTGTCCACTTTTTATAGTTTTATATAAGTGTCATTATTTGGTTTAAATAATTGTTTATATTATGTTCCAGTGAACAGTTAATTTTTTCGCACTATACATTGGCGAAATCTTCGTTTTTAGTCGAACACCAATTTGAATTTGTCTACGAGGGCAGTTTATCTCGTTGTTATTTCCTTGATGATCATTTAACGATCGAGAAAATATGCCCTATTATGCAGCTATGACTCTTTGTTCATTTGCTATAAACGCATATAGAACTAATCATTTGATGCAATTCTTAAAAAATAATGTTTGATGTTAAGAATAATATAATCTTTGTCAAACTAGAGGCCTGCGAGCAACTTCTAGTGCTATTTCGAAGATTGGCTTAGCATGATCACTTTACGTCTACAACGTTAGGTGATCAGACCCATAGAGATCCCATAAATTCCAAATCAACATGTCGAAAAATCCCATGCCTCATACAGGACTCGAGCCCGCATCTCTATCCTTCTCAAGCAGACGCGCTATTCCAGTTGGAGGAGGTCATTAACATTTCGCAATATCAAGAGCAATAGGGAGATCTTGTTATAGATAAGGCTTCAAAGAAAAATGGATATAGTCATATGACAGCAGTACCTGTATAAAAAGTTGGTTGGTCTTGTTGTTCTCAAAAAATTCCAGCAGATGGCTCTATATCTCATTTACATCAGCTACTTGTTAGTAGCTGATGTAAATGAGATTTATAACAATAAACATGTATTATGAAGGAATTAGCGTCGGGGTAGTTGGCCCAGTGGTTACCGTCTCAGCACGGTACGATGAGGGATGCAGGTTCGAATCCTGCCCGAGGCATGGGATTTTTCCACATGTTGAACATGTCGAAATTTCTCATAATATTCGGGAATTTGAACATTACTACCTAATGGCGAACATTGTTAATGTTAAGTGTCACACAAAGTCTGCCTTCGAAATAACAGTAGAAGACGGTCGTAAGCCCGTAGTGGTTTGATCATACCTACCATTTAAAATCCCCCAAAGCACGAGCTCTGCTCAATTTTGGGGGTAAAAAAAATATATTAAAAAAAATGTATAAATTTGTTATTGTGAATGTATTTTTTTATGTAAAAAAAAAAAAAAAAAAAAACAAAAAAAAGGGGTGTACGACAGGGTGTCACTATATCCCCTAAACTGTTCACAATGGTTCTTGAAGATGTCTTCAAGTCTTTTGATTGGACCACCAAGGGTATTAACATAAATGGAGAGATGCTTAGTAATTTGAGGTTTGCTGACGATATCGTAATATTTGCCAACGATGAAACAGAATTGGACGACATGCTCAACGAGCTGGATAAAGCGGCACAAAAGATTGGCCTAAAAATGATTAAAGCCAAAACCAAATAAATGAGCAACTCAGACCTACAACACGATATCAAAGTGGATGACAAAATAATTGAAAAGGTCGATAGTTATGTGTACCTAGGCCACAAGATAAAGTCAGGCAGGGAAAATCAAGAGGCATAGATAGAAAGAAGACGTGGTGTCGCCTGGGCGGCGTTTGGCAATCTCTCACATATCCGGAAGTCTCCGAAATACTCACATCCACACAAGACAAAACTTTTTGATGCTTGTGTCCTCCCAGTTCTAACATATGGTATGGAAACTGGCAGTAACACAAAGAGCCATGGAGAGGAACATGTTGGGTATTACTTTAAGAGACAGGAGAACAAACACATGGGTACGAGAGAAGACCAGGGTTGTTGATGTGGTGGAGAGAGTTGCCACCCTGAAGTGGAGATGGGCGGGCCATGTGGCCAGATGCCCGGATGACAGATGAACCAAAAGAGTGGTGGAGTGGCAGCCTAGACAGGGCAGAAGAAATGTCGGCAGACCCCAGGCCAGATGGGCGGACGACATCGCAAAGATTGCAGGCCGCACATGGATGAGAGAAGCTCAGGACAGGAATGATTGGAAGGAGAGGGGGGAGGCCTATGTTCAGCAATGGACGGAGACAGGCTGACGAAGAAGAAGAAGACCATTTAAAAATCGAACAATATTAGTCAGTCATCAGTTAATGATATATCGATGGACACAAGAATCTAGATAAACTTAGAACGTTGTGCACCTATAAGTTTTCTTTAATTGCTTTAATGATACATTTTCACACATGCATAATATGGCTATATAGAAAAAAATACAATCCGAGAAAGAAAATACCTATATCCCTTCTCATTGTAAATATTTGGCAGGTGGTACCCTAATGTTAAGTCGAAGCTTCGATTTCTTCAACCCATTTGTACGCCACCATTAATTATTCAATAATACGCTTTTGACTTTGCAAAATCGGATTTCGCCTCGCTTCAGGCGACTCCTTCACAAAAGACTCCTACTAGGAAAATCTCTTCATTGACAGAGGAAGTTGTTTTTAGTCTCAGGACATTTTATTCTATATCTTTACTTGTGAAATTTTATAAATTAATGTATAAAACAGGCTAATTTTAGTTCATAAAAATTTTCAACCCTGTAGGGCAACAAGTGCCATTCATGGCGTTAATGACCTGTTCTTTGTAAAGTATACTCAAGACTTAACCTTTGATTGATCACCGTATTGTTTATTCTTCTAACCTCTCACATCTATAAGAGATATTGCCGATGAAAATACTTATTTTAAGAATGGAAACTAAAATTATTCGGTTCTTATACTATCATTGTTTCAATATGGAGAAACGTGCCGAACTTAAAACAGCAATAATTTCAAGGTTTCATTTTCTGATGTAAGTACATATTTTTTTAAGATATAACTCGAAAATTGTAGAGAAAAGTTTTTATTTTTTAATGAATCTGAACTCAATTATGGTAAAAATATACCTTTTCTCTTTGGACATCTTTCACAGCTTCTGTCCCAAATCGGGCTTTTTTTTAAATTATGTAGCTAATTAAATGTATAGCAACAAGTAGGTACCTGAAGGAATTATTTTATGCTTGCCAACAAACAAATCTGTCCGTAAGAGTGATTAAATTATATTTATTTTATTGATAAATTGGTGTTGTAATAAATGGTAGGATAAAATAAATAAATCAAGTAATAACTATGTTAAAAAATGTAAAGAAGGAAGTTGGTTCTATTTTAAAAATGTCTTGCTGCATATATCCTCTCTCAACTGCCCATTTCCGCAAGTTAAATAGTGGAGGGATGAATCTCTGGGGCAATATGAAATTCCCGCCTTCTTCATTCAGTAAAAACCCTCTAAACCTTTTGCGAAAGAAATAGGTCTAAATATAGGGTTTTTTTTGCTCCTAGGAGAGCAAGAAAACATTTTTATTAGTTTTTTTAGAAAAATTATACCCAATATAAGTAGTCATAAGCCGACTTAATGGATTGATCTCTGACATGATACAGTGGTGGGGAGATCTACATGTGTACGTGGGTAGGTGGGGTTTTTGTTGGGGAAATTTATTGTGTGCGAGATGTTAAAGGGAAAAGGCGACGCGTTGGTGATTTGTATAAATTTATCCCCTTTTTATTCCCAGCTTTCTGATATATCTTTCTCGCATTATCCACCACCAACTCTTATTATTTTCGCACATTATTTTTTGTTGATATTGTAAATGCGTGGAAGACAAACACTCAAGGATTTGCACCTACCTCGGATAGAACAAATCTAGGTACGGAAGCAATGGCCCTAGAGTAAAATATATACGGTACAATCAACACCTACAGTTCCTTTATATTATCGTACTAATTACCGGTTTCTATATCCATGTCAAAGGGAAAAAAACCTACTATTTTTATTAAAACATTTTTTTTCCACGAATATCAATTACCTACCTACTTGCCTTAAACCTCATTCATTTTCCTTTTATAATTGTTATTAACTTTTGTAAGTTTTGTTTCACTCCACATTTATGGACATTATGGATTAAAAAACCAGATATTTATTCAGAGGGCTAACGGTTTTGTAAGAAGTTATTGAAACAAAAGGGGTCGATGAAACCCGCAGTCAGATGGACTAAAGGACAAACCCACAGACAGTCTAAAACCGAAGTATTTGACCCGGTAGGAGTTTTTATTACTAGAAACTAGAAAGGTGGCCTTGAGGATTTTACCATCTTATACTGATAGAAAGACTTACCGATCTTTCCATCTAAATGGAATAATAGTCCAACACACACTACACACTCTCCCCTCGCACACCGCAAGCCAGCCCGGAGGAGACCAATCCGCAGCAAACCCGACCCGCACGAAACCGACCCCCTAGCTCGATCGAAACAAATCAAACCAAAAACCCGGCCTCACACAAATCAAGCCCGCCGCGGATCCCCTAAACCAACCCGCAATGCGGGGGCCCTAAGCCCCACTCAGGAGCATAGGGAGGCATCAAAAGCTCTCCACTGCGCTCGAAGGCGTCCGCGACTCATTGTGCCTTTTTTGACCGGATGAGGTTTAAGGACGTGAGGTGGTCAACCTCACGTCCCGATCAGATTTTTCGATTTCCTGCCTCTTACAGGATGATAAAAAAACCAGCAAAAAGAGCTATTCTCAGCCGATATCCATAATATCTCTCCAAAAAGATATCCATAATATCTATTGTTTATAAGTATCTCAAACTTTATATAGGTGGTAAAAAATTCCAGGTGTAAATTCAGAAACTCTTGGAAAATGAACAACGGAATTGAAGAATAACACATTGTAAATTTAGGTAAGTATGTATTGAGCAAAAAGGTACATGAGTGTATATCTTTCTAAAGGTAGACTACTTGCGGGAGGGTTAGAAATAGGTGTGAAAAACAGATTGAATGGAGGTAAGTGCTTGGTTATAGGGTTGATGGTGCTGAGACTCTCGCTGGGAAAATAACAACGTCTCACTATAAACTAAAAAGCTAGTGCATAATGCAATCCTATTGGCAACAAACACATTCCTGACACAAATGGCTAAGCTTGTACACGGATATGCGAGTAGAATTATATAAGATGTTTACATGTGGTACCTACATTTCACGTAATTTGAAGGAAAAAAACATAATTTTGGTCAAATCATGTACATATTTAAAGTAATTACTCCTGGTTCTTTTATAGCCATCAAAAACATTTGAAACTAAAAATTGTAGTTCTGACTAGCTCCAACGAATCTTCCAACATTAGGTCACAAAATTTATGACACCGACAGTAGCCCGTTTTCAGCGGTTCTACTCAGAAAAGTTTGAAAACGTTTGGCAACACAAGTGATGGGAAGAATACCTACACTAAAGAAAGATATGGACTTTTATTCTCATGAAGCGTATATAGACCATATGTAGAGTGAAAAGAGAAAATGGGATACTCTGATATACCTAATTCATGAATCTTGGAGGACTGGTCACATTTTGCAAAGTCAATCATTTTGCTCATTTTAAAAGCCTCTAAGAGAAAGCCATGAAAACCGAAGATCAATTAACTATGAAGGAGTAAACCTATCCAGATCGGTAACAAATTATTTTATTGCTGGCCATAAAAATAAATTAAAATAAATATTATATTATTATCTATGATTGAACTATTGTCGGTAAAGTCTTGACAAATTATATGACAGTGCTTGCTCCCTACGCGAAACTCTTTTATTTTTGATCTTTGACATTTTTTCTTGGGAATGATTTATATCACTAGGATGTTTGCAAAACTTTTTCGGATATGTTCCGCCTAAATTTTACGACTGAGATTATGTTAAATACAGAGCGGGATCAAGGTCGGTTTAACTTTAGGGTTCTGCACCCGAAATCATTCGTCGAATTTACTGTTTATTGGTCATGGAATTAGTTTGGGTGAAATCAAACAGATCACTGCATAGCTTGACTACCACTGGTTTACAATTTCGTTCCGAAATAAATCAAAATTTGTGTTTCGAAATGGTTCTCAACTGTATATAAAATTAAAACTATGTTCGTGTAAAAATACATGATCAGAGTATTCAACATTTTTCATACATAATAATTTATTTATTTATTTATTTCATAATGATAACGCGCTAGACTCTCTGCAGTTAAAAAGAATGCTTATTTATTTATAAGAAAATATTGAAACACAAATTAATTTAAAAATAAAGAACAGCTAAACAAACGTCATAAAGATTGAAAAAGTCTTATCTGTGTAACGTATCACCTGTTGCGATTGATAATGGTGGAATAAAATGGAGGGACGTTGAGGCTTTAACAAACGTCGTAGTTGCAGAACGCTCTAAACTGGACTGGGTGGGTAGAAGGTGAGCCGATGGAAGGAGTAGGATCGCAAAGCTTTCACCACAGGGATCGCAATCTTCTGGAGGATCATGCAAGAAACCACCCGAAGAAGATTATGAATAGAAATATTTCAAATAATGTGTCGATAAAAATATATTATCATACTTAGCGGTAAATCATACAAAATCAGTGTGAAGTAACACAAATAATGATATGTATATGTAGATAAAAATAAAATACATTCATTTGAAATAAACAAAATGGATTATTGCATTAACTAAAAATAAATAGGTGAAGAATTTTGTTTTTAACAAGTAGATTTTAACTTTGATAGAATTGATAAGGTTATATTATTACCATTATGATTGAACCTGAAATCTCTATAACATGAGATAAAATGCGTCGTTGAATTTACACGAAAAGATAACGTACAAAATGTTCATCTCCTTTAGTTTGTATTATCCATAGACGTAATAATAATATGATCATCCGTTCTCACCTGATTCTACGAAAACTTAATCAAATAGACACACGGGAATGATTGAAAAATGGAATCTACATTTTTATTATTAGATAACCAGATACAGAATTCTATTTGATAAGCAATTGGATCATGGAGAGAGGTAATGTGCACATAAATTGTGTATTGACGTACGAATCTTGGCGGCGGGAAATTCCGTATTTACGGTCGGGATTTTTCTTTAAGAAATCTCCACACAATAAGCTAGTAGTAATGTTATTAAAATAAGGCGAGCATAGTAGGTAATATAGAATCTTGGCAGCCATTCTGGGAAGAATGGTATCTTTGTAGTGATAGCTGTAATAATAGTATGTTCTTGAGCTTTTATCTAATTCATTCATAAATTGTTTACTTAATGGGCGGTATAATTTCTTCAGCGGACCCTTCTGAACAAAAGACAAAGACCTCCAGCGAGACAGAAAGCCAACCCCATGTGTTCCGAAACGGCACCCGCTTGGTGTAAAACTTTTACACGGTATTAGATTTTTAACAAATGCTCCAACATAAGAATTAAATGTTTGAATAACCGGTAGCGGTTTGTATGGTTTTGTTTGATACTCGCATCCTTTATGTCGTTTATTTCCTACATAATAAAATGAAATAGGTGTGAGCGGAATGGAAGAGGGACCATTTTTCTTATTCCGAAAATGAGAGTTAAAGGTTATCCGGGTAGTTTGTTGCCATCCCAGATGTTTTTACGGGTTTGTTTTGATTAAATTAAAACATATTTTTTTCTTATGAACGATGAAATTTTACTTTATACTATAAAGATGAAATTTCACTCCGATTTATAATGAAAATATACTTCAATAGGATAAGGTAACTACCTACTTAATACACCTTTTTCAAAAGATTTATATTTGCTAACTAAGCGATAACTGTTTAAAGAATAAGGCCCTGTCCTAGCTGGTTGAATGATCGTACGATCGTGCGATTGCGATGATTGCATAAACAAATTTGTGGTCGCACGATGAAAAATTGTGTGTCCTAACTGCCATCGCATGATCGCGCGTCCATTTTCCTTGACAACACAAACAAATAAATATGAATGTTAGTAAGTAAGAACTTTTGGCAAGTAGGTGTCGTATTAATTATCAATACAACAGATCGGACGATCGAATTTACGTCTGTTTGTCTGCCCAGTTAGGACACGTTCATTATATGTTTGAACAGGGCATCCGCATTCATGCGATCACCGTAATCGCACGATCGCGCGATCATGTGACCAGCTAGGACAAGGCCTAACACTTTTTCTGGTCCTTCCAGATAGCATTAATTTTTAACAAAATATGTCGTAGATAATCACTTCAACTAAATACCTTAATTGGTTTTGAATTTTTTGAAAGTTTTGCACATGCCAAAGTGCTTTTAAATAATTTATTATTAAAAAACTTCTAAAAAGATCTTAAAAATCATTGTGCAAAAAGATAAAAAATAACATGTTAGGTATATTCTATGTTATTTCGTCTGAATTTTATGTCAGGCTTAAAGTTAGCCAGAAGTGATTCTCATAAAAATAATTTGTTAAAACTAAATGGCATCTGAAAGGGCTGGAACTTGAATAATAATTATTTAGACCATTTCGTGAGTACCCCTGCAGGTCCACATTTGAGCCTAGTTGTTGTAATTATTGCTGTGAATAACACCGCTTTTAGTGGCCAGCTTATCATATCCTTAAAATAAAAAATAAAATTTAATATATATCCTTAAAATAAAAAAAAAACAATATTTTTCGTATCCAAGTTCACTTCTATTAAAAGTTTTAAAATACATCAACAGGTATGTAGGGTAGGTACCAATAACCAATAGGGAGGTACCTAGCTTCATTTTGTTAGAAACTTTCAATCGCTATAAATTGGTGAAATCCTTCTCTCAGACCTCTCTAATCATATAACTTACTTTCAGCAACTTTATCTTATTTCATTTCTTCAATCACTTCAACTTACGTCTTCTTTTGGGGACTTCAAGTTTCTTCTTTTACAAAAAGTTTTTCTGATAAAAAAAATATAGGAGATGGGCTTGAAAATAGGTATCTGTGTACACAGTTTTTAGTATTAGACAAGTAAGTAATAAAAAAAAAAAACAACTCACTGTAATTTTTTTTACATAAAATTCAATATGCGATATCTATACACATAGAAATATAAGAGCCCGCGCAGACAGGAAGTGTTCAGCGTTCACCCAACGTTCGTCCGATCGAGTTCTAACACGCATAGCACACGGTCAAAAATGCTGCGTTCCATTTTCCCAACCAAGCTTGTACGTGAAACATGTATTTCGATAGTTCGTCTTCAGAAGATGAAGCACTGCTTTTGTGGACTTTGGAAGAGTCTAAGAAGATAAAAAGATACTGGGTTCATCCGATTAACACTGAGCGAGATGAAAAAGGAGAGTTCAGTATTCTTTTCAACTGTAGAAGCGATATTTTAAATGCAACTAGAGAATGGCGATATTTCGGCACCCTTCCAAGTCAATTATTTTTTCTGTGTAAGCCATCTTGCGAGCGAGGTTGTTCCACGATTTTTGTACTTCTGAGTTTTGACAATAGAACGCTAGAACGCTATTTAACAGACCGGCGCGGTCTGACTGCCGCTGTGTCTGCGAGTGGCTCTAGTGTTCTACTACTTACAAAGAACGCGGAACGTAGAACGAGGAATTCGGAACGCTTGAACGCTTTCTGTCTGCGCGGGCTCTATGCCTAATGTTTTTTTATTTAAATTCCAATATTTACAATGTTTCTCAAGTAAGTATTTTATACACAACTTAAAACAATTAAGCATACATGTATTTTTTTTTTCATTTGGCTTTGGACTTTATCATCATTCGGTAAACAAATTTGAAGTCGCCGATTTATTGTGAGTATTGTGACTATCTTAAAGATTATCATCGAGTTTAAAAATCTATCCAATCAGCCATTCTCGATTTTTAGCGAGTCACTCGTACAGCTAATAATTTTTATTAGGCTATACTAAGCCTTGTGATTTTTTCTTTCGAATATTATGCCAATTCGTGTCTCCTCCCCTTTGGTTAAGGCTCAGGCTTCAGAAGAATAATAAGTCAATATTGGCCCTAAATAAGTAGTGTTTCTGTATATTAATTAATCTGGAATTTAGTTGGGATTGGATACTGAGTAGCATTTATTGTTAACTGCAAAATTCTTTTGTCTTCTTCCTCAGAGGCATCACTGTCAATACTGTCGTTACTGCTAACGTATACAAGCGCTTTGTGGTTTTAAAGGTGTGGTTAGTCGACTTATAGAATACTACCTAATTTATGTATGAAAAATATTTCCCGTAGTTGGATTTAGTAGGTTCCATAAAAAATACAAAAGCTGTCTATTGTCCTAAACACGATATTCATTTACAATTTTGTTCAGTTTAAATTCATATAACAACGTTACTTCCTGTCTAAAAGATATACCTATTTAAATCTTAGCAACATATTTATTTAAGCAACAACAAAATGTTTGATGATATGGCTTACTTTCTTCGAAAAGATAATATTTTTGTATTTGTAGGTAGGTACCGATAACAAACAATTTCTAAAGGAAAACGTCTTTTTCAACACGTGTATCGATACTTACTAATCATGTTTTGAGCAAGACGCACTGTATGTAGTCAACGATTTTTTCATTGCCTAAAAATCCAACACCTGCAGCAGCTCAAAATTTTCCATTACTTGTTACCGACTAACTACTAGGGACGGAGATCACAGAGATGGGCAGGAAGAAGCCTGGACTGAGTGATGCGAAAATGCGCTGGTCGAGACAGACGTTTTGGAGTGCGATGGAAAGAAGATCACTAAACTTTTTGTAAGATAGAATAATACAATGGATTAAAAATTATTAAGTTAAAGAACATAAGTAGGTACCTAACATAAGTACATGATTAGGAGTTTCGGAGACTCAAACATTACCACCTAATGGCGAACGTTGTTAACGTAAAGTGATCGCACTAAGCCAGCCTTCGAAACAACAGTATAAGACGGTCGTAAGCCCGTGGTGGTTTGTTCCATTCAAAAATCGAACATCAGTAATGAATTTTTAGAGTCATTAGTTGTTAGATAATTACATAAGTACCTACCCTTCTGGAGGAGAAAAGAGGATTTATCCTCGTCTTTGATTTTGGGAACGATGTTTATGTGAAAGAAAAATATTTATTAAACTTATATATTATTCGTTTGTGAGTCGATAACAACAATAATAGTAAGTATCCACGGAAAATATTCATCAGAGGTGCCTAAACTAAGGTAAGAAATAGTATCAAATTAACAACTTAAGAGACGATAATATACAGAACAATAACGAAAAATCAAACAATGAATGCCCCTTTTCTATACCTTTCATCCGACAGGTCTTGCTGCAAGTTATTTAATATGACAGCGATAGATACTCTTGAGTGAAAGTCGACGTTACGGGAACCCAAAATGACACATGAAGAAGAAGGTAACTCTGTCTCAACCTCATTGATGGTTTATATGGGATTCATATTTCGTGAGTGAGTTGCTTTCACAATTTAAAATAAGCTTGTTAATAATTTAAAACACTGTTTTAATCATTTTTAACTGAATTAATAGAAATAATTCTACTCAAGCGGAGTGCTTAAGTATATTGTCGAAAAGACCTTTTTTGAATAATTTAGAATTTTCTCTTCTTGAAAATGTGATGCAGTTATAATTTATTTGGTTGTTCCTCGAGTTTGTTCAAGTAAGGTGTTTCCCTGGTGAAGTAGCAGGCGGCCATAAAGCCCGTTCAAGCTTTTGTTCAGGTGTGCACACATTGTTACGAGGGACGAATTTTTAAGTGCATTTTACTACAGCAATAAAACTGAAAGGGAGTTGTTTGCAATGCTTGTGTGCATTATTATTTGAAGGGATTCTTCAGACCATGACTAGAACATAATATTTGACTAACCTAATATTAGTTTTACAAATTTTTAAAATGAGAAAAATTTAACTTATTATGGAATTTTCGTTCTCCTTTACTTGTGCTCTGTTAATTTGATTTGATAAAGGAAATCACTATGGTGTTGTGTTTTCTGGCTGCCCAAACAACTTCTAATCTCTATTCAAACTGGTCTTGCTGATGCATTCTATCTCCATATTACCTTCCTTCCTATTACCTAAGTGAATTTTGACATAAGGTACAGATCTGAGAATTTGATCAAAGAATTTGACTTCTATTTCGTGGATGTACCTAACTAAAGAATCCAAGCCTGCTCTACTATCCGGACGGGACAAGAAAAAGAGGCAGGCCAAAATGAACAATCAAACTGGCATATTACACTGCAGTCATAGAAGAGGCTGGACTAGGCTGGACTAGGCTGGAATGATGTTGTGCAACTTAAACATGATAGAGAGGCTTGGAGAAATTTCGTTGTGTAAGTGATATTGGCCGTTGAACTGCATAAAAACACTAATGTAGAGGTATACTTATAAATTCAATTTCATAACAAAAGACGCCTGCCATTGGAGTACTGGAGATCCTGCAATATTAAGTTGTTTTGATGTTTTTGAGTTTCTCCTGTGCTCTTATGTAAAAATGGTTGACTTCTCCCAAGTGCTCACATTGAATAGACAGTGAAAAAAAATGCCTACCTAATTTAGAGTTTCATACTTTTCAGAAAAAAAACCCTGAGTGTGTGTCCTAATTGGAAAGCGTTCGCGGGTCTGAGCGTCGAGCGTAATAAACTCAAACGGACGGACGATCGCTCGACGTTCGGACGCGCGATCACCTTTCAATTAGGGCAGGGCCTAAGGATATTTTATTATCATCCAATTCAATCCATAATTTAGACCCCTTAAGCTCCTTCATGGAACGTTTACAAGTTTTCCAGGAATCAGAAAAAAATAAAATAGGTTCCTACATAGTACCTACCGTTTAATTGAATTTTGAAACGGACAAGCATAATATAATAGAATTATAGCGTTTAATTACAGAAAAATCAGGTAGAAATAAAGAACATACTTTAACAAAACCCCTTACACGAGTGTGAACTTCAAAAGTTATTTCGTTGTTGGAATTGCGATCATTTATCAAAATTATCGACAAAAGTTTTTTCATTTAATTGAAGATTTGTTGTGTAGCTGTTTTTGCGCAAACGAAATAAAAAGAGTATGGAGACAACAGTAAATCATGTTACGTTCGGAGAAGCCGGGGACAGTTAAATCTTTCTTTTGTATTAGTTTCTTAGGAGATTTTCTCAATTTTATCTTCATTTTTTCATGTAACATTTTCTTTCGTGGGAAGATTCTTATTCGTACAAATTTCAACTGCATTAATAAACCGTATAAGTAATAAATAAATAATAAATAATACATTTCTAATAAATTAGGGTTTTAGACGATTTCGATTATTCACTAAAAGAGAACACAAAATACACTCTTTAACTTTTCACAGCAAGCAAATAAGCTTGTGTCAGGTAAAAGGAAGCACCTGGGATTAAATTTACTTATGTAAAATACAGGAATCCATGTGTACCTACATTTATTCTACACGCTCTATTCGCCCAGTTCGGACACGAATGATGTTCTTGTTTTATTGTTAATGGATTTGACAAATTCAGTCGGTTGGAGGCCCAGTTCTTTTACGGGTTTCTCAGCCCCTGGCCCAGAATTATCAACAGATGCATTTAGTGATGATTGTAAAATACATTAGATCGAGCGCAGTGGGGAAATCTTGTTGTCTGCCTATTCCCCTAAGTGTGATCAAAAAGAGGGTATGAATGTTTTTTTATATTTCTTTTGAGTGTGATATTTTTGTTTGATTTGAACTACATATTATGTATGTACCAGAAAGTTTTTTTTTTCTAGGAGGCAACACAGCACGGATGATCGAACTAACAACTTCCAGAACGAAAGTCGGTGATTCGAGAATGAATAACTACCCACAATCAATTACATATTTCAAATATTTATTTAACGAATATTGTAGTGAAACGACATTAGAACGCAAAACTGAATATAAGCTGTTTGAAAATTCCCATAATAACATGGAGGTAGTTGTCAGACTAATAACGTTGAGTACAGAGATACCGCGGGAGTAAACATATTCACTGCGAGTCTTAGGAGTGATATTACTTATGTAAGTGTACACTTTAGGGGGAATTTTCAATTTACTAAATAGACTCCGAGTACCAACATTGTATTTGCTTATATTTTAAACTCGTACGAGGCTTCAAAATGTGCAGGTATCACCTGTTTGTGAGGAAAATTGTAACACTAAAAAAGAAAAAAAAAAACACAATGTACATTCTTGGTAATGTGGCGCCGTAATACTATTATTTATTTATGACGGTGGTGCTTTTAAAAAATCTAGTATCATTACACTAAGCTTAAACTCAGACTGCCATCCTCTTAAGATCATGATAGGAAAAGCTTGTTCAAGAATATCAAATAGGGAGAAGGCTGAATTTTGAAATAAAAGGAATGTTAGAAGATTAAGCTTAATTTTTGTTAAAGGCTTTAAATAATCATTAAGTATGTACTGATAAATATATTCTACAACGATATTTATTTTGTCTTCTTATCGATAATCGTGTAAAATAATTCTCCAAAAATATTTCTAATTTGTTTTCGTTAACTTCACTATGGACGCGCATAGGCTGAGAAGAAGAAAAAGAACCCTCTTTTTACTTAAAAGCTTATTAAGAGATCATAACGCGGATTTGAACATATTTCTTAAAGGATAGGTGTCATGCATTGGGGAAAGACATGAAACGTGGAAACTAGTCTAACGATAGAGGAAGATGGTCGGCACCATCAGGAAACGAAGCCACGGAATTCCGTATGCAAGTCGGTGACTGAACCTTTGGGTTGCCATCCACGTCATTTTCCTACAAATTTAAGGGTCTAAGATCAGGTACCTAAGAAAAAACCTTTTACTTCTTTCAGTTCGTGAAATAAGTACCTACTTAGAAAAGGAAAAAACATGTAGTTAATTGAGCAATACTTACTCGAACCCAGATTTAATAGTTTAGTATAAATAAGTATTTAGTGAGTTTACCTATGTATATTAGTTTAGACTATCTATCTAAGTATCAGTTATCTATAATTAGCTTTCTCGACAGACGTTGTCCTGTGGACCCTTTGGTCCTAGCCAGAGGCGGCCCGTTCATTGTGCACTGCGCCTCCAGAAACAAAAATAAACTTACTAAAATAATAACATTAAAACATTAATTCTAAAACGTCCATATTTCATTCGTATTCATAGCTCAGACGGGATTAACGCGAGAATATAATTATACCTATGCGCGCAATTTGGTTGACTTTGTATGAAAAATTTCTAAAACCCCAGAAACGGTGGAGTAAGTGAAATGGGCTACTGTAAGAATGGACAATTACGTATGCGAGAATGAGATGGTGCAGGTGTAGAAGACAATAATTTTGTTGTTAGATTATTTAAAAGATGGCGTCGCATCATATTCGTTCCATACAAACTTTAATATCATATTTTATATTATTTCTTATCCATTTTCAACTTTTTATTAGTTATTCTGTTATCCGGAGCGGAGAAGAATCCAATAAATTACATATCGGAAAAATATGTTCAGCCAATCTCGAGTTATAAGTGTTCGCACTAACCCGACTTTAATTTATATTAGAGATTCTTTAAGAACCCAGTTTAGGGGCATAGGGAGAAAACAAGAGCTCTACACATTCATTAGAGGTATGAATACTATGTTTATTTTAATTCAAAGATGTCTTGTAAAATATTATTGAATATACGGCGAGCGGAAAATTGCATAAAGGTTGTAACAACATGGGAATATTTATGATTTCGCCAATAAACATTCCGGTAAATAAACACGCGAGAGGGAAGTTGTTCGCAGAGTGTAATGAATAATAACGAGGCTTCCTCGGTTATTATCAATATACACGGTTAAAATAATCTTAAATGTTTGCTTAAAATCTACACTTTTTCTCTAGAGTGAAATGTTACTTTACGTAATGTTGGGACGTCAAAGAGAACCTTTCTAATCTTTCAAAATATAATCGTTTCTGTTGAATTGTATATGTATAGAAAGGAAAATTAATATATTATTACCTGAATCTTCGTTCACTCAAAGTGAACACAACCTAATACATTTTTGACATCTTTCACACTTGGTAAATGCGTTTGCCGTGAATGTGAAAATGGTCGGCCCCGGGATTCGAATCCACGACCTTCATTACGCTGCACGTACAAAAACCATCGACTGAACGGCCTCGCGCTGGCTATCAATCCCCCCGACAAACATTGTCCTGTCTTTACTATGAATATTGAAATTAAAATTTAGAAGAAAGATAAATGAAATGTTTTAACAATAGGTATACATAGTTCCGACCGATATATACTTATCTATTTTTAGCGATGCTTACAGGGCACAACTGCACCAAACATAAATCATCTGACAGTTAAGTATGGCAAACGCAAATTAAAAAAACAGAAAAGTTTATTTTATATTGAGAGGGTAACCTCTACGTTCAGTTTTCTTCAATTCTCTAATGTTAAGCGCAATATTAGGTACTTATTGTTTTCTTTCATAAGAACCTTCCTCCGAAATACAACGAAAAGAGAATAAGCGAAATTGGTCCAGCCGTTCACGCGCGATGACTAAGGTGATTCATTTTAATTTGAGTATGTATAAAAAAAAATCAACACTTTTGTAAGTAGTACTCGAACCCTTATCGTTGCAAACAGAGACGCTAGACACTAGTACAATAATTATTGATGCTTGTGTCGTGGTAACAATAATTTAGAACGTTATCAACAACGTGTTACCTTAATGCAGAACAACTATCCTAAGTGTCTCAAGAGGAATTTTTGACAGGAGCAGTTTAAAGTTTTACATAATAATAATTAAAATATTTTTAAAATTCAGCCCAACTTTTGACATGCATTAGTACATTGTACATGTTAAAGCTCACATTTATTGAAACAATTAATTGTTATCTTTATTTAACATTTTTTTATTTTATATTTTCACTACATAGTGAAATTCTGCAGGAGATTAAAATTAATGCATTAACAATCACGGTGTCATATATTTAGGATCAAAATGTTTATGAGGAATTGGTAAAAAAAATAATCAATGTGAGATGGGATATTTCTGCACATAATATATTGGTATATTGCTCGACATTTCCTCATACTCAACTCATTTTGACCAAAACATGAACTTGGATAGTTCTGCATTAATGTAACGAACAACAACAACAACAGCTGTTGGTAGTGTTTGTCAGACGTTTCGTTTTAAAGATAATTAAAATGACAATTTTCTTTAGAAAAAATAACAACTAATGACTCTAACAATACTAATATTCGATTTTTAAATGGAACAAACCCCTACGGGCTTACGACCGTCTTCTACTGTTATTTCGAAGGCTGGCTTAGTGTGATCACTTTACGTTAACAGCGTTCGCCATTAGGTGGTAATGTTTGTCTCCGAAACTTCTAATCATGAAAATTCTCAACATGTTCAATATGTCGAAAAATCTCATGTATGCAACAAGTAGGTAGAAATTTAATAATAAAATGAAAAATAGAGATAAAAAGTGTAAATTGTGTTTTTGCAAACAAAAATAATGCCTAATTAAAAAGACATTAATGTATCATTCCTATGTTCATTTAATGAAATCATAGTCGGTTGAGAGATCCTAGAGGGCTGGTTGTAAAAACAAACATTCCAACAATTTTATGGATGCGAGTCATTTACACTTGAAGAATTTTCATCTCTGAGATCTGTGTTATACTTTATTACGTTGGTAGCTACCTACAATGTACACAATTTTAGTAAGTCAGTGTGTACACATTGCTAAGTACACATTTTGTCAACACTCATTTGTAATTTCTTTGTAATTTTAAGCTCATCTTCTCATATCCCGACTGGGCATTATTAAATAGTATCCGGTGCGCTGTTTATATACAACTAGTAGGTACCTCCTACAAATTTTCTGTCTTTTAGATTTATATTTTACAAGTTAAACTGACAACATCAACCTTGATAAATTATGAATAGATATTTATTTATTTATTTCGATAATTACATTAACAATTTACATGTTGCAACAGAAAAAAAAAAAACTAATGACTCTAACAATTCATTACTAATGTTCGATTTTTAAATGGAACAAACCACTACGGGCTGACTACCGTCTTCTACTGTTATTTCGAAGGCTGGCTTAGTGTGATCACTTTACGTTAACAACGTTCGCCATTAGGTGATAATGTTTGTCTCCGAAACTCCTAATCATCAACATGTTCAACATGTCGAAAAATCTCATGTATGCAACAAGTAGAAATTTCATAATAAAATGAAAAATAGAGATAAAATGTTGCAACAGCCTTACTTTATAGGTTGCCCTGTATCGAGGCGTGTTGCGTAAAAAAGAGTGATTTAAATGACAAAACACGATAAAACAATGAATAGTTACATAAAAAAATACACAGACAAACATATGAAATAATGAAAACACAAAATACATAGATGTAGATACAATTTAAACATTCGATGCATGTGTACTCCCGGTGCTCGCCTATGGGAAAAAAATCATACACAAACTTTGTGTTACCTACTCTAAGAGCAATGGAGAGAAGGATGTTGAATATTTCACTTAGGGACCAAAAAACGAATTCTTGGATAAGGGAAAGACCAAGGTAACAGGTGACCCAAAGAATCGCAGAGCAGAAGTGGAGCTGTGCAGGTCATGTGGCGCGTATGTTTGATGGCAGGTGGACGAAGAAAGTGCTGGACTGGAGGTCTAGAACAGGACGCAGAAACGTGGGAAGACCCCAGACAAGATGTTCCGTTGACGTTAAAAGAGTAGTGAGCCTGCACTGGAAGAGGGTGGCGTCCGACAGAGATGCATGGAAGTCCAAGTTTTTTTTCAAATTCAAATTTAACATAATATGAATAATGCATAAAATTAACCATGGTTAGTTCATACGGTTACATTAGAAAAGTATTTTAAAAGCACATAACTAAAAAGGTTGCATCAGTAAAGTATTTCCACACAAATACACTTTCGAAACCTTTCAAAGCTAAGCAAAGTGTGTTGTAAAAGTGGAAATGGTTGGCACTGGGATTCATATCCACGAACTTCAGTACGCTGTACCTACACACGGAAGCTGTCCTCAATAATTATTATGTCGTGAAGTTTTATACAAATTCATATTGGAATGTGACACGCAACTTCATTCCTAAAAACCTTCCCCTAAGAAAAAAGACACAACGACATAAAGAATTAGCTAAATTGCTTCAGCTGTCCACGCGTGAAACCTTGACCAACGGAAAAAGTGATTCATTTTTATGAAAGTATGTATAAGACAATAAATCAACGCTTCTCTAGAAAGTCGGCGCAATTTATTGTTTGAGGCAATTTTTGCAAGTGAACTATTGTTCCCGTCCGATCTGCAGTAGACCGTGCCCGAGCTAAAATTTAGTTATCTACATAATATTCTTCTGTATTGTATAGATTACCACTATACAATAATACGATTATCTTTTATTTACTTATATAAAGAATTAATGTATTATTTATTAATCTTATGGTCACAATAGTTCATCACATTAGGCCATTAGCACCAGTGAAAAAGTTAAAACATCAGTGAAAAAGTTACGGAAAGTAGATATTATTCCGAAGCGTTTAAGGAATCGGACGGCTGCTGTGTATGTATTTCCTTCTATGAAAATAAACCAGGTAGTTACGTACTTTCTTTGATCGCGGCTCCTAAACACTGAACTGTTAATCTAATAAATTCAGTGTTTTTATCAAAATATATTCAAGATCCATCAGTTAGGCACTTTCTTAAACACATCACAATTTCAAGTTCGAGATTTTTTATATTGATTATAAATAATTGATTTCTTCGTTGAGATGTGGATTTTTTTTCATAATTTTACACAAAATTAATATCTATCCATAAAAGCAGTCATCTATGGTCAATGCGTGTCAATAAACATCAAGTTAATAAAGGATTTTCAGTATCTTTCGAGGGGTTGCGTGGGGTAAGTATATAGAAGCGACTACAGCGCGGTTAACCGGATAAGGAGCTTTCCGAAATAAGATATATCTACCTACTTACAATAATATATTTTATTCTCGCTACATAGATATTGTAATATGACAAGAGTACATTTTGTGGTGCCATCGATGACTGCCAGCGCAACATAGCCTAGTCACACGCTATGGTCATAGAAAATTGACAAATATATGGCGATTTGGCATGGAGTCTCACTTTAGACACGTAAAAATATGTAGGTATATTAAAAATGTAAAAATTGACAACATAATAGATTACCTACACATAATAAATGAAAATTAACAGATATGTAAGAAAGCGTATAAATATAAATAAAATAAATAGCATAAATATGTCTAAAAATACATAAGAACAAAATGCATTCATAAACATTCAAAGATATGAAGAGGTAGGTAGAGAAAAGGATGGACTAGATATTTTTAGTTAGACGAATAGGGAAGAAGGTGTCCTCCGTTCTCAAATCATTTTTGTTTCTATGATATTATTATGAGTCATGAATATTTATTTCTTCACGATTTTAATAAAAATTGAAAAACTATTATTCTTCTAATAATTCCATAAACCAATTAAAAAGAGTAACGACTGGAAAAGAATTGATTTTTATAGCCCGTTTTAAAGCAAGCACCTAACAAAGCGTCTCTTATACAAAAAGCCAACTCTCATAAAATCATTTAAAACCGTCGAATATAAAAATTAAAACTCTGCTGAAAATATCACAAAGGTAATTTTGTATACTAGCTCTGACCGGTTTTTTTTTATTTTCAAAGTTAACCGGAAATAATATTATGAAAACTTGAGTAGGTATTTAGTCTGCTACCAAAAATTTAAACAATAAATAACGGATCAAACGTTGAAATAAACTTTTCGTGTCCAAAATAGATAGAAAGGTAGGAAGGAGACTTCAGGATTGGACAAGTTAGAAAGTCGTTATTTCGCAAAGGAAACGTGCAAAATAATAATACCTACTTAGGTACGTCTACACACTACTTACCTTCTTTAACTTCAACAAAGAGAAATATTTTATGGCAGTCAATTATTATCGCAGAAGTGTGCGTACTTTTCTTGTAGGTATTTCAAGACTTCTGATGAATTTTATAAGGAAATTGGACAACCTCTTTGATATTTCACCATCATTAAAAACAAAAAGAAATACATATAACAAATTTACGTTTTAATAAAAACAAAGATGACTTACTTACATTCTTCGAACATTTTTTTAAAACAGCCATACGTGAGTATTATGAATTTTATTGATGGTTGATTTTTTATGGTTTTTAAAAAGCTGACGTGATACGTTTATTTATAATAACAGACAGAAGTTGTGCCGCATCCTTCCTAACTATGTCTTCCCATTTGAGCCTAGGTCTTCCGACTCGTCGTCTTCCGTCTGGGTGACCCTCGAGGATCCTCCGAGTGACCCGTGAGGATAGCATTGTCTGCAGGTGCCCTGCCCATCTCAGCTGACGTGATACATCTATTTATAAGAACAGGCAAATAAAGTAAACTAATATGTGATAATTATTTATATTCACTAGGCTCCTTTAATACTCATTTACTGGGCGAGGATAATAATAATATCAGCTCTTGCTTCTAAATGCCAAAATAATTGAGGGACGTCGAGGACCTGGTTGAAGACAAACCTCATCACAATGTAACATAAGATACTGGACCAGCATCCGAAGTGTGCTGGAGGGATCCCGAGCAGCGCAGGATAGAGGGAAATTGTCCAAGTGATGGCCAACGATGGGGAGAACCGTCAAGGTACTTGAAGACGAGAGCCTACCTAGCTCCAGCTAGAAAACAGCAATCCTTGTAGCGCCTATGAACACGTGAGCATTCGAGCATTCTACCTCATCAGCATATTGACCTACCCCTAAATCAGCTATTTAACTAAATAGGTTGAAAATAATTTATTGCATCCATCTTAAATAAATCAATTTTATTATTCTTAGGCAACCCATCCTGAAAGAATGATTTGTTAAATCAATATAGGACGTGTTCTTCCTGATCAGAAACATACATATTTGTTAACAAAGGGTAAATATAGCAATAGGTAAGTATGTAATAATAATAATTATTGTGTAAGTTCTCCCATTATCTGCCATCCATCATGCTATTGACAGAAATTCAAAACCTTACACAAATGTTTTTAAGTAATATCTCCCCCACGCATAATAACAACCAAAGGGTGGATCGTCATAAACTAAAGGTTATGAAATAATTTCATCGAGCGGTTTTTGCGGTCGTAAATTTTTCAATATTTTTGTCAGTTTTCTGTTTTTATTAAACACTTGACTGGGAGGAGTTGGTTTCGCCTCCTGTCAATACTTTTCACGCTCAAATAATATTTATACGAGGTTTTTGTTCAAATTCAACCAAAGCTTTTATTATAATCGAGAATTTATGACACCTCTTGTACAGGTGAGAACGCTTTTTGTTTCCCTATTTTTGTCAGAGCGAAGCGGCTCGATACGACCTACTCTGTGTAATAAAGCGTTATGTAAAATTATTCTGTATTTCTTGCTATCTAACACAACATAAAATGAAATTATACAAAGAATACTTTTTAAGTAGGTACAAATATTAAATTTGAAGTGATCAAAAATAAATTAGTCTATTTTGGCTGAAACATGAAGGTTTCGTATGATTTAATAAGGACTTCACTACTATATTTTGATAGAAAATAAATAATCTAAAAAATATGTAGCTATTCTGCATCAATAACTCGAAATCATTCAAATGTGACATAGCGCATCTTGGTTGTAAACACTCGCGTTGCCCGGCTACTATTTTGTTTGTTTACAAAATTGTGTGTGAAATGTCATCTTCGTATATAATAAACGCGGATCAAATATTTTTTTTATAAATGAAGTAAAATCTGATCAGTGAGTTATACGTAATCTTACGATTAACGCATATTTTATAAATAAGACGGTTTTTAAAGTCTATTTGCCGGACATTTTGATTGATCAAGTGTGTTGCTAAAACAAGAAGACGGCTGGACCGACTTGGCTTATTTTGATTTTGAAATTTTCTTATTGGTTCAGGTGAAAAAATTGGGAAAAATTTGGAGGAGGAAAGAAAAAGAAAGCGATTTAGGTTTTTGAAGGGGTCCTTTTGGAGGGTATAATTTTATTGTGAGTGATTTGAAATCAAGTAAATAGGCTTGGTGACAAGTCCTTGATTAAGAAGACCAACAGTTAACACCTATTGGATATTGGAGATTCAGGAGTAGTATTCAGCCAATTAGAATGCTATATAAACATTTTGTTGAGGACCCAAATAAATTTTCAGAACCAATAATTGAGATAAAAATATGAGTTTCTTACTCTGTGATCACTAGATATGTTCAAAAACGTAGCTTCTAAAATAAACAATTAAGTAAGAAATATATCTACTTATATTTAGTGGAAGTTGAAAGTCTTAACTGAATAAAAATAACTAACTCAGCAGTGTTTTACGATGTTAGAATGTGTTTACGAAATCATCTGGTTTAAAATGCATGATTATGGATGCGCACCTGGCACACGCCCACCAATCAACTATTGTGTAGAGGAGATGTACATGGCTGGAACATGTGCTTAAGATTCCGAATGACAGTTGGCCGAGAAAAGTGCTGTTTCTTTTTTTTTTTGCTTTCACCTTGTTGGTGTTCCTGGCCAGTCTCAAGTAACCAAAAGTGCTGTTATCTACATAATATTATTAAGTAGATAGGTATAATGGATTGTTAAAAGTTTTTTTTTTTTACAACACAATAATTAAAAAATACAATTTGGTGACTCTCTCCACTAGGCAATGCCTGTCATGGAGAGGAGGTTGAAGATACGTCATCGTTACTGTCGACTTGATATTGTGGTAGGCTAAGTTACCCGATATACCTTTTAAAAATTGAAGCATTTTACATAATCAACGTTAAAAGCATTGACACCAGGTAGCGAAGTACGAAGATAAAATACATTTTTTATTAGTTTTATGGTGATGTCTAAGCTTTTTTACCTTTTTTTACCTACTCCTTCGTAATACAATATTCATGGTTATGTATCCAAGTGTTCCAGCCATAAAATCCCTTCCATCTTGTTTGGAAATCAAGATAGAAAAAATGACGTTTATAAGTTTATTTCCTTTGCAGACGGTGGGAATGTAAATTCTCGGCATCAAGTGGCTGGCAACATCTACCTACATCTTCTCAGGGACGTGTTTTTATTAACTTATATTGTTAGTAAAAACTCCATCTTCCTATCTTCTAGGGCCTGAAGCATTCTGCTCAAACAAAACACGATATTCTAATAGAGATTTTTCTAGTTAATATTACCATTTTCCTGTAAACACCTTATATTTATAACGAAATAATTATAAAATCCTGATAGTTTATTATTGCCTAGTGCTTTATAAATGAAAAGATAGGAGTGTTTGAGTTAAAAGTTTCCCCGTTCAACCACCCTTATTCGATTTGAAACAGCAGGTTCTGACGTCAACAAAAAAATATCATTGATACAATATCCTATCATAATCAAACCCGGGACGTTATTATTAAAAAAACTGTAAATTCGTTTTATTTATTTAAAATAACACTGATATTTTATCCTTACGGTTGATAATCTTTCGCTTTGAATTGTCGAAAATCATTGAACAGAAAAGGTTGAAAAAAATAATCGGAAAATGCGCTTTAAGTTTTGTTTTTATTATATAATTACATTATTTGGAAAAATAGTAAAAAATTTGCATAGTATATCTCTTACATTAAAATAATACTCAGTGGTGTGTGAAAGCTCAGAGCTCAGCCATAAACTAAAATAACACTTTTCGTACATTAAGTTATGAATCCAAATCCAAACTCCCTTAAGACCCCACTTAGGGGCATAGGGAGGCAACGAGAGCTCTCCATTGCGCTCGATCTTGCGCAACGTTAATGACCTCCTCCCACACCATGTCCAGATTCCTCAGCTCTGCTTAGAAGGAGCGGAACACAGTATGAGAGGGTCTTCCTCGTCCCGGGGACCCTGATGGGAGAAAGAACAGTGCTCTCCTCGGCCAACTGTTATTCGGCATCCTTAACACATGTCCCAGCCAAGTCCATCTCCTCCACATAATAGTAGAGGTGATGGGCTCACGCTGGGTGCGCCGGCGTATAGCGTCGTTCGTGATGCGGTGGTACCATCTTATACCCAAAATTCTCCTGAGGCACTTCGTTTCGAATGCAGATACTTTTTGTGCCTGGGCCAAAGTCAGGTGCCAGGACTCACACACATACAGGAGAATGGGCAACACACACGCATCAAACAGTTTACATTTCGTCTCGACATTAAACGCCGACGCCTTATCATATCCATATCTTGGTCATGTTGTTGAAGGCACCACTTACCATACCGATACTTATCGGGAGCTCAGCCCCGAGGTCACCAGTGGTGGTAATGGTTGCTCCCAGGTACTTAAATTTATCCACGCGGGAGACCTGGTGACCATCGATGGTTATCGGTAGCTGTTTATCGGGGCAGGCATTATTCGCCATGAGCTCCGTCTTACTGGCATTGACTCGAAGGCCGAGGCATGCTGTTTCGTCGCAGAGTCTTGAAACACTGCGCTGTAATTCCTCCACTATCATACTGAACAACGCTTGGTCGTCCGCGTACTCCAGATCGCACAGTTCGCCCATTAGACCATCTTTCTGTGTTATCGGTATACCTCTTGCTCCTTGCATGGACTTTCTCAACAGGAAGTCCATGACTATAGCCCTATCTGACTCCCGTGGTGATCCTAAAAGCTTCAGTAGGACCACCTGGCGTTTTCACGCTACACTCGGAGTCTTCATACAGGGACTGTACCATTTTAACAATTTTCGGAGGTATACCATACAGAGCAAGTATTTTCCATATTGATGGTCTATGTGGGCTGTCGAAGGCCTTTTCAAAATCTATAAAGCAACCAGCGACTGGAGAGTTAAACTCTTTGCACTGCTGAAAGATGCACCTGGCACAGAAAATTGGGTCCGTGCAGGACCTTCCAGGTACAAAGCCGTATTGTTGCTCTTTCAGGTCAGCCATGACAAGCCCCCGAAAGCGGTGTAGTAATATCTGAGATAATACCTTACCGGGAACACTCAGTTGAGTAAT
Organism: Mystacides longicornis; assembly: GCA_963576905.1. Classification (NCBI taxonomy): domain Eukaryota; kingdom Metazoa; phylum Arthropoda; class Insecta; order Trichoptera; family Leptoceridae; genus Mystacides; species Mystacides longicornis. The sequence goes on along the minus strand of OY756420.1, from coordinate 18,381,462 downwards.
TCCACGGTAGTTTCCGCATTCAAGGGGGTCCCCCTTTTTAAATGTTGCGACGATGGATCCATTCCGCCAATCTTTTGGGCACCTCTCTTCTTCCCACGCCATTTTAAATATATCTAATAGTGGTTGGCCAAGGGTGTCTATGCCTTGTTTGAGAAGCTCTGCGTGAATTCCATCGTCTCCTGGCGCTTTGGTGTTCTTAAGTCTCATCACGGCCAGCACCATCTCACTGTATGGGTCCTCACATATCCCAGTTGCCTGAGGTATATTCAGACCAGTCAACTCCTCCTCAAAGTTGTAAGGTGAGGAGGGCTCGGGACGGTTTAATATTGACTCAAAGTACTCCCTCCATCTTCCTTTCATCAGTTCGGGGGCAGTGACAGTGGCTCCACGAGAGTCTCGTATTGCCGTCACGGGTCTTTTTTGACCCCTGCCCCCGACCTCCCGGGTGATTTAGAAAAGTATCCTTGAGTCATTTCCGAGTGCAGCAGATTGCGCTCGCCGTATCTGAGAGTCCAGATTTCTTTTCTTATCTGTTCCGTACAGAGTGCTTCACCTTGCGGCTTGCTTTGCTTGAAAAAAAAATCTGAATCTCAACGAACCCACAAGGAGTTCGTGATCAGTATCAATGTCTCTCCCTCGGTAGGTGCGGACATCTCGCAGGTCAGTTCGGTTGCTGGCCCTTACCAGAAGATGGTCAATCTGGTTTTTTGTTCTCCTGTTAGGCGAGGTCCAAGTATAATTATGGATATCCTTGTGGGGGAACAGAGTTCCCCCTATTAAGAGTCCTTGGAGTCTGGCGAAACCAATCAGACGGCTTCCATTATCATTTATCACTCCCATGCCATGCCTACCCATGACGCCTGGCCCATACTGGGGGTCACTGCCAACCTTGGCATTAAAATCCCCCAGTACTATTAAGCGGTGGCGCCTTGGAACATGGGACACAACTGCATCCAGACTGTCATAAAAATAGTCCTTGGCAGCCGCATCCCCATTCTCTGTGGGAGCATAGCATAGGAGGACCGTCAGTGTTTCGCCTGTCATCTTGAAGGACGCACTCATCAGGCGGTCAGAAACAGGTTCCCAAGCATGAAGGCGAGAGAAGGCATATTTACTTAAAAGTAGAGCGACGCCACGCATCCGTGCAGTTCGGTGACCAGAATGCAGCATGACATAGTTGCCATCGTCACTCCGCCCCGTCCCTGGGATGCGTGCCTCGCTCAGCCCCAGTATATACAGTCCATAATCTCTCGCCAAATTGGCAGCAACAAGCTCCCCGCCCGCCCTCAACGTGCGGACATTCAGTGTCCCGATTTTCAAGCTCTTGTTAGAGTGAGCCGTGGTCAACACAGGGGGGACACTAGCTGCCTGGACCCCCCCCCTGGTGGGGCCCAGGCGTCCGAGGCTTAATTTTCTTGCCTTTTCTGACCGCTTGGGTTTAAGGGTGTGAGGTGGTCAACCCCACGACCCTGATCAGATTTTTCGATTTCCTGCCTCTTACAGGATGCTCGAAAAACCAGCAAAAAGAACAGAGGTGCTATTCTAAGCCGACAGTTATCAAATACCTACTAATTATTCCAAAACTCCTTTAATTTTCTAAATCATTGATTTCTGTTTGTTCTTCAATGCCCTTTATTTGTTGGGGATTTTCACATTTGAACGATTTAATATTACGTTTTTGATCGAATGAAATACTTCGTTGGTAGATACATACCTACTTGTAATTGAATACATCGAACGAACGGACCATCCTTCTGAAAAAATCAAATTATATTCTAGTGCGCGATTAATGTTTGATTCATTACCCATTTATGCGTTATAGATTAGTTGTTGTTAGTAAAAACCATAAATCTGAATATTCGTAGAATTATAGTTTTCCTAGAAAATGATTATTTCCTCATTTTTTGATAATTTTGTGCTCACTCAAAGGGAACACAAATACACTTTTTTATTATTGATGTTTTTGGCGGAAATTATGTGAAATCCCATGTTGAATAGGTAATTATTTTAAATAAAACTTTGTTTATTTCACTTTTTATTTATTTTATTGGCAGAGGCATTTCGGTCACACGACTTTCTTTTATCTATGAATTCATAATTATAATTATTTTCTTTTATCTATGACTTTCTTAACAGTTATAAATTTAATTTGTCTATGTATCCAAATTTCTCAAAAATAATCTGTGTGTCCTACTTTAATTTGTCTACGATTTTCTTAAAATAATAATTTTATTTGTTTTTGTATTCCAATATTCATTTTTCTATTTATACAACTTTCTTTTGTCTATGATTCTCTTAATAACTTAATTATTACGTGTCCATCTTTTTAACTTTCTTGTTTCTATGACATTCGCTTCTTTTGGTTTTAGTATTTGTGGCACTGAAGATGTTCGTGTGACCGAAAGTCCTCTGCCAATTAAATAAATAAAAAGTGTAATAAACAAAGTTTATTTTAAAATAATTACACTTTTTTTATTTTGACTCTTTCACAGTTAGATTCTTAGTCGTTAATTTGTGATTATATTTCATATTTTTTCTTAGTTACCGAAGGTGCAGGTAATTTGGATTACCCAAAGCCTGACATTTGAACGCATGCGGTCTTTAAAAACTGAAGTATTTGAGTCATATTCAACCGGATTAATTAGTCCAGTTGTCACATTACAATATTGTTCCCTTTTTAATATTCGATCAATTCAGTATTTAAAGGTTAGTATTTCATACATGCAAGATCGAGCGCAATGGAGAGCTCTTGTTGCCTCCCTATGCCCCTAAGTGGGGTCTAAAGGGAGTTTGTATTTGGATTTCATAGATATAAGAGAATTTTATAAAAAAAACCTAATTGGTAGATGTTGTACAATTTATTGATAGCTATGTGAAGTCATGTAGGTAGTGTGTTTAGTGTTTATGATTAACTTTTTTACCCTGGTGTGGATTTTTATTCTGATTGAAATTATTATCGTACAAATTTGTTATATCATTGTTATAAGACAAGACAGGCTTAACACACATTTTGTTGTGTTGGTCATTAGTATCAAAGCTATTTTGTAAGTATGTAAGAAGTCTGTCCAACTTTCAACGCTTATTACTCTAAATGAACGGCCGATACAGAAAGAATGAAACGGTATTAACTTACCACTTCTCACAGTCTTGAGGAAGTAAGTATTATTTTCTTTATACGTCTATGAGGTCAAGATGATAAAAGGAATGGAGGCTTCAATAAATCTTCTTCAACTTAAGTATTAAGTAGCTGGCTCGCTACCTCTCCACATTATCGGTAAGTTGGTACCTACTACGAATACCTACATACATAATATCTATTGAATTTAGCAACTTGTTCTCCACTTGCTACTACCTTTATACACCCTCACCTATAATAGACACTGTGTTTATGCTGAGATGCCTTCACTTACACTTAACTATTGTTATTTTTTCTTCTCATCGTTCTATCGTGCTTTTTTCTTTCCACACTCTACCCATAGTTTCCTAAAAATAAACACGGGAAATTTATATTATGCTGTCATCGTATAGAGCGAACTAAAAATACAGATGTCTACCTACAGTACTTGCTTTTATCTTTCTCAATTTAAGTTTTATGTGAAAAATAATACCTATATTAACTTGGAATCTTTTAATCTTTATAAGTAGCTACCTGCCATTTTCATTGATTAAACATATTGGATATTTAAAGTTTCAAAGCTGATTAGCACTTCTTAATCTACCGATATCAGTGACCGTGGATACCTACTTCTGATCAACAGATTCAGGATTCAACTCTGCATTGAAGTTCTTAGTGATTTTCAAAATGTGGATCGCGGTGGACTTATTTTGGTGTGACATATCTAATGCATCATATTTTTCTCTATCTCTTTCCTAAATTCGAACTCAGTATTTACCCTAGGTCCATACATTTAGAATCCGGTATTCAGGAAGACTCTTACTGAGGATTCAGAATTAACGGTTTTCAGAACATAGAAAGTATGTAGTAATATATATTTTTTTTTAATGAATCTGTGCTCACTCAAAGTGAACACAAATACACTCCTTGACTCTTTCACAGTAAGCTACTGAAAGCTTGTGTCGTGCAAGAGGAAGATGGTCGGCACCTGGGATCGAACCACGACGTCCGCAGTACGAAAGCCGGCGTTGTAACCGCTGGGTCACCAACCACTTCAAATACTTAAGATCATTCTAAAAATCACATATCATTCCATGTATCTTTATTTTTTAATAATATAATCTTAATAAATCCATCCTTTTTCTTCTATGGTGTCCTATTGGGTTCCCCAACGTCAACGACCACTTGAGAGAAAGCCTCCCCTAAAATACAGTTCTCAGTTACGAATGTTTTTGAACAAGTCAATTTTCTTCCATTCGACTCCACTGCGGTCCTCTATTTTTCCCTTTCATGACGAGTTGCCACATTCTTATACTTTTCACCTCTCATTATGTGACCAAAGTATACAGAGTCTTGTATATAGTGAATAATTGTCTGGTTCAGTTTGCTTATTATATAGGATATTATTTTAAGCATTTTGTGACAAATCCACATATCAAATGATCCGAGACGATTAGTGATATTGACTTTAAGGGTTCATGTCTCTATTGTGACCAGTTAGACTGACCCAACATTACAAAAAAACTTCATGAAGGCTTTTTTAAAATCATTAATTATCCAGAAAAACGTATTTCTCCAAATGACGTTGAAAATTCAATATATTCCAACTGTCGATTTGTTGAAGAGAAATTATTTCTCGAGACAGATCAGCAGTATCAAGCCAAGATACGTGAGATTTGTATGGCCAGGTCTACATTTTAAACGGTTTTTCAAACTTTGACGACAAAAAACACCAACTTAGAGGCTTCGCAGCATATATGTTCCATATATGGATTTACTCAGAATTCGGAGGAGAACATTTAATGTGTCTGTGTGTGTGTCTGTGTGTGTGTGTGTGTCCGTCCCCCCCTTATAACTTTTGATTTGCTTGATGCACAGATCTTAAAATTTCAGAAATAATTTAATACTTTAAGCCTACAAAACTTGTATACTCAGAATTTTTAAATTTTCTTTCAGTCAGGGTTAATCAACCTTTGAATTTTTACTTAATTTTTGCATATATCTCGAAAACTATAAAAGCTAGAACCCTAAAAATGTGTATGTATATAGAAAAATACAATATCTCAAATAAAATTTAATGAAAAAGTTCCAGGGTTTCTCAAACTTTTTTTATAAAGAAAAATATTTTTTTATGACAAATTTACGAGTTTCAATGCTTATATTTCAGAATTTTAAAAAAATATCGAAAAACGCCGAAACATATCAACTAGATAATTTAATTTTCTATAAAAAATACATACATTATATCAGTACATCTCAAACTTTTCTAAACAATTTTTGTAAAAATTTAATTTATTGACGACATCGTTTCATACAATGAACATACCGACTCAGGCCATCGACAGTTGGATCTCATGTATACATGCAACTAGTTGTAAAAATAATCAGTTCGAAACCTGACAACACGTTTTCATTTTAGCTCACCTCTGCACCGCCTTGAAGTCAATAAACATTGTGTCAAAGGTATCAATTTGATATACCTACCTCGGTTTGTGTGAAAGGTGTGGAATAAAAGACAGGAGAGTACAATAATACATTGTATCGTCTATGCTCCCGAAATTTGAGTGATGTGTATACTTAAGTGTACCCAAAGTGAAAATTTTTACATAACCAGGAATACAAAAAAGCTGTCAAGACTGACATCTGGTCTATAACACCTAATTTTGTTGCAATTTGCGCATGAACGTCGATTCAGACACACAACAGTTCTGCACGTCATAGTTCAGTTCAGTGCAAATGACCGCGCATGGCTTTATTCATAACTACATCCGTCAGTATTCAGTCATTTTTTTCTCTCAAGTGTGCAGTTTTATATATACCGGTACTTATTATTTGAAAAATCATATCTAACAGGATATTTTCTTACACATTCAATCAACTTCTCATCCTCACTCATTTTCTCCAAACAATGAAAAAAAAACATCCGCCATAGTGAAAAACAAGTATTGTTTATGAGAATTTGTCTTTTCACGATGAGGCGACTACAATAATAAGACTAAGATTCAGTTTCGGTTCTGATTCGTGACTGAGCCGGAATCATGTAGGCAGTAAATTTAAATACATTTCTGTGAAGGAACTGAGCCACGAAATGAAGGTAAAGTTTGAACGCACTCCAACATAAACATAACTCATATTTTCTGTGCGACGACTGTATTCAATTATGAGTCGGCGATCAATCACGGGAGATGACAACCTTGTGTTCTGTGGAGCAAACTTTCTATAAAAAATAATGTGGATTTTCGGTTCATTGTTCGGCACATTTTTGAATTAACGAAATTGAGAAACGCGTGAAAAAACTTGTTAATTCCTTGAAAACACATTATGATTTATATCACATTTGAGAATCGAATTGCGTAAATCGAATGGCCTACTATTGAGATTTTATTCAGCCCATACATAATTGAGAATAAAATAAGCTCTCTTCTATTCCAAGGTATAAGTTGGAATGACAGGTTGAACTAGCTGCCTTTCTAGTCTTCCAGTCCCATCCAATCGGAAACAGGGTAATCTTTGTTAGAAATTTCAAAATTTCCTCTGACTTAATCGGAAATTGAACGCGAGACCTAGGCTAGACAAAGACAACTAGGCTGCCAAAGTCTTTGGCCCAAAGACGACACTGTGTTTATTTTTCAACTGAAAAAGAAGAGAAAAAAAAACTGTTGGATTCTTCTCCTTAATTTCACATAAGCTTAATAAGGTTCCTACCTACCCAACTAGCAAAGTAATCCTATAACGAAAGATTATAAGTCTATCAGTACTTATAAACCTCTTATAATGGCATTGTTGTAGACTGTATTACTTATAATAGCATTTTACAAGCCTTAATATTCTCAAGAGCATTCGTTTTTATATCTCAGTCTTATAGTTTGCTACAAAACTATCGCACAGGACAGTTATAGGATACTCTTACTTATAATGGCATTCTACAAGCGTTGATAATCTCAAGAGCATTTGATTTAGTATTTCAGACTTATAGATAGCTACAAGACTATTTTATAGGTAAGTTATAGGAGAACTAATCCTATAAGAGCATGCACTAAGACTTAATAGTCCTGAGAAAAATGCTGATCCTAAAGAAGCATTTTGTAAGATTAAAGAATCCTATAAAATACTTCGCCGAGATCATTATAAGTAATCGTCTATAAAGTCTTGTTCAAGACTCATATGAAACAAATAGTACTTCAAAAGAACGCTATAAGTGTAAATAGTCTTTAAACTAGATTCTTTAACATACTTGGCTGAGATCATTATAAGTTATCGCTGCTAAAGCCTAGTGTAAGACTCTTACAAAACCAACAGTACTTAATTAATACGTTATAAGAGCAAATATACACAAAAATACTAACTCAATCACTTTATAGGTAAACGCCAGTCATTTTGTCGAGGTGGTTCAAATGTTTTTAATATGGAATTAAGTGACTGGAAACGATTTAAAAGGAGCGGTGGTTATAGAAGAAAAGTGACAAATGACAAATGGGTATGTTGAATTAGTGAAAACATATTCTTCACAAATGCCTCATTCAGGGCCTGGAAATATTTCAAGTTTAAATAGAGATGCAATAAATGAGAGTTCCGCTGTCGAAAATAATATATAAACTATCACTCGGAATGTGAAGAAGTAGAAAATAAAGAAGATGAATCCGATTCGGCATTTGAAGAAACTGATAAATTGTTTAAAAATATACAGAGCTGGGCTGTTAAATTTAATATAAGCCATTTAGCCCTGAATGAGCTATCTAATATTTTAAACAAAATATTAAGTATTAAGACTCTCCATTATTAAAGCTAGACATAGATTTGATAGAGAGTTTTCCTGTCGGTGATTCATTACACTTAATAGACCTTGGTTTGATGAAACGATTGTTAATTGGGTGGCGAGATGGAAAGTTGGGAAAGTATACCAAATGGAGTGCTCGAGATATTGCTATTGTCAACAGTTTTTTACTGAACTGTCAAATCCGAAAGAGATACACAGAACCGTTATTTCTATCAATGTTTTGGCTTACTGGAAAGGATCTGAGTACCGATGTTTTTTTATTACTAAGTTTCATAATTTTGAAACACTTTCTGAAATCTGAACCTTTTCATCATTTTTTGAAATTGTTTTGTGCCATTACGATTTGTTCAAATGAAAACCATTTTCCGCTCTTGAACATTGCTGAAAAATGATAGCAGATTTTGCAGAAAATTTTAAAATCTTCTACGGGCGAGACTATGTTACTAGTAACATACACAATTTAATACACATAGTTGACGAAGTAAGAAAATTTGGACTTCTACAAATTTGAATAATAAGTTTATTCATTTTTATAACATTTACAATGAAACAAAATAAAAGCATACAAAGAATATACAAAAGTGGTTTTGTTTTGCCACCTCACTAGGCATAGCCTGTATCGAGGTTGGCAATTACATTAAAACATGAAATATTGAATAAATAATGAAAAACATTCAATCAAGTAGTAACAAACACATAAGATATAATCAAAAGTCTAAAGAATGAAAACCATTCAATCAAGTGGTAACAAAAACATAAGATATAATCAAAAGTCAGATAAACAAATATTAATTATAGGTAGGTACATAAATCAATAAGAAGCCAGAAGTCAATATACAGAAAAAGAATTTGCCAACAGACGCTATACACACAACAAAGCAAACAAACAAGAAAGTCACACAGAAAAACGACAGTTTCGGTAATAAAAATTACATTAGGTATACAGCAGCAGCATTCTTTTAAAAATAACATTATACAGCAGCAGCATTCTTTTAAAAATAACATTATACAGCAGCAACATTCGCAGCAGCATTCAAAGCAGAATGGCTAAAGCATATGAGTGTTTACTGTTGATTAACTTTTTATTACAAATATGGCGTTCCTTTCGTATGGCTTTTCTCCGCTATGACGTCGAACGTGTGCGTTTAAGTTTCCATTCAGTAAACTTTTTCATGCAAACTTTGCTCTCATATGACTGAATTCGCATTTGAGCACGCGCTTGATTGAACTATTTATGCAAACTTTAAAAAACATCTTAAACTTTGTATTGCAAACTTAGCATTACAGTAGCTGTGCGTGTTAATTATTTGATTGATTTAACTTTTTATTGCAAATATTGCATTTTTATGGCTTTTCTCAGCTGTGAGTTCGCATGTTAATCATTAATTTACATGAGTTTGTAAACTTTTTATTGCAAACATTGCATTCATATGGCTTTTGCAAACATTGCATTCATATGGTTTTTCAGTCAGTCAGTGGTTATTGTTTTTAATATAAAAACAGCCTCCGCTGTCATCAACTGACTTACATATTCCATACAATTTGTCAGTCACCTATCTAAATTTATCGAAAATAAGTCGAAATATGTAACGGAAGACATCAAGAAATAAGTAAAAAAAAACTTCTAACAATAATGAGGTTCAAATTGATCTACCCTAATTTGTTAAAATGGAGGCAATGTGTTATCTTGATTGAAACTGTTATAAGTAACAATGTACCTATAATGGTTCTATAAAGTACTCAATGCAGAGTATTTTTAAAAATGGCGAATTTTCATATAAAACAGATGAAATGAAAATTCTACAACATCTGTAAATTGAGCTTTTTTCCGAAGCGCGTGAATAAAATAATAAAATTACGGTACATATTTACAGTAAAAATGACTTCCCATGTTCCCAACAGTGGATAGATGAGTGTCCTTTATCAATTATATTTTGCTGTTTATTAATAAATGTATTATATTAATAATAGAAAATGTACTTACATTTTTAGTATTTAATACAAGAACAAAAAACTTTCACGACGCACAAAAAGCATAACAAAACATACTTTATACAGTACTTTACCAGTAAACATTAAACAAGATTGGTCTGGTAAGATACTTATGGCAGATACTTATAGGAGTATTTATGCTTGTGAATGCATAGCTGAAGATCATTATAGAACCAATTGCGCTTCGTCAAGTGTATTATTTGATTATTTACATTCTGTAAGCTCGTTATAAGATCGTTATAGAAATTAATGCTCCTGTAAGTGCGTCCTAATCTTGTGATTGAAGAATGCTATAAGTATCTTATAAGAACATCGTTATAGAAATAAATGCTCCTATAACTGCGCCCAAATCCAGGGTTAAAGTATGCTATATGTATCTTATAAGTCTACAAAATTTTACTCTTGGGAGTGCTACAAGTACAGATTTTGCTAGTTGGGTACCTATTTATTGGAATAAGCGTGCAAAAAGACTGGTAGGTAAATGACAAAAACCTCCTCGTATCGACCTTCAATATAACTCATTGAGAATATAACATAACCTAATGTTCAATTTATAAAATGCGCCAGCTAACAAAGAGGAAAAAATGAATACTTAAGGAATGTTTATTTTTGTGTTGTTGGTAAAGTATTTTCCTATCCGTGATTTGATGCGAAATGTAAAATATGGCGCATTTCAACAGTAGCTCTAGTATAAGTTTTCGATGATCGAATATCGAAACGATCATCGAAAGAGTTTCGAAAAATTTTCATACTAAAATGATCGAATGATTCGATCGTTTGATTTAAGAACACTAATTGCACCCTAATAACCGCTTATTTGCGTGCAATTAGCTTACGATAAAACTCGTACTAGCCCCACAGGTCAAATTAGCAATGTGTATAATTCGTATTACCTCACTCAATTCCAAAATGATTTTGTAATAAAATAACATCAATTTTAGTAAAACAACGTGAGATACATTACAGAGCCCGGCATTTAATTAAATAATACTTGTTATATTACGAAGAACCATTTTGGGTATAGGTATATACCTGCCGACCAAACACACACAGGCTGTCTTTTAAATTGGTTAGGTAGTACCTATGTTATATTTTGAAAAGGGTATTTTTTACAAAAATTGTTACTTATCTACCCATAACTCCTAATAACCTGTTTAATGACGAAAATAAAAATATGCTGTTGCTTAACCGAGGATAGCGAAACTTTATCTAATGGTCTCCAGCCTCCCATTAGAAGTAGGTACCACAGGACAGTTTCGGCTCTTCAAATCTTTCACCGGATTTTAAGAAATAGTAAATTGGGTGAAAATACCACCAATGGGATAACCCTGCATTTCAATTACAATACTTTTTTTTTCTTCTTTACCAGGCCTCGAGTTTGAGGATCCCATAACACTCACCGCCTTTGGTGTATTCTAGTATGTGTGTAAGGACCAAGCCTGGACGCACAATCACGACCACACTCCGGATGCGCGAAGATATTCCACGATCCCTCCCTCTCTGCCGTTGAGCATCCGCTCTGTTGCGGTTTTGCAGTTTCCTTGACTCTAAATCTCCCCGAGATCCCAAGCAAAAATCACGTCAGGCAAGTGTGTGATGACCCAATCATCTGGGACCCCACAAAACTTAAAGGATTCGCGGAAGTAGTCCTTATAAAATCTTTTTTTGACCTCCCACTTGTCACCTTCCATTGACTGTACTATATAGAAGTCTCTTAGGCAGTATGTGGTCATCCATCCTTACGACGTGCCGCAACCTAATTTGCACCATCATATTAAACTCATAATTATTTCAATATTAATAAAAAATATGTCCTTATCACACTAAGATTTTGGTTGCTACACGTTGAAATAGTACACGCAGGTTTTTTAAAAAACGGTAGGTACTTATTGCTTTACGAAATAGGGGTAAGTTGTGTTCCTCTGGACATTTCCCAATTTTTGATGAACTTTATTTTTTTTAATAAAATCTATACATTATTCCTTAAAAAAATTTTTTGGTAACATTAAGCTCAATTAAACATTTAATTGTCATATATTTTTTTGGCAAAATAGCTTTTTTATATACCTAGAATAATAACATTTTTATTAAGACTGCATTTTTCCAGAGGAACATGTATGGAATGTTCCTCTGGACATTATGTTTTGTTCCTCTGGACAATTTAATAAAAATTGTATACGCTCATTAACATTGAATTTTTGGAACAGAAAAAACCAAGAATATAAAAATAAATACATAAAGCAATTCAATAAGAAAGTACACGATTTATAGAAAGCATTATAAAATTAATGAATTTTTCTTAAAAAAAAAACCTTGAGAATATAAGCATGGGCGATATGCTATTTCCAACAGCGTTAATTGACGCGATCATTATCACGTTAGTGAAATTCCAAAAAGGACAAACAAAAATTCACCTTAGGGTCCCGTTGACCGGATGTTAGTTTTCCCAAATGCCTTATAGATTTTGGCTCAAAAACTTTCCTTGCAAACTATAGGAACGGTAGAATTTCCAGTATCATTAAAGCTGTGTACTCACCTGCGCCGCGCGCGGTAACGTTACCGTGCGCTGCGTGTCAAATTTCCATAGTACGCGGTTGTTCGCGGTGGTTCGAGGCGAACGGAACGCAGCGATCCGACAGAAAACTAGGTAGACACCGATTTGTCACGTATCATGCAACGTAATAGTACGCGGTGGTTTGTGGTTGTTCGCCACGAACCACCGCGTACTATGGAAATTTGTAACGTTGCATGATACGTGACATTCAACGTTACCAAGTTCGTTACGAACACGCGTACACATCTGAACCAAGGTAACGCTACCACGCGCGGTGCAGGTGAGTACACAGCTTAATGTTGTGGATGTTTTCTGGAGAGAAACGATACTTTCTCATCACTAGATTTTAAAATAATAAGTCAACATTGTCTTTGTAAAAACTTGTTCTCTGTCAATACTTGTAGTCTCTCGCTTTCGAAGAGATATTGTTGGAAAACGTTTTCGAAATTTAATCAGCCACTGCTTTCCAGTCAATTTATTTTTGGTCCAGTTTTATGAAAGCTCCTTTTCATTCACTTTTGCGTATTCTTAGGCCAGATTACGAAGACCTTTCGAAAATCGATCCCGGGGCCTTTAAATGACGTTAGAGGTTAGATCAATAAACACGTATGAATAATCTTCACACCAAGTTTATCATACTAAACCAATATTTGAAACGCATTTCAGAGGTGACACATAGCACTATGGTGAAACGGTTTGACACCTTTTTAAAACTGAACGTTTCATTTTGGTCACACCATTAAACTTGTTGACAGGTGACACCTCCGTTTAAAACCCCTGCCGTATAAATACTCGATTTTATGAAATGCTCCTGATGGATCACTCTGTATAAATTGTTAGCACATGATACAATGGTAGCTTAATAGGTAGGTCCTCGTAGGTTCAATCCGAAACGAGTTTATTATTATGAAAGTGGTACACGAAGCATATTCCGAAACATGCTTCCTCCGTGTAGCATTCTAAACAAAAATTTCATGCTGCTAATAATATAACTAAACTAACTGCGCATAATTTCGTTGTTTTACAAAAGAGCATTTGGCAAATCTCCCAATTATTGTTTCCGTAATAACAATAAAATACTTAATGAAAAGTTATGTATATGTATTGTATGCAAGTATGTTATTCAAAACGATGCGGTTACATCAGAAATAATATTGATCAGTTTAATCCATCAATCTCCCTTTATGAACCTATTTAGGGGTATAGTGTAGAGGCCAGTGGCGGATCTAACGGTACGCGGACTAAGCGGCCGCGGGGGGGGGGGGCGAGCTCGTGTGGGCCCCCCAAATAAATGGAGATAAAAAAATAGGGGCCCGAAATTAAATGAGAAAAAAAATCGGGGCCTTGAGCTTGTGAAGGGACAATAAATGAGAAAAAAATCGGGGCCCCGAGCTTGTGAAGGGAAAATAAATGAGAAAAAAATCGGGGCCCCGAGCTTGTGAAGGGAAAATAAGTTAGAAAAAAAATCACTAAAATTCTTAAAATAATTGATAAAACAAAAAAAGGAAACTATTTTTCTGCGATAAACTATCACTAACAGCTACACTTCTAAACACGCGCGGTAACGTAACCAACGTCGCTTTGCATGCAACGTATCAAAACTCCATAGTACGAGATTCGCGCTGGTTCGTAAGAGCTAAATCATATGAAGTGATTCTAGAGCTTTTCAGTAGGCATTGTTTTGTTCAGAAATATCAAAAAAATAAAAATAAAATCTAAATATAAAAAGGAAACTGTCCTGACTGACTGACATATTCATTTATCAACGCACAACCCAAACGGCTAATTGTAGAGATGTGAAATTTGGAAAGCAGGTAGGTATACGAATATCTCGGAAACTAGATATGGTAGGTACCTACGTACTTCATATTTGGCATATGAATTCTCCCATAGAAATGTGTAATATGGTGTCCGGTCAATCTTCCAAAATTTTACTAAAAGGGATGATTTTTAAGCGGCTCCTAATAAATTTAAAACTGATAATATCGAAGTTTCAAAAAAAAGGTTTCTTCATAAACAGTAATCAAATAATTGTATTATTCTGTTTTCAAAATACAAAATTATTGAAGGGTGAAAGGGTGAGGGGTTATTTTTATTGAACAATAATATCTCTTAGATAAATGAAGTTAGACATCTGTAAATTAATAATAGATTCTTCCTTTAAAATAAAAACATACGTGTTTTGTTGTTTTGTCAAAAATTCAGTTTAATAGATGATAAGGGCTCGCTTAAATTAAATCCGATATTTGCCCTACGTTGCCGTACGGCGTACGAGCCAATTATCATCAATATCCCTTAAGCACTGACACCTTGTTTTGTAACATTATCACTGATATAGGTCTATGAGACTCCCAAAAATAAACCTGATTTTTTTTTACAAAAACAATGTTTTTGATATGTATTTTTTATTATATAAAAAATATGAAATACAAACTTACATTTTAACAAAAGATGTTGAAATAAATTTCACAATTAAATGGTTTTCTAGGTAAATTAACATAAAACAACAATTAAAGGAACTTTTTTGTTAATATACTTATAAAAAAATAAAACATGCAATAATATTTTTTTTAATAACATAATTATAAACTTTTATGACTAATCTTTGTAACTCAGTCTAAATTTTCACAAAATGAGATCACTAAAAAAAAATGAGAGTGCTTAAACTTCAGCCAATTTTTTGGTATCACGTTCCATCATGTATGTGCCAGCATCACGTTCCATCTCTTGAGGAACATCTTGAGCAGTTTCCAGTTCCATATCAGACAAACTGCTTTCAGAATCGGAATGTGATTGGAAGTTATCCAATCACATTCCGATCTATCGAGAAAAATCTTCATCAACATCAGAATCACCGCTAAAATCACAATTTTTTTCATTCAGAACCCAGTTCTCTAATGTGCAAGCTGAGGCAGGATGTAATATATTAATTTACGTGGCTGCAGTGCGTGAGAAGTACATGGTTATTCGGAATCCATCCTAAAAACAAAATATAAATTTATTAAAAAAACTTACGTAATCACTGATATAGGTCTGTGAGACCTACAAAAAAAATTCAAATGTCAATACTGACCTTAAAAAACTTTCGAAACGTCCTCTCCGCTTCACTGCCATTAGCACACTAATCGACTTGAAGGTACTGAGACGCACAACATGCTCAGGCGCACCAGAGCGAGATAGCAAGTGTTTATTTTTGGAATAGGAGTCTATTAGACCTATAACAGTGCTTAAGGGATATAAATAAAGGAGTCCGTTCGTATATATGTATATATGTAACGTCCTTTATAGACGGCTAAACTAGGGATACCAGAAGTAAAGTAACACCCTCTATAGCGAGTCATAATACCAGTGGACGTTTAAGGCTATGAATATTTGGAAAATGTTATTTATCGATTAAAATATTAGATTTTTTCATAAATCTCCCATACAAATTAAGATTTTCATCCTGCCATTTTGTCAGAATCAAGAATCTTGAAACTGTATTTAATTCTCATTTAGTTGCACCGTCGCTACTCATGTATGGTTTTGTTTTAATCTACAGAGTATAAATGTTTATTTTATTTCAAAACATTATACTCTGTAGAAGGAAAAACATTGAAACAAAGTAAAACAATTTAGCTTATTTTACTTATGAAATGTCATCATATACCTCCATATTGTGAAAATTTAGGGTTGCTGTTTTACAAAAAACCTGTGGAATGTAATAATAAGGTCTGAATTAATATGTAGGTAGGTATTAATATTGAAATGCATTGAAGTAGGTAACTACAAAGAGTATGAGTAGTTTCAGCGTGATAAGGTCAAGATAAGGTAACGTATGAATATAACAC
This sequence comes from Mystacides longicornis, assembly GCA_963576905.1. Taxonomy (NCBI): domain Eukaryota; kingdom Metazoa; phylum Arthropoda; class Insecta; order Trichoptera; family Leptoceridae; genus Mystacides; species Mystacides longicornis. The sequence goes on along the minus strand of OY756420.1, from coordinate 18,365,194 downwards.
CAAAGTTTCATATTTATAATAATTAGATGATATTAGAAATAAATCAATTCTTCCTAAACATCATTCTGTTGAGAAATACAATACTCAGAAGATTAACGCTTTAATGGTCGAATGATCTCTGTGGGCTCCGTTGAAACCAGAATGAAAATTTCAAAGCTTGGACGATAACAAGTCTTGCTGGCCTTAAGGTGGCATTTATAGGACTGTGGTCCTCATAAGTCAACCTAAAATAGATAAATAACATCAAAATACATTTTTTTATGATTATGTAGGTATACATGTTTAAGAGGGGAATGTCATTTATTTTAAAGGAGATTTATCATTTCATGAAACACCACAGTTGATATCCTTATGAAAGTGAAATGACTGAGTATAACCTCATACTAAACATTTTTTCCTAAAGGCATAATAATCGTACTTGTGAGAACAATGTTTGCAAAGTAGATAGTTATAAAATGAATCTTTAATAGAAATAAAAACAAATATGAGTACAAACAAAAAGAAAGTCATGCATTTGCTTAGGTACCTACCTAATAAAAATAACAGGAAACACAATACATTAATTAAATTTTGAAAAAGGAATACATAATAATTATTGATATTGTGTCATTGTTTTGACATCTCTCTATAGAAAGTTTGACGTTTGGCGATGGCACACAGACAATAGAACTTCAATAACTGAGGCCATAGCAAAAAAAAATGCGAAAGTAATGATCCTGTTTTTTAAATCCTTTTTTTATATTTCGTGTATAGAATGAAATACAAATAAAGAAACACCTGATCTTTCGGATTATTTTAATATTTTCGAAATTTATCAACAAGTTTGGATAAGACATCTATTAATTGAATATAATATTATCTTTGTGATTATGGCAGGAACACCCCACTTAGGGATGATATGCCAAAAAGAAGAAGCTACTGACAGCTACACGCCATAGCGCGTCCCTTCTGTCAGAAAAGAAAATAAACAATAAAAATATACATTACGAGTTATTATAATGTTTAAAAGAAAAACTCACAAAACTGGTAAGTACATGGGATAATTGTGGTTTATTATATAAATTGTGTTTTCAAAACTAATGTTTTATTATCATTGTTTACAGAATCTGTGTTTTATGTCAAATCAAGGATATTTTTGCACTGCAAATGATGACTTTTTGAAATGAAAAAAGCGTAATAAATAATTGCACCTCTCCGAAAGATTTAAAGGTAATTTTATTTTAGATTCACTGAATGTTGACATCAAGCAATCAAATTATGTCATACAATCTTTTCTTACAAGGAGTGACATTTCATTTTTTGATTCTCAAATTTGTGTTTTTGTTTTAAAAATAAAGATATTGCTGGTCATTGTCGTTTAGTTAGTCAATTTGGATAGATTAAAGGATTTGATAACATCCTCGAATGATAACACTACGATTTGAATAGGTTAGGTTAGGTTAACGGGTGAACATAGTTTTTAGCGGGGGTTTCTTGATACCTCCCCGAGTGATACCTCTACACTCTGTTAAGTTAAAACATATTCATTTAGAAGGGTTTTGTCATATATCAAAGAAGCCCGCGATAATAATAATTAATACCCATTTATTGTTTTCATCCACAAAATTTAACAAATATCAATTTAAAAAGTGAAAAATCTGTCTGTCTATTTATTATTCCATTGATTCGTTAAATATTTACCAGTCTTCAAATCCAACAAAAAAAAATGTGTTGCTCTGTGTTTATTTTAATCGAATAATATTTTGTTACAGTATTTATGGGTCATTGTGCATCGGGATATATACGAGCCTTTCAACTGTTGCCGATGAAAAAGTTGGATGGTCGAAGAGGTCCCGGTAGAAGGCAAATATCTTGGATGCCCAATTTAAGAGATTGGACTGGAATAAGAATAGCGGAGGAGTTGATGAAGTGGTTGCCAAGGTCGTGGAGAATAATATAATAGTTATAATAATATACTCTATCACACCTTACGTCTATTCAACTTATCAAGGCAGTAAATGGATACAAACCTGAGACTTCATAATTTAGTTTTACATAATAATATTGCGATAATGAGGTTATTTTACTAAAACCTCAATGTAGTTTATGAAATCTTTAAATATTATAACATTCAATTTTCTTTTCACACCTGTACCTAAGCCTTAAGAAATTGCATTTGGCGATCGACTACAAACAAATACTTCGACAATGTAGAGTAGGAAGAAAATTAAGTGTCCACTTTTTATATTTTTATATAAGTGTCTTTGTTTGGTTTAAATAATTGTTTATAATATGTTCCAGTGGACAGTTAATTTTTTCGCACTATAATACATTAACGAAATCTTCCTTTGTAGTGGAACGCCAATTTGAATTTGTCTGCGGGTGCTGCTGACTTATTGTATTTTGTTTATGTCTTTGATTTTTAGTTAAGAAGTGGACAAAATAAGTGCACTTTTTCTAAGAAAGATTTGGAATATTATTATACTACATATATTTTTTTGCATTTATGCATCGTCACTGTTGAAGTATGGTAAACTCAAATGTGTATCTGACATTTAAATATAACATAAGTACTTCTAATAGCTTCTAAGAAAATTGTTGCTTTGAAGGATATGGATTTTGTTAATTTCTTTGAAAGATCATTTTGTAAATGGATCACATGGTATCATATACCTATGTTATAATTAAAATTTAATATTTTTCAAGATTTAATGTCATATTTTTATAAGATCATAATATTATAATGATGATGAAGTTCATGAAGTTGTTCATATTTATGAATTCATTTTTTAGCTTATATTTTGTGTTACATTCTAAATATGAACAGTGCAAATGAAAATAATTAATATTTGAGTATAAACATTGTAAATTTTCACCAATTAAAAGAAATATCTTTTTATAATTAATGTGAAATCTTTCAATAATTTGAACTCCATTGTTCTGCTGTATTCATCCATGGTCCGAAGTATCTTGGAGTATAACTCACCCATATGGTCCCCGGTTTTTCAAGTACATATTCTTGCTATAGAGAGAGTCCAAAATAGATTCCTACGATTTCTTAATTTTAAGCTGGGTCTGAGAAGGGAGGATGTGGATTATTTGTACCTAAGAACAATATCAAACCTAAACTGTTTGCAAAACAGAAGAATATTTTTCGATTTAATTTTTTTGTTCAGAATATTAAACTCTCACTATACCAGCCCTGACCTACTGAGCATGATTAATATGAGAGTTCCCGCTAGACGCACTAGATGCACGGACGCCTTTTTGTGTGACAATACTCCTTCTGTGTATTTGGGTAATGCAGTTCAACACAGGCTGCACCACCAGGGGAATGCGCACTTGGAAGACGTCGATATATTCAATGTTAGCTATCAGCGGTTCAGGGAACTACTCAAAGTAAAATTAGCATGATGGGTCTATTTTTTTGTATTATACATACATATATATATTTTTTTGCATAGGATCGTTCTCTTTTTGCAATTAACATCTATTTCTAACTGTGGTCGATCATACTACATATATATATATTTTCTTTTCTGCTTTGAATAAGTTAGTGTAATTATGTAGCGTTACTGTGTAACCCAATGTTTTATTTTCTGTTGTACTATGTTTCTTTGATTTTTGTTTTTGTGAGGTTTTTGTTGTTTTTTTATCACTTTTCTTTTATACATGTTTATATTGTTAATGGCACATAGCCGTGAATAAATAAATAAATAAAAAATAAATAAATAAATAATTATCATTTTTTTCAACTCCACACATTAGCTTAATGTTTCATAAAACAGAGTTTTATATTAACAGAGTTTTATTTAAAAACAAATAAAATTAACCAACGGTATGCCTTGCCCTTATGAGCTTGCCCAATCTAGCATAATCAGAGATTGTAATGCTCATGGTTAAACCGTATTCTCCAGGATTCTCTATCTTTTATGGGCTCCAAAATCATTTCCCGTTCTTCGTACCCATATGTCATAACTGTTATATTAATAGTTTTATAGAGGTTGATCTTTGTTTTCCTATGGACACTTCTTGACTTGAGCACAGGCAGTAGAGTAGAGAAGAATGCTTTGTTTCCTGTTCTATCCTTCGGTTGATTTCTATATGTCCCAACTCCTTTGCTGCTATTTCCAAGGTGTCAAAGACCTCCCTTATGGCTATCAGGGATCTTCCTACTATATTGAGGTTATAAGCATATCCGACGATTTGGCTACTTTGGAAATAAATATTAGTCTTTGTATCGTCGAGGTATGTTTTATGCACCACATATTCCAGGAATAAGCTGAAGAGTATGAGGGCCAGTCTGCCACCTTGCTTGAGTCCCTGGCCATCTAGGAGCTCATCTGTGAGTTCCGCGCCGATTTTGCATTTATGTCCTACACATAGTTGCCCTAATCAAACATAACTTCACAGGTATAAATTGAAGTATCGTGGTCATAAATCCACGATTCCTGTGCAAGGCACGGGTACTTAAGCTAGTAATTAATAATTTGACAACTCAGTTTTATTTAGTCACCAAGCAACCAATATTGAGTTTCAAAACAATATGCAGGTACGCTCTATTTTAATTTTATTCTATTTTTAGTTACGCCCGTACTTGCGACTTCCGATAAATCCGAACAAATTCGGATTCCACGGTTGAACGCCCGGAGAGTGTAGCCGCTCTCCTTTTACCCACTCGTACGATGCTGTACAATGACTGACGTGTTTGTGTTCGCGGTATCTTTCTTTAAAAGTGTTCTATCAATCGTACGTTGTCGTACTGACAAATATCGGATTTACTTAGTGTAAACGAACCGTATGGCTTAATATTATTTTTCGTTTTGCATCAAACGTAAGAGCATGAGTAGATAGAATAAAGGGCTACTGTCCACGGCGGGGAGTACGCGACCCGGCAACGCGCGGGTTACAGTATTTGCAGCCCGACCGACGTGTGTCCACGACGCTTACTACATCCGTACATTTTCAATCATTTGTGATACTGTCATCGAGCGATGAAGACGTTTTTGGCATATTACTTCATTCAAAGTAACATGGGTTGATTATTCTACTTCTACACACATTTATATATAGAAAAAATCGTAATAAATAAAAGCATTCTTGTTAATGTTTATTTTTTAGAGATAACATTGACGTAGTTATATGCGAAAATGAGTTTTAACACTTTTGGTGAAAAAAAACTATTTAAGAAACAATATGGGGGAAGATGGATTAAATGACATAGCAATATTGTTTATTGAAAATTTAGAGGCCCCCTTATTTCTACCGCTTAGGGCCTGCATTTGTCACTGATAGAGGCCTCAAGAACCCTACGATATGCTTGATCTCGCCAACATCAATGACAACTTCTCACGACAACATACCAAAATCGATCAGTTTTGTTTCCAAAAAACTACCGAAAGTATGCAAGGATCTTCCTTGGCTTGGTGACATGATGTGTTGATATAGATTTTAAGATGTGTTGTTAAAAAAAGCCATACGATAAATAAATAAATAATGAAGCATAGCTGTAATTTAAAAATGTTTACATGTCGTCATGTCCTAGAAATGATTTTTAACGTTTTTAGCACCGCTCTAGAAATATTTTTAAGTTCAATGATTTCGCAAAGGTTTGGGCGAAAATTCTTTCAGTTCATCCTGAACTATGTCATAAAAGCGCTACAAATATGGATGGATTCCTATTTCAATGCAACCCTTTATTGAAGTTTGTCAATTTGTATTGAAATAAAGCAATAAGAACTAAGTGATTTGTTATTTAATTCATTCATTTCTAATAATAGGTATAGTATAGTCTTCTTGCGACCCCACTGAGCTCCTTATCCCTTAGCTCTTCTTCAAAGGCTCGGAACACGGTGATACCCGTTAATATGTTTTTATAAACAAATCTACTTTTAAAATTTAACATTCTGTATTGAAAATGATATTAAATAATTTTCACCTAACTAGGTATATTGATAGGTATAATTACAAAATTTCAAAGAAGATAATATATAAACATTCCGTCTAAGTAAAATATAAACATTTGGGTTTGTTTTAAACTTATTTTGCGGGCTTTACCATATCGTTTCATGATCAATTTCTCTCGTTTCCTTGTTTTCAAACGGAAATCCCCGCTCTGTGTACATAATTTGTATACAAAACTTCATAAATAAGTTAACGGTTGCCAATATTAATTATTGATCAAAAGTAATAACAGTAGGTAGGTAAATTTTGAATTAATTTTGTTTCTTGAAAGACCACCCGCCGTAAGATGCAAAAAAAAAATAAGAAAAAAGTATGTTAACAACAAAAATGTACAATCTTTTGCAAGTTAATCAATAAAAAAATATGGTCAGTTTTACGAGGAAATCTAAGGATGAGAAAAATAATGAAGACTTACAGCAAAATCATCGGATGAATAAATCCTTCGTGCAGGAGTAGTCGGGTATATGCTAGAGAAAATAATTCACCTTTGTAATAAATAAATAAATAATAAATAAATAAATAATAAATAAATAAATAAATAATAAATAAATAAATAAATAAATAAATAAATAAATAAATAAATAAATAATAAATAAATAAATAAATAAATAATAAATAAATAAATAAATAATAAATAAATAAATAAATAATAAATAAATAAAGCTTTATTGTGTAATAAAAAAACAATTTTTATAAAAACATTTAAAGATTCAAAGGGCGGACTTATCCCGAAGGATCTCTTCCAGCCAACCCAAATAATAATACAACCCAAGTAATAATTAGAGATCTATATAATTTTAAGAACTACAATAATTCATTAGATCAATACGTACGTATGTAGCATGCATTCATCACCACGCTGGCATTGCATATATTAAGTTTACATTTCCTTAAAAAAATCAATGCAACTTCAATTGGTGCAGCCTATTTTGATAATCTAAAGACTTTATTTATCTAAATGAAATCTTACTAAGTGTACTTACTCACACGAAAGTCTGTATTCTATGTCCAGAATTTTTATATTTTGATATGGTTACCATACGTAGAAAGGTATAAGAAAGCGTGGCCGACCGAGAATAATGTGGGTAGAACACATCGATCCTGTACTCAAGGAAGGCCAGGTCAGAAGTAAGAGAAATATGAGAGGTTGTATGAGAAATGTTAACTATTTCGGTGGAAGAAGCTAGAAGAAAATAGTGAAAGTCTGTTCTCTCTTACCCTTAGGGGACACTGCGTGATGGGTAAATAAAAAACTTAAATGTTGAACAAGAGTATCTTTGAGCAAGCTATCTTCTCTATAACTTGGTGTTGGTTATGTCAAGTTTTTGAATATGTAGTATGTTCCTATGTCATTGAATGTGTTGGTATATAAGCTAGTGGTGTTTCTCAATCCCGGTCTTTATTAATAAAACGATTCAAATGTAAATTAAATAATATTATATAAGATGCTCATCCTAAATGCGTTACAATTCGTGTGCTACATCGCGGTATGTTATATGCGGCCTACCCTCCTTTCCTGCTTTTGGATTTGGGTACAGTCAAACGGTACAATAGGTATTATTGTGGATTGTTTTTTTTTTAATGTGAGTAAATAATTTCCATTATTAGTTATGATACTGAAAACGACATATTATTGTACCTTTGATCTATAGGCATAGGAGTTTTAACTTTTTATTTTAGGCTTATAGTATCGATCCAGAACCGCTGGTAGGTATAAGTTTTCGATGATCGAATATCGAAAGGATCATCGAAAGAGTTTCGAAATATTTCCATACAAAAATGATCGAATGATTCGATCGTTTGATTTTCAAACACTATTTACACGCTTATAAGCGCTTAATAGCGTGCAAATAGCTTTCGATAAAACTCGTACTAGCCCCACAGTATTTTTTAGGTATTGGAAATATTTATTTTTATTCCCAAAGTGGACTGCATTTTCAGAATTGTCAATCATTTCAGAATTTCTAGTTTCAAGACAACATAATTAATCGCTCAGCTACGAACGGTCCCAAATGACCGGAGAAAATTCAGGTAGGTGGTTAAGTTCTCTCGAATGGACTGGTGGTAGTGTCATCGCACGTCAGCAATGCAGTTGAGTAGTAACGAATCAAAGTGCCTAATGGTGAGTGTTGTATAATATGTAAAGGTGATCAGAACAAAACATCCCATCAATGTTGAAAGTCGCAAGCAAAAATGGTACAGTAAACATTAAAAAAGTACGAATATAAATGTGATATTCATTGAATCGCGTCTTCAATATTAAGTGATAAAAGTTAATAAAAAATGCTATTGGAAAGTAATATTGTTTATTTAACATAAAAATAGCATTTTTTTTTCTTTTTCGGCTTCCATCATCCATAAAGAGGATAGTTTGAGCCACAGCAGTATCTGAACAAATTGGTTAACTTCCATTCAATAAGAAAGAAGATTCACAATAATTCAGTCCAGGTTCGTGCACTAAACGAAAGTAAAATAGACGGGGGAGAAGTGTATATCCAAAGCGTATGAAATTTATAAGAAATTGACGGAAACAAGAAAACTTGGGAAATAAACTTTTGACATTTTCACATATCACTTTATTTCCGCCGCTTGGGAATCAAATTTTCCATATTGAAAGGAAAATATTTCTTTCGATATATCCAAGCGTCAACATTCAGGCGTAATTTGTTCTATGTCCACTACCACCATTATAGGAATAGAGTGAAATGTCTTTTCGTTTTACTCACACACAATTTTCGTGTTCCTACCAACCAAAATTTCGTTGGGTTCGTGCTATCCTAAAAAAATCTTACTTTTTAAAGATAAATACCTAAATATTTTCTACTTTTTTTTAAATAGGTAAATAGTTTTAGCAGGTAAAAAATAGGTATGTACCTTTCAGATGTAGGTATTAAATAATTGTTCGAAAGATTATATGAGAATAAATATCTAACCAATGTGGATATATTCTGTGTATATTTTAAGAAATTCGAAACCATCCTTAAAAATATATTCAATTTACAATCAATAGATGTACTTAGTTCATATTTAAAATAGCTACAAAATCTTTTTCCCTCAAAGCATGAATATGTATGTGTGTTAATAACCTAGGCCCGTTATATTTTTACCGGATATTGTTACCTTTGCTATAGACACACAACCCATCTTTTACTTTAAGATTGCAAAAAGTGATAGCGATTTGACTGTGAAATTGCTGAGGCAAAAAGTTTCCGGCTTTAATATAGGTACCTACCTACTTACTTATCTTTTTATAGTCTGATTTTTGCTGTCCTTGATTGAAATCCTACTATAATCACTGGTTATAACATTTACCTACTAGAAAATTCTTGAATGAGTTATGTCAAGTTATAATTGGTACATAATTTGTTGATTTATCCAACCCATGGTCTGCCATCACACTATCTTTCAATTTTGCTTACAGCAGAAATTTCTTCATCCTAGAGTGTTCGTCCATATTCCGTCCGTCAAGCGAAAGTGGCGTAGGTATTTTCATTAATTTGGTGATGTTAATGATGTCATTTGAAAGTCGCTAGATACAGTTCAATGTTTAAAAGGATTCTCCAGCATCTTTTTTCATTAACGGATCTATAAATTTGATTTTAAGAGATAGGTTCAAAGAAAGTTAAAGGCTGCTGATGTTTCTAATAAACTTTTTTTTAACCATCGCGCTGTGTTCCGTAAGGGGTAAGCAGAGACAACGGACCTCGACTTTTTCTATCCATGCACACACTTCTCTCGCTTCTTCCAACGATATTCTTCTTGGTTTTCAAGAACCACCGACATGCCATTCTAATAAACAGATATGTGATTTCTTTTGACAATTTGAATTCAATACCAATCTCATATTTTCTGCTATCACTCAGGTATCTTCGCAGAAATCTAAATTTAACAAAGCAGCACGATTGATTTGGCATACGTATAAATTGGAACAATCTATGTTTTAGACACTCAAGCAACGGAAACACTTGATTAGAACACATTCAATGTAAAGCATACCATGCTCACGCTCTCAAAGTTATACCTACATATTAAGACAACAAATCTGTGATTTGTCATACCTACATAGTTGATTTCTATTCAACGCGAATACGAAAGACGAATTCAGACTGGGTATGCAATTAAATTCAATTTTGTTCGGCTTGAAGAGATGGACACAAGAACAAAAAACATTTCTTTAAAATATTTCTTTTACAATTAAATTTGATCTGCTTTTTGTGATTATTTTTTTAAACGGATTCTTAAAAGTCTATCAAACCGACCGAATCAAATTTTTCACAAATTAACTTTAGAAAAATATTAAATTATCTTTACCTCTAACTGAATTTTCTTAAAATGAGCGCCTTAAACAGTTTTGGCACGTACACCAAATAATTAATTTATAACAATGAATGAGTTACATAGGTATTATAAGTTTTCTTTATGAAGAAACGCCAACACTTTGTATTTCTGTTGTATTCGTATTTCTATTCCATTCTTTTATTTCTTTTTGATCCCACTTTTGTTCATAGGGAGGAAACAAGAGCCCTACACTTCGCAAGATCTAATCCCTCGGAACGAACGTAATAAACTATAAGAGGCCTTACATTTGACATTTTCTTATAATTCTTATTTAGATTAAATTCAATATTTGTGGTCGCCCTCCGTCTTATGGCCTGTACACTAGAGTGGAACACTTTTGTATGAAAAATTTTTTTTGTCAAATTTCGATTTGGAATAGTTGTATTATGTTGCCTATTGGCATCAATAATCTACATAAAAAATATAAAAATTCTCATACAACGGTAAGAGCCCCCGCTTTGACTTCGAATATTTACAAAAACGGAAATTTTGGGGCTGTTTTCGCGGTCTACGAAATATTACAGAATTTACTTAAATACGTTTATTTTATTCAAAAACTAATTCAAACATGGTTGACTAGCTGTTGCTATCACTATTTCATCAATTTAATAGTCTTTGACGCTGTGAGAGAGGAGCAAAGTGCAAGACAAAACGGGGGCGGCAAGGGCTGATTTATACATTTGAAATTTTAGTTTCATCAAGTGCAGTGGATGATTATTGTCTTAAAGTGAAAGGTCGCATGTCAATTATTATTTCCAAGAGTGTGTAGGAATAGGTGATGTATGTTTTAAAGTGTATTAACATGACTTCTACGAGACAAAAGTTAAAATGGCCGATAATTGGTTTCATAGAACTTTTGTGCAGAGTTAATAGAATAAATCCTACCTACGTATGAAAATGTGATGTAATTCTATGAATGGGTTTGACAAATCTACATAATAATTCAGAAATGTTTTTTTATTTGCCTTTGACAATACTTTACCGTATATGTGAACATCACGCTCAAAATACAAATGCTACGTCAGATATGAATCTGCGCAGAGCGGTGAAATTTGCTCGAGAACGTTCTAAGATACAATTGGCAACGTTAACTTTAATATCTTAAGAGCTATTTAAAAAACTTTATTTTTTTAGGATCTTCATACAAATTTTTCAAAAAAGACAGAAGCCATCTTTTGGAAACAAAATTACTCATGTAAACGTTGAATAGAATCTTGGTATTACGGTATGAAAATGTTATAAAATAATTGGAGATTGATTCGTTATACATATAAAAGTTATTCAAATCTTATTATTCTCAATGAATAAAGATTTAATGAAAAATTTTGGAAAAAAAAATCCTCCATTTTGAAAATTGACACATTTTAAAAAATTTATGGCCACATTTTGTGTAAAACCGTCGTAGCCATTAGATGAGTAAGTACATGATAAAATCATATTAAATGTTGGTAAATAATAAAGATACATTAAATTCATAATACATTTAAATATATTAATCGTAAAAATGATTTTTGAAAATTGAAATGAGTATAAAAATTCTTTAGTAGATTTGGTCGATAAAACAGAACTCTGAAAGAAAGCGAATCTGACAGGAACTAATGACGTTCCTGTTTATCAAAATCATAATGGATTTGTCAGGTATTTGTGCATGTTTATTATAGTAAAAAATATATTTATTTATCCACCTCATAATAATTAAGAAATACTGTATAATATTCATATCTGAATTAATCACATAAAACAGATTTTTGTGTATAGAATCATCGAATATCACTTTATTCGAAGATCACTTTATTTGCTATTATAATAACAAAATTATCTAAATTCTTATATAATAGGTATGAAGATAAATTAAAAACAATGTTACAAATATATTTTATTGCGTCAATATAACAATCTTCACGTATGTTTCATAATACGACAAGAAGCATTATATTAAAAAAGTATGGTATGGGATAATTGGTGTAGTACTTTCTTCCGTCAACAACATATTCTCTTTATACATCTCAAACATGATCCTGTAGAATAAAGAATCCTTCAAAGACCAAAACTGCAATCGTTGGATGTGGTATGTGCAGATTGACAGGTTTCGACCAAGTTTTGACGCAAAAAAAAACCAAAAGTGACTCTGTCACAGCCCAATTTGATGACAGATAAAAGCAACCAAGGTTTGTGACACTGAAAATGAATAAATTAATCATCAGTCAGTAAATATTTGCGTTTATTTTTCTTTACTAACCCCTTTGCACTAATGGTTGAATTTAAAATCAAATCTTATAGTTTAGCATAAATCATATTGCTTATATATTTTCAAAAAGAGTATGATTGTCTTAGCTCATTTGTTTCCAATTCGGTTAACATTTCAAAGGGATTCATGCATTCTTAAACTAAAAAAATAAAATACTAAGTGATGGAAAGAATGTTACAGAAAAGGTCATCATTTTTTATGTTTCTGAGTCAGTACTTAAAAATTACAAAGAAGTGATAATATAATAAATCTTATTAAACAACATTAGGTACCTACCGAAAATATCTATTGAGCAGCAAATAATTATTTTAATTTTGAAATTGGAAGCATTCCATCACTCTCTTATTTTTTTTTGACAGATCAATATTTATCAATATTGAGTGACATTGACAATGAATTCTACTAATCTATGTATTAGTAAATCTATGGTTGAGTGGCGCACTATAATCTAATTAAAATAAAGCAGCGTATTTTTCACAAATAATCATTCTTCCAGGATGGGTTGCCTAAGAATAATAAAAAAAATAATAATATTGCTTAACCAATTTATATATTTTATTTTATGTGTAAATGACATCTACTTCATATTATATTTTTATGAAGGTTGGTTTTACAGACACTATCAAAAGAAAATATATGTATAGCGGAATAAAATGTCGTCTATAATTAATTAGTTACTTTGCTACGTCATAATTAATTATTAAATAAAAAAAGGTTTTAATTATTTAAATATGAATAAAAAACATTTTCAATAATCAATTTTATAAATATTTTTACAATATTATAATGAATTATTTCTGTACTGTATGCACTGTCTTCATCTATGGTATTTTTGCTTCCGTATGAGCTGTCAAATTTTATACGCAAATCCAAATACGTACGCCAGCGCAATTTGGCACGAAAACGCAATAATCGAAGAGATTGGCGGTAATGATATTATCGTGTTTGTGTTGACAATAAGTTATGACTTTTGTGTAATGTTGAGTTATATAGCGAATTAGTTTAGTACAAAATATATATTTTAAATGTGAGAGTGGTTTATCGAAAATAGACATCAAATCTGATTCATTCCTTGGAAAAACATATGTCAATATGAGTTTGATGGATGGACTGAGATTTAAATTCATTAATATTGGATTTCTGGTCTTCAGGTAACCTATTTCATGTATTTTTATTTATTTAGTCATAGTTTCAAAAAACATATAATTTATAACCTAAAAATAATTATGAATACATATTATTCAAACATCACTTTCATTTTCAACCTGTGGAACATTATTCCAAATTCCTTCCAATGTTTTATTGGAAATTATAAAAAGAAATAGACATTAAATGCAGCAAATTTAAAAGGCTAAATAAAAACACACACATAATTTTTTTGTTGCAGATAAGTTTCTAGCCTGATAGAATGAAAGAGCCAGTCATTGCAAGGAATCACAGAGACGGCAGAGCAATATCTGATAATATTTTGACAAGGGGATGAACTGATAAGAATGATGAATATAACTTTGCTTGAACACAAATCAATTCTAAGTATTGAATCTTCTCAATAATAACTTTATCAATGTTTATTTAAAATTATAGATTTATTTATTTATTTATTTCAACAATACACGGCTACAAGCCTTTTACATGATCATATCAATTCAAAACTCACAAAAACAAACAATAAAATACAGAACATAGCACTAAATTAATAAATATTCTCATCAGTCCCACATAAAAAAAATCAAATATAAAACAAAGCATCAAATTATAAATATCCTCATCAGCAACACAAAAAAAAACGAAGCAGGTATTAACTCAACAAATATCCCCATTACTTATACAAAAAATAAAATATGAAACATATTATTTTAGAATTTATTATTCAGTACATTTAATTATACTTCTCACTCCTAAAATATGTTCTTTTAATTAAACTCATGTTATATCCATTACTTTATTTAAAAAGTGTAATCTCTTATTTGTTTTAAAATTATGCATAAGAAAATTTTGAGATACCTATCTAACCTTAGAAAGTCCCATCCTAATATTGGTTTTATTATTATAGATATAGACTACGCTGGGCCAGACATGAGCAGATAATGCTATCATTGCGAGCACCAAAGAATTATGGGTGGACATCCAGCAGAACTGGAAGACCTAGGCTGCGATGAGAGAATGAGGTCAGGAGGGATGCCGAGAAACTTCTTGACCCACGAAATCAGGACAGAAGTAGAGACAGAGTTGTCTCTAGGCGTTGAGTATTGGAAGCCAAGGCTGAATTAGGCTGTAGCGCCATCGGAAGAAGAAATATTTATTTGATATTTAACACTTTGATTATTTTAATTGGAATAGGCCTTATAATCTTAACAAGATATTATGTTAAAATAACCAACACCAGGCCGATTAAAACGTCATTTAGGTACTTATAAAAAATTTTCACAATTTTTAATATCATTCTTATGAATATGAAGATTACCTATGTATATTTAATTTGCAGATTATGTGTATTAAGTAAGTACTTAAGTACGTAAGTACTAAAAAGAGCATTCATAGATTTGTTAAAAGAACCTAGCAACATCATTAACTTACAAGTGATTGCATTGGAGGACAATTGTTAGCCGAAAGCAGCTTAACTTCCAAACTATTAATTGTTTTTAAATTTAGATATATGATTATTTTAATTTCAGAGTTATTATTATTGTAAACCTGTTTTTTTTTGTTGAAATTTAGTTGAAGTTTCTATAATCAGACCTCTTTTCCTGTAACATCGAAAAGTGTCATATTATTACAGACTGATAGATTCAACATTAGACCGTTATTTATGGTCAATTTTAAAATGCCATTTTTTTTCAATTTGATCAGTACTAACTGGATTATGACTTTCTTCTCTTGCTATTTCGAATGGCTTTGTGTGATGACTTCACGTTAACAACGTTCCTTATTTAGGTGGTCAAATTGAAATCCTTGAGTATTCGACAAATTCAACAATCTGCTGAGATGCTAGCCACCGGGCCAACGGCCCGTTGCATTTATGCCTTCCATAATTCGTCTATGGAGCTGAGATTCATAGGATTATATCTTATCATGAATGCAATGCCAAAATGTCTACAGAATTTTAAAGTGTGTCAAAATTTTCAAGATACTCTCAACAATTCTCACAACAATAACGTTTACTTTAATGTTTTGTATATCTCTTATTAATTGTCAACTCTTAGTATGACTTATATTAAGCACCTATGAGAGATGAGAGTTCTAATTCTCTAGAAGTACCTAAATATTTATACTCAAAATTATCATTTATTAAAAAGTTTTACCCTGTAAAAATGATGTTTAAAGATCAACTGCAAAATACCTTAGTTATTTATTATAAAAGTGTTTTTCTTTATTATTATTATTTTTCTTTACCAATTGTATTGATTGTTTTATTAATGTAAGTAAAATTAATTTTTGAAATCCAAACTCCCTTTACGCCCCACTTAGGGGCATAGGGATTTAATAAATTTGTGGAATTATTGCCATAGCAATTTGAAATTTTTATTATTACCCTATTCCTGTGTTATATTTTTAATAAGCAATCTACACTGATTTTTCTATTCACACGAAGGCTGGATGTGAGGTGCAGGTTCGAATCCTTGGCCACAAAATTCTTTACTATGCTCAAAATAATTAACACCCACTTCTGGTAAGAAATTTCTGGTTCCAATTCCCAGATGGGTCAGAATATTTATAGGAGTTTTTTATGCAATATTTTCTTGCTGGCTATACTGACAATTTTTCATACAAAAGATTTTTAGGTACAAAATCACTGGCTCGGGTAGAGGTCTTAACACTTAAAATAATTATGTACCTACCTGTTAAATTTGATATTAAGAATAAATAAAGCTTTGTAGGTACATAATTAATTTTTGCAGAAGAACAACTAAAGCATTTACAGAAATCAAGTGTTCTATCTAAATGTACTTGATGGGGAAGGTATAGAAAATGCTATGTTTATGACTCACCTTTTCTGCCTCCACAGCAATAATTCTACAAATTTCACATACTATCTAATTATATCTACCTATTTACCAATTCAAATCATCTGACTTATAGGTAATGCAAACTCGATCAGTCAATCAATTCTCCATTTTTTTACTCCACTTAGGGACATACTTTTTAGGTACCATATTTTATT
Source organism: Mystacides longicornis (assembly GCA_963576905.1). Lineage (NCBI taxonomy): Eukaryota > Metazoa > Arthropoda > Insecta > Trichoptera > Leptoceridae > Mystacides > Mystacides longicornis. The sequence continues at coordinate 18,348,503 of OY756420.1, read as the reverse complement.
AATCCATAAATCAGGTTCTGTAATTCACATTTTTCTCAACAAACTTCATCAACAATTTTATGGACGGGTAAAAAGGCTAGTGTTGTAATAAAAAATAAAATCTGTGTAGAAACTTAAGGAAGTAGAGTTAGAAGCATTCAGAGTCCAAAATAGAAAAGTTTTTGACATATCTGCATGTAAACGTATAATGATTTTGTAAGATGTACTTATTTTAGAGATGAAAAATTGCCAAAAGAGGTACAAATATTTTTAAATGGCAACCAGTGGGTACGAGATAGCTTAACTGTGTTTCTGTTTAATGAATCAGGAGTGCTGGATCCATTTATGAGAGCAGTAGTAATTTCTTGTAAATGTTTTTGGTGTGCGTTGAGATCTGTTGATATTCGTGGAGGTAGATCTTCAATCTTATCAAAATGGACCAACGGCATAGGTAAACAATCGCTTCAATGGCAACTCTTTGATGTGTATGTGAAAAATTATCCATTTCAATGGTCGAGATAGTTTATTTTCCGAAATAACGAACCCAAGCTAAACAGAACTTGACTTCTTTATGATCGAAATATGTTCCTCTGGTACAACCACTCTAGGCTTTTGCGATCCTTCAAAAATAGTTTTGGCCGTCTTTTATTTTCTTCCAACGAGGAATTTATATGTGTTAAAACCATCTGCGGTCGACGAACAAGAAGGCAGATCCACTTTTTAGCGAGTTTTTAGTAGAATAAATTTCTTCAGTTCGTGTATTTGAATTATGAAATATTTCTTTGTTTAGAGCACGTAATCTTCTATTCTGCAAACTTTTAACTTTGGATTAGATCAATTATTCCTAAATCTATTATTCTTTCAGCCATTTAAAAATATTTGTTCCTCTTTTGTCAATTTTTCATTTCTAAAATAAGTACATCTTACAAATTCATTACATTTATATGCAGATATGTCAAAAACTTTTCTATTTTGGACTCTGAATGCTTCTAACTCTACTTCCTTAAGTTTCTACACAGATTTTTATTTTTATTATAACATTTTGTCAAACCCATTCATAGAATTACATCACATTTTCATACGTAGGTAGGATTTATTCTATTAACTCTGCACAAAAGTTCTATGAAACCAATTATCGGCCATTTTAACTTTTGTCTCGTAGAAGTCATGTTAATACACTTTAAAACATACATAACCTATTCCTACACACTCTTGGAAATAATAATTGACATGCGACCTTTCACTTTAAGACAATAATCATCCACTGCACTTGATGAAACTAAAATTTCAAATGTATAAATCAGCCCTTGCCGCCCCCGTTTTGTCTTGCACTTTGCTCCTCTCTCACAGCGTCAAAGACTATTAAATTGATGAAATAGTGATAGCAACAGCTAGTCAACCATGTTTGAATTAGTTTTTGAATAAAATAAACGTATTTAAGTAAATTCTGTAATATTTCGTAGACCGCGAAAACAGCCCCAAAATTTCCGTTTTTGTAAATATTCGAAGTCAAAGCGGGGGCTCTTACCGTTGTATGAGAATTTTTATATTTTTTATGTAGATTATTGATGCCAATAGGCAACATAATACAACTATTCCAAATCGAAATTCGACTAAAAAAAATTTTATTCCACTCTACTGTACACATCTGAAGACGCGCGGTAACGTAACGCACACTCAGATTCAGTATGTAGCTCATAATCAGTATTTTTTAACAATCGTGCCCGTGTTGGATTTTTTTTTTTTTTTTTTTTTTTTTAATTTTTGGCATATCATCCGCAAGGGGGATGTTTTGGCCATGTGTTGGAATTTATATTCGGTCTTATTCGGTCTTTTAAATACTTACCGTAACTTTAAAACCTTTTCAACTTGTTTAAAAACAGCAAGCATAGATTTCTTGATCATTTCATTGTGAAGCTGACAAAGTGTTCTGAACAAAATATTTTACTAAAATGCAACTGTGTTTGATAGAATTTCAAAAAAATAGTTGTTAATAAACTGACGGTTAAAATATTCGTTTTAAGTTAAAATCGCAAATTAAATCTCACAATTTTCCATATGATGGCCAAAAGTTGGTAATGTTTGAGTCTGGGTCTAAACTAAAGAACTACAATAAAATTATTAATATTGAAAACCCTTCCAAATTGGTTTAAGTAAACTTCAACGGATATTAAAACAATAATGTCCTCGGCCGCAATATGTCTCCGGTTCATTTTATAGATACCTTGTCCTCAATAATAGAATAAACTCCCATAATACATTATTAAAAGCTTGTGAAAGTTGACTCTGGAAAGTTTTGGGTCAATTTTAAATATTTACATGAAAAAGTTTAACACGAAAGCTTCATACCTCGCCTCCTGTTATTAAAACCGCAATATTCTGTTTGTGTTTTAATGAAGTGTTAGGTAGTTCAAATCTGGTCCGGCTCCTCAGCGATGGTGTAAATATATAGGCTTACAAAAAAATTAGATTGCCATCTATCTCTCTAAGAAAACTTGTTGATGTGTTTTGTTTTTAGATCGTTTTGATCATATTTTACATCTTTCACATTTGAGTTTTCAATGGCTGACACAAGTTCAAAAAAATGATTTTATAGGACATTTTTGTATTGTTATTTTAGTAGAGAAATGATAGGTACCTACCTACCTTATTTTGGTTGTTTTAGATAGGTTCCTTTAGATATTTTGATTAGGTACGAATATAAAAGTGAATGTATGTGAAAAAAATGTCTTCTCAATCTCAAACTACTAAAAATGGAAATCTGTATATTATCATTGACGGTCCCTTTCTTTTTCGATAAGAAACCACGTGCGAAATGTTAAAACAGAATAAAATTTTGTTTTAACATTTCGCACGTGGTTTTATCGTTTTTAGTGTTTTATCTTGTTCTCTTATAAAAGGTATGAGGTATGACTAGTGTTTCGACTTCAAAACATACCTACCTACATGCACTTCCAGGTTTAACTTATTTACTATTTTCCTTCCATAAAATGTAGGTACCTATTTAATATGTCTAAAGAAGGTGGTATTTACATAATCTGAATAATTTGGAAAATTGAAAAAAAAAAAAAACTCAAAAAATCGTCACACTCCATACCGCTCCCGCAATGCACTTCCAAATTAAAATATTATTGTTATCACTCAAACATAAAAATTCAGAAAAAAATGCAAACAAAACAACTTCTTTTGCGCACATGTGTGCAGGAAAGAGCAGTTACTGCGATGCTAAATCGATATCTGATCTATTTTTAACGATTTTGGAAACCTACCTATAAGTATTAGGTACAAAGCGTTGGACTGTTCGTCACGAGACTTTGATAAAGATGCGGGATATTAGGTAGGGCATTTTTTTTTCATAGAACCGTATAAACCCAAATCTTTATTCGGCCCAACAAAACAAACTATTTTTTACTAGTTTTATAATCATTAACTACCAAAGATCATGGTAAGGTGTTAAAAATCTATTTATATTTATTTATATTGAAATATTAAGAAAATGTATAGGTATGTTAAGCAGTCATTTTTTTTTATTTTTGAGGACAGCGGTTAAAAGGCAATCTAACGACGCCGAAGATCTGCTTTGTCCTATTTCAGGAACAATAGTCAAAAGATGTGGCATGATGGGAAAATTTGTTAAGCATCTGGAAAACCCACCTAGTGAGAGCAGATTCTGAAAATTTGATTTTTGAATTCGATACCAGGGACATACCAGGGGGAAGAAAGAGCAGGAACAATATTAGAAATTTAAATTACTGACACATTTTACATACTAATTTGATTTAAAGTTTTCGTGTCTGTGTCTCTGCTCGAATAGGTATTGTTTTGAATATATTATGAACATATGGAGTACATATCAGATACCATCTGCAATATTTGCCTGCGTTCGCTTTATTCGTTTACCAACTACAATGCATTATGTTTGTTTGGAATATCATATTTACATAGGTATATACAACGAATATTTTGTTAGCGTTTTGTTTGGCTGTATTCAGGATGATTTTGTTTATTCAGCAATGGAGATACAGATATGGAATTATGAGTAAAAAGATTATTTTTAAAATCTACCTCAAACAAGCAAGAATATAACTAAGCAAAAATTAAAATATTCTTCATCATCGTCTCAATTTAGGACTTGTAATTCAAGTGGTTGGCCTCTTGCGATGTTGATTTCCAGCTATCGTGCCTTTTTGCTCACTCAAAGTGAACACAGATACACTCTTTGACTCTTTCACAGTAAGCTACTTATAGCTTATGTCATGAAAGAGGAAGATGGTCGGCACCTGGGATCAAACCCACGATCTCCGATACGAAACAGTACGAAAGCCGGCGTTGTAACCGCCAGTCTACCAACAATTGTGAAGTGACTCCAGGTTGTTGTTGAAGTGACTCCAGGTCTTTCTTAATCTCAGCAAATATTTCCGAATCAATTCTACCGATCTTTCATTAAAAAAGGTACCAATTGGGTGATCGATTTGAGCAATTCTTGCATCTTTCTTGATCAAATCATTGCCATCCACTCAAAGATTTTACAAATAATTCTCAAAAATTATAAATATTACAAAGTCATGATTTATATTATAAATAGGTACATATTATTATCAAAAACTTTTTGATTATTTCGATGAAAATAGCAAACAGGGAATTTAATGTAAAACATTTCACAAATTATATGACGATGTTTCTACAAATCTATGATTGTGTGATTTCTATCCATTTTGCGTGATTGTAGAATTTTATTACAAGGTTGAACGCCGCTGAAATCCAAAACGACCGAGTCCTTACTAACACATAAAACTTAATGCAGGGTGAGTGGGTACTAAGGTTTATAATAACCTTTGTAATTTTCCCAATAGGAAATCGAATTTTCCCCCACATTTTAAGTAAATAAGGGTCTGTATCGCAATTTCCTCAACAATGATTTGAAATACTTAACGTTTTCTTTGTCCAAGTTTCGTCTGGCTGACGTTACAATAAATGAAAGCGAATCTTTTATGAAAGCCTCCCGGAGTGGAGCGTTCCGTGTACTCGCCTACATACACTAGAGGCTGCCACTTAATATATTCCCGTTGGGGAGTTTCAATTATCAATCGGATGTTTGATTGATCGTGCAATCAAGCTCTTGTTATAATTGTTGCCTCTGAAGCTTTTCCTAAAGCTGTCTGCTACGTACATAGCGACCTTTTGTTTCTATTTTTACTTATTTGATATAGGTACCTATCTACCACGAAATACTAAGACTTCTATCGCTTTTTTAAGTTCCTTGCAAATCATCTTGTTGGTCTTTTTTTACAAATTCCTTTTAAACGTCACCAAAATATGTGGTTACGATCTGCAAGACTCCCCATGAAGTTTGAAACACACCATATACAATAAGTTTTTCTTAGTTTAGCTTTAAATGTTATCTTTGGATCAATTAAGGCGGCAGAACTAGGGATTGCAATCCGGTCTCGTTTTGAATCCGGCCGGATCCAACCGGATTTTCGTCAATCCGGCCAGATCCGATCGGATCCGACCGGATTGAAATAACCTTGATTAATTGACATTTTTAACAATAATGAAGGCTAAAAATAAAACAGCACATATACGAAAGTAATTTAATTAGGGTATGACTACTTTTAAATGGTAAAAACTATAAAAAAATAGTTTCAAAGGAAATAAAATTACAAACTAGATTACGTATTATAAAAGTCAAATTTAAATTTAACGAAAATATTTATTTTGACCTGCTTGATTGATCATGATTTGAAAAGAAAGATTCTCAGAGAACCGACACCAAGAAAAAGAAAGATTCTCTGTTTGCGTTGGTTGCTGGATTTGCGGTAACTTTTAATTGGAAAGGAAAAATAGGAAACCTACCTCGATGTTGATCTCCTGTATTGACCTTCCCGCGTTGATTTTAATCCTCGTCTATATTGACACTTGTGAATTCACCATATTTTATATGGTTTTGTACAAGGTTTATTTTGATTTGAGATAATTTGGTTATTTTTACAGCGAATTTTGCGTAAGAGTACTTGTTGCGCGGGTAGCGATTCTATTTGAACTGTAGGTTGTAGGTAGGATAAATTTTGGATAAAAAGTATTTTTGGGATTGTGTTGCCAGGACAAAAAACAATACAGGAATAGGGAAAAAGGGCGCAAACATTCTCAGAGAACCGACACCACGAAAAAGAAAGATTCTCGAAAACTCTCCAACCCATTGTGGAATAAACCATTCGAGTTAGAGTTAGAAATTCCGAATTCGGAGCTTCTGCGATATCGAGAACGTCAGGCAATGGGGTAGCAAATCAATAGAAGGCGTTACTGGAATGATCACGTCAACAGAACGGATCCGGTGATTTTGGTAATTATAATGCTGCATTTACACGCTTGCCATGGTTTGGCAAACCACCACAAATACCAACGTGTAAACGGGGTGTTTGCCTTGCCTCGTGTGAGCTTGCCAACGTTTGCGACAAGTGTCGGTTTTTACTTCTTACACAGATCAAAGGAAATTGCGGCAAATGTATGAAAATACCGACGCGCACGCCAAGCGTTTGTGAAGGCTTGGAGCTTGTGGTGGCTTGTAATTGCAGCATAAGATAATGAAATCACATCAACCAAAAGACCCTTGGACGAGCACTAAAGAGATGGCTGTGCAGTTGGTCAACCGCGTCCTAGAATTAATACGTATTACCGGAAATAATCAGAGGCACTCCTATATCGAGAATAAATGTTTGAGAAATTATTTCAGTTTTATCCTTGAATATACCTGCACACACATTATGACAGACTACCGAACTAATCTAATGAATAGCAGACAATAATCACGATAGTTGTGCTTTTAACCCTTTCTTAACCGAATTATGAAAGCACCGTAAATAAAAATATTTTTATTGAAAAATGGGCATAAAATGTGAATATAAAGAGATTTCAATATATTTTTTCAAAAAAATATTTTCAGTTTTTTGGAAAATTTTATGATTCCAATTGTCATCATTGGTAAATCGAGTGATTCAGAAATAGTGAAGGACATGTAATATATTTTTGTATTTCAGCAACAATTTTTGAATATTATTAGGTATGTTTTATAATTGATTATTTTTAAAAACATGTATAAATGATTAAAATGTTCAACCAGGTACATATATATATTATATATAATAGTACATATATAATACAATATGGCATACCTACTTTATATGATAGTTTTTTTTCTTTTGGTACACATGTGTATATCTTTTTATATAATATAACTTGCATTGTTATTGACTCTATATTGTGTTCAGGGTCCCGAGGACGAGGAAGACCCTCTCATACTGTGTTCCGCTCCTTCGAAGCAGAGCTGAGGAATCTGGACAAGGTGTGGGCGGAGCTCATAAACGTTGCGCAAGATCGAGCGCAATGGAGAGCTCTTGTTGCCTCCCTATGCCCCTATGTTGGGTCTTAAGGTAGTTTGGATTTTTGGATTGGATTGTGTTCAGGCCAATGTCCAATTTCGTCAAGTCAGCCTCCCTAGTATAAGTTTTCGATGATAAAATATCGAAACGATCATCGAAGAGTCCCAGACATTGCCAGAGACAAGATGCTAGAAGGAAGCAGACATCTAGGACGACCCCCTAAGCCCTTAAGGATACATACGCAAACATTGCAGGAGACAAGATACCGGAAGGTAGCAGACCTCCAGCATGACCACCTAACGCTGGAGGGAAAGCTGGTAGCCAGGTAGCCAGTTTTCCAAATCGAAACTCCCTTAAGGCCCCACTTAGGGGCATAGGGAGGCAACAAGAGCTCTCCATTGCGCTCGATCTTGCGCAACGCTTATGACCTCTTCCCATACCATGTCCAGATTCCTCAGCTCTGCTTCGAAGGAGCGGAACACATTATAAGAGGGTCTTCCTCGTCTTCGGGACCCTGATAGTCAGCTTTACAAGAGGATAATGCAGCAGGAACAACATGCAAGTAAGTCAAATCAGAAACGAAGAAGAAGAAGAATATATCTTATATCCTTTCATGTTGGTTCTATAAAGTAGAATCAGTAATCAATAACGTTAAGTTTTTCTGGTTCTATTTTATGAAAATTTGCTGTTCAGCTGAATTACTACAATTAATATATCGCAAACTGCTTTCAAAATTCACTTCAGCACAGTCTTTTTCATCATCAGAAAGCTCCATATCCGATAGATCACCTTCTAGTATCATAGAAATATCATGAAAACTCAAAACTTTTAACATCTTGAGTATTTTTTGACACTAAAGGCAAAGCGTCAGATTATAGTATACCGATAACTTAAAATAGAAGTGTTCAAAATAATATGTGCTCGAAATACCACTGATTCCAAATGGAATCATAAACTAAACTATATATTTTTCAAAAAATAAAAGTGTATCATTTTGAATTATTGTAAAAAGTTAAAGAAAATATATTAAATAAATTAAAAAAAAATAAAACATGCTATAAAACAAAAAAATAATCACCATTGTGGCATCTTGAAAAATCGCGTTTATGAAAATACACACAGTTTGAAAAAACAAAGTTTCAACTTTTCAAACGCGGTCGTTAAAGAGGTTCCCGTCATTTTCAGTGTTCAAAACGTTAAAAGATATTGTTATAAATAATATACAAGAGAAATTATAATGACGACATCGACCTTAATTGAGATATCCGAAAAATTAATGGATGATTCCAATTGGAATCACCGGTTAAGAAAGGGTTAAATAGGTTAATATATTTTTTGTTGGCTAATTATTGCTTCATGCTCTCACCATTTCTCTAAGAGATGACTTTTCATTCGGTAGCTAGTCAATACGATCAGTCAACACTACCTAACTCCACCTTGGGCACAGGGAGGCAAAAGCAGCATTCCACTGCCTTCAGAGTGACGGATTTGCCTCCTCTTCTCTTATTATCTTTATGAGTACCTACAATGACCCTGTGGATATATGTCGAAAATCCCTTAATATGATTAACCGGATCCGATCTCCGGATCCGTCAATTTGTGCCGGATTCGATATGAGCATTTTGATGCCGGATCCGCCGGAATACCGGATCCGATTTTCCGGATTGCAATCCCTAGGCAGAACTAATTATTCATTTTAGTTTTTCCATTAAACTGATCTAGTTGGTTGAAGTTCCTGATGAGGTACTGAAAAGACCTGCACCAGACAGAGCGGAGTGGAGAGATAAAGTGGAGAAAATTACTGCCAACCAAGCGCAAGATTGTGAACAGAGAAGAAGAAGATCTAGTTTTATCTGGGGCAGGATACCAACTTCTGTGATTTTGACCGAAAATAAAAGAAACCTGGTGCCTCTTATTCAGAGGTAGCTACATAGACAACAAGGGTCTGATGCTAGGTCAGAAGGAGAAGATGCAAAATACAACCACATTGCCCGAAATCTATGTTTCAGATTTGATAACCATCACTGCATATTTTTTTTTAAATGTCAATCTTATTTATCATGATTGTAATTACAAATTTGAAATAGTGGTATTCGGGATAGTGAAAATAAATATAGGAACACTAAAGTTGTCAAAGATAACCACCACGTTTAGAATGCCTGATACGGTAGAATAGAGTTTAACATCTGCTATCGGTGTGCATTCACTTTCTACTTTCAACAAGGAACAATTTTTCAAACGTGACGTCCATACAGCTGCAAACGTCATCAATTTTCTCTTCTGAATCGATACGCTGGTTCCAACTTTTATTGTCCGACTCTTTCTCATTTTTATACATCTCATGATGGATAATAATATGGATTGTGATTCTTCGTAGCTTGGAAAAGTATGTAGCGTCAAAAAAAAGTTTTGCCGAGCACCCTGGCTTGGTGTTAAGCGTCCGGAATAGCAAAGCTGGAGTACAATGAATCCTACAGCGAACATTGTACTTTATTACAATTCACTCGCGATATCTAGAGATGTTACCTAAAAAAAAGATTAAAGTACTATTGACTTCTGACGCAAGTGTGAAAATCTTACAGAAAGCTTCCAGTTGGCCCAGACCTTGACCTATTTACGTTTGCTAGCATCAGGCTCGTTTTAAGAAGACCTCCACAAAAAAAACTGGAAAGATTTTCAATATCATGGAGATTGAAATGGTTTTACAAAGAAGCTGTTAATGTCATTACCTACGTCCAGGGCCATCGCGTAGGTGGGGCGACCGAGGCGGTCGCCTAGGGCGCCGCGATACGAGGGGCACCGCCGTCGGTGAAACAATTTTTTTTTTTTTGTGGTATAGTCTAGGAGTTCACATGCGAACTCATATCTGAGAAAAGCCGAATGCAATATTTGCAATATAAAGTTTAATTAGTTTTTAAATTTAAATCTTAAAAAAACTCTTAACTAATTTTTATTTTTAATTCATCCTTGATTTTCATTGCAAGCGAGCGAGAAACAGGAAATTTTGGCTAAAGGCGTCGCTTATCCAGGGAACGAGTGACTTCATGGCGGAGAAAATCCATAGCCAAGACTATACGAATGCAATTATTTCAATGAAAAGTTTAATATGCTAAATCATCGCGTAGAAAAGCCATTAGAATGCCAAGTTTGTATTTAATAAAAAGTTTTAATTGTTTTTTTAAAGTTTGCAATAAATTTAAAAGCGGTTTTGAGTTAGTGAGCGTGAGGGCGGGGCGCCTCAAAAACTAGTTATTTTATATACTAGTTATTTTATATATATCTACAGTTTTAAACCAAAACTCGAATGATCAAAATTACAAGTTTTATGGGGGGGGGGGGCTGATTAAAGCCTTGCATTGGGCACCTTAAAACCATGCGACGGCCGTGCCTACGTCACTGACCTCCAGGTTCATCTCAGCCAGGATTGTAGTTACTCGTACTGAACAACGACTAAGAGCGACCAAAAGTCTTGCGAGGGAATTATTAGAGACTTCTACACTGTAAATGAGACTGTTTATTTTTAAACAAAATATTGACATTCTTTATGTGACATTTTATTTGAGATGTGATGTGCTTACGTGTACACTGTACATACGCTTAATAAAATAAAATATTCATAAAAGTCTATCGTTATCGGAACCTACATAGCAAATTATGGAATAAAAAACCTTTTTTATACTAACACGATTATTGTATGTAGCACCAGGAAACACTCACATCACAAATACTTGTAAAGCGATTGAATGATCGTCTACCTTCTCGACAAAGGGAAGGATCGCTCACTGTTCTGTAGCTGACATTCTTGATGGATTTTCAATACAAAAATTATAATATAATTTGTACTTAACCTTCTTGAGATCGCAGTGAGGCAACACGGGTGCTCCCACTATCCACTATCACAACTCAAAAAACTTTTTTAGCTTTTAAATACAACCAAGAATATTTTGTTATTTAAAAGTTTGGAATTTTTGAAATACACTGAACTCTTTGAGTAATTTTTTTTTTATATAGGTACTTAAGATAATATTATGCTCTGTAAGCTAGACTGTCTATCTACCTACATTATAACATAAGTTATAGTAGAAAAAAAAACTGTGATATAATTTCATCCATTGTATAACATATTGCGAGCGGCAGGTCTAAGGTTACAAATCTTCCCTCAAAGATAAAAAAAAATCTATATTTTATAACAATTTGGAAAAAAAAACACGAAATAAATCTACTTCCCTTCGTATTGTTTTTCTCGATTTTGAAAGGCAATCTACGTAACCGCATTTTCTTATATCACCATAATAGGTATATATTCTCTACAATATTATTTTTATTACTCCCACCACTATATGTTGGAGATGGTAATAAAAATTGGGTACGTTTCATCACTGTTATTTTTTCTTGATCTTCTTTCCGAAATAATAAAATAATAAAAATAACAGGCGTGTACATGATAGTGTTGTGATTTCTTTTGTATTCTGATGTGCCAACAGTTTTACTTGATTTATGGGAAAAACATCACATAAAACACAATCTTCTTTCATATTTCTTTTAGGTACATTTAACTACATTGTACCAATATAATACTTCTATCTACTTGATATACTTATTACGAGCTTCTAAATACTATTCAGCCACATTACCTAGTATAGGTATGTATGTAGTTTCACAATTATCTTCACTGTTAATGCGTCGGTCATTGTTTTGTTATAAATGGATAAAAGTATAATATATAACTGGGTTGGCTGGCAGAGATCCTTCGGGATAAGTCCGCCCTTAAAACTGTCAACTGTCAAAACTAAAAATAAAGGTATATTTATTTATTTTTATTTATAATAATATAATATCTAGGAATCATTTCAACGAACTACTTTATAAATGTAGGTAGGTATTTTGATAATTAAACTTTTAATTCGTCTTTGGGCATGAAGTTTTGACCTGCTGTTGTCATAAGTTCATGTTCTCAGGATTTGTGGTGGGGGGGGGGGGATTATATCATATTCTTTCAGATACCTTACCATAACACGTTTACGCTGTACGATATTGTTGTGACTTTCTGAAGGTGGCAATAGGAGTCCATGAAATATTCTACGAATCGGTATTTAATTTTATCGTCGATGATATAATATTAGCTCGTTTTTTTCGGTTTTGTTCCACCCCCACTCTTCTAGTCCAGTGTCTCCCTATTCCATCCTTCCTATAACTTTCACGACGGTTCATTCCTTATTATTGGACAGTCAGAACATACTTATATCTTAATAAAATCTTTTTTGAACGCGAGGGCGTGTTTTACTATAGTTGAGGAACTATCCAATACATTTTTTATTTTTTTAAATTAAATACCGATTCGTAGAATATTTCATGGACTCCTATTGCCACCTTCAGAAAGTCACAACAATATCGTACAGCATACTTAAATTAATATCAAATTTAAAGAAACACATTTTTGTACTTTCACATTTTTTATAGAATCTCAAGCGTTTTCGTTTCACTCAAGTATGTAGATATTGTCAAGAAATAAAAATGAAGACGTTGTACAATATTGGAAGGAGACACTATCACTAACATAATATTATGATAAGATTATTATACCTACATGCAGCTGGGTAAGTAATTATAAAAACGAAAATGCAATGTGTTTGAGGGTAACAAAATAATGGGTGCGGGGCGTTATTAGTTTTAATGATCAAATTAATATTTTTTCGACTTTCTGAGAGAGACAATCTGAGTCAAAGTTATAGTCTACGAATCAGTTTTAATTATTCATTGTGAAAGGGTAACCGTGTTTCTTCAAATTCATCATTATGAATTATTTTCACCCCGTAAATATACCTACACAAACCTTACAAAATAATACATTAATGTTTAGTCAAAAACCTTGCATAGAAACAAGACCAAAAACAATAGTATGTTTGGACAATTAATTATGTGGATAAATCGTACAATCATTATGTAAAAGAAAATATATTGTTAAGTACATATATTGCAAAATTTTCCTTATTGTATTAAAAATATGTGTGTAGTTTAAATTAAAAATTTTATCGGTAGGCTGAATGAATTACAAGTTGCTGTTTCACAATATTTTCATACAAATTTGAAGTTATATTGAGTGTATCACATTTAAAATTTGATTTTTATATTGACTTAATATTAGTAAAAAAGTTATGAACAGTGGGGCTAGTACGAGTTTAATCGAAAGCTAAGTGCAGGCTAATAAGTGCTTATTAGCGTGCAAATAGTGTTCTAAAATCAAACGATCGAATCGTTCGATCATTTTTGTATGGAAATTTTTCGAAACTCTTTCGATGATCGTTTCAATATTCGATCATCGAAAACTTATACTAGTGGTACAGCTCACGGATAAATAAAGTTGAACACTTGACTTTTCCGTAGAGCTATAGACATATTAAATAATATACCTAGTAGCAATACGATCGACTAATAGTTTGAAGTGTGCAAGTAAACTAAGTAGGGGAGAGCGGGGTCCAAAGTAACAATTTTTACATTTGAGTTCATTGTGAGAAAATCAACAGCGTAATGATACATATTTTTATTTCATGAATTAGCTTACACATTTGCCTATAATTCCAGATAAGTTTTGTGTGTTTATTAATACATATTTAAGAATTATGGAGGATTTACAAAGATGCCTCAACTGTTACTTCCGACCCCACTAGCAGGGTCGGTTGTAACACCTATTGGGGTCGAAAGTAACAGTTGTACAAATGGATAGAATACCAGAATTTAAAACAATTTTGATTATTAAAAAAACACTTAAAATCTATGAAAACCATTATCATAATACTGGGGTACATTGCTCATGGGCCCAATGTTAACAATCATGACATTGAACCCATTGCTTTCTTGATCAACATGATGTGAATGACTCTGTGCACACTATGCACAACCATTCATCTTCAATATCATCAGTAGAATCCTCTTGGAGCTTGTTTATTTTAGATTTTTATATTTGTTTAATTTTTATCGTTTCTGTGTCGTTTTAAACTCCAACATTTGTTTTTTAGGTTTGCTATTCAAACTTTCTTCCTCAATAGTCAGTTTTTCAGGGGTGTGATCGCGGATTTTCTCTATTTCCTTGAAGTTTAGGGCTTACTTTTGGGCAAGAACCAGCACAGGCGAAAATTATTATAGCCCACTTGGTCCTGATTCGTCAAACGTATTTATTGGAAGTATCGATTTGCTTTGAGATGGCCGAAGAATGAGCTTGTTAATCAGTTGATGGACTTGAAATGGGTACGTGCATTGAGCATGATTCAGAAGCTTTTCGATCCTATGATCCCTATGGACTTGAAACGAGCATGGGCATATCTACCCAAACTGACGTGATATAATGCACATTCTTTGCCCCTCTTCTTACGCTTATTTTATTATCAAGGTGATCTAGAGTGGCGAATTCGTACACTGATTGATCAGCAACGTAGATTTTCTGGGTTTATTCCTAGGCATTCTAAAATAAATAATCACAATTGTAATATAAATATGTTTACCTATATATGTATTTTTGTTGTGTAATTATCACAAAATCAGTTGCCAAAATTCAAATAATTTAAAACCTAATAAAGTTGAGTGATAACCAAAATTTAGAGGTACTACAAAAAACTGGTATCTTGAAGTAATAGCCAGCAGCAGGCATCGAACCTTTGCTTGACAGGCAAATTCGCTTATGACCATATTGACCATTTTTTGTAGTAAGAAAATATATTGGGGTCCAAAGTAACAGTTACATTGGACCCCGTGATTTTTGTTACTTTGGACCCCAAACATATATTTTAGAATCCATACCAAATTATTTATAAACTGCTCCGTTTAAGTCGAATCTAAATATAGATATCGAAAATAACATCTAAGCCGATAAAAGATAAATACATACCTAGACTAGTTATACGAATTTTGAGTATGTTTTCACAAAAATAGTCCAACACTAAAAAAATACTTGTGATGTCAAAAAACACAAAAGATGACAGCGCACTCGCCCTGACTGCACGACGGTTGCCGTGATCCTGCATGGATAGGGGACGTGTGTAGCGGTTTGGTAGAGCTGGTTCATTTTAAGTTCACATGTACAGGGTAGAAAATATGGACGTTGTTACTTCCGACCCGCGTTACTTTAGACCCCGCTCTCCCCTACTCAAGACACAATCTGTTTCTGGCTTCTGAGTTCGATTCCATAAAACATTCGCCTCGGATCAAGCACGTAGCGCCTTATTGAAAATACTTACCCCCGAGAGATTCGAATCAAAGATTATCACTTCTTCTAGTCAGCGGTCGTGATATTTTCATTTGGGTCATGGAAATTATTACTTTTCTTTTACTAGGTATTTATTCTTTCTTACAAACTCAACTGATCTAACTAGTTTCTTCGTTTTTAGAAAAACATCTACGCACCTAGATATATGACAGTTAAACTTTTTTAAGCTCCCTTTATATTTATAATAGTCATGGATTTCCTGTTGAGAAAGTCCATGCAAGGAGCAAGAGGTATACCGATAACACAGAGAGATGGTCTAATGGGCGAACTGTGCGATCTGGAGTACGCGGACGACCTAGCGTTGTTCAGTACGACAGTGGAGGAATTACAGCGCAGTGTTTCAAGACTCTGCAACGAAACAGCGCGCCTCGGCCTTCGAGTCAATGCCAGTAAGACGGAGCTCATGGCGAATAATGCCTGCCCCGATAAACAGCAACCGATAACCATCGATGGTCACCAGGTCTCCCGGGTGGATAAATTTAAGTACCTGGGAGCAACCATTACCACCGCTGGTGACCTCGGGGCTGAGCTCCCGATTCGTATCGGTATGGCAAGTGGCGCCTTCAACAACATGACCAAGATATGGAAAGCGTCGGCGTTTAGCGTCGAGACGAAATGTAAGCTGTTTGATGCGTGTGTGTTGCCCATTCTCCTTTATGGGTGTGAGTCCTGGCACCTGACCAAGGCCCAGGCACAAAAAGTCTCAGCCTTTGAGATGAAGTGCCTAAGGAGAATTCTGGGCGTAAGATGGTACCACCGCATCACGAACGACGCTATACGCCGGCGCACCCAGCGTGAGCCCATCACCTCCACCATTGTGGGGAGGAGATGGACTTGGCTGGGACATGTGTTAAGGATGCCGAATGACAGTTGGCCGAGGAGAGCGCTGTTCTTCCTCCCATCAGGGTCCCGAAGACGAGGAAGACCCTCTCACACTGTGTTCCGCTCCTTCGAAGCAGAGCTGAGGGACATGGACATGGTGTGGGAGGAGGTCATCACCGTTGCGCAAGATCGAGCGCAATGGAGAGCTCTTGTTGCCTCCCTATGCCCCTAAGTGGGGTCTAAAGGGAGTTTGGATTTGGATTGGAAACTTTTTTAAAGATTAATGCATACGGTCATATTAATGGTCGGTGGGGGTTTGGGAAAAAATACCTGGGATACATATGAATGAATGAATGAAAATTTTTATTTCCTTATTATTATTTACAATTACATATTTTAAATGTTACAAGTAATTGGAAATTTTACTGCCTCACTAGACATGGTCTGTTCTGAGGCAAAATATAGGTTTGAAGGCTGTAAAGGAGCTATTGTGATCTAGATCTAGAGTTGAATTCGGGATAACCTGACATAATTTATTTTATCAAGAAGAAGGTATATCCTTAACTTATTTGGAGAAACAAGCACATACATGAAGGTGGAGAGTAAGGAAAGGATATAGAAAACATGTGTATGATATTGCGAACCCTGCAACGGCGCAACAACCCTGAGTGGGTCTCGGCATCCCTCAGCAAACATCTCCAAGCCACCCTACCCACCGCAACTGTGCGCCAGTCACCAACCCCCAAAAGCCGCAGATCCCTCTCAGCGCCATCCAGCTATCGTAGCTTCGGTCTTCCTTTGCGCTTCCTTCCTTCTGGTCTCGTGTGGAAGATCATGTTAAGCACAGAGTTGATCTGCTCGCGATACGTGTCCCAGCAAACGGAGCGGTCTATCTTTGCGAATGTGGACACTAATATCATTGTACATTTCATAAATCTCACGGCTGTATCTGATTCGCCAGGGATCTCCGTCTTTGACTGGTCCATATAGGTATGCGGCGCAGGATCTTCCTTTCGAAAATGTCCAGTTTCCATTCCATCGGGCGCTAGCCAACTCGGGAGACCTCCAAAAGATAGCTTGAACTCGGCATTCCAGGAAATTTCTATTTAAGAACAAAATAAATCTTTGGATCTATATCAAGAGTAAGAAGGAGAAAAATAGATAAAGCAAGATTTTGGATAAAATTATCGCTTGTCCGTCAAGTATCTTTTATTTTATTCTCTATATTTCTCGGTCTCCTAGTCTCCTTTATATTATATCACACCTAAAAGGCTGCCAGACGGTTAAATTAATAAGTTATTTTATGCTCCAGAGGCTGATTTCGATACTACAGTTTATTTCACAAAATTACGTTCATATTACAAAAAAAAAATCTTAAGAGCCACACGGACAAGGAGGTAGATATCTAAAGCTAAAGCTACTACTCACGGAGTACGGAAATAATGATCGTTAGTAGTCCTATATCACTTTTAGAATTTCGTGACTTTGATAAAATTACAGATATTACTGAAGTAAGTTTAATCTGCGGATAGAAAGGGAACGGGGACCATTTCAAAATATTACAGAGCTTGGAACTGTTTTTAAGAGATTATGTTTATGCAAATGGGCTGACCCATTAATGGCTAGATTAATACCAAGTCACATCACAGCTTTTTCTACAGTTTAATTATGTGTACGGTTGGCGCAGTATCTCACCCTCCCAACCCTAAGCCCGACGTGTCATTTAAATATTTTTACACGCCACGTTGTCTCAATAAAGTGATTTTTAAGGATCATAATATTATTTTCATTTTATTTTTATCTCTTTGTTCCTTCGCGTGACGAGGGTTACAAAATACTATAACAATTTTGCTTCATATTAAAATTAAAATGATTATGCGCATTTCAAAATGAAAAATTTAACCTTCATAAAGATCTTTATCCCCGTGAGATAATTTTAATATTTTTTAGAACACGACATTAGCTTAATTCAATATATTTTTACCTTCTTAGGCTTTCACAGGCGCTGTTCGAACAATTTTGATGTCGGGTGAATTGATTTTATAAAATTTTAAATCAGCAGGTAAATACTCCCACGCTCATTTATTTATCTGATTTGAGCAATGTTTTATTATATTTTGTTGACATCGATCGGCGGATAGGTGAATACTGTAATTCCGGCTGATGAAAGAAAAATGGGAAGTAAATAATAAATCAGTTGATGATTTTTAAGGTCTTTATAGGCAGTGGTCCATTTGAGTTTTCAGTTATGTACAGTTGTAAGATGAAACTGGAAGGACACGGAAAACCCTAAAGAATCACGAATCAATAGGTTTTGTTTTGTATCACAGAGTACATGGCCTAAGTAAGAAACCTTGCAAACTTCGATAGATCTGTTGTCGGTAACTCTCTGTCTACTCCAGCTCGCCTTAGAACTTCGGCATTTATTGTTATCATTTCTGGCCCAGCTGGGTATTTTAAACATCCTGCGATGGACCCACATTACAAATGCCTCTAATCTCTTCATGGTATTGACTTTCAACGTCCATGTTTCGCATCAGTACAATCAGTGGCGTACTGACGGGGGAGGGGGGGGGGGGGCAGACCGCCCCGCGCGCGCTGCAGTTAGCTCTGTCCCACTTTACAAGTAGGTATGTTTACTTTTTTACTATTTATTTTGAAATAACTAGGTATTTTTTTTAATTTATATACCTATACCAGCATGACCTTAAAAAGTTCGTCTGGTTGGACATGTCTGTTCATCGATTGCCACGCTGCCTGTCTTTCACATTCCCACTTATCACACTCACAGATGGTGTGCTCGGCGGTATCTCTCCGTCCGCAGTATACGCACTGATCACTTTGGACCTTCCCTATTCGATGGAGGTATGCTTGAAAGCATCCGTGCTCCTTGAGAATACCTTTATATTGACTATGTCTCTTTTCATGTGTATGTTATCACATTATATTTTTTAATTGTTATTTTAATTATTACGAGTGTAACAATATTATTTTGGAATAAATTCATTTCATAATAAAAATACATAATATGTATGAGTACTAAGTACCTACCTAATATCGTTATAATAATATGCTGACAATTGAAAAAAATCTTGGTTATCTTTGTCGATTCCTTGGAAGAATAATATTTTCAATTCATTTCTTTTTCAGCAATCTAAAAAAATATTTCAAAGTAACCTCCCGCTCCCAACCCTTGCGGGATTAGGTACCTACCTCCGATTTATTTGTTCAAAGATAAATCTCTTCTTGATAAAAAAATATCATTCCAAATAAAAATAAAAGTAATGGTACTTAACCTACCTACGTGGTCTGTTTCAATTTATAAACACCGTTTGAGATTGCAAGAAAACGTCAACTGAACCCCGGAAGGCCTCTGCTGAGGTGGTCTGACGATATTTTTATTGAATGCTCCGGAGACGTTGATTGTACCTACCTACCAAACTATGAAAAATAGCTATGAGGAAGATACCTATTATTGGAGCACTGGAGATTCGGAGATTTTTTGTTTCTTTTGTTCAGTGAGCTGTTGGTGGTTGGAAATCAATTTCACAGTTTGGCGGGAGACAGACAGTCGTGAATGTAAGGAATGGAAGCTTATGCATATTTTGTTCAATGAAATTAGTTGGGAGCTTAGCGGTCCAGAAGCCATATTTCGTAGAGGAGGTCGTAGGTTCGATACCCGGTACCGACCGTTTTCTTTTTTTTTACAACACGAGCATTCTTTGTGTGAGGGATGTCAAAGATATACCTACATACTTGTTGCTTGGGTGAGACCAGATACAATTGAAAAAATTAAATTGGCGAGTGATCGAATGGTGATGATAGAAGGTTTAATGAAAAAACGTCTGAGGCCCTGTCCTAACTGAAAAGAGATTGCGCGACCATGGCGACCATGCGATGAGCGATCATACCATGTTCTCAATTTGTACGATCTGTTCGAGTTTGAGTATAGATTTTACCGACCTCGGTAGCCTAGTTGTAATGGCATGGACTTCAGATCAGGGGTCCCGGGTTCGATTCCCGGTCGGTTCAGAGTTTTTGTAAGTGTTTTTTCACTTGAAATTTCTACCCGGGGTTGGTCTGTCTCAGATTGGACGGGGACCGGTTGACTGGATATGATAATAATCTAGGCTACGAATCAATACTTATTTTTACTGATACAAATTTTGAACAGTAAGTAGGTACTAATTAATTATTATAATAATCTATAATTATAATCTTTATGTTTGCTGACTTCTTTGTATCTAAGTATTTCATTATCTTACTGTATACTCTGATTCTTCGTTGATTCTTCGGCTTCTTCTAAGTAGGTATGTATTCCTCTTCTCACGTTTTCCGGAATTCCAATTTGTGTAAACCGTGGTATAAATTTTTAAGGTGCTTTACAAGCATGCTCCTTTATCTATTTGGTTCATATAAAAAAATGTCATTGGTCTTCTGTTACATTTTCTTTTGCACGCATATACGAGGCAGGCAAAATATAAGCTCCATCTTTGGTCATGTCATTGGTATTCTGTTACATTTTCTTTTGCACACATATATGTACGAGGCAGGCAAAATATAAGCTCCATCTTTGGTCATGTCATTGGTATTCTGTTACATTTTCTTTTGCGCGCATATATGTACGAGGCAGGCAAAATATAAGCTCCATCTTTGGTCATGTCATTGGTATTCTGTTACATTTTCTTTTGCACGCATATATGTACGAGGCAGGCAAAATATAAGCTCCATCTTTGGTCATGTCATTGGTCTTCTGTTGCATTTTCTTTTGCACGCATATACGAGGCAGGCAAAATATAAGCTCCATCTTTGGTCATGTCATTGGTATTCTGTTACATTTTCTTTTTACGTATAATATACAAGGCATCCAAAAGATAAGCCCCATCTTTTGACTTAATGTAATCAACAGGTATTATTTCTGATTTTCATTTTTTTTTTCGACAAAACATAAGAAGTCGAGAGTGTTCTAGTGACACCAAATATTGATGTAAACTCTTCCATTGATGTAAACTGTAAAGGATGTCAGTACTTCAGTTGCAAAAAAAAAGTATCACATAGCACATTGCTATTTTAATGATTAATGGCTCGCACAATTTCCCAGCGTTTTTTTCTTGAAAACAATCTTTCAGCTTCCATTAAAACTTGTGACAACATAATATATAACTTCTTTGATAAATATTAATTGAAATGATTGTATTGGAATTTCCAGTGTCATAGCTGGAGGTAATAATATGACTTAATTAATTGATTATCTAATTTGGTTATGAGCCGATGTCCTTCCAGAAAATTGAGAAACTAGATACCAAACACCTCCTTATTTTGTAACAAGATGAGCTTCTATGAGTTTCAGCTTTATTGATATTTTCGATGGGATAAGAATTAACACTCAAATGATCAGACTCCCCGTCGGTGTCTTCATCAGAAATATGATAGTCTTTATCAGAACACTCCACTTCTACGACCTCATTTATTTCTTCAACGTTAAAAATTTTCGACTGAAATTTTAGATAAATTAATGTTCCACCATGGAATTTTTCTATGAATTCTGAATAAGAATATGTTATTGGAATAGTACAGTTACGTTTCCGCTGCGGATGATTAATTTTTTAAAAACAATTTAGTAATCACAAGCAGATAATAATATAATATTAAGAGTAACAAAGGTTTGAACGATAGCTTAGGTGCGTGGAAATGCCAAGTAACGACTGACCCGACAGGTAGGTATATCCTCTCCTCTTTTATACCTTTCTCCCATAAGAAATATCGGGAGCTGCTGACAGCACACCTTACCAATTTTCCTAGAACATGGTAGCTAGTATTTGCGTTAAAACACGTTCCAGAGATCGGGTGACGAGACTGTTTACATCTCTGTGACTTGTTCAGGATGTAACTATACTGAGAAGAAAGATGACATATTTTAAAAACTAAAAATCAACCGTTGAAATGTTGAAAAACCAAACCAAAATCAACGGTCAAAGTATCCCAAATACCTGAAAGGCGCCAAAGGTGAACAATGTTTAAGTGAGTTTCAGTTGAAAATGTTCCAGGTTCAATTAATTGAACTAAAAAATTAAATTAAATTAAATTTTAAATTTTGGGAAAGTGGAACTATGTTTCCTTACTACAATACACAAAATTTACAAAATTGAACTATCTTCATATTAAGTAAAGATTAAGACATTTATTAAATGGGATAGTACTATCTACAGATACCTAAAATCTACATGTCACAATAAAACTTATATGGAGATTATGTTCAAAATGTCGGTTTATTTTACGGGATACATTCAGACGAGGTAAGTACATATTCATGTTACTGTTATAATATAAATTTTTGATGTGCAGATCAGTTAAGAAATCCATTGCGGAAAATTATATCAATAGCATTTATTTTGCATTTTAATAATGATGATGTTTTCTGCCTTGCATCCACAGGTTCGTTGGAAAACTCATTATTTTTTATAACTTAATCGCTAGAAAATAAATCCTTTTAAAAATTACTCACCGACATCCACTACAGTTTCCTTTTCACTTTACAGAAATGTAAAAACTAAATTATAGCCCGCCTCCCCTCTGTGTAGTCGCTTGTTCCTCGCTCAGAGAATATCCTTGCGCTTCCTTACTTGCAGAAAGAATTACGACGGGGCCGGATACTTTGCTGGTGGAAGCTATCCTAAGTATGTCAAAGCTATCCAAGGCTTAACCAAGATTATTTTTAATAAAAAAGTCATCGTCTTTTAAAAAGTGATTCTTTTAAATTTATTCTTGTGGTAGCGAGGTATGCTTGATAAGCACTTTAAACATTTTTATAAGTATATAAAAAAAAAACTTAATCATAAAGGGCACATCGTTTTTTTAATCAACCACTTGCGCTTTAAAGATACTTAAAATAATTATCAATATTATTTCACGTTTATTTAGTTTTATTACTTTACATAAAATTCTCCCATAGTATTTTTGCTGTGGTGCAAAAATACTATGAAAAAAGAAATCCACGCGGTGATGATATTTATCAAGCGATTGGTCCATTTATTGTAACTACCTCGCGATACGAGTAGAGCTTTGCTGTCGATACATAAAAGGACATCCGACTTGAAACCACTGTGTAACGAGAAAAAAATAAAAGCAGTGATAATTTTCCAATCGCCCAGCTCTGCTATTGACAAAACCGATTCAATTTCCTTTCCACTCCGCTCCTTTACTTACTTACACCTTTTTATTACATTTTTCTGCCTAGTGTTCCCTCATATTTACTCACTCTCTTATCTCCAATTTGAAATACTTTATTTTGTGCTTTTGCTCGTTTTTGTTTCTCACCCTTGTGGCTGTCATCTCACTGACCATTAATCAAACAATACGCCCAAGTAAGTAATTAAACTTTGTTCATTTCTCAACAGTTGTCGCTTTTGTTTTGGTTTTGTTCTAGCGTCGATATTTCTTTATTTCAATTGGTCATAAAATATATCCCAAAATAATTAAGAAATCCCATATTATTAATATACCTACGCATTTTGATATCAATCATTACATTTGTCTTATTTAATTTTTTGTGTGTAATGTAAGTAGGATTTCCTTATGGCTCAGTTTGAAACTGAACTGTCTATTACTGGATTTGAAACAGAAGTTCTAAGTTTTGTTTCTACCACTATAAATCCGTTTCATGTTAATGATTTTGCCATTAAGTCATAAACAATTTGCCTAAGAGATATCTCTCCCATACGTCTTATGTACCTAATAAAAGAATTTATAATATTGTGTATTCAAAGCAATTTTTCAATTTAACAAAAACAGAAGTTGAAACAGGTAGGTAATTATTATTAAACAACAAACCAATCGTTTGTAATTTCTTTCAATTCAAAGAATTCGGTAAAGTGTTGTTTGAATAATATGAATAACCTCTTGTTTTTATCTATGTTTTATATTGTTCAATATATAGCGAATATCTCAGTTATCGTCGATTTTGATTTTCTATGATAGTCTCAAATTTCACCATGTTGCCCTCATGACCGTACTACAAATTTAGCTTAAACAAAGGCCGACCCACGCATTGTGTGGCTCTCGTCCTCATCTCGAGCATTTACATAAACAGTTCTATTCATACACTTGTCTTGTGCTTTATAGTTTACCGACATTCCACGTCTCTTAACCAATTATACAAGGCTTCTATGTATGTAAACTAGGCACCTACTCCACGGGCTTAAATAAGTTAGGTATTCTGCTCATTGTCATTTTAGTTTAAGTTTTTTTTTTAATTAAAATTTGGATAATGAGGAAGAGTAATCAACCTTAATTGTGATTTCACTTGAAGAATAGTAATTAAGCTTCCATTCATATTAGAATTTGTTGGCTGTTAGGTACACACTTTTTTGTCGATTTTAATATGCGAAAGTTTTGACGAGATAAGGGTAGGTACCAGATTTTTTTTTATATATGAAAATATAATATATATGAAGGTAAGGAAAAGCTAAGAATCTCATTAGTTTTTTTGTATAGAATTTTAACAAAATTAGTTCCCCTATTTCTACAATCCATAACAGAAAGCTTTTAATTAATCTATATTTTTTATTTTGTTTTACATGGAGATGCGGCTGTCAAAGATATCACACACAGGATAAAAAAAATATCACTTCTGTAAATATTACTTCATCCAGCTGACAGTATACCATAGGTACTTATAAATACGGAAGAAAAATAATATATTACAAGATTAATTTTCTTAATTAATTTAATTAATCAACACAATAAAAATATATTACGAGTTCTAGAAGAGAAAAGAAATTTGTCATTCTTTGCGGAAAAACATTTTTATAAAGAAAATATAGTTATTACCTATACACGTTGAAAGTTTGAAGAAATACCCTTCAAAAACTGAAGTTATTTTTTATAGTCCAAAAATATTTATAGATTAAAATGATTAGATACATATTGAAACAAAACAAAAAATTGTATGGGAGTATTTTTTATTTATATTATTAAGAGGATTCTAATGGTATCTACACTACTATTATAAAGAGGAAAGTTTTGATTGATTGTTTGTTTGACGGGAATAGGCTCCGAAACTACTGAACCGATTTGAAAAATTCTTTCACTGTTGGGAAGCTACACTCTCCCCGCTGAACATAGGCTATATTTTATTTTCATATAGCCTTTGATCCTTACTAAAACTCCAATAAGGTGCAAAAATTACCTAAAATATTCTTTACATCGCGTACGCTGCGAAAACTATTGAAGATATAATAAAATAATGTACTACAACTTTGTAGAAGACATAATTATCTACAAAAAGTGTCGCGACAGCATATGTCTAACTATTATAATAATGCCACAATAAGTGTTGATTTATTAAAAAAAAATAATTTGAAATGAGGCAGAGATATAGGCGTCACTGGGGTACGAGCCGGACGGGAGGGGACCATTAGAATGCTACATTATTCCAGATGAACATAGCCTATAGAATATTTTGATAAAGTTAGGGATCTATAAAGATCATAAGAAAACTGAATTATTTTTTAAATACCTATGTACCTACCCGTGCGAAGCAGGGACAGACTGCTAGTAATTTATAAATTGTTGCTTTACGCCTTATTCGTAAAGCCTTTCATATAAAAACTAATAACATCAGCGTAGTCTGAGTATACTTAATGTTTTTAATTCATTAGGTATATAAATTACACTTTTTTGCCACAGTAATTGATATTAATAACGCCTCATATTGGAGTCTTAGCAAAAACCAACCTACATGCTTAATTAAGTAAACCAAAAATAACTTTTTTTTATAAAGAGGATGAGACAAAATAAACAAAAATATTATTATCATTTGTTTTTACTTATTTGCATCATCTATTATTTTATTTCTTTTTGTATATGCTTTGCTAGTCTTCATCCTAATTCTTGAAGGTCAGGGTCATCATACTCGGTGGACACTGTCGATGGCCATTGTGATCCAACTCACCAGTTTTGCATCAATATTTTGCTTTATTTTGTCATCCAAACGCATCGACCTCCGGGTATTATTCCCAGTACTTTTACGATCAATACCAGCTTTTCTTAGCTCTCCTCTCTTTTGCTATATTACCAAAATATTTTAATGTGCGCTCAAAACAGACAGATTATGTCCGTGGCATAGGATAATATACCTAATATACTAGCTTTCCTGACGTTGTTCAGTGTTCCTAACTATGAATATTGAATTTGAATTTGTATGGTGTTGATCATTTCAACGATTGTGATTCCGACCGATGCGTCTGTTATAAACCATGTATATTCCATCCGCATTCTGTCAATCGCACCAACTATCTAACAACTGACAGTTCCTGTCAAAATTGGAATAAACATTATATTAGGTACTCAAAAGCACTAAAAAGATTACCTGTAGGGCTATTCTCGTAATCAATCGCTTTTAAAAATCACTTAACGATAAGATTAAGACACGATCGCAAGCAGTCGTATTCACAAAACTATCGGAATCTAATCATAATCCTATCTTGAACTGGATCATTTTCATACTGATATTTCAAACATAACGAATTTTTAAGATATCTACTAGATATCTTGTTTTGTGAATACCAATCTGCCATTTTATGATTGTCAATCAAGATAAGAGCGTATTAAGACCGCTACGAGAATAAAGGCCCTGCTTAGAGTTTTTTTTTTGAGGGTTTGTGTATTTACGTAGTGATAGTTCATTATTATTAATTTAAGCACAGTTGTACTTTCACAAAATGTATATTGAATCTCGAGCGCTTTCGTCCAACTCACGCAGACATTGTCAAGAGATTCGCTTTCTAATTTAACTTCCTTTAATCAATTAATCTTTCTTTTCTCATCTTTCTAATTTTCTACGCAACTTTCTTATTTTCTTCATTCATAAGAACCTTCTCCTGATAAAAGCCGACACGACAAAAAAAGAATTAGCGATATCGTTTCAGCCGTTTAGGCTTGATGCGATGACCACGCAAAATAGGTCGCAAAATTTTAATAATATAGATAGATGAACGACATCAAATCTAAAAGTACCCCACTCCTGTAGTGTGGTTGATCAGTCTAAAATCATGAGTTTGTTGAAGTAGCATTATTCAGATCGATTGACTTTTTTAAATCAATTACAAATATTTATTTATTTATTTATTTATTTATTCAATACAAATATAATGTTTTACAGATAAAGGATGATGTACAAGAACAATTTGGACAAAACATAATAGTTTGTGTATCCCCCTTATAGAGACAAGTCTCGTGTAAAGGGGGAACGTTTCGAAGAATCAATTTCATTATTTACATTCATGAAAATTAATACACATACAAAGTAAAAAAAATGATTTAACATTTGGAATATTTATTTTTTTTTTATTTTTTAATTTTTATATTTTTTTTTTTAATGTGATCACAAGGCAGGAACTTTTCTAGAATTAATGTTAGTACTACACATTGTTAATCAATACACACAATAATAAATATAAACAACCGTTGTTTAAATTTTTTTTATTATACATATCTCCGTGAAGAGGTGGTCACGGAGACACACACATATACTTTTTTTTCAATGGTTATTATTATTTTTTTTATATGGTTCAAAAGGTTTTATAAATGGAAAGACATTCCAATTCCAATTCTCCCTTTTACACCCCACTCAGGGACATAGGGAAGCAACAAGAGCTCTTCATTGCGTTCGCTCTTGCGCAATGTTTATGACCTCCTCCTACACCATGTCCAAATCCCTCAGCTCTGTTTGGAAGGAGCGGAACACAGTGTGAGGGGGTCTTCCTCGTCTTCGGAACCCTGATGGGAGGAACAACAGCGCTCTCCTCGGCCAACTGTCATTCGGCATCCTTAACACATGTATCAGCCAAGTCCATCGATCTCCTCCCCACAATGGTCGAGGTGACGGGCTCACGCTAGGTGCGCCGACGTATAGCGTCGTTCGTGATGCGGTGGTAGAATGACATTATCAAATAAAAATATCGCAATAATTTTCTACCAAAAGAACATATATATCAGTAGATTTACTAAGCAAATTCACTACTTATTTTATTTTTTAATTTTAATGTGAACCAAAAGGTACATCTATGTAATAGGATAAAATATGTAGTGTCTTCAAAAGTTTAGTCAGCTTATAAAGATTTCCTAAGGATAAATCACTTGTGACATAATACTATATCAATGCACTTTCTTGATAACTAACATATTTCTGAACCAAACACGATGTCTTATACAATTTGTAGTTTTAGCTTGATTAAATTCTGTTCACACGAGACTCTGTAGATAATTACTTAATTGAAATCGGTAGAGAGCTGAAGTAAGTACATATTATTATGGAACGTACAAGGTATTAATATTCTAAATATCGAGCACTCAATCTGTTGCGAATAACAAACTACAAACTACCACACAGCTCCTAGTTACATACCAGGATAAGCTGTTAATTATTGTGTCGGCTTCTAACTAAGCTTCCGTGTTGAATTGATAATAACTAAAACAGTTTGTAAGAAATCAACACACGTTATTTTGTGTTTGCATTCTGAGGTTATTTATATAACTTTCTAAGTTACATGCCGTAGCAATAAGTCTTATTTAGATGAGTTTTTTTGAAGTATTGGAAAATGTCATGAATGCTGGTACCGATCTACCAGCATTCATGACATTTCCATGACATTCCAATGAATGTATTAACAAAAATAAATATACACTATAAACCTTATTGGTTGATCAATGGAATCCCACATTATTCAAGATTTTCTTTAAAAAGAGAGAAAATATTTTTATACTTAGATATCTAGTGAATACAAAACATTGAGAACGTAAATACATGCGTGTATAAAAAAAAGTTCCATGATATTAAAGGTATTACAATCTTTCAGTTCTTTACATTAGGTGTATAAAAGTATTATCTTTGAAAATTTCTATCATCATAAATATACTTTTAATTGTTACCATTATTTTTTTTTCATACCTTTATTTACCGTTTGAGCCAGAAGGTTTGACCATGCCTAGGATGCCCACAATGATAATGGATGAGGTAACGCTGCCAAATAGTGACTCTTTTAAGTATCTAGGATCACTCATCCAAAATGACGGAAGCTCTGCGGCAGACGTAACACAGAATAAATGTAGGATGGATGCAGTTTAGATCAGTGTCGGGAGTTCTATGTGATCTAAAAATGACAATCAAATTGAAAGGGAAAGTCTATCAGACAATTGTCAGACCCGCACTCCTGTATTGTTCCGAATGTTGGACAATGTACAAGACCTATGATAGACAATTAGAGACAGCAGAAATGCGTATACTGAGATGGTCCACTGGTGTGTCCCTAAGAGATAAGATCAAAAGTGCTCACATTCGTGGAAGCCTAGGAGTGACAGACATCAATAGAAAACAGAGGAAAGGCAGTTGATATGGCATGGACACATAGAACGACGACCACAGGAGCATATCGTACAACAGGCAATAAACTTGAATGTTCCACGTTCTGTGACTAGAGGGAGGCCAAAGAATTCCTGGGTGACGCAAAGGCGCGAGCAGATGCAAAAATGTGGGGTGGAGGAGAGTCTACAGCCTGAGGACGAGGAGAGCTGACCCTAGCAGTCTTCATAGACGTTAAGCTGGGAGCAAGCCAGGGAGAGGGAGAGAGAGAGAACATAAAAAATGTTACAAATCCGTCTTTTAGTAAGCTCTAAATTTAGAGTAGAAACACATATCATAGCCCTAGTATAAGTTTTCGATGATCGAATATCGAAACGATCATCGAAAGAGTTTCGAAAAATTTTCATACTAAAATGATCGAATGATTCGATCGTTTGATTTAAGAACACTATTTGCACGCTATTAAGCGCTTTTTGCGTGCAATTAGCTTTCGATGAAACTCGTACTAGCCCCACTGTTATTAATAGCAGTATCTACTATTGTACGTAATAGAGCGATCGGGCGTCCCTGGAAACGACATCATGTCGGCCAATCCTTCCACCACCGGAGAGACCAAGAACCGGATTCGGAAAGTAAGTAAGCAGTATTAAGCATTTTACAAAAATACACCAATTTTATTAAGAAATTTAAATAAAATATGTCAACTGTCCAGTTCTATAGAAAATAACTTAAAAGAACCACCTTTGCTTCAGAATCCTCTCCGGAAAATCTCCGTCATACTTGGTCGCTCTCTTATTCTCAACAATAATTTCCAACTTTTATCTTTATACCTATTTCATTAATGAATATCTACTAATTTGTATACATGACATTTTTCGACATGTTGAGAATTCTCATGATTAGGAGTTTCGGGGACTTGTACATTACCACCTAATGGCGAACGTTGTTAACGTAAAGTGATCACCCTAAGCCAACCTTCGAAATAGCAGTTGAAGACAGTCTTAAGCTCATAGTGGTTTGTTTTATTTAAAAATCTAACATCCGTAATGAATTGTTAGATTCATCACTTGTCACATATTCGTTAAAATACATAAATTTAACAATATTTTTAAAGTTGGATTGCTTTCATTGTAATAACGCGGTCGTGATTTTTATGAAATAAGTTGGCTTCTTTTTTTTTCATGAAAAAATAATAAAAGAATAAGGAAATAATAAATAGCGAACATACCCACTTAATTTGAAATATTCCAAAACAAGGAAAAACACAAATACGAGATTCTTCTTTTTATGCCCCTTATTGTTTTAATACGATGGCTGGAGCCCATAAGACGTGGATCACACGCGCCAGCATTTTGTCAAAAGTTTATGTGACCATGTTTTTCCCTTTTTTCTTTCTGTAATAAAAATTCCACTTAGAGAAGCGATAGACGTAATATAAGTGCTTATGTAAGTACACCCAAGAATATGTCGGACGTTTTTATAACATTCTGACAAACAAATCAAGCGTTGTGGAGATGCCTGCGAACGGATTTAATCACAGATCTTGAAAGGAAAAGACACGAAGTAATATCCCTTCTCTACATAATATGTATGTTATAAATAATCAAATAATTCGGTCTGCCCACGGTTGAATTTTATTTCATAGTTCTGTTTCAAAGAAAAGCATAGCTTGTCTATTATTTTATTGAAATTACATAGTTCACTTTCGTAGATATCGTATTTAGTGATATCAGCAATTTTTCGACAGCTTTATTCTTGGAAACCGAAATTCGAAAGCCTTATTCTTGAAAGTCTTATTCAACTGATGGAAATAAAATTAATTTTGAAAATTTGTATAATAACGAATAATAGGAATACTTAATTACCTAGGATATGATTTCAAAGATTATGGAACTGTTTTACACACCGGGTGGTACAAGAAGACGTGCCAGACCAAGAATCGGCAGAGAATCAAGAGAGTTTACAATCAAGACCCAAGATGCCGGAATGGATTGGAAATCGCCCTTATTCTAGCCCAGCACAGAGATGCTTGCCAAGCTTTGTAGCGACCACATACTACACGACATAGCCAGCAAAAGCAGGTAATTACCTATACTTTTTATTACACAGCGTTGTTTCTTTTAAAGGTAAAAAAGTACCTAAGAACAAACTTTAAATCTTGCTTCATGCGGCTTCAACTACTTCTTTTGCTTCGGATGTGATCTTTCTTACGAATGGATATACTGTCTATTTTATCATTTATTGGGGGTAGTGGAGGAGTACCTAAGGCAGTTCAAAGTTTTTTTTATATTAATCGTTTGATCGATTTGACACTTACCTATACCATTGTTTTTGTAACCTTTATCCATATCTATACCTTAGCATTTTTTAATGTTCCCGAAGCATTTTTTCATCTTCAGAAGATAATAAAGGTTTTGGTACAAAGCATCCTGATGGATGAATTGCCGAAAAGGTAAAAAAAAAGATAATAAAAAGTATAATATGCTTATAACGCATCGATTTTCAAATTTTCTTATTCACAAATTTATTGATTACTGCAATTTCAGAAATTCGGTGACTCACATCGTAAAGTTGGTGAAAATAAGGTAGATGTGAAGATTTTAAAAGAATATTTTATTGCCTGTTGGTACCTACCTGTAATATTTTAGACGTGATGACTTTGAAATCATTTTCGTACCGAGCTTCACTCGGAACACTCGTGTAAGCTAGAAATATACAGCAAAGACACGTTCTCTAGAATACGTCTGCAAAAAATAATGCTAATTTAATTGCTGCTTTTTTTAATGGCGACATTCTTATTACTCTCTTTATTTATTCTTTGCTGCCTGGCAGTCAGTACAGCGCACACTTCCCAACGTGATTCAAATGGTACCTAATTAGAAAGTAATGGTCTTGCATACCTCCCGACATTGCTTTTTTACAATTGCATTACATTACATATACATTATTTTAATTAACTGTTGTGTTTACAGTATCTTTTTAGGTATCTTTGCATTTTTAAATTACACTAGAAATTGTATTTTTATCTGAAATTGAATACAATTTATAATACAATACTTTTGGGATTTTTTGCTCTATTAACAAATTAGCTATTTGTTAATTTGTGAAAACCAATGTAAGACAAACACCTATCTTTCACATTGTTTAAGTGTTGTAGCCATCATTCTTCCGATAAATCCGTGTTATTCAGCTAACTGCAATAGTAGGTATGTACATTGTACAGTACAATGTACGCCTGTTTTCCTAGTCAACAGTTTGCCAAAAGAACGCCTTGACAGAGATAGTGCACTGTTGTTTGTTTTATTACAAACAAAGGCCTTAAATTGCAATCCTTTGTGATCCCTTAGGAAGTTTCCAAAAAAAATTGCTCAGACTTTTACGCCATCGCACGAAAATAATAATTAACACACCTCATCAGTCTTATGCAAAATTCCTAAATTCCTATGTTGTTTGCAAATACATTAATGTTCACTGAGAACAGGTTTATAATTAAATCATACAATATTAGCCATGATCAAAGCAGAATCGCTGTAACTTTTGCTTTGGTTGTTTTACAAAACTTGTAACTTTGTGTGTAGAATACTTGGCTTGTTTCACAAAATAGACCATCGAATAACTTCATTTATTATCTATCCCTGGAGACAATATCGCACGTTATAGGCACATCTTATAGCTTTTGGGAATAATAACGGATAAAAGTTAGTATAACAACTCATATCTCTCACAAATATTCCTTTGCATTAGGTACATAAATAAAAAGAAGCAGGTCATGACTCATGAGGCGGCTCTCGCAGCATTGAAATCTTACGGAAGGTAAAACATCATCCTTCTCGGTCAACTTTTTTGGACACTCAAAACACGCCTAAAACACGTCATTGGCATTTTGCAGGATTCAGATCATTGATTGACTCTTGCTGCCTTAAGGTATACAACAGCTTACTAAAACCAGAGCACCACGTACCGTATAGGAAGTAAGTTTTGCTGTAGTTTTAGGTAGATACTTAAAAGCCTTTTTGAGAGTATCTTTGTCAATATCTACTGGTCTTCTTCTCACCTCAACCTTATCTACTATTTCTTATCCCGAAGCTCTTTAATATTGCTACAATTCTGCCTAATGATATGAGTAGGTATTCACATTTGCTGGTTGGTCCGTATAATAGAAAATGCTATCATAATGATAGTGATTACGTATAGGTAATTTCTTTGAATTTTTTAAGCGCATAAAATATAATATATTATGTAACCTTTTGAAATTTTTAAAATGATATCCCGTCACCGACAAAAACAGATTAAGTAGTTATAATAACTTTCTATTTTATGGTAGTAGGTATCAAGGAACTTGTTATAATGTCTGAATTACGTAATTTGATAAATTAAACTGTGCATGTTTTAGCTAAACTAACATTACTCTGATTTAAGGGTTGGCTTGTTGGAAAACTTATTAAGGAAGTTAACAAGCTGATTAATATCCGACGTCATAGGATGCTCTCTTCCTGCCTCAAAAATATTAAACACTCTGGGGTCCTCGTTTATCTGCTACATCTAAACTCCTTGATTAGTCATCGCTTAACCTCATATTATGTGCCCTAACTTTCTATGTAATAATATAAAGGCTTGCCAGAAATACAAATACTGGGATACATGTATGAACAATAAACCTAGACTAGTTAAGATTTTTTTTGTGCCGTTAGTCTTACATTATAAAACAGTTCTTTGAAAGGCTAAGAAATCTGAGGAATTTCGGCAACCTGCAGATCATATTTGATTTGAAGAAGCACAGTGCCTCAGATAAGGCAGTACCTATGACGGTAGCATGCACCGCATCTGACCGACAATTTACGAAAAGAAGTAGGTAGGTCTTGTTTTTGTTCCCATTAGGGTTTCAAAGACGAGAAATAACCTCTAATACTATATTTTGTTCTTTCAAAGCAGAGCTGAGGGGTTCGGACATCGACCACATTGGAAAACTCTTGTTGCCTCCATATGCCCATAAGTGGAGTCACCAAGGGAGTAAAGATTAACGAAAATTAAGGGCCCAACATTTTTTAAATGTATATTTATTTGATGTGTGTTAGCAGGTTCGGGAACCGGGCTTTTTTAGTTATACGCTTTTCTCTTGGTTTGTTAATATAGATAACATTGAATTCAAATCTTAATGTGGGCTGTTCGTAGCAAATTACACTGGTATTATGAGTGGCATTGCATGTATACTTTGCGAGGTGCAACAGAGAAACTTTTCTATACTCGTAGTATGGTCGTCTTTAACAAAATGTAGGTACCTACACCATAATTATTATGGTAAAAGCACTATGCGATATTGTGCTAACTTCCATCACTGAGTACGAAAGAAAAAATACATAATCTATTTTATGTAGAATCAAAACATTGCTTAGTGAAAAGTTGCTCTATGTAATTTGTTTAATCCTTTAGGTATTCTAACGAACGAGTTACGTGATAATCTATCACGTTCTCAACATTATAACTACCATATTAACTAATCCATAGAAAGATAATAGGTATTAATATTTTTGTATGAAGTAATGACGCAATTATTATTTAACATGGATCGTCCACTGGATTCTTTTTTACCGAATATTTCCGAAAATTGTTATGGTTGCCGATTCATATTTGCTTAAATAAAAACAGTTTTGCATCTAGAAGTGAATTTGACTTTTGTTATAGAAACATAAAGCGATTACCTATTTCTTTTTTTCTTTAGTACCTAGACGATAAATGTAGGTACAAATAAATAGGCAAAAAAATTACCTACCTATTTGAAAATTTTAGCGATTATTATCTCATACAGTGTTCAATTCCTTTGGGGAGATTTAATTATAGGCTTAGAGAAAAATTTTGACGCTGAGATAAATCAAACCGGAGGGCTCTTATTCCGCACCTATATAGATGCGTTTAAGTGGGTTTATGATTGAATATACCTAATAGAATGTTAAAAAATTAGTTTCAATGGAACAACGTCAGTTTATTTCCGATTAAATAATTGTTCATCAGCACTTTTTCTCACTGATGTCTATGAAACTTTACGATGTTTCCCTATGAAGATTGTCACTTGACATAAAATGCTATTTTTTTTGGAAACGCCCTGTGTTGTCTTTAGTAAAACTAGAGTAGGTTCCGCGGTGGGTCGCATTAGGTAGCGCCTGAGCCTTCGTGTTATTCGTTTTACTTACTGCCTCCGTACCTACATGTGTTTGTATCAATTAAATTTATAGCGAAAGTTATGGGTCGAGGATATAGAAGAAAATAACACATCACCTACTTACCTACATTCTATAGGTACTATAATTATCTGTATATATAAGGTTGGTGCGTAATTTACCACAAATACCAGAATCTTTTATAAGTAGTGTCAATGTGTTTAGAACAAATTTACCTAAACAGCCTAGAAAATTCCAAACAAATATCCTTGCCATTTTATTTTGTTTAATATCGGTCGAATTTCTCTGTAAAAAAGTTACTGAATATTTTTGAAAATTGTATCATTTAATATAAATGACTGTGTAGCCGTCGAATCAGCCTATATACATACTTCATTTAAATTACAATCACTCACAAAAAAACCTTTGTTGTCCAAAGTCTGAGACATAAAGACTCGTTATTTTTCTATTTCCTTCGCAATTTTTTCATACGGGGAACGGCATTGCTCTTAAAATGTGTCTACGAAATGGAATGCCCTTTTAGTCACCCATTTGCTTAGTAGGTATATTTATTTTATTATTGCTACATTTACAAAAAATATAATGAAAAAATACAAAAATATTCCCAACTAGGCAAGCCTGTCATAGGGAAAAAAAAAAAAAATA
Source organism: Mystacides longicornis (assembly GCA_963576905.1). Lineage (NCBI taxonomy): Eukaryota > Metazoa > Arthropoda > Insecta > Trichoptera > Leptoceridae > Mystacides > Mystacides longicornis. Next base: position 18,311,882 of record OY756420.1, on the reverse strand, counting down.
TATATATATATACAATGTTTTGTTTTAGGTTTTCGCGGGTAGTATTATATGACATTTTACCTTTTTTTCGGTTCTCCGCGTAGTTTTGAGTCGGTGCTCGAGCTTTCGACCAGATCTCACTGGTCCTTTTCAATACAACTTTGTTGTATTCAGCTCTTGAAAAGGACCAGTGAGATCTGGTCGAAAGCTCGAGCACCGAGTCAAAACTACGCGGAGAACCGAAAAAAAAGGTAAAATGTCATATATATATATATATATATATATATATATATATATATATTACAGAGAATTATATATAGATAATATATTCTCTGTGTTCGATAAAATGTCGCAGGGCTTTAAATATAGTTTTTAATGGGATATTTTTAGTTAGATGTAGGTATTTTTAAAAAGTCTCTAGAAAAAGCAATCAATCAAAGGTGATTGCTATTTATCTTTATTCAAACTTCAAAGACCCAACAACAAAAAGCGAGTAAATTTGTCGATACGATAGTATGCAACGAAATCCCGTTCAGTGAATAAATAGCAAATTGCTTTATTACAGCAGATTTAGGGAAATTTTTCGTCTCAAAATACTGTTTTCGGCACACCAAACCGTTTCTGATATTTTTTTATCGACGAAGCTCTTTATGAATCTATTTTGCCTGCTCTTATGATTAAACATAAGGCAAAAAATTCGCATACTCTTCCAGGAAAATAATCAAGTAGGTATATTATGCGCTTTTTCTACTTTTAACACTGTTCAGCAGCCTTCTCTGTCCCCCTTTCGCAAGACGACCTCATTGGGCAGTCAACATTATCATGAGATTCAAATTCAAATATTTTTATTGAGAAATAAAAAAACATTAAAAAATACATATTCACAATAATAAATTTATAAATTTTTTTAAATATATATTTTACCCCCAAAATTGAGCAGAGCTCGTGCTTTGGGGGATGAGATACACATTAATTTACCGAAAATGTTGGTATAGGTATGTATATACATTTTTATATGATTTCATGCCACAGTATGAGGAAATCAAAACTCGAAAGTTATGAACGGATTAAAGTTGTATCTGCAAAATAATGATACATTGGCCTGTCTCAGATTTGATGGGACCGGTTGACTAGAAAAAATTTGCCTCAGGCAATAAGTTTCGCCGGTTATTTATGCTGACACCTTTGTATAGAAAAGTGTTAATTTATTTATTTATTATTACTTTTCAATACAAGTCTTATAGGGAATTCCGTCATCTGAGATTTCTAACGGAATGGGCTGCAAATAAAAATGAATGTTAATCAATCTACTTAAGCAAAGGCTTATGTTGTGAAAGTGGAAATGATTCGAATAACCCTCGTCCTCCAGTACGCTGAATGTACGAAAGCCGTTGACTAAAACCAATGGGGTGCCAACCACTTCTTGATTCGATTTAATTCAGTTAAAAGAATATCACAATAATTATAATAAAGGTTTTAATTTTCGTATGTTGAATGCGGTATCTAAACATTGTTAAATTCGTATCCGGCATTCCTGACTTTAAATTCGTAAAATTTTAAGGGCGTCATTTTCTATCCCGAGGAAAATATTATGAAACGAAAACAAAAAAAATGTCCACATTTGGTCTCCAACTCACATTGAAATGCTTTGGTAAGACATTAAGCCCATTTGCCACCGCTCGAGCTACGGCTGTATATCCTATCCGAGAATTATTATAATTTACGTCTTTAAAACAAGCATCTGGGTGTGTACTCATTGCCACACTGCTCACAAATATTATTATTACATATTTTACAAACCACTTTTACCCAACTACTTTAAACTTTCTCCACCGCCGCGGCCGACAAGGTTTTGAGCTTTGAAGCTTTTCATCTTCCAAATTATTCCCTTTGTAAAGTTTGTCATATTATTAATCTTCATAAACACCTGAAAAATGAAAATGTTCGTAAATGAATAACAACACCTAGAGAAGAATTTATGCGACGGCTGCGAATAAATTTGTCGACCAATCTTTCAAAATTATATTAAATTATTCTCAGTTTCCTAATAAATTTTGGTTAAACGCTTTTTGTTATGTAAAAAGTTTTCTCTTCAAAAAATGACTATTATCTTCTTGGATAATTTGTTTTCGGGATATCCAGCAATATATTTTAATTAGTTGAACACAAATGGTGAAAACCTAAATTTATGTACCTAAGTAAAGATGAGCTCTGATACTAAAACCAAAATTACATTTCCGCAGTTCGGTTTTTCTTAAAATTGTGTTGTTCATTAATTATGAAATAAAATAGTGAATATACCATCTACTTACTTATCTAATACGTAATTATTTTCTACCATAATAATTATTTACCTTCTCTTCTTATAATATTGTGTTAGTTTCTACAATATTATTCCAATAAGAGTATAAAAACTGCATTATTCCAAAAATATTATAAAAACAAAAAAAAAATCATAAAAATAACTTTACAATAAGATTTGACAAGCTCCGGCACCTTTGTCATTCTCGCATTGCATCCAGTATGTTGTAGGTAGGTAAATCAAAGATCAATCAAATTTTAATTTTGAAATTAATTTAAAAAATAAAATCGGGTTGTAAGTAATGTTTGAATTCAGTCCTCTTAATTGTCCGAAATCTGATTGAATCGTTATTAATCAAGATTATTATAGTAAATAAATACTAATAATGATATACGAAATCAAGTTTACTAACACAGAATAAATTCACACATTATCGTATCGTATGATAATGTGTGAATCATATCGAAGAACTTATTTTTATCGTTTTTCTTTCATTGTGGTATATTTTAAGAATTTAAACCATTTTATACCTTGAAAGGACACATTTAAAACGAATCACCAATAAGTACATAGCTTAAAGTTTCGCTGCAAATAAAAATACTTAGGTATAAATTAGTTTTTTATTTGCAGATAGACACACTTTTGGTTCTTTTATTGGCTACGGTAATAAATTAGGATTATCTTTAATTGGTGTTCTCTCTCTTGTAAACAAAGACACTAACCTAATAACCATCGTATTTTGCCCAGGATTAGAAAAACCTTTATACTTAATTACGTATTAGCTCTATGTTTAGCTGTCTTAGATAAATAAAGACAAAAAGTGTGCGGGTGGTTGATGGATTTTATTTTCTTTTTAAAGATGTGCACCTTTTCTCCATTAATTTAAAACTTTACCTATTTTTCCACACTTAAGACAAGATTTTATATAATCCACAATGTCATATAAATAATAATCACCTATAAGATATATAGACAGACTTTTATATAACTTTATAAAATAAATAAATAGAAACATAACGACTAAATGATATTTTAGCTATGGAGACTTATTTGTCAAGGAAGTCCCAGTAATAAAACTTTATACTTGACGTAGGTCAACCAAATGCAAAATTTTACATTATTTATTAATTAATATACATTTTTACAAAAGGTTCTTTCTTAATTCATAGACTTCAAGTAATATATTTAGGTACCTACCTACTAATGCTTTTTCTAACAAAAACGGTCGTTTTTTTTTCATTGTTTTCGGTAGTAAGTTATACATACTACGTAGGTTTTCAAATTTCATATTCCTTACAAGTCGCATTATGGGAAACAGGAGTCATGTCCAACACGATGAAAATTTCAAATCCCACTCGGACTTGCATCACTAACAATCCTACAATCACTGGGCCCCACCCCAATGTTTTTTTAAAAAAACATTTCATCGTCAAGCAACGAAGGTAGGTATACTGAAATGACGAATACGAAAAAAATACTTATAGGTGTTTTAACTTCTCGTTTTTCTTATTCTTTTAATTATGTATTTATACTTTTGCTCAATTCTTTTATAGTTTGCTGATTTCAACTTTGATGTTTTCTGTTGCTTATGTCGTTTTTATTTTTGTATTCGACATTCAATCAATGTTGTAGGTATATTATATTATCTTAGTAATGTTTGTTAAATTCTGTTATAGGCAAACTGTTGCCGTGTACTTACTAATAAATAAATAAATAAAATGGTTTTGATATACGCACCCATGTAAGATACCTACTATAAATTATGAACTTTAAATAATTATTCTTAAAAATATTTTATAACTCAATCTCAATATTTATAATTTTATTCAGTAATGTTTATGTAAATATATTCAAATTTAGACATTCAATGAAGACATTTCTTTAGTTTAAAACTATTGGACATAGAGTGGGATTTTCACGATATGCAAATAGGAACGTTGCTGAAATATAAACAATTATTATTCTTCTACGAAATTTTTTTACAACGTAGGAGTATTTCTCTTCTTCATAGCTAAACTTCATCAAGAATACAAAGCTTGTTAAATATTCATTAAATGTGGATAGCGAACACACACTTTCATCTGAAAATTCCATATTTTCATCACAGACATCTCACCGAACACGTTTTTATGGAAATTTGAATGCAACCTTGAGTGAGCTGGGTAGAAACTTTATTGCAGCAATCTCATACTCACAAAATTTCATTCATAAGAAAAATAATATTATGTTGGGATCTTCGGGAGCTCGTAGGCGTCTGTTGTCGAGTGATATAGAAAAGACGCAGAGAGCAACTTCAAAATAAAAACAGGAATTTAATATTACATAAATCTTCCGTTCTTGGCAAAGATTTCTATTTTTCGGAACTTGTAAAATTGTTCGTACTTACATTTTTTAGAGCACACCTAATGTAATTACGCACGACTTTACTGCGAAAACTGTAAATCACCCACCACTGTAGACTGTGGGTTGCTTTCAATGTCTAAGCCTTCGTGGTGTTAGTTAAGACTAAATAAATTAAAGCTTTACAGATAAACGTGTTGAGATTATCCGACCATGGGCTGGATGGGGCTCATCCGAGAATTATATACGTCACAAAAAAATCATTGAAAACGGGGATCTAACATAATTTTAAGAAAGAAGAAATGTCATTATTTTTAATAAAAGCATATTACCTACATATGCTTTTATCTTATATATAAAAATGGAGAGCTATTTCGCGTTGTCATCGGATGGCGCCTAAACGGCTGGAACGATTTCGCTAATTCTTTTTTTGTCGTGTAGGCTTTTATCAGGAGAGTGTCCTTTTAGAACAAAAAAATTAAGAAAAATGCATGGGAAATTAGAAAATTTAAGAAAACTATAAAAATGGAGATTTATTTCCCGATATCATTGCATCACGCCTAAACGGCTGGACCGATTTCGCTAATTCTTTTTTTGTCATGTAGGCTTTTATCGGAAGAAGGTTGATTTGGAAGAAAAAAATTAAGAAAAATGCATGGGAAATTAGAAAATTTAAGAATATTATAAAAATGGAGAGCTATTTCCCGATGTCATCGCATCGCGCCTAAACGGCTGAACCGATTTCGCTAATTCTTTTTTGGTGTATAGGCTCTTATCAGAAGAAGGTTGTGTTAGAATAAAAAAATTAAGAAAAATTCATAGAAAATTTGGAAATTTAAGAAAACTATAACAATGGTGAGCTATTTCCCGATGTCATCGCATCACGCCTAAACAGCTGGACCGATTTCGCTAATTCTTTTTTTGTCATGTAGGCTTTTATCAGGACAATGTTCTTTTAGAAGAAAAAAATAAGAAAAATGCATGACAAATTAGAAAATTTAAGAAAACACAGAAAGTAGGTAATCTTTTTAGTACTTTAACAATATAATTTTGTTCTACTTTTGAATTTTTTTGTGAATTGATTGTTGTTGCGATTGATAGAAAGCGAATGTAAAATATATCGTATGAAATAGATTGATTGGATAAGTCATATAATATTCATTGCAGATATTTTTTATAAGGAGTTTTGGTAAGTTTTAATACAAGGAATACATTATTGTTATGAAGTGTAAGGAGTTTTGAAAACATTCTTTATTTACAGAGATTTTTAAAACCGCCAGCAAACAGAATCGTATATATATAACATTGCTATTAAGGAGTTATACTTAATTGCAGTTCATTTTATGAGGAGTTATGATAGGTTTTACACAAGGAATACATGATTATATTGAAGTACAAGTAGAATTTTTTTTTTGTTTGAAAATATCGTCGTCGTACAGGAGAAAGTGACCAACTGTCGATGTATTAATTTTACAGGAGAGCGATTTTAAACATTTTTCATTTTTATGTATTACTTAAAAAAGGTATTAACGTATTCACATAGGTGATTTAATACCTTTTGAATGATATAATAAACTTTTCAAAAAAATTAACACCTATTTTTAAAAAAATATATAAAGCAGATAGTCACTTTTACCTGTAAGAAAATTGCTGTTCTTTTTATACATTAGTTTACTTTTGGTTATTGAAGAAGGTGAAAAAAAAAGATAGTTTAGAACACAATTTTCTTTTAACAATACTTTTGTTATCATTTTAAAAATAAAAAGAAAAAATAATGAGAAAAAGTTTAAGACATAAAAATATTATTCTGTTTCTGATTCAGAATCAAGACTTGGTTCTGGCAGTCTGTCTTTTTTATTAATTGTGTTTATAGCGATTTGTACCATCCGTAAAACTCACGAGGAATAGTTCCTCTATCGCACAGCTCGATCAAACCGTTTTATTTCTTGCTTATACTCATTGGATACCTATACCTATTGCATATAGTCATTTTTGCTTGTTGTGAATATTGTCATCGACGCAGGTGGTCAATTTTACCATGTCTAGATTTCATTTATAACAGTGAAAATCAACTTAGTCATTTTTTCCAGGGCATTGTTATGTTAGTTGTACATCAGATAGTCATTTATTACAATTTTGCAAAAATTGCACTTGGTCACTTTTTCTTGTACGACGACGATATATTCTTCGTTTATGGGCTGATTTTTACAGAGGATGAGTACATACATATAACGTAAATAATCTGCATCGTTAATATGTAAAAAAAGCTGGATATTATTTTGCTAATGACCTAGCATTTGTTTCTTTATTGAAAATAAAAATAGCTACACTTCCACCATGTTGTAATAGAAGATAGAAAAAAATCACAGATACTGTATTAAATGTGCTTTTTTTATTTCCACTGTTTTGAAAGAGAAGATTTAAGAACGCAATGTTGTGTGAAAGCGAATGTCGAGAACTTGGAAGTATGTCTATTTAGGTAAATTATTTAGAAGAGATCCAAGGTGTGATTGAAAGAAGGAAACTGGCTGGGAGAAGGGTTGGCGGTGCACTTAGACCTCTAAGAAGATATCTCTGAAATCGATGATGCACAATGCAATCCTGATACTATCCATGATTTATGGAAGTGAAACTTGGACATGGACGAAAAATTTGGAAGTTGGAATAAATGAGATCACTGTGTAGGATATGCGGAAAGAGACTTATTGATAAGGTGAGGAATGATAATATTAGAAAGGAATGTGGAGTGGATGTTTGTGTAGTGACTAGAATGAAAGTGAATAAAGAAAGAAGGTTTAGGCATGTAAAGAAAATGAACGAAGAGATAATGACTAAAAGGATATATAAATCTGAAAGAATAGGTGCACGCAGACGAGGCCGACCTGGAATGACATAGACCGACCATATAGGTGCCGTCTTACGGGAGGGCCAAGTCAGGAGCAAAAGGAATATAAGAGCATGTATGCGGAATGTTATGCGTTTGGAGGAAGCGAATGAGTTTGGATTGGAAAGAATGGATGTCCATACTCTCTGCCTACCCCCTTCGGGAATCAGCGTGATAGGCAAAAAAAGTATTGACACCTCAATGCGTATTTTGAATCGGTACGGAGATGTTCCTTATCGTACTTTGATTAATCAATCAATATTATTTTAACTGAGCATAATAACTTTTAAAATATCGAATATAATGACATACCTAAATTTTTTTTTTTACATATTAACATCAAATCAATCAAAATTAAACTCCCTTTGAACTCCACTCAGGAGCAAATTGAGGCAATAATAGCTCTCCATTGCACTCGATCTTGCGCAATATTGACCTTTTCCCAAATCATATTTCGCCAGTATTTTTATTTATTTATTTATTCATTTATACGTTTATAAAAATCAGTCATACATTGCATTGACTCAACCCACTAGGACAAGCCTGTCTCGGGTAGATAAAAAAACAATTACTTATACAAATACATTAAAAAACAGTAAACAAAAGAAAAAAAAATACAACATACAAAGGCATTAAAAGATATGAAACGCATTAATGATGCAACAATGTCAACACAAAACAAATCAAAAATTATTGAACCTCGAGATATAAAACGGTAGTATGTGTATAAAATAAATAATAAATAAACTTTATTATAAACAAATATGGCACATGAAAAACAATACAAGCAAATCAAAATCATTCAAGACAAATAAACACATTCAAGTGCAGTCTTGGACACCCTCACTAGGCATAGCCTGTGTCGAGTAGTGTCCATAGAAACAGCCTTCTTCTTGAAAACCACAAAGGGAAAATGATACAATACACACTCAAGTAAAGGAACATCGTAACAGATTAAAAAGAAAGACAAATAAAAACATTCAACAGTGAAAAGAGTAAAATCATATTGCATCTATAATGTACCTAATCGAAAAGAAAAACAGAATTTAATATATCCGAAGTAATAAAATTAGTCAGTCATCTACATAAAATCCTAAATATAATAAGTTCCCATGCATTAGACATAAAATGCAAATAAAAGAAAAAAATCATAAATATACAACAAAATATACAAATTTCAAAAGCACAAATTTTTAAAAACATCAAACAAATACAGCCACACAAAAGGATATATGCGATTACAGAAATTTTTCTTTTTTAATAAAAACAAAATATATATATAAAAATTATAAATCCACCAACTGTATAATAGGGAACAATTACACAGATTATAATCATTAAAGTCAAAAGTAGAAAAGATAAACGTGATGGGAAGGAAAAAAAAACTGAAAATATCAGAAATAAAATTAGTAAGTCAGTCAATAAAATAAAATAAAAGAGTAAAATTATGAATAAAATATGTTCCTAAATACTAGATATAAAATGCAAAAAAAAAAAAAATAAATAAATAAATAAAACAAAAAATATATGAAAAAAAAATATCAATTTTACAAGCAATTTTAAAAGAATTATACAGCACACCCATATAAAAGGATTTATGAAATCATAGAAAATATAAAACACAAAAATTATATGTAGGTAAGTTATTATTCCACCAACTGAATAGTATTAAAAGGAATCATCATTAAGGTGACAGAATTAAAAAGCACGATTACACACATCATAATAATTGAGGACACAGCAGAAAAGATAAACAACAGCATGCATGAGTTCGAACAAAAGAGAAGGAAGGAAATTTGTGAGAAGGATTATACGAGTAAATTTTTAACCATGTTTTCGGATTCATAGATGCCAACATCGACCAAGAAGCCTTTAATGGCTCTACGATTCATCTTGGGCCCCGATACACCACTACTCCGTCCTAGGGCTACACTCATTTCATTGAAAATCTTCGGTCCCAGGTATAGGTGGAACCTTTGGAAAAAAGTCGTATGGGGTCTTGGAGTGAGCATTCTGTCCATTTGACGAGTGACCCGCCCATGAGCCGGTGCAGCGGCAGGCGTCTCGGCGACCCTTCGAGCATAGTATAATGTTAGCCTTTGGATATAAATTTGTCTAACGTTCAGTAATTCGGTCACCTGATATAGTTCCATTGTAGGAAATGTTCTTTCTAAACGGAAAATTGTTTTCAGGACCATTCTGTGAGCTCTTTCAAGAGTAATGAGCGTAGTTGCGCATGCTCCCCCCCATGCTAATATTCCATAGTTGATTATACTGTGGCACAACGCGAAGTACACAGAGATCAGTTGCTGTTCACTCAAAATACCTCTGAGTCGTCTAAAAATAAAAGCTGTTCTTCTTACCCTTTCAGTCAGCTGGGACATCTGGGACTTCCAGTTTAAGTTTTCATCTATTGTAACTCCCAAATACTTCACCGAACCGAGTCTGCCAATCACACCGCATTCACAGGAATCATTTCCATTCCAGGTGTTACAGGTGTGATGCTTAATGTTAAATTCATCCACCGGCCGACCGTTTCTATTGATGGAAAAGCACATGTACCCGGTCTTGTCTGCATTCAAGGTTAGAAGGTTGTTACGGAGCCAACCCGTAACCTCATCGAAACCACTCTGTGTACGAGACATCGCCTCAGACCATGTATCACCAGCGAAAAGAAGCACCGTGTCATCAGCAAAAGTGACAATTCGGCCACTCTGCAAGGACATATTACAAAGGTCGTTAATATAAATAAGAAAGAGAACTGGCCCCAATACACTGCCCTGCGGAACACCAAAAGTGATTTTGGAGGAATCACTCCTAACGTCCGCCTGGTGCACAAACTGGACCCTTGCAGACAGATAACTCCTGAACCATTCGTATGCCAGTCCTCTCACACCAGATAAATTTGTCAAATTTGTTAATCATAAAAATTCTTCTCGAAATTGATTTTAAGCTCGTGCTTTGAAGATGTACATAAAGGTGTGTTGAATTTTTACCAAATTTTCTAAAAGTGCCTTGAATTTGCCATTGAAACTTCGAATAAAGGCACCTATAGAAAATTTGGTAAAAATTAGGAAAAATAGTATAAGAAAATATTGCCCCGTCCAAGAAGCAAAACGGGAACTTCTTTGACTAGAATTCAACGCATAGACAATTAGGCTACCAAGGCCAACTAAGAATAATGGCATGTACACACATCTGAACAATGCAACGTTGCATGCAAAGTATCAAAATTCCATAGTACGCGGTTCGCGTAGATTCGTCACGAATTACCGCGTACCTACTATGGAAATTTGATACGTAGCGTGCACCGTTACATTGGTTACATTACCATGCGTGTTCAGATATGTAGAGACACTAAGACACAAAAGCACTTCATACAGAAAACAAATAGGATGATCTAGTTAATAATTAGCCCTTGTATTTAGAAAACAGCGCCAAAAATCCAGAAAGCCATTCACCTGACTGCGGAATAAAAATATTACAGAAGGTAAGATAATGGTGTAATGCAACGCGATGGAGATTCGTTGGAGTAAGAAAGGTATACGGTGCTAGTTATTGTTTCACTGAAAATAAACAAAATAATTGTTTCAAAAAGGTCAGTATGGTGACGGCAAGGCAGTAGAGGATTTTAAAAATATTGACGCGACGCTGTTACTCCAAGTTATCATGCTCACATGCATTAGAAAGAAGTAGAATGTAGCTGCCTAAAGCCTCCTTATCTATTCTCTCTTTCCCCCTTTAAGACCCCACCAGGGGCATAGGGAGGCAACCAGGACTCTCCATTTGATATCTACCTGGAATGTGGGACATACTGTTTCCGAAAAAAGCATTTGCTTAGTGTGAAATATGTCAAAGATGCCTTTGTGTTCTTTTTATTTTTTTATGATATCTGTTGTGGTTTGCATAGAATTATTGTTCATTTTGAATTAGCTACACTTGGGTTGGTAAGTATACCTACCTACATTTCTAAAATCACGAATCAGATTTCCGGTCTTATAATAATTATTTTATAGCTATATAATGAAGAATAATAATTCTGTCAAATATCATTCAACTCGGAGCTTGATTTTTTGAAAATCAAAGTAATTATTGGCTCACTCAAATTTAATAAAAGACACTAATTTTGGCCTCATAGGTTTATTTTTTTTATTTAACAAATATTTAATTAGGTATCTACCTATATTATGAAAAATTTTGTATTTTCCTTTTTTCGTCCATTATTAATTAAGTGTGATGTTAAAATGAATAAATAATATAGGCGAGCTAACTATTCATTCTATAAAACTCTAGAATTATCAAAATCATTGTGCTCCAAAAAAGAGTCATATAAAAATGTAAGTGCACGCAAAATTAGACCCAGGACTATAATAATATTTATAATAGGTAGGTACTTGTTAAGAAGTGTGTTTGGTTAAACATTTTTTCATTAAAACTTTTATATGACTTGTTATACACTTATTTGAAACTACGACATAAATAAGAAAACTTTAAACAATGTGTAAGTAGGTACTGTTTAATTACACAAATAGACAATATGCTATTTGGTTAATAATTTGAACCAATATTGTCACGTCTCCTAACAAAGTTTCTGTATAGAATAGTATTACCAGTCTATTCAACTTATACTAATTATTATGATTGTAGGTATGTAGGTAATTCCTGAAGGCTACAAGCCACTGATCATCAAACAGTCGCTCGCGTAGGCTGGCACTGATGGTTCATATTGCATAGTAGCAAAAACTCTCTGGCGGACAAAACAGAATCAGTAGGTACTTAATTAATTTAAATAAACTACAAAATAAATTAAACTTATATGTCTTATTCCATAGTTTTGATCTAATGCTTTTTTTTATTTCTATTAAAAAAAACATTTCACATTACATTTAGAAATATTAAAAATAGACGCATACCCTCGATAACATTAAAATTTCGGCGATTTATAGGAATAATACTTAAAACAACAACGAGTAACAGTAACAGAGTCTTGTAACTACCTACTCTAAAAATAGGAAAAAAAGAGTGAACCTTATTAATTATTAGTGTGGGGCTGAGCAGACTGTAAAACACATCGTGAAAGCCTGCGTTAAAATTTTCAGGAAGCCTCTCCGGAGATTGTTGATTATCTGATGGCGTTGTAGCCAGCCACAAAAAAAGCAAGTAAGTAAAGTACACCAAGTTATAGAAAAAAATTAAACTATGCTTACAAAACACTCTATCTCTGGTGTATCTCAACTCAACACAGCATAAAGAATAAAATATAAACATTAAAAAAGATTTGCTCACTCAGAAAAACTTACAATTTGGAAAATATGGAGAACACTTTTGTAATGTAAAACTCCTTTAACTCAAGCTAATGGAGTTTGTCAGTCCTCAGCCCAACTGCTCAAGATTTTTCAGATCTTTTATATCTCTTTAGATTATTATTTTTGAAACTACGGTTTGATAAACCCTAGTTATTTGGATAGTCCCGTCTACAATCCGAATGGATTATAAATAGTCCTCTAAAGCTGTGTACTCACCTGAAACGCGCGCGGTAACGTTACCTTGGTTCAGATGTGTACGCGTGTTCGCAACGAACTTGGTAATGTTGCATGTCACGTATCATGCAACGTTACAAATTTCCATAGTACGCGGTGGTTCGTGGCGAACAACCACAAACCACCGCGTACTTTGAATTTGGTAACGTTGCATGATACGTGACAAATCGGTGTCTACATAGTTTTCTGTCGGATAGTTGCGTTCCGTTCGCGGTGGTTCGAGGCGAACCACCGCGAACAACCGCGTACTATGGAAATTTGACACGCCGCGCGCGTTAACGTTACCGCGCGCCGCAGGTGAGTACACAGCTTTAGAAATGCGCAAAAATGCACGCAATGCTCATCTGTATTAGAATACCAGACTTGTTCGAATGAATCAATTGGATGTTTTTGTCACTAGACCATCTTTGTTGGTCAAAATCTCTTTACTAAATGTTTTCTCCGTCAACGTTGTGATATTTTTCCATTTTAACGAGTTTGAATTAAAAAAGAACTTTGCAATATCACTTATAATTTTTTATTTCAAACTCATCAAAATTTCTTGTATGGAATCTTACCGTGTGTCCTAACTAGAAAGTCCTACGCTTATCGGATGGTCGCGCGATCACTTTTCAGTTAGAACAAAACCTTACTTACACAGGCTAACTAGCAGGTCAAATTAAAATGGGAAATTCACGGGGTAGGCATCAAAAATGGTAAGAAACAATATAAGCTGTGGCTCGTTCGCCTGATTGCGTTTGAAGACCGCTGATGTTCGATATAACACAAACATTATATCGTATTAATTTGTAATGTGAGATACCTAGTGTAATATCTGTGACAATTGCCTCATAATTCATTTAAATACCGGCCATAACGAGTGTTTTGTAGCGAGCCTTATAGTGTGAGTGTACGTACGTTGTTTACACAGACCGTAGGAATATACCACCTACCTTTGTTATGAATCTGAATGTACCTGCCGCTTATTAGTATGTACCGCTCAGGGTGCTAAGTAAGGCTGGAATTTTTAATATATTCAACTGGTTACAAGGCTACAGTACAACCTCGGATTACATTAAATTACGTAGGTACTAATTTTTGATAACATCAATATTTTTTTCTGGGACAGTTAGGTAGGTATCTACTTGTTCATACCTGGTCGTCAACCACAGATAAAGGTGGAAATATACACACACAGACAAGAACAAACATACCTATTCATCATAATAAATTTCATAATATTCGGATACAATGATACTTACTGATCTCTAAAACAAAAGATATTGGAAAGCAACAAAGTATTTCTTTGAAACATAACACTCGTTCATAAGGATTAAACTTATCCAAGCAGTAACCACCTATAGGCTGTTAGCACACCTCCGCGGCACACGAAACTGCAGAAAGCGAAATCGCAGGTAGTGTTAGTACACTAGCGGGTACACGAGTAGCGAAAGAGAAAAACGCGCATAGGTAAGTATTCTATGGATATGTTTTGTTGAGAAATATAAATAATAAAAACCACAATATTTTTCACTTTTCATATACTTTTTTAAATATTTAAACATAAACAACGTTTTTAATTACAATTTAGAAAATTTGCACATCCAACTTCTGCAAACCATCCCACAACAAAACGCAATTATTAACGTTTTCCATCTGTGATTTATGTGGAAAACATGACGTTCGCTTCAATTTCGCTCCAAAATTCTGTCAATTTTGACAACTTCAAAAGCGGACGGAATGCGAAACACACGTGTCCGCGAAATAACAGGCGGAGGTGTGAATACAATTTGAAGTAATCTATGGCGAGAGAGATGAATGCATAGAAAACAGTACGGGTTTGAGCATGCTTTCTCACTCTCAACATGACACAGAAACTGACAGATCTGCCCGTAGTCGCATCGGCTAATCCGCAGCGGAGGTGTGCTAACGGGGAGAACATTCATTTTTAAATATGAAAAATGGAACGAGAACGTAATTATTTCGTGATTGCTGTCAGTCTTGCGACCTTCGTGCATGGAGCCATAAACCGGTCTAGGCGTTACCTCGACACAGCTAGGCGGTGTAATCATCTCAAGGAACTATTTAGGAATCACAACTACAGGTTTAATTTCTAAAATTGTTAAACGTTCGATAGGCTTACCTAAAAATGGTATGTATATAAATAATATAATATGACGGAAACAATTAAATTTTAAAAATCGAACCCGACACACTACTCCAGTCATTTGTCCTCGGAGCATTAATTAGTGAACAACTCAAGGATTGGGATTTTTTCTTGATCTGAATAAGTACCAGCGTTATCTAACTTAATAAATCTAACGAGTGTTAAAATTTCATCAATTTCAGCTAAGTGGTATTGCTGCTTTGCTCAAAAACATGTAAATATGGGTCGTATTGTAGGTAGGTATAGCGAGTGAAAGAAGCGCGTTCTGTGTCGTGCTTGTTTTTCGCATCGTAGACTGTATGAGCCCGGCGTGTGTAATTAAGCTTGCTCATACAAACCTGTGTCACTTAAAAAAAAGGAGAATTACCATTATTTGTAGTGCCTTGAGAAGGGTGCGCTACACTGCGACAAAGAGAAAGAATTACTCCACGGCTTTAATAACTAGGACAAAAAAAATAAACAATTTATATGAAGGACGTGGAAATATCTAAGGAAACTTTCTTTCTCGTATAATTAAAGAATTTAATACATAAAACGCTTTAATGGATTCTTTTACAGTCATTTAAAGACACGAAGACTCGACGTAATATCGTGCAAAGGTATTTCCTAAACGGCTTCCTCTAGGTACAATTCAAATGTCCTAACTACACTGCTTAATTTTTTTACACATAAAGTTTTTAGAGTAGTTTTTTTTTATTCCAACCAACTGACATATTTCTTAGCTTTCAAGCTTTCTGTAATACCCTTATTATAAGAATACATGTTTTTAGTTTTTTGCCCAAAAATCGATCTTTCTTTGTCGGTCGAAGAACGGCATTTTAGACTACCTATCCTTTTTCCTTTTCTTAAGGTGAAAAATTTACGGACTTTTTAAGAACATATTTTAGAAAACGGGTAAAAGTATTTTATAATGTAAATAAACATAATATTTTATTTAAAGAAAAACATATCAGTGTATGCCTGGCTACCTACGGTTCTTTATCGTCCAAATCAGAGAAACACCCACGAGCAGTGGCGTACCGAGAAGGGGGGGGGCGGAGGGGCGGACCGCCCCGGGCGCCTCTATTAGCAGGGCGGCAAAATATGCTCGCGCTATGCTATACGTCCGGTTTTCGAAATAGGCATGTACCAAATTTACCAAATTACAGAAATTACCTTTTTTTTTTAGGAAATGGTCATGTTGCCAGATACCAAATTATAGAAATGACCTTATGTGGGGGCGCCAAAGGGTATGGTTCCCGCCCCGGGCGCCAATAACCCACGGAACGCCACTGCCCACGAGCGTAGGTACAGCTTTAAAACAGCCCATAAAATAAGCTGTAACGATCAATAATTTAGGTGTAACGTGTAAATTGTCGGATTAGTACAATCCCAAGTTAAATCCGAATAAATTTCAAAGTAATAGTAAGAACGCATGCGAGTCACTGTTAGATATGGAAATATTTAGCTTCTACCTAGCAAAATGAACTTTCGTACACAACTTTCTAACAAAGAGTCTGAGTATCATAACATTATTAGCTCAAGAGAGACCCTGTTTTAAGAAGGAGAACTCACATACTTAGTCGTTTTGTACTGTCGCCATGATTGATACGAAGAGCAGACATCTTAATTTAATGAAAATCTCACAGAGAAAACAGACATGATTCATTGTCTCTGTAATTTGAGCATCGTATGAAGGTTTTTGAAGATGGATAAACAACTAGAGACTCAAACAACAGTTAGGTACATATATTTCTAATCGATTGTTTTCATTAGGCACTTTATTTAATGACAAAAAATAAGAATATAATAACAGGTACTAGTAGCAAAACCAGTCGGAAGGCAGACATAAAAAAGCGTAATGTAAGTACAATAATTTATTTTGAGTGTCATATAAATCAGTTAAGGAGTGGAAAATTTGATATTTATTTCTGTAGCAACAGTAAAATGTAGGACACTCTTTTCAAGTTTCACATATTTCTTCGATATAATATCTATTACCAATA
Source organism: Mystacides longicornis (assembly GCA_963576905.1). Taxonomy (NCBI): domain Eukaryota; kingdom Metazoa; phylum Arthropoda; class Insecta; order Trichoptera; family Leptoceridae; genus Mystacides; species Mystacides longicornis. The sequence continues at coordinate 18,294,706 of OY756420.1, read as the reverse complement.
ATAATTGTTAAAACTAGTTGTATGTAAACATGAGATCCAACTGTCGATGGCCCGAGTCGCTATGTTTACTGTATGAAACGATGTCGTCAATAAATTAAATATTTACAAAAATTGTTAAGAAAAGTTTGAGATGTACTGCTATAATGTTTACCTACATTTTTTATAGAAAATTTAATTATCTAAGTTGAAATTCGTTAATTTGTCATAAAAAAATATTTTTCTTTATAAAAAAGGTTTGAGAAAACCTGGAACTTTTTCATTAAATTGAATTTGTGATATTGTATTTTTTTTATATTATACATATACATTTTTAGGGTTTTAGCTTTTATAGTTTTCGAGATATATGAAAAAATGATGTAAAAATTCAAAGGTTGATTACCACTGACTGAAATATTATTTCAAAATTCTGAGTATACAAGTTTTGAAGGCTTAAAGTATTCAATATTTTCTGAAATTTTAGGATCTGTGCATCAAGCGAATCAAAAGTTATAAGGGACGGACGGACACACACACACATACAGACACACCCTCACACAGCAGACACACACACACACACACCCTCAGACACACACACAGACACACACACACACATTAAAATGTTCTCCTCCAAATTCTGAGTAAATCCATATATGGAACATAATATATGCTGCAAAGCCTCTAAATTGGTGTTTTTTGTCGTCAAAGTTTGAAAAACCGTTTAAAATCTAGACCTGACCATTTTTTTAAGGGGTTGTTAGACCTAGCCATATAAATCTCACGTATCTTGGCTTGACACTGCCGATCTGTCTCGAGAAATAATTTTTCTTCAACAAATCGACAGTTGGAATAATTACTAGACCTTATTGTAGTGGGGAGTCGGTCACTCCTATAATGTATTTCCATTTTTCATATCCCCACAATGAAGTATTGTTCTGTTTAAATAAAACTGTTTACTTCAAGAACCTACATGATTATTTCAAAAAAAAATATCCGGATAGAATAACGACTTTAAGTACCCTAAACTCAACAAAATTAGGGTTTATTTACTTTTGTTGACTTGCGCCAACTCACCTAAAAGTTCTTGAGTACATACTCTATTTCTGCAAAAAAATTGCAAAATGTAGACATAATTGATAAACTTTTTTCTTAATAATTAAAAGCATGTAAATGATGGATATGTGATAAACTGATGTGTCCTGCCTTTATTTGCTCTAAAAGTTCAAACTCGTAAGTATATTTTTTGGTCATTCTCTCCAGAATTCGAGGATAGGTGAGCAAAATTGTGTTGACTTGGTTGAAATTGATGCACTCGCTTTTATTTACACATGAATAATTGTATTAGATCCAAAGCGACTGGTTTTAATTACAAACGTAGCTTAAACTCACATTGTTGTGGCGTACACAATTAATTCATGTATAAGAAGTCACTGAATAATAATTAGCGATGATTCCTTTTTTCAATTTTGGTTAACCCTTGAACGGTTTTGTTATTTAAAATTACGTAACTGGTTTCGTGGGGTATTTTTGTACCACGAAATAAAAAATAAAAAATTTAAAAATTATTTACTTTTATGTATACTTATAAATCTTATAATATATTTTTTATTTAATAAAACTGCAGGTTAAACTTCAGCACTTAATTTCTACAAAAAGGTGTTTCGTGAAAAAGTTTTGCTTAGGTATTTTTTGAACCCAAACATTAATTGCCGCAGTAATTGCAGACTTTTATTTCCTTCAAAGTCTTCGTCTATATCTTGCTCACTTTCTGAATTGCGATAGCTTACTATGGTCTCAGCATCACTAATATTGCTTTCTTTAATCAAGCTTCTTATATCATTTTCTGTCAAACGTCCTGACATTGTTGTTGTAAAATCTGAGAAATAAACAAAAAGAAAAAAAATCATTATAGGTTTCGAAGAGACATTTTAGACCCCAATAGTCACGTTCGAAAGGAAACAATGGCCGCCGAGCTTCACACGCCCACGTACTGTGAGGTCACAACATACATTGAGAATACACGGAGTTTAGTTGCGCTAGCAGAAACAGTAGCCCTATAGTATTAGTTTTCGATGATCGAATATCGAAACGATCATCGAAAGAGTTTCAAAAATTTTCCATACAAAAATGATCGAACGATTCGATCGTTTGATTTTGGAACACTATTTGCACGCTTATTAGCGTGCAATAAGCTTTCGATAAAACTCGTACTAGCCCCACAGGAGAAGGAATGTAACCTGGAATTTGGTCAGTGGGGTACTTCTGGACCCCACGAAACCGTATAAGAGAGATCATTTCCGATTACCATTGCCTGTTGACAGTCTAGTCCGACCGTGATTTATGGGAGTTCTCAAGTGAGGCTTTCGTAAATACTGGACATTGATGTCTGACATTGAAACTGAAGAAAGCCTACCTGTGTTCAGGGTCACCAGGTCTAGAATAAACTTAGCCTGGGAACAACAATAATTTTATATCGATTGTTTGACAAGAAGTGTAGTTAGTAATATGACCATCACACATATGTATATACAAAATTACAATGCGTCGACTTTTACGTAGTGTGAACTATTTGATGTGTGTGGCGTTTGCTATCCTTCTGTTTGGGTGTGGGATTTTTCTCCTTGCCAAATATCAGGCACAAAAAATCCGCATTTAAACAAAATGGCTGGGAAGAACTATGGGAAAAGAATGTGTTGAGGTGGACATAGCTGAGAGGTATGTTATGGATGAGTAATAATAGTTTTCTGAGTGGCGCGCTGTTATTCCTCCAATCAACCCAATGTGTTTTGATTTTCAACTCTTCATGCATACGCATCATATATATATTTTTTGTTTTTTATTATTGTGTACTGTTATGCACCTATACAAGGTATAGGTATATTTTTATTGCTAAATAATGATATTTTTTCAAATGTTTCCTTTATGGACGAGTTGATTCTACTTTGATTTTGTCCTATTTGTTGGCTTTTTTAATTGTTGTTTGTTGTGGTATTGTTTTTAATTTCTTATAATGTTTTATTTGCCTATTATTATTGTTATCAAATCCATTCGTTTATTTATTGTTTGGACGAAAGTTTTTGAGATTTGTATTATTTTGTTTGAGTATGAATTAATAATTCTGATTTTGTTTTTTTTTTTTTTTTGTAGTTGATTTTATCTGTATAGTTTTCTATCTTTTGTGTAATTTTGTTGGTTTATTGCTCTTGATGATGAAGTTATCTTATATGATATTGTTATTTATATTTATGTAATTTGTTATTTCTATCAATAATTATTTTTTCTTATACTTAAGTAGGTAATTATTTTTTACCGCAAAATGTAAGCAATCTTTTACATGATATCTATACTCTTAGATAGAACTTTTCTAAACAATTTTCATTAAAATTCTTCCAAATTTTTACCAAATAATTAATTTTTGTGCCATTTTTTACACTTAAATTTGAAAAAGACGATAAAATACTAGTAGGTACAAATTTAGTTGGATCGCAAGCGACAGCGAAATGGGCGTTGAGTAGACATCCGTTAGTGTTGCGACGAATGCAACCGGTTATCCGATGTTTCATTCGAATGTGACTTGTAAAATAAATAGTAAGAGCCTGTACAAAAAGTTGGATCCTACGAGACGCTATCGGGACGCACACAACTCGATAGGGTCGGATGTTCAGAATAACCCCCAATACGCTGAGACAATTGATTAAAAATTCTGACCCCTCTACACAAAGGAGAATGCATCAAAATGTTAGTTCTTCCACTTGGAAGATAAAACAGGCTCTGACGTCTAGATCTACTGTATGACATTATAAGTATAAGGGACGAAGTCGAAGTGATTGGCAGACCAGCGGTTACGACGCCGCGCCGGCTTTTCTATTGTTTCGTGCGGAGGTCGTGGGTTCGATACCATCAGGTGCCGACCATATTCCTCTTTCACGACACAAGCTTTAAGTAGCTTGCTTACTGTGAAAGAGTCAAAGAGTGTATTTGTGTTGACTTCGAGTGAAAAAAAAAACTGATTGGCGCACAACATGTCACAATTACGCCTGTATTCACCAAGATAAATTGAGCGTATTATCAGCTCAAATTACGATCAATGTCAAAATTGGTATTGACCAAAATATTATACACTCCCTCAGCGTGATTTGAGTGAACCTTTCCCTCAAATTTTGATTGGCTATAGAGCTGGCTTACATTACGCTAAGCGTCCATCTGTCAAAATTATTCTATAGCTTCCGCCATACTTGTTGCCGCCTCCTTCCAATTTTTTGCGTTTTTTTCGTAATTTATTCAATATTTGTAAGCAGGCATTTAATAATTTTATATGTAAATTAATCAGCTCGACAAATCGACACTTATCAATAACCGAAAAGTTCTGCTGCCTTTTTTTCTCCATGTTACAATGCTTATGTACATATAAGTATTTTAACTTTTTAACAATATAAATGTAAGAAAGTACTATCTATATACTTCATTTAGCTTTGGCCTTTTATCGATAGATGGCGTTGATCAAGACACAGCTAATAAATGACGCCTGAAAAGAACGCGTTGGGATTTTGTTTATAAAAAATATTGTTATCATTGAATTAAACTAAATAAGAAAACATAATTAGGTACCTATATTATATATTTTTTTTAATAGATAAAAATTATTTATATTTATATAAATAATCAAAAATATACATTTTAGTTACTTACTTTATTGACTGCTTCCGTAAATAAATGACAGTTTTATCTATGGATACACACGATCAGTCTAGGCTTAGCTAAGTTTTGTAAGTTTTCGTTGATGAATAGCTATAAGCGTTGAGGGAGGCTGAGGGAGACAAAAGGCTAATCTTTCGCTTAGCTGATCTTACACTCAGTTTTTCTTGGTGAATACAGGGTAAGCCACACAGACGTTGGTACCTAATTCAATTTATCGGGGATTAATACGTTATCAAACACTGCGCTGTGTTCGAATTATAAACTTCCCTTTTTGTTTTAACTTCTTATTTTGAAAACGCCGTTAAAATAAACACGTCGAGAGAATCAATTTGTTTGTTTAAAATTTCCCTTTTGTTCATTCTCTATTTACTTTTATAATAATGCGCCGTTATTAGAAGTTTGTAAATGTACCTTATCGTTTCCGTAAACTTGAAATATTCAAAATAGGGCACGAATCACGATAGATCAAACATTGATATAACTTTGTGATGCAAGTTTACATTATAGCCAGTGCCCAAACATGCCTGATTAAGCAAACAATTTCGCGGAAGCTGTTAGAGGACTGATAATGTGATGATGTTTGTCCAATATGTCAATCATTTCTGTCATTGGGATGGCATAGATTAAATGAAACAGGTACCTTAACCATAACCATATATAATATGGTTACAGTAATGATCTTCTTGTTTCATGCAATAACTCACCACCAGATATGGATCTCCATAAAAGACTGCTCAAAAAACTTCTAATGTCTTCAAACGCATCGTTATCCTGAAAAGATTTTTCCCCATCCTATCTTAAAATCCCTTCCTATTCTCTCAAAAGTGTGCAGACTTTTTTTTTCTTTTTTTATTGTCTTACTAATGTTTTACGACATATTCTATGCTTCTTGGTTGGTTGGTAGATATTGTTTTCAACGATAATCCTGCCAGAGCACAACACTTGTCAGTGATTTTTTATATAGTATATTATACAATCATTTAAGTAGTTATTAAAATTTGCCATCCATTTGAGTTTCACGTGAAAAATAAAATAAATAATGAAATAAAACATTGTCAAGTTTTAAGTGGCATGAAAATGTTGTTTAACCAGGCATTTATCTGAAAACAAAATCTATCTTTGATATTATTATCTAAATAAATCAAATTTGATAAGAAAATTAATAAATAAGCTGGCATGAAACGGAAGAAGACTAACCAAATCGCTTCTTGCGTAAATGGATAATGATAAAATATGCAGAAAGCCTTGATTATCATGACTTAAAATGAAACAATAATAAATTTCTAGGTTGTATCCAACAGCCCTTAAAACTTATTTGGTTGGTAGGTGAATAGAAAGTATTTAAGTTTTTTTCAGGATGCTTAAACGATTTTTTAGGATGAATTGGTGATTCGATTTTCGATGAATTTCGATGAAAATTGAAAACTAGCTTCTTCTTCTTTCTTTTGTTCCTTGCGCCTTTCCAATTTATTGCTTCTGTTGGCGTTAATTATTTTATTTAAGTAGCTCCCAGGCGTCCATGGATGCGTGAAATTTTGGTTCTACTTTGGAGTGTTACATCACGTTTCAAGTTGCCTAGATTAGCTGTTAGATTATATATTTTTTAGCATTCGAAGTCATACATAATAATTGCGAGCCTGATAATAGTTTGATACAAAAAGGTATAATAAGACAATCGATTTGCTTTTTATTTGGAGCTCATTCCACTAGGAAATTTGAGACACTATAAAGTAAATAAATAAATAATGCTTTATTGTTATAAAAAATGCAATCCTGATACAATCCATTCATGAGAGTCAAAGGGCTGACTTATCCCGCAGGATCTCTTCCAGCCAACCCAAAGTAAATGTGATTTTCAGGATAAAATTTTGCCTTGATAGTGTAACTTGAGTATAAATCAAACACGCCAACAATTTAATCACCAGCAGACACTCAATTTTGATTAATTATGAACACAAGAGAGGAAGTAGGTTGAATTTTATATTCCCTGCTATCAAAATATTATTATGGCCCGGCGATATTTTTAGGCAATCATCAATACATAATGAAATATCATGAGCCAGAGTATGTGATGACGTCAATAGCAGCTCGTGTTATTTATCTTTGTTTTGTGTTAAACAGCGCTTTGTCCTGGATAAACAGTGCAGACACACTCACGAGAATAATATTATACCTATCACTAGCAAATCACCATTCATAGAAAGCAATAGATATTATTTTTTGACTAAATGTAATTAAATTTGCAATATTCATAGAAGTACATTATTATGATAAGCCTGCTCCAGTAATAAGGAGAAAATTCGGACAAATCACCACTCTTCTCAGATTCAACTCTTACCAAGGTATAATTTTTAGGACCACCCCGCTCATTTCAGAACATGGAGTACCTACCTATGTACCTACTTATATTATTGTAATAGGTACGGCTTAATGCATTAAATTCGTAGTTCGTCCAAAACATGGTATTTTCATTGTTTAACATTAAAATAAATATTATATTATATTCATGCATAATATTTTTCATACATACTTTATAATGACAAAACCAATCAATGGAAAATATTTTTTACACATACCTACCTACATAGGTATTATTCGTCTGTATGTCGATATTAATTGCTATGATAATAATCGGTAGGTATTGTATCGAGAAATATTGTTTAGACAAAATATAAGTTCCCTGCATTCAACAGTTGCTACTTGAAAAGAATCAAAATGTCCACAGTCCCCAACATGGCTAAGTAAAATTAGACCCTTGAAGGACAATCTTAACAATAACTGGTTCATAGGACAATCAAACAATGAATCACCCTTTTCTATGCCTGTCGTCAGTTGGATTTTGCTGTTAGTTAGCTACTCGAGAAAACCAAAGTGATTCAAACATTATTTGCTAAATAAGCTTTCCTAAGTCTTCATTACATAAACTCTATGATACGGTACCTGTTGCCTCCCTTTAAAAAGACCGAAGCGACCGTGCGGGATTTTTGGAGCGCGGACTTTCGCAATGTTAACCCAATATATCGTCGCACAGGCGGATTGGATTGATATAGGCACCTCCGCTATTAAAAAATGATAAATAAGCACCAAAATGGATGGTGAAACCCATCGCTTTAAACAACTTATGTTAAACGATGGTTTCCCTTCCACTTTATACAAAACTAAATATCAAGCTAGACGGTTCCAGCAGCTATGATACAAATGTCCTGGATAAAGGAAGTGCTTGTACGCTCCAGGCAACAAGCAATTTTATATCATTACATTCACTCCCTGGAAGTATAGTGCCTTCGTGGAAACTTAAACATGATACTTGTCTTTATTTCATAATAAAATCCGAATATAAAATATAAATGGGTTATTATTTGCCTTTGTGCTCCAGTACTGTTGCTCGTTCTTGATATACTTCATAGCGTTTAACACATATCATAACCATCTCTGCATTTACGACGCACAATGGGGATTTCGTGAAGGACTTCCAAATCACCACCAACTCATAAAAATACATTAAATTTGTTTTATGGGTGTGGACGACTATCAAGTTTCGGTCCGTGGATGAAGAGAAAATCTGATTGAAGTATTTTTTATTCGTATAAAAGTTAGCCCGATACTCCAGCAATAGTTTTTATTTATCTACACAATAAAATATTTATTATTTTGCTAACTTGTGGTTCTGCCTCCGTAGACAAATTCAAATTGGCGTTCGACTACAAACAAAGATTTCGCCAATGTATAGTAGGTACGAAAAAATAACTGTCCACTGGAACATATAAACAATTATTTAAACCAAACAATGACTCTTAGGTATATAAAAATATAAAAAGTGGAGAGTTAATTTTCATCCTACTCTATATTGTCAAAGAGTTCGCTTGTAGTCGATCGACAAATGCATTTTGTCTAGGCCTACTGTTTTGTTTCAAACTGGAAAAAATTCTAAACTAAAGAACAGCTTTTTCCAAAAGTACTTACATTTTTTCCTTTGATTGGACACAATACATATTTTACAGATTATATATTTTTTATATTAGATTTCTGACACATAGATCACTTTGAAAATGCGTTCTACACTTACTTAAATGTAATGAGAAATTAAAGTATTCAAGGTTCCCGCGCTATTGCGAATAATACAAAATTTCTAAGTGGTACAAAAGTGGCAGATTCCCTGGCTTTGTAAAATCAGGGGATGGATTGGGGTTACAGCCGGAGCGCTTTTTGCAGATGCCCAAGAAGTTATAGTGGACGTTAAGTTAAGATCTAGTCCTGAAAAAGGTCACAAGAATCTAGACATAATTAGAACGCAATAGGCAATAAAGATGAGACAGTAACAAAAATGGGTATAGTCATATCCTGGCGCCAAATACATGACAGCAGTCGCAGTCTTTAAATTTGGTTGCTCTCTTGTTCTCAATAATTCCCAACTTTTATCTTTATATTTAATTTATTATTAAATTTCTACTTGTTGCATACATGAGATTTTCGACATGTTGAACATGTTGAGAATTCTCATGTTTAGGAGTTTCAGAGACATTACTACCTAATGGCGAACGTTGTTAACGTAAAGTGATCACACTAAGCCAGCCTTCGAAATAACAGTAGAAGACGGTCGTAAGCCCGTAGTGGTGTGTTCCATTTAAAAATCGAACATTAGTAATGAATTATTGTTAGAGTCATTAGTTGTTATTTTTTCTTTAAAATACAAAAGTATCAGTAATGCTGGCGTAGTTCACAACGATGTATTATTCAGATTTCTTTTTACTATATTTCTAGACTTTCACAATGACATGTGAATTTTTTTGTGGAATAATGGCAGTTATTACCTACTAGAGGTACTGTTCCTATTTCACACAAAAACGAGATTCGTATTCGGATTGATTTCTATCAGAATAATAAAAAAAACTAATTGGTGAACAAAATGATATTTTCAATATCCATTACCTCTTTTTTATGTAGGTACAAATTTCAATTTCATCAGCCTACAGAGGTATTATATTAGTATTGAGATTGTGCGTTATATTGTACGGTTTGTAAAACATGATATTAGTGAGCCGATATCTGGTGGATTACACAGCGCAGTGCTATATTTCATTCTGCTAAGTGATTTTATGTGTCAGGTGGGAATATTTTTACATGAGTTATGGATAACTCTGGATGCCTGTGGTATTATATTATTTAGGATGATTGTTAATGTCAATTTTTATCTCTTTTGTGTTCGAAATATGACTCGTATGGCCTTAATAAATAAACCGTCACAAACTACATACATAGATAGTATAGTTACCTACTAGCTGAAATAATCATTAGGTACCTACGTTCAACAACAGTTTTATAAAACAGTTTCAACTTACTAGAACATTCACTCCATTTGAAACTCCCATATAATAATATAATGTCAATCTTATTAGCCTTGGAATCATAAAAATATACTATACGTACCTACTTGAATCGACATCTTATCCTTTAATACGTTTTTAAGTAGGAAGCTCCTTAATCACCCATGCAATAAGTTATACAACGGTCTGTATGCGTTAAAAGGTGGTTGTGTTTTTAATTACTTTTTTGAGATATATTTATAAGTGTTTAGATACTTTTTTCAAGTCTGTAGAAAATACCTAAAAATAGAGTAAGTAGGTATACTTCTGAATATGTAGGTACCTAGCTTCTCAATAAAATTTTGTTTTTTGGTATCCCGCTAGTCATAATTATAAATGAAACAAGGTAGAAAGAGACAAAAACTGTCTAAATTGACATTGTTGCGCATAATTTTCAACTGTCTAAATAAAAAAGGTCACTGCCGAGTAGGTACATGCAGTTCTCTAATTACGAGTAGGTATTACTTTTAAGACTATCCGTGCATGGTGATATTTTGATACAGTCACTGCTACAAGGTCTTCTTCTCATTCCCTTCGACGTTCTTTCACCTCTATAAGTATCTATCTTAAAAAAAACAAAATGTGATATAAAATTAAGAAATTTGATCAGCATGCCGCTTCTATTTATTTATTTGTAACGCATGAACAGACAACAGTTATTATAAAGTACCTACAATATATGGACGAAAACAATATACAGTCAACTGTCACCCAATTACTCATGCATCCTTGGAAGTCTTTACTTTTCGGCATTCACTAATATCCTTAATCATTCGTCCTCAATCACCATATTAAATATATGAGAGAAAAAAAAGTATATACATATAAAACAAAAAAAAAGAAATGAAAAGAAAGAAACTAATTTCATTTACATAAAATTATAAGTCACCATTCATATACACATACACTCAGAACACACACACATCAGACAAATAACAAAAAATATATATATAAATATAAAATATATAAAAGAGGAATAGGGAGTGGCGGGAAAGGAAAGGATGGGAGAAGGGACTGTCACATTATGTCGGAGTATGATTGTATCGTCTTGATTATCTGTAATGTAGTGGTCTTGAAAGCGGAGAACTACTACGGAATATTATAATTCAATGCTACTGGGCTGAATATGTAAAAATAAGTGCTCACGAAAGATTCTCACTATACATAAGGATTCAACAACGTTCATAAACGATTCATCAATTTTTTTTATTCCCAAATAACTAAGATTTTCAATCACCCACAACTAGGATCGTGGGCAAATAGATAGTTTACATTTAAATCCCCACGCATAAAATAATTTTGATCTGTCTGTCTCAATGTTAATGTTAAATTGTAGATTTTACGCCCACACCTCTTCATTCAAAACGTGAAACGACGAAGGGTAGGTACCTACCCTTCGTCGTTTCTAGGTTAACATCTACACAATATCTATATAATATTTGTCTTGAACACTGACTCACTGACTGACTGACTGACTGACTGCCTGACTGACTGACTGACTGATGTCATTAACGCCGCTAGATGGCGCGCCACTTGCAACTAAAGACAAATTGTGTTCTACTAATACGGCTAACAGCTGACAGTAACATAATAATATTATTAGGTATGCCTGGTGGCTGAGCACTTTTTATAAAGGTCTTGACGTAGACAAAAACAATTTTTCGGGTTATTTAAAAACTCACATGCGAAGTAAGTCATAAAAAAGCAAAGTGTACCAAATTAGGAAACTTTTACGCACAGCGGGACTTCATAGTGAAGAAAAGCCTCACTAATGCCATGAGTGCAATAAAAAGTTTGCGGTTTCAAGTAATTTAAAGAATGACATGCGAACTCATAGCGGAGAAAAGCCATACGAGTGCAATAATTGAAATAAAAAGTTCAATCAATCAAATAATTTAAACAACCAATGACATGCTAAAAGCTATTTGAATGGTAAGTTTGCAATAAAAAGTTTAATTTCTATTTTAAGTAAGTCGTAATTGCCAGCTCTCCTGGCCAACATAGGAGAGCTGGCAATTACGCTCTCTACTTTACAGACGGAAAACGATATGTTAAAGGAGCAACTCAAGCATCGCAACCATCATGGTACTGGAGGTAGGATTGATGAGAACCTAAAATACTCATCTGCTGTTAAATGTGACAAGCCGATGCACTCCCCTGGGGGGAAACAGGCTTCTTCTTCTTCATCATGTTTGATTGTCAAGCCGAAGAGTGGTACCAATGTCGAGAGCACATGTACCCAAAAGCATGTAAAGAACAGTGTATCTCCCTCTGCTATTGGGATTGGTATTTCTCGCCTGATACCGCTTAAGTACGGAAAAGTCGCTATAAAGACCAACAGTGAAGATGACAATCGAATATTGCGTGAGGAATTGACATCTAAGCTGGGTGCAGACTACGAGATTCATCTCTCTAAGCCACGACAACCAAGACTTGTTGTGTCTGGATTAGAAAAAAATTATAGCCAGGAGGAGTTGATAAATGATCTTATTTCACAAAATCATTTCATTACAGAAAATGATGACATAAAGCTCGTCTATTGTAGACTTAATAAACGTCTCAATACTTACAGGGTTGTGATGGAAGTATCGCCACCTACATATCAAAAACTTGTTAATAGCTACATTAATGTGGACTGGGGAGAGCACTTCGTGAGGGAGGATTACGGTATCCTTAGATGCTTCAAGTGTCAAGATTATAATCACAGATTCAGCGAATGTGTAGCTGCCACGGCATGTGGAAAATGTGCAGAGAACCATGATACCAGAGAGTGTAAGTCCACAGTGCGCAAATGTATAAATTGCTCGATTAATAAAAGTGAGAAGAGTGATCATGAAGCCTACAGTACAACTTGTCCGGTCTACATGAAGAAAATTAAACTTGCTAGAGAACGTACTGCATATTTTTTGTAGAAAACTATAACAGCAAGGATCTTGGATCCAAAGTAAATATTAAGAATACGGAAAATAAACTGAATATTTTGTATGCAAATCTACGTAGCATTAGGAACAAGCTGCATGAGATAGAAATTTTGGTGAAAGAGCACTCTGATGCTGAAATATTGGTGTTTACTGAGACCTGGCTTTTTGCGGATGAATGTCAATTCTTTAAGCTGAAGGGATATACGGGTATTTTCAACTGTAGAAGTGGCGACACGAGAGGTGGGGGTACTGCAATATACATCAGAGACACTCTATGTTTTAATGTTTTGTGTGAATTTGAAAAATATAATATAATTGTAATTGATATTATCATAAATGGCCACCACCAGAAAATTTGTGGCTTCTATAGGTCGCCTACCCTTAATCAAGTGAATGAATTTATTGAGGACTTTGACGAGCTGTTGCAAAAGTATAACAATATTATTTTTGTAGGAGATGCAAATATTGATTTGCTGGATGAAAAATCCGTAACGACGTGTACTTATAAGTTTGTAGTGGAATCTAATAACTACCAAATAATAAATAAAATAGACCATAGCCATGCTACACGGGTAACAAATGAAACCAGTACCTTGATTGATCACGTCATGGATAATTCTGCTAGAAATACTTTTTTGGTACAACTGAGTGATTGGCCGGGACTGGATCATAGACTAATAAAAATATATATTACCAATGTACCAAAACCCAAACAAAAACTTCAAAATATACAAAAGAAAATTATTAACCATGAGTTGTTTCGAAACCTCGTCAAAAATAGTATATCGGCGAAAAATATACTGAATTTTGAAAATCTCATAGAAATAATAACAGACTCTAAATCAAGGGCTACTACTGTGAAACATTACCGTGCTAGAGTTGATAATATGTGGCTAAGCCCTAGAATAATGGAAATGATTAACACAAGAAATAAATTATTTACATTGCAAAAAAATCCAAATGCATCTGAAAATACTAAAAAAGGATATAAATATTATAAAAACAAAGTAACGAACGAGATAAACAAAGCAAAAAAATCTTATATTCAATCAAAAGTCGAACGAACCAATGGAGATAGTAAAAACCTTTGGAAAATAATAAATGAATCCTTCGGTAAAATAGAATATGGCAAACCTGGTGGAATTCAGGAACTTCAGATATCTGGTAAAGCAGTTAGGGATGATAATACAATAGCAAATATCATAAACGAATATTTCTCTTCCATTGGGAAAAGCCTCGCAATTAAAATCAAACAAGTTCAGAACAATACTAATAGGGTGAAAACTTATAGAACAGACTCTCCAATTAATAGTGTTTACTTGTCTCCAACAGATAAAACTGAAATTTTAAACATCATAAAAAATCTTAAAAGTAACGTGGCTTGTGGGTATGATGAAATTACAGCAAACGATGTTAAAGTCTTACAGGATATAATTGCGGAACCGTTATCAAAAATAATCAATGATTGTATAGAGGGGTGTGTATTCCCCAGCTGTCTGAAAATTGCTAATGTTGTACCAATTCATAAATCGGGAAGTAAAAAGGAAGTGGGTAATTATCGCCCAATCAGTCTCTTAAGCACATTTAGTAAAATATTTGAAAAGGCTTTACATTATAGATTTGTTGATTTCCTAGAAAAAAATTGTCCTATTGATCCCAACCAATATGGTTTTCAAAGGGGTAGTAATACTTCTTGTGCTTTAATGGATGCAATGAATTACATAAATGGAGAACTGGATAGTGGAAAATATGTTGTACCAGTTTTTATAGATCTTTCAAAAGCATTTGATACTGTTGATCATGATACTTTATTGTGTTCATTGGACAGACTTGGATTCAGAGGCAATGTTCTAAGACTTGTAGATAGTTATTTGGGAGGAAGGCATACAATGACGAAAAACCGTGATAAATTTAGTGATCGTTTAGCTGTGGATGTTGGAGTTCCGCAGGGGTCGATCCTTGGTCCATTGTTGTATCTGTTACACATTGATGATCTTCGGTTTTCTGAGATACAAGGAAAGCATTTCATATACGCAGATGATACTTTACTGGTTTATAGCGGTTATGATGGAAATAGCCTGCAAAATATAATTAATAATGATCTGAATCTAGTAAGTACCTGGTTAAATAACAAATTACTATCGGTCAACACCTGTAAAACAAATTACATGGTCTTGAAACAAAAAAATAAACCCTCCATAGATCTCGGACTTTTTATGAATGGCGACGAAATTAAACAGACTTCTGGGGTGAAATATCTGGGTTTACATTTTGACGATAAATTGTTGTGGATGAATCAAGTAGAAGTACTCTTAAAAAAACTTGGCCCTATCGTAGGAGTTATGAGAAGGGCGAATCTGTTCAATACTGAAACAAAAAATATGATTTATCACTCATTTGTGCTTTCACAAATAACATACGGCATAATAATATGGTCTCAGTGTAGTTTGCGAGCCCGAGGGATGATCCAGAGATTGATGAATAAGGCGTTGAAAATAATACACAATCTGGATCGATTTACTGCAACTGCTGAACTATATAACATAACGAAAATGTACAATTTGGATGAAATAATTTTCATGGAGAAAACTAAAATGATACACAGGATAAAAAACAAAACAATTAAAACTAATATCCGTTTAACATATAATGAGGATGTGCATTCAAGATACACCAGGACAAGAACACACATTAGGAGCAAAGTGCCACGAACTGATAGGGAAAGGCAGGGTTTTTTGTATTCGGCGGTGGAATTGTACAACGGCATACCTGAGGAAATAAAGGACCTTAAATGTAGTAAAACGTTCATAAAAAAATTAAAAGTGTTAATATTGGAGAGACGCGATGTGCCTGTGGTGTCATAGCGGCTGGTCTCATTTACTGCATGGTTTGTGAGTTGTAGTGATATGATTTTGTGTAGTGTATTAACTTTAAGAATCAATCAATTCCCTTATACCAGCAATTCTTTTGCTGCCTGGGAATGACCTATATGTTTACTGTACGATATTATTCACCTTGTATACTTATAAATGTATGTTATTTTATTTTTAATAAATTTGAATTTGAATTTGAAAAAAAAAAAAAAAAAAAAAAAAGTTTGCATAAATAGTTCAATAAACAGTGTGCTGTAAAGTATCACTTGCGAATTCGGCCAAAAAATTGACAAATCAGGAAACTTTTACCCACAGCCGGACTTCGCTTTACTAATGCAATATGTGCAATAAAAAGTTTGTGAACTCATAGCGGAGAAAAGCCATACGAATGCAACCATTGCGATAAAAAGTTTAATCAATCAAAAATGATAAATCATGATAAAAGCCATTTAAATGCATATTTTGTTAGAAAAGGTTCAAAATTTGTTATAAAAAAATATCAAGTGCTTTAAAGTCTGACATATGAATTCGGCCAAAAGAAAGCATAGTTTGTATGAAAAAGTTTACCAAATCAGATCTTTAACTCACAGGCGCGATTTCATTGCCAAGAAAACCCTTACTAATGCAATGTGTGTAATAAAAAGTTTTTTTTTTGCATTTTTATAAATAGTTATAGTATCATGAATAGTTATAATCTATCATCGAGTGCTTTACAGTCACACAAATAAATTCGGCCATAAGTAAACAAAGTTTCCATAAAAAAGTTTACCAAATCACGAATCTTTAATTCACACACACGAGATCATAGCGGAGAAAAACCACACGAATGCCATGTTTTCAATAAAAAGTTTACACACCTAGAGTAATTTTTTAAAGATTTTCATGTGAATTCGTAGCGTTGAAAAGCCATTCATATGCAACGTTTGTTATAAAAAGTACAAGTTTTTTTTAAATTTTCATTGAGTTCTATTATCAAATGGTTTAAAGTCTGACATATGAATTCGGCCATATGAAAGCAAACTTTGCATGAAAATTTTACTAAATCATAAATTTATCCCATATACATGATATCATAGCAGAGAAAAAGCCTTACTAATGCAATGTTTGAAATAAAAAATTTGCACACTAGCGGAGAAAAGCCATACGAATGCAACCATTGCGATAAAAAGTTTAATCAATCAAATGATAAATCATGATAAAAGCCATTTAAATGCATATTTTGTTAGAAAAAGTTCAAAATTTGTTTGATTCAAAATTTAACTAACATATGAATTCGGCCAAAAGAAAGCATAGTTTGTATGAAAAAGTTTACCATATCAGATCTTTAACTCACAGACGCGATTTCATTGCCAAGAAAACCCTTACTAATGCAATGTGTGTAATAAAAAGTTTTTTTTGCATTTTTATAAATAATAGTTATATTATCATGAATAGTTATAATCTATCATCGAGTGCTTTACAGTCACACAGATGAATTCGCCCATAAGAAAACAAAGTTTCCATGAAAAAGTTTACCAAATCACGAATCTTTAATCCACACACACGAGATCATAGCGGAGAAAAACCATACGAATGCCATGTTTTCAATAAAAAGTTTACACACCTAGAGTATTTTTTTAAAGATTTTCATGTGAATTCATAACGTTGAAAAGCCATACATATGTTAAGTTTGTTATAAAAAGTTCACGTTGTTTTTTGAGTTTTCATGAAGAATTCAATTAATCAAGTGTTTTAAAGTCTCATATAAGAATTCGGCAATACGAATGCAAAGTTTACATGAAAAAGTTTAATCAATCAAATCGGTAAATACCCACATGCCAAAAGCTATTTGAATGTACAGTTTATAATTAAAAGTTTAAGTTGTAGGTATTTGAGTTTTCATAAAGAGTTGAATCAACCAAGTATTTTGAAGTCTCACATGTGAATGCTCACAGCTATGCTACGAGAAAGTAAAGTTTGCATAAAAAGGCCATAGGTGGGCGCCACGGGCGCCTTTAAAAAACTAGTTATAAATATTTACCTACACTTTAAAATTTACTTTCAAAGTGCGTTTATTAAGAGAAAGTAAACAAACAACACAGTTATGTTTAATTATTAGCTATGAAAGCAATAGTAGGTATTGGTAACAAAAAGATCTTTTGGTGGGTAGTTGATGTCAATAATATCAAATCGATTTGCCGGAAGAAAACTTTTTGTTTAAATTTTAGAATGATTAATTAAAATCTGTGGAAGAACTAAACATTTTCTTGCAATATTTTAAAAATATTATTCAAAAAGCAGTTACTATCAAAGGGACTAGCCAATTTAACAACTACCGTTTAATATACCTATGAACCTATTTTTTATGTGGCAATCCACTCTCGTGAGAGTGATCTACGGCAAAATTCAAATATAGTTCTATGTAACAACTCCAAAATGTCATTCTTAAATCTAGTTGCATCGGGTGGGTACTCAAACAACGCTGAGCTAGTACCTATCTAATTGCCTGATTTAAAAAAATCAGGCGACGATTCATAGGGATCATGTAATTAATAATGCTTTATAATCAGACAAGTCCTTACTCGTCGAATGAAATTTAATTTGATTGAAAATTCCCGTCACCTTTTATTGAGATTGAAATTAATGACGTTTTTAGTGAGAGAGAGAACACTTCAGGCATATATGGTGTATTATGCGACAAAGCAGGAACAGAATAGGTGGCCAAATTATGTGTAAATTATCAGAACATTAGTCACACAATAGAACCACCTTCTCAATACTAGACAAATTGGATCCAATCATTTCACCAAGACCTTGGAAATGAATAATTCCTTCCATTTTCTCTCCTGATGCTTGCAATAAGGGGAATGCCTGCTGAAATTATTATTACGGTTGGGTTCCAAAGATTTATCTTTTTTATTCTTCATCTTCACCCTTTCTTTCTCATGTGGGTAGACGTCGGGCATTAGGTGTGTGTACTGGTGTAAGTAGGCTCATCATCTATGCCGCCTCGGAGAATGATAAAACGCTACTGCTATTTTGCATTCTTTTACATCTTCATGTCATTGTACAAGTTAACAAGCAATGCTGTAAAATAGGTAATAGGTAAGTGAAAATTGTTATCACATTGATGAACAATTTTATTGAGATTGTTAATAAATACAATTAATTATAATATGCCTCTTTACTTCGTTGATAGATTAATTTTGAAGGAAAAAAAAATATAGTGGATACTGATGATAGGCAAAATACTAAGCTAATCGAATAAGGAAAATGCAGCTTTGTAAACAACGGCTGAAAGCCTCACGAAAACTGAAAATAATTTGGAAAAACGAAAAGTTAAGCATATATTAAGGAATATTATTACCTATAAACAACAAACTGATAACTGACTAATACCTACTGTTCGATTTTTAAATGATATGAACAAACCATTACGGGCTTACTACCTTCTTCTGCTGTTATTCCGAAGTCTGGTTTAGTGTTATCACTTAACGTTAACAACGTTCGACATTAAGTGTTAATGTTGAAATCCCCGATAATTATGAGATTTTTCATCATTTTCAACATGTGGAAAAATCCCACGCCCCGGACTGTATTCGAACCTTCTTCCCTCGTCTCATCTAAGCATATTTTGTCTAGAGATTTTCATTACTAATCTGACAGATATTAATCAGTACCTCATGTACGCTGACGCTGGCACATCTGGTGGAAGCGAATCACTTCTACACTTATGTAGTGTATATGAATATTATATTAAGGATGCCGAATTACAGTTGACACGTACACAGCATTCCGTTTCTTCGAAGCAGATCTGAGGGATTCGGACATTGTGTTGAGGGTTATGGAGACTACGAAAGATCTGTGGAGAGCTCTTGTTGCCCCCATAAGTCCCAAGTGGGGCCACGAAGCGAGTACGTTTATATGACATTACGTACCACTTTAACCTTTGAGATCTTGTAATACCAATCTATTTATACGGCTCAACCCACTCTAGATGATAATATTCTTATTAATATGTTAAATCGGGCTTGTAACTCACATATTATTTCGTATGGATATGCTTAGTTGAATTTTTAAAGAGCGCAAAGTTATGATTCAAGCTCGAAAAGTATGTAAAGGGCTTTTAGGTGTGAAAATTCAATTAAATTTTATATGCTTTTAAATTACGACCTTCATACATAGTGTGATATCATAAAATGATAATTATTATTTTGAAGCATGGTCCGTCATACAAAATTAATCCACGGACCTAAAAACTCCTCTCTTCAACTTGTGATGTCCCGTTTTATATTATAATATATGACTTTGCGAAATTTAATTAAAAACTAGCAAAAAGGTCTCTTCAAGTGACGACAGTCGAGGTCGTTTTTAAATAACATTCTGTACGAGGCACTCCCTCCTCCGGGCCCTCCCAGGGATGTCAACCAATATTGCTCCTTCTACGGTAATTACTTAAAAACTAATATAAAAACCACACCCAAACCACTCTGCCTATTTTTGGAGAATATTTCTTATTTCATACTTATGATTGAACATTTAATAGTCAAGCTGGTATTCCAAAATTAAAAAAAAAACATCACAATTAGAACTTTCGTTACTCCTGTAGGTGTTTTAATAATGCGTGTTTTTTTTCTAATAATAAATAAACATCATAAATAATAATAATAAATAACACTCTTCTATACATAGGTGTCAGTATAGCCGGCGGAACTTAATGCTTGAAACATTCTCTACCAGTCAACCGGTCCCGTCCAATCTGAGACAGGATTCCAACCCCGAGTAGAAATTTCAAGTGAAAAAACACATTGAAAATTTCTGACCCGACCGGGAATCGAACCCGGGACCTCTTGATCTGAAGTCGGAGCCTTTGCCACTAGGCTACCGAGGTCGGCAATATTTAAAAAGTTTTATTTTTTTATTAAATACCCTCATAATATATCTATTCATATAGGTAGGTACCAATATTTGAAAAAAAAAGAATTATTTTTTTAAACTTTATTTTTGGGCTTTTTGTCTTAATTTCTCATTTAGTCGGCTCCTGGAATAGACAATCATATAATGTAAAATTACATATTATATAACTTTTCAATTCGCATATTTTTTTAAGGAGGGATGAAAATCTTCATAAGTAGATATGAATCGGAATCTTCATCAAGTCAAACCTACCGGTTTTGATTTGAAAAGTATTTTTCTTATAATAATATAATCTTCTATCCCTGAAGTCTTCCTTTCGGTTTTGTTTAGCTTAAATACAAGATATAATAATAATATAATCCAACTCTTCAGCGAAGTGACTGTAAAAGACCCCAAGTTTTCATGGCAAAAATGTAAGTAGGCAGGTCTGGTGTCCAATTATTTTAAATTTAAATAATCTTCTTTAATGCTCAACTTAAGACCAAGTTTAATAGATTTTAGAAGGAAAGCACAAAATTTGAAAAAATATTTTTGAAAATAGGTAGGTATGTTGAGAATAAATTTATTTCCCAGCCTGTGTACATCGAAGGACATTTCACATCCCTAGATGTGCTTACACATTTCATAGAGTGCGTAATTGAAAGTAAAATGAATGGTTCGATAATAATTATTAAACAATTATTTAGAAGAAAGGATTTTCGAAACTGGGTGTTGTTTTTGGTGGTTTATGACGTAATATATTCCTCCCTCTTGTTGGGAACATTATCATCATTCTAATTTATTCCACATTATTTTTATAGATAGAAAAGTATATTCGATGTATTTGATATTGACACAGACGCATATATTATTTTGTTTATCTGCGGTCAAATTGTGAAAAGATTAATATTGGTTGTCTTTAATAATAATAGAAAGAACTTTGTACATATCAACAAACATAATATTTCAAATTTGACGTATCCATGTCATTGGTTTTGAAATAAAATAATTGTGAAATATCGCTCGCTCAGTCTTTTTTTTTAAAATAAAATGAAACTGTGCTCACTCGAAGTGAACACAAATACACTTTTGACATATTTCACACTAACCAAAGGGTTGTGCCGTGAAAGCGGAAAATGGTCGACACGGCCGGGATTCGAACCCATGACCTCCGCACGAAGCAGTGCGAAAGCCGGCGTCGTAACCGCTGGTCTACCAACTGGTTGACAGTGGGACCTTTATACTTAATTTAAATAATTTATGGTCGAATTTCGAGCACTGGTCGACCATAAGTTAGTGATAAATGGATTTCACGATATTTAAAATTTTAACAACTATATAACTCCATGTAACTAGCCTAGAGAAATGTCAATCAATATTATGTAAGATTGGATATTATTAACTTAGCTTATTAACCTATTATTAGCTCTCGGTATTATTAACCGATTCCCGGACGGGTCAGAAATTTTCGTCGTGTTTTAAATATGAAGTTTCTAACCGGGGATAACTTGTTTCAGATTGGATGGGACCGATCTGACAGAATAAGTTTCGCCTACAACACTGCTACAATCTATAATATAAATTAAAGTCGGCCCGGGTTAGCACTTATAACTCGAGATCGGCTGAACAGATTCTTTCGATGTTTGATTTATTGAATTCTTCTTCGCTCCGGATAACAGAATAACTGATAAAAAATGAAAAATGGATAAGATATAATATAAAATACAATATTAAAGTTAGTATGGAATGGATGTCCTACGACGCCATCTATGAAAAAATCAAACAACAAAATTATTGTCTACTGCACCTGCATTTTTTGGGGCGTTTTAGATCATTTTCATACAAAGTCAGCAAAATTGTAGGTACGCATATTATTATAATATAATATATTATATTCTCGCGTTGTCCCCGCCTGAGCTTTGAATACGAATGAAATATGGACGTTTTAGAAATACCTATTTTAATATTATTATTATATTAGTTAATTTTTGTTTCTGAGGGCGCAGTGCACATTATGCACATATGAACGGGCCGCCTCTGGTTAGGACCACATCAGGGTCCACAGGACAACGTCTGTCGGGAAAGCTAGTTGTATCATATTATGATATTCTTAAGATTCTTCATGCATTTTGATTTCTAAACTTTGTCATAAGATAAACCAAGTTGTAACTTAACACACCCCACAGCTTTTGTAGGGAGATATCTGAGCTTGCTATAACAAGCTATACCTTATGTAGCTAGGTACTTTCTAAGATAGATATCATAATACCTACATGCCCCTCCGTCTAGGATAAAGTATAAAGGTTTCACATGTCGGGTCATGTGTTTTACAATTTATCAACTCTCCGTTTTCGTTGCTTCTCATGTTTTAGCTACCTACTCGAAATAAAGAAGGTAGGTATATCGCTACCTTTAACCAGACTGTTATGTTAAACAAAGGTTTGAAACAACTTTACCCCAGGGGTTGATTCCTGTAAGATTTTGCCAAATATCAAACTTAAAAAAAAAATAGAAACCCACACCAGACTAATTCGAAGTGCTTCGATAGTTTCACCATCGGTATACTCGGTTTGGTGGATGTTTTTTTAAATAAATTCGATATATTTTTGTACATAAACGATTTCATAATATATTTGTTACTGTAATGGATTGTGATAATTTAAGACTTAAGTAAAGTTTATATTGTAATCTTCATTGTTAATGTAAATATATAATTTTGTATTATCCTCATCTTCACACAAATGCGTACGCATTTTTGAAGGGGGGAATATTGCCTTATTAAATAAATAAATAAATATTAAATACAACAATTGGATGGGAAAACATAATTTATAAAAAAATTTACTTAGCTACTATTAGGTACCTATCTACATATATTGAATATTGTAAATTGCTTAAAAGCTATATTATGTATAGGCAACATAAAACAACTATTCCAAATCGTAATTAGACAGAAAAAAATTTCGTACCCCACCAATGTATACCCACCCAGACTCACCAAGAGGAGACATATGGGATACTTGATAATGTTGTGTATTTCACTATTTTTCATTACATCGTCAATGAACTTCTTCTTCTTCTTCTTTACAATGTGGCAATTCACTCTCGAGTGAGTGATCTATGATTATGTATATAGGTATCCAATAAAATCATCATATTATTAGCCCGTGATCACTGATCATCCACTGCAGAACATAGGCCTCCTCATGCTCACGCCACTCCTCTCTGTCTCTGGTCATCTCCATCCACTCTGTCCCAACGGCACGCACGATGTCGTCGCTCCACCTCATCGACTGTCTTCGTCCAGTTTTGGTCTCCAGTCCGTCACTTTTCTACTCCGACTTGCGTTGTCCCTGCGCGATACATGGCCAGCCCACCTCCATTTGAGCTTAGCAATTTTATCTCCCACATCTGTGACTCTTGTGCGCCTTCGGAAAAAAAACAAATAGAACCAAAAATTAATCAGGGCCCACTCAAAGTGAACGCAAATACACTTTTGACATATTTCACACAATGCAAAGGCTTGTTTTGTGAATCGGAAATGTTTGGCACCGGAATTTGGAACTCACGACCTCCAAAACGCTGTACGTGCGAAAGCCATCGACTGATTACAATGGGCTACCAACCATCTTCATTATTTAATCATTGATTATTGTTCGATGTTAAGGGTTAAATTTTTACAAATTTGAACCACTACGGGCTTATCATGATCGTCTTCTACCGCTGTTTTGAAGCTGATGACTTAGTGTGGTAACTTTACATTCATAACTTTCGTAATTTTTAGAAAAATTTGATAAACTGTTGGTATTTTATTACTTATATAAAATCACAAATAACCTTTTTGATTTGGTAAGTTAAGTATCACTATGCTGGAACATAAGCTAACTATAATTGAAACGTAATGACCTGTCCACATCTAAACACGCTCGGTAACATTACCAATGCAACGTTGCATGCTTCTTCGCCTTCGCCTTTGTCCCATTATTTAGGGTCGGCTCTCCTTGTCCTGTTGCGCCAAGATAGTCTGTTGAACGCCATCTCTGCTCCACTTCCTATTCTTTGAGGTCCCTTTTGATGCTCGACATCCATGTGGCGGGTGGTCTGGTTCATGTTGTCCTGTGGTCGTCTCATAAGATGCCCATACCATCTTAGCCTGTTTTCTGTTATTTTTTCGGTTATGGATGCGACCTTGAAACTTCCTCACATGTCTAACTCTATCGAGTCTGGTTACTCCTCCATCTCATCTAAGCATCTTCATCTCTGCAGTATGCATGCTTTGTGGGTGTTTTTGTTTAAATGGCCAACATTCAGGCTGTTAGCACACCTCCGCCGCGAATCGCGGCACACGAAACTGCAGAAAGCGAAATCGCAGGTAGTGTTAGTACACTAGCGGGTACACGAGAGCGAAAGAGAAAAATGCACATAAGTAAGCATTCTATGGTTATGTTTTGTTGGGAAATATAAATAATAAAAACCACAATATTATTTCACATTTCATACAATTTTTAAAATATTTAAACATAAACAACGTTTTTACTTACAAATTAGAAAATTTGCACATCCAACTTCTGCAAACCATCCCACAACAAAACGCAATTATTAACGTTTTCCATCTGTGATTTATGTGGAAAACATGACGTTCGCTTCAATTTCGCTCCAAAATTCTGTCAATTTTGACAACTTCAAAAGCGGACGGAATGCGAAACACACGGGTCCGCGAAATAACAGGCGGAGGTGTGAATACAATTTGAAGTAATCTATGGCGAAACACCGCAAGAGAGAGATGAATGCATAGAAAACAGTACGGGTTTGAGCATGCTTTCTCACTCTCAACATGACACAGAAACTGACAGATGTGACCGTAGTCGCATCGGCTAATCCGCAGCGGAGGTGTGCTAACGGGGTCAGAGCCATATGATAATGGCGGGTCTTACTGCGGTCTTGTATACTTGACCCTTTATTCTCACTGGCATTTTTGTACAATTTTATACATCACACAATACTCCAGAAAGGGACTTCAATTTTAGCCATCCTGTGTTAATGCGATGGGTGACATCTTTATCTGCCTCATATTGAGATGTTATTACTCTGCCCAGATAATTGAAAGATGTTGTTTGGGGCAATGGTGTGATTTGGAGATAAATAAGTTGTCCTGTGTCTGTTAAGTTTATGGAGAAATAGCATGGCATATGTTCTGTTTTTGTTCGACTTATTCTCAAGCCGTTGTCCTCTAAAGATCTTCGCCAATTAATGCAACGTTTGTTTAAGTTATCGCGCGTGTTCAGATGTGTACATACCCTTATGTTCTCATTAAGTAGTGTTTAATAAGCACCTTACATAATTAGCTATTCCGGACCATTTCATACTAAAACATTGTAGGTAGATATATGCCACATATAACGCCTGCTCTTCTAAATTGCTTTAACTCTGTGCAAGTTGCATGCGCAATTTAGGCAAAGTTTTCCCATAAAAGTTCTATTGGTAGTAAATTTATTCCTGTAACGATACTGCTGTTCGGCAGGAGCGAATAGGGAATTGCGGTTGCCCCGTTTCTTCTTTAGTTCATCGGGCTCCGCACAATAATATTTTTTAACCAGTGTACTAACACGTATTGTGTTGATTTGCAATATGAAATCTTAAGAACGACCATCTAGAAAAATGCATTATACTTTTATGTAATACCCTTTCTTATACATATACCTACCTATCCTTTCATTTAACCAGTGTACTAACACGTATTGTGTTGATTTGCAATATGAAATCTTAAGAACGACCATCTAGTAAAATGCATTATACTTTTATGTAATACCCTTTCTTATACATATACCTACCTATCCTTTCATTTAACCATCAGTGTACTAACACGTATTGTGTTGATTTGCAATATGAAATCTTAAGAACGACCATCTAGTAAAATGCATTATACTTTTATGTAATACCCTTTCTTATACATATACCTACCTATCCTTTCATTTAAATAGTTTTGAGTTGGTTGAAGTTTTTTTTTTGATAATATTAATTCTAATGCTTGTCAAATCACCGTTGCGTCGAAGATTTTGCAATGTAAAAACTTAATGTTGGCAAATGCAAACATATTGGGCAAAATAGTGGCAAAAGACGATTCTGTGTTATAGACGCAAATTCAAAAATAATATAATATTACCACTTTAAAATTATTAAGAATTATTGAAGCAATGAACGAATATTCAGTCGGTATTAGAGTTGGGAAAATTCTTACTCAATAAAGTGAATTACTTTTTATTTTACTTTATTACAAAGTCGACCACGTGAAAACGTAGGGAAGAAAGTTCTCTTCTCGGGTTTATATTTAACGAAAATTGCTTAAGTATTTTGGGTATTAATCGCAAATTTACGCGGAAACAAACCAAAAATTTCTGTATTTGCGAAGATGTGTATTTTAAAACGATTTTATCAACAAAGAAGATGTTATTAATACAAATATTACTTATATTTCCAGAAGATTTTAATTAAAATTCTGTGTAGTATTACTGCATTACGGTTGAAAAGAAAATTAATTTTAAGACAATTCGCATTGGGAAGAGACCACCCTCGGTGTTTGAATATCCGGCATCGACGCTTTAATAAGAAGATTTTACAAGAAAAACAGAACGCCGCTCCCATCGGTATTCTGCTCATTTCCTATCAGATTCCTCCAGATTAGATACAAAACTTGATTGGAAATTTCTCACCAGCCACCAGTTATTATCTTAAACGCGGTTAGCACAATATTCAAATGTTTATTTCATTAAGAAAGATTTCTAAAAATGTGTGAAACATCATTATAATAATAATTGTGAAATCCAAAAACGCATAATTGCTGCCGGTCGATGTTATTATGGACTGATCAAACAATTCCAGTCAAGGAACCTCAGTAGAAATACTAAAACAGTGCTGTACAAAACACTAATACGAACAGTGCTGACATACGCCTCTGAAACCTGGGTGCTCACTAAAATAAATGAGCAACAGCTTGCGGTCTTCGAGAGGAGGATCCTATGAAAAATTTACGGGCTAGTAAATGATACAACCAAGAATTTTACGATTTCTACAGGGATCCCGACGTCATACAAGTAATCAAAATAGCAAGCTTACACTAGGCTGGGGTTTTAACCCTTACACATCTTGAAGGTCGTAGAAGAGCAAGAAGACCTAAACTAGGGTGGATTAACCGTGTTAGCACGGATGCAGTTGTCATTGAACTAAGAAGCTGGAGTAAGGAGGAGAGAAAATCTCTTGACTATGCCAGGGTCCACCCAGGAATGAAGTGGACGGGAATAATGGGAAAAAAACTCTTTGACAGATTAAAGAATATACCCACCTTATAATATTTTCATCTCTTCGAATGTACATTTTTAACCTTGTTTGTTTGTAATGTTGTTTTTCTCTTCAAATGTTTCCCTCTTGAATATAGAGAGTGCCAATTTAGGCTTCGTAACAGTAAGGTTTTACCGTGGAATATATCCAAAACTTCTGTGATCGTTTATGCTTTTCACTTCTTTTCTCATCATAAGTTTTTTATGACCCGAATAATCTTTCCTTAGTTTGAAGCCACCTTAAGGCCAACCTAACTCAAAATAGATACTTGGTCAACACTCTACTAACACTAGGTCAATAGATAAAGTCAACATTCTTTTAATAATTTTACTAACCCATTGCTACATAATAACTGTTGTTTTGATTATGATTAGAGTATTTTCTATCCAGATCTAGCTCAAAACTCGAAAGGGTCAAAAATTTTCAGCACTTACTTACTTCAAATTAATATCCGGGCTTGTATTACGCTGTCTCCAATAGAACAGAAAAATGAGTAATTAGGTAACTACTGACTGACTGTAATAATATTATGCTGACATTGATGTTTGAAATATAAATTTTGAGATAGATTACGTATAAAGGAGGTACGGACAGATAAAGAAGACGCTACTGGAAAAACCACGTTGCTAGAATGATCGATAACAAACTTTACAATGAAATCTATAAAATGACGTGTAAATACGTAGATTAAATAAAAAATACACAGGTGGGTATACCCACATTATAATGTAGTTGTGAATTGGAAGATTGAAAAAGATTATCGTCAACTAATGTGTAATGTGTGCGGTCCCTTAGAAGTAACTTTTCTATTTACATACCCAGTTCAATAGGAATATATTCAATAGCGTATATCTTCAGAAAAGTCACCAAATACCAAAATAAAAAACTTTGGAGAAATTATTATTATTGTCAATTAAGTGAGTAATTTTATGAAATTGAAACATTCGTAACCTTATAACCAAAGGTCATAATAGTAAGAAGACTTCTTTTGTGTTTTAAAGCTTTAATATTGGTGTAAAATTTTCGGCAAAAAATATCCAAATAGGTAGTTGGTGATTTTTTGCTGGCAAACGTTAGTTCAGAAAAAAAAATGTTATTTTAATGAATCATATCTTTAATGAAAAGTACTTATAGACATCAATTTTACCAAAACTCGACTTTTTGCTGGAATTAAATGATAATGACTATTATTCTGAAATGAAAAACAGACGATTGAGTTGCGTCGTATCCAATTTTTATTGAGACTTTTGACATTTCTGTATTCTGAAAATATTTTATTCAATATTAGTTACGTAACTGCTGGCAACCGATTAAGTTCTAAGCAAGAGCATCTTGCGTTGAGTTGGAACGTGAATTTAAGAATACCAGTCATTATGTCCATTTTTAGTAGGTAGGTACACTTTCTAATAACCGTGCTCTATAGAAGTGTACGGTCAATGCGTATAAAAATATGGCGGTTAGACAGTATGGAATTTATACCACACAAACTAATTTTCTATCTGATGACAACGAGTGTATAGAACCATCCAGGATAAGGAGCCATCTAACGGAATACGCCGAATACATCTCGTATTTTATCAACCACGTAGATTCATCACCGTCTGTACCAAGTTAACTAACTTAGAATATTTCACACCAGAGGGAGAACACATCACCTTTTTGGAAAAATTATCTTGCGCGAATAACCCACCTATAAAAGCTTTTTCAATATACAATTTTATTACTCTTTCCTTCAGAACCTACCAGTGCATAACATTGTAATTAGTTTTAAGTTAAAATATATTTTTCTGTGATACTTTATTTGAATTCACTAATATAGTGCTTGTGTTTTTTATAATATAAAACCGAGTTTCATTTCGGTAGTTAGTGGAATTCCTTATTAACTGATTAATCTAGTTCATAAAGAAATAGTGAAAGTTGGTGAGTACTCCAGATATTCTTAATCTTGCCAAAAACTCATAAGAGAGTTCTCATCTTCTGATAAAGACCATTTTTCCCAATATTATTTGACCTTGAGAAAAGAAATCAGTACTCCTTCTTCATCTCAGTCTCATCTCATCTTATGGATCAGATCCAACCGATCTGAACGCCCATAAAAATATCCATTCACCATACTTACTGAGTACCTACATAAAAATATGAATCCATTATAGGAAATATATAATAGGAATATATTATAGGAAACCTTTTAAACATTTGACAAGTAAGCCTGTTGCTTGCGCTCATCCAAACATTTTTATTATTTTACTAAATGACTATTATTTTGAATAACTTATGATGTGATGTACTGTATTCATACACACACATACTCCCTTTATGGCCCCCCGCACAACGCAAGCCAGCTCGGAGGAGACCAATCCGCAGCAAACCCGACACTTACAAAACCGACCCCCTAGATCAAAGCAATCGAACGGAAAAGCCGGTCCCACACAAATCAAGCCCGCCGCGGATCCCCCCCAAACCAACAATGCGGGATGCCTGAACCCCACTCAGGAGCAAAGGGAGGCATCAAGAGCTCTCCATTGCGCTCGAAGTTGTGCCTTTTCTGACCGGTATATTATACCATACTGTATGTATACCATACGATAAATAAATAAATATGAATCCATAACGTTTTATATTATAACAACTGCCTATATGTAGTTCTGAACTTACAAATTACAAGGTATCTAGGTGTCTAGTTGTTGTTTTCGAAGTTTAATCCTGTAAATAATAATGTGCAGCTTATTGCCTTCCTCACAACCACCACCTCCCATGTAGGTAGGTACATAGTTATTTTAACACGGTCTGGGTAGACAATAGACATGCTTGTGTCTACATATGTACTCGTGCGGGTAATTTCTTCTGTTTGTTTAATATATTTAAGATACTGCCTATTTTAATATCAAACAAGAAACATAACTAGGTACACAAAGACTTTCCAACTCGAGTCTCTCAATGGTGTCAAAGTTTATTTTCTTAAAATAAAGACAGACCTCTTTTTCTGCGAATCAAAACACGTGAAATTTCTACTGGTCATTGAAATTTTGTTTTAAAACTTTCCAAAACGGCGTTCGTGACGTGACAAATTATTTATTTGAATGAATAATTGTTTTTTTTTTACTCCTGCAGGCTAGACGAAGCTGGTTAAAAGATTGCCACCACCTGAGTGCACTCATCACTCCTCCTGACATTCAAACTATTGTAAAATTGTTTCTGAATCGGCCAGATTGGATATGATGGCCTTAAGGCCTTAATACACTCCAGAAAAATCTACACCTACACATAGCCAAAGACTGACAATATTGGAGGACAATAATAATTATTATGATCTTTTAAAACAAAATAAATCAGTTAAATGGGGATCCTT
This sequence comes from Mystacides longicornis, assembly GCA_963576905.1. NCBI lineage: Eukaryota > Metazoa > Arthropoda > Insecta > Trichoptera > Leptoceridae > Mystacides > Mystacides longicornis. The sequence continues at coordinate 18,263,316 of OY756420.1, read as the reverse complement.
GATATTTTTCATAAACGTTTTCATTTATTACATAGCAGCCGAAATTTTAACAACATTAAAACTGTTAATCTCTAATATAAAATACATGAAAGTCGGGTTAGTGCGAACACTTACAACTCGAGATCGGTTGAACAGATTCTTCCGATGTTTGATTTATTGGATTCTCCTCCGCTCCGAATAATATAATAACTAATAAAAAGTTGAATAAATGGAAAATAAATGCTATAAAATATTATATTAAAGTTAGTATGGAACGGATCGCACCGGTACTGTCATCGCCATCAATTGGGGAAATAGGGAGATGTCTGGTAGATTGATATTTTGGTAGAAAGATCCTATACATCAATGTTTCCCCTACGTTTCCACAGATGGCTATCTGACTTATATAAAAGTATTAACAGACTTTTTTATAAGTCAGATGAAGAAAATTCAATATAGATATCTAATAATATATAAATGGGTGAGTTTTGGTGCTTTTGAAATACCCGATTCATAATATTAAGTATAACCGTATAGCTGTTGATTTTTTCACAATATGTAGTCATGTATGCTAGCTATGTTCTGTTACCCAGCAAAAGTTTATTGACTATAAGGCGGGACGAAGTTTGATGGGTCAGCTAGTTAATAATAAATAAGTAGGTACATTTACACTTTTTGTATGTATAGAGAAGTTTATTCTTTATTTAGTCCTGCAGAACATTACGCGAGTTATGCTTTTTAACAACGGTTTTTAAAGAACAGTTGATAAAGAATAATCCTCAACGGATATTTTAAGCGTTATTTTTTTTACAATGATTTGAATTGAGAATCTTTGCAAATTAAGTAAACCGCAGAAGGCGAGGTAGTATCGTTAGAGATATGGTTATAATGTTGGCTGAAGAAGTTTTGGCCCACCATAATAAAATTTACTTCCGATGAAATCGACATTAAGCGAAACGAGTACAAAGAGGGAAAAAAGTAAATAAAAGTCTGTTAAATTCTCCGTAAGAATTGAGCATTTTGACTCTTAACGGCAATCCCGCTAAGAGTAATAATACTCGGAGAGAAAAATATATGAAATAGATTTACTTACTATAAAAACCTTTTAGTTTCTAGTTGAAAATGACTTAAGCGTGTTTTTACTGCCGTTTCCGTGTCGGAATGTATTCCCAAAAAAGAAGTGTTTTATTACAGTTTGATCTGTTTTTTGTTCTTGTTTCTTTCACTTTATTATTTTGTTATTCTCAGACACTTCTAATAAATTTATAAGATAAAAACATTTTTCCGAAATGAGATGCCTCATATTGTTATCATCGCTTGCGTGTGGATAATTTTCATCAAAATAAGTATAACATATACATAGAGAGATACGTTCTCCCTTAATACCCCACTAAGGTGCATACGGAGGCCACAATATAGCGGTCCATTGCACTCGATTTTTATTCTCCCCACACCGTGCTAAATCCCTCGGATCTGATTCAAAAGGAGCGGAACATAGTTTAAGGGTATCTTCCTCGTCTTCGAGGCCATGATGGGAGGAAGGACAGACTTCTTCTCGGCCAACTGTATTTTTGCATCCTTAACACATGTAAACATAACGTTCGATTGCACTATCGCTGATCCTTGATATTATGATTGCAGTAATTTTCTGCAATGCAACTGATTTTTTTTAAATTTCGTTACGTTTGGTGATTTAAACTAAAATACCCACCTAATGAACCCGAGAGATATTCCACAAGAAATTGATCGATGTGAACATAGCTGCAAGTACCTACCTACTTTCAACAAAATGTCAAAATTCTCGTTTTGGCCGCCAAACTTACTTTTCGCAAACATGCATTCTGAACATGAAATATAACAATATTAACGTAGATATGTAGGTATAACTTACGATGAAAATAAAAGATGTCTAATGATCACAATGATATTTTTATGATGATAATATAATAGATCATTGTGTTTTTATTTCTTCCCCTTATTCATGAAATAGATCCGAGGATCTGTTCTTTTCACATAGGCCTGGGATGCCGAACTCCAAATATCTTTCCATCTTTTTCGAGGGCTCCCGGGTTGGCGACTGCCCAAGGGGATGTTGGTTGCCACCACGTTGGGGATCCTGGTGTTGTCCATCCTAGCTCCGTGGTCGCGCCAGAAGGTGTTTTAGTCATGTTTTTATTTATGTACCTACGTTTTTTAAATATTTGAGAATGTATTTTGACAAGATTTTAGTTTTGACACAAAAGCGATATCTACTAAAATTTTGGCAGGACCTTCTCAGATTCCTTCTATTTTGATCGAAAAACGGTTCATTCTAGAGAAATTCTGATATTTATTTATTGAATACACATATAATATTTAACACAGGTAAATAAGATGATGAACTAGAAAAATTTGAACAAAACATACATAATAATATTATGTGTGTATCCCCCTTATAGAGACAAGTCTCGTGTAAAGGGGGAAAATATAAATAAGGTTGTCGTAATGTTTTGAATTTTAGGTACATTGTATGAGTCAAATTTATAATTGTAGTTTGTACGTGATGTTTCTTCCGCAGTAACCATTGTTGTCAACGTCGCAGTAAAGACAGGACCAAGGGGCGCAGGACCCTCCCACGCGGCAGCCTGTCCTTCGAGAAAATTATTTAAGGACGAAGACAAAACAAGAAATTCAAAGTCACGTCCTCTGATATTAAAATGCCTTAACACCTCCCTCCCTTTTGGACGCTGATGTGAGCCAAGAAATATATTTTTAATTTATTAATTCTCAAAACTACCTACCTAAGTATTCAATTTCGAACACGTTTTTTTTTATCTTAAGAAAACAAAAATTCTTGGTGCAGTCATAGCCACAGTCACAACGGTTAATATGGTGCCATTATATGTAGAGGTTGTCGCTAGACTAGTGAGCGTTGATTTTCATATCAGTAGTTGTAAGTTCAAGCTCCGGTGTCGACTGTCTTCTTGTTTTACGACAAAAGATTTTATTTTATTAGTAAAAAATTAAATGTTAAAATTAAAGGATCAAAAGGAATATAAGAGCATGCATGCGGAATGTTATGCGTTTGGAAGAAGCGAAAGAGGTGTGTTTGGATAGGACAGAATGGAAATCCGTACTCTCTGCCTACCCCCTTCGGGAAACGGCGTGATGGGTAAAATAAAAAAAAAAAATGTTTTTCGATCCACGTTAATAGACTAAAATAAGACGCGCTTACTAGTATATCTTGTTTTTTCTCCTCCAGTCATCATTCTAGGATTCGTTGGTTCTTTTGTAATGTTTTGATTTGCTAGAGAAGAAAAGCAGCTGTTATATTACGAACACAGTATTCTTTGAGTTGAGTATTCTATGTGTACCTACCTATCTCTTTCACCGCCGGCAGCTAACGCTTATAACGTAGAAACGCTAAGCGTAATTAAGAGTGTACCACGGGTATGTATGGAGCCTGAAAACTACGATTGGAGTTGGAAAAATAATTGTTAAGTTGTTGAGTAGGTGACGACCGCGGTGTAAGCACTGTCATATTTAAAAGGTGCTTCAACCTTCTACACTATAGTAGCAGTGGAAGAGGTAAAATAATTAAAGTTGTTTTAAATTAACCCTGCAGGTAACGGTTATCAGCAAAGTGGGTGAGAAGTAGGTCAAACGCTGTTAACATCCTGAGTCCTTCATAACGCGATAATGATGGCCCACACATCCACCTGGGACCGTCACTACCACCACCGTCCCTCTGAATAGTAATTTGCTAAAAACTCGCCCTGACTTTTTGACGTATCATAATGTGCTTTACTTATTAAAATGCCGAAACTCTTATAATGGTTTTGTAGTCATACTTTTCATACTGTCACATACTTTTACACTAGACCTAGAATTACCTGTTGCAGAGTTTTACATTTTGTTCATAACTACCTTTAGCGTCGGCGTTGTGTGACGAGATTAAATGTTGATGTGTGTGTATCTTTCCTATTTTGCCTATTAATTGGTATGGGTGTGAATCCCGGCACCTGATCAAAAGCCCAGACACAAAAAAATCTCCATCTTTGAAACGAAGTGCCTCGGAATAATTTTGGTTATAAGATGGTACTTCCGCGTCACAAACGTCGCTATACGGAGAGGAGATGGTCTTTGCTGGCTAGGACATAATATTGTGTTAAGGGTGACGATAGATAATTGGCTGAGGAGACACTGTTCTTCCTCCCTTCAAAGTCCGGAAGAAGAGGAAGGCCTGTGCAAAATATGAAGAAAAAATAACAACTAATGACTCTAACAATTCGTTACTAATGTTCGATTTTTAAATGGAACAAACCACTACGGGCTTACGACCGTCTTCTACTGTTATTTCGAAGGCTGGCTTAGTGTGATCACTTTACGTTAACAACGTTCGCCATTAGGTGGTAATGTTTGTCTCCGAAACTCCTAATCATGAGAATTCTCAACATGTTCAACATGTCGAAAAATCTCATGTATGCAACAAGTAGAAATTTAATAATAAAATGAAAAATAGAGATAAAAGTTGGAAATTGTTGAGAACAAGAGAGCAACCAAATTTAAAGACTGCGACTGCTGTCATGTATTTGGCGCCAGGATATGACTATATCCATTTTTGTTAATGTCTCATATTTATTGCCTATTGTCAAAATATGAAGCTTGTAAAAACTTAATAATAATTCGACCAAGTCAATCTCTAGGAGATATTGATGATTGACTGAATTATTATTCATTGTAGTTATTGGTTTCTATCTGTATTTGAAAATATGACTCTAACATCTAGCGTAATATAGGTACATACTAAATACTTAATGTTTTAGCTTCCCAGCATGAATCCAGAAAAATGTAGACTCGGAGAAAGTTTGTATCCCGAGTAACTTTAAATATAAAAAAAATATATGATTTATAAACAGTTAGGTATTCCTATATAAGACCACAAACATTACCTTAATAATGATTATTGAGTCATAACGACCCCACATTATTTTTTACATGACTTTTCTAAAACTCGTTGAGAAGCTTTCAAATAGCAGTAATTAGACCTTCTGCCTTTTTAATCGGTCATCTAACAACCCTTTGTATCGCATACCCGGTAATATCATAAAAATAATATTATTATATTATTTATTCGGGAGTATCGTTTAAGAACGACACCTATTTAAGATAGGTACCAACCCCTTTCTCATTTTAGACGAAACATTATCATATTCTCATGTTCAATTTATCATTTTCATAACTTCCTTGTTTTGATATACCTACCTACATACAAAATCATACCTAATATGTAAATTGTTTCATCGAAACAAATCACCCGATAATAACGGATATTGTATACATTTGGATATTGCATATTAGATTTTATGTTATAATACCTACATTTGTATGTTCGTAATATTGTGTGGGTATATTGCTTTATTTTTTTGAGGTTCTGCCGATATATACATATTCTAAAAAAAAAGTCCCCTATAATTTATTTTCCTATACTATCGTGTTGGCTTTTTTGTATTTACATACACACATCATCAAAATGAAGGACATTTTTCTCTCTTTCGTCTTATTACATTATAAACGTTGGAAAGATATAAGTCACGCTTCGGGCGAAATATTTTTATTCAAGTATTAGGGTGGAGTTGGGTGATAATGTAACGGATTTAACGGAAAGAAACCGGTCGTTATAGCTTATCAGAAGGGACAAGGAGCGCTTGACAGTTTTACATTTTATATTATACATACAACAGGTAGTTATAACGAGTTGCCGTTATTTCCTAATGATATTCTGCGGGGACTAGGGACGTTAACACTCTATTGTCGCATCCTTTGGGATTGTGATCGCCGGTTCACGTATACAGCTCTGGATAACATATCACTCGCAAACGACTTTAACGTATCAATAACATCCTGAATGCCAAAATAGTGGCCTATTTTGTTTATAATATTTATTTAGAGATATTTAAATATCTACTCATTTATATGTATTAGCGCATGTTATCAACTTTAGACCACATAATATTGTGAACGCGATTCAATAGCTGGGTTCACACGTAGCGATTTCTCTTTAAGATTTGAACGATAATCGTTCAATCGCTCAAATCTTAGCGATAAATCGGCACGTTAGTGGTGTCTGAAAGATCAACGATAAATTGGTCAAATCGTTCACCGATAAATTGGTACAATTTATCTGCTGTGCAACACACACGAGAAGATTGATTCAAAAGTTAATACAAATATTAACGATAATCGTTCCAAATTATCGGCCGATAATTTGGAACGATTATCGTTAAGATATTTTCTGAGCGATTTCTCATAACAAAATAATCGTTCAGTTAATTTGGTACGTGTGTGCTGGACGAACGATTTATCTTTCCAATTCAAAAGATTATCGTACGATCGCTGATCTTTCGGAAATTCATAAAATTTGAGCGATAATGATGACGTATATTTTTTCAGTTGGATATAAACATCATCATAGTTCTCATTGTATTTACTCCACCTGAACTTACGTTAAATTAACGTACCTATGTAACGGTAAACTTGTCTCCCTCGTCTTTGGGACCCTGATGGGAGAAATAACTGCGGTCTCCTCGGCCAACTGTCATTCGGCATCCTTAACACATGCCCCAGACAAGTTCATCTCCTCCCCACAATGGGCTCACCCTGGGCGCGCCAGCGTATAGCGTCGTTCGTGATGCGGTATTACCATCCTACTAGGAGAATCTTGGGTATAAGATGGTACTACCGCATCACAAACGACGCTATACGCCAGCGCACTCAGCGCAGGCCCATCACTTCCACCATTACGGAGAGGAGATGGACATGGCTGGGACATGTGTTAAGGATGCCGAATGACAGTTGCCAAGGAGAGTGCTGATCTTCCTCCCATCAGGGTCCCGAAGACGAGGAAGATCCTCTCATACTGTGTTCCGCTCCTTCAAAGCAGAGCTGAAAGGGTTGGACATGGTGTGGGAGGAGGTCATAAGCATTGCGCAAGATCGAGTGCAATGGAGAGCTCCTGTTGCCTCCCTATGATCCTGAGTGGAGTTCAAAGGGAGTTTGATTGATTAATTGATAAATCAAGATTTATAAAAGTTTCTTATGAGCCTTGTCGGGTCCCACCAACGTTGGATGTCACTTTGGAGAATTTTCCCCTGTCCAGCGCTGCCCGGAACAGCTCCTTTATAGTTCTGATGCCGATCCACTCCCTTACAGGAACATGAAAATGAAGTCAGAGTAGGTATTTTATTTTACCGATATGAAGATCTTGCCCACTTTAAGTAGGTACCTATTAACGTATATTTTATGTTTGTCTATTTAAAAAAATATTCTATAATAATGTTATGACTTCTGTTTAATTCTTATCTGTCATTCTAGAAAATATATGAATTAGTTTCGTCGGGCTAGATAAGGGCTCATACACACGGCTTAAACAAGAACCGTCTGAAATTCGGCACTGTGGGAAAAACCGCTGGCGATTTCTCAGTGGTATCATGGATTTCGTCAAAATTTTCATGGAAAGTGGAAAACCTCAGCTTGCAGAAATTCCTAAAATTTCATATATAATTTTGATTAGGGAGCACTCTGTTTAAATATAAGTTGTTTTCATTTTTCTTAATAAATTGATAAAAAAAAACTTTGATAAAATGAAAATTTCTCTAGGAAATATACGCACTATTGCATACGCCACGTACGGGTGTATGTTTTTAAATGAATTTGGGCTAATTAAAAGTGAACGCAAATACATTTGGAAACATTCACACACACTAAGAAAGAGTTGTGTTGTGAAAGTGGAAATGCACAGGGATTCGAACCCACGACGTATGTTGTAGTAAGAAAGCCGCCGACTGAACCGCTGGGTTTCCTCTTCAAATAAAAATGTACCTACGCGTTTCAAACAGACGCGGTTTTTTTAACCGCGCTAGGTCTGCACCCGTAGTGTGATGTGGCCCTAAGTAATAAAACAAAATCAATTGTCAATTTTTTTTTGATATTTTGAACATTTTATATCACAAAAATATGCACTTATAATAATAATATATTAAATACATCCTTTTTGATAAAAGGATTTTCCTTTGAGTTCTGTTGAGGAACGACTATTTTACACAGCACAAGTCACCATTTTCAATAACACCGTATTACTTGACGCTCTTCTGGTGGAATAGCTTTTCTCATCACAGTGTCCTTTTTGGTCAAGGCACCCTTTACTAAAGACAATAAAAAGTTAAAAGTATTTTCATCCATGCGCAAATAGTTCTTAAAATCATCAGGATCATCTTCTTGTATCACTTTCAAAAGCTGCATGTGATGCAGATCTTTCTTCAATAACCACGTTTTCACCCACTTTGTTCTACTTTTACTTCTTCTGAGCCGTTTATGATGGTGTAACCCATCATCCCAAGGGAAAGCAGGTAACCAAGATCACTGTTACGTACGTCTAAGTTCATAATAAAATTAACGTCAAAAGTTCAGGAGTAGTAAAAACGGTAAGAACTATGATGATGTTTACATCGAACTGTCATATCGAAGTGATACATACGTCATCATTATCGTTCAAATTTTATAAAACTCCGAAAGAATAGCGATCGTGCGAATCGTTTGAATTTGAATGAATACACTTCAATGTTTATTTATTTATTTACTAGAAATCACATTACAATCATCCGTTGTTACATAAGTTATACTAATTAACATTACAAAAAATAAATAACAGGAAAACGCTACCTCACTAGGTGTAAACCTGTATCGAGGATAGCTAAATGCAATACAATATACAATAGAAAAAATAATCAATAACAATAATACAATAAGTAAATTAGAAATATAACAAGTTAAGTCATAAAAAAATAGAAATATTCAAGAATATCAAATAGATTGAAACCATAAGAAAAGAAATATTCAAGATGAAAAATTATAATGAAACAAATAATAATATACAATAAACTGAATAATGGTCACAACATAATAAATAAAAAAATCGATACCACAAAGCATCAGCAAAACAGTCAGCCAGCACAGCAATGAATTTAAGCAGTCAAGGTGTAACATCAATCATTCATAGAAAACACAGAGAAGAGAGAAAAGACATCAAATATAAAAAACAAAACAATACAAATCCATGGATCATCTCACACAATTCTTTCAAAAATAATATTGAATGTAGCCTCCCTGCTCACACTAAGTAACCATTCCCTGACACAACTTTTAAATTGTTTTCCCCCTCTACACCTCTCACAGTACAATCCAATCTGTTGAAAATCCTGGGGCCCAAATAATAACTGGACCTGAATCCTAGCGCACTGTGTACCAGGGGTACCATAAGGAAACCCTGCGATGCAAATCGGGTTCTTTCTCCCATAACTCTCGCGATCTGTCCAAGGCCCCTCTGCAGTCTACACAATACTTTTAACACGAAAATCTTTCTAACCTCAAGTATACCACTCTCAACGAAGACTGTCTCTGTCTGGCTGAGGTAGCCCAAACGATGCATGACCCTTACGAGTGCTTTTTGAGCCACGTTTACCGGACGGAAATGTGAGTCGACCGCTCCACCTCAACACTCGTATAATATTATGGATTCTCACAGGGCATAATACACCGTCTTCAAGGCCGGCCCGGGAAGTACATCCCTGATTCGTCTTATTACATATACTAGACGGCCAAGTCTAGTTGTCAGACCATCTAGGTGTTCCCTCCATCTCAAATGTCTATCAATTGTTAACCCCAAGTATTTGATACCATCACATTTGGTTATAACAGGACAGGTACAGACCAGATCCGCACAGCCGCAGGAGTGCAGTCTTATCCTTCGATCAATGATAGGCTGGCCGGCCAAGGTAAGAGAAAAGGTTATATATTTTGTCTTAGAGTCATTCAGGGTTAACAAATGACGCCTCAACCAAGCACCAACCCTATTAAAATCCATCTCTGCAATCCCATACACTTCAGACCAAGACTCTGCACGAAACAGCAAGACCGTATCGTCAGCAAAAGCTATTATTCGTCCCCCTATACATAGATTGCAAAGATCGTTGATATAGATAAGAAACAATAGCGGACCTAGCGTGGAGCCCTGAGGGACACCACACCCAACTTCTACAGAATCGCTCATTTGATCCCCAATTCTAGTTCTCTGGAACCTGCCCCTCAAGTAACTATCAAAAAACCGCAATGGCAAGCCCCTGACACCGGCATATTCCAATTTTTTTAGTAATATTGGGCGCGACACTGTGTCAAATGCCTTGGACAAATCCAAGAAGATGGCCAGACACTTATCTCCATCGTCCAAGCTCCGGGTCACACCTCCCACGAAAGCATCAAGCGCAACCTGAGTTCCCATTTCCTCTCTAAATCCATACTGGTTCCCGGAAAAAAGCAGCAACCATCAAGGAACCCAACAAGACGATTCTTAACAGCTTTTTCTAATATTTTTTAAAGTGTGCTGAGCAGAGAGAAGGGTCTATAGTTGCCAGTATCACAGAGATCATCTCCCTTATGGATAGGAATCACAACAGCCTCTTTAAGCTGACCCGGAAAAACGCCCAAAGCCAGACAAGCGTTGAAAATGTGCGCAAGGGGAACTGAAATGTGCTTTTTGCATGCCTTTACAACAACACTAGAAATTTCATCTGCTCCGGTTGCTGTGCTATTCTTCAGCGTTTCTATCAGCGTCTCCACTTCCGAATGACTTATTGGGGTGAAAAAAATTGAGCCAGCGTGGCCAGACCTATTTTCGTTCCTCAAGCTTCTCGCCAACTCTTCTCCAGTCAAACCAGTCCCCCGCTCGATCGTCTCGGCAAGGCTGATGCCAATCTGTGAGAAAAACCTGTCACTAACATTTATCAATTCCCCATCAATCCTTACCTCTTTACGCTTTACTTTCTCGGTGTTTGTACCAGAACACTCCCTAATTACCTGCCATATCCTCTTAGAATCTTTTCCAGCCTCAGCAATTCTCTCTCTATAGTAATTATTTCTGGTACTACGTATCAGTTTGTGGATTATATTTCTGTAGTTTATGTAGGACTGTCTGTGTGCCATAGAGTTGGGATATCTATTTGAAAGTTGATGTAGTCGGTTTCTATTCCTGATGCATCGAACCAACATAGGTGTCATCCAAGGTTTCAGAATTTTGGAGCCAGAGACATTACGAGCCCTTCTAGAAGAGGTGCATGCAGCCATATGTCCCTTCAAACATTCCGTGAATCTAGCTAGTGAAGCTTCGGGATGCGTTTCATCCAGGATACCTGCCCACCGCTCTGCTCTCATTCTGCCTTCCAAAAGACCCAAGTCCAATTTAGTAGTTAGGTCGTTTCTCTCAGCACTAAACCCCCCCCCCCCCCCCCGTGTCGACCGACCCAGAAAGCCTATCATATAGTGATCCGTTATTGAGGACTGATATACTAAAGCTTCAACACGACACTTAGAGCGAATCATTATGTGGTCGAGGCAATTCTGCGAGGCTCCTCTGGTTGCGACATTTATAGCCGAATTATATCCCAACTCATTGAGCATTGACAGATATCTACAGCCTCCGGAATCGGGATTCAGTATCTCAATATTGAAATCACCAATCAATATCACTTCTCTGGGCTCATTGATGTCATCCAACAAACTTCCAAATGGTGTCCTATTCGAGAAGGAAGGAGATCGGTACACGGCAATTATTCTGAATCGTTGGTTCAGATCTACCTGAAGGCAGCTACAATCCATCACTTGAGGCTCAGACACAGTTACTCGGGAAAACTTTTCATTAATAAATAAAACCAGACCATCGCTTCTATTAGATCTGTTTGAGGAGCAAAACTCGGTATATCCCTCCAGATCCATTCTCAGGAAGCAATCGCCCAGCCAGCACTCTGACAACACTATCACATCCGATCTCCAAGTTTCCCAACTCAGCTACCAGTGAATCAAAATTTCTATTAATGCTACGTATATTCATGTGTATTACTTTCAGCAAATGCTCTCCTCCAAATAACTCCCCACACTCTTCTGCCACGAAATACTCAAGAAATCATCCACATTCTGAATTAGCTCGCCTATACCCTGCCGTGTCCTTTTGGGGACAACAGCATTTGGGGATATAATAATAAGAAAAGTGTGGAAAAATCAAAATAGTTCTTAGGAGGAAAAATTATACAAAAATACTTATCTCTGTAGAGGTTTTATAACTGCCGGCTAGCATAGATCCATGTGAAAGAATAGAGTTCTTATGAGCAGAGACTTCTTAATAAAGGAAGGATTATTATCTCCCTTCAGATCTTCAGGGTGTCCAGAAGGAGGAGGAGGTACTAAACAACCGAGACAGGTTGTCGTGATATGTCCTTATGTCCAATAGATAAAATATTGCAATAGATAGTAAGGTATGTACAGTCACCAGGACTCTTCTAAGTTTTATATATATAGATTTGGGGATCCAAGTCGGATCGCTCCTTTATATAGGTGTAGTGGTTAAGATGAAGCAATCTCTACTTATATGAGCATTCTGTAGGTACTTAGTGGTGGGATAGAAAAATATGGGTGATATCAAATCAAAAGCTAAAGTTATATTACACACAATCAATCAATTTATTCTGGATTTTACGAGACAGGCATTACATTCAAATGGAACATTATTATGGTACAGAATGAAAAATGTCATTAAAATTTATATGAAAATAATTGCTTACATGACATGAATTTGGATCGATGCGATGCGAAGATTTCCAGGTAGATGTGTCAGCCTTTAACAGGACGAAATAGGAACGTACGTCCTGATAGAATCCGGACAAAGAAAGGGTCCTCAAGATAGAAGGAGTCTTACGTCTGGTCGTCGTGTAGTAGATTCAGATGGGTTCCAAGCTCGGGCACAGACACGAAGGTAAGAAGGCGGTCATCAGGTTCGAAAGCGAGTAGGTATCATGTAGAAGGGTAAAGCAATCCTTTACTTTGCTTGTCCAAGAAAAAGCAACAGCTGGAGCGGCTGGTATCGGTGTTGAAAAGGTCTAGTAAGATTCGAGATGAACTAGCCATTGGCGCAAGGATAGTCCATGTATAAATTTAGTTGATCACTTTTGAAATCGTCTGAGCAATGAGCACAGAACGTCACAGGCGCGGAATAAAATGTTGATGGGTTCGCTCGAAATTTAAATCAGAATTCTTAACGGTCACATTCCAAAGCGCGGGAATCGGTAGCGTCGAGATGATGTAATACTATCACGCCATCACATAAAAGTGAGAACAGAGATTGTTTGTTTAATTTTAAACCACCATTTCACAGTTCACTATTCAGTTCTATCAACGTTCTTTTGATTATTTCAAACAATTGATTTTAATTATAAAACTCGAATATAACAGTTTAAGAAGAGTATAGCCGGGACGCTAAGATGCGCGCGCCCGGCTATTATCGACCAAGTCCGAGCGAAAAGTGATTTCATAGAATCAATGAATATAGACTCGAAGTCTATGGCGGGAGCAACTACACACGGGAGTAGTGGGAAATAGGCATATTCATAAAAAGGGACCGAGTATTAAAATGACCGGCAAATGGACATGATAACACCGGGGGCTTTCTTTTCGAGGAGCGGGTTCGTTTACTGAATGTTGCCGATAGATCAGGGATTACGGTGGGGAACGGGCTATGTGAATACATTTAAAATGTTACAAAAACTCGGGCGCATATACTATGAAAGGACCATGCTGAACATAGCTACATATTTGATACTAAAATCGTCGGGTCCAAAAAGAGACACGACATTTCCCCCCTCCTAAAATTAAACTTAGCGTGAGCAAGTTTAACACAAGAACATCTTAGTAAGAAAGAAAAGGCAATCACGAAGGCATGAAGAGACACATCCCAGAAATCAACCATCGCATCTGAAAGAATACAAACATAAATGCATAACAACATAAGTATGGAATTCATATAAAAGTTACAAAAAAATTTTTTTTTTTTTTTTTCAAGTCGTCATATTGACGGGCCAATTACTAGTACATTTCCCCTGCTGCGATATATAGACAAACCAAAGGTTATATACCAGTTACAGATGTTAGGGCCACATATGAATTACCAACATTATTATCTCTCGAGTGTCAAGGGATACATAATAAGTAATGGACACTCAAATTTGCATGTTATGAAAGTATAACCAATAATTGGTTTACGTTAAACGTGAATTGAACAGTATTAGAGTTAACAATACAAGGGAATAAATGATTTTAATATTATGAAACAGTAAAGAACTTAGCAATTTAAACAAAAAGAAATGAGAAGAAGGTCTGATTCGAAATTAGTTGATCTCTTTAGGGAGACAACGATATTATTCGGCACAGATTTTTATGTAAAAGATAAATATTTGAAATACATAATATATAGGCATGAAAGAAATTTGTTTGAAGACATACATACACATACATACGCCACCGCGACCTGATCTGAATGATAAGTATTCGCTCATCGCGGAATACGACACTGGTCAAATCACACCACAGAGGCCATACAAACATGAATATAGTATAGAAAGTATAATTAATAACATATCATACACAAATAGCATAATACAGTAATTTAAATGGCTAGACGCGTGGAAGGTTCGGCTCACGCCTTGCTTCCGAAAATATGGTCCAGACAATTAATACAATAAATATTAGTTTGGAGTCCTCTTAATTGGATTCACTTCAATGAATACATACAGTCAGTAGACAAAGAAATGTACAGAGGGTTTATCTCCGGTTGTATTCCTAATTTACAACCAACTGTTCGCGCAAGGCGCAATTAGATACAATGCGTCAATATTACGATTTTTTATATTTAAACACAAGGGGATAAAAGCTGAATCGAATTTTGAAAATAATAGAAAAGAAGTAATGACGCAATTCAATACAGTCATTTAGTAGTACATACATTGAGAATCATATGAATTTAGGGATGCCAAAGAAAATTAAATATTGAGTACAGAAGATTAAGTACATTTGATCGCTGGGACCTGACTCGAGTTTAGTGCAAACTGCTATTGCAGAAGACGACAATTTCGGGTCAGATCACAGAGAAGACACGACAAAAATATTAGAACATTTTTACAATATATAATTATTATTAAACTATAAGGTACATAACATTAATTTATATGCTCGGCTCAAAGGAAGCACGGTTCACGTGATTTCCGATATTACAGCCAAGACAAATAAGCAATAGAGAAAATTCAGGTTTGGAAGCCTCATATAGATACATTTAACATGAACATCCAGTATGATACATGTTGAGACGTATAGAGGTACATCCAGATTATATACATAGGTATAATCTCAGCAGAGCGCATAGCGCAATATTTTAGTGCGCACTATTTAATATAAAAGGAAAGGGTACCAAAATTAATACATATAACAAATTGATTCTAAAGTACAATAGTTCAGCGACAGATAACATAATGTAATCGAAAAATTCCTGAACAATTTTACACAAAATTTTTAAGTATGGGGACATCTCAAGATTTGCCAGTGGAGCAATCCTAGCATTAAACGGAGTTGCTTCAGCAGACAGGAGAGATCTTATGTCCCGATTCTGTCCCAGCAGAATCGTAATCACGCATAACGTGTATGGTTCCGTTTGAATAGGTTAATATTCAAACAGTACCCAGGCTTCACTAGCCTACATGACAACTTGTCATCGACCAAGCTCAACGCTGGTCCGTGGAAAAGCTTTCCACCGTACAACCTTGGTGATCAGCCAAGCCTTGTACAAACATAAATAAATATACAACGGTAACCCTTTTACAAATATACATAGAACATAAATTAAAAATTATCATACGGACTCTAGGTGGTCCCATAACTAAATTAAAACACAAATAAAGGGAAATTATCACACGGACTTCTTACGGTCCCAATATACCTAAATAGTTATTTGAACATGTGACATAACACATATACTATTAAATGGCCAAATTATATTATTATTCTTATCTCAATAATATCATACTTAGGTTTATTCTATAAATACTAAACATATTTACCTAATCTTATGTTTTTAAGTTACCATAATTTATACATATACTTATAAGTATTTTTTATTTTTAATTTTATATATATTTTTTTTTTTGTTTTTTTCATAGAATTACTGGCAGTCAAACAATATCCAGTACTTAGTTACAATTTAAAACATAAAAGACTAGCTCATTTTTATCTCAGACCAATAATTTAAATGTGGGTCATTCTCACGCAAGTACATAACATGGAATGTCTAAAATCCCTACAAATGTGACAATACATAACAATGAAGCAAGTGTATATAAATATACTACCAGTACATATGCAGACAAAGTAAGTCATACACAGAAATTCTCAACATTTTCTGAAAAGGCAATACGCATACTTTCAAAAACTTACGTGAGTTATTTTATCAAATCTTTTATCTTTTTTGACTTTACAATTCTTTAAACAAAATGGTCTGGTTAGTTTCCAAATCAGTTACATCTCAAAGGGAACAAAATTAGGTGCCACCCAAATTCTACATTAATTATAATTAAAGGTTCTTATTCTATACTCGTTGGTCATGTCTAGAATTTGGGAAGAAAACATCGACCAAGAAAACTTATATGTACAATTTTACAACTACCATCTTAAGTAATATAGACTATGTTACAATTATAGTCATGCTTTATATAATGGATAAGAGAACGTGGGTAACCATCACTTAGTTTGTCAAAACAACAAAATTGACTAATCAAAACAACAAGGTAAACTGAATTTGAAAATCGTCCGACTCACAATCATACATATTTTTATTATAACACATTCAACGGGCCCATCATGCATTCATCAGACATTTATCACATATTATTACAAACACAAAGATCCTAACATAACAATAAGTCGACGACAACAAAACAATACCTACACCAACCAAATTTAATTTATAAAAACAGGTGGCGAAACACGGATTCTCTCATCCCTTACACAATAGACCCTTAAACGTGATCACAACTAACCCAGCCATCAATGTGAAGTTCGCAAGCCCTAATGGTACAATTAACATTAAATTAGTAAGTACCTACTCATGTAAATTGTGATGTCTACTACATTATATTGAACGTGTATTTATTTTTATGTTAACATTAAAAGGTACAATAAATACCTCTTCCGGAGATACCTGTTAGTGGAGAGTTTTGTTTGATGTGTTTTAATGTTTGTGTTTATCAGTGTTCTGTGGGGCTAGTACGAGTTTTATCGAAAGCTAATTGCACGCAAATAAGCGCTTATTAAGTGCAAATAGTGTTCTTAAATCAAACGATCGAATCATTCGAGCATTTTAGTATGGAAATTTTTCGAAACTCTTTCGATGATCGTTTACACATTCGATCATCGAAAACTTATACTAGGGCTACTGTATGTGTCCCTAATAAATAAATAGATTTGTCTTAAACATATCAAACTATTTTAAAGAAGCGCAAACGCTCAAAAGAGGATTCATTGCGAAATTTGAAATAGGTAGTTTCAGGATCGAGATCAAGATGGATCTCCGCGTTCACGGACGGACCGTTCAAACAGAGAACATTGTATGAACATGACGTGTTGATTGGATAAGAGGGATAAACGCAGATTCGAAAGACAAAATCAGAAAAGATCATCGCTCGACGTTCGGACTCGCGAACGCTTTTCAATTAGGACAGGGCCTTACAAAAAAATGTGAATAAATGTGAATAAAATTCTATAAAAATAATCAGTAGCCTATTTTCAGATATGGGTGGTTTAGTAGACCAGTTTTTACTGGTCCAGGTACTAAGCCGTAGCACCAAAATTTGTTAAAAAAAAAAAAACGCAAATTTACGAGTAGGAAGGTACATAAAAATACTGGGATTTTTCTTTTTTTTTAACAAAAAACATCAACAAAAATTTTATTCGCCTTTTTAAGACGTCAGATAATTTGCGTAAAATAAATTTTGAGGTCAATTTCAGTTTAAAAAAAAAGAAGTAAACTTAATCTGGACTTGTAAGAAAGTAATTTGAATTTTATTATTCGGTCAAAAAGGATTTGTTTCCTGAAAAATAAAACCATAAATCATAGAACTCCTCATTCACTGCGTATTATTTTTTTTTAATTTTATTCTGTGTTGAAAAAAAAATCTTTTTAAGTAGATACCATCAGATACCTAGGTACCTACTTTGATTTACTTATGAATATTCACTCTCATTATTTCATTTTTATTCCTGGGGAAATTCTTTTATGTCCTTGAGAATAAACTTAGTAAAGCATGAAAACAATATAAACACCAAGATTCAGGACTTTTTTAAAAAGAAAATAAATTTGGAACCTATTTTTAACCTGAACCTTTGAAAAAGTTAATTAATGCTTCTCAATTGATTTATGATAAAATCATTAGGTACATACTCAACAACCAATTTCTTAATTACTTTGTACATTGATTTGATTGACGGACAAATGACAAAATCAACGAGTTTCATTAATTAAGAGTATGTAAATGGAATCGCAAAACCAAACAATATAAGACAAAAAATATTTAATTTAAATAAGTTGACTGAACTTGGACAGAAATTTCATTCATCTGGGATAGGTATATTAATTATTTTCTTTTTGAAATAAAAAAAAATCCCGTAAGACTAACGATTCTCATAAATAGTTCTTTGATCGTAGAAAAGGATGTTTTTTTTTTGTTTTCTGTGAAGCATTGAAATAAAAAACAAAATTTGGTCGCGGAAAAACGACAAAGAAATATTCATAAGGTTGATACCATTATTATGTAATTCGTATTTCAAAGAGTCAAAAAGGGAACAATTGGAATATTTTTTGTTGTTGACTTTTTTTTTTTGTTTTAACTGTTCCTTTGTTTATAATAAGGAACCAGATGTCTTAATCACGACGTACTTAAAGAATTGAGTTATCTCATCTCGTTTTGAAAATGGACTTCTCTTTGTTTAATCCTTCACCCTGCTTAAAAATTACTATGTTCTGGTAAATAATGAAGATGAAAGAATAATATGGCTTAGATATTGTGTAGGTATACCTTATGTACATAGTAGATCGGCGTTATTCGTCTGAATAAAAAATTACAGAAATTTCCATAATTTTGTACAGCCGACTCTAAACCGAATATTTTTTTTCTTATTTCACGGAGAACGACTACAATGCAATATTTTTTTATTTTTTTTTGAAATAAATTACTAACAAGCTTTGCTTTTTTTGAGTTTACTTTTGAAGAAACAATAAGTGATCTATCTATGTAAGCATCAGTATATCAATGAACTACGATGGCTGCCTATAGTATCTAATGAGTTAGGTTCATATTAAATGAGATCGCAACTTAGGTCATAATAATTATTATTCTACATTCTCTTGGAATCAATAGTTCTGTTGACTTGTTTTAGTTTTCTTTGGACTGCTTTCGGAGCTCCGACTGTCATGTCGACTCTTTGAAGGTGGATGCGCCTTTATGTGGCTTGGTGTGAATCTTAAGTTCCATAAGTCATAGCTACCTACCTGTTTATTGTTGCAATCCTTTCTTACCCAATATACAGTTCCTTTGAATAACTCGCCGTATACGCATCAACTTGAATTCTATATCAAACCGCATTAAACTAAATAAAGTTTAAATAATCAGCAATCAGCAAATATAACATCCGTGTAATAAGAGGCGATTGCTGCATTCATTAGAAATATATTTTATTCCAGTCAGTTCAGTTTAGTTAAAGCACAGTCTCCCCTGTGACCTTTATACAAAATAGTGTGACATTAGCCACACCCATTATCAGTGACCTCAGGGAAGAGATTTCGGCATGCATCGTTACCTCAAGATGGCGCTTTAGCACCATAGAGTATAGAGAGTTTCAATGTTTATGAAGTGTAAATTGCTTCTTGCTTCCTTCAGCTTGTCGAAGCTGAATTGGCGAAGAGATTAATGCTAACTACCTGCCATTATTCGGCATTGAACTCTTATGAGCCATATTATTATTACGATGAGGTTGCAGCGTTCCATATTATTATTATTATCTTTAGAAGTACACAGTTATCACACTACGTATCTTGAGTTTAGAGAAAGACGATTCTTCAATAATTGACGTACTTATTATCTCCATTCAGACTATTCTGAAAAATCATGGACTCCTTTTATATTCATTTTGGGAAAAGAATGACAAGGGACCATTTGTCCCGTGCCCCACCCGAAACAAATAAGGTCTATTGTCTATCTATCCTTCAGTTTGTTCTAGGAACGCTGCCTTTTATTGGGCGTCGTCTTCAGGCCTCTTGCATAGAATTTGTGCCTCTTCCCAACTCTTGTCCTCCGATGTTGTCAAAAGATAGATCCTAACATGATATCCATCTCTCAGTTGCAACAAAAGTTGCAAATCACGTGACTTAGGACCTCCTTTGATCACTGATGCGAAGGTTCTCCACATCAGGTCGTCTCTGTAGGGATTCTAGGGGTACCTTCCCCATCCATATTCACTATACAGGTTGCAGGTTCCAGGTGCATCCTCCATAACTAGAGCTAGGGAAATAAAAGTCCGTCCGTACAGAGCTCGGCGTACAGTGGTTTGTCTATAAGTCACCCTGAGGCTTTCTAGTATCAGGGAGCCTCCGTGATTAGGTGTGTAATTTTAATTATTTAGTAGCAGAATTGGAAATCTCTATAATAAAGTGCATTTTTGATTTATATTCCTGAGGAAATAATTATTATGAAAGCATTATTTGGTTGAATTTCCTTTATTTTTTGAGGTGTATAATATTATATGGGTAATCAGATATGCTGTGTAAAAATGATTGTACCTATTTCTTTATTTTAATAAAAAAATAAATAAATAAAAATACTGTAGGTATATAGGTACCTATTAAGGTTTGTTTCTGCTATAATTTTAAACTAAAAGCCACAAAGTAATGATTTGTATTAACCCAGTGTAGCCATTCCAACCGTGACCGTAAAATTATGTAACGGCAAATGAGTCAATAAACAATTTCAAATTAAGTATTTGGACATAAAATATTTTATAGAAGCATAAAGGGCCCTCAGCGGTGGCGCTTCTGGCCCCACAGCCCCAGCTCCTCGGAAAGATATGACGATCTTTAAAATGGAGTCATTATGGTCATCTTAATGTGCACCTTCACACTTAAACCTGAGTTACGAACTCCCAACTCTTCGAAACTTTTTAAAAATGATTTTCTAATGAGCTCTGAAATATTTTGCAAAACACTCTTCTGCAATGACAATTTTTTTTCTCCATGAAAATAACTAAAATACTATTTCAATTTTCAGAAATTGTTTGACTATTAGGTTTCCGCTCTGTAAGCAAATATAACAAGCTAGAAAACATTACATCACAGATAAAAAAAAAATGTAAATTTGTATAGATTTTGCATCCCTTACAGGAGTAGAACTTTAACCGTCTTATTATTTATAAAAAAAATAGTTAATCGTAAGATTACGTATAAATCACTGATCAGTTTTTACTTAAATTATAAAAAAAAAACAATTTAATCCGCGTTTGTTATGTATGAAGATGACATTTCATACAAAATGTTGTGAACAAACAAAATAGTAGCCGGGCAACACGAGCGTTTACAACCAAGATGCGCTATGTCAGATTTGAATGATTTCGAGTTATTGATTCAGAATAGGTATCTTATTTTTTAATTATTTACTTTATATCAAAATATAGTTAAGTCCTTATTAAATCATACGAAACCTTTATGTTTCAGCCAAAATGAACTAATTTATGTTTGATCACTTCAATTTTAATATGTGTAGGTACCTACTAAAAGTATTCTTGGAATATTTTCTTCAACCGTCATTATATTTCTTATAAATTTAGTTGGCACATCATGGTTGACGTTAAATCCAATATGGCGGGTCAAAATCTACAGAGATCAGCTCACAATCAAGCGATATGGTTAAACTATGACAATATGATGACAGCTTGATCGTAATATTTTCTATCGCTGAGCTATTTTTTCCACTGATCGTAGTTTTTAAATAAAGCAGTAAATGTTTTGTTACCAATTTGTTGATGTTGACATAACACCAATAACTGTGTTCGAAGTTTTAGTCTATCAACGATGAGACGGAAAACAAATTTGCGCCGAAGTAGGTACGCAACGCATTCATAACAGCAGCAATAAAACGCATGCAGTTTCTTTTCACTGCAGTCGTATGCACACCAAAAACACCACCACACAAAATGATCAATTCAAAAAGACTGCTAATGGGGCAAAGTGGAGAGGAAAGCGAGGAAAATTGCTACTTTCTAATCCGAGAATTGTGACCAGAGAAGAATAAATTGGACGTGAACAGTGAGAATCGACGTGGAAAGAATGAAACTCGTAGAACAGATTTAAATGAGTGACCCATATGCACACGGAGTCAAACCATTAATTATGCTGATGATGTTGGGGTGGATGAAGATGTTAGAAGATGCTGTGAGCCGATGAAGCGTAACATTAGGTGCTAGTGTGAGGCCGGCTTGAACCTCTCTATATAAAAAGCAACAAAGTCGCACCATGAACTCCTCGACACTTCACACCGCGATTTAATCTTTTTCGTTTTTAATGAAACCTCTTTTACGAGTGTAATCAAGATGGCCTCCAGTAGTGAGGACCGTTAAACTCTTATGTAGTCCTAAACTGTCCATCGCAGATTATATTATTATATAACATGTATAGGCTTCTAGTACCTACCTACGACACTCCGTTGACATACTTTAATTCAATAGAAAAAAAATAGGTTAAAAGATTCGTTTACGTAGATAACGGATTATCTCACTACAAGCAACGTGGGTAAGATAATCAAACTATCTTATATTCTAGGTTTCAAGGAGACTTTTTCAAATTAGACTATACAAACACATGGTATTTTCAATACTTTGTTGGGATTTCGTGTATTTTGGTGACTGATTCTATATTTCTTGACATGGAGTCCGCAAGACTTCTGAGAAATGATCTTGAACCAGCCTTTGATAACTTGTTCTATCAACCCCTTATTGTTGCTCTGATTCTGATTGACATGCTAAACCGGTCTCGATCAAAAATTCTCAATTGGATTCTATGGCCATGCCAAGACTTTTGATCTAGATCTTCAATCGTGTATAACAAAAATAGTAAATATTTTCACTTACGTGTCATATTTGCTTGGATAAAAAGTATATAATGTAAAACGTGATCTACATTGTAAACTAATGTTATTAATCGTCATTCAACTCAACGAGTAGGTAACTTCATATTTATTTATTTTATTTATTTATTTACTTTTTAAAAATAGCACCATCCAGTATAACAGGTTTGCACCCTTTGCGCTGGACAGTGAGAACATTACAATAATGCACAAAATAACAATAACAACAATACAGGCAAAATCAAAATGCTAAAGAAACAACACAATAAAACATAAACACAATGAATTAAATATAAACAGTGTAAGCACCGAGCAGGTAGGTACCCTTCGGTGCAATAATATAGCTAGATCATAATATGAACATTACTCACACAGACACACTTCAAACACGGTACGTAGTGTCATTTCACTTCATTAATATTGTTCATCAAATAAGTGATGCGAGCGTGTACATCGATAAATTCAATAATCGAAAACTCGATGAGCCCAGATGGTACATATACAAAATGAAACTTGTAAAGAACAGGGAGGCAAGTTTGTTAATGATGGAGAATCCGAGTGACCATTACAACATGCAAAGTTAATATGAAACTTTCGTATGTGACATTAAATATATCGACATGCTCGGATAATTCGTTTATCAACTTCATTGCTCTGCCGATAGGTGAGTTACTTATTATATAAGTTCTCCCAGTCGGCTCGTAGAATAATCTATGTCCTCTAGAACGAGTATAGGAATCTGGCACATATAATTGAATGGCGGATAAAATGTAAGGGTTATGTATTATTCCCATTATAAGTTTGAAAAAATGTCGACACAGATATTCATTACGTCTACACTCCAAAGAAGAGTAGCCTAAACAACCCATTAAGAATAACGAAGGGTATAGATATGGGTAGTACCCATATTCAACCCGATAAAGGTGTCGTAAAAACCTTTTCTGAATTTTCTCAACCAGATTGATGTGGAATGCATCGGAAGGACTCCAAATAATTGATCCTGATTCTATTATCGACCTAACAAGAGATTCGTAAAGAGTTCTCAGTGTAATAGGGTTCCTGAAGAACTTCGAGTTTCTTAAGACGAATCCCAACATACGATACGATTTGTTAACTGTCTCCTCCATATGCAAGCGAAACGCCAAATCTGGTTGAAACACAATGCCCAAGTCTTTAATATGTGAAATTTTCCCAAGTTTTTGCTGATTCATGGTATATCAAAATCATATATACTATCTACATTAAATTATCTACAGTAAATTATTATCATAATGAAAAATAACTGTTGGTGAAAATCATCCAAAAAGATGAAAATTACAAAAATCGAGACGCTAAAATCATGAGAGAAAGTTCGAATTCGCGTTTATACAAAATTTTTAGAAAATTTCACAGATTGCGTTGGAAACATGAATAGGCCATCAAAAAACAAAAGGATTTTTAAATGCTCATTTAAACTTCTTTAATAGCTTGACAACTTACGGCGCTGATTGTAGAATGAATAGGAGAGACGAGAGAAACGGCGTTAATTAAACACATTCAAAATTTCTTCAAACTGAATTCGGTCGATTTGATTATTCTCCGCGCATCTGTGGGGCGGATGACTTGAGGGAACAGATCTCCTAATGGTCGAACACTGCTGCCCCCTTATTCGCATCGCTTTGCATTTAAGGCCATCATTGATGTCTCGACTTTTTTATTGAAACTCAAAATACCTTCAATATTAGATTCTTTTGGGAAATAAAATGATTTTTCCACAAAATTTTATTTTTTATTGATTATCTTTGTGTTATATGACTGTTTTGATACTATAAAAATTAATTTATGATACCTACTATAATTACTGTTGTAGTAGTGGTACTTTTAAAAGGGTTGGTACATTCCAACTGAAAGTCTTCGGTTTGTTCACAGGTACCAATTTTCTTCCTATTTCAAGAAACAGACTTTTTTCCTTACTTACCTAAGAGTGAAAAAATAATGTATCTGTGTTGAATGAGTGCAGTTTTATTTTTAAAATTATCGGCAAATTTAGCATAAGTCGGCTAATATACAACGAAATCCAGGCCAAATTAAATGATCGCGGAGCTTTTGAAGATCTTATTGTTAAATAACTCGTAGCCCGTTTAAATAATCACAGAAATAGTTGTAAGGACAAAAGGTGTGGGTTTGAATTAATGAATACCAAAGGGTTGAACATTGACTCAATAAACAACAGCTAACATTGAACCGTCTTCTCTACACAATATTACGAGCAACGTTTGTAGTTGGATTTATTTTTATTTCATTAACTCTCGACACTTTCCTGCTTTCATCGATATAGCGATAATAATATCTTGATTACTTAACCTTGTACGTGCCGGCCTACGCATCCCTGTCGCTCCCGTTGGCCGACCTTCGGCGTGGACAGATCGATATTGAGACAATAACTCTGGTGCTTCTGTTTACCAAATTCTTTGAATATTAAATTTGACTCCGTAACTCACTTATTGAGAGTATAAGAAGGGTGTTATTGGCTACCAAAATATCTTCGATGAAATTCAAAATATTAATTTATAATTAATTACAACAAAATTAAATTTTTCGTAGTTAACTACTAAGCTATTATTTTTGCTTTATAAGAAGCCGCTTTTTGTTTTAGCCAACCTAATTACCCATATTTTACTGCTTTACGAAAAAAGCCTTATTTTAAGTTGCCATAGGGACTTTCTCCCTGAAGGTCGATCTTAAACAATCCTCATAGTTCAGTTTTACAGCTCATTCCCCATAACAACACGGCAGTGAGTTTAGTGCTGCCTTCGGCACTTTTCTTTCACTGCGAACATAAGCAGAAAAATTCACAAGGTTGTCTGGATGTCTTTCCAACTATCATAAAAATACCTTCAGCGATAATTTAATCCATATCCATCTTGTTAAATTTATTTTTTAGGTTAATAAATAAATAGATTTATTTTCTCTGAAGTGGTTGGTGGTAGCCTAGTGGTTTAGAGCCCGGCTTTCGTACTGTTTTGAACTGAAGGTCATGGTTTTGATCCCAGGTGTCGACCATCTTGAAAGGAAAATGAAAAGCTTTAAAGCTGTGAAAGAGTCAAATAGTGAATTTATGTTCATTTTGAGCGAGCACAGATCATTTTTTATAAAAAAAATTAAAGAAATATCCACCTTAAAATCAGGATTTGAAATATTTAAGACCTATAAACCAATTCGCCTGATGCTAACTTTGAATGACGTACGTAATCGCTACTTAATTTTTCCGTTCAGTTAAGTTTTTTCGTCTTCAGAACCATTAAGAATTCTCTATGGCGACATTTTAGAACTTTTTTAATGAAAGGACATCTTTATTTATATACCCACCTACCTGAGAATCTTTGAATTTGACTTAAATAAACTTTTTCACTCAGTTTCTGGGTACCTACTTGACGCCTTGACAGAGGAGTTGAAACAGTGCGGATTGTGTGATACCTACTGAAAACTGTGATCGACCTACTTAGTAGATACTAATAACCAACCTGCTTTCCGAAGAATAACGCTTGCAAATATGCGCTTCTGTGATAAGAAGAATAAGTTTCCAAGATGCACTGTGTATAAATATATTATATATCCATAATTATATTGTTGATTTTTTTGTCCTAAATTAAGAATAGTAGGTTCTTATGTCATCCGTGCGATAACTTTAGTAGATTTTTTTTTACTGCAATGTTTTTGTGTAGATGTTATATTTTTGAGACTTTCTTATAAGACTAAAGTAAATATTATCTGTCAAAAACAGTAGTCTAAATAGTACGAGTAGATATTGCAAAATTTTCCTCCAATTTCTCTTCCTCAGTTATCGAGTTTATCATTTACAAAAACTTCTCTACCTTTTTTCATGTCTTTTCATTTTAGGCAGAATTTACCCATCGTCTTCTCAAATTTTTGGAATTTGGAATACCTACTGGAAGTGTGTATGGATTTCTGGATTCGTTTCGATCGGCAAATGGCTATCATCTGTTTAATATTTTATTTTGTACCAGCAATAAACTTTTTGATACAAAAAATAATATTAGCAAATGCTAATATTATTTTTTGGGAATGATTTCTACTTCGCATCACTATGTAAATATGTATAGGATATCGAACGGGGAACAAAATTGTAAGCATTATTATGTTATGCAGATGACGCCACAATTATTGCGGGATCTGAGATAGACCTACAAAAGTTTCTGCATCAGTTTGACCAGAGTGCAAAAAATATAATATAACAATCTCTGTGAACAAAACTAAATCTATGACATTCTCAAAAGAGATAATAATGTGCAACTTGATGCTTGAAAACAACCCAGTTGAACAACTGCAAAGGTTATAATGATGACCTATGGATTCGAATCCAGAGTCCACCCAGGCCGGACCACAGCCCTGCTGAAAACCGCGGTTATGAAGACCCTATAGTGCTATTCTGGATAAACACTGAGGGACAGAATACGGAACACTCAAGTCCTGCAACTGTGCTTTGAGTACTGCAACACGGAAGACATCATCAGGTGGGGCAGGATAAGAAGGCGCTTTAGGCGCGACCATGTTGACAGAATGGACGGTGATAGACTTCATCAGGTAGCAGCGTATAACATTCCGATGGGAAATGGCCAACCGGGAAGACCTTCCATGAGATTGCGAGACAGTTGGAGTTCGTTGTCCCGAGAAACTCCTCTACAATAAAAACAGGCCGCCAGACCTATTTAAAGAGAAAGAAGAAGATTTCTACTGTAGGTCATGTCGCAATTACAAAATAGTCAGAACCAAAAGAAAAGTATGAGCTTACAAAAATATTGAAGGTAATCTGGCGTTAAATTTTTGTAACTTTTCAAATTATCTTTTTCGCAGTGGAACTTTCTAAAACCGTTTTAAATTTTTGTTGCGAGTTCCGCAAAGATAAAAAAAGTGCATGATAATAATAATTTATAAACATGAAATTTCCTCGTTTCGGAGTTGATTGTGAATAACTTAGCGGTCGTTTGAATTTTACATGACGTTGGTTGTTATATAGACGGACGAGCTGGAGAGAGTTTGCTCGCATTTAAATTACTTTATTAAATTTGTTTATCAAATTTAATGTCCGGTCATCCTCTTCTCAATGAATTTTATATTTTGAATAGCAGTTGCCATATAAAAATGTAATCTTACTTTATGACAGGTAAGGAGTGATTTATATGATTGGCCTATTAGTGCGTTATATCTATAAAATGAAGACATATTTTCTCCTGAATTGGACTGCTCACTGGTCCAAATGGATTCAAATAATGTATGGAGGTTTAAAGCGTAAAGCGATTAGGTAAATCATAAACATACTAATAAAAGTATTTTTGATTCTTTATAGAACGTTGAAATTTTCATGCTTACTTTATTTTATCTGTTTGTTATATAAAAACTAATTTTACGTACCTAGGTACTTCCAAATTGAATAAAAGATCAATAAATATATTATTAAGTAAGTATGATTTTTATTTACTAAAATCAATTTTCAAATATTTTTATAATAATAACTGTACAGTGTACATTAAAACCAAACAATTTTTTTTACAAAAACAAACATTCTATAAATTTGAAAAAAATATCTTCACAATAAATGAGTAATAGATTTGACTGAACGACCTCGGAACCGACCTCGGTAGCCTAGTTGTACTAGCGTGGATTTCAGATCCGGGGTCCCGGGTTCGATTCCCGGTCGGGTCAGAGTTTTTCTAAGTGTTTTTTCACTTGAAATTTCTACCCGGGGTTGGCCTGTCTCGGGTTGGACGGGACCGGTTGACTGGAAAAATTGCCTCAGGCAATAAGTTCCGCCGGCTATACTGACACCTTTGTATAGAGAAGTGTTATATTATTATTATTAGATTTTAGTAAAGCCATGCAGACCCGGTTTTTGCCCACAGTGCCACGTACTAAGAAAACCCACAGATTTAATAACTTTTCTATGCCCCAACTACCATCCAAAATGCAACCATAGACCATTCAAATGAAGATGAGAAGGAACTCTTTTAAAAAAAATTGTATATTGATTGGGTACTAATCCATATTAGTAATTTAATGCTAAATTTCGCGAAGTTTTCTCTGCGTATAAAAATATTCTGTATCCCGGGTGCAATAGCAAAAAAATTATGTCTAGTAAATCAATTTTGTTGTAAAAAATAATAGGTAAAGAGTGATTGGTATCGGGTATAATGGCTCTGGTGTACTTTCTTATATTTGTCTGAGTAAAGAAGATTCGTTGAAATATTGAAATGTTTTTTACGTAGGTCGGACACAATGGGCTATTGTCGTAGTCGTAAACTTCAATCATACCGTACGATCCAATTATTTGGTAAAGCTTATAGGATTTTATTGAATTGGAAAGCTTATCCCGTTTTTAAACAGCAAAAAAATATGATCAATCTACTAACAAAATAATATTACGCAAAAAATAAATTTACATATTAGCTCTATTGGGAAAAATCCCAGGAGAAAAAATCATGCGTGAAATTGAAATGGATTTATTTTGTTTATTGCCTAGTAGCAATAAAGTATTGAGTTTTGAAACTCTAAAAGGTTTTGTGAGACTAAAAAAGCAAAATAGTGAATTAAAAGAAGACCATGACACAACAGGGCTAACAATGCAATGGGTGACAGGATCAATAATTGAAAAGGCTTATGAAGTCCGTTTTCTCAGGGATCGGATATACTTATTCGAATACTACTTAAAATTAAGGTTTGGTAAAATTATAGTTAAATCCCCGAACTTGATATTTTTAAATAAGGAGATAAGTTTGAAAGAAACATAGGTAATCATCTTCGTTTTTCCTTATTACTGAGGGTCGTGACCTGGCACTCTCTCCGACACAATAATAACATCATGTACAAAATGGCTGTCCTCCACCTCTGCCGACACATCTCACTGCTCCAACCACTGTTGTTTCCGTAGCAGCCCTGATTTGATCTGTCCATCTAATGGGTGCTATTAATTCATCTGCCTCTAGATCCTTCAACACCACCAACAACTGCATACATTTTTTAAGGATTTCTTCATCTCGCCTGGTAATGTGTCCGAATACTGGAGAATCCGCTTCAAACATATACGGAAAGCTTCTCTGTTATCCTCAACTGATGGTAATATACCTATCCTAATACGGTTAAATCTTTGTAAAAAAAAAAAAAAAACGGAAAAATTCACACACCTACATATTTACTGGTTTAGAGAGAAATATAATCTGAGTTTGGTAACCTCATTCCATTGAGTGAAAGAGTTACATAAAATATTAAATTTTAGAACTCCGAAATGGGGAAAGTTTGCCAACTATTTCATGCAGCATCAACCTGTTAGTACTTACTTAGCAGCTATCATGTGTCATTGTTTAAGTGGCTTGAAGCCGTGAAAAGCATCCAACAAGCGAGGGCAAATGAGAGTTCGGAGATCGTAATATTATATTCAGTTTTATACCTCGTATGGTTTCAACTGAATAGAAGTACCGTACCTACGATAGATTTCGCCAGATCAGGAGTAAGGAGAAGTTGTCGGTAAACCAGAGCTTTGTATTATTGGCGACGTTTATAGACATAATATTATATCTAACTAGCTTTCCCCTACAGACGTTGTCCTCTCTTTACAATGAATTTTGAATTTAAATTTGTATAATGATAAATAAATTAGGTCCGAAATCCCTTTACGCCCCACTTAGGGGCATAGGGTGGCAACAAGAGCTCTCCATTGCGCTCGATCTTACGCAATGTTTGTACGCAATGCTCCTCCCACACTTTAACCAGATTCCTCAGCTCTGCTTCGAAGGAGCGGAACACAGTATGAGAGGGTCTTCCTCGTCTTCGGTACCCTGATGGGAGGAAGAATAGCCCTCTCCTCGGCCGACTGTCGTTGGCATTAAATTTTTTTTGTCAAAAAAAATAAAAATTATACTTTTATTTTATTAGTAGCTAATTAAGTGTATCGTGGTTAAAGGTTAAGGTTTTCAACAATCATTATTATTTCCCAATATTCAACTTATTTCATTTACGAAAAAACTTTTCTCTCCTTATGGTTTTGAATTTCAGGGGAAAAAATAGACGAAACTCTTCAATCAAATTGGTAACAATATTGCTCATCATTTTATGAATCTTGGAGTTGAAAGATAATACTTTTTTATTCTTGGAATTCACTGATTACAAAATAATAAAATACTTCGGTAGATTCAGAAGATTTCCTTTTAACCTTGTGTGAATAAAATAAACCATAAAATCGTTTAAATAACATGTTCGTATGTTTTTTAATCTTCGGCATTTGAAATGCTGTTTGTGTTTCTTTGAAATCATGATAATCTTCATAATTTTTATTAAAATGCTCATATACGATACGATACGCTTATGACTGTGTCATCCTAGCTGATAGCATTGCCGATCTTCAACAACTTCTTATAGATAGGCATTGATAATGCTGGAGAAGAATCGGGCTTAACCATCGACACCAAGAAGACAAAATGGATGGCATTTGGGAGAACAGATTACACCAACACGCTGCTGCGACTTGGCAATGAGCAATTGGACAGGGTTAACAGGTTTAAGTATCTGGGGAGTCTGATAACTGATTCCGTTGACTCACATGTGGAGGTGAAATGCAGGATCGAAACCGCTCCTAGCACATTCAATAGAATGCGAACCTTCTTCTGCAATGACAATGTGAGTTTAAAATTTAGACAGAGAACGGTAAAATGTTACGTGTGGTCAGTTCTGCTGTATGACTCAGAAACCTGGACACTCAAAGTTACAAAATATTCTATCTGGGACACATTGTCCGTATGGAAAAATATGGAATCCTCCAACTTTTGTTAATGGGAAAGGTGGACGGTCGTAGAGGTCCTGGCCGAAGGAAAATGTCATGGTTACGCAATGTGAAGGAACGCACCGGAATAAGAACGGTGGAGGAGTTGTTCCGGCTGGCGCGAGACATAGAATCCTTCGCAGAAGTGGTTGGCAACGCCGGGGAGACCTGATACGGCACAATAAGAAGAAGTGCTCATATTTTGAAGGAACGTGAGTTTTCCAAATAAATACTTTTCTATTTTGTAATCCAATCACTTTCTATTCCTACTCTAAAGACTAATCAAAACCGCATAGGCACGTTTTGTCTCATAGTTTTGGCAACATAACAAAACGTATGGAAATTGAATTGGTTGGTAGCCCAGCGGTTCAGTCGACGTACACTGTACTGGATGTCGTGGGTTCAAAATCTCGGTGCCGACCATTTTTCCTAATTAACACATTAAATTTTGCTTTTTGTGCAAGACGCCGAAAGTATATTACTGTTTAATTTGGGTGAGCCCAGATTTATAAAAAGTATAGCTACCTATGATTTTATAACACCTCCATTCATGAAAGTCCTTTATGGTATCACAATAGCATGTCTAGACACGTAGGTGTAGATTTTTGAATTTGCTTTGAACAATCTGAACATATCAATTTAAGCAACACTTAAGTACTTGCTTCAATAAACTCAAAATAAGAAAAAATATCAGAAATTTTACATTATTTGAGATTATATTATAATATCTACGTTTATCGGGCTTTGTCTCATCTAGCTGGATTTGATTCTTTGAAAATGCCTCAGTATTATTTCATGAAACATTGTTCAGGAATATTTCGTCGGAATAATTATTATAGACATGATGTCATTGTCAAGGATTCTTAGAGAAAAACACTTACCATGATTTGTTTCTATGAAAATCATTCATTAAGCTTCTGTTACATACAATGTAATATACCAGCATATTACGTTTTATTCTGAGTATTAAGTCCAAAATAGTGAAAGTATGAGTAAGAGAGGAGTAATACGTAGGATCAGGATTTGTGGATTATGTGTTAAACATGCTCAAATGATACAAAAATAATTAAGAACAAAACAAAATCTCATTTTCTTATTTTCATCGCAAAACCTTCAAAAGTAAGAGTAACAACATCAGATTAGAAGACGAATAATAATAATATCAAGGATCAGGATTTGATGATAATGTGTCAAACATGCTCAAATGATACAAAAATCATTCAGAATATAACAAAATTTCACAATATTATTTTCATCGCAAAATCTTCAAAAGTAAGTAACACCATCAGGTTAGAAGACGAATAATAATATTAAGGATCAGGATTTGATGATAATGTGGCAAACATGCTCAAATGATACAAAAATCATTCAGAACATAACGAAATTTCACAATATTATTTTCATCGCAAAATCTTCAAAAGTAAGTAACACCATCAGGTTAGAAGACGAATAATAATATTAAGGATCAGGATTTGATGATAATGTGGCAAACATGCTCAAATGATACAAAAATCATTCATAATATAACAAAATTTCACAATATTATTTTCATCGCAAAATCTTCAAAAGTAAGTAACACCATCAGGTTAGAAGACGAATAATAATATTAAGGATCAGGATTTGATGATAATGTGGCAAACATGCTCAAATGATACAAAAATCATTCAGAACATAACGAAATTTCACAATATTATTCAGGTTAGAAGATGAATAATAATACCTATTAAGGATCAGGATTTGAGGATAATGTAGGTTGCTTACTGAAAGATAGTAAACTTGCTCAAACGATACAAACATCAGTCAGAACATACCTTAATCCTCATGTTCTTATTTTCATCGCAAAATCTTTAAAAATATTTAAAAATAAGAAACAACTTTGGGTTAGAAGACGAATATTCAAATTTAGGATTACGATTTGTGAACAATGCAAGTTCCAATCTATAAGATGTCATCAGTTGTATATTCGTTAAGATCTAGTCCTTAAAAAATGGCACATGAATCTAGAACGTTGATATTCAAAGTGATTTACACTTGACTAAAAAAATAAATAGTTCTAGGTAATAAGAGTAGGTACGGTTTATCTACTCAGCAAAAGAACCGATGTTATATTTTTCATATCCCTGATACCTACAAATAATAATATGTAATTCCATCAACATTCACTTGCGTGTAGGAATTTCCCACTCGTTCTTTAATTTTGAAATTACGCACGGCGCGAACGTATGAAACGTAATCGGCTCTTATTACGCTAAATTGTACAATATCTGTATTCAGGCAGGTACTTACACAAATAAAACGAAAAATGTATTCATTTTGATAACGGCGTAATAATATAAAAAAGCGATTTACATACTTTCGAGTAATCAGTTGCTAATAAGGAATAAACGAATATTATTACCCGGCGCACCTAATGTTGTTCTCTCATTTTCCCATTCCTCGGGATAAAATCTTTATTTTTTTTTGTACAAATTTCCTCATTCAAATTCAACGCATGTGGTTTTTTTCACACTTTCCGCACTACGGTGGCGGGCGTTTGAAAACATTTTAGAATATTACGATATTTTTGCGTTCTTGCTCCTCTTTCTGTACCTATACTATGTTCGAGTATTATAATATAGAGATATGAATTTTACGGCCCTGCAATTTTTCAACTTGATTAGAGCTGGTTTTGAAATGGGCCAATTTCATAAATACGCACAAAACGAAATCACTTATCACTATTGTACCTATTGCTTCACACAATGAGTACTTACGTTCGTAGCTACAAAGATTGTTTTCAGTTATTTGGTGAACATAGATATTTATATTTTTAGAAAGGTAGAAACCTAATAATAATTGGGAATATTTTGTGTAGGTGTAAATTGATAAATACATAAGTGAAATAAAAATCAATACAAAAATAGGTAGCTACATAATAATTATTATCATCATTGTCCTCAGTACCTACCCCTATTCTGTAGATTACTCACTAAGGTAAGTGAGAAACTCAAGGGGATTTTGTATGGGCTGCGGAGCTTTCAGGTGTATTATGTATGGGCTAAACATCTTATTTAAATATTTATTGTGTTCAGATTCTTTGAGGCCGATCTCTTCCTTCAAAACTGAACGGATCTTAAAGAAACTTTTTGGATATCAATGGTTATCCGAGGATGGGTTTGAAACAAACTCAGATTTTTGGACGCCCTATTATTTCTATTATGATTTAATCGATTTTTAAATGAGCGCCTCTATCGAAAACTCTCACTAGGTCTCACTAGGCTAAAATGTCAAAATTGACGGGAATCAACGGATAATCCATACGGTATCTATTTCCTCCATCCTCCATCCTTTTTCATTTTCTTATTGCTGAAAATCGTGGCACATTGTTTATGGAGTGCTACTTGTAGGCACTAAAGGTCTTCGTTCTTCTCCGTCATTGAGCATTTCACCCGAACCGTTTCTTTCCAAAACGTTCTTCTGGTCAGTGACGTTCTTGCCCATGTATTGCTCCATGATTATACCAAAAACCAACATATTTTTTTTATCCTTAAATAACATAAAAGTGTTTTATAAAGTAGGAAGTAGAGAGGTAAGGTAGACTAAGAAAAAGGTAGTTAAGTTTAAAATGAAATGGAGGTGCGTCTGGCACTCGGGTTATAGTTCCGTCAATATAACAGCGAGGGTGGTTGGTAGTAATCTGTGTAAGGGAGGGGGATTCGCTGCTAAAACAAGAAGGATAAACTAATTGTATTTAATCCAAAGATATGGTCGCATTATCCCACAACACGGTACCACTGACGCTCGCTGATAATAAGTTTACCAGATCCTTCGCTAGGGTCGTCAACCTTCAAAATTTTTAAATAAACTTTTCAAAAACATTTTATTTCATAATTTTTTCAAAGTGAAATAAAGACAATTTAAGAAAAATTATAAAGCTGAAATAGAGAATAAAGTAATAATCGTAATAGATTTTGTGGCTTATCTTAAAGGCAACAAGATGTATTCGATCAATCTTTAGTGCGGTAGACTTCCTTCTTGTAAGTCAAAGAAATTATTATTCTAGAATTTTAAGCAATGTCAAAAACATTTACCCACCCGTAAAATTCTTTGCATAAATTTTGTTAATCTATACTATTACGAAACAATCTAAGTGGACAGTGAATTTTAAATGCATGTAGTCATGAAATTCCTATATTGTAAGCGTTTAACAATCCACCAATTTTAAACTCTAAATATTGCATTATTTTTACTGGCAATATTTTTATAATTATATTAATTTTTGTCTCATGAGATTATTGAATGAGGTTTGATGTTTAGCATTCCAATGAATTACTTTGTAAAGTAAAAAATGTTTATGTCGCGTGTGCCAACCCTGCAGGACGATCATTAAAGGATTTAGCAAAATGCCCAGCATGCGTTATTTTTATCCTTAAAAGTTGTTTGAGTAATACGTTCTTCTGGTCTGGAGCTACCTACGGTAACGTCTTAAATGCTAATTTATTTTTCAGGCAGCCAATGAATTCTTTAGCATATTTAATTTGCCCCGCTCAAAACGAATTAATTTTTATTTTAATCATTATCTCTGGTGAATTTTTTCCATAATAAAGAATATAAAAGGAACGGCTACACAAAACTAACAATGTAATAATGCTGATGATTTTTTTCATTGTAATTAATAGAAAAAGTAAATATTGTGAGTCTTTTGTTGTTCTTTTTTCAGACTTAAGTCGGGGAGATAATAAAGATACAAAAGAGCGAAATCTCGCCTTTTTTCTTTCATTTTATTATCTCAATACTAATGAACGTTGAAGATTAGGATATTAATTTATAGGATGAAATTTTTATGTTGCCATCTGCTGTATAACAATGGCCATTATCATAATACAATAAATTATAATAAATAAATAAAACTTTATTGTGAATTAATTAATTAAAAACAATTTTTATACAAACACTTTAAATATTCAAAGGGCGGACTTATCATATCACATGGCATGACTCGTCATATCACATCTTGCTTCGACGCAGAAGATGACATTTATAATATAAAATATAAAACACTCGTCTTTAAATTTGTGTCAGTGGGTAGAGCCGATAGATCTTAACGTTCAACCGGAGACAGGACTCCAACCCGAGAAAATATTCAAGGGAAAACCTGTCTCAGGACTTCGTGATCAGGAGTCGAGACCGTCAAAAATTTTTGTGTAATAATTAACAAAATATACGGCTATAATAATTGTTCTTAAAGATAGGCACATTAAGCAGATCGATTGAAAAGATCACAACGTTTAGCAATAATATTATAAAAGTAAAAAAATAATATATTCAAACAAAACAAATTTCACAAAAATATAATAACTATAGAGTAACTGACTATATTAAGTTTTTGATAAGATATTTAAAAATACGAGAGAGTTAGAACAAGAAGAATTCAGGCCGAGACAAGGAGTGGAAAGAAAAAAACACCACCTAAAGTAATTCATCATGGTTAGCAGATAATTTTTTTTTTTTTTTTGTTGAGGCCTTCCACCCGATATCGAGTGATTTTGCGTATTAGCAGATAATAACAATCAAGTTAAAAAAGTAATTGTTTTAAACACAAAACATGTGTATTTATAATGTCCAATACTATCAAAAAATAAAAAGTTGGTCAGTAGTAACATATAAAGCTCTAAATTGAAAAAAAAAAAGAATTTTAGTTAACACTATTCTTTTCGTTGGCCTCAATATTGTTATCAGATGTTTACTATTGTTTACTTAAAAAAACATATTTCGAAATCTTTCGAATAAAGCGAAGGTTGGTGGTGGTTGAAGCCCTCTTGCATGCCATAATGTAGGGTATGACCGAGGGGACAAGCTCCAGGGGACGCCCACGTCTTGAGTACCTGGAGGACCTGTTGGTGGACGTGCGATGCCAGTCATATGTGGATCTTAAAAGAGCCGCACAAGACAAGGAAGAACGGAGGAGAAGAATTGAGGGAATTGCTCCAAACCAATCTTAGGTTTGGAGGACCAGAGAAGAGAAGAAGATGGTGAAAGAAGAAGATAGTAGGCACCGGAACTGGATCCTAGGGTTTGCCAGGCTCCAGGCTTTTTTTATAAATTGTTTTACAGTTTAATCTAAAATGAAATGTAGTCATAATTTAAGCAAATCATTCAATTATCGCCGAGGATAAAACATTAGGGTAGGAAATATCGACATATGTGGTGAAATATTTAAAGATAATATCCACTAGTATACTACATTGGTTCGTTGACTTTTACTCTTTCATGAATTGGCTCAAAGCCAGATAATTCCTACAGGAAATATCTACAGACTGACTCTTCTAAAGTACCATCAAACTGTTAGCAGTACATGGGTTATGTAATATTGTGTTACTCTACTACTAACACATTACAGGATGTTTCACAACACCTACATAAAAAAATTTCACCTGGTTTTTTTTTATGAAATTATTATTTTGTTAACTGGGTCTCATTCAACCATTTTCAACATTTGGTTAACAAGGACATTAGTATGTTAGCTAAGAATGTCAGTACAAATACATCCATGGGGCTTTTATTTTTCCCGGTTGTATGTACCTACATAATACATGTATTTATTCACTGCTAAATGATGAGGACGTTTGTGCAGTTTTCGCCTTTCTACTGACACTGCTAACGGGTTTATAAAATAACCTTTTGTTGTTCTCAAATACGTTCACAAGTCACGATCCTCAGAATTGAGGGACCGATGAAGATGATGAAGTAGGTACACATTTCCACAAATGACGATTCTTAAATACTTAAGTGGAATAATCAGCAAGTGTTTTAATTTTTTTATGATTATTCAGCAAAGAAACTTTCCAATCATCCATTTAGGATGTTTGAAGATAATAATTATTGAAGGTATGTTGTCAAGTTATTTCATAAAAAGAGGTACCTGCCCCGTTAATTTTTTAGTAAATTCAACTGTTACAAATAACTCTACATACCTATGTACATTTGATGCAATGGCAGGATAACATTGAACTTTATTGTCGTTCGGCACTGTATAGGATAAACTTAGATCATTTCGTGCTGCATTACACTTATGATCTCGAGACATTCACAATTTCTAATTGGTGAACTAAGTTAGCCATTGAAAACCATTAAAGTTAAAATCAAGTCACAAAGTTTATTTTCCACGAGAGATTCGCTCATTGTCAAGATGTATTAAATTTTTAATTATCAAAAACTGTTTTTAACTGTGTTTTTAACAAACATATTGCGCAATTTAATTTAACAAACATATTTCGCAACAAATTTTGCGATCAGCGTGTACAACGTTTCCTTGTCCAATATCGCCGCTTATATAATTCTAGTTTTCATTGTGTCGAGGGTTGAAGTATGATGTTATCAAGGATATCGACTATGCAATACAAACTTTGTTTCAACTAATCTGGCTTTACTTCGGTACTATTTTAAAATTTGTTCTGTTGCGAAAATTGCACCGACATATCGTAAACTGATTTTGGACGGGAAACAGCAAAATGACGATGTCAACATTTCGCTTTTATTTTTATTACAACTACCTACGCATAGCGGACTATCTTATATTGATTACTAGAGAACTTCAGTGGATATTTTCCTTTTAGATATTTAGTTGATTGATTAAATGTGGGTATGTAGACAACACCACCTATATGAGAAGGCCTTAGGGCTGGGACTGTGACCCAGTATGCACTTGCCTATATCTGTATGTACTTACCTGTACTCTATATCAGTCACTAGTTACATGTAAAAATGAGATCCAACTGTCGATGGCCTGAGTCGGTGTGTTTATTGTAAGAAACGATGTCGTCAATAAATTAAATTTTTACAAAAATTGTTAAGAAAAGTTTGAGATGTACTGCTATGATGTATGTATTTTTTATAGAAAATGAAATTATCTAGTTGGTCTGTTTCGGCGTTTTTCGATATTTTTATAAAATTCTGAAATATAGGCACTGAAACTCGTAAATTTGTCATAAAAAAAAAAATTTTCTTTATAAAAAAAGTTTGAGAAATCCTGGAACTTCTTCATTAAATTATATTTTAGATATTGTATTTTTCTATATACATACACAATTTTAGGGTTCTAGATTTTATGGTTTTCGAGATATATGGAAAAATTAAATAAAAATTCAAAGGTTGATAACCCCTGACTGAAAAAAAAATTCAAAATTCTGAGTATACAAATTTTGTATGCTTAAAGTATTCAATATTTTCTGAAATTTTAGGATCTGTGCATTAAGCGAATCAAAAGTTATAAAGAGGGGACGGATACACACACATACACGTTGGAAAAGTGCCCCTCACCCCCTCCTTTCTAATTAATGATATCTTTTGAAAACGAAATAGTATAATTTGACTCTTTCTGAAGAAATCATTTTTTTGAAATTTCGATAAAACCAGTTTTAAACTTTTTAGGAGGCACTTAAAAATCATCCCTTTTTATATGTGCCCTTTTTCGTCCCTTTTAGTTAAATTTTGGAAAAATTGCCGAATACGCTAACACTCATTTCTATAGAAGAATTCATATGCCAAATCTCAAGTTCGTACCATGTCTAGTTTCCGAGATATTCGCATACTTTGAAAAACATTCAACCCTATTTTTCACCCCCTTAGGGGTGGAATTTCCAAAAATCCTTTCTTAGTGGAAGGTTTTGTATTGAGACCTACCTGATTTCCAAATTTCACTTCTCTACGATTAGCCGTTTGGGCTGTGCGTTGATGAGTCAGTCAGTCAATCAGTCAGTCAGTCAGGCACTTTCCTTTATTATTATAGATTATTATATTACTAGCTTATACCCGTAAATATACTGATTATGTCGGCAGGTTGGTATATTTTATTTTTTTTGGAGGTCTATAATAATAAGAAAAATATTATACGAACCTACCGACATAATTTGCAAGTTTTCATAGAGCGAGAGCTCTGTGGTTTGAATCTTAGCTACATACATTGCCTGCTTTGATATTAATTGGGCAACCCACCCATAGAGGGTGATTTGTATCTGTCAAACTTCGGAATCATTTTACAATTTTTTTCATTAAATCTTTATTTATTGAGAATAATAAGCTTTTAATAACATTTATATGTATAACAAATCAATCTACAATTATTTTATTACATTTTCATACCGTAATACCAAGATCCCATTCAACGTTTACATGAGTAATTTTGTTTCCAAAAGTCTTTTTGAGAAATTTGTATGAAGATCCTAAAAAATACAGTTTTTTTAAATAGCTCTAAATATATTAAAGTTAATGCAGCAAATTGTATTTAAGAACCTTCTCCAGCATTTTATACTGCTCTGGGCATATTAATATCTATCTTAGCATTTGTATTTTGAGCGTGATGTTCACATATACGGTTAAAGTATTGTCAAAGGCAAATAAAAAAACATTTCTAAATTATTATATAGAAGATTATAAATTCTTATTTTTTTTATCCTTTTATGTCATCATTTTTTATGTTGTTCAGTGTTCTATTTTTTATAATTAATTAGGCATTCCACCCATAGAGGGTGATTTGTGACCAGTGTTCTATTAATTGGTGTGTCTAATAAATAAATTTTCCTCGTATCGAATCTAGGAAAGTTGCTGGTTGCACGGTGCACTAAGACCTATAATGAGAAACAACAACGTCTCACTACAAGCAAAAAGCAAAGAAACTAGTGCATAACGCGATCCTGTTACCATCGATGATGTATGGTTGTGAAACGTGGACATGGACGAAAAAAGAAGAATATAGTATAAATGCAGTAGAGATGAAATCTCTACGAAGAATATCTATGTGGAAAAACTTTATGGGATATGGAAAGGAATGAAAATATTAGGAAGGAATGTGGTATGGAAGTTAATAAGTTGAGATGGTTTGGGTATGTGGAAAGAATGGATGCAAACAGAATGACAAAAAGAATTCATAAGGCTAAAAGGAAAGGTGAAAGAAAGCGTGGGCGACCGAGAATGACGTGGATCGAACACATCGATTCCGTCCTCAAGGAAGGCCAGGTAAGAAGTAAGAAAAATAGGAGAGGGTTTATGAGAAATGTTATGTCGGTGGAAGAAGCGAAAGAAGTATGCTTGGATAGAAAAGAGTGAAGGTCCGTTCTCTCTGCCTACCCCTTACGGTACCCGGCGTGATGGGTAAAAAAAAACCTATTTTATTTCATTTCATAACATTGTTTTTTTAACATATTTTAAATAGGTACACATCGTTCCAAATATTGTTGACACAATTACAATCTTTGACTCTTACTCTTTCTACTACGGATTTTTATTAAAAAAATATTATGTTAAAACAAATCCATTCAAAATTATGAATCATCAATGCGTTAATAAATTATTACCCTTTCAATCTTGAAACAGTATGTTGAATACGTTTGTATTAATGATTCGGCTCGAAACAATTCTTACATTAATTCATCCACAAAACTTTCTACAGCTACAAAAACTTTGAAATGTCTTTTCATCTATCAGAGAACTTTTTTGATTACGTGAAGTAAATTAACAAGTTTAATGTGGTTTTCGATTAGAAATTTCTTGTTTGGAACTGCGTCATAGTTTCCCCAACGTACCTACCTCAGACAAAAACAAGGGATTAAAAAGTAAAATCACGGCCCAAATAATGTCACTGAGCTGCTGTTTGACTTTATGTAGGTATACATTGTTTGAACCGACAACTTCACCTGTTGAAACGAAAATAAAATGTCATTAAGACCCAAGTACCTACAACCATAAAGTAAAACTTAAACAGTTTAGATTGGCTTGCATCACACAAAGCTTAATCCACTCATTATCTCCTTCCATCCCATCCTATCGATAGTCATTCCTTTCGCCTAATGATTGTCACTGACAACACTTTCAATACAAACTTAAAACCTACAAAAACCAAGGTTATTGGAGTTTTTCTGTCATTCACTTTTCTACTGTGATTATTGGACACCTTACATTATGGTAGCCTATTAAGTTTGCTTTTTGATGTATGATCCTATGACAGGGATTTGTCCTTGTTCTTGGCTTGACTCAACACTCCTTTATTCATAAGTAGCTTTCCCGACAGACGTTGTCCTATGGTTCTAACCCGAAGTGGCCCGTTAATAATATAAGTGCACTGCGTCCCCGTCAAACAATACAAAATTAATTATTCAATTAGATAAGCTAATAAAATAAAAACATTAAACTATTTCTGAAACATTCCAATTTCATTCGTGTTCAAAGCTCTGGCGGGAACAACTTGAAAAAAAAATGCGCTCGCGCACACACCCTACCTCGCTTATTACAAACACGAATATGCCCGATAATATTGTTGACTTTGTATGAAAAATTTCTAAAACTATCGAAACGGTGCGGTGGAGTAAGTGGGATGGGCTTACTGTAAGAGCGTATACGAGAATGAGAGGGAACTACCCGCAATGTCGTGGGAACGTCCCATCAGGTAACCTTTCCATACAAACTTAAATATTGTATTTTACATCATTTCTTATCCATTTTTTTTACTTTTTATTAGTTATTCTGTTATCCGAAGCGGAGAAGAATCCAATAAATCAAACATCAGAAGAATCTGTTTGAGCCAATCTCGAGTTATAAGTGTTCGCACTAACCCGACTTTAATTTATATAGTAGATTACCAAATAAATCTGTACAGCACACCTCAAAAGCGACAAGACATTCAAGATCTATATTTCCTTTCGTCCACATTTTGCATCAATACAGCGGTCGTCATAAGACTCTTTTGAAAATATATCTAAGCATCTGAATGCGACGAGTTTTGAGCAATG
Source organism: Mystacides longicornis (assembly GCA_963576905.1). Lineage (NCBI taxonomy): Eukaryota > Metazoa > Arthropoda > Insecta > Trichoptera > Leptoceridae > Mystacides > Mystacides longicornis. The sequence continues at coordinate 18,219,694 of OY756420.1, read as the reverse complement.
TTTTGGTGGAGATAAATAAATGCGAGGTACGGGTAATAAAATGAGAGGATTTAGTTTGAAGAAAGACATTTGAAGTTTAGGGAGTATCTATAGTATTATGAGTAGGTATTCACTTTAAGTACAACTTGGAGTTATGAAAATGCACAGAGAATAAAGTTACTCTGAAAACTGTCTGACGGCAAAATTTCGAATGCAGATTTTGAACTTTAAATATGATAAAGTAATGGTAAAGTTGTATTGAAAGTTGAAGAATCCGGGCTTCAAAGAAACTATATATTCCAAACTAATAGAGCAACGGCATTTACTTGATTTGGCCGAAACGTGTATTCGGGTAACACATGTTTTAGTAGCTACGTGCCTAGGAGTTAGTATACATGGAGTAATACACTCTGCCTCAACACAGGCAGGCGTCTCCCAGGTTGGGGATGGAAGGTGGATTAATATAAAGCTGAGCCTACATCCGTAAAAACATCGCTACCTGCCTACAGCTCGGGATGTTTGATATCACCAAATAGGAATGTCATGTTGAAACACAAAGGAAAATGTATTGAAAGTGACACGTGGGATGGGAGTGCTGAATTATTTATAGCGTACATTCAATACATAAGTAATACTTAGCCGCAGAGAGTAAATCAAAACATCTGGAAATTTATATGCGGAAACCTGTGATGGCTGGTGATAGCAAATAAGAAGGTATCTACATAATATTTCTATTCAAGATCACGGTTATTGTAATAATAATTAGCTGCTTGCTTAGGGACGATCCAAGTAATGTTTGAATTCCCTCCGATTGGAAAGGAGCACAAAGGGTTTTTAATCAAGTACGTGAGTAGCTACTTACTTTCATATTTTATCCTTTGGTAGGCTTTAGTACTGAACAATGTCCGCAGGAAACAAAGTACACAAAGGAGCGGACCTACTTAAGTAATTATTATTTCATTCTAATCCACAATAACACATTTATATACCTAACTTCCTGAAGGATAACCACAAAGAACATTAAGATAATCAAAGAAGATTATGTACGAAAGTACCTGCCTATGTATTGTGAATAAGATATTATTGTACATAATAGTTGTTATTAAGATTTAGTAAACTTATATCCTTATTTGCTATCAGATCCGCTAAAATTAAGAATCCGCCAAAAAAGTGCATGAAAAAAGTAATTTTTAAGTAACCGACTATTCCACTTAAATTATCACGATTCCTCTAAAATGACCTGCTATTCGATCAATTTAAGCGGCACCTTAGAAAGACCCGCCAAAATATTAGGGAAACCGCTTATATTATGTCAAAATCATGTCTGTTATTTTCAGTCACATCTCTTAAAAACAACATTCAAAACAAAATAAGTTATTATTTCAGTAAATATATCATTTTGCTCTTGTTTTCATCACAAAATATACGTTAATAGTGTTATGTTTCTTGATCAAGATGAATTTGTTTGAGAAAAAGGAAATTTGGCGGCCATGATGATAATTTTGACATGGGGGAATTATTCGTTTGAAATCACTTGCAGCTATATTCATTTCGAAAAAATTTACTAATGACTCCATAACAATTCATTCCTAATGTACGATTTTTAAAAGGAACAAACCACTACGGGCTTACGACCGTCTTCTACTGTTATTTCGAAGGCTGGCTTAGTGTGATCACTTTACGTTAAAAACGTTCGCCATTAGGTTGTATTGTTTGTCTCCGAAACTCTTAATCATGAGAATTCTCAACATGTTCAACATGTCGAAAAATCTCATGTACCTATGCAACAAGTAGAAATTTAATAATGAATGAAATATAGAGATAAAAGTTGGAAATTATTGAGAACAAGATATATTCATTTCGATCGATTTCTTAAGGAATATCGCTTGGATTGGTTGAAATCACATGGAATTTCCCGCGAAATTCAAAATTTTAGTTGATGTTAAATTTTAGCGGATTACATATGGAATTGGGGTATAAGTATTTGAATAACCTATTTTATTTTGTTATCTGAATTGACCGAAATGACAAGCCAATTTTTTTTACTTATTTATTTATTTAATCAAATATTTTCTCCAGACAGCTTGAAGCTGGTATAAGGAGAAATAGGTACAATGTTTACATAGATAATTACATCAATCAAGTACAAATACAAAAAGATCAGAATGAATTAAACTAATCAAAGAAAAGGCAAACAGCGTGATGTATCCAGCAAAAGCATGCACGCAATTAAATTAAGAAAAATTATACATAAGACTCAACACGTCAATAAATTAAAATAAGTAATATCATTTAAAATAAAGGTCAACATGGTTAAGTGAATTCCAAAACAGTAAACAAGACAAGTAATATGCACAAAAAATATGTAATTTAAAAAATAGCCAGACAGGGACATGAGCCACAATACACATCCAATTCGTCAAACAAGATTAGTTTTTTTTTTTTACTTTAGTAAATAAATTTAATTAAAACCCTGTCAGACAATATGAAGACAGAGGAGTTGCTCTTGTATGCCTTGAGAGACAATCGAACACAACGTGGTACACAGTTTTTCCGCTCCGTAGCACACTCCGGGGGTCGACCCAACCAGCAGATTATAAAAAGGAATTCTGCATATCTGCCGTGGGCAGTTCTGTCCTCAATATTCGAAGCTGGCTGAATCCAGTAGGTCTTTCTCATATAACCACAATCCGTAAAAAAAAGCCATTTAAAACAATGGCGGGTGCCTATTCTGATACCAAAAGATAAAAGTTTTTGTTCCATTCCATACACAACCAAACGCCGCGCCGCATAGGTTCGGCACGTAAAAATCTTAAATTCCGACTTTTGTATTAAAAGGTCGCGAATATGTGTGGATGTTTCGCCAAATATTTAAAATAATAATAAATCCTTATTTATTTTGTAAACGCGCAGCGAATACTGAGAAAAGCGTCGATAATTTCACTTTTTGGCTTACGGAAAAATAACGCACAAAAAAAAACAATGTTGACATTAATTTATTGCAAAACATGATTAAAGAGAAAAAAAGGAAAAGTTCACCTAGCTTGTGTTACCTATGTGTATTGTGTAATCGTGATATATATAATAATAATGTGGTACGTGATTTGAGGGTGGAACCTTTCATTCTGTCTGACTTTACCATAATTGACAATTCGAAATATGGCTTTTGTTTATTAACAAAAGCTTTCTAAACATTGCGTATTTTTACGTTTTTTTTTTTTCATTTTTTATTTATGTAGGTACAATCTGTTTTTGTTATAATGAATATTATCCTGCGGCATCTAATTTTGTTTTTTTTTTGTTTGTTTCAGTACCTATTGATAAAGATAAATATAAGATACTATTGGAAATTAAAAATGTATGACTGTTTACATTACGTATTCCGTTTTGTTTTGCTTGGATTTCTAGGCCCCGATGCATATGTGGCTAATATAACCGTAAAAGACATACTTTTTTAATTTTTTTACATAGTTCTACAACACATTTGAATATTCATAAATTTGTACAAATTTCTTTTCTTAGGTAGGTACTTTCCTACATTTAGATTGCGATGTTGAAACTTCGTAAAGAAGAGTAATTTTAGGCCCATCTTCAAATAGATACAGAATTTTATCAGTGTTCGAAAAATGAAACTCACTACCTATATTGGCAGCGCATTTTTTTTTTACTTATTTTCGATGAAATACATTTAAATAAAATCTTTAAACTTTTCTTGTACAGTAGTGTTACAAAAAACAAAACATAAAATCATGGGTTTAAAGTATGGGGTGGGTATTTTTTAACCCAAAACAACATAGGTACCTACCCACGGAAAAAAGCAACTTGAAAATATAGGTTTGTCTAGTAAAGACATAATTATTTTCTCCTACCATTTTTCCTATCTCCCCGTCCTTGTCTAATCAAACAAAACATGGCGACGTGACGGGCCGCTACGTATTATCATGTCCAATCTACCAAACAGAACGAACGGCCACATTCTTTGAGACAAACTTTAATTAAACCGTAAATACCTGGTTTTTCGCATTACTCATGTAGGACTCGTATTTTGCGGTTCTGTGTGCCACTAGCATACCTATTATTCGACTTTTTTCTTTTACAATTTATCTAGCTGAATATGTTTTTCTTTACCATCACAGTTCTCTCTCTCTTTCCTTGTTCACAATTCTAGGATTGGATGGCAGAAATTTACCCCACTCGTATCTCTTCAGTCCGCTCTATTTGTAGCGATCCTTTTAGTTCCTCATATGAGGAACAGCACATATGTGAGTACGCATTTATAGGTTGATAAAAAACACTAGATACTAACAAACTTAACTTAGGGCACCTACATACTCACTAATTTTCACTTACGGTTCCCACTAAAATCACTTAGGGCACTCACTAAACTTCATAATAATTTTACTAACTTTTAACTTTTTTTACTTAATTTTACGAACTATATCGCCACTTTATATTTGATTGAACTCCAAAAATTACATATATTTTTTCCTTTAGCATTGGAATATTAAAACCTTGCCTTTTAGAATTGTTTGTAAAATTCTAACTTTTTGGAGTGGATGTTAGTGTAGTGACTAGAATGAAAGTTAATAAATTAAGGTGGTTTGGGCATGTAGATAGAATGAACGAGGAAAGAATGACAAAAAGGATATATAAATCTGAAAGAATGGGTGCACGCAGACGAAGTCGACCTCGAATGTCATGGTCCGATCATATCGGTTCAGTTTTAGAGGAGGGCCAAGTCAGGAGCAAAAGAAATAGGAGAGCATGTATGCGGAATATTATGCGTTTGGAAGAAGCGAAAGAGGTTTGTTTGGATAGGAAAGAATGGAAATCCGTACTCTCTGCCTACCCCCTTCGGGAAACGGCGTGATGGGTAAAAAAAAATCATTTACTACCTTCACATAATTCTGACTATTAAAAACATAATGTAAGTAAGTATAGATTCATGGTAACAATCAATTTGTTGAATTTGTATGATGGTAAAAATATTTCGTCGGTTAAAAAAATCTTCCGATAAATTAATTTTACTCCCTATTATATATTATAATCCAATATCATGATAATCTCTTAATTATAATATTAAAATCAACGTCCGCATCGAGACACAAACTTTGAAACTCATAAATCACTTTCCCTGAAGAAAAAAAATAATATGTTATACTCGTAGCATCTTACATAAGCGAAAAATTAAGTTGGTGAAAATTATTTCTCTACTTGGTTGTTTATCTTCACCGAACATGAAATAATATTTTCATTTTCATGCCTGAAGATTAGGTAAGTATATTATTTTGTTTGGTTTCAAATTGTTTTTTTGTCAATATATTGAATTTAAATAAGTAGTTATAATGTTAATCGAAGATAGTTCATATTAAAAATATTTAAAGGGATGTATCTACTCAAAAATGTACCATGGGAAAAGTAAAAATATATTAAAAAAATCATACACTGAAACTAGTTTGAAAAAAAAAACAAACAGCAAAATCTGTAGAAACAATCATCGAAAAAGTTTGGAAAAAAATTCATACAAAATGATCGAACTATTCGATACACGCTAATAAACGCTTATTAGTGTGAACATAGCATTTGATAAAACTCGTACTAGCCCAGCAGTAGTGTTTTGGAACCTTGAATGTACTACTTCTTCGATGTATACTTACTATCAAATCATCCTCAAAGAAATATCTTAGTATGAATAATTTTCTAGATGTTGGATTGGTTTTGTCATTAGTATGAAAAAAAAAAACAAGTGGTTAGAGTGTTTCATTAAAAATGCCAAGTCACTGGATTGTATACCTACATTAAAAAAACTTTAAACATCTCTTTCTAGTTGTCATCCTTTGTTGACGAGACGATATTTTTGAAGAAGAAAAAATACTCTACATTCTTAGAGTGTAAGTACTATGTGGTTTCTCATCTTGTCAATTAGACAAAGTGCATGGATTAAGAAAAACTTAATCTGGATAATTTCATATGGTAGACGGTTTTAAAATGTCCCAGTAACTTCGTATAACGGTGGGTAGATGCAACACCACCTATATAAGAAGGCCTTAGTGCTGGCGGCCATTTTTGGCCTCTCGCGTCACGGCTGCCTGCGTGTATACAGATATCATAGCGTACAGGTAAGTACATACAGATATAGAATAGTGAATGCTGGGCCTCCCGCTGTGACGTAGCGCTAAGGCCTTCTTATATAGGTGGTGTTGGTAGATGTGTCTTATCACGAATTTTCCCAGACAAGCAAGCACACGTATGAAAGTCACGTAATTGATTTGCCATGTCAGAACGACTGCACTGAATTAGACGGTATTTTTACTTCAAACTATAAAAATGCTTTACGTTAAAGTAGCTTGATCAACTCGCGCGTGTGTAGGGAAAAAATAACATCTCTAGAAGTTTTATAAAATAGTTTCAAAACCAAAATTTCTAATAGATTTGTAAAACACTTTTTTTTATCAAAGGAGAAGAGATGCTTCTGTTTTTTCCTTTGAACCCTTTCTTTAAATCTTCTTGTCCGTTTAGCTTACGCCAAGACTCGTTGTTTAAAATGTGGTTGGTGACCCAGCGGTTACAACGTCGGCTTTCGTACTGCGGACGTCGTGGTTCGATCCCAGGTGCCGACCATCTTCCTCTTTCACGACACAAGCTTTCGGTAGCTTACTGTGAAAGAGTCAAGGAGTGTTTGAGTGAGCACAGATTCATTTTTATTAAAAAAAAAAGTCATTTTTTTCTAATTATGTTTAGATTCTTGTGACCTTTTCAGGACTAGATCTTAAAGAAAAAATAACAACTAATGACTCTAACAATTCATTACTAATGTTCGATTTTTAAATGGAACAAACCACTACGGGCTTACGACCGTCTTCTACTGTTATTTCGAAGGCTGGCTTAGTGTGATCACTTTACGTTAACAACGTTCGCCATTAGGTGGTAATGTTTGTCTCCGAAACTCCTAATCATGAGAATTCTCAACATGTTCAACATGTCGAAAAATCTCATGTATGCAACAAGTAGAAATTTAATAATAAAATGAAAAATAGAGATAAAAGTTGGAAATTGTTGAGAACAAGAGAGCAACCAAATTTAAAGACTGCGACTGCTGTCATGTATTTGGCGCCAGGATATAACTATATCCATTTTTGTTAATGTCTCATATTTATTGCCTATTGGCTTTGTTGGTGCACAACGTTCTAATTATGTTTAGATTCTTGTGACCTTTTCAGGACTAGATCTTAAAGAAAAAATAACAACTAATGACTCTAACAATTCATTACTAATGTTCGATTTTTAAATGGAACAAACCACTACGGGCTTACGACCGTCTTCTACTGTTATTTCGAAGGCTGGCTTAGTGTGATCACTTTACGTTAACAACGTTCGCCATTAGGTGGTAATGTTTGTCTCCGAAACTCCTAATCATGAGAATTCTCAACATGTTCAACATGTCGAAAAATCTCATGTATGCAACAAGTAGAAATTTAATAATAAAATGAAAAATAGAGATAAAAGTTGGAAATTGTTGAGAACAAGAGAGCAACCAAATTTAAAGACTGCGACTGCTGTCATGTATTTGGCGCCAGGATATAACTATATCCATTTTTGTTAATGTCTCTTATTTATTGCCTATTGGCTTTGTTGGTGCACAACGTTCTAATTATGTTTAGATTCTTGTGACCTTTTCAGGACTAGATCTTAAAGAAAAAATAACAACTAATGACTCTAACAATTCATTACTAATGTTCGATTTTTAAATGGAACAAACCACTACGGGCTTACGACCGTCTTCTACTGTTATTTCGAAGGCTGGCTTAGTGTGATCACTTTACGTTAACAACGTTCGCCATTAGGTGGTAATGTTTGTCTCCGAAACTCCTAATCATGAGAATTCTCAACATGTTCAACATGTCGAAAAATCTCATGTATGCAACAAGTAGAAATTTAATAATAAAATGAAAAATAGAGATAAAAGTTGGAAATTGTTGAGAACAAGAGAGCAACCAAATTTAAAGACTGCGACTGCTGTCATGTATTTGGCGCCAGGATATAACTATATCCATTTTTGTTAATGTCTCATATTTATTGCCTATTGGCTTTGTTGGTGCACAACGTTCTAATTATGTTTAGATTCTTGTGACCTTTTCAGGACTAGATCTTAAAGAAAAAATAACAACTAATGACTCTAACAATTCATTACTAATGTTCGATTTTTAAATGGAACAAACCACTACGGGCTTACGACCGTCTTCTACTGTTATTTCGAAGGCTGGCTTAGTGTGATCACTTTACGTTAACAACGTTCGCCATTAGGTGGTAATGTTTGTCTCCGAAACTCCTAATCATGAGAATTCTCAACATGTTCAACATGTCGAAAAATCTCATGTATGCAACAAGTAGAAATTTAATAATAAAATGAAAAATAGAGATAAAAGTTGGAAATTGTTGAGAACAAGAGAGCAACCAAATTTAAAGACTGCGACTGCTGTCATGTATTTGGCGCCAGGATATAACTATATCCATTTTTGTTAATGTCTCATATTTATTGCCTATTGGCTTTGTTGGTGCACAACGTTCTAATTATGTTTAGATTCTTGTGACCTTTTCAGGACTAGATCTTAAAGAAAAAATAACAACTAATGACTCTAACAATTCATTACTAATGTTCGATTTTTAAATGGAACAAACCACTACGGGCTTACGACCGTCTTCTACTGTTATTTCGAAGGCTGGCTTAGTGTGATCACTTTACGTTAACAACGTTCGCCATTAGGTGGTAATGTTTGTCTCCGAAACTCCTAATCATGAGAATTCTCTTGTTCTCAACAATTTCCAACTTTTATCTCTATTTTTCATTTTATTATTAAATTTCTACTTGTTGCATACATGAGATTTTTCGACATGTTGAACATGTTGAGAATTCTCATGATTAGGAGTTTCGGAGACAAACATTACCACCTAATGGCGAACGTTGTTAACGTAAAGTGATCACACTAAGCCAGCCTTCGAAATAACAGTAGAAGACGGTCGTAAGCCCGTAGTGGTTTGTTCCATTTAAAAATCGAACATTAGTAATGAATTGTTAGAGTCATTAGTTGTTATTTTTTCTTTAAGATCTAGTCCTGAAAAGGTCACAAGAATCTAAACATAATTAGAACGTTGTGCACCAACAAAGCCAATAGGCAATAAATATGAGACATTAACAAAAATGGATATAGTTATATCCTGGCGCCAAATACATGACAGCAGTCGCAGTCTTTAAATTTGGTTGCTCTCTTGTTCTCAACAATTTCCAACTTTTATCTCTATTTTTCATTTTATTATTAAATTTCTACTTGTTGCATACATGAGATTTTTCGACATGTTGAACATGTTGAGAATTCTCATGATTAGGAGTTTCGGAGACAAACATTACCACCTAATGGCGAACGTTGTTAACGTAAAGTGATCACACTAAGCCAGCCTTCGAAATAACAGTAGAAGACGGTCGTAAGCCCGTGGTGGTTTGTTCCATTTAAAAATCGAACATTAGTAATGAATTGTTAGAGTCATTAGTTGTTATTTTTTCTTTAAGATCTAGTCCTGAAAAGGTCACAAGAATCTAAACATAATTAGAACGTTGTGCACCAACAAAGCCAATAGGCAATAAATATGAGACATTAACAAAAATGGATATAGTTATATCCTGGCGCCAAATACATGACAGCAGTCGCAGTCTTTAAATTTGGTTGCTCTCTTGTTCTCAACAATTTCCAACTTTTATCTCTATTTTTCATTTTATTATTAAATTTCTACTTGTTGCATACATGAGATTTTTCGACATGTTGAACATGTTGAGAATTCTCATGATTAGGAGTTTCGGAGACAAACATTACCACCTAATGGCGAACGTTGTTAACGTAAAGTGATCACACTAAGCCAGCCTTCGAAATAACAGTAGAAGACGGTCGTAAGCCCGTAGTGGTTTGTTCCATTTAAAAATCGAACATTAGTAATGAATTGTTAGAGTCATTACTTGTTATTTTTTCTTTAAGATCTAGTCCTGAAAAGGTCACAAGAATCTAAACATAATTAGAACGTTGTGCACCAACAAAGCCAATAGGCAATAAATATGAGACATTAACAAAAATGGATATAGTTATATCCTGGCGCCAAATACATGACAGCAGTCGCAGTCTTTAAATTTGGTTGCTCTCTTGTTCTCAACAATTTCCAACTTTTATCTCTATTTTTCATTTTATTATTAAATTTCTACTTGTTGCATACATGAGATTTTTCGACATGTTGAACATGTTGAGAATTCTCATGATTAGGAGTTTCGGAGACAAACATTACCACCTAATGGCGAACGTTGTTAACGTAAAGTGATCACACTAAGCCAGCCTTCGAAATAACAGTAGAAGACGGTCGTAAGCCCGTGGTGGTTTGTTCCATTTAAAAATCGAACATTAGTAATGAATTGTTAGAGTCATTAGTTGTTATTTTTTCTTTAAGATCTAGTCCTGAAAAGGTCACAAGAATCTAAACATAATTAGAACGTTGTGCACCAACAAAGCCAATAGGCAATAAATATGAGACATTAACAAAAATGGATATAGTTATATCCTGGCGCCAAATACATGACAGCAGTCGCAGTCTTTAAATTTGGTTGCTCTCTTGTTCTCAACAATTTCCAACTTTTATCTCTATTTTTCATTTTATTATTAAATTTCTACTTGTTGCATACATGAGATTTTTCGACATGTTGAACATGTTGAGAATTCTCATGATTAGGAGTTTCGGAGACAAACATTACCACCTAATGGCGAACGTTGTTAACGTAAAGTGATCACACTAAGCCAGCCTTCGAAATAACAGTAGAAGACGGTCGTAAGCCCGTAGTGGTTTGTTCCATTTAAAAATCGAACATTAGTAATGAATTGTTAGAGTCATTAGTTGTTATTTTTTCTTTAAGATCTAGTCCTGAAAAGGTCACAAGAATCTAAACATAATTAGAACGTTGTGCACCAACAAAGCCAATAGGCAATAAATATGAGACATTAACAAAAATGGATATAGTTATATCCTGGCGCCAAATACATGACAGCAGTCGCAGTCTTTAAATTTGGTTGCTCTCTTGTTCTCAACAATTTCCAACTTTTATCTCTATTTTTCATTTTATTATTAAATTTCTACTTGTTGCATACATGAGATTTTTCGACATGTTGAACATGTTGAGAATTCTCATGATTAGGAGTTTCGGAGACAAACATTACCACCTAATGGCGAACGTTGTTAACGTAAAGTGATCACACTAAGCCAGCCTTCGAAATAACAGTAGAAGACGGTCGTAAGCCCGTAGTGGTTTGTTCCATTTAAAAATCGAACATTAGTAATGAATTGTTAGAGTCATTAGTTGTTATTTTTTCTTTAAGATCTAGTCCTGAAAAGGTCACAAGAATCTAAACATAATTAGAACGTTGTGCACCAACAAAGCCAATAGGCAATAAATATGAGACATTAACAAAAATGGATATAGTTATATCCTGGCGCCAAATACATGACAGCAGTCGCAGTCTTTAAATTTGGTTGCTCTCTTGTTCTCAACAATTTCCAACTTTTATCTCTATTTTTCATTTTATTATTAAATTTCTACTTGTTGCATACATGAGATTTTTCGACATGTTGAACATGTTGAGAATTCTCATGATTAGGAGTTTCGGAGACAAACATTACCACCTAATGGCGAACGTTGTTAACGTAAAGTGATCACACTAAGCCAGCCTTCGAAATAACAGTAGAAGACGGTCGTAAGCCCGTAGTGGTTTGTTCCATTTAAAAATCGAACATTAGTAATGAATTGTTAGAGTCATTAGTTGTTATTTTTTCTCATTTTTTTCTATTATTTTTAAATTAAAGTTATCAATTGAATATTTAATATTATTTTTCGATATCAAAAATTTTCCCAGCAATTAATTTTAATCTTGGTCTATGATTTCCAAAATTAAATTATGTAAGTTTTCCAATTACTGAGCGAAATTTAGTAATTCTATTCTCTATTCTTTTTTGCCAACGGGGGGTACTTGAATGCTCAATGATGTTTTATTTTAATTTGATTTCGATTAAATTAAACTTTTGCCATAGTTTTGCAAGAAGCCGCTGCACAGTAAAGAATAGAATGAACTTCTTGTAAATTTTGACAGGAGTTTAAATCATCTAAAATTCTAAAATAATGTTACTAACCCGACAAATTATTTTTTAAATAATTGGAAAACTTTTGAATTTTTGCAATAAAGGTCGAAGAAAGGGTTCTTTTTTTACGAAACAACAGAAGCATCTCATCATATTTGCTCTTAATATAGTGTCATAATCAGGGATATTAAAATATTCAAAGTTCTCGTTTGAAGCATCATTAGAATTTGTAAGATTTATATGAATGTCATCAGAACTTGTGTTGTGAATTTATGTCCAAAATTGTGTTATGATGATTCATCGGAGAACTTAAATATTCCGATCTAAGAACGTCTATTTCAGATTCCGATAACAATAGATAATAATAATAATTATTATTATTACTTTGTTTAAACGCGGTTTTAGTATGATGACAAATAATATTATTTTAAAACTTGCATAATATTTGAGGTTTAAGCTTTTTAAGATATTCGTTACGAATATGTGTTCATCTTGGCCAAAAGATCAGGAGAGCCAATAATATTTTTATACTATGAATATTATGTAAAATGCAACAAAATTAAACCTTTCCCGAAATATGTTTCGTATTTAAGCATTTATTTTGTATAATGTAGAAGAAAAGAACTGCAGCCCGATTCACGGAAAAGTTTAAGTCTAAGTTTAGTTCGAAGTTCGAACGAAGTTCGATTCAAACCCTCCGTGAATAGGTACATAGACTGTAGATAGTCGCCGCCTACAATTATTATTACCAGCAGCCCTATTCACGGAGGGTTTGAATCGAACTTCGTTCGAACTTCGAACTAAACTTAGACTTAAACTTTTCCGTGAATCGGGCTGCTGATCTAACTTGTATATTGTTATAATATTATGTACTTTCTACGAATCATTATATTGAATGTTCTGTGGTGAGTGTATTGTGTATCTACAATGAACGTATATACATAGGTACAAAAGCATTATCAACATTTTATATTCTTTTGATATTGAGTTTCAACATTTTGTTGAGGGGTAAAAATAATAACCACTCTACGTGATAAACGTACCACCAAGTCAAATACAATTTCCTATAAACATGATATGGAGTTGAACTGAGAAGAAAGTAGGTAATAAACAGCCTTTATACAACGAAGGTTCTTTCATATTATACATATTATGGTAAGCAACATTTGTGAATACATTCATTACCCTATTCTAAAATAAAGGAGACCTTAAGTTTCCTTTAAAAAATAACGCGTTTCATAACAACAAAATGACATTTAAAACCGACTTTATGGTAAAGTCTCGCTATTGGCACTAAAGTCGACTTTAGTGTAGTCCAATATTTTAACACCAGAGTTCATAGAAAATTAGGTGGCGCCTTAACTGTCACTAATGATGAACATTTGTATACTGTGACACTGTGGACAAAAATGACCAAAATAACCCTTTCCACTCGGAAAACATGGCAAAACGGACAGTAGATATATTACTGTTTACTGATTTCATTTACTAATTCATAAACTATAATAATAAATTAACAACAATAACTTCACATTGATGCTTTATTGAGAAACGAAATTGACAGATTTACAGAAATTCCGCGAAAATATTAGTAAACAACCTATATTTTTCATAGATTTCCACGGCAAAACTATCAACTGCTACCAACTTTCAAATATTTTTTTTATGAAACGCGTCAACTTAAAGGAGACTTTAAATTTTAAATGTTCCTTTAGCTAAAGTGTTCTTTAGCCGCTCTTTTTGAAACCGGCCGTAAATGCATGGTTCTAATATTGGCACTATTGCATGAAATTATACTTAGCTCATCCGTTTGCATTATCTCCTTTCTTGGAATGGATTTTTCTGAATTCGTCTTCGATGTTCACTCACGAGCGATTTAACACCTGGTGGAAGAGTTTCCAGGAAGAAAGTATGAGGGAGGCCGGGCTATCGACTCCATTAGCAGTAGCTTTCTGAAAAGGAGCCAAGATTAAATTTGGAATTATATAAGACGCAGGAATCTTGCTATAAAAATCAACAGAAAAACAAAAGCCATACATACAAAAAGCAAGTAAGTAAAGTATTTTTCAACCTTTTACAAATCCTAAATACTTGACAAAACAAATAATTTCATTGGAAGAAAGATGCTCAAAGCGACAAATCATTTTATTTTTCTGTTACGTGATTTGAGAATAATTGTTTCAATATTTTGAATAGTCTTAAAGCTATTGAATTTTTTTGTATACTTTAGAGCAAAAAGAGTAAATGGTTATTTTTTTATTATTTATGTCATCAAAATGTTTGTTATAAAACCCCAAGAATTTGCGGGAAAAGTTTACGTTATTTCGAATCATAACAAAAATCCCTACAAGTACCTACTTACCTAACAATTTGAAATATTCGTTCGAGTTCACACAACCAATAATGCTTCCACGCGTTTTTCAAATCAATCATTTCATACGTAGGTAACGCACGTTTGACATAGCTGCGCTATTTGGGTAGGTACCTACATTCTGTTTAGCCAACTTCAAAGATATGGGAAACTTCAATCATTTTATTTACCTATCTATTATATGGAAAATTCTAAAAAGTTTTATGAAAATCGCTTCATTTAAATTATTTCTTCATCAAACAACCGTGGAAGGATTTAGAACTAATACAAGGTAACAAGGTAAGCCGTTTCTATTTTAAATTTTAATAAAAAAAATAGCACTTTGTGATGTTGAATCGCCTCTCGGTAGTCAACCAAATTAAGTGAAACATTATACAATTCCTAACCTACTGTGTATTGTGTGAGTCCACCATTTCAAGTTCAATGTTAAGATTGAAAACAATGAAAAAAATCAATTCTGATGAAATGAAAAAACATTTTCATCAGAAATAAACAAAATAAAAGCCGATAGATTATGCAGATGAAGTAGGTACATAAAAAAAGTATTAGATATTTGAATTAATGTTTCAGCTGTTTGATATTATTTACAATCTTATTTTCATACAATCTCATAAATATTTATAAGGAGGTATTTTTTGTTGTATATTTTATTGTTTTAAATATAAAATCAATATTCTTGAAGAGAGAGTTTTGTTTTGATTATTTGTACTTTACATCTTATAAGTTTTTTTTTTGTATTTTTACCAAACAACCAATTCGTTATCTTTGAATGTATAAAAGTTAAATAAACACGATTTTCTGCCCTCCTTGCTGAAATAGTATTAAGTTTATTTTCAAAATAACAAGCGGTGTCACTTTAAAAGGGAAGTGAATATAATTATCTGGCTTTTACCTCACCCAAAAGGCGTGCGTAAAATTTGAATAACAAAAATAGCCCACTGCTTATTTTTAATGTCACGATATGAACGTGGAGGGTCGTGGGGTCAGCGTGTAACGAAGTTTGCGCCACCTTAGCTGCGTTTTGCTTTATTGCTTTTAAAATTAATATTATAACTCAGGTAATGCACTGGGTTCCAAGGGAGTTGTCCGTCATCTGACAAGACGGCAGTCTTCATCAATGTTACTACGATAACAATAATGTCAGGATTATTGATACCCCTATTATAGCAGTACCTACCAAAATCCTAGGAAAACATATCAATATAAAGCGTTCGTACACGGTGTCGTTGCATAAGCGATTCGTAATACGCGCGTAGAATCGAATATACGAGTATATTCAAGCGAGTCTGCAGACCGAGCGTTTTGTAAGGCTCACAATACGATCAAGTTGTGAGTATTTTTTTCCAAATTCAAAATGATTAAACATAAAAATCACAACTCGTGAAACAACTTAAACTTATAAAAAAAACAAACAAACAATAAACTGAATCAATATCTTATAACAGGATGCATTCACAGAATAGTAGCTAAATGCTCGCTTTCAACCAAAAATCTTTCACACTAAGTGCCAGCAGTTAGTTCATTAATGAGTGAAGTTTTTAATGCAAGACTGCATTTATTTATGGCGAAATTTTTATTATTATCTGCAAAATACAACAATTTGTAAAATAAATTTAAGACTGTTCTTTACTGTAGAGCAAAATAGTAAGTACCTATAAAAAATAATTATAAAAGAGAAAATTATCTTTTTGCGATACGAGATTTTAATAAATAATTATAGCTTTATTGTTTCAAAGTACAGTGTGGCGACAGTAGTTATGACAGTTCAAAGGGCGGACTTATCTCGAAGGATCTCTGCCAGCCAACCCATACATACCTATTTTTTTATTTTAATTCAAACTAACATAGGTACAGTCTTTAAGTAGAATATTAAAAGTTGTATTCAAAGATATATCTAGTTTCACACACGTTGATCGAGTGAACCAGTGGCCAATGAATGACAATGAAGCATAGTAGGTCGCCCTACTAACTGGCCTACAAAAATAAAAAATAGAATAAAACGGATCGACTAGACTAAATTTCGATACTCGGCCATTGTAAACAAGGCTTTATGATGCGATGTCGTTTGCGAAGACTCTATTTGAATTAAACAATACGAACATAGGCGAACATAAATACGAAAAACGTAATAGGTACTTACTAATTTAAATTTACGAAATCGTTAGCAGTGGGTTTACCAAAAGGTTGAATCACACTGCTCTACTAATCCTACGCTTTTAGTCCCCTAACTCACAGAAAACAGACCTAACACAACTAAAAATGTTCACGCACAGGTACTGCCCGGGTTCCGATACTTTGAGATAAGATTACATAAAAATAATGAACATCTGAACTAAAATGAAGGCAGTTTTGCGTGATTCGTATTTTTTTACAATTAGAATTCAATCAACCAAAAAACCTTTTATCATCATTCAAGATCAGCAAAAGTGTATTTTCTCAAGTAACAAGGGAAAATGGAGAATTATGTATATAAACATTTCTTTGTCCTATGTTATACTAATAGCAAATAAATACCAACATATTTTCAGTTCTTTTATTTTTCTAAGACAATCAAAACAACTCGAGACTAAGAAACTGGATTTTAATATATGTTATGTTATGAGAAGGAGTTGAATTTATTAAAAATACCTATCTCTTTATTTGTATAGTTTTTAAAGCTTATTTTTAACCACTACGTCGATCGTGGTGGAGGATTCTTGTTGCCTCCCTTCACCCCTACATAGGGTCACAAAGGGAGTAGGTACGTATTGTGTGGTTTACAGAAAAAAAACTGTCAGTTTATTTTTTATTTATTCATTTGGTAAAAATATTGTATTGGTATTGGTTAAAGGCGAAAGCTTTTTTTATTTTTACATAATATAAACGGCTTTCGCCTTTAACCACAAAATTATTCCAAATACATCGCATCAAAAAACACCTATCACTAAATAGTATAAATGATCGTACAGATACATTTCAAACAATAATACCTACTTAAGTCACAAAAAAAATTTAAAACATTAAAAAAATGAGATACCTAATAATCTTACCAATCACATATTAATAAATTTCACGCCAATTCACGCTGATACAATCCATTCAAAAAATTATTCAAATAACAATACTGTAAGTCGATATTAAAAGTTTAAAACACACAACAGTCATACAAAAAAATATTTAAAAAAATCAAAACTTTTTATAAAGACGTGCAAAAAGAAAATTGCAAAACAAACAAATTGAGATAATAATCGCAACAATCATGACATTTATAGGTATATTAATACGTGAAGGAAAAATATGTGACTATTTTTACGGAAAATGCGCGGACGGAGGAGTATGAAATTTCGCACACTTTTAGTTTAAGTATATAGTGGATGGGTGGCGAATGCTTATATTTCCTAAAATTATGCATATATAATATCAAATTTAAAATTTGACGTAGGTACTTATTCATGTCATTGTTTTGGAAAGAACATTGTAAGTAAAATAGCACTCTATCATTTTAATGTTCAAACTTATACCTAATCTAAATTAGTTATGGTCAAATTTCGAGCCTTAGATAAGGAAAGAAAGGGGATACGTAACTTCTATGCATTGCCGTACTAAGAATCTGTGACCATTTCGCCATTTTTTGGTGGCAGACATTGGCAGGTACAAAATACATTTTTTGTACTAAATATAAATATTTTGCCAGAACTGCAAATTATAAACTCTAAGGAACATGCATACGATGTCAAACAAAAGGTAGGTAGGGGAGAGCGGGGTCCAAAGTAACAATTTTTACATTTGAGTTCATTGTGAGAAAATCAACAGCGTAATCATACATATTTTTATTTCGTGAATTAGCTTACACATTTGCCCATAATGCCACATAAGTTTTGTGTGTTTAATAATACTTATTTAAGAATTATGGAGGATTTACAAAGATGCCTCAACTGTTACTTCCGACCCCGCTAGCAGGGTCGGTTGTAACACCTATTGGGGTCGAAAGTAACAGTTGTACAAATGGATAGAATACCAGGATTTGAAACCATTTTGATTATAAAAAAAACACTTAAAATCTATGAAAACCATTATCATAATACTGGGGTACATTGTTCATGGCCCAATGTTAACAATCATGACATTGAACGCATTGCTTTCCTGATCAACATGATGTGAATGACTCCATGCACACTATTCACAACCATTCATCTTCAATATCATCTGAAGAATCCTCTTGGGCTTGTTTATTTTAGATTTTTATATTTTTGTTTAATTTTTATCGTTTCTGTGTCGTTTTAAACTCCAACACTTGTCTTTTAGCTTTGCTATTCAAACTTTCTTCCTCAATAGTCAGTTTTTCAAGGGTGTGATCGCGGTTTTTCTCTATTTCCTTGCACCATTTGCTTGAAGTTTAGGGCTTGCTTTTGGGCAAGAACCAGCACAGGCGAAAATTATTATAGTCCACTTGGTCCTGATTCGTCTAACGTATTTATTGGAAGTATCGATTTGCTTTGAGATGGCCGAAGAATGAGCTTGTTAATCAGATGGACATGAAATGAGTAGGGGCATTGAGCATGATTCAGAAGCGTTCCGATCAGAGGGACTTGAAACGAGCATGGGCATATCTACCCAAACTGACGTGACATAATGAACATTCTTTGCGCCTCCTCTTACGCTTATTTTATTATCAAGGTGATCTAGAGTGGCGAATTCGTACACTGATTGATCAGCAACGTAGATTTTCTGGATTTATTCCTAGGCATTCTAAAATAAATAATCACAAATGTAATATAAATATGTTTACCAATATATATGTTGTGTAATTATCACAAAATCAGTTGCCAAAATTCAAATAATTTAAAACCTAATAAAGTTGAGTGATAACCAAAATTTAGAGGTACTACAAAAAACTGGTACCTTGAAGTAATAGCCAGCAGCAGGCATCGAACCTTTGCTTGAAAGGCAAATTCGCATATGACCATATTGACCATTTTTTGTAGTAAGAAAATATATTGGGGTCCAAAGTAACAGTTACATTGGACCCCGTGATTTTTGTTACTTTGGACCCCAAACATATTTTTTAGAATTAATACCGAATTATTTATAAACTGCTCCGTTTAAGTCGAATCTAAACATAGATATCGAAAATAACATCTAAGCTGATAAAAAATAAATACCTACGTAGACTAGTTATCCGATTTTTGAGTATGTTTTCACAAAAATAGTTCAACACTAAAAAAATACTTGTGATGTCAAAAAACACAAAAGATGACAGCGCACTCGCCCTGACTGCACGACGATTGCCGTGATCCTGCATGGATAGGGAACGTATGTAGTGGTTTGGTGGAGCTGGTTCATTTGAAGTTCACATGTACAGGGTAGAAAATATGGACGTTGTTACTTCCGACCCGCGTTACTTTAGACCCCGCTCTCCCCTACTGGAAGAAAGGAAACTTTTAAGCGCCACGGATGATCCGAAAAGTGACAGGCTGGTGGCAAACAGGCACTTTTTCTATAGGAAACAAGTATAAAAATGGTCACACGCCACCGGGCATAGTTACGTATCCCCTCTCTTTCCTAATCTAAGTTTCGAGCACTGGTCGACCACTAGTATAAATAAAAATGTCAATCAACTCATAAGCTGATAAAATCAAGTCATAAAATAATTCAGTTTGTACTAGGTACCTATAATTTAAAAAAAATATATTAACGGTTTGTAT
Source organism: Mystacides longicornis (assembly GCA_963576905.1). Lineage (NCBI taxonomy): Eukaryota > Metazoa > Arthropoda > Insecta > Trichoptera > Leptoceridae > Mystacides > Mystacides longicornis. Next base: position 18,199,498 of record OY756420.1, on the reverse strand, counting down.
GATTATTCTTCAATGTTCATAAATTCACGAGTGTAGGTTTCATTTTGATAATACATTACGTAGGTACCGAATGGTATCAAAGATAAACAAATTAATTAATCTATCATCCTATTCTCACATTGCATTCAATAGGTGCCTACGTACATTTTACCTATTTGCCTACCTGCAATTTATCTTTTTCACTATGTCGTATAAACTTCTTCTATCTACGAGTGCCATGTAATTGAACATCAGAATTCTTCTAAATTGGTCATTTTTATGAAATAACTAGCTTTTCCGACAGACGTTGTCCTGTGTTCCTAAATATGAATATTGAATTCGAAATTGTATAGTGATGAATTAATTATCATTTGACCAATGTGATTCCGAACGATGCGTCTGTTTTAAACCATGTATATTCCATCCGCATTCTGTCAATCGCACCAATTGACAATTACTGTCAAAATTTCAAAATTGGAATAATGAGAAAAAAAATACAAACAAAAAGATTCTTTTCAAAAGGGCAGTTTCCAATAAATATAACATAATTATATATAAGATTAGTAGTTATGTGTCTGATTTATTTTACTTAAGAATATATGGAGTCAAAAACTGAAAATAACTAGGTAATATTAATACTATTACAAAATTTAGTATGAAACTTCGGTCCTAACAACAACGCCATTTGTGAAAAATTCTATCGCAACACATTTTTTTTTTATCTGACATCCATTGAGTTTCAAAAACATTGAGCAGATTTTTGATAGAATTTCTTTCAAGCTTTCACAATTTTTTTTTAACATTTAAACATATAATAAATGTACCTACCTTTTTTGTACAAATTAAAAATTCAAAATCAATATTCATAGTAAGGACTACAGGACAACGTCTGTTGGGAATGCTAGTATTTGATAAATTTTATCCTGACAACGTGAGTTAGACGAAAGCGCTCAAAATTCGGTTGAATTTTGTGAATGTGCTACTGCGTTTTCTTTTTTTTTCTTACAAGTCATCATAATGTTCATTCACTACATCTGCCGTATAACATGTACATAGGTAGATATGATATTCGACGGTTGAATACGACTGTTGCTATGATAATAATATTATTAACATTTAAACGAAAGAAATAATATTATAAACGCGTTTGAAAAGATTTCGATTCATAATTTAAACAATTTTCCATAATTATGAGATTGAATTTAAAAGCGCAGTTTTAATAGATTTGAAGTACATATTTTGGCACTACTTTAAAAATTAATTTATCAAACCATATAAATGTTTAAGCTAACCAAATCTCATAACGGGCTACGAATTCCGTCGCATGATGACGGTACACGACAATACTACAGACTAATGGGTACATACCTAAATTGAGTAGGTAATATCATTCACACACATATATAATCATTTCATGTTGGGTATTATTCACAAAGCGACGTTATTTGTTATTAAATGGAAATTAATTATGCCTATACAATAGCGGGCGAGTACCTACTCGGTGGGAGGTGGCAATCTCAAAACACTCAAATTGTAATTGTAAGCTACAGTGTACGGCCACCCCCACTAAATCTGAGTGTTGAATACATCCTTACATTAATTACTCACTGGGAAATTTTGAGAATGGATTTCCTACCTGAATTTGATTTGAATCCACATATACATACTCATCCCTAAATTATCTTCAGATTATCTATATACCTAGGTGTGGGTGTACATAATATACCTACCTATATTTTTCACCTATGATACAAAGTGGAGTTTCATTTGTTCTGTTTCAGAGACAATTTCTGGACAACCTTCTAAAGAAAATAAAACAAACACATATTTTACAGAAAACAAAACTTTAGTCTTGTAAGAGAAAGTGGTCAGCACCGGAGATCAACCCAAGATCGGCAACATGGTAGTCGGTGACTGAACTGCTAGGGTAGACCCACCTTTATTGTGGAATTTTTTTATGGGATGAGTTAAAGCGATTCTTAATATGGACATATAATAGGTACCTATTAATGGAAATGTTTTATTCGGAAAATATTTTAAAACATCATAATATTATTATATCCTGATTGAATTCTTTTTAGATTCAGACATTTTGTCTGTTCGGAGCATCTGTACAAGTAATTTTATACCGGAGATTAGCCGGATATAAACCAACGTTGCATTTGTGCAGTAAGTTCAAATTTGTATTCTATAACGTACGAGTATATTTATATTAAATTTCATAAAATCAATAAAACTCCAAACATGTTATATCCATTTCCTCAAATTTATTAAACTAGTCAATTTTCTATTTACGAAACATATAGGTAAAAAAATTAGTTTCCATAATAAGTATGTAGGTACTTTAATGCCATATTTTGCATGTTGATTCGGTTCATAATGATAGTTATTTTGTTTTTAACATTTTGATATCACACATTATGAGAACTCTTGTAGTAGCTCTTTAGATGATAATAATATATATTTTTTTCTTATTATTTGACTTTTTTTAAGGCCACGTACTCATTTGAGCCGCGAGCACGAGCCAATATATCAATATTTTTAAAAGGTCAGTAGGTCTAGACAAATACAAATTGGCGATCGACTACAAACGAATTCTTCGACAATGTATTATTAGAGATAAGGAATCCGTGAAGATGATTGCCCTTTCACAAGTCATGGTGATCGCACAGAGTGAGAGCCTGGTGCAGAGCAGCACACTCTGTCGTGAAAACGGAGGCTTCCGGAGGAAGTTTTAGCATTGATTTTATTTTGAGTTTGGGGATGAGAACCGCCGATCCAGAATGATCATTGGTAGAAAATTTGGAGCCATCAGTAAAAATTTGGATGTGGTTTGGCCAGGAAGAATCAGCTTTTGAAAAGAACGTCTGATTTATTCGATTGGAGGACATTTTAGGAGTTTTACCGATACCGATATTTTCAAAGACGGTTGGGGAGAATTGCAAGACTTCCAAAGGAAGGTCATAAACAGCGGATGGAAAGGGGTAACGTTTAACGCCAAACTGAGTCATGTAATTACTGTAACTGTTGCATAAATAAGGACTCAATTTATTTTGTCAGTAACCGTTAACGTGATATAGGTTACGTAGTATGGGTAAATTTTTCAGCAATGGATAATCAGTGAAAGTCCGTTTTTTAATAAAGAAGGAATCAGATAGATACTTCTAATCTTTTTTTCTCTCTGGAACATGTTGTACCTGTTTCACTCAACAATAAATAATGTAACATGTGACACATCTCGATGGAGGTCAACTTAGATTAAGGCCATAAATTAATTCTGTTTCATTTTTAATGTATAGTTGTCCTCTGTAAATAAATCTAATAAATAAATAAATCTTTAGTGGCATATCAACACATTCCACATGGAGAGAGTTGTTTGGAGTGGAGGGCATTGCGCCAGTGACAGTTGATTTTTTCGCACTATACATTGGCGAAATCTTCGTTTATAGTCGAACGCCAATTTGAATTTGTCTACGGGGGCTGGAATGTACGTAGTGCGCACATCGAACGCCGACAGAACGGGTGCGGAAAACTAGATGCACAATAATAAATTATTGGCATTCGTTCTTACTCGTATTACATAATATTATTATTATTATTAACTGCTTTCCCTTTTTTAAAATGCAGCAATGATGTCAGCGTTACAGAGTGCCAGAAGATTTAAACACAAAAGCCGTGAATTATAAAATAGCTGATAAGAACTATTGATAATATGATTATAATACTGTAATAATTATTCACATCATTATCGTAATTTTCTCTTCTCTTATAATTTGTGTAGTATAAGACAAGTGTTTTTTCATTCACATTATGAATTACTACACGGTAAACGCCAATAATATTAATTAAGTAATTTTCTCATCAAATCTATACCTTTATGTAAATCCTCATTGCAATAACAATAATTATTAATTGCAATGAGCTACTTATCAAACCAAATATATCTCACCACAAGGGACGAATATTCCGCCCGACGGGTATATGCGTTATCTACGAGGGCTTAGAAATTATGACACCTAATCTAAAACATTAAATTGATGGAACTCTGGAATCACTTTAGGGACCACAACACAGGCTGAGACGTTCCAGCGATAGGGTTGGGAAACTTTTTAAGCTCCATAAGCCTAATTTAATTTAACAACGTATAATAATGATAAATGTCTAAGCACTAAGGCCATTGAAACACTTTACTAAATTATTAAAATATTATCTTTTCAATTTTTTTCCCTAAACCAATCTTTGGGAGTACGTAGTTTATATTTCTGATGAACTAGTGTCTAGCTGCGGTTATTTTACGCAACTTCAGAAGACTGACTTTTTATGAACGATTGCTTCATTATCATTGAAACAGATCCCGGGTTCGATTTACAGTCATGTCAGTTCACTTGAAAGATCTAACCAATAATTGAATTATGTCTAGTACCAATACTAGATACAGTACCAATACATTCTGTGGTAAAATACTTTATGCTTTGTGTTTCGTCCGCTCAGCTTCATTTTTATTCAGTCCTTTTGGTATTGTTACTCCTATATAGTTGAATTCAACATCCACCTACCTATATAAAGATGTTCGGTCAACTGGAGCATTTTTCTGGGTATACGACTTGGCATCCCTGCTAGTTGTTAAGGCAGCTCTTTTTTATTCAGCTTAACTATTCAATCATTTAACGCATTCCTTGTCATAATAATTAAATACCAAGATACATACGTCATCCCGTTTTCAAAAGATTTTTTTAACCTTATTTCAAATAATGAAAGTAAAATATTTCATCCCATTACAAAACAAAGATGTTTAGAATCATGTTCAAAATTTTAAGCATATATATTTTGGCTAGTAGGTACTTAAGTATATCATTATTTCAAGTAATTTATTCTCCTTGTCTCTCCTACTTCTTACAGTCTTTGTTTTCATTAATTAGGATTCACATTACAAGCAAATAGCGTGTTAAATAATGTGATAAGTACAAATACCTGCATAGCACAAATTAAATGCGGCTTATCTAAGACAACTATCAACTCCCTTGTAGAGCATCCAGCTAGACAGTAGACATTTCAAAGCATTATTCGCTAGTTATCTTCCATACTCAAACCAATCTTCATTTTCTTTGTCAGCGTACACGACATTCTCTCTAGAACTGCTTGGATCCTTTACCAAATGCCACAGTGCAACAATGTCAATATTGAAAGAGAGAAAAAAAAACGTATATTATGTTCACTAAGTTGTTTTGAAAGATCTTTCCTGTTGAAAAATCTTTCCCGCGAAATCAACTCTCTTTAAAAACTTAGTTAAATTAAAAAAAATAAAATTCACAAAATTGTTTTTTTTTTCGGGTTTTAAGTTTGTGGCCATAATCAAAACGATTTGCGACATAGTAATTCACATAGAACAATTATTATTATTTTGCTTTGTGTTCGTATTTCACATCACTAAAGCTAATTACGAGGCACATTATCTAAATGACAAGAAAGTTTGTAATCTGATTTTCTTTTTAGCAACGTAACTTCTTATGGCTATGATGATAAAGTTCTTAAGCGAACAGTTCAAAGAAATAATGAATTACTTATATTATACTTAATCCACATTCGTTTCCAGTGCGGAGCATGTGGACGCCAAATAATTCCTCTAAATCTCCCTACCATGCGTCAGTTGCAAACCTTCATCCCAGCCTACCATCTTGTTAAAATGGCAGTGAATGCCCGCTTGATTGTTACTCTTCTTGGTACGGAACAGGCTTACATATTATTCAAGAATCTCGGAGGACATGCGGAATATAATATGGCCAAGCAAGCTCAATCTGATGTCTGAAATTATTGGCTAATGTGCTGATCTGCCGTATACGGTAATTGTATCATCGTATCTCCAAGTATTAGCAAAATCAACGTGTTTCTTCTATTGAGCTTTCGTCAAGTGCCAGGTTAAAAAACCTATCGGCGGCTTACTTGAAAATAAATACTTGCCAACCTTTGAATATATGTATAATAATTTATGCACATGTTGTTACCAACCTATGTACCAAGCTTTTAACGAATATGTATGTATGTATTATTCGTTTTGAAAAATATAAATCATAATGTTTTTTTGTTGTTGTTGTTAAACTAGCGGAGGTAGATTGTATTTGTGAATAAAAGCTCATATAATATGGATTTTGAGCGCACATACCTAATACAATATTTTGGCGTAGGTATATTGTGTTTTCCATTGTTTGATTTTTTTTTATTTTAAATATACAATAGAAAAAACTCTCACAAAAGCTTTCATTTTTTTTTAATAAAAAATCCTTTTGGTTTTGTTTATTTTCTGAACAACGCCGTTCAGAAATCGACCGTTACCGACCGCTTTCATAGACAAATCTACTCTAGGCCTTTATTTCTTACATAACGCAGATCAATCATTCAAAATAATCTATCCATAATTCAGAGGTTCGAATTTCGATTAGAAATATTATTGATGACAACCATCGGCCGAATGACAGGTGAGCATAATTATTACGGAATTTCGATATCGAATCAATATACTCTGCGGTGATTCGATGAATGGTAACATTGATCGAAAATATTTTTTTAAACATTCATACAAGAAGGATTTTATTTTTGAAAACAACTACCTTGCATAAACTTACTTAACAATTTTGAAACTATACTTTATAACATTTACCCTTAGCGGTGGATGTTACTTCTTGATTGGAGAATTCAGAAGTGTGGTATGTTTTCATCCAATGATCAGGCTTGCTTTTTATACGAGTCAATATGAGGAGCAAACATGCAAAAAGTGATTTGTCCATTATTTGAAAATAATGAGATTTATTTCAAATATAATAATACACGTAAAAATCTAAACAGAGGAAGTAAAAAATTCATTCAAAACAAGTTTTATTTCATTTTAAATTAAATTAAATCTTCTTGTGTTCAAACAAAAAGTGATTTCTCCATCACTCAAATTCAAGCAAAAGATGATTTCTCCTGATGGGCCAATCACAGCGAAGGAGTCGCCATTTTGGAATTGTGACAAATCATTTTTTGCTTGTTAGCATGTTTTTATTTTATATAAAACTGACCTTTGTGTAGAGCTGTAGTGCGCGGTGTTTTCATTTAATTTAAAGTTTTTAAAAGTATTTTAATGTTCGCCAAACACTAGTAGTTTGAAGAGAATTTCACTTAAAAAAGAAACCACATCACAATGAATAACACGGGTGCTGATTAAAGGAAATATTGATTTCCATTACATTTCCGATGATTCTGATACCTTGATAATCATTAAAAATTATACAAGAGATTCAACTCACAACCTTGCCCCTGACTCATCCGATTTCTGAAGAAAAGAAAGAAGACTTAAAAAAGCTCCTACAAAGTATGTTTGGCGACTGGCAGAATTTAGAAGATCAAAAATTGGCATGGTATAAACAAACTATTTTCGAAGAATTATCTATCCCGTCAGAGGTAGATGAAGAAGTTATAATATGTGACTGCGTGGAGCCAGAATCTTGCATACTTTGAAATACGGTATAACGATATTCGATTAAATATAAAACACCTTAATTTTTCTTTAAAAAATTTCTATGGAAAAAGCAACTTTTCATGCAAAAAATGTTTAGTCCATAAGTTTCATGCAAATAGTGTTTTCTCCAAATTTTAATTAAAATTATTAAAACTCCTATAAATTGTATATTTCTTTAAGCAAGTGTGTTAACAATGACCAAATATCATCTTTATTATTGTTTAAAAAAATAATTAATAAGCAGTATCAGAAATTAAAAAACGGTTTTTTGTAATTTCCCACTCTTTACATTTGTGTGACAAATCACTTTTTGCATGTTTGCTCCTCATATAATATTGAAACAATCCTGCTATCCAGGATCGATTCATATAAAATAATTTAAAAAAATTGGTTTGTAGATTCCATCTTAATAATATACAAAATAAAGGTTTGAGACACTGGATAATTATTGATATTTATTCTTCTTTTACAAAGCCTTTTGGTCTGTTATAAATACCTAGTCCTGCTGTGTTGGCCTCTTGCGACGTACACACTTTTTTTTATAAAAAATGAATCTGTGCTCACTCGAAGTGAACACAAATACACTTTTGACATCTTTCACAGTAAGCAAGGCGAGAAAGCGGAAATGGTCGGCACGGCCGGGACTACCAACCACCTCTTATAACAAACTATTTTTCCACCTTTTGGGTGGGCGTGCTGTAAGTCTACCAGATTGGGAAATGTCATCCCTAGCTCTCGACCCCATCTGACAATGTCTTCAACTTCACATACCTTTCAGAATTCTGTATTCCTTACCTACCTACTCTCATTTCGATATTTCTGAGTACTTTCATTTTGCTGGTGCAAAGGAGACTTTGGTTCTAACAGCCACCGAGCTGTGGACTTAATTCCATATGGCATTATGGGCGGACTCGTGTCTAATACAACTATTCTTTTTTAGCTTACGCTTTTTTACCAATGTTAAAAAACAATCTGCTATTGTAATATCATTCAATCTAAATAGGTGTAGGTATAAGAATACCAACTACGTGTTGGTCGTGTTATATAAGTTCTACCAGATGTAATATTGCTGGATCGTAAATAATGTTTAAACCGTTGAGCTTCTCACCCAGCCAGGTAGGGACGGATGAAAATATATCGTTTGAATTTTTTTTTAAACTTTTCCGATGGCTGCTCACGAAAATTATAATTAGGATTTATGAAGAATGTTTTCGTTTAACAAAAACAAAAATGTATATTTTTTTATTATTATTTATGTACCTGTTTGTTCATTGTGAGATTTTTTCGAAAATGAAAATGTTTTTTCCTTCATCCCAAATACCTTACACCAGGAACAAAAGCTTAAATTGTTTGAGAAGATGCGGAATTCCAACAACTTTTAAAGGTGTTTAAAAACCAAATTAATATTATGCACAATTAATTGAGAATTAAATCATTGTTTTAAATATTCACTCCGATTGCTGGACTTTGAGACGGTTTGATTTTAACAGAAAGTGCAGACATTTCAGATAGTGCGTCAATCTCCTGATGACGTTTTATCAGGCGAAAAAATTCAGAAACTCCATTTTGTTTTTAATATTCAACTGAAACAAGACTACATAGTCATGGCAAGAAGATAAAAGAATTTCTAATAAAAAAAATTGCGATAGATGCTGTTAGAGGAAGTGATTATCGGAAAGTTTGATAGCCTAAGAATTTATAAACACCTTTTTTAACAAATTTGCAGAAAAAGGTGTTTATAAACATACTGCTCAGAGCATTCCCTATACGCAGTGTTTTTTTTTTTTTTTTTTAGAAAAAGGAATAATTTTCGGAAATATATTGAACAAAATAAAAATATGAAATTAATTTCATGTTTTAATTTTTTTTATGAATAATTCTCGTTATAACCCGCATCATTTTAAGAATCTACCTAAGTATCTACTTGAGACAGTCGGCATACAAAAATACCGTAATCTTAATACCTATTATGATTTCATCGTTTTCTACGAAATGTTTACGAAATTAAAAAGTTTTGAATATAATAACAGCTTCATTATTTATTGTTTCGAAAATATTGTCCGCCATAACACCTTTTGTTCTTTTCAAACCATTTAGAAGGCATGACGTTATATTTCTATAGTGCGCGATTATAAAGGTAAAAACGATTATTTGTACAAATATTTTAACAGACGTAGGTATAACATGGACGAAAGATTTCGTTTGATATTTTCTTTTCTTTTTTTTTATTTTCTTTATTGAATACAGACAGCATTTAAATTTACAATATTCAATATCATCAACATTTTATATCGCCATTTATTTGTATCCCAATTTTCACTTTAATTCACACTACACAGTCTTTACACTGATATATCTTTTCACTTTTTAAATTAATGGAGAAGGAAGGGTGGGGAATGAAGGGAGAGGGGAAGAAAGGAGTGCTAGGAGATTATTTTTTTGTAGCTTATGTCTGTATGGGTTCGTCGGTCAGTTTGTCCGAAGGGGTCTAGTGTCGGATAGTTTGTCTCGTCCGTAAATCAGCGAGTAGGTCGATAACTCGCCCGTGCACCACGACAAGCAATCATCCCTCACGAGGTTGCACGCTCTGTTTATGAATGTGTTCTGGTGGTAATTTGTTCTGGAAGGCTCCACTTAAAAGAGAGCGGGGTGGCGTTGCGGTCTACTGCTGCAGTGAAGTGGCAGAGCACCCAGCAGACTTGCACTGTCTATTTTGTTGTTTATTATTTTGTGAAGATAGACAAGGTCAGCTATGATGCGTCGTATTTCAAGAGAATTTATTTTATAATGAGTTAGAGCCCGCCCGTAATTGTCAGAGTGTAGTCTGTTTCGATAATTGAGTTTCTTTATGAATTTTCTTTGCACCACTTCTATTGCACTTATATCGATCTCGTATGCGAGGTTCCATATGGTGGACCCAAATTCCAAATTCTGCGCAGGAAGGAGCATCATTCTGGAATTTTTTGTTCATGTTGTCTATGTTTATGATGAAATTAATCAAGAGACCGCGTAGTTTGCAATTTATGTATGCGGGGCTGAAAGGAGCAACAAGAGCAATCCAACGCGACCTTTTTTTGGCATTGTCAATGACCACCTCCCATACTGTGTCAATATCCGTCAACTCTGCTCCCAAGGAACGGAAAACAGTATAAGTCGCCCAGCTGCCATGCGGCAACTTTAAAATAATCTATCTAATCTAATATCGGTAATTATTAAGTTCGCGGGCTTCTTCGATATTTCGACAAAACCCTTCTAAATGAATATGATTTAACCTAACAGAGTGTAGTGTAATCACTAGAGGTGTCCAAAGAGGTATGGGGGTTCCACCCCAATGTTGAGAATAAAAAATAAAATGTCACTCCTTGCAAGGAAAAGTTTGTATGAGAAAATAGGTAACTTTAAATTTTTTATTTTAAATTAGTTGATAAAATGCTTCAAATGTTATCAAATCAATCCATAACATGCTTATTCACTAATCCTCATGCATAAAGATGATATGTGTTTCGTATTAAAAATCGTGATAAATCGAAGAAGCCTCGAACTTAATAATTACTATAATCTTCTTTTCAGTATGGTAGAATTTGAGGGACTCCGCCTGATGACAAGATAACATAAAAACCAAATAAATAACGGTTAATTCGTATGTTTGTTTTCAATATAGTAAAAGTTCAATAATTGATAACTTCCAATTCGCTATTGTTGTGTTACTGTCATTCTCTACTATCAGTTATATTAGTTGAATATTCAAAAACTTAAACGAAAGTGTTCGTCAATTAATTATTTTTAAATTGCGGTAATGTCTTGTTGGAATTTTGCTTGTTGTTGGCCATTGTCACTAGACTATGCTTAGATAGCTAATAATCTTTTGATATATTGTTTAGCTATTCATACTGTTGGTATTGCAGTATATCTAATTATTACTTAGAATTGACGCAATACTTGCTAATTTGCAAGACACCATATAACAGGTGCATGAATTCAATGTTCTCGTTACTTAAATATTATAACCTCCAGGAAGTTGTTTGAAGTGGGGAAGTATTCACTTTAACAGTTCATTGAGGTTTTAGAATATTCTTCATTACATCACTTACCTTTTGGCGCATTGTTGTTTGTTACCTTTACACATGCATTACTTCAACAGTCGACCGATTGTTGTTCATCCATTCTCGATTATTGCTCGACCAACGAGCAATTAAATTTAATATTTTTAATCAAACATTTTATCATTGTTACCATAATGTTTACGTCAATCAAGTCAATAGCATTTTGACGTCTTTTCTTTCTCGGGAGATGAGCTTAAGGAGCACAAAAAGGATTATGCCTGCCTTCTACGCCATCTTTTGTGACTGTACCTACGACCGATTCTTGAAAGATAGGCTCTATTGGGTTCCGAGCTTAATATTTGAAATCATAGTTGCAGGTACATAGTTGCACTTTTACGATAAGTACATTGATTGAGCGCCTGAGGGGTCTATGGCAAGTTCAATAAAATGGCCGCCAACGGTACTTATCGGTCGGTTGGTGTTCCCATAGTAACGAGGTTCAAACGACAGCTTTTTATGTTGTTACCATAGGAACACCGACCGATACCGGTGGCAGCCATTTTATTACACTTGACTTAGGCCCAACGCGTCGACCTTTGAAAACGTCATCGCAAAATTGACAAAAACACTCGAGCTCATAAAATTTATCGTGAAAGTGTACATACCTACGTTGTTTTATAAGTAAAGTTAAAAGCTTTTTTTACATATCTGGAAAAAATATCTTGTCAGTAATTTACAAAAAACGCACATACCGTCCAAATGGATCATTTAATACACATAAAAACACAAAATATGCATTTCACACAGAATGGATGATTTACGAGTTTCGGTAAAGGCGATACTACGAGAGGCTAAATAGTTCAACACTTTAGCACATACATCAGAGTTTCAACTCTCAGTCTTGGTGTCTATGCTGGCACAGAGCCAGGTGGTGGCAAGGTGTAACTACAATATTCAGAGTTAGCAGTAATTAATGGATGGAGAGCAATTCTTGAGATAACTTCCTCACAGGAATGTCACATATGAAGTTCATGCTGCGGCGCAGCCTCGCCGCTTTGTCTCTTGCATTAAATAAAGGAAAGGTTTCGTTTTATACCTACTTAGCTGTAAAAATTTGAATTTCACAATGTGCATTTCAGAAAAAGTAAATTATCTTCGGGAAATGTAGGGATATGCAACATGATTTATTAATAAAACCTGACGGATGTTTTGTTATTTTAAACGTCACTTTTTTTAACAAATGTTGTCAGAAAGTAGAGTTTCCAAATAAAAATTCCAAATTTTGGATAGAATTCCGGACGATTTGGAATCTTTCGCTTTCCGGGTATATAGGTATGTCAGGAAATTATGTGTGTATTAGAAGTAAATTTATTTATTTAACGTGTTGAAACCAGAAAAACCAATTTATTAAACTGACCTCTAGTAGGTACTGTACAAAATGCTCAGCACATGGAGATGTGTTCTTGGGCTCTGAAAGGAAGTTAATTAATAAATTTTCACATTTTTTTGAAAAGATATCATTATAGCTGGCGACATTTTTTGCCATTGGCTTCTTTCATGTTGGTTAGTAGATATTTTTCATTTATAAGCTGGTATGATCTCATTCATTTTTTTAAGTATTATTCTAAAAGTAGATAATTGTTCATAAGTAGGTAAATAAAGTGTCAATTCTACCTGTAATTGTATCCTAAACGAGATAATATTCTGTTCTGTTGTAACACAGAATGCTAAAACATTATTTTGATCTTGAAAATTAAAAGCACGAAAACGATAATATTAGATCTAACCAATCGTACTAATTTAAGATTAATAATGAGGATAGAAATTCAAACAACTTCAGCAATAATAAATGATGAGATTATGTACTTTGATAAACACGAAACACGTGTTGTTCAGATGTTATGAGTGTACCTTAGTAATTACAGAGGACTTCCCCCTATAAGGGTAGACAGAACAATATACACTCGCAGCCGTGGTAATATTTCAATAACGTGGCGGGATGCTTAGTTAATGACATTAATAACAGGCGGCGTGAGAGTCTGAGGAGAGTCAATAAGCAAAAGATAATTCCGATTTTTATCATAGACATTTTTATTCATAATGATCGTCTCATACTTTCATTCAAGTATCTGAATGTAATTTGATATTATAGATACGTGTTGTTTGCAAAAAACATAAATTTTAATAAAAAAAATGTCAGCTTTCAGATAAAGGTAAAATAACACACGAAATATGAAAACACACTTCCAATCAGCGTTCTCTACCAGTCAACTAATTCTTTCCAATCAAAGACACAATTAAAGCAAAAGAGGCTTTAAAATGTTTACCCGAATGGAAATCGAACCAAGCATTCTCGATCGAGTAACTAAACCAATATTGGTGGTCATAAGTCATCTGAGCCTTTTGAAACCAGTTGTACATACAATTTTATATTAAAAAAAGGTTTAAAAAATAATGTAAATACAATATATTAAAATTATAATAATAGAATATATTAAGTAGATGGTATTTTAGAAATTGGACCAAAACCCAAAGAGATTAATAATTGTTCCGCACTGGACAAAAACTTCTTCAGATCTGAAGTCGGAACAGAAGTGAACGATCTTTCTAATGAGAAAGATAAGGATTATTTTTTAAATCTTTAGTTTGAACTCTCAATATGGTTTTGATTTTTCTTTTAAAACTTCGATACTGGAGAGCAGTGCATAATAAGTAATATGTTGTTTAGGTGTTTTGTAGATATCTATTTTTACGTTCCCGATTTTACTTATTCCCAGGTAAGTGTTTTTTGTTAAAAATTGTAAGTCTTTAAAGCAATGTGTAGACTTCGTCACAGATGAATAGATAAAAACAGCTACAATTCGTTTGTATGTTCCTTGACCATTGTTTGCAATCAATCATAGCTACGATCATTAATTAGAGCGCTCATCATTTTAATGTGTGTTCCTCTAGTACCTAACACATGTAAGTATTTAGAATATAGGTAGGTAAGAAGAAACGTAACTCCCGGTACTACATGAGTTATATGATATCGCCAGAAAGTAATATTTATGGGCAAGTATTAAAATAATACAGCCACAGAACGTGCTGCCCTGAACAGGCAGAATCCAGGGAACTTTCAGTACGTGGGACGATTTGATATAGCTCCCCTAGATTGGCATTGCATTTTACTAAACCTGTTGTTTTCATACGTGTGTGTTTAATATTTTGACATTGTTTTGGGGAAAACTCATTAAAATATTTACATTTTCACGTGAAATGAACAATTTTGTGCAAATGTTTATACAACTCTACTATACAATTTTTGTTTTAACACAGGCGCCATCAGCGCCTTTTTAAAACAGTTGAATTTAGACAATGGAAACATCTTGTTTGTTATAGAATGTTCAACGAAAATGAGCCTACTTTCCGTGTATGTATACGTGTGAATGTGAATCTAACCTACTTGAAGAATTCGCACAGGAGACAGGAAGAGGTACGTAGATAGGTATCGGAAGAAAATGCAGAGCAACCAATATTTGAGTATTTTTCTACGTCATTTCAGGACCGCCCTTAATTCTGAATAAAGAAAAGTATTAGGAATTATATTCGTTAAAAATTAGGTAGGTACCTATTCAATTGCCAAAAAAAGTCAAGAGAAATTTTGCCCATAAACTGTTTGAAATCCCTGACAGATTGCAGATAAACAACAACATCTGGCATAATGAGTGGTGCATGCTTTGTATTGTTTTTATTTACAAGCTTGTAAACTTTTCAGTTCAGATAAAAGTATAGTTACTCATTTCCATGCATAATCAAACACAACTTCCTTCACGATCTTATGAGACTGACTTACGTTACATACCTAACCCGCTTTCATTATTTCTTATCAAGAAAATGCATTTGCAGGGAAACTTTGCCGGGCTGCATTTGTTACAGAGAAACGGATATTAAATTTAAATAATTTTCTGTAAAAAAAATTATAAGTAATTAATTGTTAGTAATGAAAATAAAGATTTATAAGATCTGCGTTAGACTGATCATGAATACGACGTGGAAACCAGAGCCCACACCACGAGAACGAGGAGTCTCCTGAAGACCATTGAGATGATAGCTCTCCGACCAATTCGAGACAGAGCAAGAAACTCTGAAATTGGGAGAATCTGCGATGTCAGGGTTTTGTCCGATGTGATACAAGTAGCTGAAAGCGTTACTAGAGAAATCACATCAACATAAAAAATCCACTGAGAGTGGCTAAAACCGAGGCAGACGAAATAACATCAAGTAGCAGACCCCTGGACGCCCACCAAAAACATCGAGAGACGGTTGAATATCTGCACCTCAGGATAATCTCCGTATCTTGATAATCGACAACAGCTTCTGACAATCCTAGCTCGCTTCAAGTCTTCGTTATATTGGTGTTCATGTCCGATTAAGGAATTCTGAGCACAAAACGATGGAGTCAGCCTGTTCATTGATTTAATTTTCTAGATCCATATTTTACACAGGGCTGTAATGCCAAGGATATTGTATTCATGACCGAGTTTCAAATAAATTAGCCAAGATATAATTAGTAGACAGTAGGATAAACATTATCTATTTTATCGAACACGTGTGGAAAAGGTTCTGTGTTAGTTCAGGTAATAGTATATCGGAACGTAACTGATGATATCTGTCTCGAGATTGGTCTGGAAATGTAATATCTGTCTCGAGATGTATATTATATTGGTCTGGAAATGTAATATTATGAAGCTTGTATTAATTATTGAGAAGCTGATTAATTATGGCTAATATTATTTATCGCCTTGCCGAGAGCAGAGGTGATGTGTGATTATCATTTAGTGCCGCCCGCTGTGTAACTCGAGTGGTGCATGCAGCCCTCCCACCAACACACTCCTTGCTAGCTCTGTGATGAATATCTCGCTATGAGAGACGACTGTTGTTGTAAAGGTGCTATAAAGTAAACATCATAATACTTTCAGAAAATGCTCTAGAGAAATTAAGATTGGTTTTTACTTACAGAATAATATACTTTCTCATAAACGAGATTTCCAAAATTCATGCTACATACTTTCTCGTACAAGCAAACATCTTTATACTGCGCTCTCTTCCCTCGAGTAGTTTTATGAATAATTTTTCAGCCTATATAAATAAATAATGTAAGTAAAACTGTGTTTTTAAACAACCCTTAACCATGGTAGCTTATTCAGTAAGCGGCTTACTTCCGTTGCAAACCAAGTCAGTAAATAATATCAATGTTTGCCTTATTTTAGAATGTTGATTTTATCGAAACAACAATATTTTGTACTAATTATATACTTGTATTTATTACTCAGCACAGTGTAGTCCTATGAACTGAAATATATATTCGTATTCAGTACAGAGTTGAATAATGAATATTTTCTAGTTGTTTTGTAGATGAAATTCTTCTTAAAGAGGTCATTACATAAGCCGATGAATGGCCTATTTTATTTGATGTTTATTTTTGGAACTTTATTTAAAAAATGTAACTCCTACAATACACACCCAAACATAAAAACAAAGGTAGGTACATGAATTTTCGGTGATGGATCTTGGCCTATTCAAGATTTTCGTAATTTTGTTGATCGGGATTGGGAGAATCATGTACAATCCACTCTTGGAGATTTTCTGCCAGGCGTTCTTTCATTTCCATAACAACTTAAAACCCAGATATGCCCATAGGTTTGTTTATTGAAATTTTGAATTGATTTTGTACATTAGGGTAGAGAATTATCAATAAATAAAAAATATATTTTGATTTTTCTCATCTTTCAGTTTTTTCAGACCGTACTATAGGTATATATAGGACATTGGGCACATACTATTTTGTATGGTAGGTATGAAAACATTTCAAATAAACATCTTTATTGCATATTTTATTCTCAGAACCCAAAGTTTGTATCCATAACATTTAGATTATCCATATTTAAACTGTTTTCATCCATATGTTCATATATATGGCATAATAACTGTGCTTTTCTTAGCACTATTCAAAGAATTTTTATCTTGAATATGGATTTTTGACAAAATAAAGTCAAGCTTGTTACTGGTAATCATTTGACTGACTACCTCATTACGGCAAATATCTGAATACTTTACTCTTCCTCTTCTTCTTTTTCCCCATTCATCTTCTTCTAGGTAGGTAGGATCGTGTACATTCAGAAAAGATTTTCTTTGGATTTTTTCAAAATCTCCAAGCTTATTGGTGACGAGACTTCTTTTAGGTAATCATAAGAATAAAATATTCTTATATTTGTTTTGACCGTGAAATACATTTTGTATCTCCCGAATCCCAGTAATTTTACCAATCCAATACTGGATAGCAATACAGCACTTTTGTGTCTGGGAAGATGGTAAATTATTTATGTCAAGGTTATTTTCCCCCACTGAATTATCAGACAAGTCCTCAAACATGTTATTCGGTGGGATAGATACCTACAATTAGAGATGGGCATTATAACGACAGCTGATAATAATAATAGCTAAATAAAAATAACGCATCTAACGTTATTAATATTAAACGTTATTTATAAATAATAGTAGAATTTTTTTTTTAGGATATGTAAAGTTTCTAGATACCAAATTTTGGAAACGACTTTTTTTTTTTTAGGAAAAAGTTAAGATCCCAGAAGATACCAAATTTTTTAAAATAGCTTTCAGCTTTTAATATTAACGTTATTTTCAATTAACGAAATGGCTATAACGTTTTTGAATTTAAGCCGTTAGTCCCATCTCTACCTACAATATTGTCATTCTCCAACATAGAAAATGCTCCATAAGGAGAAAATCCCCTATAACAATAAAACCATAGGTACTCATAGTATACTATGTGCCCAATGTCCTAAATGTAGGTCACTACTTTTTAACTATAAATATCTTAATATTGGTGTAAAATTACTTAAAAAATAATTTAAATCTATAACTTTATCAATTCTTAATATGGATATAGCAAAAAAAATATTTCAACTAATTTGTAAATAATGAAAAAATATTTACTTTGTATATTGCACGGCGAATTCCGCAATTTCCTAAATTTCTTCAATTATCTCACCGCCCAACTCTTATGATTTTTAATAAAACCCTAATCAAAGTGCTTATATCATGAGATACAATATCCATCTAACAGGCAAAATTAAGAAATCATTAATGGGACACACAACTAAGACAGAAATCGATAAGTTTATGGTGTACTACATATAGGTCATTTGGCATATCTGGGTTATCCGGGTTTTAAAATGGCTATATCTTGTAATCGATCTCAAATATCTCTTAAACCCAAATGTAGGTGGCTTTATGGCCTGAATGACAAAAATTTTGAGTCCGGTACTCAAACCAAAAACCTTCTACAAATATTGGTAACCGAAACACCAGACTACCTAATACTTTACTCAGGTTGAATAACGAGAGTAATGAGACAGACTTACTAATGATATGCAGCAGTCATTTTTTTAGAATTTTAGATTCGATGAAGACTTCTCTCCTAATCAAAAGATTAGGAGAGAAGTCTTCAAAAGTTTTATACTTGTATTTTTCGAGTAGCCTAGTATAAGTTTTCGATGATCGAATATCGAAACGATCATCGAAAGAGTTTCGAAAAATTTTCATACTAAAATGATCGAATGATTCGATCGTTTGATTTCAGAACACTAATTATTGCACGCTAATAAGCGCTTATTTGCGTGCAATTAGCTTTCGATAAAACTCGTACTAGCCCCAATTTATCAAAATATATATATTATATTTTTTTCCTTTATTTGGTTTGTTTTTCAATTCAAAACAGATTCTATTTATTTAAATAAGAATTTCATCAAACTAAGAGAATAAGTAATTAATTCTATCCCTCACAGTTTTTTTTTATCGGAGCTCAACGATAAATTGTAATAATGTTTTTGTAAAAGCGATTGACACATTCCATAAGTTGTTGCGGACCCTTTTAATTCGATTATCAGTGTTTATTCTTGTGTGAAAATTCAAACTCTGCCGGATTATCATTATTAGACACAACATAAACGAAAGTCTTAATTGGAAAAATTTTAAATTCTTGTTCATTTTGAGTTTATTTTTATTAATTAGAAATTTAAAACAGAAAATACTAAAAAGGTAAGTATTTCCAATAGTCACTGGTAGTTTTTCTTTTTAGAATTGAATTTATTCATTACTATTTTAAATGAAGTAAATGTTACAACGGTATATACACAAAAGATTTGAACATTCTGAAGTTACATGCTTTAGATATATTGACCTTGCAAAATTCAAGTGCAAAAAAAAAATGTCTTCGTTTTTTGGGGCTTTGATGTCACACGTTATAATCATACTATGCAACTGATGTTTAAGCCGCTGGTTTATAAATACCTAGTTATTTTGACTCAGTTTTAGCTGGCGTTCGCGATAATTTTCTACATTCTCTACGGTATGGTCCAAGCGAGCGATAGAGTTTACTACTTAAAAAGATCCCTGTTTTACCCACCTGTCATGGCGTACCTTATACCTATTTTATATTTTTCTGTGAAAATCTTTAAAAATAATAATTATTATAAGACTTCTACTTATTTTTGTATTTCAAATAAAACTTCAATATTTTTTATACTTTTTCATACCGTAATTCTACAGTTCCACACAAAGTTTACACGTAAAATTTTACTTTTAAAAGTTGATTAATTGATAAATCTTATTAATTCGGGTAGTTTTTTCTTTGGTTTGTACGCCAAGTGTACCTACCTATTATACTTTTTTGGAGTAACTCCCTTAGAAAAATCTAAATTATAAATGAAAAAAACTGACTAGTGATTTTAAAACGTTGTAGGTATTTCTGATGTTTTTGAAATTTTCTTCTTGATTTTTTACTTCAACCATTAATTTTTTCTTCAGCTAATAGAAAAATGTTTTTTTTTAGTTTCCAAAATAGAGTGCTTTGTTCACACTTGTCAGTTTTAGGTCAAAAGGTTGAAAAAAATTGAAAAAAAAACTCTAAAAAGTTTGATAACTCGAAAACCACTGGCTTTTGATCACTGATGGAAACAAAATTGTTGCAAATTTGCTCTTGTATAACCCCTTTCAAGGAATGTATCGAATTACCAGTCACCCTGTATATAGATAAGTAAAATAAAAAAAAAAGTACTTTTACTCAATAAATACCTAGTTGTCATTTTTTAGGATGAAATTCCCTCACTTTCTTACCATCAGTTTTTTTTAAGTTTCGGTTCAATTCAGATAAGAAAAACAGATAATTAGGTACCTGTTGTTTATTTTCAAAGGGCCAAAAAAATTGTTTGAAGGTAAAATTTCTAAAGTATGATGTTGCAGACGCTTTCAGTTTAGTTCAGTAATAATAATTCATACCTGATGATAATATTATCTATTTTTATGAAGATAAAGTATTATTTGCCCTTTGGCTCGGAGTAATAACAGTCTGTGAAGAACATTCCCTTGAGATATGACACACACTCCAGCCAATTCGGTTAATGATAACATTATAATATTGTGCCCACCGCTTAATGCCCCTCCATCCACTCGTGCACACCTACCTGTCTAATAATTAACACGAGCCAGCAGCCAAGACGGTCAGAGCCAGCCCGCATGGTCAGAACTAATTGAATTCCCAATTAAAATCATTAGTCATGTCTGGCTCCTTCAGGTGATAACGACACATTACTCCTACCGTCCCTCGATGCCGACTACATACGAATTAATTCACCACCGCTATTGTTATTAAGATTTCCCAGAGGTTGAATTAACACCAACGTGTAATATTTTACCATAGAAATAGTCCCACATTATACCTATGATTTGCTTTCCTAGCAATACGGTAGGTACTGCTTTAAACAGCGGTGAATGTGTCAGTGCAGAACATTGTGAATGTTGTGACCTAGTGACAAAAAACATTTCCAAAGTCTGCCGTCTTGTCAGACGACGCGACAGTCCGCTCCCCATCAACCCAGTGCATTATTATGTACCTACCTATGCCAAAATTACGCTTCACTATTTTTTTTCTTCAAAAACAACATAAAACACGATACATATGTACCTAATGTTTTATCTACAGCAAGAATACTATTATTGTAGACACTCGCAATATCTTATAATTATATATGTTTCCATTATAAACTAGGTATAAACTTTGTTTAAACCTACGATTTAGTTTCCGAAAACCATGTTTGCAGGCCATTATCGAGAAAGTATTTTGGCACTTTTTTTGGTTTATATCAGCCTTATTAATTTTCTATTGATCGTTTTTTTTATTTAATTTTTTTTTAACTCGATTTATGCTATTTTGAAAGCAAACACCCACAAAATACAAAATAATAATATAGTTGTCAAAAAGCTGATTTTTGGCGAAACTGTTGTAGGAACGCACTATATAATATATATATATATATATATATATAGGTACATACTAAATTTAAGGGCTTCTTTATTTTCTTACCATTTGTATTGTGTAGTGTAAACCTACTTGAAAGTGGTCGTGTATAAAAATTAAGTTTTTACTTTGATGAATAATTTTAGTATTAAAAAACTTTACAGTCGTATAATATTTTCCTAAAACTTTCTGTCATCAAAAACTGGCCATATACTATTACATAATTTAAAACATTATTTTTTATGATTCATAGCGAGTTGGAATAGGGAAACCTTTATGTTTCTAGCGAGATTTTTTCCAGTAAAACATTTTGCAAAAAAATAACCTGTACCTAATATTCTAAAAGTTTTACATAATAGGTACCACAATTATTACAGCCCGGAGAGAGGAAAAAAAACTTTATCGACTTTTCTAAACATGAAAATAGTTTTTTTTTTACATTCACGTTTTAAAATCTTCGAGTTGGGAAACTTGCTAAAAAAACTGCTAAGAATGAAAAAAGACAAGAAATAAACTACTGTTAAAAATGAAATTCTCGTCACTTTCTCGTTCACTTCATACAATGAAAATTGGCATATGAACAAAAAAAATATGTAAGAATTTGAAAGGTTATTGTCAATCGCGATCATTCGATTGATTATGAACCTAACTTTTGTATCGCCTATCGAATTCACTTATTTTTTGTACGCTATCAGATTGTATACTCTTGTAGATTTGTTGCTAAAAACATTCGGCTGATTCGCCTGTGATATTAATATGTGTAATGCGGACATTAGTCACTTCCAGCTGCGCCATTAGTCCCCAGGTTCACTGTAACGCCGAGGTACGTTAATAGAGGTAAATATTACGAAGTCTGTGACAATGTGTCCCTCCGTTCTTTCCGTTCAATTGAGTGCCGCTCCAGTCCTTTTTCTGGATCGTTGCCCGCGTGTATGTGCGTGTGTATTGATTCGGAAGAAGTGTTAAGATCATCATTATTTCACTCTTTATTTTGATTTATTATCGAAAAGGAGAGCTTTTATGAGATAAAATTGTAGGATTATTTTCCTTTTAATCACATTATTATATTCCTTTTTAATGATATTGAATAAAAATATAATAGACTTCTACGAATAGCTTCACATACAAATTAACTTGATATTTCGAGACTTATTCTTCTTCAAGACAGCCCAAATTGTGCATTGGCCTTCTCCAAATTTGGCCTCCGAAAAATTCCGTTATCCTGCGCTATATTCCAACTGGCTACCTGAAACAGCTGATCAGCATCTGTCAAAAATGCTAATTAATTATACCTGTTGGTGAAATCGATTATTCATTTACAATTATACAAATAATTTTTAGATTTATTTCCAATTATTGCAATTCAGTAGGTAGATATTCATAGTAAATAAGATGGGATAACGTCTGTCCGGAGAGCTTGAAATATAGACCATTATTCTGAAATGAAAAACAGACGATTGAGTTGCGTCGTATCCCATTTTTATTGAGACTTTTGACATTTCTGTATTCTGAAAATGTTTTATCCAATACATTAGATGCGTAACTACTGGCAACCGATTAAGTTCTAAGCAAGAGCTTCTTGCGTTGAGTTGGAACGTGAATTTGAGAATACATTGTCTTATTTGCATGAACTCAAATAACACAATTTCAATCGTATTATTTGCAAGAACCAATTGAAAAATTGAATGCAAATATGACTGGTATTATGTATATTTTCAGAATAGAGAAATGTCAAAAGTCTCAATAAAAATTAGATACGACGCAACTCAATCGTCTGTTTTTCATTTCAGAATAATAGTCATTAGGTAAACATGGAATGTTGATTTGAAATTGTGGAAAAGACTTTGTGGGACACAAAATATACGTATATACGAGAATATACGACAATATTGCTTAAATAATGTGGTATCTACTGAAGTTTGCGTTGAAGCATGATAAATACCGAGTTGAAAATGCTATAGACATTTAGGAAGAATGGATACTAATAAGCCAACCAAGTTTGATTCCCGGTGCGGACCTTCTCCACGGCATATTTGTATTAACTTGAGTGAGGCCCGATATCAGATATATAAAAATAGATTAATACTTACTTTCCAAATCCGGATCGTCAGACCAAGAATCTCCAGTGGTTGAACACATGAATGGCCCTGGCATTGGCATCAGCAAGGTCCTCCCGTGTACACCCCTCTCCAACATTCGGGCACTCCAGAAGTTGAGTTGATAATGGTCCTGCACTTCCCCACACTCACAAGTGTCGTCCTCTCTGTATCCCCATTTTTTGAGGTTACTATAACAGCGCGACACTCCTGTTCTCAGCCTGTTTAAGGTTTAACAGATTGATGGGAGAGGCTGTTTGTGAAATTTTATGTGGAACTAATAAGAGTATTTTTGTAAGAACAGTGGAAGTACCCAGAAATCTTTGTATAAGCAAAAAAAAATTAAATGTTTACGCAAGTAGGTACTGCAATCATTAAAAATATCCTAAATGTTCTTCAGTAGAAGGTGTGTTTAAAAACAATATACTTAAATACGTCATAATAGTACAATTTCACTTTGCTAGTTTGTTACACTACGTATGTTTGTCATTTTAGTGAATAATAATTACCTATTAGATAATGAAATTATTCCACTGAGACGTAATAAAACTAAACTGAGAACAAATACAACGAACACGCATTTCAATATAGGGACCTACTTATATTACAGATATTATATCTACGCTTCTCAGTAGAGGTTTGGTAGAGTAATTTAACTTATTATTTAAGTCCGTACCATTTTGATTAAATTTTTACTTAAGCCTAACTTTGCCTAGCATTTGAAATGAGTCGTGACTCACCCAAAGTCAACACAAATATTATTTGACATCATTCACAGACGGCAAAGCTTGTGTTGTGAGAGAGGAAAATATGTGTATAGACATGCACCGGGAAGCGAACTCAAAACTTCTGATTTAAAATCGGTGATTAAACCGCTAGGCTACCAATCACTTCATTCTAAAATGTCATATTCCCATTTAGTTTTTACTCAGGAGAGCAGTTTCCTACGAAAATATGAATAGAAAATTCTTTCAATTCATCATCGTCACGTCACTCTTCCAGTATGAATAACAAGAGCACCTTCCTGTGACCTACATGTATTTCTATGACTCAGAATCCACTCAACAGATTTCTTTTTTAACTACTTGGGTTTGTTTAGACCTGTTTTTCCCTAATTACTTGTCCTAAATCGTCAGAGGTCGAACTCTCTTAAGGCCCAGTACTCACATGCGCCGCGAACGTGTGACATTGCATCAATCTAATCGAAAGGCTAAGTGTATACGTGATTCGAAAAGCGAACGCGAGCGGAACATATGCATCATTTTGATGAAATTGATGTAACGATACACGTTCGCGGCGCAAGTGAGTACCGACCCTCAGATAGTTATCTATCTAGCTTGTCGTATGTTGATTGACTATTGTAGGTTAACAGCAATAAGCGGTTGGTTGCATAGCGACTCCATCGCCGATTTTTATTTTGAAGAAATTATTCCACAAACTTTTTTTTTAAGATAATTTCAAATTATCTCAGCTTATTGAAATATTCCTTAAAATCGGAAACAATTATTGGTTCGTAAAGTAAACTCAATAATAACCAACGCCGTGATAATATTGTCTTAACGGGTAAAATAATTATTTGTGAAAGTGACTAAAATATTCCGACTTAAAATATTTTAATTGAAAATTAAATAAATTTGAAGAGGTAATAATAATATAATTTTGAAAGCATAAAAAATTATATTAATGTTTAAAATCGTTATCGATATTAAACATTTTACAATGTCTCACTGATTTCCCCTGTCCTCTCTAGAATGGATTTCATTATGCATCTTGAAACATTTTTCTCTTCTCAACCATGTGTAACTTGCTTTCCTCTTAAGTACACTTTCAAACCAAATCTATGCAGTTTATAAAACAATATACTTACCTAGTATTTTACGAACATGATGCTTGATTTGAAATCTTTTTTTTGTGATTTTTTTACCAATTTTTTATAAGATCTACATAATAATAATATGTATTGATGTGTTGACCACTTCACGTCCTTAAATCTCAACTGGTCAGAAAAGGCACAATGAGCCTCGGACGCCTTCAAGCGCAATGGAGAGCTCTTGATGCCTCCCTATGCTCCCGAGTGGGGCTTAGGCCCCCGCATTGCTGGTTGGTTTGGGGGTAGTTCGCGGCGGGCATGATTTGTCCGGGGCCGGCTTTTTGGTTTGATTGCTTCGATCGAGCTAGGAGGACGGTTTCGTGCGGGTCGGGTTTGCTGCGGATTGGTCTCCACCGGGCTGGCTTGCGGTGTGCGGGGTGCTTTAAAGGGAGAATGTATGTATGTGTATGTATTATGAACTGCCTGAAAGTCGAATGAAGGAACTCTTAAAACAGAAATCAGTGCCAAAATTAGTCTACCTACACGACACTTAGTGTTGCTTCAAACAATTATTATTAATTATGGTGACGTGCATAAATTCATAAGCTTGGTAACACTAGTGTAAGTTTTCGATGATTTAATATCGAAACGATCATCGAAAGAGTTTCGAAATTTTCCATACAAAAATGACCGAATGATTCGATCGTTTGATTTTCGAACACTATTTGCACGCTTATAAGCGCTTATTAGCATGCAATTAGCTTTCGATTAAACTCATCTAGTCCCACAGCTTTTATACTCCTATATCTATAACTTTCTTTATTTACATACGAGTATATCTTTTGCTTTTATGTCTGCATGTTTCTTTTTAATTTGTACATTACGGGCCTATACCTATTTCTTTTGTATTTAGTTTGTTTAACCCGTAACTTTTTTTATAACTTTCTTTTTTTATATACATAGGTAGGTATGTTGCTTTTATGTCTGCATGTTTCTTTTTAATTTGTACATTACGTGCCTATACCTACCTATTGATTTTGTATTTAATTTGTTATACGTACCTAACTCTTTTTTTATTGTTTTTATACTTATGTACCTACTTATATTTTTTGATGTTTTTTAAAAGGCATTTGTGCCGTATGTTATGACTAAAAATAAGAAGCATATTAAAAGATTTTGTATAAGACTAAGAAAACATGAGACTTGGCTCAAATTTGATCAGTCTAACTTTTCATCAATTATGAACATTGTACAATCAATTAACTTTGTGGGTATTACACATAGTTTTTAGAGGCAAGATTAACGGTCGCCAATGTTAAAAAAGAAAATGCCTTGCTTCCAGATGACAAAAACAGAGATGTTTCATAGTACTTCGGCCAATCGGTTTGCTTTGATTCTTCTTCGCCCCTGCAAGCTGCGTCGTCACAAGCACCTACATACAATCTCAGCTTGTCGTGCTGTAAGCCAAGCTACATCTACCAATCTCCAGTTTCCCCTCGTGGGTTCTAGAAGCTTTCCGTGAATCTCCTGGCTTGGCACTCTTCAAACACATGCCTCACCATCTGCACAGCCCCACACCCACGTTCAAGATTATCCCTTGTCCCCCACTTCAAGAGTAAGAAATTACAGCAGTCGTGTTCCATTCTAACCTAATTTTCTGTACCCACACTTTATGTAGGTACGTGGGAGATCTTATACTGGTACCATGGTAGTGAAATCTGTGATAAGGTGTTTATTAGTTAATTACATTTGTGGTGGCCCATTTTTCTTTCGGGATTTCAGTTTCTTTAAGGTGAGTTGAAGATATGCCAGTAAGCAGGTTTTTTTTTATAATACCAAGTGATAAGTAACATGATACTTCCTGACAGAGTATAGGTAATATAGAAAAATAAAACAGGTGAAATATTATACAGCTCACGAGGGAATTTGTTACCAGCCCTTACTTCTACAAAGAGGTGAGAAATTTTTGCAGCCATTATACACGTAAGTATTTTGCATTCAAAATATTTTGATTAAAAAATAATAAGGTACTTTTCTATTCGACTGGGTATAGCAGCGAGCAGATTATAATGTAACGGTGAATATCCAAATAAGATAACGAATAATAACAAGGAATGATGGATTACCTGACTGGAGAAATTATACGGGGATACGAGTTGTAAACATTTCCACGTACATTCGGTATACAACGTAATAAATCTTTCATTGTGATTTCTCAAAAACAGCTCACCTATTATTATTTATATTATATTAAAAAATAAACGAATTTTCTACACCTTCAAAGTGTGTGAATTTTTTTAAAAGAGACCTCGTCTAAAATTTGATAAAATATAAATACTTCAACGTTTTGTTTTAGTTTCAACGTTAAGGTTACAGAAGATTTGAAAATCACAAATTAGTACCTGATATGATTATATTTGAGTTAAGAAATCATTCTTTAATAAAGGCTAGTTTATAGACCTGATTGCGACAAATAAAAGTGTTGGAAAATATTGTGGAACTTTATGTGCTTCCATATAAGAATTCTTCCGACATAAGTTCTCGCTCTTGCTACTTGATTTTTCTATAACTGGCTGCAAATTATGCGAATTAGATACCATATTGCTAAACGATTTGAATCATTACAACTCAAAACAGCTTTCTATAAGCTAGTACCTAATTCTATTGAGGACTCCACTGTGTATCTTTATTAATTTTAGTTACATTTTGGCCTAAAATTCAGTCTAATTTGGTTATTTATTTAATCCATTATCAGCATGAAAACTTCAGATAATCATTACGTCAACTGGTGACCGAATCCCTACGGAAACAAACAACGTGCAGACTATTCTAATTGGGTCAACATTTAGCCACTAATTCGTATGCGACCTATTAGGTGCCCGATTCACTCACGCCTGTTATGACCGGTTATGTTGTAGGCAATAGGCATCCATAAAAAAAGAGTATAGAATAGGGCATTTTATTTCCATCACACTTTTTTAAGGCAATAAAGGCACAATAATGTGAGTATAATTCTCTCTTTTACGCCATTTACAGTGAGCACTGGGAATGTGTAAAGTAATAATATTTCAAATTATGATCCACTTTGGGTGAAATTTGCGAAAGAATATTATAATATTCCCGTGTATACACGGGCGCTCTCTAAACGTAAAATATAATTCACTCATAAACTTATTACTGTCCAATTTAGGTGTAATTTTGAAGCCATTATGTAGACCACCAATCGGAGAATTTGTAAATAAATTGTTTGAAGTTTTGAAGCAGGGCCTATATCAAATTATCTTGAAGGGTTTTATCCTGTAGTAATTAAGGACGATTCACCAAATGAAATTCTGTTGCTGAGATTCGAGCAATTATAATAATTGTTGTTGTAGGCGTAGAGTGCAAAGTTGAATAAACTTCCTTTTTGATTTTGACAAAACTGATTTTCGGCTTATTTGATTATTTCAGGATAAATGTTTCATGTTGATGCTAATTTTAAAGAAAAATTAACAACTAATGACTCTATTAATTCATGACTAATGTTCGATTTTTAAATGGAACAAACCACTACGGGCTTACGACCGTCTTCTACTGTTATTTTGAAGGCTGGCTTAGTGTGATCACTTTGCTAATTTTAAAAGTATGCCATTTGCCTTCCTACTATGATATTTGATTTCATATACTCATTTTGTAGTATTGGAGTTAATTATTTTTGATTAAGCTAGTGAAGTTTAGTATAACAAGCTATTTAAATTATTTAATACATACCGATATAATTTTGTGTAGACCGCTTCATAAAATGCTACATGAAAAAAATTAAAAAGGTTGCGGGGCACTAAAAATATTCTTATGAATTAGAGTGTGCTCTGAATAAAACCGAGGTTAATATAGGCAAGTAGATTCATTGCGTTGTAAAATCATTCACGATACAACGTTATCAACGAACTAAATTGAGTATTAAAGAACTGGTAAAAGTAACATTGATTATTATGTAGTTGCATGACCTCGTGTTCATCTCTTTTGATGAAGCCTTTCTTCTTTTATTCTGATTCAGCTGCTTCCCAGCGGCTTCCCATCTGCCCCAGATGATGATTGGTGGAATCCAATCGTAACGTCGGGCGACCAACGGCTCTTTTCAGAGCCAACCTGAGTACACGGAGTAGGTACCCAAAACGTTTCACCGCTTCATATATATTATATACGAAGCGTACGTGAAAGGTTTTGGGTACTCCGTGTACTCAGGTTATGTAGAGTTTTTCGCGACGAGGAATATGAGAAATAGTTTTTTCGGTATATATACATATTATTACTATTCTATGTAGTTTGAGACAAAATATTTCTTTACTGTGGTATATAAAAGAAGAAAAAACTCATGTAGGTACATAATATACTCCATTTAAACCACACTTAGGTGCATAGGAAGGTAGCAAGAGTCCACCACTGTGCTCGATCTCGCACAATTTTGATGACCTCCTCTAACAAAAAAATATAAAAGTCCTATTCTTAATCATCATACATTGTGATTGATACCTTGATCACTTATAAATAGCAGGGTAACCAGATGAGAATAATTTTGCGGGCCTCAGAGCAAAATCAATATCCTAATACCATCGAGGTCCTCCTATTATCAACGATTGATTAAACCAAACTTTCTGGCAACTGGCTGCAAACCAGGATACTTGAAGATGAAGTCTACCGACCATGGTTTCTACGAATTACGACTGTTGTTAATAAGGTATGCTAAAAAATTCAACAATAGTCTTTATTTATTTCTCCCCTAAAATGAGATCTTAATTCTTCACATTCCAATATAGTATACAAAATAACTTTGAAAGGTGTTATATGAGTACTACTAAACAGTATCAACTAAATTATAATTATTAGTATGTACAAAATATTAACATGATATGGCTGTGAAGCAATTAGGAACCTCTAGGTGCTCTTACACAACAAACCTATATATTAACATCATAACACAGCAATCACAATCTAGATGATGGCTATATTAATTATTAGTCTGAAGCCCCCCTTCACGATCACTCCGAATGGATGTCATCCATATGGATTGTGTCTCAAAAATTAGTCCCATTCACGATCACTCACTATAACGAAGTTTCACTATATCGATACACGAATTTTGCTATTATTAAATTTAAAACAGCAACACATGTACCCCTGCGGAAGGATGATGACAGATGAGACAATATCGACCCAAGTTTTGAGTACTGACAATTAAAGTGGCATGACGACTTGGACCTCATCTACTTCGTTTGGAGTTTCCCCAGTGATATTCTGGTTGGGGGTGATGAACAAATGGCTTGACGGTAATGAATTTTGGACTGATGTATGGAGTGATCGTGAATGGGGGGCTTAAGGAAGAGACTTGATTACTTACCCGACAACAGACTGCCTTGTAGGTGTGTATTTACAGTATCAGAATAATATGATTGTTTTCACGGGAAAAGATTAGATCGAGGCTCTGTGAACTTATAATAAATGTTTCCTTGTTGATTGAGTACTTAATACTTCTAAAGACACTCTTAAGAGTTCACAAAAAGTAAAAGCACTAACTTATATTTACGATATGATTCATTTATATAATAATCTCAACTATTTCAAACTGCTTATTCATAAAAAAATACTTACCTACATTGGCTTCGATGGTTGCGGTGTGTCCAGCGAATGGTGTATAACATAACCCCAAATAATTTTCCTGCCACAAAATCAGAGGATAGTCATAGTGTGGGAAGACCAAGCCAAGGAGGGTGGATGGCATGAATGACGATCTCAGGGTAATAGCAGTAATAAAATGAAAAATGCGGCTCAAAAGTCTTGGATGATTTTTAGGTGCTTATGATAAAATGTTTACCTGGTTACTGGCCCACAATAAAAAAAAATTGTTGTATTTTTTAAACAAAAAAAATTTTGAGTAACCAGTTGATTGGCTATGAGTATAAATTTTATTTGTAATATTATGAGGATGAAAAATTGTATAGAACCTAATCGGATTGAATCAATAAAAGAAATAAAATATTATGTTTGGGTACAATAATTATTATATTTGTGATAATTACGCACGTGATTTTTCTTTATAATATTACTTAGCTTTATGATTTGAAATTATTTTTGACTTGATGAAAACGAAAAAGGCGCTAATCTTTTTTGAGCAAGGACTCGATAATATTTGAAATGGTGTAAGAAGGGGGTCCTGGAGATTGACGAAGCGGATCTATTGTCACGATATAATATAAAAAAGGGTACGCTCTTAATTGCGGAAGCTAGCACGAACGCTTTGTGAAGTGTTCCTGGTAGGCCGGGTTCTCGCGCCATTGTCCTGCCTTTTTTTCGCAACATCTTAGGAATACATACATACGTTGTATATAGAACTGTTCACACAACCTTAAATGGTGACCCGTTCATACCTCCTGTAGCGGAATATTTTGATAAATATTATTTATATATTGATGATGGCAACATTGAAACGAGAAGTGGTGGTCCGCGCCTGGACGACAAAGCCGAGCGGTGGGGGGGGCTCGCGGTCAGACCAAGCACGGAGCCGAGCAGCACGGACGGTGTGATATTTTTGGGTGAAGAAAAAAGATGGTGGCCAACCACATTTATTTATTTATTTATTCTCAAAAGACAGCAACAGAACAAAGGACAGCACATAAGCGAGGCACATCTTCTTCTTCTTCTTCTCGCGAGGCACATAAAAAGATGTGAGTAAAGTTTGATATGTTGCCGATGTCTTCAAAAACTTTATTTTTTTGTTTGTTTGATTAGCTTATTTTTATTTTCCATGATGATTCAGAAAGTGAGCACATATTTTGGAATGAATTATCGTACGAAGATGTAAAATGAAGTTTGACGGGTCAGCTAGTCATCTTGTCTTATATATAAAAATGGTGAGCTATTTCCCGATGTCATCGCATCACGCCTAAACGGCTGGACTGATTTCGCTAATTATTTTTTGTCGTGTAGGCTTTTATCAGGAGAATGTCCTTTTAGAAGAAAAATATAATGAAAAATGCATGGAAAATTAGAAAATAAAAGAAAACTCTGCGTAGACAACCTTATTAGTACATTTTACCTTATAATTTTTATTCCAATTTTGAAATTTTGACAGAAATTGTCAATTGATGCGATTCACAGAATGCGGATGGAATAAACATGGTTTAAAACAGACGCATCGTTCGAAATCACATTGGTCAAAAATGATAATTAAGTAATTCATCACTATACCAATTCGAATTCAATATTCATATTAGCTAGTAATATATAAAATGGATTCCTTTTCCCCATTATACCGCATCATACTTGGGTAATTTCGCTTACTATTTTTGGTCATATTTGCTTTTGACAGGAGAAACCTAGTTCTTATGATTAAAAAAACTCAAGAAAATTGTACGAACCTAATCTTCTTTGTACTGTTTTATTGACAAAATCAACGTTCTATTTTTGAATTTTTTAACACGTTTGACAAATTTTCAGTACATAGATTGATAGTTTGTGAGATTGTCAAAATGTTAGCTTTAAACATAGCTTAAAACAGATGCATTGGCGCAATTGCCTTGGTGAAATAGGTGAAATGAATTTATTATTACCTGTAGGTACCTATTCTAATTCGATATCCGTAGCAAAGCAAGGACTAAGTCTGTTTGGAAAATGATTTTGAATTAAAACATACTTGAATAGCAATTAAGTTATTCAAAAAAGCTTTTTTTTGAAATTACAATGGTCAGTTTTCTGATAGTTTCTATCGTAAGACTTGAATAAAAGCATTATAATAATTGATTTTCCGTCTAAAGCTTTGTACGTAAAGTAAAGGAGGATTTAGAACCTATCGCATATTTCATCGCTACTTAGATTAAAAAATGAAAGTATCTTCAAAAGCTTCTTACACAATATAATAAGAAATCTATTGTGTATTCTAAAGAAACACTATTCTTTGACATTTTTCGAATATGATTTAAAAGTTGCATAATATCAGGCGTATTAAAGATCTAAATAGATATTAATAATATAAAACCGGTTTGTTATCATTTCATATGTAATAAAACCATCTTCCTTCTACAGAAATATTTTAAATAATGTAAGAAGGTTCATACCAATAGCTGCAGAATTTATCTTGATATTAAATTGTTAACAAAGCAACCGCTCAAGCAAGTGTGAAAATCGCATCTGAATGGTTTTAGCAATACAAAATATAGGGAATATTGGCTGCCATCTACTTGAAATTATAACAAGGAGATTTTCGAAATGAAAATGTGCTCTTCCCTATTTCGCTTCATTTCTTGCTTATACTATAATATATATATAATATTCATCATGAGAATGAAAGCTTAAATTTCCTTATTGTTTTATGTAAACGTTTGAATGGTATAGGCACGTCGTATACAAATGAGTCTTAGACGAAAAAGATTTCATCGAATTTCTAGTGATTGAATTCGAACCACTTCCTACTACACGTTGGCGCTGTGTATCGAGTTTAAAGAGCTTTTATAGAAAACGACACCTTAAGAGTAAGCTTTACACGAAAAGAAATAAAATTTATAGCATCTCTCTGTTTTCTTTTTTACCTAGATGACTCTTTAAACACCCCGCTGGAATAGCACTGGATACATTTAAACTCTATTAAATCCCTTTTCTATCTTAAATAATAATTCTTCTTTTTTAAATATTCAACATCATCAATCTTTCATTTTTCTCAGATTTAGATTTTTAATGAAAAATATGCTGAAGTTTTGCTGTCATCTCGCATACTACCACAGACGTGGGCTGTAGTATGCAATATGTTATCCGCCTGTTTTTATGTTATTATGTTATTTATAACGTATGTGGTTCTTTTAATATTATATTATTATCATAGAAGAAAATACAGTATGTACCTACCTAACCAGTGTGAAAGTACAAAAAAAAACATTCTTGAAATCACAATTTTAATGCATTACATTTTGGTTGGATTATTAAATAGATAAATATTTTGTTTCATAAAATAAAATCATTTTCAATGTATAAATCGTATAATCAAATTATGATGTAATTATTCAAGTATTGATATTTAATTAGTCAAGCTTCAGTTGCGCCATTGTGGGGAGTGGTGGTATTTTGACATCATCATTGTCAACAAAACGTACTAAGGCAATGAAAGGTACCTGCATAATACGGTAGCGACATGGCAGGCAGAAATTCAGCTTCCATTGTTATTCCTTTGGAACGTTCTCGAATATTAGCCAGATTAATACCCAGCTGAAGGAAGATCAATTATAATTAAGATTCTCTCCTTGGAAATACTGAAATCCTCAATTATATGTAGGCGTGAAATTATAGAATAGATAAAACTGCTCGAATGCTCATAAAAATGTGAAAAATCTTATAGGAAGACTTTTTTTACAAAATTGAATCTGCACCCATCCAAAGTACATAATAACAAATACACTTTCAACGTATTGAAATTATGTGAAGCGAAGCTTGTTACAACAACCCGCAGTAGGTACACTGTACGTACGAAAGCCATCGATTGATACCACTGGTTTACCAACCACCTCATCTTATATCTTTAGATTTCATTTTATATCTTTAGATTGTCAAAAAATGCCAATAAATACAATTGAATGCATTGCACTTAAGGTTACCTATCCATAAAATAATGTATCTTGACGAAGAATTATTTTATAGGTTAGGTATATAACAAAAAATCTATTCAAAATCATTAAATTAAGGTTCGTGAATGTACTTATGTATAATTGATAAAGATTTAATATTTGAGGAAAGACCCAATTATATATAAAAGATCCAACAATAGCTCCTGGGGGGTGTATTTTTAAAAGGAATCTAACGATTGGATATTAAGTTATTATATTCACAAAACTCGTGTTGCAAAATATTTCGTTCGTTGTGCGGGAATTTAACAAAAACAAATCCGAAATGAAAATCTCGACAATATTTCAAGGATATCAAATTAATGTGCGAACGTACCCATAGTACAAGACCAAGGAGCGACCATTAATTCTGACCTTAATAAATTAAAACCTCTGAAGATATTTTCATATTTTGCGATAATAATACGAACACATTATTGTGATGGTGAGGTACAAGCAGAGGACTCGGGTTCCTGACATATTTTATGATACCTTCTACCTGTGTCCCTCTTTACCTCGTTTTCACTCTTGCCTTTCTGTTCGGGATCTTCTTACCGCTGAATAACACCAGTAGAATATAATGAAATTTTCCAATACGAAAGTACACCTTTATAACTATTTTGTCTAATACTCTGCATGATAAAGTAATTTGAAATTTATTAATTAAAAGTACCGACCTCGGTAGCCTAGTTGTACTGGCGTGGACTTCAGATCCGAGGTCCCGGGTTTGATTCCCGGTCGGTTCAGAGTATTTGTAAGTGTTTTTTCACTTCAAAGGCATTCAAAGGTTGTCAAATATTAGTTTAAATGCTCCAAACAAAAAAAAAACACGCTTATTTATTGAATTGATGAAAATCGCAGTAGTACCTATTATGATGTAGAGTCAACCGAATGAAATGTGATTTAAATTGGGATGGATGGACTCACCAGCATGTGGGATAATACAACCAGTTGACCCTCTGATTAACGAGTTCCCCGTGTGCGCATTCAATAAAGGACTACGGGACTTGCACGCTTTGACGGATGATGCGATCCAATAGTTTCGGTCTTTGGAGGTCAATAATTGAGATCGACTTAAAGAAGATGAATTCAAATTAACGGGGAGAAAACTATGAAAAAAAAGACTAAAAAAATAAAAGAATACCTGCATTATAATATAATCGATTCGAGGCTCATCGGTATAATTTTGTAGGGATCAAAGGGAAAAAAATATGTTGTTCAAATTGATCGTCAACGTCTTTTATACCTTCCTTTAATATTTCATGTATGTTTGACGTAAAAAGGTTGACATAGAAGACTCACTCACGATGGGTTGTTTCTTTGATTTGTTTCAAATTTGGATCGATGCAAAATTATATTCGATTTACGAATAGATAGCTATCACAAATCAAATAAACTTCGAAATAAATGTTCCAAAATAACATACACAGAACGGATACATCCAGATATGGAAATACGAAATAGCGCTGTACCTACATTTAATATACTTACTTCCTACCATGGCCCTGAGAAACACAAAAAAAACATAGTTTATACCTACAACTACATAAAATATGCAGTATTGAGTGAATGAACTTTATAAACTTATCTAATAATAGTTTTGTGGAGAAGTGTAGAAACTTGATTTTGACTTTGACTACTAAAATTTGAGTTATTTAATGTTCACGGACACCCAGTTGTATGGAACTCCAAGTTTTTTCAAAATTTTAAAACATGATTAAGGGGTCGCTATTAACTTTTGAAAATTTGTATAGGCAATGTACCTTATGTGAAGTTTATATTCCGGCATCACCGTTACTGTTATACTTAGTATATATCTACCTATCATCAATACCTATTGTATTATCATCAAAGTTGCTCTAGGATTTAATTGTTAAAAAAAAAGTAGTAAAATTCCCCCAGCCGTACACGCGTGATGCGTTGACAACGAGAACTACCGCTCCATTTTTATATAAAGATTTTAGACGTAAATTTTCTTCAGAATGAAGATTTGTATAAGTATGTAGGTAGATACACAACTGTTCAAAATTGCTTTATGCCGATACAAAACACATTACACACAACGTCCCCCATACAGCCGCGTATGTAAACTTGCGAGTGTAATATGAAATATAATTTATTTTATATGCAGACCTTAACAATTTTTTTATCATAGCGTCGAACGAAAACACATGTTTCCAAAAGATTGTATCCGCTGAACGGTGTTTGAGCCGAATATCCTATGTGATAAAATGTTTGCATAATGTTAGGAGTTTTTAAGAATTTTTCTTTCGCTGTTGTCACAGATCGGGGTTGAGTGCGCATTATCCCATACAACCTTTATTTGATAATGTTTACCTCCATTATGTTTTAAGAGATTTTAAAATTAAAATGACCGAAATTACTTTTCTGAAAACAATAATAAGTTTTAATTTTTTTATTAATTTATTTAATCATGGTAGCTACAAACAAGGTAATTAGTCAGAAATCGTAGACCAGTCAATAGACCAGCTCGCCACTAGGATTCAAGAATTATATCGCTCGGTAAAGCCTTAAAAACACGACACAAGATATTTGAAGTTTAATGTGAAAGAGTCAAAGAGTGTATTTTTGTCGTCACTTTGAGTGAGCACTCGTAAGCAAGACAAAATAGACAAAATACTATGCATCCAACATACCAGTAGACCATCTACCAATCAATAGTATAAATAGGAAAAGTGAATAAGCAATGAAGGTTATGGTATCACTAAGACTAGGCCAGCTAAAGAAGACCGAAAGACGAATGCAGTTAGGATGAATGATTTTCCACAGTGCAGGTGTTAAAGTAAAGTGATCAAATCAGCGAGGTGGGCTGCTCAGTGCTCACGTATCCCGCAGGAATGACAGACGGTGAGTAGGAGGGCGACGAAATGGAGATCTGTAACAACTGAAGACAGCTGGTGAGCGGCGATATCATAACGGCCGTTGGGACCAGCTTGATGGCGATTGCCAGAGACAGACAAAAGTTTCGTGTACATTAGGAGGCCTATGTCCTGCAGTGGCTAATTATAAACAAAAGAAAAATTACGATGTTATTTTCTGCACACAAAGTCTAGCATCTAAATATTCTAAATTATAACAAAAACATAAAGTATGTATAAAGGTTCATTGCAAATCCAAATCTACATATTATCAAGATTATTTCATAACAACAGGATAATCATTTCTATTTTTTTTTAATATTAAAAGACTATGAAAAAATGAAATATTCTGCATTCTTGTGGCATTGATTGCAAATCATTCGAGCATTAACAATGTAAAAACAAAAGTTTTTTTTTTCGAATTTCAACCACCATTTTTAATTAAAGTCGTGCTTTTATCTAGATTAGCTTTTAACATCTACTACAAACAAACGCGTGTGGTTTTTAAACTTGAAACAAATACAGACAGTGGCAGAACCACCCGCCATCATATAGGTACCTACACAGCTAGAAGAAGCACGCACGATCGTATATTTTTTATCTTTATTACATCAATATGTGCCATGCCCTAGAATCACACTTCTATGTACCTTTCTACATACTTACTTGTATCATTGAATTCGATCTGCTTATGTACAATAGCGCTAAGTACGTAAAGAACAAACAAGTTGGCTAAATAATATATTTTTTATGTTCTTACTCGATCATTTTAAAGAATTGCGCAATGTAAGTATATAAGTACTCATCTGAATTTCAACTTGATCAAGATTGAGCAAATACGAGAACTTGGGTAGTTTCAATTAATAATTGATTCATACTTATAATTTTGCATTTCTTTGCCAAAATCACTGATGCTCACCTTAATTAGAGATTTGGTTGACTGTGTTATTCCTTCTTATTTTAATCATTTTTTTTATCTGGAATCATTTGATATTAACTTGTGACTTATTGTCAACTTATTGAAAAATTGCCACGTTCAATCTGATTTTAGGCTGACTAATTTGCTTAGACTTAAAGCGGACACGCTTTTTTTTACCAGTGTAATCAACAATGAACATGTTTTCAGTATGTAAGCGTTTAGGTCTCGAGACTCTCCTAGTTGGTCGTATGATCGGACAGACGGTAATTCGATCGTCCGATCGGTGTCTTGTTTGAAATGATCGCGCGTCGCTTGTATTTTATTTTTATACAATAAAAAAAATCATTACTTAGCATAACAAAACGCTTTGCGCTGAGCAATGAGTATTGCTCTGGTTGTATCGATTATTAATACGACACCTACTTGCCAAAAGTTCTTACTAACATTCATATTTATTTGTTTGCGTTGTTAAGGAAAGTCGACGCGCGATCATGCGATGGCAGTTAGGACACCCAATTTTTCATCGTGCAATCACAAATTTGTTAATGCGTTGATGCGATCATCGCAATTGCACCATCATCGTGCGATCATGCGATCAGCTAGGACAGGGCCTTAGTTTCAGCGTTACATATTATATTAAAATGTATGTCCAATATAATAATTTTGGTCGTATGATTCAAGAAGAAACGAGACTAGAAATGCACCGAATTTATTGCAATACCTGCTTTGAGTTTTAAACAGCTCGATGCTTTTGCGTTCCTAAAATATGCTTCGCACGTCGCGTTGACTTTAAGCAAACATTTGTTCAAAGTGAATTCGAGGCGGTAATACGACGTCTGATCGTAAACTCGGTCTGAATCAAAAGCTACAAAGTATTTACGACTTTTTCATTGTTGGAAAGTTATAAAAACTTTCAGAAATATTAAAAGCGTAGATTCTTCAGATGTCAAACGTACCTTTAATGAATACAAACTAAAGACATCGCCTGATGACTCAATGTCATGACAGCGAGCTATAACCCACTTGTTACTACCGTTTGATATGCGGATCACCATAGAAATAAAAATATTCCAATTAATGTGGGTAATTTCAAATAACATTATTTATGTTTCACGTTAGCTGAGAGGTCCCTTTGTTG
This sequence comes from Mystacides longicornis, assembly GCA_963576905.1. Lineage (NCBI taxonomy): Eukaryota > Metazoa > Arthropoda > Insecta > Trichoptera > Leptoceridae > Mystacides > Mystacides longicornis. Next base: position 18,159,159 of record OY756420.1, on the reverse strand, counting down.
ATCAATTGTGTTTTGAGCTCGATCATGTTCAAAATTTGAACTGTGCTCGCATTGTTATTTACTTCAAATTGATGACGAGTTTTTCAAGGTCAGTGCCGAAATATATATTTTACATTAACAGTATTTCATTTATAAATTTAGAATATAGTCTGCTGTTTATAAACTGATAGCAATCTGATCTTCTTTCTAATATTATCTATTCATAATTCAACTATTAATTAGGTGTTCCGTAAAAAGAACGTTAGTAATATGGGTGTCTCATTTTTTTCACGCCATGAATTAGAAAACTTTTGACACTCAATGAAATTATCGAGGAGCTAGAGGCAAATCATAACAAGCCTGTTCCTGAATCGATTACAATTATTTTCCCGCTGGAAAATTGTAGTGCTTATATAATCGATGAGGACTCAGGTGAAGAAAATGCGCATGAAGTGACCCTACACAACTTTCCCGGGTCACAACTGCGGGCCCATGCAGAAGTAGGTATATGATGAAAACTCTTCGTTAAGTGATGATGAAGAATGCAGCGTTCCATTAGCTCATGTAGATAAGTGGCCAAGACTGGTACAAGCAACATAAGCGATACAATAATTCAAATTGACCTATCAGCTGCTACCAAAGCTTACAACGAAAATATGGGAGGCGTCGACAGATCAGACCAGAAAATTTGTTTATATTGCACAAGTTTTTGAGGAAAGAAGTGGTACTTCTGCCTTTTTTCGCATTGTCTAAATAATATATTATGGCTTTGCATAGTGCTTGGCAATTTTCTAAAATCAATGAGGAGAATATGACCATCTAAAAATCTGAAGTAGTGTTCCAACGAGTAAGGGTGTAGAGCAAAAACCAAGGGGCACATCACACAATTTTCAAGAAACATCCAGTTTTGATATAATAGGTCATATATTATTAAGTACAGAAGTGAACAACTTTGATGTGCGGTATGTCATAAAATCGCTATGTTCTATTACAAAAAATGTAAAATGTCTCTTCATCCTAAAAACTGCTTTGAACTGTACCATACTGCTTCAGACTGATCTTCAGAAAATCTGCTTGTACCAAACATTTAAATCGATTTATGTTACAAAAACATACATTCAGAAACGTGTAAATTATTTTTGAAGTGCCTAAGTTCTATGAATTTACTGGCGAAATTGGTCCAGCAGTTCATATATAATGGTGCTATGAGCAAGAGAAAAACAGTAACTGTCGGAAAAGCTTGTTGCATAAATTTCTATGGTAGAGTTACACCGCTGCTCATGGTCATGAGTATGGAAACCAATGCTTAAAAGATCGTATTAGGTATTTTTCTTAGTTTGATACGAAACAGAAAAGTTGGTTTGACTATGAATATCCAATAAACAGTAGTACGTACTAGCGTTCCGTATATCAAACACCATTTTCCCGCTTTTCCATAACAGATAGAATTTTTTTTTACAAATTTTCTTGATTGAATAATGCCTATCAAAAATCACAGTGCTAATACAAAAAAAGTTATATCCGTAACAAGTGGGTTAAAACAAGTAGAAACCAACTTTTCTGTTTCGTATCAAACTAAGAAAAATACCTAATACGATCTTTTAAGCATTGGTTTCCATACTCATGACCATGAGCAGCGGTGTAACTCTACCATAGAAATTTATGCAACAAGCTTTTCCGACAGTTACTGTTTTTCTCTTGCTCATAGCACCATAATATATGAACTGCTGGACCAATTTCGCCAGTAAATTTTTTGTGTTTGTCATTATTAGGAGAAGGTTCTTATGAAAGAAAAAAAAAATAGATGATTACTGGGAACATTAAGAAATTTGTAAAAATTAATGTAGATAACTTTCTAAGTGCTTTTAAAAATATATTATAGACTTTTCGAAAATATAATATAGTCTGTAAAACAGGTGCTTCGGTCTGGATTATATTTGTTAAAACGCTAATCAACCTTTTATTATAAAAAATCGAAATCAATAATCATAGTATGCACTACTTACAGGACAACGTCTGTCGGGAAAGCTAGTTTTGAATTTCAACATATTTCACATAAGATATTTTGTTAATCTTTTTATTCAATGAAAGATTGCATCAATTACTGTGATGTTTTATTCCTAAACATTTAACTTACTTGCTTTATCCCTTAGATTTAGTCAAACACTACCCGACCGACTTCCCAAATTATGCAGGGTTGTAATATAATATTTCCATCTTGTTTAATAAATCCATGAGATAATACTTTACACTCGATAGGATATTTATAAACACAATATTTGTCTTCTCCTCCTCTCCGCGTCTCTTCTCCTTTATTATTATTGTAATATTCCCTTCTTACAGTCATCGAGTATCAAAGCCTTCTATATCCGTCCCAGAAATAACCCACCTTTTATAATATATGCCTTCGCTCTATCGTTTGTTTTATAAACTCACAATTATGATGAATATCCTGTTTACTTTTATAATTTACTTAATATATATTATATATATTTTTATATTTTATTTTATCCCAAAGAATACAAAAAAAACATAAGGATTTTACAATGTGTGTATGTATATATAAATATGAATGGAAGTGAAAACCCAAGATTTGTCACGAAATGCATGTGAACAACATGCACCTCGAAAGAAAAAAAGGGATAATCAGCTTTTCACAGGAAACAATATGAAGATGGAAGGTTTACTCCTTTACGCTGTGATGAATTCGGCAGAGACTATGCTACTGCACTTGCATATGGGACGAGACTGTGCCCATCACCAGAATATGCGATATATGTTCAGATTTAAATAAGTTTTTAGATCTTCTTTGCTTGTGTTTCTTATCTGTGTGTAATGTTTAAAACATGACAATGGCAGATAACACTCTCAATTAAAGAGTGAATGCCAAAAAGAAAAAAAAATGAAATGTGTCAATTTTCCTGGTGTATAAGAAAGAATTACCAAGCATGCCTTTACTCTTCTCTCAGTAGCCGCCCGTGCTCTATTCCTTCAGAATTTAAGTGCAATTTATTATAATTAGTTTTTTAAGTGACATATTGTAAAAAGTATTATTATAACTGTTTTGATTTAAAGCCAGAGTTTTTATTTTAGTAGTGAGTAATAAAACCTTCCTTCTCTATAAATTATTATCTATAGTGAATTATAATCTGGTGAGTACAATTTTGGAAATTTCTCGTCTCACTCATCTCATAAGAGAGCTGCCTAAATAACCTCACAGCATTCTCACATCTTTCTTGCTATTTACTTACCTGAAGAAATTTCTATATCTTATTTCTCACATACCCACTTATGGTCCAGACCAGATCCTGAGCCATAATCTTATGGTCTATAGGTACACACACCCTAGCCATAATATTATAAACATAAAAGATACTCCGAAGTTAGGGAAATTAATATATAAAACATTTATTGCAAATATTTCCTATAGCCTATTAAATGAATATCGGAGAGTTATTTTAATTCAGCAGTGATCAAAATAATCCATAACGAAGACAAGTTTACGTTTAATTATACGCCGTCAAATTTGATGACGGAAAGTTCGTGGAACATCAAAATAATAGCAACGTTTATTTTTATTTATTTTTTATTTATTCATTCAATACAAATATAATATTTTACACTGATATGTATTGTATAAGATGATGAACAAGAAGAATTTGAGCAAAACATAATATTAGGTGTATCCCCCTTATAGAGACAAGTCTCGTGTAAAGGGGGAACATTATTCATTTTTATATTATTTATTAATTTGGAGATTTGTCACAGTGAGATAACCAGCGGAAGGATATAATGGAAGTACTCAGAACGTAACGTGCTTAGGTATTCGTATCTCGTTGTGTTAATATTTATATTTTTTATACCTAATAATAATTGTTCACACCGCCTGAAATTAGAGTTATAGGTATTATATGTAGGTAAATGTATGTGCAAGAAGGTTGGTCGTCTTCCTTCCGGTGAGTGGTAAAATAAAACTTGATGTCTTAAGCGTTCAAAATTTATTGGTTGAGCAGAAAAGAAAACTCATCAGCCCATACATTGATTTCTTTATAGATTACAAAAACACTATGGCTACTTAGCCGGTGTTGACACAAGAAAATATACAAATATTACCATAAACAACTAAACTGAACCACAGACAAAAAAACTGTAGGTATAATTAAATCGCCACCTACATACAGATGGTGTTTAGGTCCAAAATTCTGCTGCAATAAGAAACGTTAATAATGGATTATAGGTGATAAACACCGTGCACGAAACACGCCCTCAAGGAAGACCTCCGAAGACAGCGATGATTCATCAAATTAGAAACTTGCACAGAATAGGCCAATCAATATAAGGCCTCAGAAAATAGGAAAAAAATTACACGATTTTGAATATTTTAAACTAAAATTTTGAACAATGCGATAATACTTAAGAATTTGTTTATGTTTTATGAATATTATTTATGTATTACAAAAAGGTTAAATTCATAAGGGTTGGACAATCAAAGATGTGTATTGCAAAACATTGACAAAATGAATAAACACAAAACACATTTTAAGTTTAATGATTGTTTTGTTGTTTAAGTAGGAAAGTACATAGCTGATGTCGATTAATAATTAATGTTTTTCCTAATGAATTATGAAAGCATCAAAGGACCTTTTAGGAAATGAAATCCGTTGAGTAAATATTATTTAATGAATTTATTTGTATGACATCAAAAGTTTAAAACAAAAATTCGCACTTGCATCATCCAAATTATAAAAATTCTGGTAGTATTTTTCAAATGTATACACCTATAACCTAATTGTACAGTTTTAATTTTCTTCACATAATGTCACATAATTCCTTACGAGAAACTTTTATTCCTACAAATTTTCGTTTGCTTGTTTTCAATAAGATTGTGATTGAATTTTGAAATTGAATGTCACTCTAAGTGTTCATTCTTTTAAAAATAATCGATTAAGATATTAATGACAAACATTAGGCGAACCAATCTCAGAGCGACCATCCCTTCCAGTTAATTAGGTTCCTCATTAGAAGGAAAAGTTTACAGTTAAAAAAAAGAATTTCGTGCGAAAAATATATCTCTTCTTTTAGTCAATATCGAAAATGGGATCTTGATCATGTTGAGAATAATTGGATTTTATTTATATCTAACGCTTATTTATTAATATCAATTAAAGTCGGGTTAGTGCGAACACTTATAACTCGAGATTGGCTCAACAGATTCTTCCGAAGTGTGATTTAATGGATTCTTCTCCACTCCGGATAACAGAATAACTAATAAAAAGTTGAAAAATGAATAATATAAAATATGATATTAAAGTTTCTATGGAACGAATTACATGCGACGCCATCTTTGAAATATTCTAACAACAAAATTGTCTTCTGCGCCTGCACCCTCTCATTCTCGCATACGTAATTGTCACTCTAACAGTAGCCCATTTCACTTACTCCACCGTTTCGGGCGTTTTAGAAATTTTTCATACAAAGTCAACCAAACTGCGCGTATATAATTATTATATTCTCGCATTGATCTCGAATGAAATATGGACGTTTTAGAATTAATATTTTAATGTTATTATTTAGTTAGTTTATTTTTGTTTCTGGAGGCGCAATGCCTCTGGGTAGGACCAAAGGGTCCACAGGACAAGGTCTGTCGGGAAAGCTAGTTTATTAATATAAAAAATTATATAAGTGTAATGATTGTCTTAAAATGTTGTTATAAAAAACGAACTGTTGAAGTAAAGGAACAAAATGTTACATTCATTAGGTACATATTATTGTTTCCAAAAGTTTGTGATTTCTTCAAAATAGATAGATACCTATGTACATTAGACAGAGGTTGTTCTACAGGAAAATCTCTCGGTGAGAAGTGAAATTCGTTGGTGGAAAATATGGAGATGTGTGACTATAACAGCATATCTCCCCGGATTAGGTTACTCCTATTACATATGTATATATACACAACATAATCATATAAAATATGCCGATACGACTCACACTAGCTGGTACATCTCTACTCTCTACATACATTACGGTTGCCTTAATAATGTCATCCTGTGAATACATTTACGTTTTACGACGCCTCCGACACGTATGTACGTAAGATCTGTCTTATATCATGTCTTTACCAACTTAGCACATTATGCCAAAGTATATTTATAGATTTTTACTTTTATTATTCCGTGTATGGATCTGGGATTCTCAGATATCTCGCTGCAAAGCTGACACTAAGCCGGAGATTTGCGATCCAACGAATTAGTCGGAATAAATCATTGGCAATAATTTGATTTGAAGCATCAGACTTTGGGGGGTGGTTTATTTATATTTCAAATCCATTCTATAAGACGAACAGATTTTTTATAGCAATGGTTTAGGCACACAGAGTTTTATTAAGAATTGAGTTGATATAGGTAAGTAGATGAAATTTGTGACGATATGCTTTTTCAAATTTTCAGCCCACAATGTCTGTAGGATATAAAGAAAACTAGGTAAGTATAATGTAGGATGAATAATAAGGTAACTATTTACGTAAATTTTGTATAGGTATGTACGTTTTCAGGGCGATTAATTTTACACAATGTGAAATCATTACGGAGTATAACGAACATAAGCACAGACTTTTGTTGCTGTCTCTGTTTGGTTACACAACTACGGTTGCTTGTGAGTACGCTCGTTGAAGTAAACCGTTTTGCAGGCTACCTATAGATTTCCCTTTTAATATAGATATGTCGAAGCTCAGAATTCAAAAGATTCCCTTGACTGCAAAAATACACCACGGCTAATAACCCAAATATTTTATTAAAAAAACTTTTGCTGATGATTTAAAATTATATTAGTGATGTTAAACTTAAGCACGTGAAGCTCTGAAACAAAAATGGTCCTTAAATTCTGTTATTATTAGAATAATTATAATGGTTTGTTGCACGAAATGTAAAAAAATTTTGATGCTAAAAAATATCAAATATGATTCTTGAATTAGAAGAGGCTATAATATCATTTCAGGGTTATTTGTCAGTTTATTTAACGTCACCAGGTCTCCCGCGTGGATACATTTAAATACCTGGGAGCAACCATTACCACCTCTGGTGACCTCGGGGCTGAGCTCCTGATACGTATCGGTATGGCAAATGGTGCCTTTAACAACATGACCAAGATTTAGAAAACGTCGGCATTTAGTGTCGAGACGAAATATTATAAGATGTTTGATGCGTGTGTGTTGCCCATTCTCCTGTATGGGTGTGAGGCACAAAATGCATTTTCAGTGAACTAAATCATTTTTTTTATTTTTTTTCTATTATTAAATCATTCGATGAAGCCAAATAAATGGTGTTCAAAAGTGGGAAACACACGTCACTCACCGCAGGTGTGAAAATACCGCGTACTGAGAGGACTCTGCGTATGATGGAGCGACATTAGCGAAACTTTGTACATTTGCATAAACACCTACATCTTCTTTTGGAAATTGCTGTTATTTATTTAGTAAAAAAAAAATCCAAAAAAGTTCTCTTTTCGAGCAGCAAGGGGATTATGTTTATGAAACTCGTATATTTCTTTTTATACGGTAGACTATTTGTTTTGAAAAATTAGAAATTGTTCCAAGTTTCGTGCTTGTGGCGCGGGTGATGTGTGATTTTATGATTGTGTTTGACGTAACTTTTACCGTAAAAATAAACATGTTCTGATTTTTTCAACTTTGAAACCTTCTGTTGAAGCTTTCTGAAATACAGACTCAACAACAAAAATATTAAATTCAACAACATGACATACTTACTTAGCTGTAGGTACCTGTTCGTGTAAACATTTTTTCAAACCGTTGTTGAGAATAACTGGGTTTTATTTCACTTCCCTGCAACAATTATTGATTAATTTACAATCCATTCCAAATCCGAACTACCTTTACGCCCTCCAATGCGTTTGATCTTGCGCAATGTTCATGACATCCTCCCACACCATGTCCAGATTCCTCAGCTCTGCTTCGAAGGAGCGGAACACAGTATATGAGGGTCTTCCTCGTCTTCGGGATCCTGATGGGAGGAAGAACAGCGCTGTCCTCGGCCAACTGTCATTCGGCATCCTCAACACATGTCCCAGCTAAATTCATCTGATTTTTATATACCTACCTACTTTGTATGGACACGCTAACAATATAATTAAAAAAAGATATGTCTGTACCTACACACAGTAAAAAAAACAGTAAAAATCATTGCCATTATTTTATGCGTGCACGCACAATGCACATACTCCTGTTTCAAGCTAATCTCGGCCATCCCTTAGCGCTTGCGATGGCCGGTTGTGCTTTGTGTGCAAGTGCTCTCTATGTGCCATTTCTGAGAAGGTGATTCGTTGAAATAAAATATAAAAATATGTAAAAAAACATTTGTTACGATAAATTAATAAAAAAATACTCATATTTTATGCAATCAAACATTTTGAATACTCTTTCGAAAGCAGCGTAGTCAAAATGACGAAGGTTTGTGATAAAGAGTGTAAAAATAAGGTATTTGATCTAAGGTTAACAAATTTGGAGTATAAATCTTACGATAGCATTTTCATTTTGAACTAAATACCTAGATGTAAACAATGTCCTTATTGTGTACATGTAGGTATATTATGTCATTGTCCAATACTAATAATTTAGGACTGTTTCCTATATATTGTGTGATACCTGAGAAACTAGTAGAATTTATTTGTACGTTAAAATAGAAAATGAGAAAATTATGGTAGGACTCATTCATTATTTGATTTAGTATTTGAAGGTCACTCAGTCATTTCAAAATAACTCTCCAGAAAAGGTGTGCATAATTTTATTGTATGTTTTATGGTAAGTGTGTACCTACTCAAGTAGTTACAAAAGTTTTCAAATTAAAGGATTGTTTAAACTCCACTTAGACTTCCCTCACAAGAACCACATCATAAATACACTTAAAGGTTCTTAATTCGTAGAATCCGCACTGCCTTCACCTCGTCATCAATTGTTCTCGCGACAGGGAGCAGGATAATGGATAAGTGACGCTCTGGTAAACGTTAATAATTATTTCGCTTTTCTTAAATGGATTCTCTAATTAAATTGGAAACGTACGGCAACACTCGTACACTTACTTGGAAAACCGATCCTCGATTTAAATATAAAATAAATTTGTATCAATTATAATTAAGCGCCTTAAGAAGCCACAAGATCTTTAGAAAAGGGGATAATCTTACCAATAATAATAACGTTTAAAGGAAACACTTGTTTAAACGTTTCTTTCAGACTAGACGAGCTAAGGACTAAATTGTTCGCTTAATTTAAAACTTTTCTTTGTAAGAACAGTTGAGTATGAACCTACTGTACATTAAACTCAAATAGCTCTCGCTTTTTACCATATAAACTATGCAAGTAGTTACACTCTTTTGAGTACAAAGCAAGGACAGAGTGCAGGTGTTGACGATTCAAACGTACGACGTTTATTCCAATATGTAAGTGTGAATGGATTATCGTCGTTACGCTTAACCCGCGAGAGTAATCTTTTTTCACACATACAATTTGTAAAGAGTGCTTCATGAAGAATCCCTTCTTGATGTTTAGTGTATTTTTTATCTGCAAGTGGCAACTCTAAAATTTGACAGTTTGTTGTCACATATTTTTATTCCAAATATTATTTGTACGTTTTACGAAAAAACAATGCGTTACGTTTGTGAAAACTTATTTCAATAATTGGGTTACACTGAGACCCCTTGCATCTCCTCATCTTATTTGTCATGTTCAACATGACATGGGATTTTTCGACATGTTCAACATGTCGAAAAATCCCATGTATACAACAAGTAGATATTGAATAATTAATGAAATATAGAGATAAAAGTTGGAAATTATTGAGAACAAGAGAGCAAGCAAATTTAAAGACTGCGACCGCTGTCATATATTTGGTGCCAGGATATGACTAGGTATATCCATTTTTGTTAATGTCTCATCTTTATTGCCTATTGGCTTTGTCGATGCACAACGTTCTAATTATTTCTAGATTCTTGTGACCATTTTTCAGGACTAGATCTTATATATTTCCACGTCACAAAAGCTTTAAAAATTAAATATTTAATAATACAACGTATTTCTGATTTTAGAATTTTAAAGCAAAGATTTTCTTGTTTTTCGCATATTAATGTACTGTGTACCTACCTATAATGTTCTAAGGTCAAAATCTTATGGTCTTTTGTTTTAATTCTTTCAACCGTTTGAAAATATAAAACTAAATGATGACCCCGCAATAAAAAAAATATGAGCCTATTTTTTAAAGAATTTGTTACGGAATGGTTGACACTCATTAGCTCTCCCGAACACGTGATATTTTAAGACTCAAAATATAAAATAACGAGTTTAGATATTTAACCGTCATGCAGTAAGAAAATATCCATAATATAGGTAATATTAAGTGGATTATCTGCTGTATGAATTTTTTCTCTCCCGACTTTCATGGATCTTTGACGTAGACTCTTATGCGGTGTTCACACGGGGCGATGTAAGGCCAGACGATTTCGCTTGCATAAAAAAAAATATCGCTCGGTCGCCCATTGATCGTCTGATGTGTTCACACGAGTCCACCGGCATACATTCAATCTGTCAGGTGCGCTGATTGTTTTAAAAATGGCGGACGTCCAGGTAGAAGTCGCGGAGTAAGTTGAAAATATTGTTTTAGACGATACAAAAAGACTCCTAATTGAGAAAAATAAAAAAAAACGCAGATATTGGGTGCGGAATTGGATTCTAAGGAGAAATAAATTTAGAGCAGTGCTGTCAACTGTCAAGAAACACAACATACGGACGCCGCGCATATCTGCGCATGCGCGCATCGTTCCACCAGATACAAAAGTTGAAAGGCGTTCAAATTAACATCATCGCCGCGGCGATGAGGTTTTCCTAATAGCATACTCGCCGATAAGGTTAGTGTCTTCCTCTTTTCTTTTTTGAGATGTAGCTGTTGCCCGTCGGCGTTTCTTCGGATGGTTAGCTTTAACGTTAGTATTTTAGTTTGACTGCATGTGCATATTTCAATTATAAACTGTGTTTCTTTTTGATTTTTACGATGTTTTTATTAAGTCAAGATACGATAGCTATTTTGACAAGCCAGGAGTACTGTGATAATGATCTGAATGTCGATTCTGCCAATGAAACCGAAGACATTTTGGTGGAAGATGATGTCCCTTTGGACGTCTCTTTAGACGAAAATTATGAACCATCCGACTCTGAAGAAAAATATTTGAGTCCACCATCCCATACATTTAGATGCTGAAAGTATGTTGTGTTCTTCTTCTTCTTATTTTCATCCTTAAGCATCCACAGCTGGGTGTCGTGTCGACCTTCTTCGTATATTATGTATATATTTGGGTATTTCTGAATTGACTTGATATATGCGTGGGATAGTTGGCAATACAAGGCCACGCTTGTCAGCGGGTTAGCCTCGGATGCTGCTCCTTCAGAAACCTCACAAAGCAGTATCATATTCTATGGTAAGACTGGCTAAAACAATGAAGCCAACACAAGCGATTTTTTAGGGCAACTATCCACTAGTCAAGAGCATCAACCTTCAGGTCAAGGCTCTCTTCAAGTATAATAAAATGAACAAGAATCAATAATGAGAGAAAAACGTAAAAAAAAGACTTTTGGGAAGAAAACGCTGATAACAGTAAATATTTGTGATAGCTATAAGGTAGCAATATGTGGTGAGCATTAAGTTATTTTTCTATCACATGTGCTAATTAAAACAGTTCATTTTGTATTATAAAATAAAGTTTAATGTTTCTATATGCAATGCAACGCCAGAAAACAACTGATTAAATTGATTTCTTTTTATAACTTGAGCATTATAAACATTTTGATGAAAAAAATGTGTTTTTTTTTCTTTAAAGGTCTAAGAAAATCGTTATAATTTGAAAAATAAATAACAAAAATAATTGATTTATTTTTCTAAAATTAACAAATTTATTAAACAAGTGTACATAATACAAAGAAATAAATACCCTAAGATTGCAACTTATTACAAAAAAAAATATTTTTTCTAATTACCGTCGTTTAGGCGGATGGTTAGCTTAAACGCGGTACTCAAGAAGGTTAGCTATCCAGGATTAATCAGTCTCAAAATGATTAAAGTCTAAGAATGCAGTAGGTAGCTATTGTGTTATTAGATTAGCTGATGTATTGAAATGGAAAGATGATATCAGACGAGTGGGAAATTTATCTAAAGATAATGAAATAGGTCTGAGCCTTCCAGTTCACCATGTGTCGTCCATAAATTAACATGGCAGACTGCCTCTGACGCCCGAGGTGACGTCGACATCCCAATTTCATTTAACTTATCTCGACGTGACGTTAAATCAACCATTTATTGATAGTCGAAAATAATGACCGTATTCAAATGTTATAATTTAGTAACAAAACCGTGGGTTTTAAGAGAAATCAAACAAGGTTTTCTAATACAGAAATTTCCTATTCCGAATATAAAATTTTTACCTTACCAGTCTTCTTCCTTATTCCTCAGGTTCATGGCTATCATGGTATTCTTCCTCAAACCATTGCTCTCTAGAATATTTTGTCTTCCGTAAGATATTCAGCTCCATAAAGTTTTGCGGTCCTCATGAAAATCTGCCAAGTCTACAGATGTTAGAGAAGATGGCAAAACTGCATAGTCTGTACATCGTAGAAAAATATAAATTAAGCCTGTTGAGAAATGTTCGACTGCCCTATATGTACATAATAAAATTCTCCAAACTATTGAATATTTTGAAATTAGGAATATTAATTCTAAAATAAAAGTGAATTGTGGAGAAATCTTAAAAGTATGTTACTTTGTAATAAGCGTTTATCGCCGTATATTAAATAAATAAATTAATTAATAAACACTTTTCTATTCAAAAGTGTCAGTATAGCCGGCGGAATTTTTCCAGTCAACCGGTTCCGTCCAATCTGAGACAGGCCAACCCCGGGTAGAAATTTCAAATGAAAAAACACTTAGAAAAACTCTGACCCTAGCGGGAATCGAACCCGGGACCTCGTGTCCATGCTTATACCGCTAGGCTATCGAGAACTATTAATATACTTATTGAAAATTTCTGCACAAATAATATGGAAAACAAAAATGTGTTTTTCATAGAATACTTATAGACTTGACGAATATTATCATTTCAATTTCAATCCAGGCTTATGCAGACTTTAGATAATATATAAGAAGGTACATAAATCTAATTGTCAAAAAACTGAAATTATATTTTACAACCTCTTCATAAGATGCACGATCTCAGTAATTTGTTGTTTTGTTTCCATCTATTTAGTCTTAGCCCCACCTAGGGAAGCAACAATTCCAACAGAAGCAACAACTCCATTGCTCTCCATTTGGTCTACATAATGAAATTTTTTACTACATTATTCACTAAAATTATTATTCACATTCAAACGCTTTTTGACTGTGAATTTTATCTACTCTACTACCATTACTACCATAACTACCATTCATTCTGTGGATATGGCAAAACTATAAAAAAAGAGTTACATACCTACAGAATTTAAAATTATTATTTTATTTATTTATTTATTTATTCATTATATACGGCATATTGCCTTTAACAGTAATATATCATAACAAAAATATAGCACATAAAATAAACATCTACTTACATTACATAATGAGAAAATCAAACTACAGAAAAGGAACAATTCATAATAATAAAAAATACCAAAATATAAACAGAACAACAAAAGCCATGGCAGGCCACAACATTATAATATGAATCTTCAAATCGTTAACGTTAGGGACAGATAAAAATTATTAAGAACCGATAATAGTAAAAGCATAAAAATATATTAAAAACACAATAAAATCAATAAAATCATAGAAACAAATTAAGTGCCCTAAAAATACAGCCTTGAAATTATCGTAGTATTAAAATGTCATTTAAAATATAATAATAATCAAAATACAAAAAAAATATATATATATTTATATATACAATAATAAAAAACAAACAGTATACACTAAAAAAAATAATAGACAATATCAAACAATATATAGTAGATAAATAAGATTGGTTTAGATTGTAGTTCGATAAATTCAATTCAAATTCGAGAAATAATAATTAAAACTTAAAATTTTTTACAATATCCCAAAGTAATAGTTGCCCCCTAACTTCCAAACTTTGCATTCATAGAAGTCTTAAATCCATGCAAAGTCATATAAAATATATCGTCATCACAATCGAGGTACTCGTTACCCAAGCGTAAGATTCGCGGAATGACTGCATTTCGGAGGTAGTTGGTGTTAGAGCTATTAGCGCAATCAAATAGTTCCTGGGAGCGTGTGCAGCGCTGTGGAACTCGTAATGTAATCTTGCCCAACAAGTCAGGGGAATCGAAGTAAGAGTTGAGTATTTTATAAATGAAAACAAGATCGTTGATAGTTCTTCTGTCCTTCAATCTCATCAGGTCCGTTGAACTGTATAGAAAATTGTAATCAATCTGCTCCATTGGGATCCCCAGTTTATAATTTACAAATCTTAGGAGCCTCCTTTGAATTTTTTCAATGCCCTCGATGTGTACGTTGTAATACGGTGACCAAATGGGTGAATTGTACTCAAGTATACTACGCACAAGGGAAGTAAACAACAATTTTATGGCATAAACATTATTGAAGCAGCTTACTGTTCTCAATACGAACCCCAATGTTCTTAGAGCTTTACTTTTAATGTCCGATATGTGAGGTACAAAGGATAGCTGGTCATCAAATATGACACCCAAGTCGCGAATGTGATGCAGCCCCTCAATCTCAACTCCGTCAATCTTGTATTTAAAAGCCAATTTCCTTTTTCCCCTTCCAAATTGTATATACTGACATTTATCGATATTCAAGAACAAATCATTTGCATGACACCAAGCATTCAAATTATCCAAGTTCTTTTGGATCAGAAGACAATCATGGACAGATTCAACCTCCCTATATATCTTCAGGTCATCTGCAAAAAGCAAAACCTCCACCCCCTCCAAAACATCAACATTATAGTTTACTTATCGAATTAGAAAACAGCAGTTGAATTTTAGCAAGACATTGATTATAGTGGGACTATAATAACATTGGAGGCATCACCTTTATTCATCGATGTCAATTCAATAATTTACGTAAACAATGATGATTATGAATTAATTGTATGTGTAAACATGAGGTGATCGGAAGTGATCACTGGCTAAGCTCGCTTCAAACATAGTAATATCCGGTTTAATATCCGGGCAGTCAATATTAATTATTATAATCCAATGTTCGTTCAATGTGACGTTGAGGAATCCTAGAAAATGATTAACCTACTTTACGCAGAACATTTTGTGAAATTGTATTCATCGCTTGTATGTGAATTCGAAATGATAATATTAAAATAATATTATTATAATGAAGAGAATTCATTACGGCTCTAGGAATGTTCCATCTCCCAGCTCAATTAACTTCGTTTAATACTATTTGCCAAGTTTTTGATAATAGTTTAATTAAATAACAAATTAATCCTATGAATATTAAAAGCCTAATTTACAAAAGTTTCAGGTTGAAATAATTCACGATTATCTGAAAACAGGTACATAGGGTATGGCGGGCAAAATTACCTCCGCATAAATGAAATCAAATCAAATGCACTTTCTGAATGAAAAAATAAACGGATTGGCAAAACTGTTAAACATTTTTTAGGCGAGAACAATTGACAATTGATGGTCATCTTATTTTTGAAAATAAAAGGGTTATCCAAAGATCCAGAAAGATCCATGATGGGTATCGTCCTAAAATAGAGTGAGAATCAAAGATATAAGACAGAAAATAAAAGGAACATATTTTAAATTTCTCAACGTATCGCATCTCGCAGATGGCGTTAGCTAGGTCATGGATAGATATCAAGAAGAAAACTGGTCGAAAAGGTTCGAGATCTGGAGGCCCAGAATGACCCCCTGAAGCGTAGAGATACCACCACAATGGTGGAGGGACGACCGACCTCGTGAAGCAAGTTGGTGTCAACTGGGTCTAGAGGGCCCCACGAAAGAGCAGCGTGGAAGAAGGTGGAGGAGACCCTTAGGCAAAACAGGCCAAACGGAAAAAAAGGATGTGTTTTTAGATATGAAAGATAATTTTATTTTGAACTAATATTTTTTTAATACATATCTGTTAAGTGCGTACTCTTTGCCCGCTTTACTATATCGTGAAAACTACCGAAATGTAATTAATTGTATGCGTAAGTGGTATTATTTGTTAATAATCTTAATCCCTTTTCTACATAATTCAAAAAATTATACCTACGGATATTCCAATTTTTTTGTAAATTGATTTCTAGGTATATTTGTTATTCAAAAAACTGCTAACTGTTTTTTTTCACATATTTAAAAAGAATTATAGATTGTCAATTATTAATTGTTTTTGAGGTGGTTGGTAGCCCAGTGGTATCAGTCGGCGGCTTTCGTACGCACAACATATTGAAGGCCGTAGGTTCAAATCCCGGTACCGATCATTTCCACTTTCACGACACAGCCCATTGGCTAGAGTGAAAGATGTCAAAAATTGTATTTGTGTTTACTTTGAGTGAGCCTAGATTCGTTTAAAGAAAATAAAGCTCAGGAAATTAAAATCCCTAGCTTACAAGATATTACTGTACCTATGTAGGGATATTACTGTACCCATATTATATTATTGTCACTGAATGTTGAAAGTACCAATTGAAATGTATCTAACAAACTCTCTTTTCTTTATCAGAATTCAATTGAAAAGGTGTTTTGTTTGTTAAATTGGTTGTATCACGTATGTAGGTAATCTTCGTTTTTCAATAGGTAAATACGGTCGTGATCAAAATATGGAAAGCGTCGGCGTTTAGTGTCGAGACGAAATGTCAACTTTTGATGCGTGTGCGTTGCCCATTCTCCTGTATGGGTGTGAGTCCTGGCACCTGACCAAAGCCTAGGTACAAAAAGTCTCAGCCTTCCAAACGAAGTGCCTCAGGAGAATTTTGGGTGTAAGATGGTACCACCGCATCACGAACGACGCTCTACGCCACGCCCGGCGCACTCAGCGTGAGCCCATCACTTCTACCGTTAAGGGGAGGAGATGGACTTGGCTGGGACATGTGTTAAGGATGCTGAATGACAGTTGGCCAAGGAGAGCGCTGTTCTTCCTCCCATGAGGGACCCGAAGACAATTAAGACCCTCTCATACTGTGTTCTGCTCCTTCGAAGCAGAGCTAAGGAATCTGGACATGGTGTAGGAGGAGGTCATAAACATTGCGCAAGATTGAGCGCAATGGAGAGCTCTTGTTACCTCTCTATACCCCTAAGTGGGGCGTAAAGGGAGTTTGGATTTAGATACGGTCGTATGTAAAGAGGTACCTGAAATCTGTACCTTCAGTGTTTTTTATACGGTCTGTTGCTTACCTATAGGTATTCCACCTACACAACTAATGAATTATATAATATTTTGCGAGCCCTTCTTCAGTAAAATAGCTTATCCCTTTTGATGCTCATGGTGAGAGGATTCTTACAACTCTTTGTTCTCATATCTGACATCAACAATGAGAATGTAATTAAAGATAGTCTTATGTCTTATGTTAACAGCCCTGGACTTAAATTGTTTATTTATGCAAGCAAAGCAAAAAATAAAACGGGAATGAAATATACGTTTGATCGACCTTTTTTATTTTATTAGTTCTAACACACTTAAATAAGTTCATAATATGCTCAGAAATTTACATTTGTATCTTAGAACGCATTTCTATGCTTTATGTTTCTTACCTTATAATATTATTATCTCCTTCATAGAGCCGTACATCTGGCAGCGGACAGAACATCCTGGAGAGCAATGGTTGACATAGAATTCACGATGGCAATGACGTTCAGCAATGAGGATGACGACTGATAATGTAAATTATTATGTCCAAATTCCAAAACATGGCTAAGCAATTATTGATATTTCAGTTGCTGGTCAAATTGATCTTACCGCCTGTTCCCACTTGCAGTGTGTCGGGTCCAATTTATATTCGGGTTCTTTGGTATTGGTAGCAATACCTTTTCCTTAGATTTTTTCACATCTGCTCGACTCGCTAGTTGCCGGGTTGCCGAGCATCCAAATAAAAATCGAACTCAATGTTTTTTAAAGGCTGACTTTAAGCCTTGCTTAGTAATCAGAATGAATAGGCACACTTCCTGTGTATTGTAAATTCTTCAGGTGAATGTTCTATAAAATGCAATAAGTAATTTTGTCTTATATGGTTTCTCTCCCTAATATTCAGTCCTAATTGGTAGGTTATAGATGTCTTACCTTCATATCTCACCATCTTTGACCTCAATATAGCAGCAGAAACTTAGCCCTACATTTTTAATATTTATATAGATATTCGAAGCTCTCCACATAATAATATTTATCAGATTGTTCATTAACAATATCCATATTTTTTCTTTGTTAAAGTAAACAGGCCAAACATTTAAACAGATATTATAACTTCAAAAAAATTTATTTGTCATTTCCTTAGCTGCTATACACAAAAATATCATATTATTTTTTTTATTTGAGTAATATTTTCAATTTATATTTTTATTATTAGTAAATTCAGTAAAATAAATTATTATTATAATAGGTGACTTATAAAAATAATAAAAAATAATCACACTTGTAATATAATTATTATTAGATAAAAATGTTTTATAGGTATATAATATAGTTTCAACAGCGATTCTATAATACAGAAAGACTATGAGTCTTTCGAAAGGACAAGAATATTTTGAAAACAATTAAGTTTGTAACCAAGAACTCTAAAAAAGATGAAAATTAACAAGATTACATAGTTTGGGCATGATGATTTATGATTAAATTGTGATGAATTCTTATAAAATAGCAAAATAGAAATAAGGTTGAAAGGAAAGGTTATTGTAAGAAGGCGTTGGCGTATGTGAATGTCGTGGAGCGAATCTAGTATGCCGAAGGCCAGGAGAGAATAGTACTTAGCAGAGGAAAATAGATAGAAAATAATGAAAGTGCGTTTTCTCTGCCTACTCCTTAAGCGACAGGGCGTGAAGGGTAAAAAATCATCATATTGTTTCGTAATTTAAACTTATTTATACCTACACGTATAATATATATATATATATAGAGGTCATAACAGTTCGTAATATAAAACGAACTTTTTAGGAGTGAGTACGAGAATAAAAATAAACAAAATATTTTTAAGTCACTAACAATTTGGAATCGTGTTATATTATTTTCGGTTAACAACATAAGTTTGAACAAGTCCTTTGTGGTCCAAATACGAACTCTCTCAATTATTTTTATTCTGGAATAATACGGGAAAATGTAGGCGTGATGGAATAATCCCTCTGAATGGTGAAGCGTCACATAAAATCATTACGTATTTTTTCCCCATTCAAGATATTACTACAATAATGGGATAAACAATGAAAACAATATTATTTTTAAGCACATAACGGTAATAATAATAAAGAAGTTTTCTCATTGTGATTTTGGAAATGAAAAAGCAAATTTCAATACTGATGAAAATAAAGAAGTTAAGAAAATGGGAAAAGTTCGAGGTACAAACATATTTTATAACAATAACGTACCGCCCGGGCAACTTATATTTTCTTAGCTGGAATTAACTTAAGCGGAATATTCAAATCTCTTTAAAACATTCAACCGCGCATAATAACGGAAGATCAACATTATTTCCTTATACTAGGACACTCAATATTTACGTGATATTATGTCTCAACATGATATTTTGTACGTATCTACACTGCAACGACGTTGAAAGGACATACAACTTGAAGTGCTTGAACAATGAAATATTAAGTATTTGTAATATAATTTTTAAAATTCAATTTCTTTTTGCAAATATTACACCACATATGCAATGCCGGATTCATAAATGATTTTCGTTCATGGCTGATTTATCAGAAATAGCAAATTCCAGCAACATTTAGGTATGTGCTAACTGTTTAAGAAACTCTTATTTTACAATGTCAATAAAAATTTATAAACTACATGTGTAAGAAATTTTATAAAAAAAATACCTATACACGAAATGATAATAATATATTAGTAATAACAATGATTGGGTGAGTGATATTTAACTAGTATTTTGGAGAATATCGTTAATTAATGTGTGATTGTAGTGAATTGCTTTGTCAAAAGCAATTATATTGGTTTTCATTACATAAAACATGATACATAAACATAGACATACCTACGTAAGAACAACACTGGAAGACTTATTGGGTAAATAAATTTACAATAAACTGCTTGTCATGCCTTTTCCTTAAACCTACTTAAACGTTGTATGAAATGATAATAATTATATGAAACTTTTACAAACACACAAAGTCTTCGGCATTAGGTTTCTTGGAGAGAGGGGGCGGGGGTGGTGTGGGAATGGCTTCGTACTCGTCTGTTAATGATAGAGTCGAGCTCCCTCCTATGGTAACTCTCTTACCCATGTTGTCGTAAATTGGTTCTGTTATTGACGGCTCCACGATCCTGAGTTGTTTCCTCGGCAGTGTAGCGTACGGCACGATTGTAGCCTCACTGTCGCTCGATTTCATACAGTTGGTCTCGTTGACGACTTGTCTTAGGTTAGGTCGTCTCAGTGTTATACATTTCATATCATTCCCAAAGCACGCCGATGAAGGAAAATCATTTTTAGTTGTAATATCAATCGAACAATTTTTGTAACCAGATTTCATCGATTGTGTATTTTCATACGTGGCTGATGGGGACGAATTATTGAAAAGATTCCCGCTCCTGGCACCAAAATATCCGAAATTTTCATTGGTGTTATTATGTAATAGATTTCGGGTTGGAGGTAGCACCAGACTTGTGTTGAATGTCTAATAAATCGGGATAGGTTTCGTTTGAACTATTACTTACTTCTGGATTTAAAGCTACCGATATGAAAATATTACCTAGTGGACTATTTTTAGAATTTCCGTTAGAAAACTCTGGAGGTGGGGGATAAACTCCGAACGTATTGAAAGCGTGAGGTGCAACGTGCAATCCTTTTCCTTGATCCCTCCTAGGAATCTTGTGTATGTAGTGCACTGGCTCGCATTTGTCCAGCGTCAGAGAAGAATGTACCAAATCCTCACTGGTGCACGAGTTTATTAGCTCGCAACTACTTTTTATTGATTGGTCAATTAAAGACGAAGATATGTCTAGCAAATGTTTATCTTGTTCGAAAACATTTTTAGAATCATTTTTTGTTCGACTGTTCTTTTTTCGTTTCCCATTTATTTGATTTCTCTGAATGAGGCAAGAACACGCAATTGCAGTAAACACTATAACCAGTATTGACAAACCTACTCCCAACAAACCGATGAAAACAAGTAAATAATTAACTTCAATCAACGACTTGAACCGTGAATCACGTATGACGAGGGAAGCGTTTTTCGAAGTAACTTCCACGTAGCTCCTCGCTTGACAGGTGTACTCTCCGGCGTCCAAGTCGGTAACATTGATTACAGTGAGATTAACCCACACGCCACTGTGGTATTTTTCAACTTCAATATTAAAGGTATGATTGCTATTACTTCCGGTTGAATTATCACCGTCGATGAGAAATGTTTCAAATAACCATTTCACTTCGGGATCCGGGTCGCCCTTGACGTAACACGCAAACGTAGCATTATGACCCAATTTGGTCTCGACAATTGTTTTGCTTAATTTGACATGAGGTGAGCATGCAAAACCCAAAGAAGAAATGTCACCCCATTTTTTCCCCCTGTGCCCCGATGGTTCGTTACACGTGATAGAAGTCGTGCGTAAGTTACTAGACAAATACCAATTCCTAAAGTCTCTTAGTTTACAATCACAGTTCCATGGATTACCGAATAGTTCCAAGGATTTTAAACTTTTTAATGATTTGAAAGGAGTTTTAAATAAAATTGTAAACAAATTGTACTTCAAATTCAAATTTTCTAAAAACTCCAAATGTAAGAACGCCGTCTCGTGAACTTCTAATAATTGACAATTCTCTAAGTCTAATATCCTCAAATGCGGTAAAGGCGGGAACTGTTCATATGATAAGCTTTTTAGAGGGTTTCCGCTTAGTGTCAATATTTTAAGCCGATTATTTCCATAAAAGGTTCCCCTGGGAACTGCGGAAATCTGATTATAAGACAAATCTAATTCAACCAGTATTGTCAAATCCCTAAAAGCGTCCCTATCTATCTCCCTCAAGCTTGAATTCCTCATGTATATTTTTTGTAAATTTAACAGACTGACTGAACTAAAGGCATCTCGTTCTAGTAATGTTATAAAATTTCCTTGTAAATCTAAAACTTGGAGTTCCGAATTGACCGCCGGTATAGTGGTGAAGGCTCCCGACGAACATATAGCAGTTTTCTTCCCAGACACCCACTTACATCTGCATGGCATGGGACAATCGGTCCAATCTGGACTAGCGGTCACTCCGAGTAGAATCATTAGGACGAACACGTAGAACCAAGCTGTAAAGAAAATGAACCAAATTAATATGTCAACTCATTTTTATCACTAACTTACCTACCATAAATTATTTATTTTATTCTAGTAAAACGGTTGGTAATTAAGTAAGATCTTCAGAAAATAATGAAAGGATTTGTTGAAACAAAATTGAATGTGAATGTCAAAAGCACAATTAAGTTAAGGATGTATATATTATGATACAACTTAATCATGATGATTTAGGTCTTAAAATTCTTATTTCTTTTTTTTGCAGATATTTTTTGTTGTTGTTATGAAGGAATGTGTAGAAAATGCCTACAAGGACTCTTTCACCCTCTCTCTCTCTGTTTATGCCTACCTATATTAGATACTATTATATATTATTCAACACAAAGGAATGCCATTTATCATGAAATGACAGATAATTTCAATTGTCAATATAACAAAGTTCCAACAAGACATTAGTATTCTGACTTTTAAAAGTTTTTTTTCTTTATGGGAGACAGCTTCAAGACTATTGGGACGGGTATATACATAGGTACTTTATGTATATTTTATAAAAAAAGATGTAGGTTGTCGTTGATGAAACAAAAAACGCTTGTCAAGGTTTTAGAGAATCATAAAATTGAAGTATTTTCACTATAGGTAAATATGTATTTTTGCTATTAATAATGCCAATCCAAATTTATTGAAATCGATTTGTACAATAGGTACCTATATTATATTATTTTGATAGTTTGTCGTGAATCGTAAATGGTTGTTTTAACTTTAGTTGTTTCCATTCACAACTTAAGTAAAAACTTTTATTTTAATCCCACCAGGGAGATAATAATATTCGGGTGATACGACATGTTGTTATTGTTTTATAATACCTATTTATTTTTATAAATATGAACAAATCAAATAAAAATCAATAAAATAATATGAATCTTTTCAAAAATCGAATATTGGATATTTTTATATGTCCTATTCAAAACATTATAACTCACTGTTGTGACAATAATAGGCCTACAGGCATTTAACGTTTCTCCTTGGGCATAGGAATGAGCTAGTAGTTATGGGTAACAGATCACTCTGAAGATCCACGGGACGATTTGGAATGATCCAAATCCTTGACCTGACGAACACTTCTGATTGTTTAGTTTTTATCTTATTTGGCTTCTTGACTTTTACTAATTTTATGTATTTTATCTAATTTGACTTAACTTTTTACTTTTTTTCATGTAATTTATTTATTATTTGAGGTGTTTATTGAATTACTAGTTTTTTAAAGGCGCCCACCTATGGCCTTTTCGTGCAAACTTTACTTTCTCATAGCTGAATTCACATGTGGACTTAAAATACTAGGTTGATTCAACTCTTTATAAAAACTCAAAAACAACTTAAACGTTTAATTACAAACTTTGCATTCAAATAGCTTTTAGCATGTGGGTATTTAACTATTTGATTGATTAAACATTTTCATGCAAACTTTGCATTCGCATAGGAGACTTTAAAGCTTCATTTATTGAATTCTTCATGCAAAACTCAAAAAACGTCGTGAACTTTTTATAACAAATTTTGCATTCAAATGGCTGTGAGTGTTTTAGTATACGATTGATAATTTTTTTTATTTCAAACATTGCATTCGTATGGCTTTTTCTCTATGAAGTCGCGTGTGTACCTACGTTAGTTTTCTGATTTGGTAAACTTTTTCATGCAAACTTTGCATATGTATGGCTTTTCTAAGCTATGAATTCATATTTTATTTTATTTATTTATTTATTTTAACAAAACACATTACAGAGGACAACTATACTTACATTAAAAGTAGAAACAGAATTAATTTATGGCCTTAAACTAAGTTGACCTCCATCGAGATGTGCACATGTTACATTATTTATTGTTGAGTGAAACAGGTACAACATGTTCCAGAGAGAGAAAAAAATATCAATAGGAATACTACTAGTGTAAGTGAAATATGAAAATAGCTAGAGGTAAACGCAAACACAAATTGAGAGTGCAAGAAGAAGGGAATATGAGAATCTTTATTGAAAACATAGCATTCGTATGGTTTTTCTTCGCTATGATTTGTGTGTGTGGATTAAAGATCGTGATTTGGAAAACTTTTCCATGCAAACTTTGTTTTCTTATGGTCGAATTTATTTGTGTGACTTTAAAGCACTCGATGATAGAACTGTTTATGAAAATACAAAAAAAAAATAAGCTTTTTATTACAGACATTGCATTAGAAAGGGTTTTCTTGGCAGTGAGATCGCACCTGTGAGTTAAAGATCTGATTTGGTAAACTATTTCATACAAACTATCCTTTCTTATGGCTGAATTCATATGTCAGACTTTAAAGCACTTGATAATTTTTTTTTTTTATAACAAACTTTGAACTTTTTATAACTTTAAATGGCTTTTATCATGAGTTATTATTTGATTGATTAAACTTTTTAACGCAATGGTTGCATTCGTATGGCTTTTCTCCGCTGAGTTCGCGTGTGTGTGATTCTTGAGTTCGCAAACTTTTATTGCACACATTGCATTGGTAAAGCGAAGTCCGGCTGTGCGTAAAAGTTTCCTGATTTGACAAATTTTGTTTTCTCATGGCTGACTTTGCATGTGAGTTTTTAAATAGCCCAAATAATTGTTTTTCTCCACATCGAGACCTTTAAAAAAAAGTGCTCAGCCACCAGGCATAATAATATTATTATGTTACTGTCAGCTGTCACTGCTGTCAGCCATATTATATTAGAAGAACAATATTATTTGTCTTTAGTTGCGAGTGGCGCGCCATCTAGCGGCGTTAATGACATTAGTCAGTCAGTCAGTCAGTCAGTGAGTGAGGAAGTGTTCAAGGCAAATATTATATAGATGAGAAATAGCGGATAAAATTCTTATGGTTTATATTTTTGCCTAATTTTATTATTATTAATGTTATATTTATATCTAATTTGAATTTTTAACTTTTTACTATTTTGATGTTATGTATGTATTTGAGATGTTCTATATATTGTAGGTAATGTTGGGGTCTTCGCTGGTCCGTGATCTGTTTCTTTGTTTATCGATTTGTATTTATTGTCATGACCTCTAAAAATTATAAAATTTGAAAAACAAACTCTAAACTCTTGTTTACCCATCAAGTATCTATATTTCATAATCCATATGGCCTACCTGGTAAAGTAATACGGGGTACTTAATTGAAAGTATATTTGGAAATAAATGGTTAGAAAAATAAATCTTTTAATAAAGGTGTTTGTTAGTCAAAAGGTTCAGAGGTTTGCCAGACCGAATATAAAAAAAGTACCACAAATTTTCAGATACGCAAAACGTTAAATTAAGGGTCAAAATGTGACAAATGAATACAAACCATTGGCCCGCCAAGGCAATATCTCAAGGCGATTGGCTGTTGCTTTAAAGATGGGGGTGTGAGGACAGTGATAAACCAAATGTTGAAGACCCATGCCACAATGTAAAGGTGAACGGTTGCTCACGGCCAAAAGGTTGAATACATCTCGTATTTTACTCCAAGTAATAATCTGAAACAGAAAAAAACACATTTTATTTTAAGTGCACGAAAAATTGCCGTAATATTTTACTTCAACACACATGAGGGTTGGTGAAACGTAGGTATCATGATTCTCTTTTGGAATCAGTTTATCGTAGCGTTCTGAAATGAATTGTAACTTTTTTGGATGAGAATTTACATGTTATTAGACTACTTAATTAAATTGTGTAAACTAATCTTTTAGCAATATAATAGGAAAAACCACAATGTCGACTACAGGAATCGAGTTTTATTGGAATGTTTTCAATTACTTGCAAACTTATTTAATTATTTTTAAACCAAATGGACTTAGCAGGTCGAAGTTAAGTCAACGACTAAACCGAGGCTACTTACTACTTTTCCAGTGTTCTAAAACATAAGGCATACCTACCTACCTAAACTACGTCTAAGAACAAGTTTATAATATTTATTTTTAATTCATTGCCAATCAAAAAAAACAATTTACAGCAAACTGATAACATATTATGTCGTCATAATACTTGTGTTTTATTTAAGTGTAGTAGGTTTATATAGATCAACGCATATAATTTATCGAATGTTTTGACCTGGAGAAAGGTGTTCTATCCGAATTACACAAATAAGGTTGTACGTGCAGACTATGAATGGGAGAGCCGTCCAAGGATCAGGGAATTAATATGAATAAAAAAGACGTTTCTCAGGAGCGAGCTGGGCAGGTACCACACAGCCATACACGACGTAGGCACTCAGATTAATCGCATTAAGAGATCTCATTAAATACGTGAAAGTTACAGAATTTTTCTCCTCCACTTCATTTATTTTTTATTTCATTTTTCATTCCTTTCCATTTCATTTCGCATTTTCTTTTTCTCGTTCAATTACAACTTTTTATCCATCCATTTTTCCTTCTGTATTTCACCCAATTCTATTAATATCACTTTCCATTTAAAAATCACATTTTTTATATTCAAAAATGTTTATTACCGTATAAGAGTATAAAATGCTCTCCTTCATTTCGCAGCCTTTTCAAATTAGCCGCCTATTTTTAAAAAGTATTTGAATATATCCCTAATTTAAGAAGAAGCGTGTATTTCTATATTATTTTCAAAATTTATTTCGTGATTTAGAATTTTTTCTAGGTACATTCTTAGCTCTTTAAATTTAACAAAAAAAAAACGAAATAAAAATATTCAATACAACTTTTATTTTGATTTCTGAATCTTAATCCAACACTCAAAATATGAAAATAGTTTTCTTTACATCGACATAATAATATTTTTGATATTATTATGAACTGGCTTTTGGAGATTCATCTGTAGTAAAAGAACCTATAGCATATAATCATTTCATTTTAATTATTGAAATGCGCAACCATAAAGCACTTTCAGCACAAAAAAACATAGAAGATCCATTATTCGTCGGTGTTCGAAAGAGTCTCCATGTATGGCGCTCAAGCGCATCAGTTAAGACTACAGTCGAGCAGGTTTCCTGGAGACGACAATCCTTGAGAATGAACCGCCCTAGGCCCGGTGGCTGACACTGCGGCGACAGACCCCACACATCTCCATCCAACTATAAGCAGATATCTGTGGGACATAACCTAACATTTTGGAGAGAAACTCATAAGGCTAAGAACATGAATCAATCGTTAGTACAGCAACCTCAAAAAGTGTAGTTACAGAGAAGACACATTTGAGCGCGTCTCAATTTAAGACAATTCTCATTTTTTGGACGGAGGAGTATAAAATTTCGCACACTTATAGTATATAGATATAGAGAATGAGTGGCGAATGCCAATAGTTTTTTTAATTATGCATACCTAAAAATCAATAAAAAAAAACATTACGCACACCACTGTAATATTTGTATTTGATACTCACACACACTCCGAGATATTTGACATTGTCAAATTATTGAGAATAGATGAATATTGTTTGTCTTTAATAAAAATAGAAAAAACATCGTACATATCAACATTCAAATTTGACGTATCCATGTCATTGTTTTTAAAAGATAATTTTGAAATAGCGCTCGCTCAGTCTTTGACAATGAAACCTTAATAATGTTCAAACTTATAATCTAAATTAGTTATGGTCGAATTTCGAGCACTGGTTGACCACTAGTTTCGATGAATACCTACCTACATAATGTTTCGTTCTGGCATGATTTAATTTGGTACTCAATATCTTGATAGTCACTTCTTGAACACAAAATAAAGCATACATCTAGAAAATTTTTCATAAAACTTTTATAAATCTGTGTCAATAAACATTCATTCTTCCGTAATATCAGGTTTTAACAGCAGCTTGAATACCTTTACATGTCGTATGTAAGGCGATTTGTAAGCATTTATTTTAAAGTATCAATATTATTTTATAAGGAAGTATCTAAATACCTACTATATACACAATCAACTGGAAACAGCAACCATTTCAACAAACACCCTAGCCTTATTTCCGAGGCATTATTATTCCCTGTGTGAGTAAAAAGCACGTTGGTATCTACCTAGGTCAAATCTGAGTATATTCGGGAGACTCAAATACGTACCTACTAAAACCATCGAAAATAAAAATAAACCTACTTATTACGAATAAAAAAAAATACATAAAAATATACACTCTTGCTTTGGTACCTATAGATATTTGAATAATATTATGAAAAAAAGTCAAATCGATGGTAAACTGTGAGCCATACATATATTCATTCATTAATTCTCCCTTAAAGGCCGCCCTCACACCACAAGTCGGAGGAGACCAATCCGCAGCAAACCCGACCCGCACGAAACCGACCCCCTAGCTCGATCGAAGCAATCAAACCAAAATCAAGCCCGCCGCAGATCCCCACAAACCAACCCGCAATGCGGAAGGCCTATACCCCACTCGGGAGCACAGGGAGGCATCAAGAGCTCTCCATTGCGCTCGAAGGCGTCCGAGGCTCATTGTGCCTTTTCTGACCGGTTGAGGTTTAAGGACGTGAGGTGGTCAGCTATAAGGTAAGCAATATTCTTTGAGTGAAATTTAAAATTAGCGAATCTAAAATTGTGTATTTTTATTTTTTTATTTCCATAATAAATACAATTACAACAATCAGTTTATACATATTGGAATGTACCGCCTCACTGGACAACGTCGGACCGTCCAAAAAAAGGTTACCTATGTAATTTTCAAGCTTTTGTAAAATGAAATCTAAGCTGTGTAAATTTAAATGAAGTTACACTTTTCTATAGAAAGATTCAGTAGGAACTATAGCCAGCGGAACTTATTTATTTTATTTATTTATTTTATTTCCCATACGAATAACATGAGTACAATAATAAGTACAAGTACTTACAATCTATATATATATATTTATTTTGGGATTTATTATCTCACTAGACAGACGCCTGTGCCGAGATAATACTTTTGTTTATTTTTTTTTAGAAATATTAATACTTATTACCTGAGACAATGTTTTCCAGGCACTTGGTCCCGTTGAATCTGAGACAGACCTCGTTGATCCGCAATTACCAACCAATTCCATCGTAAGTATATGAAATGGGTCCATTGAGTATCAAGCGTAATTATAAAGTGTATTTTTGTACTGTATTCAATTTGGGTAAGCCCAGATTCATTTTTATTAAAAAAATCTTTCTAAAAACAGTACAAAAATGTATCTACAGCACAGATAAACTATCACAATAATTTTGAACGATAAATAAATGCTGTTCACGTGAAAACATATATAAATTGAGAGAGTAACCACATTATTGATGCTGGCTGAAACAATTTACATAATATATGCATATATTATTTCAGGTAGATTTTTGTTTGTACGAGTTTGCCTACCGTTTTTGTAATATCGGATATTTACGTCCTACGGCCTGGTTGTTGTTGATCAACCACGAATAAATATAATCGAACCTAATATAAATACCACAATACTCGTAAATAAGTCAATAGATGATACAATAATACAAATATGACGTTTGTTTTATCTTACAAAATCAGCAATATTGATTTTTTTATGAAAAATAAAGGATATAAAAGAAAATCATGTGTTGGAAAAAAGAAAATTTGCACATTTTAACAAATGAATCAAGTTAGAGATGCAATATATTTTGTTGTGAAAAAATGAAATGAAATTAGATTAAATGTTTTTTTTTTACAGATTCAGATTCTTCAGAATTCTGCAAAACAGAGATTATATATCATTATTTCGCTTATCTTCATCTGTTCATCAAGGTTCCATAGAATGTTCAATAAAGAATGATCAATAGTCAGCAGTCGGTATTTTCTAGATATTGCCTTCTTGTAATACGAATTACACAAAACCCAATCCCTTTCCCGTCTTCCTATTATCCCCTACTCATACTCAACTTCTCCATCCCTTAAGTAAGTTTTAAGACAAAAATAATGTTTTTTTTTTTTTGATATTGAAACGAACTTCCTCAGGAGAAACTAAGGTATAAGATAGTACCACCGCATCACGAACGACGCTATACGGCGGCACACCCAGCATTTACCCATCCAGATCTGAGAGAGCTAATGCCCCTAAGTGGGGTTCAAAGGGAGTTTGATTGATTGATAGATTATTATTATTATATTGATGACCTTTATAGCGCCGTTTTGTGAAAAACGTTTCACCTCAAGGGATTAATCCATGTCAGTAAACAAATTATTAAAAATATGGGTAAAACAATCTATCGAATTTATTTCGATTGAGTATAGTTAAAGTAAAATAAAAGCTTAACATCTCTAACATCAGCTCTAAGCGGAACCATTTCTTTACTTATTTTTCCATCAATATCTTTTCGATACACAAGTAGTAGAGCAGACTCGCCTTACAAAACTCTAAGGTCCCAGTTATATCACATACATACACTAGGCCCGCAGTTACTACATCAATGACTTTAAGTGTTATGAATACGTTTTTGTTGTGTAACGAAAAGAAAAGTCGGGGATAAACCCTTTGAATTTGTGTGCGTGAGCCTAATTTAACACTTTTGTATGTTTCAGAGATAAAAATCACTGAATGAATTTACGACTGAAGCTTGACATGTAATAAAGAAGTGAGCCCAAAATATTATACCCCCATATCGACATTGGTTAAACAGTTCATGAAAAATATTAATAGTAGTCCGATTCTTAAGTTTTATGCCTTTCCTTCAGTTAGGTGAATCATTACAACATCGTAAATCCAGAAAAATTTAATCTTTGTTATTATCTGTTTATGATTGGTGTCAATCATGCAAATCAAATGGAATCAATATGTACATAACAAATAGGTACCTACCTAAAATTGAGTATAATATTAACAAGGTGAATAATTTAAACACAATTAAAAATTTGCGTAGGTATTGTACATTGTACAATGTACAATTATTATTCATTTGATATCATTAAAGCTAAACAAGATATCCGTTACAATAATACACGCTTATGTAGCATGTTTCCATGGAAATTACCTATTGCAAAATGCTAATTTTCAAGTAATAACTTCTTGTAATGTTTGTTTGGCAAAACAATTGGACGATGTTTCAATTTCACGGCTGATTATACAGCCAATTTAGTAGGTAATTTAGCAGTGTATTCATGATATAAT
Source organism: Mystacides longicornis (assembly GCA_963576905.1). Taxonomy (NCBI): domain Eukaryota; kingdom Metazoa; phylum Arthropoda; class Insecta; order Trichoptera; family Leptoceridae; genus Mystacides; species Mystacides longicornis. Next base: position 18,127,647 of record OY756420.1, on the reverse strand, counting down.
TGAAAGTGTTGATTATTAAAGTGTATTATAGTAAAACGGGAGTTTCCTCTTGACCACGTATACACAAGCTGTAAGTGATTTTTCTAGGAAACTGGAATATTATTTACAAAGCCAAATGTAAATGTATCAAACGTGATGAAAATCTAAACCGTCTACGCGTGAAAAGTGTAAATGGAAAATACTGCTGGGCTTTTCAAAGTAATACCAAATGCAATTTGTTCAGATCTGTTTCAGAGCTGAAGTCGAAATGTTTCTATGCCTATAGATATGTAAGTTGAATAAGGAATGATAAAAACTTACGGGCTACTTGTAAGATTGCCTACTATTTAAATCACGGGAGTTCGGTTTATAATCTTCAAAGCGTCTTAAAGTCTTTTCGGAATTATTTTGTTTGAAAATAGATAGATACTTGTTTAATCTATTCATTTTATAATTTAAAAACAAGTACCTACTTAGTTAGAATGCTTTTCTTAATATTGCTCCAAGAATAACTTCGTTTAAGCCGAATATTTTTGCACGTATTTACGAAAATAATTTCCATTATGTAGCAATCATATTATAATAATTTCAGGAATCCAGACAAATTCCATTTCATAGCTTTATTCCAATTGGGATTCTAGAAAACAAACATAATTGTAACTCAATTTGACTGTTAACAAAAATTTTCATAAATTTTGAACAGTGTATTCCACGAATTCGGCAATATAATATGTTAGAATCTGAAGTGTAATTTACACTACCAAGATACTAAATTACATCACAATCTATTAATTTAAAATAATTAATGTTATCTTGATTGAAAGATTTATACGGGGAGATTATATCTAGCAATAAATTATTCCGTTCACTTAATTGCCTAAATAATATTGCTAACAAGTTGTTACTTTTATACGTTCACCAGAGAGCAGTGGTTGCAACTATTAAAAACCATAAACAAAAAAATTACCAATGATGCCAAATGTCATTGAATCAAATAAAAAAATACAAACAATTTAATATGTGTAGTGTACACCACAAAAAGACAAGAGTGAAGAGTTGCAGGGTTTAAATGTCGATGGGCCGGTCGTGTTGCTTGTTTAGATAAATGGACAAAACGCCTCCTGTGCTGGCGCCCTAGGACTGCAATTAGAAATCCTGACCGTCCACAGCTAAGGTGAAGAGACAACATCCTAAGAACCGTTGGCTCGCAGTGAACTGTCTGGAGGAGATCTATGTTTCTACTATGTCTACCAGGAGTAGACCGATACAGGTTGAGAAGGAAGGCGTTTTTAGCTTGCGTTTTTATATACCTCCTACATAGAAAAGTAAACATTTTTGGGATGTGTTCCCTTTTGGAATCTTAAAAACCGTAATCGTTTTTAGCCCTGCTTTTTGGTACAAGTATACCAGAAACTGACACTAAGGTAAGCATTCTCGTCGAATTTATCTCTGCATATCAAAATTTGGTCATTGATGCCGCGCTAGATTGTGTGCGATGGAGGGCTCTTGCAGCCTCCCTATGCCCCTAAGAGGGGGGCAGGCAGGAAATATTGATTGATTGATTGATTGATATATAAATGAAGCGCTCCTTTGGTCATTGCATCACGTGTGAACGGCTGGACCCATTTCGCTATTTTTGTGGTTGCTTTTGTTGCCAAGTTTTTACGAAAGGAAACATAAAAAAGTTGAACAGAACTTTAAGAAAACTTAATGAACATAATAGGTATGTACGAATATGTAACAACTAATGACTCTAACAATTCATTACTGATGTTCGATTTTTAAATGGAACAAACCACTACGGGCTTACGACCGTCTTCTACTGTTATTTTTTTTTCTTTTCATTTCATTTCGAAGGCTGGCTTAGTGTGATCACTTTACGTTAACAACTTTCGTCATTAGGTGGTAATGTTTAAGTCTCCGAAACTCCTAATCATGAGAATTCTCGACATGTTCAACATGTCGAAAAATCCCACGTATACAACAAGTAGATATTTAATAACCAAAGAATTATAGAGTTAAAAGTAGGAAATTATTGAGAACAAGAGAGCAACCAAATTTAAAGACTGCGACTGCTGTCATGTATTTGGTGCCATGATATGACTATATCCATTTGTGTTAATGTCTCATCTTTATTGCCTATTGGCTTTGTTGGAGCACTTAGTGCTTTAGACAGTAGAAACTTATCAAACTTAGTTCTATGATGTAAAAGGAAAACATCTGTCAGGTCAGCTAGTTTATGAAACCTATTCTATGAAAATGTGTTTGCGATGACCATAATTTTATCTACATTGACCTTTTTTCCAAGTCATAAAAACATGCTCATACAATTTTTATGACGATTTAAACCGTGTCACAAACAAAAAAGGTTTATTAAAACCTAGGTATATAATAATCATAACATACTCGCACATGTTTATTATTATGCGATTTTGAATATGGAAGTAATTACCTATATAGTATCTGATTACTTAGTATTACAAAGAGAAACAAAATGATATCTACCAAATGGCTTACAAAAAACAAAAAAAAAACAAAACAAAAACGGCGTCCACTGGGCCATTTAAAAAAAAAAGGATAATTGGATCTCGGGTAAATCTATAAACCTTTAAATAATATATTGTATGTCTTTGCGAATTTTAAACCCTTTTTTGTTTCAAATAAAAAGGTACTTGCGTTTCTTTTTGAAGACATTTTCTGTTAAGGTCTAATGATACGAAATTCATCGAATCAGAATAACAACGTTATCGTGAGCAACATGTTCGTAAGCTCGAATACGGAACACACATTAACATATAATATTTTCATTGAGAGGAACATAAATGATCGTCTTGGAAATTGGAAAACGTGCGAATGGGGAGCAAACATGTTACGCTTACAATACACGAATGCGCCGACAGTGAAATGAGAGGATTATAACAAACTATAATAACTACGAACAATATTAAGTCTGGAAATAAAACGTTCATATTTACATACAGAAAGATAAAAAAAGACATACGATATAGGTATTATCATATTATAATAATGAAAATATTTACTATAAATTATTCTTCCTAGGCACTTGACATAACTTTAAAATAAATAATCAATGGCATTTAATAATAGCAAGTAGGTATCCATTAAAAATATTGTATCGAAGAAGTAGATAGAAAATGAAGTGGTTGGTGACCCAGCGGTTACAACGCCGGCTTTCGTACTGCGGACGTCGTGGTTCGATCCCAGGTGCCGACCATCTTCCTCTTTCACGACACAAGCTTTAAGTAGCTTACTGTGAAAGAGTCAAGGAGTGTATTTGTGTTCACTTTGAGTGAGCACAGATTCATTTTTAAAAAAAAAAAAAAAAAAAATTAAGTACCTACTCAATCAAATGATTTAATAACACTGTTAAACAATAATTATGAGTGATGAACCTTTTCTATGTCTATTTTTCAACAGGTTTTGATGCTAGTGTTAGAATAAAGAACTTTTTTTATAATTAGGGGAAATTGTGTGTTTTTGTCAAGAAAATAATGATGATTTCTCAAGGAATGTATATTAGTGTTATTTCGAATGCCTATTAATTATTAGATTTTGGTTGATTATCAGTGCAAGTTTTCAAAACACTGTCAGATCGATATTATTTTAAGAATGATAATGTGAGAACCTCACCTAGTCGGGCCAGGCGGATATAGTACCTACCCTTATTATGATCAGTATCTCAGAATGTTCTTTTTTTGTTCCAGATAAAGAAATAACCAAGGCTCATGTGATGAAAGTGTTATGAAAACAACGAAAATATTCAAACAAGGTTATGAATTATTGGCCCATGCAACCTTATTCAGACTTGTCACAATCGGCAGCGTTACGCCAAGACTTGGGCGATTCCATTCTGTTTTCACTGAAGATAAGGAGATCTCAGGGACGTGGACTTAGTTTTTTTTTTAAATATGACGTACTATTCACTTTCCCCGAAAACTGCATCCGCTTTACCCGGGGGTATGTGAATAAATTCTCACTTTTTTTTCAAATATACCTAGTTAATTAATAATGTTTTGAACCTCTCCTAGTGATGGTTAAGAGAAATGATTATGTAATAGGTAAGAATTACTGCATTTCCTATAAAAAAAGGAATATTTTGTTGTCACTTTTTCCCTTCAATAATGTAGGTAATTATCTTATACATTGGATAAATATTGCACACCTACATATGTACTAACAACGATGGGTGACCCCATAACGCATATCGTATATTATTATTTACGCTGTAACAGAAAATACACACAGTTTTCAAACAATATCGTGTAATTCAATACCTCTGGGAACCGCTACAACAATATGGAGAAAATTGTCCAATGGTACACATACCCACGATTTGACTGGATCTCTGGTTGCTTGAGTTCCGTCAGGGTGGCTGGGTGGTGCTACATTACTGACATAATAATTTATTAGAATATCATATTTTTTTTGTTTTTTATTTATTAAATGATTGGTAGTTTTTCATTATCCTCCATCGTCTATTAGGTATTATTTTCCAATATACGAATCTGAATCTGTTAATGTTGAAACTGTAAGAACTGAGGGATTTGTAAAAACTAGTCATATCCAAAATGTAAAAACAACGTAGGAAATTGTCTTACCCTGTGTATTATGAGCAGTTAGAAAAAGTTCTGTTGTGACCACAAAAATGACAGGAATCAAAACAATTCTAAGTTTTTATGAAAAAAAAACAAAAAAAAACAAAAATCTGTTTGAATACCGTACTTCGATACATTGGAAATGAAGGCACTAGACATATTTTTTTATTAAAAAAGTACAGACCCCGTTCCTAAAGCAAATAATCGCTTATGTGAAACGGGGATCTAGGTAAAACCCTCAGAGATGGAACCCCGAATGAGAAAATCCGCAGGAGTTGAGAGATTCAAGATGTTGTAAGAGAATATATGTAGATAGAGGGAGGAGACGTCACCAGTCGTGGTCCGCTGGGAATACCAAAAAAGACATGGAGAAAAGCTAGTCATTCTCATCCCAACAACCAGACTAATTCCTGAAAAAGAAGAGGCTAGATCTATATAAAGAAGAAGAAATAATATTCTATTAAATTCAGATTTGCTAATTTTTTATTTGCCTAATTGTTTGTTACCCGTCTTTTGTATACCGTAACAGTAGGTCGTGAACCCTGGTACCGACTATCTTCATTTTCACGACAAGCTTTGCATATTGTGAGAGATTTTCAATTCTTAAAATACTTTAGTAAAATTATACCCGGCCCATGTTGTGCGGCGCAAGTTGAACTCTCCCAGGTCCGGCCCAGTATATTGGATGCCCACCAATATTGGAGTAACTAAATAATAATACCACGAATTCATACGGCTGATGTAGAGTAGGTACCACACGTATGTACATTTGGTTACAATTTTAATGATATTGAATGGACCGAAATTCCTTCCTGAATTCTCTTGTAATTTAGGGAAAAACGCCTGCTGTGTCCAGGTCCTTATTAAACAACATCCGGCTGCTACCGAGGGATTTCACTTTTTCGCATATTTCACATTTATTTTACTAATTAGGTATGTCTTGGAAAACGATGCTTTAATATAAAAATCCAATTTAATATAAAAATGTAGATTTTCAAATACGAAAATCAAAATACTCTCATTTTTATCATTTTTTTCTGAATAATATTATGTAACTGGTACTTTATTGTTCACCTATATAAGAAGGCCTTAGCGCTGGCGGATATTTTTGCCTCTCGCGTCACCAGGCCGCCAGCGTGTAGACAGATATCATAGTGTACAGGTAAGTACATACATATATAGGCAAGCGAATGGTGGGCCTCACGATGTGACGTAGCACTAACTAAGGCCTTCTTATATAGGTGGTGTTGGTTCGTATTAAGTACCTATTGTTCACCGTTTTTTTTTCATCTTCAAAAAAAGACAAATCTTCAAGTGAACAAGGACCTTTGCCATACACCTAGGCCGATAACGATGATTTTTTACGTAAAAACATTGAGATTCTGTATTTATGGAGATTTTTATGCATGTTTTCAGACATAGATATGAAATTGCGGTAAGTGTAATGTTCATTAAATATTTCCAAATTTTATCACATAATGAATATGAAGACTTGATTTACAATAAACTGTAGAATCGGTAATTTGTTTATTGTAGGTATTTGTAGATAATCTAGTGAAATTCTAAGATATTTACTGTCAGTCAGCTGGCTTTGCGGTAAGCCTGCGCTCCAGGGCGCATACTCGGTTAAGTAAATAACTAAACAATTTTACCGTTTGAAATACGAAATATTCATTAATAATTTATACTCAGTGCTGTAATTGGGTACCGGTCTGTTATATAGGTAAAACAAAATATTTGTGAAATTCTGCACGATTAGACCTCTTAATTTATAAGCTATGGCTGCGATTGTTCCCAGAACGTCGAAATAAGAGTTTGAATTGATAAATATTACGATCTTATGAAGTTTAAACTTTAAACTGAATGTAGAAAAACAAATCCATTCTTGGCGCGATTTGCTTTGTCATATTTATAAAAAATGTGTTAATTTTTTGTAGATATTTTAGAGTCGCTCGTATACATTTGGAACCAATATTGCGTTTATCACACCTTTACGTGCAGTTCATACATTGATCATTTGCCCACGCACACACATCTGCAATTCTATATGCCTACAATATATCGTATGGTTTTGGTGGTCAATTGGTACCTATTGACTTACCAATCGATCAATTTTCCTTTGAAGAACCCAATAATCAATATTCCTTCTACGAATAGTGAGTAGCATTCATATAGACTTTTTACTTATTTGTAATATAAAAAAAAATGTAGATAAGTAAGTAGCTAAGTACAATAAAATAATATTATTTTGATAACTAGTTTTGTAAATGTAGGTAAATAAGAAATCATATTAGTGAAATATCTGTCAAAAAGTTGTCAAAGTCAAAGTTCATAGTTTTTTTGCTTGTGCATTTAGCTGAAAAATTTGTAAATTAAGAGTTAATATAGAACGTTTCGAACCATCAAAGTATATCCCGAACTGCGGTTTACGATCACATATATTAGCAACATCAACTGATGCGTGAGTACATCATATTTTGTTTTTGAAAAATTCAAATTGTTGCAACTGTCAACGTCAAAAAAATCAATAGACGATACATTGCGCACACATACACACTGAAATCTCAGTGTCATTCAGTCACCTATGGTGTAACCTATGCCACCTGGTGTTGAAGGATCGAACTATTAAAACAACAAAACAGCTAACGATAGTCTGCTCCTGATCACAGGCAACTTATACTACTTGTTACGCCTGAATTCTACAAGCTTGTATGCACTGTCCTTGGTGTAAGTCCTACAACTGCAGACTATAAACTGCACTATTACGACTGCTGAAAGACAGTTCCTGTATCTTTTTTACTTAATTTGAAGCAAGAGCAGAAATATAACAGTTTTCATAATGGAGAATAACGCGAACATTGCACAAACTTTTATGCGACGCGCTAATGAGATAATGCGTTCAATAAATGAAATGCTGAACAGCGAGAGTAGTAAATTCACCAGGGACAGTGTAAGAAAAATATCTCCACTTCATGATGGCATGATGAGTTTGCTGAGTGAGATGGCAGTTCACGTCGGAGTGCAAGAGGGTGAGATTAAGGCTCTTCGAAGTCAACCTGAAAAGAGGTCAGAGCACGAACTTGCCGATCGGTCGGCAACAATATGCGATGCACTGTCCGAGTTGGCAGACAGAACCGCCAGATCGGCTAATCTTATATTCCTCAATGTCCCAGAAGTGAGCCCATCCTTGCCCCCGGGTGAGGGGCCTATTGCGGACAAAAAGCAGATACTAGACCTTTTGAGAGAAGCAGATGTCGAAAACGCAGCTGATTTGGTCGGGGTACGGAGACTTGGGATGAGAAATGGTGATAAATGTAGACCTATGAAAGTAATATTTGCTAATACTGATGCTGCGAACTCAATATTTTTTGCTAGATTTCGACTACCAAAAATCGTAAAGGTCAAACAAGACCTGACCGAGAGGCAAAGATCGCAGCTTAGGGAGCTGTGGGAAGAAGTTGAACATAGAAAGCTGAACGGAGAAACCAATCTAACAGTGAGGTTTGTCAACTCATCGCCAAAAATAGTACCGATTCATAAAAAAAACTAATTAGCAAAATTTGTGTTTATTACCAGAACGTACGAGGACTTAGGACCAAACTTCAGAGCCTAAGACAGAATCTCCCAACATGTGAACATGACATCTACGTTCTGACCGAGACCTGGCTTGATAGTTCTATTAGGGACCCCGAACTTGGCTTCATAAATCACAATGTATTCCGTTGTGACAGGAACACACGGTCCAGCAACAAAACACGAGGAGGAGGCGTCCTGATTGCAATAAAGAAGTGTTTTCCAGCATCGCAGATAAAAGTGGGGCTGAATAATGTGGAACATGTTTACGTGATGATCCATACACCTGCCCAAAGAATTATTATAGGCTCCGTTTATATTCCTCCATTGTCGGACATGGAAGTTTATAGAGCACACTACGAGACACTCGAGTATTTGAGAGCAAAGCACCGTACTGCTAAACTTTTGATTATGGGTGACTACAATCTGCCGAAGTTGTCTTGGATGCCTTCGAAAAACAACACGGAGAGCGGAAGCATTGGCGAGCCGGCGGAGGAACTTCTGAGTGCTTTAGCTTTTCTTGACCTCAACCAATTGAACTCCATTCCCAATTCCAGAGATAGAATATTGGACCTGATTCTTTCTAACCATGACGGTGTGGAGGTTGTAAGGTCTGAGGAAGAGCTGCTGCCGATTGATGAACACCACCCACCGCTCAGTATTGGCTTTGTTTTGGCAGTTATTCAGCCTCCTAGTTGTCCGGTTTATTTTTATAATTTTAAAAAATGTAACTTCATTAACACTGTAGAATATTTGTTTGAATCAGATTGGACTTTTCTTAGATGTGATGATATTGATGTCATTGTTGCGAGGTTCTATGAGATTCTTTTCGATGCGGTGAATTTGAACACTCCTTACCAACGGCTTATAGAGTCTTCTTTCCCCGTATGGTTCTCTTCAGAATTGAAACTCAAAATATATGAAAAGAAAAACGCTCATATTAGATACAAAATAACTCTGAAACAGTCTGATTATAAAGTTTTTTCTGACCTTAGAAATGTGTGTAATAAACTACGGAAGTCTTGCTACGATAATTACTTGCGTGATGCACAGGAATATGTCAATGATTCTAAGAAGCTTTGGAAATTCAAAAATTCACTTTCTAGGGGTAACTCTGACTATCCGGTGTCAATGTATTTTGATCGATCGGTCGTTAGTAACAGGCAAGACGTCGTTAACATGTTTGCTCAATTCTTTAAATCGGTATATGACAGGAAGGGTGTGAGTCAGGTCTCTTACAACTACAACGTATCGACCAACATCTCCGACTGCGTTTTGAGCTATGAACAAGTGATGAACGGACTATTGCGCCTAGATATCAACAAATCGGCGGGACCTGATGGGATCCCGGGAATTTTCCTCAAGGGTTGTGCTGATGCACTCATGGTTCCTTTGACTGTAATCTTTAACAAGTCTTTGTCCTTGGGAATATTTCCAAGTTTATGGAAGCAGGGAAATATTACTCCCATTTTCAAAAAGGGCGACAAATGCGACATAGCTAATTATAGGCCCATATGCATACAGTCTGCCGTTGCTAAACTGTTTGAATCTCTGGTTCTCGATAGAATAGCTCCCGAAATCTATCAACTGATAATTCCTGAGCAGCATGGGTTTGTACCTGGGAGGACTATAGTGACATGCCTGGCATCTTATGAGACATACATCGCGGAGGCCCTTTCGAGTGGCCTGCAAGTGGACTGCGTTTATACCGACTTTAGTAAAGCTTTTGATAAGGTATCACATAAGCATCTAATAGCAAAAATGAGGGCTCTGGGTTTCCACGGCTGTATGCTTGAATGGTTCGAAAGTTATCTCGAGGGGCGTACGTTGACTGTGAAGGTACGGGATGTTGTGTCGGAAGCGTTTGCCGCAACAAGTGGGCTGCCGCAAGGCAGTCATCTTGGTCCTATGCTGTTTTTGATTTTTGTCAATGATATTATATGTAGACTCTCTGATGTGCGCGTTCTGCTTTTTGCGGATGATATGAAAATTTTCAAGGAAATAACGTGTACGAGCGACTGTGAAGTTGTTCAAACTGCCCTAAACCAGCTGTACGCGTGGTGTGTTGATAACTCCCTGCACCTAAATATTGGAAAGTGCCAATTCATACGATTCTCGAGAGCCAGAAATATTGTGGATTATCAATATCGGATAAACGAGCTGCCGCTTGAAAGGGTAAACGAGATCCGTGACCTGGGGGTTACCTTTGATAGTAAGCTAGCTTTCACTGCACACATTTCGGATGTGGCAGGTAGGGCGATGCAGGCTTTGGGGTTTGTCCTGCGGACTACTCAAGGGTTTAGAAGCATACATACACTGACACTCCTCTATACGTCCTTGGTGCGGAGCGTATTAGAGTATGCTTCCCCTATATGGTCGCCGTGCTACGCGGTCCACATCGATAGGTTGGAAAGGGTGCAAAAAAAGTTTCTTCGCCATATTAACTACCTTTTGGGCATACCAAGAGAGCAACTGGACTATAGATTCCTATATACCCAAACGGGTCTCACCCCATTGGAGAATCGACGAATTTATTTCGATTTAATGTTGCTTTACAAAATAATAACTTGTACATACGACTGTCCAGAACTCTTGAATGAGATAAAGTTTAGAGTACCCACCCGTATTACCCGAAGCACTGATTTGTTCCATATTGACGCGCACCAGACTAATTATTTGCGCAATATGGTTATGCCTCGTTTGCATGTCTTGGGGAACCAATGTTTGGAATCCATTGATATTTTTCGAGCTGAATTGTTTCAGTTCAAGACGCAGGTGAGGAGCGCAGTGTGTGGCTCATCTCGATAATATTTCTACTGTGTTTCCTGTCCTAAATTGCGCTACCAGGTTTGCTTTGAATCATTGTCTCACTTCGTCTGGCTGTTATATACTTTTCGCTGCTTTCAATGATTTTATTATTTTACGATTTTATACCTTTGAGTTTTATAATATTTTATTCATTTTTTCAATTTTGTTTTTAAATAAACTTCACTTTTTATATTTTAATTATAGTTGTGCAGGTTTTTCGCTGTTTGAATGTTTTTATTATTTTACGATTTTATACCTTTGTCTTTTAATTTTTACTTTTATAATATTTTTAATTTTTTTTTTTTTTTTTTTTTTTTCAATATTGTTTTTGAATAAACTTCACTTTTTATATGTTAATTATAGTTATACAAACTTCTCAATGTTTTCGTTTATTTTATTATTTACGTTTATATACCTTTGACTCTTATAATATTATAATAATTCTTTCAATTTTGTTTTTAAATTAACTTCACTTTTTATATTTTAATTATAGTTTGTATTACTTATTTATTCTGTATCTTAATTATTTTTATCCAACCTTATTGATTCGAGTTGTGTATTGTACTGTGTGTCCAATGCTGTATGGGTGATTTTGCGTTGGTAAATTTATTTATTTGGGATAATTTTGACACAATTTGTTTTTTTTATGCATACCTATGTTTTTTTGTGGTATTATTATTATTATTTTTTTCTTATTATGATTTCATACTTTTTGACTTTTATGATTTTTTAATAATGTTTTATAGTAAACTTCGCTTTTTTATATTGAAATTACTAGTCTACAAGGTCTCACTTTTTCATATTAAAATTAGGAGTATACAAGTTTAAGTTACTCATTTATGTAAATATTTTTTTTTGTTATTTCAATTAATGTTTATAACCTGTTAAAGGCACAGTGGTGCCGTATACATGTAAATAAATAAATAAAAAATCTGTATTTTGTTTTCAAATTTCAAACAAAATTCAGAGCACAGATTCATAAAAAAAAATACTCGTAATTTCAATTGTGTCACAAATAAAAATAAATTATTTTATAAATAACGCGCTTAACAAACTCATGCAAATACTGTTATTTATTATACCCAATTCATATCATTTATATTTTGTATAATACCTACATATATTAATAATACTTATTATGTTAGTATTATTCGTTGGTGGATTAATTAAGATAAACTTAAAATAATTATAACAAAGGTCATTTTGTTTGTCAAATTAATTGTATTTTATTTCAGAACTGTTTTAAATACCATAATAATTAAAAGGCAAATATGTAAGTACCTACCCAGAATTATTTTTACAACAATAATTTTTAAATGGGCTTGAATTTACACGATGCAAAAAAAAATTTCTACTAATTCTTTCAACACGACATATTTGTAAATTATTCATGGTGTATTTAAAAACCTGTACCCGTATTCTAAGATTTATCGGAAGGTAGTCACGGAAGTAAAGTGAGTAAAACACGTTTTCCATACCAAATGCATCGTGTTACTCACTTTGCTTCCGTGACCACCTTCCGATAAAACTTAGAATAAGGGTACTGAAGTGCTTTCATTAATCTTTCGCTGTTATGCAATGGGTTCCTAGGGAGCGGTGCGTCTTCTGACGGCAAGGTTGTCTTTGAAAATCGCGACAACGTTTTTTGTTACTATGTTAAACAAATTGACTGACGCATTCACTGTGTATATTAGAGTGGAACACTTTTGTATGAAAAATTTTTTTTTACGAATTTGGAATTGTAATACCAGGTAAAAGTTGCTTTATATTGTTGTTAATAACACCTCTAAATTTGGATGTTCTAGCTCGACATCTAGAGGTCCCGCCATGAACTTCAAATTTCATATTTTTTTATGTTTTTATGGGCATTTTGTTAAGTACACCCAATAAATAAAATAATTTGTAAATACAAAATATATGCATGTAAATGATAAAATTAAAGTATATTTTAGTAAATAGAATCATTCAATTCAAAAGTAAATACAGGTTCAGAAAGTTGTGTCGCTATGAATAACGTCATTTTTTAATGAATTTCTCAAATTTTTGCATGAACTTTCGAGATACTAATTTGGATTTTATGAAACCTTTTCTTCTTGTCTTATGGCTTTAAATTTAGAGCTGCTTCTGTCACAATTTTAACTAATCCTATCACAGTCTGGGTGTAGCAAAACAGTCTCATAAATTCCAAAATTTCAACTCCTCCATTTTCAATAAGATATCGTAACTGCTCATCAGAAATATTAATCAGTATTGGGGGTTCGTATATATTTTGTTGCAGTCAATCAAGTGTACGTAAGAACATGCATTTGGATCCACTTTCGGCACCTCTACCATGCGTGAAACAAATTTTTACTCACTTAATGAGCCTTTGAACGCGTCTTACAGCGAGTTCTCTAATGCGCATCTGTGTGAATCTGTTACCATACTCAACAACAAGTTCCTGGATGGACAAAGTAACTGTTTCAAATTAAAATAAGGTGTTCTATCGATTACAATTTGTTAGAAAATATCTAGTGCTGTGATGAGCTTCCATTTTGAACCATCTTTGCTGGATGTGTGTTTCGACGGCAAACCGGACAAGGGTGTATGATTATAATATGACAAACGTTAAGATTTTGTTGTGGATTTTTCCTAGAAATGTACAAACGCAGAATACGGTTAGATTTTGACAACCATCGGGTACAAAATAGCTTAACTGGGTTTCTGTTTAATGAATCCATTTATGACAGCAGTAGTAATTTCTTGTAAATATTTTTGGTCAGCGTTGAGATCTGTTAATATTTGTGGAGGTAGATCTTCAATCTTCTCAAAGTGGACCAAAATCATAGGTAAACAAACGCTTCAATGGCAACTCATTGACGTGTAAGTGAATAATTATCCAATTCAATGGTCGAGATAGTTTATTTTTCCAAACGACGAACCAAGCTAAACAGAACTTGACTCCATCATGTTCAGAATATGTTCCTCTGGTACAACTATGTACTCTAGGCTTTTGCGATCCTTCAAAAATAGTTTTAGCCGTCTTTTCTTTACTTCCAACGAGGAATTTATATGTGTTAAGACCATCTGCGGCCGACGAACAAGAAGGCAGATTTACTTTTTAGCGGGTATGAAGTAGAAGAAATTTCTTCAGTTCGTGTATTTGAATTATGCCTGATTTCTTGTTTTAGAGCGCTTAATCTTCTTTTCTGAAATTTTTCAATAATTGACACGCGACCTTTACTTTAATACAATAATTATCCACTGCACTTGATAAAACTAAAATTTGAAACAAAACACTGAAATTTATAAATCGGCTCGTGCCGGCCCCACTTTGTCTTGCACTTTGCTCCTCTCTCATAGGGCCAAAGACTATTAAAATGATGAAATAGTGATTGCAATAGCTAGTCAACTATATTTGAATTAGTTTTTGAATAAAATAAATCTATTTAAGTAAATTCTGTAATATTTTGTAGACCGCTCAAATAGCCCTTAAATTGTCGTTTTTGTAAATTTTCGACGTCTCGGCGGGGGCTCTTACCGTTGTATGAGAATTTTTATATTTTTTATGTAGGTTATTGATGCCAATACAAAACAGCCTTAAAGAGTGTCAACAGACAGACGGACTGGGAACAGTTGGCGACCAACAGGACAGAATGGAGGAGAATTGTTGCTGCAAGTCAGGGTACTGAGCTGCAGAGAACGCGAGGTCCGGCCGAGGGGGCGGAGTATCCATGTCCTGAGTGTGACAGAATCTGTCTATCAAGAATTGGCCTCTACAGCCATACTAGATGGCATGGAAAGCAAATCTAACCCTTTTTGTGCTCCTCATGCTCGTATTCACGGGCAATGGACATTATTATATTATCATTATGATGCCAATAAGCAACATAAAACAACTATTCCAAATCGAAATTAGACAAAAAAAAAATTCGTTCCACTCTAGTGTATATATCATAACCGTAATCCAAGGAAAACATACCATTACCTTCACAGGGATTCGGGATTATATTCATGAAATTGCAATTGCATGTTCAAGCTAAAAAAACTTGAGTGTAAAAAACTACCATAGTATCGAATAATAAACTGCGTAGGTACTTAGATGAAGTGGTATAAGGTATATTTAGATAGTTTATTGAATAGAAAATACTGTGTAGAAAAATAATTATAGACTATAGATAACCGAACTCGGTAGCCTATAGTTGTACTGGCGTGGATTTCAGATCACAAGGACCCGGGTTCAATTCCCGGTCGGGTCAGAATTGTTTTTTTTTCACATTAAATTTCTACCCGGGGTTGGCCTATCTCAGATTGGACGGGACCGGTTGACTGGAAAAAATTGCCTCAGGCAATAAGTTCCGCTGACTATACTGACACTTTTGTATAGAAAAGTGTTATATTATTATTAGATAGCGCAACAGGAAATGCGAATCTAGTAGCAAAAGCGGTAGATACAAAATTCTCAATGTCGTTTCAGGACAGACTCGGATCAGCTTCGTCAATTCGTTTGCGGAAGTCGATGCGAGGTTATTAATTAAGTAGGTAGATGTTAGGTCAGCAATTTGCAATAATTCATAATAATATTATATTATTTTTTTTATTTAATGGATCTCCACCCATTCATAAACATTCGTTGTTAAGTAGAAACAAACTATGTTCGTAACCGGCCAAATATCATAAACAGGTGACTCATTTGAGTTATATTGCGTCAAATGATATAGTTAATGACCTTGTTGCTTCAAAAAGTTGATGAATTTCTATACAATTTTTTTCATACATCTATGCACATACATAGTTATCGGTTTCATTTGAATTTGATTATATTATGAACTTCACCTCTGTGTCATTGTGATTTTTGTTTATTATTGCAGTTACCTACTTGGTTCAATTTGCATATTTTATTGGACGTTAAAAATGCGTAAAGGAATTATATTTTCATAAAATAATGCTTGCGCTGAACAATCGCCATAAACAAATTGTTCATTAGAGGTTAATTGAGTTATAATTATTCCATCCAACCAGAAAGGCATGATACAATATTTTTCACAATTTACCTAATAATAATAGCGTGATATCTATCTACCAAACACGTAGGTACATGTGACACAATGTCATTGTCATCCGCCACAATATCCTGCAGTAACGACCAACTAAATATTACATTCAGTTTTGAATTTTTTAACAATCTTCGTCCGGTTGACGTAAAGATGTAATAAGTCACACGGAGCTTTCACACGCTGCGATTAGTCCTTCCCAAACCGGACGAATCAACTCCAATTCAGTTTATTTGATTTAATCATAATGTGAAAATATTAGTATAGCAGTAAGATTTGATCCCTACCAACGTTATTATGAATGATTCACACCTTCTTCTCTTTCATACAAATGAACGTTATCGTTCGAGTTGATTGGTACCCCATTTATATCAGTTGACGACTTTCGTACGCATAGTGTACTGAAGGTCCTAGCTTCGAATCCCGGTGCCGAATGTTTCCACTTTCACCACACAGGGTTAGTGTAAATATCTCAAAATTCTGAAAACAGAGTGTTCACTTTGAGTGAGCCCAGATTCTTGTTTATATAAAAAAAGGAAAGATACTAATACATATTTGAAAAGCCAGAAGAACAACTTTAAAGAAAAAAAGACATATAACAACTACAAACCTTCGACATGACAAAGAAAAAAATATACTAGAAGAGCAGAGCAGCAAAAGCAAAAGTTATCAGACGAAAGATTTCATGAACCACATTAAGAAATTATAAGAAGGTAAGATCTTAATTCAAACTAGGCAATAAAATAAACAGAAAAGATTCAACAAAAATACCTAATGATGAATAATTACCTATCAGTGCATATAGAAGTACAAAAACCCAAAATAGTTACGCTTACTGTCTAGTGTCTATACTTCTACTATGCAGTGGTTTTTATGTTTATTCGTCAAATGTGCGGAGAATGTGTGCAATGATCAATATTTCAAATTTTTGTTGCTATATTTGGCACCATTAGTGAGAATGCATGTATTGTTCAAGAACAGAAAATTAAATTTTGTTAAGTAAACCGATCTCTTGTAACTTACATAATAGAAATTCCTGCGACTGAATTGTAAAGTATCATCGGACCATTTTATCTTCAAGTTTTATATTGTTTTCAGCCACGATTAAAAAGAAACGATTAGGATTTATGAATTACGACAAGATGCCACTCCCTCTGAAACACATGTTGCTCGCGTCATATCATAAATGTGATCACCACCGTATGTGTGTGATATCAGTCGGGATTCTCAGCAAACACATCTGCACGTACATCCTTTACGAGGCGTTGAACAATATTGAAAACTATGAATTAAAAAAAAAAGATATTAACTTCGTACTAGATTCTTCTCCCCTTACTACGAGAACTCTTTCATTTAGATTTAGATTAAAACTTTAGTAATTCTTTCACATCACACAATTGTCAGTAAAGACCCATATCGCTGTCCCTGACTGAATGGGTTTAAATAATTCTGCATAATGTTATGTAATCCTGACCGCCTAGATTTGGTTAACAGCAATGCGTGTGGTTGTATAACAAATAATATCGCTGGGGGTTGATCGCGGACATCGCTGGCGAACGGACGTCTCGTTGCACCGTTTCTCAACGCAAAGAAATATTAATTTCATTTTTTTCGTTATTTAAATATTTTTGTGTTTATTTTATGGGACAAATCATTCGGTGAGTTCGTTCCATTTTTTTATATTTGTTTAACTGTTCATAAATTTTATTTTGAAATTATTACATTATTTTTCATAGTGTGTCGTTGTTTACACTTAGCTTGCTTGTAGACACAACATGTCGCCCGCCGGAGGGGGGCCCCCACCCCCTCCGCCCACTACTGGCGACGGGGGTAGTGTGAAACGCACGGCTATTGATAAAATAGAGGAAGTAACGCCAAAGCGACCTAATATTGAAAATAGTTCTAGCGTGGTCACAGAAATTTTTAAGTATGATGCCACTTTTTTACCGCCATTTATAGTTCACGTACAAAAGAAGGTCGGTGACGAATTGGAAAATATTGACTCACTAAAATTTGGATCGTTCTTATATAAAAATAAAATTAATTCATCACAAAATATTCTGAGAATAAAATCGATTGGGAGACAAAAATTATCAGCAGAGTTTAAAAATTATGTATCTGCTAACAACTTTTTAGACGAGAGCATACTTCAGGATAACGGTTACAGAACATTCATCCCCAAATTTCTTGCGTCCCGTATGGGAGTAGTCAGGGGTATCCCCACCGATATCGGCGACGAAGAATTATTGACACATATCACTATCCCTCAAGAAATTACTAAAATTATTAAAGTTCGCAGACTTGACTATAGAACTACGGAAAATGGTAATATTGTGAAAAAGCCATCCCGTTCTGTAGTTATTACATTTTCGGGACAAAAACTACCATCTCACATATATATTTTCTATAACAGGATTCCTGTAGAAACCTACGTTTTACCTACTATTCAATGTTTCAAATGTTCAAAATTCGGCCACACTAAGCTTCAATGTAAAGGAAAGGCGGTATGTTATAAGTGCCAAGGGAATCATACAGGTGACCAATGTTTTGTACCAGATGATGAGATTTTATGCGTGAACTGTGGTGGTAAACATACCGCAGTCAGCGTATTATGTCCGGAATTGGCACGTCAGAAAAATATAAAAAGAGTAATGGCTGAAAACAGCATTTCCTTTTTTGAGGCCAGTATCCAATTTCCGAAGAGCAAACCTGCTTATTCTTCTGTAGCTGCAGAAAATGTACGCAAAGTAAATACTCGCAGTCAAGTCACCCCTCCTCCCTCTCCTTCCGCCCTCCGGCTTCCTTCCCGTTCAACTTCAACAAGCTATAGGTCTAATAAGATTTCCCAAATATCTACCAGAGCTGTAGAAAGTAATATACTCAGAAATCCCAAACTTTTAAAAGAGATCAACGAAATTTTAATAGCACCAAATGGAAATTCTCCTCAACCGGACGATGGGTTTGCTCTTAGGGCAACAACCCAACGCGACTCAGAAGACCCCGAATGGATACTTATGAGCTTAATGAAGCCATTATTGAGGGAAATCTGTAATCAATTGTTAGCAGGGAGGTTCCTCTCATCTGAAACTTCCGATGAGGGTGTCCGAAAAGAACTTGATAATATATTAGCCGACAGGCAAGAACGAAACAACCCTAATCAGTTAGAAAAAACTGTCCAACTTGATAATATTCCATCAGCCAAAAGGCTGCCCGTTGACTATTCAGATTTAGATTTTAGCCAAACAAATTAAGACTCAATACAAACAATTTTATTACCTACTTTACTCACTTTATTTTTCATTTGATTTATATGTATTTTGTCATATTATGTTATGTCATTCAATACCCCTTTTGCTACAAATGTTCTGTTTTTAAATTTTTTTTAATTTTTCCTTATAACATAAAAATACTATGACCAATAAAAATATTAAAATTTTACAATTTAACTGTAGAAGTATAACTTGCAATAAGCAGGATATTGTAGGGATTGCTTCGAAATATGATATATCGATTATGGCCCTTTCGGAAACTTGGTTGGGGCCTAATCAAGCATTTAATATGAATGGTTTTTGTTGCTTGAGAGATGATCGGCCTTCTGGTTACGGTGGGGCGGCAATTTTTATCAGAGATAACATACCTTTTACTCCTATCTGTATAAAACCACTTTCTTGTCCTTTTGAAATAGTCGGTATTAGAGTGAAAAATATTACATTCATTTCAGTTTATATTCCTCCCAACATTTCTCAAAACTCTTTTAAATATCTAAAATCAGTCATCGAAAATGCTCCTAAACCATTGATTCTATTAGGAGATATGAATGGGCATCACCCATTGTGGGGGTCCAGCAGCACAGATAGACTGGGAAGGGAGATTGTTGACTCTCTAAGCGATTTAAACTTATGTGTATTGAATGATGGATCACCCACTCGAATACCAGTTCCAAATCAGCAACCAAGTATCCCAGACCTTTCAATATCCAGCAGCGATATATCTTCTTTATTTGAATGGAAGATTCTTGATGAGGTTTGCGGGAGCGACCACTTCCCAATTATGTTAGAGTGGAATTTTTCCGGAGCTGGAGGACTTAACACTCCTGTCAGCCCTGGCAGAAAAGCTATTCGAAATATCAAGAATACTGATTGGGAACAATACAGGAAATTCACAGAGGAGTCCTGTAGGTCCTTCTCGCCTCCTTCAAGAGATAATATTAATGAATGCTGTAAATCATTCTCAGATATGTTGCGCAACGTCGAAAATTTCAAAATAAATAGAAATCACAAACACAAACCTCACTCTACGTCTCCACCTTGGTGGAACGAAGAATGTGATGAAGTGGTAAAAAAGAGGAAAGAAGCTCTAAGAAACTATAGACGTAACGCAAATATGGAGAATTTCCTTATCCTTAAAAACGCCCAAGCTCTGGCTAAAAAAATATTTAAAAAAAGAAAAAGAGCTGGTTGGATTTCCTTTTGTAATTCCTTGTCTCCACAAACTCCTATAGGTACGGTGTGGGCAAACATCCGAAAATTTCGAGGATCATTTCAAGTTTCCAAAACGAAAACAATTCCTGAACCAGCTCTATCTAAATTTGTTGATAAGTTGGTACCCCCATACGTTCCGTTATTCGAGGAGACTAGTTCTGCGGCTCACGCTAGCATTCATCACAATTATTCACCTCTTAATGCATCAAACTCTAGTTATCCGACAGACGTATCAGATGAAGCTTCCCTGACCAAAGATTTTTCTTTGGAAGAACTGAAATCTGTCCTTAGCACTGTAAGGGATACTGCCCCTGGAGTGGATGGCATCCCGTATAGCCTTCTCGGTTTGGGTAGTGAATTATCTCTTACTTATTTTCTAGAAATTATAAATGTTTGCCTTCGAGATTGTGTCATTCCTGATACATGGAAGAAACAACTAGTCATCCCCATTCCCAAAGTTTTATTAAGCCACCCCGTCGATGCAACTTTTAGGCCGATCGCTCTTTCTAGTGTATTACTTAAGATTATGGAACACCTTCTCAAGAGACGTTTGGATTGGTGGGTCGAGAGAAACAAAAGCTTCTCTTCTCTCATGTTTGGTTTCCGAAGAGGAAAATCTACAATGGAGAGCATTGCACATCTAACAACAGATGTGTATTTAGCCTTTTCCGAATCTAAGCATGTTGTTGGGGTGAGTCTGGACATATCTGGCGCGTATGATAATGTTCTGATTCATATATTGAAGAACAAATTAGTAAAACTTAAAATCCCTGATAGTATTGTTAAGCTTTTGATATTTGTTTTGAGCGAGCGAACAATTTTAATAGAGGGTCATTCTGGTGTCGTGTATGAAAGAAGGGCTTATAGAGGACTACCACAGGGCTCTGTTATTAGTCCCTTTCTATTTAATGCTTACATCCATGATATTTTCGATGACATTTCCCCCGATGTTAAAATTCTTAATTATGCGGATGATTTCTTTGTATACTACCCAGATAAAAATATTGGAAGAATTGAGTTGGTAATGAATAATAATCTAAAGATTCTGTCTAATAAGTTGAATTCTTTGGGACTCACGTTGAATCCTTCGAAATGCAAGGTTATATTTTTCTCTAAATCACGAAAATCTCAACCGTGTACGATTAATATAAACAATGTTCCTTTAGTTCAAGTTCACGAACTAAAATTTTTGGGAGTAAACTTTGATAGGAAGCTTTCTTGGAATTCGGCTGTAGATGCAATTGTTAACGGTTCCCAGGGCGGATTAAATGCCATGAGAGCCGTCTCTAGAGTTTGGTGGGGTTCTCACCCAAGAGTTCTTAAAATGATGTACTATTCCCTAGTACGATCCAAATTGGACTATTGCAGTTTCTTAATGTCGCCTATGTCCAAAAACAACAGTAAAAAATTGGACAAAATTCAATATGAAGCCTTAAGAATTATTTTGGGAGCAATGAAGTCTTCACCCGTTGAAGCGATGCAGGTCGAGAGTTCTATTCCTCCTCTTGACTTAAGAAGACAATTTTTATGTGACAAATTTGTCATTAAAATGATTTCCATAGAAGGAAATACTCTAATTGATAAAATCCATAGTCTTGATGATAGTATTAAAAAACATAAACGCTCCTGGGGTAAAAAACCTGTTCCAACCTTGGTGACTAGTTGTAACTCCTTGGCAAATCTGGAACACAGAATCGAGAAAACAGACATCTCTCCTCTGTACTCAGTTAGTTTGGATTCTTTAACACATACTCCCCGAGTTATAAAGTTCTTCAACTACAAATTTACCCCAAATGTAACTAATAAATTCAATAAAATTATTCTAGATGATTGGAGTGATTATAATCTTATATTTACAGATGGATCAAAGCAGCAGGACAGTGATGCGACAGGTGCAGCTTTTTTTGCCCAAAATGAGGGATTTAAGATGCACATTACCTTGCCGAAAGAAATTACTATCTTTTCGGCGGAATGTTGCGCAATTTTGGAAGCCATAAAATATATAACCAAGTGTAATTCCGAAAAATATTTAATTCTGACAGACTCGTTGAGTGCCCTGCTAAAAATAAAAAGCCCGTCCTTTAATTGTGCGATGGATCGCACTATTCTGGAAATAAAGGAACACCTCTACAACCTTTCGAAACAATGTAAACAAATAGCTATTGGATGGATTCCAGGTCATTCAGGGATAGTTGGAAACGAGACTGCCGATAGTTTGGCAAAGGAAGCTGTAAACAAGAGTTTGAACTCAAATAAAAGAATTCCCTTCTCTGATATGTTCTGTATCATGAAGTCAAAAATGTTCCATGCATGGCAGGAGAGGTGGAATGCTTCGATTTCTGCATATAGAAGGAAGATAGCAACAGTCTCCAGGACTCCGTGGTTTGATAAATTATCACTCCCTCGACAAAGTACGTCTGTCATTTGCAGAATAAAACTGGGACATGTTTGTACGAAAAGCTTTTTACATAGGATTGGAATAGCCCCCACGGAGATCTGTGACTGTGGTTTGGAGGAGGAGACGGTGGACCATATATTTTTTGCTTGCGAAAACAGAGCATCATATCCTAATTTTTACTTAGCTCTCATTAAGAATAAAGTCATAATGCCCACCTCAATTAATCAACTTCTCTCTATATATGATCCAAAAATATATAGAATTATCTCCAAATTTATTGTTGATAACGATGTCAAAATTTAAAATATTGCTAGATATATACACTTACCTATTTTATAATTTAACTTTTGTAACTTCTCACAATAGACGAGTACAAGGTGCTTAATTTGAATTTTTGTAAAAATACTTTATTCATTTTATTTATGACTTGTTTTTTTTTATTCTGTATATACTTAATTTTGTTTTGATTAGGTTCTGTTTATGTGTTGAATAGGATAGAGAGATATATTTACACTCATTTACCAATGTATCTACATAATATATATTTCGTGTATGGCGAGTGCGTGTACAGGAGTCTAGGTGTATTTTATCTTATATTTTCCCATGTACCTACTGCCTTAAAGTTTATTGTTTCATTTATATGTGTTTAAAAAATTATCTTTGCCATGTTCATAATTTACTATATTATTATCTTCCCTCTATAAATCATTGTATTATGGATGTATAATCATTCGTGTATTTGTTTTCTCACTTTGAACAGTATTCTTGTGTAATTTAGTTCTACATGTTCGCATCTTGTATTCTCAGATTGTTAGTAATCACATTTTTTTCCATTTTGTTTTTTGTACATTTAATTTGTGTTTTTTCTATATTTTTTGTTTGTGCTTTGTTCTTTATTTTAATAACCTATAATTGTTTTCTTGTTCTTATTGTTAAATGTATTTTGTTAAAATTAATCAACTTGTCAATGGCAGGAGATACACTCGTTATATCGAGGGTGATTGCCATAATAAAGAAAAAAAAAAAAAAAAAAAAATAATATCGCTAAGAGATTTTTCTGGACAGCAATGATTGGAAATCCGTTCTCTGCCCACCTCTTTTGGGATACGGTGTGGTGTTATTAAATAATTTGGTATTGAAATTCACATCACAAAAAATTTAATTTTTATGAAAAACAATATTGTCCTTAGTAAGGCCCGGTACTCACTTGCGCCTCAAACATGTAACGTTGCACCAATTTAATCAGTTCTCCAATAACAGGTATCACTCGCATAGCTATTGTGCAAATTATAATTATTAATCACTATCATTTTTTGGCGTTGAAAATTCTTTTTTAAATATAAAATTCCCATTTGAGTAAAATATTTATCATTCATCGTGATGCTCCAGGTGTGAAAAAGTAATATTAATATTAGATATAATTATTATTGTTTTTTCATAACTTAAACTCATTAATAGCGGTGGGCGTGATGTCTATTAATAGGTGAGCGCCACAATCCAACAATTCGTTTTGTATTGCTTTTTATAACCGCTTTAATGCAATGAAAGCTCGGAATTTCAAACGAATGATGCAAAAACTGTCGCAAGTCCCTAAATATCATTAAAGATACAAAACAGTTAAAAGCTACCTATCAAGAAATTACTGTTTAAGCTTGTATAAAATATAAAAAATCACGGATGCAAAAAATGCTTGAAAAATATCCACTAGCAGAATGCTCTACCAATTGGATGGAAGCAATAGGCTTCTAATCACAGACACTGTAATAAATTAACGAAAATAAGCCTGGGTAGAAAGAAAAAATAATATGTCTATTTCTACTCCCATAATTACGCAAAATATAACAATATTAAGAATGTATGTTTTCTTTAAAATTATTTATAAAGTAATTAATTTGACTTGGGTACTGCCAATCTAAAAATTCATGTGGTCCCATTCTGATATTAACATTTTTTTAATACTTGTGTTGCGTTTTATTAGAATGGTTATAACAGGCTATATATCGACTTTTATATGCTCAGTGACAAGATCATAAGTGAAAGATGATATTATTTTCCGTCTAGTAATAACAGTTTCATTTTATTGTGTTGTCAGTTTGGTAGTAAATGCCATCATTAAATCCCTTCGGTACGATGAGAAAATATTTATCAGATTTCTTCTCTATAGGATATTAACTTACTGCTATAAAATTCTTCAAACTTCATCTTCTTTTCCTCTCATTTTAGACGTGTTGGGTAACTTTTCCTGATAAGCTCATTCTTCCACGTTTTTTTTTATGCCAACATCTTCTCCCTTGATGACGCTAACTGCAACACGCATGATGTAGCCGGAATTTTTCAAACAATCTTCTTCAAAATCGTGTGATCTGTTTTTTTTTTTTCGGAAAACGATTGTCAGCTGTCCTTCCACCTCATGGGAGTCCGTCCTGGCAGTCTTGTGACTTATGGAATACCATCAGCTGCCACCTTTGCTATGCGGTTATCCCTCATTCTTTTGACATAATCCCTCCGATGTCTTCCTCTCTTCTGTTCGATCTCAAAATGTCGTCTAACAATCTTAATGTTTACTTTTGTAAAAATTAAAAATGATCTACAATGAGTGCTACTACATATTCATTTACTACCATGAACTAGTTTTAAAGAATGACTGTTTCCTTTTTTATATTACAAAATACGGTATTAATAATTGTCCATCGAAGGAAGGACGCAGTCGCACCCAAAAACTAATTTATGGTTATATAAATAAATATGTAGAAGCAGATGAGTCGCTTTTTATTTTTTACATTATGTGTAGTGAAAACAGACTAGTACAATGCACCCTCGGCTGAAACTATCAACAGTCTTACAGCCGGTTTCAAAAAGAGCAACATTATAATATTTTGCAAATTATTTAGTCAAATAAAGAAGCAACGAAATCCCTTTTGAATTTGATGGTGTTGAGGACAAAAAAACTCAATAAAGCTACATTTATTTATAAATATTAGACATGCGATGCTTTCGCTGTTTGGCGGTGCATTTCGTTCGTGTACACGTCGAATTAGTTTTGGTACGAATATATTTTTTGTTCCTCGAGAGAACAACGCTCAAAGCAACAATAATAATAAAAATATCATGCAGGAAAGTGTGTCTGAAACACAATAGAGAAGTACCTGTCTGGATGTATGTATAAGAACATCAACGTGCGCACACTAGCTGATACACTTGTCTTGTTGTTAGCTTTTTAATAGTATCGCTGTAGCACGGTCTATTAAAATGCATGGATTCGAAACTACTTTAGTCTGCAACAACATCGCTTCTAATATTCTGTGACACACCAAACTAAATCACCCGCGTAAATCTTTCACAAAAACATCATTCGTTGCTAAGCGTTATTAATCTTTGTAATACGACAGTCATTAAAATATTCAAAGGAGAAAAAACAGATATTCTAGAAATTTTTGCTGCTTTATTGAAAAACTCTGATCAATGGAAAATAAGAGTTCAGCGGTAGAAAATTTGCGATCAAGCCGTCGTCCAGGTAGTTTGTAAGTTTAGATCTCTGTAGATTTCAGCCATTAAGGTTTCGAGTTTACAACAACGCTTTCTGTAATAAATATACTGTTTTTAAGTTTTTTCCGTCCAATTAGGTGCTCCCTTCATATTTTGGTCCATTTTGTTTTGATTTATCAGGTTGATAATAGAAATTTTAAACAAATAAAGCAAATATTGCATTCCCGTAATCATAGAAGTCTTACAACCATGATGCCAACTAAATTTATGATAAATATAATGACGTTTTGAAGAAAATATTCAAAGAGTACTTTTAAAGTAGGTACAAAAATATTAAAATTTAAGTGATCAAACATAAATTAATTCATTTTGGCCAAAACATAAAGGTTTCGTATGATTTCATAAGGACTTAACAATATTTTGATAATATAAAATAAAAAATTAAAAAATAAGGTCTGGCACCTATTCTGCACCTACTCGAAATCATTCAAATCTGACATAGCGCATCTCGGTTCTAAGCACTCTCGTTGCCGGGCTACTATTTTGTTTGTTTACAAAATTTTGTATGAAATGTCATCTTAACAAACTCGGATCAAATATTTTTTTTACAATAAAGTAAAAAGTGATCAGTGAATTATATGTAATCTAACGATTAACGATTTTTTTATAAATCAGACGGTAAGTGTTTTAAATCTATCTGGCATATCCTTTTTTTCCACTCATGCCATCAAAAAATATTTTGCAATTCACAATATATGAAACAGGAGCTATATATTACCTATATCATTTAACAAAATTAAAAAAAGTACTAATAGGTAATTGACAAAAATAATTCAATGCCTAATGAGCTTGAGCATAACGGGTCCCATTGGCATTTCGTCAAGGAACTTATAAAATAATTACATTTTGCACGTTTATTTCATATGTTTCATACCATGCTAAAATTCGATTATGACTGGACAAACAAATAATAAAACGAGTTAATAAAAACGGAGTTAAGAAAAAAATGTCAATGTTTGAATGAATTTGATTATCGTGTCGAAAAATCGACAATACAAATACAATATGGCAAGTTAATAACATACATCACAATGCACTCGCTACAATTAAGTCAAGTAGCAAATGACGGTCGTTGTCCCAGTGACTGTTGCACTCTTTAATGTGTTGCTGGGCCGGTGCATACCTCCATTCCTTCTCTTTCTATCCGCTATTTCCGTGTCGTTTTATTATAGACGTTTGGAGTTAGTCGGATGCTCAGCTAACACTATCACACTATGTACCACACTGCACGTATCTCACATACATTTACTACTAGAGGCGGCCTGTTTCTTACATTATACGGCTCGAACTATTCTGAATTAATTGGCATTTAATTTATGACCCTCCCATGTGACTGCCACTCTAACTTAACATTTAACTTTGTTATTAAACACAGTTCTGGTAATCTAATAATGTTCTGGTTACGTCCATTGATATTTTTCATTATCAATGTACCCACAAAATGAAATGAACATATTATTTATTAGTGGCAAGCATTAAAAAAAATAACGGTTTAAGCTCATAACATCTGGCAATTCTTGAAATATAAGGTTACCAGATAGGGTCGACCCTTATTATTGTTGTTAATTAAATAAGATTATCGAAGTAGGTATAATGAGTGTTTTTAGTCGTATTTACGCAGTTGCACTTAAGCTTATAATGTTAAACAGCTGCACAAAATAAACCATTTCAAGCTCCAGTACAAGCAGAAAAATTGTGTAAAAATTGTATAAAGCCTATATTAAAATTTCGACACGAATATACATAGCAAATCTCGATATTTTTTAACGCTCTCCTCATGATACTAGTTATTATAATACTAGCTAGTTACCCGTGGCTTCGCTCACGTGTTACTGTATTAATTTGCTTTCTCTTCCTAAACAATGCAGAATTAATTATATTCGCATCAAAATTAATAATAATAAGAAACATCATCAACATTTCTTTTTTTAAATATATATTCTAAAATTTCCATTAAATTACTATATTTTTATTTATATTTGTCGTTATTAATCTGTATTTAAAAAATATGTGCTTCTTATACAAATAGAATCAGCCCGCGAACTTAAAAATTTCGCTAACTTGACTGACATTGTTCTATGAGAATCCCAAAAAATAACTCGAATAACTTTTATTCCATCAAATGACGTTATTTGAAATCAATTTTTATATTGCTGGATATGAATAGAAAAATATTCAGGTTTCGAAAAGCAATGAAATTAGTGATCTTTAAAACACTTATTTCTATCTGCTTTGGGCATTTTTCAAGCTACAGACGTTTTTTAACATTTCAATTTATATCTTTCACGTTGATTTGTTGTTGATTGTCTGGTCGTAGGTTCGAAATTTAGTTCATAAATATCTTATCCTGAGCAAACACGACATAAAAAGAATAAACGATATCGGTCCAGCCGTTCAGGTAGAAATAAATAACGTTAAACGTGAAAACTGTTAACGTCCCGAACGTTAACGTTTACCAAATTGAAAATGGTTTCCAAACAAAAAAAAATGCGTTTCGTCTTCAATATAATAGCAGCGTCGTAATACTTCCAAATATTTTGAGGTAACGTTTAACGTTAATTTTGAATAACTGACAGAATTATTTTTTTGACTCAGAATTTGGAACAACATTGTTTAACGCACGTTGAACAACAGTTTTTACGTTATCTCTATGGAAATAACAACAAATTGTTAACGTTGGAGCTGTCGTTAATATTTCGACTTGGCCTCCAGGCGTGATGCGATGACCACGTAAAGTAGGTCTCCATTTTTATAATAACGTAAGATTCTCCCTTTTAAGCCCCCCCGCTCACCGCAAACCAGCCCGGAGGAAACTAAACTGCAGCAAACCCGATCCGCACAAAGCCAAACCCTAGCCCGATTGCCAAAAAGCCAGCCGCACACAGATCAAGCCCGTGGCGGTTCCCCCCAAACCACCCCATAATACGGGAGGCCTTGGACCCACTCAGGAGAATAGGTTAGGCATAAAGAACTCTCCATTGCGCTCGAAGTCGTCCGAGGCTCATTGTGCCTTTTCTAACCGGTTGAAGTTTAAGGAAGTGAGGTGGTCAACCTCAGTATTCTAATGGTATAAGTAATTGGCGTTCGACTATAAACGAATTTTCGACAATGTAGAGTAGGAAGAAAATTAACTGTCCACTGTTTATTTTTTATTAGATGAAACGGATATCGGCAACTATCCGATATCCGGTCTATCCGGCGGCGTAAATAATATCCTGCCGGATACCGGATAGTAAAAAGAGGCATGTTTGGATAACTCATTGATTTGTTTATTAAAGTATCACTTAAGAAATACACCTTATAATCACAAAATAAATTCTACAACTTAGAAAATTGATTATCAAGCATAAGGTAAATTATGGAGAGTAATTCTATATAATATTTCGTTATATAGACTATTAGACTATAAAGAGGAAAACAGCAGCTTTGCTGGTCTTCGTAAGTAAGGGAAGTTTAATAAAACAACGTTTCGTCATATATCATCCTGGCTGAAGGTGCAGATAGTTTCCGCGATTTTTGGAACAATAACGTTCCGGCTACGGAGTCAGTCCAATTGGTATATACTGCCTACGTAAGCGTAATTCATGCGTTGTACCCATGGTAATTTACGCACTGGCCGGGCTCTAGTAAGGACTTCTTTAGCATTCTGCGAATTTTATAAATTTTTGAAAATAAAAACACCGATATTTTAAGGGGAGCGCTTTTCTTCCTACCGCAAGGGTTCCGAAGACAAAGAAGATCTTTTCATACCGAGAGGGTCTTCCTCGTGTTCTGCTCCTTCGAAGCAGAGCTGAGGGATCTGGAAATGGTGTGTGAGGAGGTCATAATATCCGGCTAACTGCTATCCCTTTCGTCTCTATTTTTTATACGTTCCAGTGGACAGTTAATTTTTTCGCACTATACAGTGACGAAATGATGTGGTCATTGACTTGCCAGTGTTTTCAAAACAATTATTTACGATCTGTCCTAAAATGATGTGAGGTTTTGTAGATAATTTTAAAATTTAATATTTT
The DNA here is from genome assembly GCA_963576905.1 of Mystacides longicornis. NCBI lineage: Eukaryota > Metazoa > Arthropoda > Insecta > Trichoptera > Leptoceridae > Mystacides > Mystacides longicornis. The sequence continues at coordinate 18,097,200 of OY756420.1, read as the reverse complement.
GCACATTGACTACATTTGATATAAAATAATTTACCTATTGACTTCATAATACTATTTACCTTTTTTCAACATATTATTATATCAACTTGCCAGCGGCGTACCGAGGGGGGGGGGGCGGAGGGGCGGACCGCCCCGGGCGCCTCTATTAGCAGGGCGGCAAAATATGCTCGCGCTATACTATAAGTCCGGTTTTTGAAATAGGCATGTACCAAATTTTTTTTTTTAGAAAATGTAATGTTTCCAGTTACCAAATTATAGAAATGACCTTTATTTTTTTTTTAGGAAATGTCATGTCTCCAGATACCAAATTTTATAAATGACCTTTTTTTTTTAGGAAAAGTTATGTGGGGGCGCCAAAGGGTGTGGTTCCCGCCCCGGGCGCCAATAACCCACGGAACGCCACTGCAACTTGCTATTATTATATCAAATGATACGATTCACGGAATGCTGATAGAAAATAATATAATGATATGTTTTATAACAGATGCATCGGTTACAGTACCTAGTTAAAAAGGTTTTAATGAATGTATCATTATACTAATTCATATTCAATAATATAAGGACCACGTCGTCGTCTGTGTTAAATAACTTTAAACTGAAATCAACTTAAATTTATACATAAAATCTCGAACATATTATTTATATTCCAAGACGGGACGAAGTTTGACGGGTCGGCTAGTTCAAAACTATATTAATATTATAGATTACGCAATAGTTTCGACACATGTATTGGAGAAAGTAGGTTGGGCTGGGTAGGTACCTACCTACGTATATATTCATTGGGTAGGAACACGTAGAAAGCGGATTCCGATACGCGCCGATCGGCTCATAGATTGTTGCCTATGGTTTCAATGAATTTAAATGAGCATGCCGGAAAGCAGGTTCCTGCTTTTCTGTGGGTATCCCCATTCAAATGCATAGTAACATTCTTTGCGCTGGTCGGCGCGGGTCGGTATCGGCTTTCTACGTGTTCTTAGCCATACACCGCGGCACCACACCGGCCCGGCTCGCCGAATGAGATCCAACTGTCGATGGCCTGAGTCGGTATGTTTATTGTATGAAACGATGTCGTCAATAAATTAAATTTTTACAAAAATTGTTAAGAAAAGTTTGAGATGTACTGCTATGATGTATGTATTTTTTATAGAAAATGAAATTATCTAGTTGGTCTGTTTCGGCGTTTTTCGATATTTTTATAAAATTCTGAAATATAGGCACTGAAACTCGTAAATTTGTCATAAAAAAAATATTTTTCTTTATAAAAAAAGTTTGAGAAATCCTGGAACTTCTTCATTAAATTATATTTTAGATATTGTATTTTTCTATATACATACACAATTTTAGGGTTCTAGATTTTATGGTTTTCGAGATATATGGAAAAATTAAATAAAAATTCAAAGGTTGATAACCCCTGACTGAAAAAAAAATTCAAAATTCTGAGTATACAAATTTTGTATGCTTAAAGTATTCAATATTTTCTGAAATTTTAGGATCTGTGCATCAAGCAAATCAAAAGTTATAAAGAGGGGACGGATACACACACATACACGTTGGAAAAGTGCCCCTCACCCCCTCCCCTCTAATTAATGATATCTTTTGAAAACGAAATAGTATAATTTGACTCTTTCTGAAGAAATCATTTTTTTGAAATTTCGATAAAACCAGTTTTAAACTTTTTAGGAGGCACTTAAAAATCATCCCTTTTTATATGTGCCCTTTTTCGTCCCTTTTAGTTAAATTTTGGAAAAATTGCCGAATACGCTAACACTCATTTCTATAGAAGAATTCATATGCCAAATCTCAAGTTCGTACCATGTCTAGTTTCCGAGATATTCGCATACTTTGAAAAACATTCAACCCTATTTTTCACCCCCTTAGGGGTGGAATTTCCAAAAATCCTTTCTTAGTGGAAGGTTTTGTATTGAGACCTACCTGATTTCCAAATTTCACTTCTCTACGATTAGCCGTTTGGGCTGTGCGTTGATGAGTCAGTCAGTCAATCAGTCAGTCAATCAGTCAGTCAGTCAGTCAGTCAGGCACTTTCCTTTATTATTATAGATGTACGTAGAATCTAAAGAAAACCATCAAAGCAGAATGCTCTAGTCTCCGAAGTAGGCTGAGTATTGCGAAGAAGTTGTATTAAGAGAGTTTGTGAAATATGTTGTTGAAGTCAAAGTTAGATTTAAAAGCCAAAGAAGACAAATTAGGTTTGTAGAATGGACAGATATATCAGTACTTCCTTAGATTGCGTTGTCCGACCGATCTCGAGGAAAACGACTCCCAGGCAGTTCACTAAAGAGATGGATAGATAGCTACTTACTTACTTTCAGAGTCCGTGTAAAAGCTAAGCCTTTCCCATCCAATATACAGCAGCAGCAATCGCCTTGTCATTCGTCTCATATATGTCATTCAGGTCACACCTGTGTTCCAAATTGGCACACCAGCAGATGCTCATCATCTTGGACCTCTCCACAGTCCAATCTTACATCCCCCTCCAGACTCATACCACACCTGTGCAGTTTCTTCCTGCACCTTGCGACACTAACGCGTAACCTATTCAGTGTCTTGCATATGGCGTAGGGTAAAAGATGTCCTGGCCTCAGAGCCTCAGATAGATAGCTGGGAGTCAGGAATTTTAAAACGGCAACCAGGATTAATTTGGCCTTTAATAAAAAGAAAGAAACTTTAAGTTTGTAGGTAACTACTCTTACATATAGATTCAATGTTCTATTTTCAAAAACACTTGTTGTATTAACAGCGGATAAAACACAACCATAGAAATTTAATAGAATGTTTAAACAAGATAAAGCGTAAAAGCATAATCATACAAGAGCACATTCAAACAATTTGCAGTCTCTCTCTCTATCTCTCTATTCTGAGTCCGTGAAATGCCTAGACACAAAGTCGTGCCTTCTGAAAATAATAATCTCAAGTGTGTACGCTCGAAGAAACTAAGAAAGTTTCCGTACTAACTACTTGAGAAACTTGGTACTTACTTGGAAACAACACGATCGTTGTGTACCGAAACATACTTAAGGGATACTTAATCGTTGAGCCATGGACGGTCTAAAACAAAATCTATTTTACCGTCACAAAATGTTGGAAATCTTTTTCGAAGAAAAATAACATGTTGTAAAATCCAATACAAAATTCTTTTACAATACTTGTAGTTCTCACTGCACCACTTAAGTATAAAACATATTGAGCAAGAGTAGTGAGTCTAAAATAGCCTTATTAGAACTTGCTTTATCATAAAATTATTTATTTAAGCTACTTATTGCAGTAAAACAAGGGATCATAAAATGTTTTCAAACAAATAGCGACCAAGTAATTTTTATATGAATGTACCTATGTGAATAGTTTTCATAACAGTTGTTATACATTTCTGTGGAATCGTAGATTAAACTAAATATAATTTACCAAAAGCTCTATTTTTTAATTTTTCTAAATTTGAACCAAATTTTTGTGTCGTAAAATATCTTTTGGTGCATTTGATTCCTTGAATTGGGGTTTCAAAGCATTAATTATTATCATTAAGTACCTACCTACGTATGATTTTTACACCTTTTCAAAGTTGCCCTTGGAAATTTACGTGGATAAATTAATGATTTTGAAGGCTGTGTGATCGATCCCAAGCCAATTTTAATGTATCATTCATTATATAGGTATTCTTTTCGCGACATATACCAATAATATTTTTATTTTACATAAAAATGAATCTGTTTTCACTCAAAGTGAACACAAATACACTCCTTGACTCTTTCACAGTAAGCTACTGAAAGCTTGTGTCGTGAAAGAGGAAGATGGTCGGCACCTGGGATCGAACCACGACGTCCGCAGTACGAAAGCCGGCGCTGTTTGTTCAGTGTTCATATTGAGTGAAAGTTTATTTAAAAATGAAAATGGATGGATGTTAGAGATTGCTTCGGCAAAAATTCTACCATTGCCCACTATTTTTATACACTATTTTGTAATATGTGCATAAAGAATTAAATAAATAAATACAATTTTAAATAAATCTATGTTTGGTTAGCTTGGTATGTGTTATAATTTTGGCTGTTTGTAATTGACTGGTTTTCAATCGTATTAAAATTTAATTATCCCAGTCACAAACAATAATTATCAAACTATATTTTGGTTTAATGATACTCTATGAATTCAAACGAATTTTTCTTTCAAATATTTTAATTATTGACTTCGTGCACTTTAAAAACGTCTAACGATTGATGTGATATAACTTGATTACTGTTACGAAACAATAATCTGAGCCAACTCCTATTCCCAATAAATTATCATTACCAAACGTCTATCTGTCCGTTATTATTAGTTGAAAATTTCACAACACGATTGAATTATGGTGGAAGTTAATCTCGTTCCGTTCTTATAATAAGGAAATTGTTCCTAACAATAGCCGCGTCAGACGGCGCTATTAAAAAGAAATAAGATTACCCATTCATTAAGGAATTAGTCTGATTGAAACAGGGGCGTCTGTTGTCGATATCAAACAAAAAAATAATAATTCAACTGTTGTTTAGATAGTTTAGAACTAGTTCATAAAAAAATAAGCTAGATTCAAAACAACGCCATGCAACGTTAGTCGGCACTTGTACTCGCACTTTTATAAAATTCTGAATCGTTTTTGGTAATGGATAAGTAGACATTTAAATGTTTGGAGTCGATATGTAAACAGATAAATACGCGCATTTTGATAAAATTCTATACTCACATAAAATAGCAAAAGATACGTAAGTACATAATAATAGTATGTGTATCTTAATAGGCCTCCCTCGTCATATTCGTCATCAAGGTTATGTAGAAGAGAATTAATATACTCTCAGAATCTTCAGTCTTCATCCTGTGCAACATTTATTCAAAACACAACAAAGGGATGCAGGCTTGGGAGGATGTCATTGACATTGATCAAGACTTAGGCCCATCGCGCACTAGGCAGCCTGGCTGCGCAGCCAGTAAAACATATGACGTTGTATGGGAGCCCGCGCACTAGGCAGCCACGATCTCCCGGCTGCGGCAGCCAAAACAACGCGTCTGCTTGCACGGCAGCCAGCTGGCTGCGGGCAGCCAGAGCGTGTGTAGGCGAATGTATGTGGCTGCCGTCGGTCTCCGCGCACTAGTTGAAGCAGCCAGGTGTATTTTGGGTTCCGAACTTTTTAAAAAATGACTTTCGATAGAGAGAAATTTATTCGGGAAATTGAAAGTCGTAGCTATTTGGGATATAACATCAGAGCAATACAGAATACATTTAAAAACCGGTTTGGGAATGCAAAAAAAAATTGAGATCGATTTGGAATAAGCCTTTTGAGTGAATTTCTAGTAAATTAGGATGAATCCAGAGTCTTTTTTTGTTTTGCATTTTTACGAGATAGGTAAACAATAATAAGTTCTTTCACGTCCATATCGCTCGACGTATGGATCTCAAATAGTCGTCGATTGGCTGCTATAACTGGCTGCGCAAATATTCTGGCTGCCTAGTGCGCGATGGGCCTTAATGTAAGGGCTGTTATAGGAAAATCGGTTGGATGATAAGAAGTACTTGGAGAATTATTTCTATTATCCGCAAAGTGAAAGAAAACAAAACTCCAATGAAGATAAAGCCTCTTGCCACAGGAAAAGACAGGAGACTGAGGTAGATGAAAATTATGTAGAAGGATCTTATGATAACTGAGGTGACTAACTGGAGGACGTCGGCGATGGCAGAAAATTCTGGAGGAGGTCAAGGCTAGAGAGTTTCAGTGATGCTGGTGAATAATAATTAAGATATAGGAGCACATTAAATACATTTAATTATTAATCTAACAGCAGTTTGAACGGACATGCTTTCGTTGTATGAAAACATAAATACCACGATTTTTTAATCAATTTAATTTAATAATCATCTGAAAGTAACTTGTTTTTGGGCTGGTCTGTCATAACATGAAAATCACCAAGAGTTAAGTTAAACGGAATACATAACTTTGAAGCAAAATATTGTTATAATCATTGATTTTAAGCTGAACAGATTGTTCGTTTAATTATCAGGTACAATGTTTCAACACTAACACTAATACCCTCAAAGCATACTCCAAATCTAGCGATCACAGGTATTTAGTTCAGCATAAGGACGACAGGAAAGGAAACATAGCGAGGAGCTTAGGTAGAATTAGATGTATTGAACGATGGAAATTGCTCTCTCAGGGCTTTCCTTAACGGAGTTCGAGACAAGGATGTTCGCAGAAACGCAACAGCCTACCCCTACAGCGAGATCGCAATAAATTTATCAACAAGTCTTTATTACCAAATATTGTAATTTATACAAATATTACCTGAATAAGTCGTAAAGCTTTTAATTTATTACCAAAATTATGGTTTATACAAGGATCTCCAATGTAACACAGTGAAAAGAGATATTTAGAAAATGTGGATATTAACTCGAAAGGGCATGGCCACCCACATAAACATTATGTTCTATCCAGAATCCGTGTTGATGCAGAATTTGGTATCCATAAGATTATCTACTCGTACTAATATATAGCTTTACCAATCATTAGGGGAAAAATTGGAGGACGTCAAGGGTTTTTTGGAGAACGCTTATTTCATAGTTTCATATATATCGAATTGAGGGTGAGCTTTTAAGGTCAAATAGACGTATTTTGGAGAGGATAAAAAAGCCATATTATATCAACAAGAGGTAACCTAGTTGAGGGGACCTAATTGGCAAAAAATGGAGATTTTTGTAGTTAATCAACAAAATACCAACTCGGTAAATTTGAGGTAAAAATTAAGTAGGTATATTATTTTCTATCTGGTATAGAAAATAAAATACATATTTTCAATCTCAAATTAAGACATTTCATGTAAGAATTTCAGAAAAACAGCAACCTCTCAACCTGTAACAATATCAATATATAGGTATATTTTGTTCTTGCTGATTTTTATGAATTAGGTACATTGATTGATCTGTTTGGCAGCTTTGGTCTCGGCCGTTGCATATTCTCAGCCACGAGAATCACTCCTCGTTCAGAGAAATGCATCGATAATATTTTTACTGATATGGTGGTGACCGATGTTGAGATAGATAATCTCATTAGATCGGATCACTCGGCACAAATTTTGAAAATTAAATATAACATTAATTCGATTCGAGAACAAAATATTTGCAAACAGAAAACACAAAAGAGATGTGTAACGGCCGAATCTCTGGGTGAGCTGGGCAGATGTCTAAAACACTACGCAAATGATGTTTTGTTGAATGAAAACTGTAACGATCATACTACCCTTGACCCTAATTCCATGTACTCAGACTTTTTTAATAATTTTATATTAAGTATGAATAACTTTCTACCTTTAAGCCATGCGAGGTGCAAGCCATTATCGACCTTTAACGACTGGGCTACTGAAGGCATTAAAATATCTAGAAGGCATTTATTCAAGCTATATAAGCTTAAAAGCAATTCCATTGACGTAAATTTTCAGAAACATGTCTCCTTGTACAGCAAAATTTTCAAAAATGTCTGTAAAGAGGCAAAGAGCTTATATTATTTACATAAAATAAACCAGTCTACTAATAAAATTAGAACAGCCTGGAAGATAATAAGATCAGAAACAGGACGATCATCACTTAATGATGAATCCCCTGATACTCAAAATAATAATACCCAAACTGCCGATCGTTTTAATTTGTTTTTTGCTAATATCGGTGAAAGTATCTCGAGAGATATGCATGCCAACCGTGGGAATGCTATAGAGTTTTTGAGGGAATGCTTCAGAACTGATGCCTTCTTTAGGTTCAGAGCCATAAAACAAGACGAAATTAGCTCTCTATTTCGTCGGTCGATTAGGCATAAGGCTTCACAAGATCTATGGGGCTTATCACCTCTCCTTATACGTCCACTCATTGACGACTTGGCTCCATGTTTGACAAAAATATTTAATTTGTGTTTGGAGAAGGGTGTCTTTCCGGATCTGATGAAGTACGCTAAAGTGATTCCAATATTTAAAAAAGGAAATTCTGACGACCCTAGTAGCTACAGACCGATATCAATTTTACCGGTGTTCAGTAAAATCCTTGAAAAAATCGTAGCAAACCAACTTGCAGAGTACCTTGCGACTCAAAATATCTTAAGTGAAAAACAGTTTGGTTTTCAGAAAGGGAAAGGGACAAAGGATGGTATTATTTCTTTGGTCAAAACAATTCTTAACTCATTTGATGAAGGTAGTAGCTACTATGGTATACTATGTGACTTGACGAAAGCATTTGACTGCGTTGACCATAATATTTTAATTGACAAACTTGAGCGTTACGGCATCGGAGGTACGGAGGGCAACTTTTTCAGATCCTACCTTAGAGATAGAAAACAAATTACGGAAATTAAAGGACTAAGATCGGAACAGAGCTATGTCAAATGTGGAGTTCCTCAAGGATCTATATTAGGACCACTTCTATTCCTTTTATATATAAATGACTTGCCCTATATTTTATCAAATGAAAATGAAATTGTTATGTATGCTGACGATACATCCCTGTTGATAAAAGAATCTCAAGATTATAATATTACTAATATGAACATTGCTTCACAACTTGACAGAATCAATACATGGTTCAAAAACAATAATCTTCTTTTAAATATGACGAAAACGAGTGCTCTCCATTTCTCTCTTAAACGGTCGGAAGAGGGTGAAGTTGTTAAAATGTTGAAAGAAAAATCTGTTAAAAAGATCGCGCACTCAAAATTCCTAGGAATAGAAGTTGACGAGAAATTGCAATGGAAGCAACATATTGAAAGCGCTAGTAATAAACTAAGTACAGCCGTATATGCAATTAAAAAAATTAAAGAAATATGTGGAATGCAGGCTGCGAGGTGTACATACTTTGCCTATTTCCATAGTATCATGACATATGGAATAATAGTGTGGGGAAAGAGCGCTGATTCGAATAGAATATTTATATTACAGAAAAGGGCAATACGAGCAATAGCTAATCTCAATCAAAGAGACTCTTGTAGAGAGTCCTTTAGGGCATTGGGAATACTGACTCAACCCTGTGAATTTATTTGGGAGTGCCTGCAATTCGCTCGTAGCAATGTACACAATAACTTACTAAATGCAGATTATCACAATCATAATACAAGAAATGGTCAAAACATTAGACCAATAAAGCACAGGTTGTCTAAAATAACTAAGAGTTTTTTATGTGTTAGTATAAAACTCTATAATAAACTACCTAATGAAGTGAGATCATTGAACGATCTCACATTTAAGAGGATAATAAGAGAGTATCTCGTTGGAAAAGCCTTTTACTCTGTTGACGACATGCTGAATGAGAATATCTCATTCAGCAGGGAATCAGATTCTCAGATAACTATTTCTTAAATTATTGCGATTAATGGTGTCTTTTATTTTTTTTTTTTTTTTGTTTTTGTCTGTGTAATTTTACAACGGTGATCTTCTTTAAATGCACCTCGCATGGCTATTGAAAATCGGTATGGCTGCTTCTCTTGCTTGTCCTCCATATTACCTATTTGCTGACAGGAGGCTGAAAGGGCCCTTTACACCTTTTCAGCCTCGCCGATTGATTTTGAATTTGTCCTGTTTTGCTTTTGATTCATTGCTTTGCTCTGTCTTTTGATTTTGTTTTGTTTTGCTTCCTTTTGTACTTTTTTTTTTTTTTATCATTTTTATGCCAAATATTTAAAAAAGATGTACAAACATTGACGAATCCAAGTGCTTTAAAGAAGCCTAAGGATGAGAGTTAAAATAAATAAAAAATAAATAAATAAATTATTATTATTAGAGTCGACGAATGAATAAATTTTGTAATAAGTTTTAAGAATGAATCTGGAACATCCTAAAATGAAAACACTTTTAAAATCTTTCTCACTCATTGAAGTCTTGTGTCGTTAAAGTGGAAGATCGTAGGTACCGTGGATGGAAACTACAATCTTCAGAGCGAAATTCGTATACTGAATACTAGGCTATCAACCACTTGAGTAGACGAAATAATCTTTTGACGAAAACAGAGGCTAGAATGAATGATATTAAACAAACTTATTGTTTTTAATATAAAAAAATAGTGTAACAATGAAGCAATAATATTTCTATTTCGAATCCATTCCAACTTTTATATAACCATTAAACAAAAAATCGACAAATAAATTCCCCAAGTTATTTTAGCTGTTGTATAAATCTTTTCATAAAAGCTGCACCATGCAGCCGAAAATGTTAACATACGAAGCGGTGAAATGCGATTAGTTGAAAACAATACTTCGTTACGACCTAAAGAATTCGAGTCATTCAAAACAATAATACGAAATGCTACTGCGGTAAATTTTTATCGGGAATTTTCTATTAATGTCTTCTTGAAATGTCTATTGCATCTGCTGGAACGTGATATTTTGTCTTCGGATATTATTTTCAAAGAACTTATTAAATTTAACAAATCAACACTTGAAGGGCCACTTAGCATGAGTGACAAAAACCCAATTATAGAGGAGGGTTTTTTTTTGTTTCGAAATAAAAAAAATCTAGGAAGTTTGAGGTTTTGCAACATACTCATTAAACATATAGCTGATTATTGATGAGTTATTGAGTGTTATGTAAATCATGTTTTCTGGTGCTTATGTCGTTTTACTATAATTTCGCCAGACTTAAAATTTATTCTCAAATTCATTAGAAATATCTTTTAGTGAACAAGTAAAAATAGGCACACACTTCACTATGAATAAAAGGAAATGCAGCTGTTGCAAGAAAAAAATGCAATAGGCACGATTGATTTTTGAAAATTAGCGCACACTTTTCAAGGTTAATGCTCAGTTTCGACGCTTACGCTATACCAAACCGGTCGTTTACGTTAAATTTTCAGTAAGTGAAAACCTTACGATAAATTACTTTTGCTGTAACTTTTCGCATTAGTTGAATATACACATGGCCGTCAGATAGATCGACGGAGTATATTTTTAGCGTCGTTTCTGATAAAAATGACAATTTCTGTCAAGTGTCGCTTACGCTAAAAAGCCTTTCAGGTATCGAAAATTTTGTATGTACAGATTTCTTCCGTTTTTTCTTATGGCTGAAGCAAATATCTAAAAATTCTGAAGATAAGCCTCGAATTTCTTGGCGAGGACTATCGACTCTTTTGTTCCATCTGGATGGTAAGTTAAGGCAATATACATGTCCTCTGATGGGTGTGACATGCACACGGGAAGACGCACTGATGGCAAACAATAGTGGTATTCGGGTGGCCGAATACTGGGGATCACAGATTTGATGGTGTTCTGGACACGGAAAGTAAGTAAGTTAAGGCAATGACGGATTAACTTCCGTGGACTTCCTCACTGCATGCATGGTTCATTCAGGTAACTCAACGGCAATCAATGGTGCAATTAGGTACAATGTCGCCCTAACCAATACCCTAACTTTTTTTTGATACCTTTCTCTGAAAGACAACAAAATTGTCGGTGTGAAATGAATATCAAGTTAAAAGTTCTACAATCCAATAGTCCTGCAAATGGTCACAAGAATCTAGACATAATTAGAACGTTGTGAAAAAATGGATATACCTATTCGTAATTATTTAAATGAAACAATTTATTTGTTTATCCACAATTTTAATACCCTGACTAGTTTCGCAGGCACAGGTCCTGCATGGTCACAGGTGACTAAGAAACTTGACAACAGGATATGTTCGTATCCTGGCGCCAAATACATGACAACAGTCGCAGTCTTTAAATTTGGTTGCTCTCTTGTTCTCAATAATTTCCAACTTTTAAATATCTCTATATCTCATAAATCATTAAATATCTACTTGTTGTACCTATACATGGGATTTTTCAACATGTTGAACATGTCGAGAATTCTCATTATTAAGAGTTTCGGAGACTTAAACATTACCACCTAATGGCGAACTTTGTTAACGTAAAGTGATCACATTAAGCCAGACTTCGAAATTACAGTAGAAGACGGTCGTAAGCCCGTAGTGGTTTGTTCCATTTAAAAATCGAACATCAGTAATGAATTGTTAGATATTCTTCTACAAACAAAGACCTCAAGGATTTCATTTAAAATATTTTTTAAAGATCTAATCTGCACCCAATTATTTAGTAAAATATTACAGTAGGTATATTAAAAAAAAGCCTTTAAATTGTTCAGAAAGATAAAATAAAAATTTTATGTAAGGGGTCAGTTATATTTCTGTAATAAAATTAATCTTAACTCAACTCATTACAACAAAGCTCAACATTTTTGGTTACTACCTATATACCTACCTATTAAAAATTTACGGCGTTTTGAAGCAATGAAATTCCGACACGCGATATTTCTTTTCAGGATTGCATATTTAATCTTAGTCTACCTACTGAAAAAAACGTATTCAAGAACATTTTGTCAATTTTTCTTTGTTCGATGTACCGTAACTGATAGGATTTCGAATGAAAGATTATAAATCGGAGGTCCGAATATGAAAATGTAGACACCTATTAAGTAAAACATGAAAATTAATTCAACTTTATCTTAACGCTAAATGGTGTGTAGGTGCCAATACCAAATCAAGCAAATCATGCACCATAGCATTGATATTGTTCGAAATTATTTTAAACTTTCGGATAGCTCCTTTGCTTTGTTTATTTCTCTGGATATACGCACAAGAGTAAACATTTTTATTGATACAAGCTTTGTATACAAAATGTATTGTTGCCTAAGACGATACTTCTTTAGGTCGATTAAAATCTGTGAAAATGATTATTATTGGTGAAGCTTCAAAGAACGTTTATCTCTCAAATCCAATTTAGCAGTTGTGGATAATCCATTATCCCAGATCACCCTTCACCGAAAACTTAATTGGAAATTCTAATTAACGCATTTAATAATTGTATTTCGGCCAAATTATTACAAAATTAAAATTAAACTAATTGTTGTTAAATTTTATTCGTTACCTGTCTGAAACGATCAGGGAAATTTGTATTATATTTTTTGCGGTTGTTCTTTTGTTATTTTTTGTTCATTATGAAAACTTTTTAGGGTGATTTAGAAGAGAATACGAGACGCTAGTTTTTAATAATCTTTATCTAACTCTTTTTATTTAGTTTGTTTTTTATATATTACTAGTTTTCCTGACAGACGTCATCCTGAAGTCCTTACCATCAATATATTGATTTCAACTTTGTAATTTACACAAAAACTAGCTTTCCCGAGAGACGTTGCCCTGTGTTCCTGAATATAAATATTGAATTCGAATTTGTATGGTGATTAATTAAATATCATTTGACCAATGTGATTCCGAACGATGCGTCTGTTTTAAACCATATTCCATCCGCATTCTATCAATCGCACCAATTGACAATTTCTGTCAAAATTTCAAAATTTGAATAAAATTATAAGGTAAAAAGTACTAATAAGGTTGTCTACGTAGAGTTTTCTTTAATTATCTAATTTTCCATGTATTTTTCTTAATTTTTTTTTTTCTAAAAGGACATTCTCCTGATAAAAGCCTACACGACAAAAAAGTATTAGCGAAATCGGTCCAGCCGTTTAGGCGTGATGCGATGACATCGGGAAATAGCTCTCCATTTATTTTTTATATATAAGATACGTTTAAAATATTTTATGTTTGAATGTTAAAAAAAAATATTTCTGAAACCTTGAAGTAAAATCCTATCAGAAAACTATGTACCTACCCATGTTTTGAAACTTAATGGTTGTCAAGTAAATAAAAATTGTGTTGTTATGGAATTTTTACAGGTGGCGTTGATGTCCGTTCCATACTTACTACAATATTATATTTTATATTATTTACTAATCTTTTTTAGAATTTTTAATAGATATTCTGTTATCCGGAGTGGAGAAGAATCCAATAAACCAAGCATCATAAAAATCTGTTCAGCCGATTTCGAGTTATCACTGTTCGTACTAACCCGACTATCTTTTATACTATAGATTTCTGCTTGAGTGAACCAGTTTAAACACATGGAGCCAAAATCATTGCAAAACTAATGTTCAGATTTGTAACTACATAAAAAATCGAACAATTTTTTAAAAAAAAGTATAAAATCAAACAATTCTGATATTAAAATTAAATGCGCTTAATATGGTTATAACTGTATGAATTTTGAACCATGTGTTATTACCACTATATTCAACCCATGAGCATGTTAACAATGGTACACTTGGATCATGTTTATTTCCATACATGTTCTATTTTCAGTTACATGGTAGGTGTTGATTAATACTTGATGTAACACTTCTGCTAAGGAATAATAAAAATAGAATTCCATTCCCTGGAACCCGCATTACGTCAATAAAGTTTATTCAACTGGGAACAAAAGGAATTTAAACAATAAAAATAAAATACAGATGCACATTATAATTTTTTTTTTATACTAACAAAACGAAAATTTGATTAGAATTTTGGGGGTAAAATGTATACACAAAAATAAATTTATAAATTTTATTATTGTGTATATATATTTTGAGTGTTTTTTATTCTCTCAATAAAAATATTTGAATTTGAAGTGCCTCAGATGTGGTAATAAGTAGCAGAGCCTATGTTGCCTCATTGATTGATCTTCTATATATTATTAATACGTGAGGGAAAAACTTTGTGACTATTTTTACGAAAATTGCGCGGACAGAGTAGTATGAAATTTCGCATTCTTATAGTTTATATGCTCCGATAAACAGCTACCGATAACCGTCGACGGTCAGCAGGTCTCCCGAATGGATAAATTTTTAAATTTTTATGTATTTATACCTGGGAGCAACCATTACCACCTCTGGTGACCTCGGGGCTGAGCTCCCGATGCGACGCCTTTAACAACATGACCAAGATTTGGAAAGCGACGGCGATTAGTGTCGAGACGAAATGTAAACTGTTTGATGCGTGTTTGTTGCCCATTCTTCTGTATGGGTGTGGTTCCTGGCACCTGACCAAAACCCAGGCACAAAAAGTCTCAGCATTCGAAATGAAGTGCCTCAGGTGAATTTTGGGTATAAGAGGGTACCACCACATCAGAACGACGTTATACGCCGGCGCACCCAGTGTCAGCCCATCACCTCTAACATTGTGGGGATAATTCCTCGACACTAAACGCCAACCATATTTTCTTCCTGTTGTTAAAGTCGCCACTTGCCAAACCGATACGTATCGGGAACTCAGCCCCGAGGTGGTGGTATTTGTTGCTCCCAGGTATACGTAAATATACAATATATTAATCGAATCCTACCTTGTATTATGTAAATAGGTACAAATCATGATTTTAATTTATTTTCTTATGTATAAATCACAAAAAAAAAGATTCATCTCTGTAGCAATCTCTTCCAGTCAACCACAAACTTTGAAACGTGAGGTTATAATAATATAACAAATCCAAAAAGCCACACTTTTGGTATTGCGAAATAACCGAATTATAAAACGAAGACAATATTAAAAGAGTGCAAGAAAAAATCCTAATTTGAGTGATATAATATTTATTCAAGGAAAACGACTCCTATTTACATAAAAAAGGTATTTTTGAGCAAAGAAATGGTTTGCATACTTACGCAGACTGTTCAAATGAACATCATAATAAAATATTCATTTAAATCTCTTTAAAAGCCACAATTGTGTATGTTTGGTATACGTGCGTAGGTACATCATAATATTATTATGTTCCTATCATGTTACAGGTATTCAGCAGTCAAGAAGGATTCTCAATACTACATATTCTTCCTTATTCACGATACAATCCTTTGTTTAGTGTGAGAAATTAAAAAAATATATTTGTATTCTCTTTGCGAGAGCCCAGGTTTATTCCTCTTTAAAAAAAGTTATTAAATAATTTTCTGTATTAAAATATTAATTTTGGAAAAGATGAAACATATTTTAATACTTACCTTAATGGAAACGAGCTATTTCTCAAATTGGCGATAGATAAGAACTTAATTTACTTAGTAACATGTTAACAAAGATTTATTTCAAAATGTAGGTGCCTACGCTATTGCTTACATAATAATTTCATTCTAACGTATCTATCATGTGCATCGTTGATACGTTAAAGAAGCTGGATATAATTTACTTATATCATAGAATCATAAAGTTTGATATAGAGAGGCTAACAGCCAAGACCACTCTCATAAGAAACCCTAGGAAAACAGACTGGGAGATTTTTGACACAAATCTCAAATCCAATCTAAAGCAAATAAACTCGAAAGTGAGAAATCACTACGAACTCGAGGAAGCAGTGGAGAACTTGAATGCGGCAATTAAGGATGCCTATGAATCCAGTTGTCCTATCAAGGAAAAAAGCAGTTGTAGGGATGTGCCATGGTGGAATAACCATCTGGCAGAATTAAGAACTTCGGTGCGGAAACTCTACAACCGCGCCCGACGGGATGGTGACTGGCAAAGATACACAGAGTCACTCACAAACTACAACAAGGAAATAAGGAAAGCAAAGCGGAAAAGCTTTAGAAATTTCTGTGAAAAATATTACGGAAATCCCTAAAGCTGCTCGGTTATATAAAATCCTGGCAAAGGGAGGAACACAAGGACCCATGTCTCTGGCGAAACCAGATGGTAGCTACACAAAGGGGGAAGAGGAAAGAGGAAAACTACTCCTTGAAACTCATTTCCCCGGAAGTGTCCCCATTCAAACAGGGGAAGACAACATAAGACACTATAGATCTAAGAAAGAAGACTGGGAAAGAGCTAAAGAAATCTGCACTCCAGGAAGGATGGAATGGGCTATTAAATCCTTTCAGCCGTACAAATCCCCTGGGGTGGATGGTATTATCCCCGCACTACTACAGGCGGGACAACAACATATAATGCCCCATGTTCTAAGAATTACAAGATGTAGCCTAGCCTTGGGCTATATACCTACGTCTTGGAGAAGAGCAAGAGTAGCCTTTATACCAAAAGGCGGAGGAAAGGATGCTACCCTTCCAAAGTCATACAGGCCAATTAGCCTAACATCATTCCTACTGAAAATGATGGAGAAAGTAATTGACAATTACTTAAGAAATGAAGTGCTTTAAAAGATGCCATTACACTCCAATCAGCACGCATACAGAGTGGGGAAGTCAACCGAAACAGTTCTGTACGAACTAACAGAGATAATCTAAAAAACAATCGATGGAAAAGAAATAGCTCTATGCGCCTTTCTCTATATAGAGGGAGCTTTTGACAATACATCGCATCATGCAGTCAATGAAGCCCTTAGAAAGAGGGGAGTAGATAACACAACTTCCAGATGGATAGGAAATATGTTATCCTCAAGAACGGCAGAATGCACCATAAATGGTACAACCGTGCTATCAATACCACAAAAGGATGTCCACAAGGAGAGGTATTATCACCCCTTATCTGGAGCCTGGTCGTTGATGAAGTACTCGGGAAACTCACTGAGAGAGGCTACTACAAAAACGGGTATGCTGATGACATTGTCATAACAATCAGGGGTAAGTTTGAAGACACACTATGCGAACTAATGCAGAGTGGACTCAATCTTACAAAATAATGGTGTCTAGCAATGGGATTGAAGTTAAACTCTTCGAAAACTATACAAGTACCTTTTACAAATAAAAAGAAGCTCCCAAATATCAAATCTATCAAATTAGATGGAAATGAAATACAGTGGAGCGACGAAGCAAAATATCTAGGCGTGATACTAGACAAAAGAATGTTGTGGAACAAACAACAAGAGAAGGTCGTATCTAAAGCTACTTCACCTATTATGACATGCAGAAGATTTGCAGGGAAAAACTGGGGATGTAACCCAAATATACTACTGTGGATATACACTGCCATGGTCGTGCCCATCATCACGTATGGAGCACTAGCATGGTCTAGAAGAACAAACCTCATCACTTCGAGGAAAGCACTCGAGAGGGTCCAAAGATTGGCCTGCCTGTGCATCACAGGAGCCATGAGAACATGCCCAACAGCAGCCATGGAGGTGATCTTGGGACTGACACCTTTGCACATTGCAATAGAGGAAACAGCCAAGAAAGCTTACCTCAGATTATATAAAGCCGGGTCTATCAAGGCCGCTCGAGAAGGACATGAAAAAATCCTGTCCAACTGCGCGTATCTTGCCGATTTACCAGGAAACACAATGATCAAGACATTCAGCTTTGAGAAAAACTTCTCTACAGTACTGAATTCAAAGAAAGAATGGAGCGAACAAGCTATCCTTTCTCTTAGAAAAGGTACCATTGTATGATACACTGACGGATCAAAAACCGAAGAAGGAGTTGGAGCAGGGGTCCATGGTCCCAGGGTAAACTACTCTGAACCAATGGGAAAACTCCCAAGTGTCTTTCAGGCCGAAATACTCGCTCTGGATAGATGCTTCTAGCTCAACCTGGTCAGAAGATATAAAAAAGGCAACATAGCCATATTTTCTGACAGCCAAGCAGTAATGATGTTACTCTCTTCTGGGTCCCGGGACATGTCGGGGTGAAGGGTAACGAAAAAGCAGATAGGCTAGCGAAAAAAGGTGCAACAACACACCTAGTTGGACCAGAACCTTTTTGCGGTCTAAGTAACAGATTCTTCCAAGAAGAGATAAGAAGGAAGGGAAGGGAAGAAAGAGAAGAACAGTGGAACAACCTCCCCGGACTTAGGCAATCCAAGGATCTTCTTGGTGGGTTTGACACCAGAAGAACCAAAATATGTTTAAGCCTAAGTAAAAAAAGGTCTTAAAACCCTAACAGGCTTCTTAACGGGTCACTGCAGACTTAGGGAACACCTGAGGAGGCTGGGACTCGAAGATGATGGAACCTGTAGATTCTGTGAAGAAGGAGTGGAAACGCCTCACCACCTACTTACAGACTGCGATGCAGTAGTTTATGCGAGAGCAAGTAGTTTTGGTAAACACAGGATAGAGGTGGAGGACCTCGCCACCTTGGATCCCCTCCCTCTGAAGCGTCTGGGATTGGTGGGGAAGCTCTAATTGGGTAACACCATGAGCAAGTAGGGGAAGCACAATAGACCACTACAGGTCGGAGCGCAAAACATCCCCTGAAGAAAAAAAAAAAAAAATAACTCAGACACAATGAATGCAGCTTAGTATGCAGGTTTTTCTAATGCCAGTAAATGGTCATCCGTGTTGAAGGTATAACTAAAAACCAAATTTCAGCTATGTGACATAAAACCTTAAATACCTTTAGGTATTATTTATTTCGATACGAAGTTCGACGGGACAGCTAGTATCTAATAATTATGTACAAACAACATATTCCCATGGACTAATGTCGAAGAAATTCTTCTCCCAGCTGTTTGGCAAGCCTTTGCATTCCCAACTAACTACAAAAGATGATTCATGCTCAGTTTAAAAAAAAATTAGAAACATACATTTCAGGAAAAATGTTCCGTGATTTTTACATTATAATCCCTCCAATATCGGTTCTTGTCAGTCCAATATTGTGTATTGATTTTAGATAATTAAAGTACACAGTAGATAGTGCGCGTATTTGTCCTGAAATGTTGAAACAGATACCAATATATGTTGTGTTGGATATAACAATAATGATTCAGTAAGTATGTACACAAAGTGTAGCACATAGTACACATAGTAACGATTCAGGCCATTCACATGGAACAAAGGCACACCCCTACACAAACAACTAATAGAAGTACAATTTCCTCAAGTCAATTAGTTCAACACTACATATTATTTTGTCACTGTGGTTTATTTGTCTAAATAACAATATTATATGGAGGAACTCTCCGTTGTCATCCTTTCAGCCCCAACACAAAACCAATTTAAGTAGGTCCGCGCGACTTCACTCACGTCTTGCATATGTTCCGGCTTAGGAAAGTACTTACAGAAAGTATTATACATCATTACAGACTAGGTCGTTGGCTCTGTAACGCTGTCAGAAACTTTCGAAAGACGTTTCACCAGTAGGCGGAGACATATTTTTATAAGGTTCGTCAAAAACATATTTTTTTATTACAAGCAAAAAAAAAACTGTCGGACGACAGCCATAGACGAGTTTCATTAATTATGTATTGTTCTTTAAACCAGTCCCTTAAAGGCTATCAATTTTACTTTACTACGTTAGGGACTGCGGAAGATTTAACAATTTTTTCCCATATGTGCCAACAGATCCATGTAGGACTTTAAGGAACTCAAGAATAACATAATATTTCGTCAATACAATATTTATAGCGAACACCTATTACTATTGTCATAGCAAATGTCGACTAATAGACAAATCATATGAATAGGTATGGAAAATATATTTTAGCGTGGATAGGTTTTGTCATGTGTGTGAAAAAAAATTGTATCGGTTTAGTTAGAGTGTTTTGAGTGAGTTACGAACGAACTAGCCAATTATTGTATGAAATTTTCTGTATGTCATACTTGAAAATAAGTGATAATTTCCGTCACTTTATGGCGGACTTTCTCTTGTAGTAGATATAACAATAATTATAAACCTACTTTTAAAACTTTCACGTAAGGTACCTATAATTATATCAAAATGGGAATTATTCAAGACTGAAAGCATCCAGGAAATTATATAAAAGTATATGAACATTTTGTTAACAAATCTAAATGATTGATATTTAAACTTTTTATTGACTGTTTTATATTAAATGAGTTTGTTGGTATTAACATCGATGAAGCGACTACATCGCCGAGGCGAGTTATTTCAATGTTTATTGCCTGTTTTTTTTTTCTGGGGCATAATTTAACAAAGTTCTTCGTTTAAAAATAGTTCTACTTCCGCTTAAACTATTGTTTTGTTCCTTGTTTTTACGACAAGTCTTATAGATTAGTAAAGTGTTGTATAAAAAGAGGAAAAGTTTTGTATAGGTAATTACTCGGCAAAATATACTTTTTATTTGATAGGTACCTACATACATAACATAACATTCTCCCTTTTAAGCCCCACCCGTCCCCCCGCACACTGCGAGCCAGCCCGGAGGAGACCAATCCGTAGCGAACCCGATCCGCACAAAGCTGACCCCTAGCCCGATTGCCAAAAAGCCAGCCACACACAAATCAAGCCCGCCGTGGATCCCCCCCAAACCAACTCACAATGCGGGAGGCCTAGGCCCCACTCAGGAGCATAGGGAGGCATCAAGAGCTCTCCATTGCGCTCGAAGAGGCGTCCGAGACACATTGTGCCTTTTCTGACCGGTTGAGGTTTCAGGGCGTGAGGTGGTCAACCTCGCGGTCCCGATCTGATTTTTCGATATACTGCCTCTTACAGAATGCTAAAAAAAACAGCAAAAAAAGAGCAGAGGTGCTATTTTTAGCCGGCAACCCCACGACCTACATACAGACAGTTTTTAATCAATTAACACAATTCAATACTCATAATACTATTGTCTACCCAAGTATAAAGATGCATATTTACACGATATTCAACATTATCTATGTATTACTGCAGTTTTGTTGGCCTTAAATAGTCTTGCATGAATGTTTGCTATTGTGTACTCTCTTTGCCTATTGTTTTATTCTTTCTGCCTTAAACTGTAATTTTGTATTCTATGTGTTATATTGTTTAATTTCCTGTTTCTGCTTTTTGTTATATTCTATTGTTGTCAAAGGCACTTTGTGCCGTATATATTATTAAAATAAAATAAAATAAATAAAATAATATTAACATTTTTATACCGTCATGTTGGAAGAAATGGGCTGGTTATTCATATTAAACGATATTATTTATAAATATTAGTTAAAAAAAAATAAAAATAATAGGTATGTGTATATTGTACAATTCAATTTTAGACTTCTGGTCAGAAGTTTGGATTTTTGGAGCTTTTGAAACCCAAAGTAGTCCCGGTTTAAGGATTTGATTCTCTTACTTATTTCATCGCTGACATAATAATTAAAACCCAATGCTTCAAGTAAGTACCTAAGTATGTAATTCAATTTCAAAAATCATAAACACTGTCATATCAATAAGTATCTTACGAACCGTCACATCATACAGCATTTGATGGAAGAGGTCACTCATGTGGTAATCTCATTACATTACAACCTCATTCTGTTGAATAGGTATAGTATTTCCCAATTCGCAGGGTACAGAAATTCACAAAAAAAAAATTGATACAAGTCAAAAAGCTAAACTGTGTTCACATACTGCAGTGTCATTATCCCATTTCGCTTTAAATCAGTTTGAGAGCAATGACTTAATATTGTTCATGCCTTTGCCTCTTTAGTGTATAGTTGAATTTAACTCAAATTGTCCGACGATATTAATTCGAGGAGGTATCATCAGTGGTGTGACTAAGATTATTCACGCACAGATCTCCACTGTCAACACGCATTAAGGTAATCAGCTGTTTGATATATTGTCCAGAGGTCAATGGGCAGTAATGATATGTGACGCGAATCTATCCCTATATACATACAGAACAGATTCTTGCTTAACATTTCCTGGAAGATAAACGTCGTCTCAATAGCCATAAATCACAAACTTTACGATCGGAAAATTGATTTGAGTCTGTCCTGGAGGATTTGCGAAACAAAAATTGTAATTTATAGCTCGCTAACATAAAAATACGCTGACTGGTCGGTGTAATAAGTCCCTTGGTCGCCGAATGAATAAAAAAAAAGTAGGTATGTGTGTAATGTTCACACCCACGCTGATCTATTAAATTCCTAATGCTTATCCTTGAGTTCACCATGTCTTACATGAAATTTGGAAGACATCTGAGAATCACTTTTGTTTTTTTACTTTATCAACCTTCGTCCAATCATCAAACCGAAGAGAAAACAGTTAATGACGACTTACAATATTGTACAAATAAAAAATTAGATGAGACATCTCTTAATTTGTGTTTTTATTGAACGCGTGCAAACCAGGTGATTCCAGCCAATCTAGTTCTTTGATTTACTTATTTTATATTATTATTTCATATTTAAAGTTTCCTATTCACCATGTGATATGACAACTGTAGCTTCATGAAAGAAGGCTAGTGAAATGAAGAAAAAATAATGCAGCCAACGCTGAACTCATTCCATAATATTGAATCGAGATTTGAAGATCCAGAATAAAATTTTGATGCTTATTGATGATTTTGCTAGTTAAGTATCTAGGTACTAGTTAATGATCAAAGAATCGTGTGTAGACATTTAAATGTTCAAAGAAACAACGAACTCAGATAATTTAGAAAATAAAATAATGATTTCGCCCTAATTTTGAATTGGAAGGTATTGTACAAAAATTAAGCCCGAAATATGTTATAATAGTGGAATAAATGTGATTCAAAATAAGTTGCGTAATATTAATTTGAGCGCGACGATAAGGAATGTAGGCGGGTGAAAAGATAACAGCGTTATGAGGCACTCTGATGGTAACGAGCACAGCCACATTAAGACAGATAATGGCCGGAGAGGAGCGCAGAAAGCCCAAAGATTGTTTTGTTTCCATCGCATAAGTTCCTTTGTTGCTGCGATGGTATCGCGTCGGGCACCTCCGCTAATTTCTAAAATTCTCTCGCAGCATTGTCTTCTGTGGACCCATTTTGTTGTGTGTGGTGTACAGAGTAGTTTAAACTTTATTTCTAAGACGACGACTAGCATTCGACCTCATTACTGATTATTATCATTTTCTCTAATTTCACTCCTCCGCTCGATAGGGTTTGTGGGACAAAAACGCATCTACTGAAATTCTGTAAGTAAAAATAAAATGAGAAAGTTTATCTCAATATTTTGAAAATATACAGCGACATGTAGTATTCGACCTGACAGGTAAGTATTGAACCAATTTAGGAGACTTATTAAGTAAAATATAGGTACAAATTGATATACATAATTTACTATTTTATTGTTTTACCGGTTTTAATTATTATTCTAGTTAACGAAGAAAGTATTTAATAGCTACAAATCTTACCTGTAATCATAAAAAAAAATTTATATACTAAATCAATGTGCTCACTCACAGCAGTGCTGACAACATACAGCTTTTTTCTTCTTTGGAGTATTTTTCAATTTGTAGATACGTTCTTTCTGTTAGTAGACCAGCGTTGAATTTCAGTCTCGGAACCCTATTTAAATCCATTGCATTTTTTTTTATTTTCTGAGATAAAACGAACATTCAGTGCATTTTTTTTTGTATTTCAGACTACCCGTATCTAACCGCAAAAATCTCTTTTAAATGTTTCATCGCGAGAACTCTCCCTTTCGTTTTATGACTTGTTTTCTTTCTTAAAATAGAATTTGTGTGGGCTGGGGATAATACTCAAGTTACAGCGTTTAGACATTAATCCGATAATTCCTTATGTCTGATACTCAAATTTCGCCTATCGCGCATTTATTAAATCAACCGTTTAAAATGTCGCACTTAAGGTTTTTATCAAACAAAAATGTCATAAGCCAATTCTTTATTGGCATTGTTTAAAATTTATTTTAATTTTCAATTAACCTCCTTTCGTATATTCTTACCCTTTGATCGGAAAAGGGGATCCATCACCCTGGATCTCTTAGGGGAAGGCAGAGATAAAAGATTTCCACACTTTTCTACCTTTGTATCTTGTACCTAC
This sequence comes from Mystacides longicornis, assembly GCA_963576905.1. NCBI lineage: Eukaryota > Metazoa > Arthropoda > Insecta > Trichoptera > Leptoceridae > Mystacides > Mystacides longicornis. The sequence continues at coordinate 18,072,731 of OY756420.1, read as the reverse complement.
TAACTGAATATTTTCAACACAACACCTTCTTTTTCATTTACTTTTACCAAGCCTTTTTGGAGGACGGATATATAATGTGTTTGATCCGTGTGTTACTCGATGGTAGAAGTGCGGCAATTAAATCAATATGAATCGTACTTATTGTTTACTGTTAGCGTTTCATATCGTTAGAGAAGGAAATGAGTATAGAGAAGGAAAGGTGCTGAGGGATTTGGATATTGGTGGAAGGAGGTCATTAACATTGTGCAGGATCGAGCCCAATGTAGGGCTCTTGTTGCCTCTCTTTGCCCCCCATTGGGGTGTGATTGGTTGATTTTAATAAGTTATATGAAATAAGTAATGCCACCGCGAGTGTACATTACCGTTAGTTTTTTTTTTTAATAAACATCAAAATGTTACATGTGCTAACGAGCACTTCTTGAAAAGCATTATTCACTTTCATGTTGGATACGCTGCTGTAAATATTTTCAAAACTTCGCTTCCCATTTCTAAGCTTTCCATAATTTTCTATACTCAATATGAATATAATATAACTTTTTTATCTCCTTTTGTCGATGGAAAAATCCCGACGTATTAAGAATCCCGGGAACTGAAACGTTTGGGAGATTCTAGTACAGACATGGATTATTGTGTGAAGAATAATTCGTTAAATAAAACAAATGTGGGTTTTAATTTATTCTTCTTCCGTGGCACTAAGTAGGTATGTAAGATTAATATGTAAGGCGCGATTAAAGAATGTCCGCTAGAACAACGATTAAAGAATGTCCGCTAGAACAACGAGTAGGTAGGTATATAATTATTATGAAAAAAAAATGTAAGAAGGAAGAGTAAAGAACGAGGGTGATCTATGTAAAACGTCGAAACTGTCATTAAAAGGAAGGCCAGATTAGAAATAAATGCAAGCTGATATATGAGAAAAAAAACAGCCGCATAGATAAGTGCTAGCATATTAATGTTCGTATAAGTAACAAGAAAAGTAGGTATACCTTAAAAGAACAGTTGTTGTGGTTATTTTTTTCGGCCTCCCGCTTTAAGAAGAGCCGTCATAATATGCTTAAATATTATTGTCTTAGCTCTGCAACAAGTGACCAAACGATAACACCACGACTTAAATAATTTTGTGATATTTAATAAATAGTATAAGAATTTTGGGACGTGTGTCATAAATGCTAAATTCAAGGAGAGCGCAGTGGAAGGTAGGGATGTCTTCATACCTTTTCATTTAGATATTGTCACCAAAAACATTCATTTTCATTGCAGTCTATTCTTTTGTCACTTCATCTACAAGACAAGGGAAGGGAGGCACTTGACAAGTCAAGGGAAACCACGCTGGTTAACCTTTACTCAGGAAATCCCCATGGCGCGCATATGGTTATTGCCAACATCGGGATGTCCCTATATATGGCCCATTAGAAGAAAGCACCTACGTAAAAGAGTTCATTTACGAAGAATTCATTTCTTAATTAATTTATTTTTTTGCGATGGCCCATCAAAAACACATTCCTACAAGGTAAAAAGTTAAAATCGTTTGTTTTTTATTGTAGGTTGCAGAGATACATAAATTTCAGAGGTTGTTATATCTATGTAATTTCATCCAGATATCTGTTGATTTCTATCGAAGCAAAATTATGTTGTACCTAATCCCTTTTGAAAATGGTCTGGATGGAATGGGATTTTTTGTGCTTTTCATTAATGAAACGAAAGCATCAAGTCGGGTACACAAAGGAACATCCAAGGAGAAAACACAAAAGAGTGCATTTAATTCAATGAGAACCATTAAGATAATTAACTAACTAACCAATGTGAGACCCATATCAACTTGTATATATTCATACCTATACTGATAGTCTAATGCCGTACCTATATCTGTGTAAAACACTGATGGATTGCTCGAAAACGACCCTATTGGATAATAATCTTTGCCTCTAACTCGGAGGAAACGAATTTAGTAGAAAAATACTTTGACAATGAATTTCCAATTCTTGTAATGTTTTTTTTTAAACAGGTAATTCTATTCTTATTTTATGACAGAATTCCATTTAATGATTTTTATTGTTTTTGTACAGGACAAGTTAAATCTTGAACTTTAGTTTCCCTTAAAGAGTGAGGGATATTTATTTTCTTTTTTGACGTAGTATGTATGAAATTTAGTTAGGACAAAGCGAAGCTTTTGCTCTAAAAAAATAATCAGCAGCGTAGATCGAACCCACGATCTAAGGAAACGAAAGCGGTGATAGAAGCATTGCAATATTATAACGTGATGTGAGGGATTTATTCAGATGTGTTATTCAAAATATTGTTAAGTCATTATTTGAAAATTTGGGAACGCGATGGTAAAGAGTTTGAAAACCAGTTGCTTCTTTGTTTATGACAGATTAGAATTTTTGCTATTTTTACATATTGTATGGATGTACGGGAAAACCATTTTTAGAAAAAATGCTGTTTAAAGGGATTAGTAGAGAAGGCCTTGTTTTGAAATAGCATATTTGGCCCTCGATAGGACAAATAATTGTTGAAGAAGTTTAGTCTGAATCTACGCTCCGATGGGAGACGTTCTTAAGTTTTGTGTTGAAGTGTTTGAGTATGTAAGTTGAAATATTACATTTGATAAATTCGCGTTTGATAAAACTTAGAGTCTTCGGTGTTGGATTAAGCCTTCTGTTTAATTATTATAATATATTGACTGTTCAATTGGGGCTGGCCAATAGGGGAGGACGTGTGGCGGTTCGTTAGATTGGACAGCCCCCGTGATAATTCAACTTCCAACTATGAATGTGACGTGCTTTATTTTCATTGGTGCTTTGTGCTTTTATTTTTTTGAAGGTATGCTGAATATGGACACAGAGAGATGTTTTTTTGTGTGGTATTTTGTTTGTTGCTTGGTTGCCCCGCCAAGCATGCTTATGAGCAAGTTGCTCGATTGGTTTTAGCTGAGAGATATATGGCCAATGCGTTACGGCATTGTTTTGAATATTTGTGATCTCTGTGTGCCATCGGGCTTATTGTATTGCAGCATGTACCTCCCTGTATTGTTTTCACACGTCACATGTCAAGCACACGTCGCGCATCGTTATCTGTCATTTTAAGAACCTTCTAGTAAGCTTAGTGTAAAATTTTCATTTGTAAAAGTAGGTACATTGGTGTGTTTGTTCCCCGTGAGAGTAATTTTATTCAGTCGAGCTATGAATGAGTTTACTAAAAGTTCGCGTCTGTCCGCGCACAGATAGAGTTTGTATTTTAGTTTTCGCCGCCGTGATAAACGTAATGTTATAAAACCGGTATGTGTAGGAGGGCTGTTGGCGCAAGCTGAAGACCTTCCCCACATGACTGTCTATGAGAATGGGCTGTTGCTGATTTGGACGCTTTTCAGCTCAGTTCATGAGGTTCACTGGCGAAAAGGTCGCGCGCTAAGACCGAAGCAGTTGAGCGATTTGGAATTCCAATGAGGAAGGATTTGCGGTTTAATGACAGCCCGTACGTAATTTGACTAGAAGGTTGATTTGTTCGTTTATAAAGTAATTGAACGTTTATTTGGATATTGAGATCGATAATAATTAAATGCACGCGAGATAGACATTAAAATTGTTAATAGGCAGGATCGTTTTGACTGCAGCTAGTCGTGGCATATTTTTCGCGTAGTAAAATCCTGTCCTATTTTGAGTCTCTGCTGGAAGTACGTTTAGGTATTTAGAGTCAAGAGTTAGATAGTTAAAAGATAGCTTCCAGCCACTGTAGTCTGTACACCATCAGGAACCTATTTCATTTGTCTATACACACTATTTCGGCCCCCTTTTTGGTACCTGTTCGAGGCGTGAGGTCGCATCGAATTGGGCCAGTCTCGGACCTTCGGAGTTTTTTTTTTTTGCCTGAATTTTGGCAAGAAGGTTCGTTTGACATGGAAGGCCCTCTTTCGGTGGCTAATTCCTCCCGTAGACCTCGAGCATGCTTATCAAACGATTAATATCAAAATATTATTTAATGTTATTTCATAATTCTCGACATAATATACTTACTATTTTATATTGTAAAATTTTTCTATGTTTGTCAGTCTCGAAAATCTATGCATGTCCCTTTTTTGAAAAAATCGTGGATGTTAATGGAGGAACACGCATTATACGCTTATTTTCATAAAAAATATGTATCTACCTACACTTTTTCAAAGGTTAAACTGTACAAGTACCTATACCAAATAAAGGCATTCGATGAATACCTACCTATATATTATACTAGCAAGTTACCCGTGGCTTCGCTCACGTGTTACTGTATTTGCTTTCTCTTCCTAAACAATGCAGAATTAATTATATTCGCATCAAAATTAATAATAATAAGAAACATCATCAACATTTCTTTTTTTAAATATATATTCTAAAATTTCCATTAAATTACTATATTTTTATTTATATTTGTCGTTATTAATCTGTATTTAAAAAATATGTGCTTCTTATACAAATAGAATCAGCCCGCGAACTTAAAAAGTTCGCTAACTTGACTGACATTGTTCTATGAGAATCCCAAAAAATAACTCGATTAACTTTTATTCCATCAAATGACGTTATTTGAAATCAATTTTTATATTGCTGGATATGAATAAAAAAATATTCAGGTCTCGAAAAGCAATGAAATTAGTGATCTTTAAAACACTTATTTCTATCTGCTTTGGGCATTTTTCAAGCTACAGACGTTTTTTTAACATTTCAATTTATATCTTTCACGTTGATTTGTTGTTGTTTGTCTGGTCGTAGGTTCGAAATTTAGTTCATAAATATCTTATCCTGAGCAAACACGACATAAAAAGAATAAACGATATCGGTCCAGCCGTTCATAAAACTGTTAACGTTCCGAACGTTAACGTTTACCAAATTGAAAATGGTTTCCAAACAAAAAAAAATGCGTTTCGTCTTCAATATAATTGCAGAGTCGTAATACTTCCAAAGATTTTGAGGTAACGTTTAACGTTAATTTTGAATAACTGACAGAATTATTTTTTTGACTCGGAATTTGAAACAGCATTGTTTAACGCACGTTGAACAACAGTTTTTACGTTATCTCTATGGAAATAACAACAAATTGTTAATGTTGGAGCTGTCGTTAATATTTCGACTTGGCCTCCAGGCGTGATGCGATGACCACGTAAAGTAGGTCTCCATTTTTATAATAACGTAATATTCTCCCTTTTAAGCCCCCCCGCTCACCGCAAGCCAGCCCGGAGGAAACTAAATTTGCCCGATTGCCAAAAAGCCAGCCGCACACAAATCAAGCCCGTGGCGGTTCCCCCCAAACCACCCCATAATACGGGAGGCCTTGGACCCACTCAGGAGAATAGGTTAGGCATAAAGAACTCTCCATTGCGCTCGAAGTCGTCCGAGGCTCATTGTGCCTTTTCTAAACGGTTGAGGTTTAAGGAAGTGAGGTGGTCAACTCAGTATTCTAATGGTATAAGTAATTGGCGTTCGACTATAAACGAATTTTCGACAATGTAGAGTAGGAAGAAAATTAACTGTCCACTGTTTATATTTTTTATTAGATGAAACGGATATCGGCAACTATCCGATATCCGGTCTATCCGGCGGCGTAAATAATATCCTGCCGGATACCGGATAGTAAAAAGAGACATGTTTGGATAACTCATTGATTTGTTTATTAAAGTATCACTTAAGAAATACACCTTATAATCACAAAATAAATTCTACAACTTAGAAAATTGATTATCAAGCATAAGGTAAATTATGGAGAGTAATTCTATATAATATTTCGTTATATAGACTATTAGACTATATAGAGGAAAACAGCAGCTTTGCTGGTCTTCGTAAGTAAGGAAAGTTTAATAAAACAACGTTTCGTCATATATCATCCTGGCTGAAGATGCAGATAGTTTCCGCGATTTTTGGAACAATAACGTTCCGGCAACGGAGTCAGTCCAATTGGTATATACCGCCTACGTAAGCGTAATTCATGCGTTGTACCCATGGTAATTTACGCACTGGCCGGGCTCTAGTAAGGACTTATTTAGCATTCTACGAATTTTATAAATTTTTGAAAATAAAAACACCGATATTTTAAGGGGAGCGCTTTTCTTCCTCCCGCAAGGGTTCCGAAGACAAAGAGGCAAATACCGAGAGGGTCTTCCTCGTGTTCTGCTCCTTCGAAGCAGAGCTGAGGGATCTGGAAATGGTGTGTGAGGAGGTCATAATATCCGGCTAACTGCTATCCCTTTCGTCTCTATTTTTTATACGTTCCAGTGGACAGTTAATTTTTTCGCACTATACAGTGACGAAATGATATGGTCATTGACTTGCCAGTGTTTTCAAAACAATTATTTACGATCTATCCTAAAATGATGTGAGGATTTTGTAGATAATTTTAAAATTTAATATTTTGCACTTTTACTACATTTGATATAAAATAATTTACCTATTGACTTCATAATACTATTTACCTTTTTTCAACATAATATTATATCAACTTGCTATTCATGGTTTACGCAATAAATTCAAAGCAAGATTACTCACATAGTTTTTTTTTTTTTTGCTAGTGTTTTTATGAAATGGCTTCAAATATTTTAATATACAGATCAAGACATAAAGAATTGCAATACAATCCAGATTCTTTTCGTGAACTTACCGTAAATTATTTTAGTAGAGATAATAAATTACTAAAATAGGTAGGTACCTACATAATGATTTTAATGTCGATCGTAAAAAAAAACAATTCAGAATCGCTGTACAGGATGCATGGTACGAAAAATATATTGAAGTAGGTAGGTACGTAAAGTGTTTCTCTGAATTCACGGAAAGTGTATTATCTCTTATATAAAAATGGAACGCTAATTTGCGCGGTCATCGTATGGGTAAGAACACGTTGAAAGCCGATTACAATCCGCGCCGACCAGCTCAAAGATTGTTGTCTATGGTTTCCATGCATTTAAATGGGCATGTCGGAAAGCGGGTTCCTGCTTTTTCTGTGGGTTTCCCCATTCAAATGCATAGTAACATTCTTTGCGCCGGTTGGCGCTAGTCAGAATCGGCATTCTACGTGTTTCTTACCCTATGAGAACAGCTGAACTTATATCGCCCATTTTTTTGTTGTGTTTGCTTTTGTCTGAAGGGTCTTATGAAAGAAAAAAGTTGCACGGAATAAAAATAAAACTTCCATATTATTATTACATTTTTTCTAATTTTGAAATTAAATCAGGCGTTGACAGGAATCAGTTGTTTGATGAATGATACGATTCACGGAATGCTGATAGTAAATAATATGTTTTATAACAGATGCAGCGGTTACAGTAGTTAAAAAGGTATTAATGAATGTATCATTATACTAATTCAAATTCAATAATATAAGGACCACGTCGTCGTCTGTGTTAAATAACTTTAAACTGAAATCAACTTAAAGTTATACATAAAATCTCGAACATATTATTTATATTCCAAGGCGGGACGAAGTTTGACGGGTCGGCTAGTTCAAAACTATATTATTATTATAGATTACGCAATAGTTTCGACACGTGTATTGGAGAAAGTAGGTTGGGTTGGTTAGGTACCTACCTACGTATATATTCATACACGCTGCACCGGACCAGCTCGCGGTGTATGTATGTTTATTGTATGAAACGATGTCGTTAATAAATTAAATTTTTACAAAAGTTGTTAAGAAAAGTTCGAGATGTACTGCTATGATGTATGTATTTTTTATAGAAAAATAAATTATCTAGTTGTAGCGTTTCACCGTTTTTCGATATTTTTATAAAATTCTGAAATATAGGCACTGAAACTCGTAAATTTGTCATAAAAAAAATATTTTTCTTTATAAAAAAAGTTTGAGAAATCCTGGAACTTCTTCATTAAATTATATTTTAGATATTATATTTTTCTATATACATACACAATTATAGGGTTCTAGATTTTATGGTTTTCGAGATATATGGAAAAATTAAATAAAAATTCAAAGGTTGATAACCCCTGACTGAAAAAAAAATTCAAAATTCTGAGTATACAAATTTTGTATGCTTAAAGTATTCAATATTTTCTGAAATTTTAGGATCTGTGCATCAAGCGAATCAAAAGTTATAAAGAGGGGACGGATACACACACATACACGTTGGAAAAGTGCCCCTCACCCCCTCCCCTCTAATTAATGATATCTTTTGAAAACGAAATAGTATAATTTGACTCTTTCTGAAGAAATCATTTTTTTGAAATTTCGATAAAACCAGTTTCAAACTTTTTAGGAGGCACTTAAAAATCATCCCTTTTTATATGTGCCCTTTTTCGTCTCTTTTAGTTAAATTTTGGAAAAATTGCCGAATACGCTAACACTCATTTCTATAGAAGAATTCATATGCCAAATCTCAAGTTCGTACCATGTCTAGTTTCCGAGATATTCGCATACTTTGAAAAACATTCAACCCTATTTTTCACCCCCTTAGGGGTGGAATTTCCAAAAATCCTTTCTTAGTAGAAGGTTTTGTATTGAGACCTACCTGATTTCCAAATTTCACTTCTCTACGATTAGCCGTTTGGGCTGTGCGTTGATGAGTCAGTCAGTCAGTCAGTCAATCAGTCAGTCAGTCAGGCACTTTCCTTTATTATTATAGATAATATACAATTTCATATCGAAACATTTTGTCACTGACGGTACCAGATGACTCTATTTCCCGATATAAACAACAAAAAATTCATAAGCGGGTAAAAATATAAAATTTCACATATTTCAAAATCTCGTGTTGAATATTATATAATGATTTCATACTCATACAGTAAAAATACTTTTTATCAATATACATACATAAGAAGATGAAAAATAAATTGAGAGTTCTTAGGTGTTATTTTGAATTCAGGCTTTCAGCCCGCTTATTCGAGGATGATTGTTTGAGCCGTAAACTTTTGGCTTGGTAGCCCATAACAAATAAAATATGTAAGCAGATGGAGAAACGACAAGCAGCATTTACATTTGGACATACAAAACTGAACGGGGAGACCGCAAGACAAAAATGGTTATAAAAGAAGTTAAGAATAATTATCAGTTACCAGCTGACCCGCCCGTCGAACTACCACCTAATCCAGAATATTTTTTCCTTTCACTTGCAGGAGCATAGCCGGGAAGACCACAGAAATAGATAGGAAACACGAGAAAAGATGCGAGGTCGAAAACAATATGAGAACGGAATGACAACACAGAAGGTTCTGCTATGCACAATTGCACAATGCACATGTGAGGAGAATGGACTCATCAAGACTTCCCCACATGGAGTTGCACGCCCAATCCCATCGAAGACGGCTCCCAAAAAGACTAGTAAAGCTGTTGAAAGATAGCTGGGAGTCAACTTCGTAGGAGGTTAACCCAACGTCTTGAATCACAGATTATAGGCAAAAATTAATAAGAAGAAGAAGATATTGAAATGACTAAGTATGTAAAGGAATTTAAAAAAGTTTTATTGATAATTTACAAAATGTTTTCATATTATTTCCAGCTTTCAATTGTAAAAATTGTGAAGATTGTTAGTACCTACGTATAGAAATTTGTTTTTTTTTTATTCTCAATTCTTGAAACAATGAGCAGCTCTTTATTTTTCACATTATTTAAGTTTTTAGTGTAAACAAAAAGTGGATGGTATTTTCTATTTTACCAAAAAAAACAGTTGTAGAGTAAAACATACAATACTAAAGTTGGCAGTGAATAATACACACAGTCAGAGAAAGATGGGTTCTTAGTGCGAGGTAAATACCCCATAGTAATTATGTAGCATTGTTTTACGGATAAAGTTCGTTCAATGTCAGACATAACGCAACCCCGCAACTTACTCCAAGCCCTAACTCTAGCTACCCTCTGTGATAGGATTATTCTTCTGTCACAGGTTTATTAACAATATGATATTCTGCTCAAATAAGAATAAGTTTGCAGTCAACATACAGAACGAAACATTAGACCACGACCACGTTTGCATTTATAATAAACACACGGACTACAAAAATAAATTATTTTAGCATATTATTATGAGTCTTCGAAACAGATAGGTATATTGACTAATATCTATCAATGAGTAAAATGAATCTTAGTTCTCCCTAAGTGGACACAAAATAATTCTTCTTCGACAGCTTTTGGCAGACAAACTTGTCCTGTTAACAAAAACAATTTTTAAAAAGAGTTCAAATGGTTAAAAAAAATTAACAACAATCGACTTCTTACTATTTTTATAAATTGTGTGGAAATATTCTTGTATGTTACAGTTGAATAGGTCAAGATAATAATCATTAGCCATTAATTAATTATATTGAAAAAAAAATACACAATCTCTAATATAAATTAAAGTCGGGTTAGTGCGAACACTTATAACTCGAGATCGGCGCAACAGATCCTTCTGATGTTTGATTTATTGGATTCTTCTCCGCCCCGGATGAAAGAATAACTTATAAAAAGTTGAAAAAAAAATGGATAAGAAATGATGTAAAATACAATATTTAAGGGAGCGTTCAAGTATTACGTAACGCAATATGGGGGGGAGGGGGGGGTTTACTTGTAAACAAAGGTATTTAGTGAATTTACAATAATAATTGTGAGGCATACATAGTTGTAATATGTGCGTTAGGCAACGCTTAGAGAATGGGAAGAGGGGTAACAAAAAACGTTACGATGCATCTCGGGGGGGGGGGGGGGGGGTCTATAATGTTAAAAAATATGCTTTACGTAATACTTGAACGGTCCCTAAGTTAGTATGGAACGGTTACCTGCGACGCGCTTACGCCATCGCGGGTAGTTCCCTCTTTTTCTCGCATACATGATTGTAGTACAGTAGCCCATCCCACTTACTCCACCGCACCGTTTCGAGCGTTTTAGAAAATTTTCAAGTCAACAATATTATCGGTACATTTGTATTGGTACCTACTTCAAAGGCGAGGTAGGGTGTGTGCGCGAGCGAATTTATTCTTACGTTGTTCCCGCCAGAGCTTTGAATACGAATGATAAATGGATATTTCAAAAATATTTAAATGTTATTATTTTATTAGCTAACTCAATCGAATTAATTTTGTATTGTTTTATGGGGGTGCAGTGCACATTATGTACATATTAACGGGCCACTTCGGGCTAGAACCACAGGACAACGTCTGTCGGGAAAGCTAGTTAGATATAAAAAACATGCTTACAAATAATTATTAGATACTAACTATATACCTACTCATACAAGATACCTCCCGACAATGAGTTGATACTCGTACTTCGGGAGGGAGAGTTATATATTTTAATTGTGTTTGGTGTATAGTAAATTTAAGTTTTAACAAATGTGTTTTTTTTGGCTTGGTGAATTAGGGGTCCAGAGTGTGTTTATACGTATATTATGTCGGAATCTATTGAAGCTCGGACCAGACCAGGGTGCATTCTTATTAATTCCTCAAGCTTTATCAGCCCTTTTCTCAAACACTTACTCTTAAATTACCTATATTCATTTCATTGTAAAGAAAAGCATATTAATATAAAATACATCGGGAGAGCAGTGAAGCCTTTAAACTGCTATAACATTAAAAGACAAATCAGAAAGAAACAATTTTATAACCGAAAATAGGTAAGTAGTTGGTATTCATTCTGTAAACTTATCACAGAGCTTCCTTTCTAACAAAAACCCAACAATTAGTCAGAGTTCGGGATAATGGAAAACTGGGAAGATAGATACGATGACATGGATTTAAACGATGAAACTATTTCTGGATAAATAGAAATGTTACAACTACGTCACGGCAAAATATTATAGAACGGAAGTAGGTATTATAGAAACGGAATATTAAAACTAGAACTTTTTAGCTAAAGCAACGCTGAAACTCACCTTAAGAAAAATACTTTATATACATACAATGTTTTGTTTGAACAGGGCGTCCGCGTTCATGCGATCATCGCAATCGCACAATCGTACGATCATGAGACCACATAGGACAGGGCCTCAGATTAAAATAATGCAGTTATTCGACAAAAAAGATTCTACGATCATACAAACTGATTCGTTTCGAATGAAAGTTCTCTAATTATTGGGATACTAGCTAGTTACCCGTGGCTTCGCTCACGTGTTACTGTATTTGCTTTCTCTTCCTAAACAATGCAGAATTAATTATATTCGCATCAAAATTAATAATAATAAGAAACATCATCAACATTTCTTTTTTTAAATATATATTCTAAAATTTCCATTAAATTACTATATTTTTATTTATATTTGTCGTTATTAATCTGTATTTAAAAAATATGTGCTTCTTATACAAATAGAATCAGCCCGCGAACTTAAAAATTTCGCTAACTTGACTGACATTGTTCTATGAGAATCCCAAAAAATAACTCGAATAACTTTTATTCCATCAAATGACGTTATTTGAAATCAATTTTTATATTGCTGGATATGAATAGAAAAATATTCAGGTCTCGAAAAGCAATGAAATTAGTGATCTTTAAAACACTTATTTCTATCTGTTTTGGGCATTTTTCAAGCTACAGACGTTTTTTTAACATTTCAATTTATATCTTTCACGTTGATTTGTTGTTGTTTGTCTGATCGAAGGTTCGAAATTTAGTTCATAAATATCTTATCCTGAGCAAACACGACATAAAAAGAATAAACGATATCGGTCCAGCCGTTCAGGTCGAAATAAATAACGTTAAACGTGAAAACTGTTAACGTTCCGAACGTTAACGTTTACCAAATTGAAAATGGTTTCCAAACAAAAAAAAATGCGTTTCGTCTTCAATATAATAGCAGCGTCGTAATACTTCCAAAGATTTTGAGGTAACGTTTAACGTTAATTTTGAATAACTGACAGAATTATTTTTTTGACTCGGAATTTGGAACAACATTGTTTAACGCAGTTTTTACGTTATCTCTATGGAAATAACAACAAATTGTTAACGTTGGAGTAGTCGTTAATATTTCGACTTGGCCTCCAGGCGTGATGCGATGACCACGTAAAGTAGGTCTCCATTTTTATAATAACGTAATATTCTCCCTTTTAAGCCCCCCCGCTCACCGCAAACCAGCCCGGAGGAAACTAAACTGCAGCAAACCCGATCCGCACAAAGCCAAACCCTAGCCCGATTGCCAAAAAGCCAGCCGCAAACAGATCAAGCCCGTGGCGGTTCCCCCCAAACCACCCCATAATACGGGAGGCCTTGGACCCACTCAGGAGAATAGGTTAGGCATAAAGAACTCTCCATTGCGCTCGAAGTCGTCCGAGGCTCATTGTGCCTTTTCTAACCGGTTGAGGTTTAAGGAAGTGAGGTGGTCAACCTCAGTATTCTAATGGTATAAGTAATTGGCGTTCGACTATAAACGAATTTTCGACAATGTAGAGTAGGAAGAAAATTAACTGTTTATATTTTTTTATTAGATGAAACGGATATCGGCAACTATCCGATATCCGGTCTATCCGGTGGCGTAAATAATATCCTGGCGGATACCGGATAGTAAAAAGAGACATGTTTGGATAACTCATTGATTTGTTTATTGAAGTATCACTTAAGAAATAGACCTTATAATCACAAAATAAATTCTACAACTTAGAAAATTGATTATCAAGCATAAGGTAAATTATGGAGAGTAATTCTATATAATATTTCGTTATATAGACTATTAGACTATATAGAGGAAAACAGCAGCTTTGCTGGTCTTCGTAAGTAAGGGAAGTTTAATAAAACAACGTTTCGTCATATATCATGCTGGCTGAAGATGCAGATAGTTTCCGCGATTTTTGGAACAATAACGTTCCGGCAACGGAGTCAGTCCAATTGGTATACCTATACCGCCTACGTAAGCGTAATTCATGCGTTGTACCCACGGTAATTTACGCACTGGCCGGGCTCTAGTAAGGACTTCTTTAGCATTCTGCGAATTTTATAAATTTTTGAAAATAAAAACACCGATATTTTAAGGGGAGCGCTTTTCTTCCTACCGCAAGGGTTCCGAAGACAAAGAAGATCTTCTCATACCGAGAGGGTCTTCCTCGTGTTCTGCTCCTTCGAAGCAGAGCTGAGGGATCTGGAAATGGTGTGTGAGGAGGTCATAATATCCGGCTAACTGCTATCCCTTTCGTCTCTATTTTTTATACGTTCCAGTGGACAGTTAATTTTTTCGCACTATACAGTGACGAAATGATGTGGTAATTGACTTGCCAGTGTTTTCAAAACAATTATTTACGATCTATCCTAAAATGATGTGAGGATTTTGTAGATAATTTTCAAATTTAATATTTTGCACATTGACTACATTTGATATAAAATAATTTACCTATTGACTTCATAATACTATTTACCTTTTTTCAACATATTATTATATCAACTTACTATTCATGGTTTACGCAATAAATTCAAAGCAAGATTACCTACTCACATAGTTTTTTTTTTGTTGCTAGTGTTTTTATGAAATGGCTTCAAATATTTTGACAGATCAAGATATAAAGAATTGCAATACAATCCAGATTCTTTTCGTGAACTTACCGTAAATTATTTTAGTAGAGATAATAAATTACTAAAATAGGTAGGTACCTACATAATGATTTTAATGTCGATCGTAAAAAAAACAATTCAGAATCGCTGTACAGGATGCATGGTACGAAAAATTGAAGTAGGTAGGTACGTAAAGTGTTTCTCTGAATTCACGGAAAGTGTATTATCTCTTATATAAAAATGGAACGCTAATTTGCGCGGTCATCGTATGGGTAAGAACACGTTGAAAGCCGATTACGATCCGCGCCGACCAGCTCAAAGATTGTTGTCTATGGTTTCCATGCATTTAAATGGGCATGTCGGAAAGCGGGTTCCTGCTTTTTCTGTGGGTTTCCCCATTCAAATGCATAGTAACATTCTTTGCGCCGGTTGGCGCTAATCAGAATCGGCATTCTACGTGTTTCTTACCCTATGAGAACAGCTGAACTTATATCGCCCATTTTTTTGTCGTGTTTGCTTTTTTCTGAAGGGTCTTATGAAAGAAAAAAGTTGCACGGAATAAAAATAAAACTTCCATTATACATTTTTTCTAATTTTGAAATTAAATCAGGCGTTTAACAGGAATCAGTTGTTTGATAAATGATACGATTCACGGAATGCTGATAGAAAATAATATACTTAATGATATGTTTTATAACAGATGCATCGGTTACAGTACCTAGTTAAAAAGGTATTAATGAATGTATCATTATACTAATTCATATTCAATAATATAAGGCCACGTCGTCGTCTGTGTTAAATAACTTTAAACTGAAATCAACTTAAATTTATACATAAAATCTCGAACATATTATTTATATTCCAAGACGGGACGAAGTTTGACGGGTCGGCTAGTTCAAAACTATATTAATATTATAGATTACGCAATAGTTTCGACACGTGTATTGGAGAAAGTAGGTTGGGCTGGGTAGGTACCTACCTACGTATATATTCATTGGGTAGGAACACGTAGAAAGCGGATTCCGATACGCGCCGACCGGCTCATAGATTGTTGCCTATGGTTTCAATGCATTTAAATGAGCATGCCGGAAAGCGGGTTCCTGCTTTTCTGTGGGTATCCCCATTCAAATGCATAGTAACATTATTTGCGCTGGTCGGCGCGGGTCGGTATCGGCTTTCTACGTGTTCTTAGCCATACACCGCGGCACCACACCGGCCCGGCTCGCCGAATGAGATCCAACTGTCGATGGCCTGAGTCGGTATGTTTATTGTATGAAACGATGTCGTCAATAAATTAAATTTTTACAAAAATTGTTAAGAAAAGTTTGAGATGTACTGCTATGATGTATGTATTTTTTATAGAAAAATAAAATATCTAGTTGTAGCGTTTCGGCGTTTTTCGATATTTTTATAAAATTCTGAAATATAGGCACTGAAACTCGTAAATTTGTCATAAAAAAAAAAAATTTTCTTTTAAAAAAAGTTTGAGAAATCCTGGAACTTCTTCATTAAATTATATTTTAGATATTGTATTTTTCTATATACATACACATTTTTAAGGTTCTAGATTTTATGGTTTTCGAGATATATGGAAAAATTAAATAAAAATTCAAAGGTTGATAACCCCTGACTGAAAAAAAAATTCAAAATTCTGAGTATACAAATTTTGTATGCTTAAAGTATTCAATATTTTCTGAAATTTTAGGATCTGTGCATCAAGCAAATCAAAAGTTATAAAGAGGGGACGGATACACACACATACACGTTGGAAAAGTGCCCCTCACCCCCTCCCCTCTAATTAATGATATCTTTTGAAAACGAAATAGTATAATTTGACTCTTTCTGAAGAAATCATTTTTTTGAAATTTCGATAAAACCAGTTTTAAACTTTTTAGGAGGCACTTAAAAATCATCCCTTTTTATATGTGCCCTTTTTCGTCCCTTTTAGTTAAATTTTGGAAAAATTGCCGAATATGCTAATACTCATTTCTATAGAAGAATTCATATGCCAAATCTCAAGTTCGTACCATGTCTAGTTTCCGAGATATTCGCATACTTTGAAAAACATTCAACCCTATTTTTCACCCCCTTAGGGGTGGAATTTCCAAAAATCCTTTCTTAGTGGAAGGTTTTGTATTGAGACCTACCTGATTTCCAAATTTCACTTCTCTACGATTAGCCGTTTGGGCTGTGCGTTGATGAGTCAGTCAGTCAGTCAGTCAGGCACTTTCCTTTATTATTATAGATTATTTAGTAATAGCACTGTATTACAATAGTAGTCTGTGTGGCTGAGTCTCTTACGTAAGAATGAGCCTCCGTTATTAATTGTTTAACAAATTAATTACTTTCGCTATAACTTTCAAATTATTATTATCTATGTATAATTAATTACAAAATATTAATCTATAGTAAGGGTGAATGAGATGCCGAAGGTTAATGGTTTGGTACGTCTTTTGTTCTTGAATGTCATTGTCATCGAGAGTTAGTTCATCGCTATCACAGCGAATAAAACTAAATACATCTTAATATTCCATCGTTTTAAGTAAAGGTCTGAATAATTCTAACAATTATTATAAACGGTTGACGGGTCATTAAAATGCAACTTGTCTTTTCTCATTAACGCCATGAAATGTTTACCCAACCGCATTATGTTCGACGCCATTTTATATAATGGGTGTTTCAAAAAACGTTTTTCTAGAATGTTTTGTGAATGAAAGCGCAATGTATTATTCCTAGTACCTACAATTTATTTTGAAATGAATATAAATGAGAAGAAAATATTCAAGCAAATGATGCGCGAGAAAATCGATTTGTATAAAATTGCGAACAAAAAGAACATCACAAATTGTATGAAAAAAAAATACAAAATACATCATTTACATTATCGCGAGATACCTCCCTCTCCTTTCCACCCCAACATAATTCAGCTAGCACCATTTATTTCCATTTTGCACTGCCAACCCCCCGGCAGGTCACCCACTCATTACCGAGTCCTATGAAGAAGCGTGCTATTGGTGTATCATTTACTAATGAACTGCCCTTAAAGCAGTTCAAAATACGAATACTTTATTTCCCTGTTGATAAAGGATCATTAAAATTGCTTCCGTATATATTTACTGAAAACTTGAAATGTTGAAATTATTTTTTGATTTTAAATAAAAAAATAATTTACTAATTTTATAATTTTAGCGCCGAAAAAATCAATAATTTGAAATGTTGAGCTGGGTTTAAAAAAAAACAACAACAAGATTAAAATATTACATTCGCATAGTGCAAGATCAACGTTGCCTGAGGGACTTTTAGCGAGAACCTAAAATATATATGTAGGTAGGTATTTATACAACTTCACAACTTCATTTGTGCCAAACTAAAATGTAGGTACCTATTTATGTATGTAAGTCGGATTCCATGACAAGGGTTGCATTCGCCTTTTCCCTCGAGCATCAAAGGGATGCGTACTCTGTTAGATCAAGTAGGTAGATAGGTAGATACATAAAAGAGAATTTTTAATAAAGATAAATATAGAAATTTCTTAAAAAAGTAAATTCTTTTAATATAACAGATTATTTCCAATTTAAGCAAGATTTACTTTGAAAAACAAAATAAAACCTATTTATGCCGATGTAAAATGCCGATAATATAATATACAAACGCACTGATTCGAGCTAGTCGTGGTCACAGCTTCAGCATAAATCTAATAAATTAATTTGGTTCATCTCTTTTGAGAATATGGTCAGATCGAGAGGGAAGCAACGATGAGCTGTCCAATATTAAGTCTGTAGATCAGGCGATATGCGATCGACAATCAGGTGCGTAGTAGAATTTTTATTCGTCATTTGTTTATTTCGAGTGAATTTGTTCATTGAGTTTGGGGTTTGTTGATATTCTATATTGCTTATTGTATGAATATAACAATTCGTCTGCTGTGGGCTTACCTATTGAAAAAACATAATGGAGCTTACAAAACTAACACAACTATATTAATGATGATGATAGATGATTTGTTCGGCGCCGTTTAATGGATTTCCATCTCAAGGGCGCACGGGAAACTCTGTGGGAAGAGCAATGTCTTTAGTTTGCTCCTGAATGTGCTGATGGGCTGGTCCTTTCTCAGTTCTTCGGGAAGTCGGTTCCAGGTGACGGGTCCTGCTACGCTGAAGGCCCTGTCGTGGAAGTTCGACTTGTTGCTGCCGTTGATCTCATTTAGCATATTAGTAGATTTCATAGCCGAACGTAGAGGCCTTGTTGCTGGTTCCTCTGTGCTGCAGAGTTCAGCGAGTGTACGGGGTGCCATGTCATTTATGGCCTTGTATACAGTGAGACACAATTTATATTGAATTCTCTCGCGTACTTTAAGTCAGTGTAGTTTCTCCAGCAGAGGTGTGATGTGACAGCCCTTATCCTCGCGGAAAATAAGCCTTGCAGCGCAGTTAAAAGCCATCTGTACGCGATTCAACTGTATTTGAGGCAGGCCGACATACAGAATGTTACAGTAATCAAGTCTCATTAATGTATGTACCCCTGTTGCCTCTTCCAAAATATTTAAACAAAATAAATAAATACTAGGTACTACTACTAATTATTTATGATTTGTAGGCGGCATCGAAACATCCAAATATGAATAAAATGCAACAAAATAAACTTTCACGTGTCGGAAATTCTATTAGGTAGGAACACTCATACTGACTACTGAGGTACCTACTTGAAATTAATCTAGACTTTTTTTTCTTCCACCGACATAACATTTCTCATACACCCTCTACTATTTCTCTTACTTCTTACCTGGCCTTCCTTGAGGACGGAATCGATGTGTTCGACCCACGTCATTCTCGGTCGGCCTCGCTCTCTTACACCTTTCCTTTCAACCTTATGAATTATCTTTGCCATTCTGTTTTCATCCATTCTTTCCACATGCCCAAACCATCTCAGCTTGTTAAATTTCATCTTTGTCACAACACTTACTTCCAAACCACATTCCTTCCTAATACTTTCATTCCTTTCCATATCCCATAAAGTTTTCATCTCTACATGCATTTATAATTGTATACTACATTCAGACTTTTTCAGATATTCAAATACCTACCTATGCAATAATAATATGATATTTTGAAGACTACAGTAGCTCATGTATATCGATGTAGCTGTGGAAACCCACTCGTTTTTGTTTTCTCCTTTTAATGGCTTTTAAGTTACGAAATGGAGTCATGCAAAATGAAAAATATTTCCCTGTGGTGTCATCAAAGAAGAAATACAACTAATAAAAAAAATTATTCACTTTTCATAATGAGTTTGTTTTGTTGTTAAAGTCAGACAAATCATGTTTTTATGAAATTATTTCAACTGACTGCTTTAGTTTTCTCGGTACTCTCTAACCCCAATGCTCCTAACTATCTGAGGTCTTTATTCACTCCAATAGCATTTCATGGCCTTTCTATGCGGTCTGCTGCACCCGGCATTATTCAAATCCCAGAACTTCGTTCTTCATTTTTCATACCATCTTTCACTACACAGGCAGGCGGCCAGGTTAGGGAACCAATTACTGACTTGATGATATCAGACTCGTTCCAATGCTATTTTCTTCCAAGAACAAAATAAACCGTAAATATAATTATTAGAGATGGGTATTTTGTTAGGGAGTTCTGGTCCGTTCTCTTGCGGAGTTTGCATTTGCGCTGTGTGCTTTGAGTTGATGCGGCGCTTGCTAGATGGCGTGGGACCCTGAGACGATGCTTGTTTTTTTTTATTTACCTACTAACTATTGCTATAACTTGCTCACAATAGGTGATACACTAACACACATGCAAAAAAGAGAAAAAATAAACAAAAAAAATCCTAGTTGTGGGACATTGAATAAGTTTTGGCTATCTAAAATATCGGACGGGATTCACTCCGATGTGTGACCTTTACGGCGATGTCGAAGTCCCCTCTTGGCTTCATATAATGCGAGTAAATAGGAATCTCCAAATTCCTGTAATACTCGGGTGGTGGAGGGTCTTATTCAATATTAGAGGTGGGCCGATTTACAGTGATTGGTCGGGATCGGGAATTTCATATATTTTTTTGCGGTTTAAGACATTTAATCAACTTTCCTTATGTCAACATAATCAACGTCTCCGTTTTTGCTTGTCACATTTAATTATTGCACTGCCAAAAATTATTCTTACCTATATGTTAACTCAAAAATGACCTACTTATAAGATAAAAACTTTTGATTGTTAATTTGCATTGTCGAGCTGTGGGTAGCATTAATACAATAATAATTGAGTCCCAATAACATGAGTGAGATGGTTGACGATTTTCAATTCAAAATAATGCACGTATGAGTTATGTGAAGAACAGCTTAGTGAACAAACATCCTAGCTCTAAATATTATTTAAAACTTAATTAATTTTTTGATCTTTTGACTCTTTTTTGCTACGCATACTCACTTCTAGATCGGCAAAAATCCATTTCAATTGAAAAAATATATCCGGATTCCTACAAAATAATATGCCGCTTACGATACTTGAATAGGTACGAGTATCAACAGAATCACGCCAAATCAGTCCAGTCAGCCAAACAGATGTCGCAAGCATATTAAATTTAAAAAATATGAAATATTTACACTGTAAAAATACAGGTGTATACCTTATACATATATAAAACTGAATGTTTGTGAGTGTGTGTGTGTGTGTACTCGATAGATTCAAAGACCAGTGAACGTATTTCAATGAAACTTTGTTCTACTAATGTCCGGGAAGGTATAAGTGGAGTGTGAGTTATATACCATTCCTTGGAGAGTAGTTACAAGTAGAAAAGGTCAAAATGTAACAAACATTGCATAAATCAGGAATAATTTTTTTTTTTATTCTGGGTTAGGAGGCCAAAGATCGACGGACGGGTCAGCCAGTAATGTACAAATTTCAGCGAATAACGAAAGTTTCTTAGGAGTAGAAAGTGCTTTTAAACTGACCAAATTAGATTGTTTGGGCCGAATGTGCTTGTTGGTATTTATAGAGGTTGTCAGACCACAACTTTGCTCTCTGAAATCTCTAGACTGTTGAAGGTTTTTCCCAAAATGTTGGCAAATTCCTATCAACTTAATTAGGAACCTGAAGAGTTTAATCTTCTTCAGGATACTTAGGAATTTGTATTACTTAATATAACTTAATTATTTTGAAAACGAAACTGATCGTTAAATAATTATTCCAATAAGTGCGATTCATATCATATTTCAGATTGGCCATCGGGTTTCGATTTGAAACGTATTCAGTTGTACATCCCAAAAAGCTCATACACCCAATGACGACTATTGAGTCCAGTGACCAACAATTACATTTCGAAATTAATATTCAAAGTAGATATCAGCTCATTTGAATTTGTGCACACTTTATAAAATAAGCGGAATTATATTTAAACTAACCAAATCAAACGATTTAATATTCACTATGATGATACAAAATAATATAAGTAAAGGATTTTATTAACTGATTATTTTGATGAATTTTAAATACTCACATAGTTTTTTTAATTGATAAAAGCCCAATTTCCTATCCAGTTTTTATAAACTAATAAACAGATATTTTATTATTTATTGTTTAAACTTAAATAAAAATAAAAAAGTGGCATTTGTAAATCTTGTATTGAAATGCAGGGTCGTGAAATTCAATCCAGATGACAATAATAAAATATACTCTTCTTGTCACAAAATGCACAAATGTAGAAATATCCACTTTGGTTCCAAAAAAACACGTTTCTCATGTTGTGTGGGGCGTCCTTCGTTTTTGACAAAAGAACAAAAATGCTTGCATAAACGCGCTATAGTTGTAAACGTGCCGTTAGCTGATTATTTTATAATAAATTGTACATATTATTACTTAGTATTCAATAATGCCCATTCTCCTGTATGGGTGTGAGTCCTGGCACCTGACTTTGGCCCAGGCACAAAAAGTATCTGCATTCGAAACGAAGTGCCTCAGGAGAATTTTGGGTATAAGATGGTACCACCGCATCACGAACGACGCTATACGCCGGCGCACCCAGCGTGAGCCCATCACCTCTACTATTATGTGGAGGAGATGGACTTGGCTGGGACATGTGTTAAGGATGCCGAATGACAGTTGGCCGAGGAGAGCGCTGTTCTTCCTCCCATCAGGGTCCCGGAGACGAGGAAGACCCTCTCATACTGTGTTCCGCCTCTTCGAAGCAGAGCTGAGGAATCTGGACATGGTGTGGGAGGAGGTCATTAACGTTGCACAAGATCGAGCGCAACTGAGAGCTCTTGTTGCCTCCCTAAGCCCCTAAGTGAGGTCTAAAGGGAGTTTGGATTTGGATTGGATTCAATTATAGTTTATTTTATTAATTATGGATAGGTACTATACTGTATCAGGGAAGGTTATAAAAATATATGAATAAATTTAGTAAGATCAAAACCAAAATGTGTTGATAATATTTTTTTGTACACCCAAACAAAGGCTTGGGTTTCTATGGACCATCTATTATTTTTTGTTTAAATAAAAATAAATTGAAAACAATAAATTTCTAATAGGTATTACAGTAGGTACTTTGACATCACGTCGTGATGTAAGTAGGTACATTGGTATTAACAAAAAAAAATTATTGAAATGTCAACTTGTTTGAAAAATGTTTATGCAACAGCCTGATCATGTTATGGCTGCTCCTCAGGGGATGTTAGCAGTGGCGGAATAATTTCCAACCGCATCAGTGGCTACTCGCGCGATTTCATCAATTCGCCGATGAGATTCCTAGATTGGGGAATAAACCACATGTCCAAATAAATTAAAGCGTTGATTGCCGGCTTGTTAGCCGCGGTTCTCTGAACTCCCTATTCCCGGAAGCTGGCGATATTTTTTACAACCAATGAAATGTATTAAATTTACTTGCAGGCACAACTTACTTATCTCTAACATTTATTAAAATGTTTAAATATGATATGAATATTTTAATACTTCCGATAAACAAAAAAACACAGTATTTCGTTATACCTCGTTTATACAAAAATAAATTTAAACACGGTTTATGGATATCTTATGAGCCCATAACTTATAGATAATAATATATGTATCTACAACCCAATTTGAAAGTTTCCATTGAGATTTCAAGCAGTGAATGTACACGCTTTTGTATATTATTAAACACTATTTTAGCTTAAGGTATTATTGTTCTATATTGTGCTTGCCTAAAACGTTAGTTTAACTTCAAAAATAATATAGTTTCAAACAATTACTATGAATAGTGGCAATTTCGTACTCCATGCAATAGTACAGTCGTACAATCGTGCAAGTGCAATACTTCAATTCATTGTCTCCGCGGTTGAATACCGCATCGCCTCGGGCAGGTCGTTTAGTTGTGAAGTTTGCGGACCGCTGGATAACACAAACTAATTTGCAACTCATTCCACAGTCGACTTAACACCGTTTCGATTTGACGATTTCAATTCTGGATTCCTCTTCAGGTCACATGAAATAATAATTATTAGTATTCATATCTCTTACACAGCGCTCTCAAATGCTATTTTTATGTGAATATTTATAGCTATATAGAACATTTATAGCAAAATAGCTATTTTGTATCATGAAAACATAGACGAGAATGATCCTTTAGTACCGGATGGCGCAGAATGAACGTTATAGTGTGAATTCCATTTAACCTTTTTTTCTTATTTTGTCTTCTTTTCTTTATTGTTACACGGATTATTTGTGAAAAAGACTTTGAAATGGGTCAAACAACGAACCAAAATTATTTTTAAATCAACCGACCGTTATTTTGACTGCAAGTGCAAGCGTGTGATTTGCAAACAAGCGATTTCAATCGGCAAAGTCGCGAGAACATGTTAAATTTTGGATAATATTTCCTATTTATAAATAAATAAATTAATAGGTAAGCAATTTTCTATACGAAGATGTCAGTATAGCTGGCGGAACTTATTGCCTGAAGTCCACGCATTATACCACTAGGTTACCGAGGTCGGTCAGATTACTACAGATTAAAACAATTAAAGCATTCGTTGAACGTCTATTGCTATTCGACACTACCATTCAGACCAATAAAATTAGATTTCAAGTACCAACCTCTCTTTTTCTCACCTGACATTGGTCTCCTTTGGAAATCATGCAGTATGTTCAAAATGGCAATAAGATAATATATCGGATATGGTAGAACTTTTGGCAACACCTAATAAACGATCACAAGTCGACAGAAATAACTTATGAGGATTATCAAATTGAGCATAGCAAGATAACAAAAGTTGAAGAATCCATAAATAACCATTTAATTAATATTAAATTGGCTTTGAAATCTGAAATTGTCAAAAGTTTACCGTTGTACCGAAAAGTTGACATTGGACGTATTTCTCTTGGGGATCCCCCGTATTCAAATATTCCCCTCCGTGATGACAATTCAACTTAATAATAAGTAGGAACTGGATGGAAGGAATGAAATGTTTGTCCAATTTAAGTGGTTTACCGCGTAAGTCCCGATGGCCACTCGCAGGTTGAGTAGAGACAGGGATGCATGGACCTACCACCAAAGGACCTGTCAGCCGTTTGTTTACATTGTGAGAGATTAAGGGAACGTTCCCTATCTAGCTAGAAACAACTTTATTTTATCTTGTAACATGGAGCAAGCATTTATATCCTGTATTTGGACTTGTATGGAAGTAATGATGCTAATTTATCATGGTATTAGTATCCTGAAACGTACTTTGAAGAAACAAGTCGCAGCCCACATCTCGTCAACTCTCAAAAATTTAGGTAGTGAAAAACTTGGCCGTTTATAATGTAAAATTTGTTTCAGAAAAGAAATAAAATAACGGGTGTGAAATAGGCAAATTAAGGCATCTACTGAATACAAATGGAATAATGAAAACTAAAGTGACTTATTATGTGTGTCGCAAGATCGAGCGCAATCGAGAGCTCTTGTTACCTCCCTATGCTCCTGAGTGGGTGTACTATTATTATTATCGTATGACATCAACCAAAAAGAGGTCAGAAGACATGAGATAAGAAGTTTCAGTGCTGCATCCAGGAGACACACTAAAGAGCAAACTCCAAGTTATTAAGCCATTGCAAGGCATTAGGAATAAATTATAGTTTTTATAGGTATTTAAATATTACATTGTGTGTACTAGGCTACCGACCTCGCTAGCCTAGTTGTACTGGCGTGGACTTCGGGTGGTTCGGGGCAGAGTTTTTCTAAGTGTTTATTCACTTGAAATTTCTACCCGGGGTTGACCTATCTCAAATTGTACGGGACCGGTTGACTGGGAAAATCACCTCAGGCAATAAGTTTCGCCCGCTATACTGACGCCTTTGTATAGAAAAGTGTTATATTATATTATTACATTATTATTTTTATCTAAATATAAAAATGGAGCCTTATTTTCCATGACCATCACATCACGGGTGAATAGCTGGAACAGTTTCGCTATGTTTTTTTGTTGTGTTTGGTTTTTTTAGGAGAAGATACCATAAAAATGGAAGAAAATATTTAGATAATTGCGCAAAAGATTGGCAAATTTAAGAAAATTTAGGTAACTTTTTTATTTTTTGTAATTTTTTTCCAATTTTGAAATGACGTTTGACAGAAACTTTCAGTTGTCATTGAGAGTTGGTGCTATTAACAGAATGCGAGTGTAAAAGATTTGGTTTAAAACAAACGCATCTGTGGGAAATATACCTATTGCTAATATAGGTAATTAAGTAATTTTTTCATTATATAAGCACGGATTCAATATACATACATAGTTAGACTACAGTACAACGTCTGTCGGGAAGGCTATTATTTTATGCTGAAATGCTTCAATCGCAAAATGTTAGAGAACGAACTTTGTTTGATTAATGGGTAATTAATTAATTTCAAAAAAATGGACAATGATAATAAAATGTGTTAATGAAAATCATGTGAATCGGGTGTGTAAAAAGCTAGGGAAGTATTGTATAACGAATAATCAATATTTATGTATAAAAGACAAAAATTTCTTGTCTATGTAGGCCAAAAGTAAAATTGAATAATTTGACAGGTAGCTAAGTAAATTATATTTTTGTTGCTATCTACTGATGGTGTAACATATTGGGCAATTTAGTAAAAATATTCATTGAAATCATTTTAGGTATGTTTGATTATTTTTATTTTTTAATACAGGTAGGTAGGTACTTGTTCATTTTTGTAATTTTTTACATATTTAATAATTTTCACTAGGTATTTATCCAATTTATTTTTTTGTAATTTGTAAGCCCTCCCATGCTAATGAGGGTGAATGAAAGTGGGTGTGGGTGGAGGAGCGTATACCTACACATAAATATGCGTGCGTGTATTATTTAATTTTTTATATAATTTGATTGACATTTTTAATTATTTTTAAAACGTTTGTTTATTAATTCACAATATATCATAAAAAGTAAGTATATCATTGTATATAAATATAAATTAAAATTTTAACACAATGCTGTATACTAAATATATTTTTTTATTTATTTAAACTTTTATCACGTGTTAAATTCTTTTTATATTTTTGGGAGCGCGATTATATTCCTCAACTTCAAGAATAATATTCCCAGTATTAAAGATTCATAATGTAATAATATTATGTAGAAAAAGAAAATGGATGTTTACTATTCTAGAGTTCATTCAATATTCTCGTATTTATAACAAGGTTCGTAAACAACTTAATTTAGACTACTACGTGGTACTTAAGACTCAATATTGGGCATACAAATACGTTTTCATATAAAAGGAACTTTTTCAATGAAATAGTCAACCCGTGTAAGTTATATTGAAATCAAATAAAAAAAAAGGATTTAGACGTCGATTTGGCAATATAGACAAATATTTTTCTTCACAGTCCACCAATCATAATAATAATATTATTATTTTATAGAGAAAAAAAATAGAAAAATATTTTTTGTGATATTCTGGTATCGTGTTACGGGCAGTGTAGCAAACGTTTGTTTCAAATCGACGGTCGAAAAAAACAAAACGAACCGGGCGGATATCCAAAAAAAAAGTCTTTTCCATTTGGTACTCTTAAAATTTCCGAACCATTTGACGAAACTAACAACACACAAACCCCAAATTGCTTTATCAACCATCGTATTATTTTGACAGAGCGATATATTGCCATTCTGTAGGTGTAGATAGATGGTTCAATATAACGTCACAAAAATATCGACGTCATAGCTAGAAATAAGCCTATTCGCAAAGTTAAACAGTTCGTCAAAAGTTTTTACAAAAAAAATTACAATAAGGTACCCATTGAAAAATAACCATTAAGATTTCTTCTCAAATGAGTTGCAATTTACACATGAATATTTTTAAAACAATGTTCTACTGAGACCAGAAGAAGTAAACACTCTACTAACATACCTGCCACTTCCAAGTATACAGATAATTTAAATTAATGTGGTCTGCAATCCTTTGCTAAGATCGAAAATAAAAGACGATATCATAAAGTGAATATTATGAAGGTATGTATGGAGACAAGCGCGAGTTCTTATCAATTTGCGTTTCCTGAATATAAATAAATGCACAAAAAGTACCTACTGTAAACATTCGCAGTATACCGCTATTTAAATATTTACGTCTGAATTAAAATCAAATATTCAAAAATACACAGAAAGAGAGGACACTGTATAAATTATTTAAATCAGAAGGGACTCACTGTGCGGGGGAAAAATCCCAAGGAATTTAGGAAATTTTGATCCAATCCAAAATACGAGGCACGTCCAAAAGTTTATCAACATTCCGAACGACACCGCAACTGCTAACATTATCAAATTATTTCTCGGCAGTTATCTGCTCGATATGGCTCCATCGTTGTAGGCTCAGAGAAACGGTCTCTATAAATAACACTATGACTTAACCAAGGGCGGTTTTGCAGCCATGTATTATTTTTAAACTCATTGATATGCGAACTCAAAACAACCAAGTTCAATACATAGTAAGTAGAGCTTAAATTTTCAAATCTGTATTACTTGTTAATTTTCTGATAATTATTACTCCAATACCTCAAATATGGACATCAAAATTGATACAGACATTCATACAATATAATTCTAAAACATTCTTACAAAAATACAAGTTCCAAGGTTGAAGGAAGTGGTTCGTAGACTAGTGGTGACGACGCCGGCTTTCGCACTATTTTATGCGGAGGTCGTGGGTTCGATCCCAGGTGCCGACCATTTTTCTCTTTCACGACACCAGCTTAAAGTAGCCTATTGTAAAATAGTGCATTTGACAGATTCATTTATTGAAAGAATGGTTTTTAATTTGTTGCAAAACTTCAACTGATGTTTATGTAATTATTGGGTTCTGCAGAATTCTTCTAAAACATAGCTCAGAGGGAAAGACATCTAGGAAAGAATCAATATATTAATACGTGAAGGAAAAACTTTGTGACCATTTTTTTAAAATTGTGCGGACGGAAGAGTATGAAATTTCGCACACTTGTAGTTTTTTATCTTTATTATCTTTATTACGAGTACCTACCTATATATGAAATTAATATTTGCACCGATGCTTACCTGACAATTAAGTATTGTATCATCGTTGGTCATTGTATGAAATTTCAAAATAAAAATAATTTCTAAATGTCTTATAAAAACCCCTACGTCCTACATCGCTTCTTCAAATAATGCCAAATTATTTTTCTCGTTGTACGAGTAGTATTTTTAGTACACAAATATTGTACAATGGTTTTTATAATAGCCAGATTATTTATGATTATTTGATTTAATTGATTATTTTAACATCTAATGATCAATTATTAGTCAATTATTAGGTACACTATTTTGTTCTTCATTTTTGTAATGTTTTCTCTCTTCCACCCCTCATTATAACAAATCTTATTTATAATCAATTCCTCGAATATACAACTATCTACCAGTTGTTTTTGAAAAGAATCACATTTCATTCCGAAAAACATAAATATATATATTTTCAAACGAAATAATTAAAATTATTTAGGTACATACAGCATTGACAGCTCAAATTGTATAAGCAAATCACGAAATAATATGAAAAATGTCAGAATTTGATGAAAAAATAATTGGTTTAGGCAAAAAAAAACAGGTGATGTTTGAAAATAAAAAATTGTTAAATATACAGGATGTCCCGGAAAGTAATACTAAGCAACAAAGTCCAGAGATAGAACACCTTATGGGCTATCCAAATAACTTGATATAATATGTTTAGCGATTTTTTTAATAGTTTTCGAGTTATAATAGGTGTCTGTAACCATTCATATATTCAAGTTAGGGTTTGATAAAATAAAGTACTGAAATAACTATTATTCGAAAACTATAAATAGTCGCTGAACATTTTATGTTATAGACTTTCGCTTAGGTTTACTTCCTGGGACATCCTGTATAACAACTAATGACTCTAAAAAAAATTAAATGGAATAAACCACTAAAGGCTCACGGCCGTCTTTTACTTACTGTTATTTCAAAGGCTGGCTTGGTATCATCACTTTACATTAACAACGTTTGCCATTAAGTGGTAATGTTAAAATCATCAGAATTCTCAACATGTCAAAAAATCCCATGTTTATGACAAACAGATATTTAATCATTGCTGTCATGTATAAATAAAAGAATAACTAAACATACCTATTTTATGCAGACTTACTTAAAAACGAATCAAAGGAATCCTAACTGTTTTATGATGGTATCATCATTTGATTTCATCCCTAACATATTAATATGGAGGCAATATGGCCGTAGGTTGCCATATGTACCTACCTACTTATGAGAGATTTAACAAATTCATTGTTATTCTATATTATCTTCTCGCTTTTATATAAAAATATTTCCTACTGAACAAAACCGTTCAATCAAATATAATGCGATGCGCATCCGGTATTAGCAGGTTCCTACGTCGGTACTTAATTCTTTTTATCAATCAAGCATCACCCTGTTTTTATAATGTCGTACATATTTACCAATTTTTCCTTACCTGCTTATATGTTTTGTTATATTTCTCAACTGTTATGCTGAATGGTGATATTATGTTGCAATAATAAAAATAAAATAAAATAATAAATCATTATTTAAACCTGATAAAAAAACCTGCTGTTCGTGGAATATTTCTTACTCTTAAAAAAATTAAATAATTAGTACTGAAATAAAATGAGGTAGTATTGAATTATTTCGCTTTGCCGTTTAGACGGCGTGACTACCGCCCCGAGGCAATAAAGAAAGCAATTTGCATTTTCACATTATCTAAATGGGAGTTGGTTTGCGATAATATTATTGAAAATATGATCTTGTTTGTACGTAGAATATCAGAGGCCGGCGACATAATTTATCATCGAGTAACCACTTGAAAGATTATTTCCTAATAGTCCCACTTAGTAACGCGGACTTAAAAGCTGGAGGCTGTGAAATATTATTTGTTGCCATATTATCTTCTTAAATCTTCCTTTGTACAGCTCTACCAACTTTATTATCCCAAATATAACATTTTTTAATAATCTTTTTCGTCTGAGTTTATTTATTAATTTAAAATGTACCTATGTGGAAATATTAGATTTTTCGCACACCTAAAAAACACGTATTTATACGGAGTATAAATAGCTATCCCTTGAGAAATATCAGTATAAAATCATTTATAAAAAAACATGTTTGTATTCAAAATATGCGGTAAATAACACGAATTCGTTATAAAGCTTCAGTTCTTTGATGAATAAAAAAAATCATACAGGTGAGTAACGAACCAAGCAGTTATGTAGTTACAAACTTAAGTGAAATTTTAAAATTATTGAAGTTTAATTTGTTATCGAGATTAATACTGTATAAACTTTGAACAAACACTAAAAAAAAACACCGATGGTAATCTTAACAAATAAATAATTAAGAGAAATTAAATTATTTAAACTAAAGGATATAAAATAATTCTTACCGTGTATTCACTTAAAGCTGTGTATTAAATATCGAGACTCAGGCCTGTTTTTGACAAGTGGAAACACCAACAGTTTTCCCGAAGTTCATGGCGCTATGGTAACATTGTGTTTTAACAAATTTCTGTTAAGACAACCGAGAAGTTTGGTTTCAATTAAGGACAACAATAAATGTTCCGGTTGTACTGATTTTAATTAAAAGTTCAGTAAAGAATATGATTAATGATTCACTGTTTCCCGTGTTACAATTTTCTAACTGTCTTTCTCCCCTCTTCTTCCTTCACACTGTTTATTACTCATAAACTCCATACAACAAACAGTTCTTCATAAAAAGCTATCCATTATTAAGCGTTAAAATTAACAAAAAATAAAACTTCGTAACAAAATCCTTTCAAAGGGTAAAACTTAAAACTTTGCAACCAATCACATTGTTTCAAAACTTAAAAGTTTACTTCTTAAGTCTTGTTAAATTTTATATTTTTAAAGTGTGTATAGAATGTATAAAACTAAGCAAATTTGTAGCGAGAATGTTCGTATCAATTTGTTTGAAACATTTTTTGTGAAGTCACGATTGTTTTTGTTTATATATTTGTTTCAGTGAAACGTCAAAGCGTTTCAGCAGAAAGCACCCACACCACAACCATCAACTTCCGACCAGAGCAGCGTCTGATCCTTTACTGACGCAACGCCACTGCGCATCCGCAATCCCACACATTAATTTGGAACTTGTTGCAGTCTCGCACGATGTTATTGTAGTATTAAAACAATGGAGCACTTCCTCGAAAGGTTCATAAAACACGAATTTCCCAACAGTGGATTTTTCAATTATTATACGTTTGTGAAACAGTCACACAGCTAGATACAACTTTTATAATACTAGGTAAAATTCCTCAACAAATAATACACGAGTTATTTTTAACATTAGAACCGTGTGTTACTTTTTTTAAATGCACCGTGAAAGTGTATATATTTATAAACAATATTATTTTATTTATTTTAATTTCAGCTAATGAATTATTTTTCTTTTTTAAAATACAAATTCATACCCTTATTTGAAAGATGATTAAAATAATTATACTCGTAGACAAACAAACAAAAAATTGACCTTAAATTATAAGTTGTTTTTTTTTTATAGAATTATTAAATAGGTAATTAATTAAATGATGGTCGATTTTTTTTTCGCATCTTATTTTTGATTTGTTATAACGTAATGTTACAGACTTTTTATAACTTTTAAGCTTAGCTGTTAACAAATTTTGTGAGCACATCACTTCTACCATTATGTGGAGGAGATGGACTTGGCTGGTACATGTGTTAAGAATGCCGAATGACAGTTGGCCGAAGAGAGCGCTGTTCTTCCTCCCATCAGGGCCCCGAAGACGAGGAAGACCCTCTGATACTGTGTTCCGCTCCGAAGCAGAGCTGAGGAATCTGGACATGGTGTGAATAAGGAGGTCATAAACATTGCGCAAGATCGAGCG
Organism: Mystacides longicornis; assembly: GCA_963576905.1. Taxonomy (NCBI): domain Eukaryota; kingdom Metazoa; phylum Arthropoda; class Insecta; order Trichoptera; family Leptoceridae; genus Mystacides; species Mystacides longicornis. The sequence goes on along the minus strand of OY756420.1, from coordinate 18,039,941 downwards.
CAATGGAGAACTCTTGTTGCCTCCCTATGCCCCTAAGTGGGGCCTTAAGGGAGTTTGAATTGGATTGGTTAACAAATTTTAGGGGTCACTGCAACATGAAGAAATTTTCATAAATAAGTACCAACTGACATAAAAAAATAATAGATCATATAATAAAAAATAATAATATACCTAATATATTATAATGTTATATGATACGTAGGTATTACAACAATAACTGTAAGGGAAACATGTAGTTTAAATTTCGCCTTGAGGTTACATTCGGTTTTGAGTTATTTAACACTAACGGCCTTTTACTGGGATTACCAGAACGTATAGCTTACTCGACAGAGGTAGTCCTTACTATGAATATTAAATTTAAATTTAATGATAAAATAATTATCTTTTAATTACTGTAATTCCAACCGATACATCTGTTTTAAACCATATAATTATATTTAGTATCCGCATTTTGTCAATCGCACCAACTATCATACAACTGTACCCCTAGTATAAGTTTTCGATGATCGAATATCGAAACGATCATCGAAAGAGTTTCGAAAATTTTCCTTACAAAAATGATCGAACGATTCGATCGTTTGATTTTAGAACACTATTTGCATGTTTATAAGCGCTTATTAGCGTGCAATAAGCTTTCGATAAAACTCGTACTAGCCCCACTGTTTCCTGTCAAACGACTGATTAAGTAAATTTCGAAATTGAAAAAATAAAATATTATAAAAGAACTAAGGTTATCTAATTTAAATTTTATTTTTACTCCGCGCCACTTTTTTAATGTTTTCTTTCATACAAACCTTCTCCTGACAAAAAAATTATAAGCGAAATTGGTTTAGCCGTTCTCGCGTGATGTGACGTTCACGCAAAATAGGGATTAATTTGTATATAAGAGATACATTTATAAAAAAACTATAAAAAGAAATTAAATGTGTATACAGGTAGTAAATGGAAGGGAGTCAAGAAAAAAGTTCGAACCCTTCCAAAATAGAAAGTAGTGCGAGAATCAATATGTGATAAATAATTCACTCCTATAAAAAATTGATATTCATAACGAAAAACCCACCCACAAGTTTTTCTTTAGTGGGCCGGTATACAAAGATACCACGATGTAACCGCGTTAATATTTTTTTGTTAGTTGTTCCCGAATACTTTATCAAACGACTAAACTTTTCCTCTGCACAAAGCTAAAAATGAACTATTCCTTAGTTAAGTATATCAAGCATAATAGGTGTCGCATAGGTAATATTATTCTCCTAAGAAAATTTCTTTCAATAATATTTGAAAGTGATTTTTTCACGCTATTCTTTTATATCATTACTATGTTATTGGTTTTCACGAAAGTAATGTACCTCTATCATATTAAACCGTGGTTGATTTATAAACGGCTCTGTCGTATAATATACCTACTATTGTGATTGTCGTAGGTTCAATTCACGGTGTCAACCATGCATCTTCACGCTATATCTTTGTTTCATTCAATCATGTCAAAACTATATTTGTGTAAAGGTTTAAATGTAGATCACCCGTTAGAAAAATGTTAACCAAAATAAATTAAGCGTTCAATGTAAAGTTTGTTTAATGTTTTAAAGGCTTGAGTGATAATGAATCATATAATAAGGTTTTGGGAAAAAACGGTTTATTCTGATGACTGAAATGCAGACCTATCATATGGAGAAGAAGTGACATGGCTGGTACGTACTATAAAGATATCGAATAACGTTTAGCCAAAGAGATAAGTTCATCAACTCATCAATGTTTTGAATCAGAGAAAGACCCTCTACCTACTGTGTTTCATTGAAGCATAATTTGAGAGAAATTCATTAACATACGAGAAACAAAGTATTGAGTGCAAAGAAGGACATTTGTCAACACCCTATGGTCCAAAATAAAGATGAAACCATTAACGGGTACTAGGCCCAGAATGATGGAAGAATTGATTGATTGCATGGTTCAATTTTAATATAGGTAAAGAACAAAGTTATTAAACGAATTAAGCGAAAAATACAAACTGGACAAAGGGTTCAATTGGTGATTTGAAGTAATATATTTTTAGGATTTTCAATTAATTGTAATTTCATCTCTCTCAGTAAGCGAATTGCAGGTCAAACGTTTTAGTTTGAAATGATAATATTGTGTCATAGTATTATTTTAATAAAGTCCCAACTGCCCCTTGAATAAGCAAAGATACAATATCACAATACACAGGGAACAGCTGGTGGGCTCTATTGCACTGACAGGTTCATAATAACAACAATATGCATTGAGCAGCAGTGAAAGCCACTTTGCCTACGAGCTGGAGGCCGGAGTATGTCTTTATCATATTAGTCTGATGCATGAGACTGACGTAGCAGTCGACAACAATACGTCGGATATGAATTTGAATATGAGAAATCACACCCAGGATATGAATAACAAATTATATCAATCACCTCTACGTACACAACAGATAGCTTTATACAATGTTCATTCAATGGAAACTGAAGTGTTATTTTATGAAAAGCGTATTGTAGAATCTGTGATTTTGGGTATATAGCGTAAAATAACATCCAATTAAATATTTCTTTTGTTAACAGATTTTATGAGTACTATTATACGATTACCAACTCTGGGACATTTTATTGAAATATTAGAATGCTAACCTGATTTCTGTGTACTCCAAGAGACAAAACAATTACTTATTAATAATATTTTGTTACTGTTATTTCCTGTCGATCAATCTTAATACTAAAGTGTTATTCGGATAAATTTTGTTAGGACTGTTTAATTCATTCTTTTTCACTGGCATACTTGACTATAATAATCAGTCATGCATGGTTGATCTATAGAATTGTTCTGCCTACCTTGCTCTATTTCGAGGTTCTTCAACGCATAGTAATTTAGCGACCTGAGATATTTCTGTGGATATATCATGCCCTTATCGTCCTGTTTAATCACTTATAGTACTCCAAATACCTATCTTCTTATGTGTCATTTTAAATTGAGATTTCTAATCATCTCTCTGGCAACTGTCGTCAGTCATCCTTTTAAATGTATTCTCATATTGCTGTGTTCTCCTACTATACCTACTGAACAAATGTCAGACATGTACTTTTTATCACTGTAATGCTTGTGGAAAGAAATTGTGTGTATTGTATTTTTTTTAGTATTGCTGCTACTTTCTTTATAGTCTTTACTTTCTTTAAAAGGCAATTTGGCGTTGATTTGTAAATAAATAAATAAGTTTGTTACAAAATCGTTCGAATGCTTCCTGAAAATATTTTTGTATACCTATCTACATTCGTTTTCTGTAACGAAAAAAAAAACTATTTGTTGCATTTTTTGCGTGTATAAGACAGATCAGACGTAAAAAATATACGTTATTATCAACCAGAGACATAAAGGATAACATTATGGAAGCAACTTTTAGGAACGCATGTCAAAGCGGCATAAAATACTTTGATATTTTGTTTGATGGCAGTGAAACATTAATTCTCCGACGGGCGAGGGAAAGTGGCTGAAAAAAGTCGAAAGTATTGAGGGTAACAATATCACCGGTCCGCACGCAACCCCGCTATATTTTACCCCGAGCTCTTCGTACGAATGAACACGGCGATAGTTTGAACACGTTTCCTATCTACAGCCAAAAGACGCGCGCCACCCTTGGTGGCTATTCAACTCATTTTGTGTGAACATGCAAATTTTATTAATAATAATTATTATACCATTATAACCAGTAGCTTATTTTCCAAGGATAATAATTGTCATAAAATCTCCACAACGTGGCGTATCTTTCAACCAACACAACGCAACTAAATTACTCTACTAAGTTTTATAACCGTTTTATAAATCAAATTAAATATAATGATAACTTAAGCCGCAATGGTCGCTAGACGTATAACGTGAATTTCAGTACCGAGAGTGTTTGCAGTAAAGCGGAGGAATCCCTGAAATGCCTACACTCTCCCGGTGTGAGAATATAAATATCATTTTCAGCGGGTAGCTCTCACTCAGTTCGCCTTCTCGACTGAGACCAACACAGAAAGAACATTAAAAAGTTTTATTGCATTGTTACGATTCCCTTAGGAATTTAAGACTTGATATTTCCATGTTTTAAAAGTTTTCAGGTTGTGAAGAAATCTCATACTCGATCCCACTACGGAGGTATTACCCTCTTTTATAGTTCATACATTTATCTTTGCAAATAACTGGGTGAGCCCCGCTGTGTGCAAATAAAAAATAGCCGCTTTAAAGAAGGATGCAGAATGAAATTATGCGAAGATGTTTTTATTTGCAGAGCGTAATGATTCTACCTCGTACAACCTCGTTCCGCATAGTTGTTCCAAGTTTCTTTCGCTCGGCTGTAAATAATAAGTTTGCTCTTAACACACCTTTGTCGCTCTAATGCGGGCACTGAATTCAAATAATAAAACGTCTTTTATATGGTTTACACTCCGGGTACGTTCTGTTTGCATATCCACGTCTATATACAAACTTTTCCCAGCTCTACATTTCCATATATTACGTTATTATATTCTTATGGTTCAGGAGTAAACAATGTAATGAGAACGAACAGACGATATATTAATCTTCCTTCTATACAAATATTCCACGTCAAAATATTTTTTTACTATTTTTGGTTATAACACATGTCTAGTGTGTATGTTTAAAAGGAAGACATTATCTCATACTTTCATAATGCCAAGTATATTGGAAAATCAAAAAGAAGAAAATATATTAGAGAAGAATTGATTGGGACATGTCTTGTGTTATTTATATTATTGTTTAATGTAATGTATCTGATGTGTAAATATTATATTTGTATTCAATAAATTCAATTCAGGAATGAATTAATATACCTAATATTATTAAGAAAGGTAGGCACATGGAAACCAATGGAGTTAGTTTTAAACATTCCACTAATCTTAGACCATCAATGGTGGGTAAGTATGCTAAGAGAAGTGTGCTAAATAATCAAAATATTCTAACCGATGGTTTTAAAATAAAAGCAGCCACCCGATACACGAAAATTTGGAATTCATTACATTATTATTTACATTACGTATCTTAATCTATGTTGATTTTCTTTGGCCTTTAGACTTCAGCTGTTGATATCAGATGTATAAAACGTATCTATTATGAGAGATTAAGCATTAAATAGAGTACCTACTATTTTGTTTAAATAACAAGACAATTAAACAGTATCAATGCTGCCATATTATTTATCAAAGTCAATACAATATTATTACAAAAGTCCGATCGAAGATTCACATAATCATCTAACTTTCATATAATTGTTTATTATAATCATCTATGTATCAAGAATTGACATTGTGAGGAATAAAATTGTAAAAAAAAGAGTTCTGTTATATACCGAAACAATCATCAAGATTTTGAATAAAAAAATACTAATTAATACACCTAATTGGAAAAACTTTTCGATCGAATCATGTATTAAGTTCAAAATAAAACAATGAGTTTTTCATAATAAAGAATTAATAATTAGGTACCTAGTATTTTCATCACGAGTCGAATTTTTTTAACATGCTTAAATATAAAGTTTTAATTGTGTCAACAGAAAAAAGGGTTAACGAGAATAATTTCAAAGTAGGTATCTACCTACATATTGAACTAAAACAAACAACATTTAATTAAATTCATCCTTAATTTAATTAAAAAAAAAGTTTCCGGTTGTTTTTATTTGCGATAAAAATCTGCGAACTAAATTCGATTTATAAAATTTTCGTTAAAACTCATTTATTACGTGTCTTGTGTAAAATTTAAATTATGTAAATATTATAAGTACGTATACAGTAATGCACATAGGAAGGTATACGTTGTATAGGTACATCACACCATTATTTACCTTTGGATCTAGTACGGAAAACCATTATCATTACTATCTTGCTCGTCGCTATTAGCAATACCGCAATTCACTACTGCCTGCCACCTCGATTAGGTACCTACGTGATATCTTCGTTTTGTTGTTTTCTAAAAACCAGCAGTTGGCGCCCCTTATTACTACCTACTTTTGCTTTTACCTAACCACGCGAAATTATTTAAATTATGAATTGTCAATACGTATGAACGTAATGTTACATTAACTCACCGGCTAGAGTATTTTTGTTCAGGGGAAGGGATGGGTGTAATCCATGAATAATCCAACGTGACATTGGTTACGTTACCGTGCGTGTTCAGATGTGTACAGACCCTTACTTAACTGTTCGTTGTATTTTTTTTATTTTTTTTTTATTTTTTTTTATTTTATGTATGTATTGTCCAAATGAAGTGGTTGGTATCCTGGCAGTTACGACGCCGACTTTGTTCTGTTTCGTTCTGGAGGTCGTTTGTTGACCATCTTGCTTTTCACGACACAAGCTTTGAGTGGCTTACTGTGAAAGGCTAAGAACACGTAGAGAGCCGATTCCGACCGGCGCCGACCAGCGCAAGAATGTTACTATGCATTTGAATGGGGATACCCACAGAAAAAGCAGGAACCCGCTTTCCGGCATGCCCATTTAAATGCATTGAAACCATAGACAACAATCTATGAGCCGGTCGGCGCGGTTCGGAATGCGCTTTCTACGTGTTCTTACCCAAAGAATCAAAGAGTGCATTCGTGTTACCTTTGCGTGAGCACAGATTCATTTAAACAATCAATACTTTAAACACACAATAAAAGTCTTTGCGAAACACTGAACTCACTGTGTTTATAATATGAAATCCACAATGCTACTCACACCTCAATGAGGATAATTTTGTTCATATAATACGTTCCGAAGACGAGGAAGATCTTCTCTTCACAATCACATCAATCGTTCACTCACATACTTCTCAATCTCAACCACACCTCTGTCAACCACCAATTCAACAATCATACCTCTTTGTGCTCCCTCGCTATTATTTATCTGCGGCATTATTGCATTATCTTGTTGCTCTGTTGCTCTCAATAATTTCCAACTTTTATCTCTATATTTCATTGATTATTATAAATATCTGCTTGTTGCACACATGAGATTTGTCGACATGTTGAACATGTTGAGAATTCTCATGATTAGGAGTTTCGGAGACTTAAATATAACCACCTAATGGCGAACGTTGTTAACGTAAAGTGATCACACTAAGCCAGCCTTCGAAATAGCAGTAGAAGACGGTCGTAAGCCCGTAGTGGTTTGTTTCATTTAAAAATCGAACTTTAGTAATGAATTGTGAGAGTCATTAATTGTTACATATTCTTTAAGAGCTGAAGGATTTAGATGTGGTGTGAGAGGAGTTCATAGAAGTCGCACAAAATCGAGCGCGGTGGAGGGCTCTTGTACCGGCCCTATTGGTTCTAAGGCGGGACGATGTTCGACGGTTCAGCTAGTTTTTTTTTATACTAATTAAGTATATAATAAAAATATAACACTTTTCTACACAAAGGTGTCAGTATAGCCGGCGGAACTTATTGCCTGAGGCAATTTTTTCCAGTCAACCGGTCCCGTCCAATCTGAGACAGGCCAACCCCGGGTAGAAATTTCAAGAGAAAAAACTCTGACCCGACCGGGAATCGAACCCGGAACCTCGGATCTCAAGTCCACGCCAGTACAACTAGGCTACCGAGGTCGGTATATGTTTGTTTAAAGTAAAAATAAACATGAGATATAATGTCGCTTTTTAGCTGTATAAGGTTTTTATTTACCTTGAGAACAGACAGAGAGGAATGACGGTGGAAAAGAGCGTTAAACGCGTTTCATGGAATATGGAAATCTGTAGCATTAAATGGTTTTCAATGTAGAGCCAAAGTAGCGGAACTAAAGGTTTTTGCAGGTAAAATTAATGAGATGAACCGAATTAAAAGGGTTTGGAATCAAAGATATTTCATCGAAAAAACATTTCCATCTAATTTATAATATAGGACCAACTATTTGATGTACCTATCTAATAATTTATTCAACTAGTGTTTGATTTTTAGATGCAGGTACATATTTTTTACAAATAAATGAACCACTGCATGCATGTGACCATCTTTTACTGCTTTTTCGTAAGTCGGCTTAATGCGATCACCCTGAACAAACAACACTCAAATTCGCATAAATCTCCATAATTCCAAATCATTAAAGCCTTCGACATATTCAACATATCCGGAGATCCGAATTCATTTATTTTGATTATCAAAATAATTTTTTTTTTTTAAGATAAGTTTTTATTTTTTACAAAGATGTTGAAATCGCCGCTTTGATTTTCAATGTGTATTTTATCACTTGAAAATTTTAACTCGGGGTTGGAAATCTGTCTCAGATTGGACGGGACCGGTTGACTAGTAGAGAATGCCTCAAGCATTAAGTTCCACCAGCTATTCTGACACCTATATTATAATATATAGAAGAGTGTGTTATTTATCAATGTATGTACCTACACTTCTCAAATTTCATTCACTCCCATCGAATTTATCTTCTACATAGAGAATAGATCCCAATTTCACTAGGTCGTCACATTAATAAACGACTGGACGAATTTCGCTTACACTCTTTTTTGTGCATGCTTTTTTGCACTGAACATTAGAATATTAAGGAAAAATTAACGTTGACTACCTTCTTTGTTATAGTTATAATCTTTTCTATTTTTTTTTTAATTTTATTTACGGTTGACATCTGTCAGTTGTTTGACAGTTAGTGTGATTGCCAGAATGTACACTATAAACATAGTTTAAGACAGATGCATCCGTCGGAATTATATTGGTCGAATAGGTAATTAATTTATCATTATAAAAAAGTATTTAAATTAGTAAAGACAGGACAATGTCTGTCCGGAAGGCTATTTATACCTACAATGAAACGTTCGGTCGATGTAATAGACGTAACGAAACAATATTGTCCTCCCTAAGATAATAAAAATATTTTGTCTCTTTTATAGCTGATATTTTAGCAGAGACTATTAATTTCTATTAAGTACATATTTTATTTGTAATGAGCGACCCTCACGAACGTACCTACGAGCTACCGAGCACTGCGTATATTTAACACCAAAACGACTTTATAAACTTAACTAATGAACGCTTTACTTTAAACATAATATTATATCTCTTTGAAGCTACTTATGTAGGCGCGTGTAGATATTAGCTGGTATATTCCTTGTTTCAGCTCTATCTCTGCCAATCGATGAAGCTTTATTGTTGAATTGTCCGAGTTGATCCGGAAATATTTTCTTGAATAATCAAACATCCACAATGAATTTTATAGGGATGTTTGGTTTTGTTTAGTTTTATTATGAATTCAAACAAGTAAATTATTTAATAGTTTAGACATACGAAAATGTACCTATACATCATAAATACGATAAAAATAACACATTCGTCATTTTTCAACATATCAATTTATTCACTGTCATTGTAGTCATTACGCTAACATTCGCTCAACATTCTATCAGTATTTATCCTTCGTGAAGATCGTTACCAACTTCCAAATTCTTCGTCCATGTTCTAGTTTCACTTCCATACATAATGGATGGTTTCAGGATTGCATTTTGTATCAACTGTTTTAATTATAGAGATTTGTTCTAATTAATTGTAATTCTGCCAATTTTCTTCATTCAATCGCTAAATATCAAAATACACACAGGTATTCTTCCACTTGTTCTAAAATATCGAATGTATTAGGTATATGTAGGTAGGTATAGTTAAAGTACCTATACAAATATTTTCTGTGTGACATTATTTCTTATTACAAAGAAGATTACGTTAGAAAAGATGTTATGTTGGATAATCTTTCTTAAATGTTCTAATTGAAATATCTTTCTGAATTTGAGGTGATTGGTAGACCAGTGGTATCAGTAGGTGACTTTCGTACGTACAGCGTATTGGAGGTCGTGGGTTCGAATCCCGGTGCCGACCATTTTCACTTTCACCACACAAGCTTTGCTCTATGTGAAAGATGTCGAAAGTGTATTTGTATTCACTTTGGGTGAGCCCAGATTCATTTTTATTTTAAAAAATAAAATCCATTACTAGATATTATTCCATAATAATTATAGTCACTATTAAGCGATATGCTCTCTCCATAGTTCATTCAGCTTTCATTTCTTCACATTATATGCTGTAATTCAAATATGTTTGGCAAAAACCAGGTAATGTTTAGATATAATCTTATATCCTAATACCTATTCATATGAAGTAGGTATCCAACGAAGGCTATTTTTAAAGTTTAGAATCGTTGGTGGATTGCCATTTGTGGTTCACAAACATGCAGGCTGTAGTCACGTTCCAAAATACTCGTAAATCTCTCAATTATTGTAATCTAAATTCGCGAAATAATTGTAATTGCCAGAGATTTCGTACTAATTGCAGCCATACAACGAATTGCTCTCATTTATTCAGTACAAGCCGTGACAACGGGAATCAACTATTACCGATGTCCACTGGTTCGACCAGCGAAAATCGTTACAACTAACGACCCGGAAATGGCGGCATCTAAAAATACTTTGCACAATACACACAAAATGTAGGCACCTGCAAACCCAACCTTTATTCACACAATTATTGGCAATCAAGCATTTTCCAGGTAGGTTTTATCGATGTTTTTTTGTTACAAATATTTTTGTTACCTCTGAGAGATAGGCGGGAGTAAACATTTAGTTTAAAAACGACAGCTTGCTCTTTTCAGTGTGCATCATAAAAACACTTCCGCCATAAAAAGATAATCAGTATGGTAAGAACTAAGAAGGTACATCTCATTGACATTTCAATTATTCGTTTCGTGTTCACCAAACACCACAAACTTCGTCCCCCATGGTATAAAAATGTAGATTTATCTTTATGAAGTTGAAGAAGATTCCTTGATATATATGGCAGTCAGTACGTCAAGACACTTCTTAAGCCCTCCATTCTCGATCACTCCAAATGCATGCCAACTAATGGATGTGATCCGTTTTTCAAATATTAGGTATAACGAATTTTCACTACGTTAATACACGCAGGTATATTGCTATAAATTATTATTAAATTTAAAATAGTAACACGTTTACACTAGTGTAAGGATTATGACAAATTGAGACCAAGTTGGATCATGTTTTTAGCACTGACAATAAAGTGATTTGACGACTAAGGCCATGTCCATCGAGTTTTCCCATTGACGAGGCGTTTGGAGTGACGGGCGAATGGCTTGATGCGATTGAATTTTGGACTGAAGATATCCGACACACTCTAACACTCCACATCATCCATTTGGTTTTCCCCACTCACGGTAATTTTTTGGAGTGACATTGCTCCATTTGGACGGATGGAGTGATCGTGAATGAGGGGCCTTAAATGATAAAACTTTGAAAGCGCGTAATAGACAAAGATGATTTGGAATCAATTTAAATTTAAAAAAAATACCTCTTTTTATTTTGAAATGTGGTTTCCTCTTCTCATTTCAAATTTGATAAGCTTCCTGTTGAACGGTTTCTTTGAATAATCTGGTGTGACAATAATCCTAGGGTAGAATTTATAGCGTAGGTAGTATAATACCTAATAACACTGGTCTCCTGCGCTTTTATCGCTGTATGTTATGTAGATTGTGCTCCGTAGACGATTTTATCCCTCCGCTCGCCATGCTAATAGGTTTCCGTTGTGTCTATCTATCTACAACCTCTACGGTATACGCTACCACCAACAATGTCACAAACAGGGCGAAAATGCACTAAATCTAACCAAAAAGAGAACTTATTTAAGGATTTTTTAATAAGAAACCACAATTTTGATGATATAAATAATGATGGTGAACAGAGGCGATATTTTTCAATATCAATTCTATAGTTTGTATAGGAGATGATCGCTGGAGCCGCAAGATTTCAGAATAATTTTATCCTTGATATGCAGATCAGCAATCATATAGAAGTAGGATATAGTGAGAGCAGCCGTAAGAAATTGGATTATGAGGGTACATTATCATGATACATAGAAGTTTTCAGAGGAGGTGATGAAACTGGTCCTTCAGTGATACTGATGCATCCTTCCTTCCTTCCTTCTCAGCCTGTATCAGTCCACTACTGCACATAGGCCTCCTCCAGACTCTGCCACGTCCCCCGATCTTGTGCATCACAGGTGTTCTAACGAAGGCTGATGCTAATTGAATGACGCGGAAGTGTGGAGACCATCTCCCTTTATACTCTTTATGGAGGTGAGAAACGCGAAGGGGGAATCTGCATAAAAGCGTTGGCTAAATTGTTTTAACTTGGGGAAAATGGAATCTCCCGTGTGGGCCCATATTTCTTAACCAATCAGAGAAGAGAATTGCAGACGTTACCATATATGGAATGTAATGCTATTTGTAAACAAGGATAGTTTACCAGAAATTTCTATACTTGTGGGAAATTAGTGTATTAAGAAATCTTCATACAAATTTGTTCCATACTTTTTTATACTGGAGGAATATAAAATTGAATTTAAATTTTGAATTACGACACACATGCTCCACACTGAGAGCGAATTTGGATTAAGTAAGTAAGTAACTTATATACATAATTGCTTCTTACAGCAAGTACTTTCATATTTTTCATATAATATGCTATGATCTTAATCTATCTCTGCAGGTCGCCAGACAATTATTATCATCAATCTCCTGCATCGCATCACAGAGAAGACAAAGAAAGCAATGAATACAGAAGATATTGAATATTGGTACAAAAAACTACAAGCGATTATCATAATATTATCGATCATCTGACGCTTATGATATATTTTAATATACAATATAATTATCTGTACACATATTGTGATGTACATATGACCATACGATAAATAAATAAATCATTAAGACGATGAGACGCTCACATAAATACAAAAATTGTTTCGATATTATCAAAGATAAGGCTATATTATTATTATATTTTTATTGATTCTTATTCTAAGTTTTAGTTACAAACTATGTGTGAATTATGTTAAATTTAATGTTTTAAAAGTTAACTTTTGTGTGTACGTCCAGCAGTGTTAAGTCATGTGTGGATGCGTCATAAAAAAGTGTAAAAAATATACGGTGACTCGTTTCAACGCGTTGTTCGCTTCTCCCAAAAGATCGCACTTAAAATAAGATACTTGTAACACCCCTATTATGATATTCTCTAAGGGGTGTAAAAAAGTAGAGGGCTTCTACCTTTTATGGGGTTATTTGCTTTTGCGGTAGCGTTTACCCTCAAATGTAGGTGGGTACCTACGTGTGCAGTGAGAATATTTGCGTCACTGCATTTTCATGTAATTTTCAAATATCGCATCGGAATTTTCTCTTTTATTATAACTTTTCGTAAATTTGTTGTTCTCGTAAAATAAAATACATGTTTTATCGATTTTAGATTAGCTTCTTGGTTGTTTCATAGTTTCAACACATCCGTTTGAAGATCAAAATCATTTAGAAAAGTTGAGAGATACACACCTACTAATATAAAATGGAAATATAAAAATGTACTTGGGCATTTCAGAACGCTATCCCAGGTTCTACAAGAATGATTGCGTGCAACATGCAAGACAAGCCTTAAGTGTTTAAATTTACCAGCTTCCTTTCGACTTACATATTTACTATGATGAAAAGCAATGATTTTACTAATAATTATTCGGATTGTTTTTTTATAAGTTTTAAGCGAAAATGAATTAATCCTTTGGTCATAGCCAATGTATAAATAATGTTAACAAGTAAGTATATTAACTTAAGATTAAGTGCAGATGTAAATGTCATTATAACCAATCTAGTCAAATAAATAAATAGCTAAGTACCTATACGACAACGTCAAATGATTTCTAAAGAATATATTATTCAATTCTTCGTATTTTTTTTTATTTCATCCCGCATTGAAAAAAAAGGTTTTTAACAACTCCACGATATGTAAATGGGCTACCCCTCTAAAATAGAACACCACGTGGTAACTTTTGAAATTGAGTTAGTGAAATATGACGCGTCATCAAAGCTATAAGAAAGGAGAAAATAAAATAATTCTTTTGTAGGAGAAAATAAATTGATTCCACGGAGACCTTTGGGTGAAAATAAAAGAAATTGCGGTGACATTCAGATATATTATTTTTGTTCCTAAGTACCTACCTACTAACACAGTGAAACATCTAGAAAAAGTACATTAATATTGAAAATCTGCATCAAAATTTTACATTGAAAATTAAACTTAAATATTAAATATTTAAATCAATTTAGTAAAATAAACCGATTGAATGTAGAATATGCCCTTTTAAAATTCTCAAACTTTTTGCCGTAAGCAACATCGTGGAACCTTTTTATAAATGAATAAATAAATAATCCTGTAAATTTTTCTTTAAAAAGTACAGATAATTGACAAATTTTGTGTTAACTTTTATTTATTTGACTTTTCAATTTGAGGGAAAAAAAACATAATGAAAATTTTCTCATTTTAATCATTCAAGACGATAATTTTAAAAGTTAATGTATGGAAACTTGTATGCTCACTTTTATAATTACCTATTAATATTTTATTTTATAGAATTGCTTTTGTAAGTAGGTCTCACTGTTTTTTTTTCTACTTTATTTTTAACTAGCTTTCCGACAGACGTTGTCCTGTAGTCATTAAGTACTTTGAATATCGATTTCGAATTTGTAATTTATGCAAAAATAGGAACGTTTAAAATATGTTTGAATGTTTAAAAATATTTCTGAAAGTTTGATGGAATTCTACCAAAAATCTGCGTACCGATGTTTTGAAACTCAATGGTTATCAGGAAAATAAAAATTGTGTGGTTATGGAATTTTTCACAGGTGGTGTTGTTATCAGTAAATCCGTTCAATACTTACTTTAGTATTATATTTTATATTATTTGTTATCCATTTTTCGATGTTTTATTAGTTATTCTGTTATCCGGAGCGGAGAAGAATCCAATACACAAAGCATCATAAAAACCTGTTCAGCCTATCTCGAGCTATAAGTGTTCGCACTAACCCGACTTTCTTTTATATTATGGATTTTGTTATGTTGAAAAAAATAATAACAATATAAATATAACAAAACGGAAAAAATAATGACATTTCTGTTTCACGCAAATAGCGAATTTTCATATACGTGAATTCTATGAATGAAGCCAAATGAACGATAGGCGTACAATAGTTTACATACTAAAGGAAAAAATAAATATCGTTTGGTTTCATGAAATTTTCATACGAGTGAAATATTCCCCTTTCAAAATTTTCAGTCAGTAAATAACATCATACGATGTATACCTTCATACCATACATTGGTTTAAAGTTCGCACTATTGAAAAGCGAGTTTGTGAAGTTTCAGAAAAGCGATTTAACTAAAAAAAAATAATTTTAAATTATGTACTTAACTATATTACTGATTTCGTCATATTTGTAACTTTTTTCATTTTTCTGCACTTGACATACTTGGGGAGTGGGATTTTTCCCCCTTTAAAGATTTGAGTTTTACTTTAAGTTTATTTGGTTTGGTAGCGCAGTGTAGATCTCTTGTTACCTGTCTAAGCCCCTAAGTGGTGCGTAAAGGGAATTGGGATTGGATTGGATTCCAAACATGCCATACCACACTTAGTCAAAGACTATACAATATTTTTTTTTTAATAAAAATGAATCTGTGCTCACTCAAAGTTAACACAAATACACTCCTTGACTCTTTCACAGTAAGCTACTTAAAGCTTGTGTCGTGAAAGAGGAAGATGGTCGGCACCTGGGATCGAACCACGACGTCCGCACCAAACAGTACGAAAGCCGGCGTTGTAACCGCTAGTCTACCAACCACTTCTTATACATTCCATGCTACTAAATATAACGTAACTATATAAAGCCCAAGACGTGAAGGGAAGGGTTGATTATAATAAACTTCCTCCCTCTTAAAGAAAAAAAAAGTTAAATTATTTACTAACCTACCTATGAGCGGTGATTTCCAAACAAAATTTGCATTCAAATGTGTTCGTTAAGGTTTCGGTCTACGTACAAAGCTAAATTTATTGCGTTTTCCATAAAATAACAATCTCTCCCACGCATCCAAACAAGAATGTTTAGTTTCACGAGCGCGAACGGCTTGAAACAAGCCGTGATTTTTTTTTCTTGTGACGATAATAATAAAAAAAAGTTCCAAAACTATTTTTTTTTTGTTTTAGATTTATTTGAATCACAACTATCTATGTAAATAACAACCTAACTATTCTATGCTAATCTAATTTATAACATAAATTTAGTTTCTTCTCTTTGAAGCAATTCAAGCATTGTTTCTCAATAGATCTACAAGCTACCTACAAACTTAAACTTTGTCAAACGCAGTGAAAGTCCTCCGGGAATAATATAGTTGCAATGCAATAGTTGCCAATCTACCGCAATACCAATCTTAACTTCTCCCCTATTATCTTGTGCAACTTGTATTTTGATCTCAGTTGCCAGCCAATATAATTCTAGAATGTGAAGTGTTCGAAGTTGCTGTGCCTGCTTAGTTAGAACATTCCAAAATAGGATAAAAAGAAAATAGAAACCATAAAATACATTGTTATGTAGGTATATCAATTTGTAGACAGACGTTGTTCTGTAGTCCTTACTATGAATATTGATTTCAAATTCGTAATCTATACAAAAATACGTTTAAAATAAAATGTTTGATTGTTAAAAAAAATATTTCTGAAAGCTTGAAAGAAATTCTGTCAAAAAAGTACGCACCATTTTCAAATAAATACAAACTGTGTTGTAATGGAATATTCAAAGGTGGCGTTGTTTCTAGGATGTACGTTCCATACTAACTTTAATAAAATATTTCATATTATTATAAGATGGTACCACCACATCACGAACGACGCTATACGCTGGCGCACCCAGAGTGAGCCCATCACCTCTACTATTATTTGGAGGAGATGGACTTGGCTGGGACATGTGTTAAGGATGCCGAATGACAGTTGGCCGAAGAGAGCGCTGTTCTTCCTCCCATCAGACTCCCGAAGACGAGGAAGACCCTCTCACACTGTGTTCCGCTCCTTCGAAGCAGAGCTGAGAGAAAGAATATGTAACAACTAAGAATCTAACAATTCATTACTCATGTTCATTTTTTTAATGGAACAAACCACTACGGGCTTACGACCGTCTTCTACTATATATTCGAACAGATGAATTTCAACAGAAGAATTTCAGAGCTGAGGGATTTGAACATGGTGTGGGAGGAGGTCATACACATTGCGCAAGATCGAAGGCAATGGAAAGCTCTTGTTGCCTCTCTATGCTCCTGAGTGGGGTGAAAAAGGGAGAATTGATTGATTTTTTATTATTCTGTTATATGGAGCGATCAAACTAAGCATCATAAAAATCTGCTCAGCTGATCTCGAGTTATAACCGAAATTCTTTTATATCTATAGATTAATATCAGAAAAGAATATTTATAATGAAAAAGACCCGTTGATTTTGAAAGTTATAGTGTCAAAGCAGTAGGGCTATTCTCGTAATCGTTCGCTTTTAAAAATCACTTAACGATAAAATTAAGACACGATCGCAAGCAGTCGTATTCACAAAACTATCGGAATCTAATCATAATCCTATCTTAAACTGGATCATTTTCATTCTGATATTTCAAACATAACGAATTTTTAAGATATCTACTAGATATATTGTTTTGTGAATACCAATCCGCCATTTTATGATTGTCAATCAAGATAAGAGCGTATTAAGACCGCTACGAGAATAAGGGCCCTGGGTCCTCTCAGTATTTGTAACCACCTTGAAGATTTCCCTGTCTTGAGCTATTTGGAAGAGAGCTCCAACAGCTTTGAGCATTTTTTTACTTTATTATTAGTATATTATTTCCTTTATTTTAAATAAACACTCATTATTTTAATAGAAACATGTTTTGCAGAAAACTTTTTGACTACCGTTTACTCTGAGATAAAACTATTGAAATAGACAATCGCATTGAATTTGTCACATTGTGTAATACGAATCAGTTCTTTCAATGATCTATTTTCTCGAAACACCTGCCGACAAATCTATAAAATATAAAAATACAGCAACGATAAAAAAATACACAAACGTTCTTCAAAGAAAGATTTCTTGCTGTAAACAATTTGCAGCAGAAAAGGTTTATTTTATTTACACGTTTTTTTGTGTACCTACAGACGTTGTTATTATTATTATTATGAATTTTAGATACCCTTATGGTAAATTATTAGACAAAAAAAAAACAATATTAAGGATGTGCGTACACGCCGTTACGCTCCCACAATGGCAGCCGAAGAATTTCGTCTTACTGTGGTTTGAAGAACAAAAACTGATACGTGATGAGAATAATAAAGAAGATTGAAGGGAGATCCGTGTGGTTACATGACATTATTACGTTGTTTTAACAGAATCCTCAAAATAAACTTTGATAAAATTGGACAATCTTAATATTAAGATTACATTTTTTATGATATTATTATGATTACCATGTTAGGGTTTCTTTAAATCTCACGACATGAGTTTTTATTGTGAAATTTAATTTAATATAATATCTTTACTCATCTTAAGGTGTTCAAATTTATGATTACACAACCTGGTTTACTCTAATCAAATTCAGTGGGAATGCAATTATATTGGTTACTTATTTACTTACCGAGTCCGTGTAAAAGCTAAGCCTTTCCCTTCCAATGTGTAGCAGCAGCAATCGCCTTGTCATTCGCCTCATATATGTCGTTCATGTCGCACCTCCATATATTTGTTATTGGTATTATATTGGTTGAATATTATTGAGGTACCTATATGCGGAAAATATTATTATAGGTAGATCAATTGTTAATACCAGGTCACATGAATTACCTGTGTTCGTTTGCTAAGATGGTATGTTTTTTTATTGTCTTGCTAAAAGAGTCATAAAAATCGGACTAAAGCATTATCTAAAAAACGGTAAAAATCAGACGGTAATAGCAATTTTCTTTTCTATAACTTTTTACTTTAGTAATTGCTTTATAAATGCATTCAACTTTGCAAATAATATGTGTGAAGACTCTATGAAACATGGTATGTTGGTAAATTATTGAGTTATGTAACAAAGATGAATGTTAATAAGTTGAGTCGGTTTGGAAGCAGTAAGAAGAGATGGAAATAGAATGAAATATAAGGCTGGAAATGGTGCAAAAAAGCGTGGTCGACCGAGAATCACGTGGATCAGGAAGACCACATCAGAAGCAAAATAAATAGTTGAGGTTGTATGAGAAATGTTATGTCAGTGAAAGAAGTGAATGATTTTTTTTTTTTGATAGGGAAGAGTGCAGGGCCGTTCTCTCTACGGCGTGATACCTACGTAATAAATTGAAATATCGCCTGAACCATTTGATGAGGGCCGTCGATGGTCAGGTTGAAGGTAGATCTTCTGATTACGCAACATAAAAAATTTGACCGGAATTACAATCGTGGAGGAACTTTTCTGAAAACTGGAAAAAGAGCTTCGCTAATGTGATCACCAACGTCGGGACATAGAAAGGCACATAAAGAATATCTGCTCCACAAACAGCGCCTGAGTTGTCTAAAGGAACTTCTCTCAACAGGAGTTTAAATCTGAATATTAGATTTATATAAGTAAATAAGGTGGACAGGGTAGTATGAGTGCACCTCCAGCTAGATGGGTAACTCGGTTACGTCCCAATTTATACGGGAGCTCGCCTCGGGGAACAAGTCTAGACTGGCTTCAATAATATTTCACATCATGGTCGGTTAACCATCCTGCGTCGCTCGCACCCTGCAGCCTCTCTGCTCCTCTGCGGGAGAAATACCAACAGGGAACAGCGGTTGGTCTGCAATATCACGTTAAGTTGAGCACACATGCACATTGCACACACGTGCTTGCGACCATATTGCTTTCGTTATTTAAATAGGTGAATTGAGAGTTTATGCTGGAATGCAATTATAAATTACACCCTCCTGCTATGTGAAGAATAAATCAAATAGTTAAGAAAAATCATTGGCGTAGCTGGTTCAGATTTAAAATTAATAAATAAGTTTATTTTTTTAAATTTTTGAAACCGGTTTCAAAAGGAATCCTTTTTTCCCTAAAGTCAGATGACACTTCCTTTTCTTCTAAATAGGAGTTCGAAGTAGAGTCACATCTATCTTGCTGAAAGATTTATATCTAATCTATATATTAATACGTGAAGGAAAAACTTTGTGACTATTTTTACGGAAAATGCGCGGATGGAGGAGTATGAAATATCGCACATTTATAGTTTATATAGAGAAGGGATGGCGAATGCTAATATTTTCTTAAAATTTAACACAAAAATAGATTAAATCAATAAAAAAAATATCACAAACACTACTGTATTTCATACACACACACAATGTAAAGCGCCTCATTATGGGCGCAGTAAGCTTTTTGAAGGCGGTATATTTAAATGGAAGGTGGAGCTGAAAATAGCAGTAGGTATATTTAAACTCATTGCGTCAAATTGAGAATATTTTTTTTATTTATTTATTTATTCATACACAATATAACAGAGATAACAAATGGAAATGCTGGCCAAATAGGCCAAGCCTGTACTAGGGCAAACATCTTAACAGTTCATAAAAAAGAATATTCAAAGGAACATACAAACACGAACCACAGCACAACCACCAACTCAACTACGTACAGTCCACTAACAAAGCATAACCCCACAGTCACAACACCCTTCGGCCCAACAAACATCAATCAACAGTATAAAGAAGAATGTAAAAAAAGATAAATTTTGTTTTATTTTTTTAATAATACCTAGGTAACTGAAAAAAACTTTATACATAATTTCAACTTTTTAAATTTGACGTATCCATGTCATTGTTTTGGAAAGAAAATTGTAAAATAGCACTCGCTCAGTCTAATATTATCTAAATTTGTTGTGGTTGAATTTCGCGCACTGCTCGACCACTAGTATCTATAAAATGATGTGAAAAGTTCCCGTCTTATGGAACGTAGCAGATCACGAGAGGATGAAAAGCGGATTTCTGGAGCCTTAAAACCAGAACCAACCAGCTAAATAAAGGCGATCCTTACATAAAATTCACCTAAGAACGCAACGGGATACCACTCTGAGTACTTACTTTACTTTTCTTATGGCTTTTCCGGAAATAATCTTGATCCGTAGAGGGCTGCGTCCCGTCCTTTTCTACAGTCTTGGCTCCAGCGCCATCAGCCAGTCCACCCCCTCCGCAGTAGCCTCGTGGATGTTTTGGAGGTTTCCTGTGAACTTTTTGAGCTGACAGACTTGCACAATGTGCCTTACTATCTGCACAGCCCCGCACTCACAATCGGAGTCAGCCCTTTTACCCCATTTCCAGAGCAGGTAGTTGCAACAACCCTGCTACATATGTTCTCACTCTGTTTTGTTGCACCCACGCCCTCGCGGGAGATCAAACCCAGATACTCGGGTTGTGGGAACCACTCTGATTAACTCAAGCCTATTCTTGTCATCATGGTTAGAAGTCTTTTAGTGGTTGTATTGTTATTTAAATGCAATTTGAAAAAAAAATGCCAATTTCTAAATAGATACATAAAATGTGAGTTGAATATGGTCAACGTTGGTATATAGTTACATTTTGTCGCAAGTATACATAGATAAACGGTTATAAAGCTAGGTACAATCATTTAATTTCCCCTCAATAAACTCACTATATGTATATCACTAAGATGTTATAATGTACCTATGTATGTATTTGTGAAAGATATTAGAGGCAGGCAGGTATAGATATGTAAGTATACTTGTGCATAACACAAGAGGTGAAACGGCAAGGAAATAAGAATAGAGGAAGCTCAGAAGTGAAGGAGGATAAATTTAATCTTCGTGAAACATCAGTAAATAAAGCTCGAGGCTGGGATAGGTTAGAGTGGCTTTGGAGAGAGGATTTCTTCAGCTTTTTTCCTCTTTCAAGGAGCCTCTTTATAAACTGCTTACATATTCATTAATCTTTGAGAACCGGTTAGTTTTTTATCCCGCTATTCCAATTTTTCCATTCACTCTAAAGTATTTTAACCCGTAAACCAATAAAGAGGGATACTTGAATCGACTAGACACAGCTTGAAATATCATCTACCACCGTATAAAAGCCCCAGAGTCTACTTACAATATTTTAATTCGATATTCTTAAACATTATTGATTATTCAGCACTTCTAGTGGTCTCGTCAACTTTGTGGTATATTTGCGTACGATTTTTAGTAGTCGGATGACTCGCGTTAGGTCTATACTTCGAGACCCAATACTCAAAGAGTGAAATTGTTGAGTAATTTATTCAACTGATGAAGTTGATTGATCACTTTAATGGATGGCGCTTGTAAATAATATTAATGGATGGACATCTCTTACCATCCGTCTCACCCGAAGCACATCGTACTACGAATGATTAAAACATTATTAAGGTGGGTATCTATACAACATAAACCAGCCGATAAAACATGGCAATGACCTTCATCGACTAGACGAATGTCTATCCTTTCTCAAAATTTATCAATTCACATTAAAGAACTACGACCTAGGTACCTAATTCGATTTTATCTGATTTCAATTTAATAATACAAATTTTCCATCAACACAAATTTTATTTTCAATGTAACCTACGGGCCTTTCAACTTCTGGAAAAATATATATATTTATTTATTTTATTAAACAAATATACAAACAGTGATTTTATATCAAACAATTACACAAATAGTATGGACAATAAGAACACCAGTAAAGTATATACGTAGACATTAACAGCGAGCGGGTTAAAAGCAAGACCAACAACAGAAAATAGGAAAAAGAAAAACAAACTAATGTAACAATATGTGCAGGCTCAGCTGGGAATAATGGGAAGAAGGAAAAGAAAGAGGGATAGGAATAAGGGACATGGAATAAAGCACTAGGAAGATAAATGATTTTATATATGTATAAAATAATACGTTCTTTGTTTCTCGCAAGCAAAAATTATAAAAATAATACAAGTAGTTAGTTACACAAAACATGCATACATTTTAGATAAAATAAAATATACCTACCTATCACATGACAAAGTAACACTTGAGATATATGTCAAATACATACTTTCTCAAAGAATCACTACTTATAATTTACAGTTAACCAAAATAGCCAAAGCAATGGTGATTATTCCAGAAGGAAGCAGAGCACCGGGACGATTGCTTAAGAGATGGGGAAAGAATTGGAACTCGTCTTAAAAATTACATACAGTTCTTAAGAGTTCAAAAAGAGAAAGATAGCATGATAATCTACAATATAAAATAAAGTCGGATTAGTACGACCACTTATAACTCGAGAACGGATGAACAAATTTTTATTTTATTTTATTTTATTTATTTTATTCTTCATAATCATACGGCACATGTGCCTTTTACAAAACAGCAAAAAAAATATAAGTATAAAGATAATAAAAAATGTTACGGATAACAAATTAAATACAAATGCAATAAGTATAGGCCATGATGTATAGAAGAAACAAAAAAGACATGCAGAACTAAAATTCAGAATGTTTTAAATGTTTATGTTACTTTGTTTATGTATTGGATTCTCATCCGCTCCGGATAACAGAATAATTTTAAAAAATTGTAGTGATGGATAACAAATGATATAAAATATAACATTAAAGTTAGTATGGAACGGATTTACTGACAACAACGCCATCTGTGAAAAGTCCATAACAACGCAATTTTATTAACCATTGAGTTTCAAAACATTGTTACGCAGATTATTGATAGAATTTCTCTTTTTGATAGGAATCAATTATATGTATATGCATAGTAAGGACTACAGGACAATGTCTGTCGGGAGGCTAGAGCTAATTATAACATATCAACGCTTCTTCTTCTATACTTAATGTTGGACTTCAATATGAGGAAATATAAAAATATAGGAACTAAGTAAATATTTCGTATTTTTGATAATTATAATAAATTACAACAGTTATTATCTAATATTATAATCATATTTTTATATGATAACATGGTATATTTATTATTGTTTTCAATATTTGCTTAGATATCAAACAACACGGAATTAAAAATGTACCTACTTATTCATATTATTGAGTTTCTAGTGTCACAGAAATAGGTATGTGTCCTATGTCCATATTATACATGCATTGTTATAGAAAAATCAGCGCAAAGGTCATTTTAGTTGGTGGATGTAATATTATACAAGGATACATCGACCACAACACACAACGTTCAAACTAAGTATTTGATGGTTATATTGTCATCCTAGGAATACAAAAACGTTTTCCCTGACCCAAAAATTGTTCTGAATCTGTGACGTGACGTCCAGGGCACAATATACTTAGGTAATGACTTAACCAAACAGAACACGTCAGTAAGCCAGTTCCAATATTCCCGGCGTTTATTGTTGTACTCCGTAACCATATTTGACCAAAACCCATTTCAAACTTTGATAATACGTAAGCAGGTACCTACAACAAAATATGTTATCTAAATATTCGCCTCCAAACGTTTAAGTGTACTGGAATAAAAAATCTTATTAAATCTATCTTCTTCTTCTCTTCTTCAGTCGGTCCCTGGATGCCGAGGATCGTGACCGCCATGCATTTCCGCCAACTCCCTCCATTCCTCCCGGTCTTCAGCCATTCTTATGGACCCATGCAGTGTGCATGGTCCCCGTTGCTCGCCTAACAAGATCGGACCATTTCTTGGGCAACGTCCTCTTCACCTCCTGCCCCCGACCATCCCCACCATAATCCTTCTCTCCAGAGAGTCCGGCCTCTTCGTGTTTTATGCCCAAAAAAGCGAAGGATGCGTCGCTCCCATTCTGTGGAAAATGAGAGAGGACGACGAGAATAGTTTGGCAACAAAGGTCGTAAGCCCGTAGTGGTTTGTTCCATTTAAAAATCGAACATCAGTAATGAATTGTTAGAGTCATTAGTTGTTACATATTCGAATTTAGAAATCTTTGATGAATTTCCCTAGGCTTCTTACTCAGAAAGAAGACACCATATAGGTGCGCCTAAGCTAAATGGTGTCATTTTCCATTAGGGTTTAACATTTTTATCACTTTTTTTTCAAAGTAACTACCAGCCTATTTTTGGTGTTTCATAGAAATTTAATGTACCTACCTAAGAACTTATTGAAAGGTATGCAACTACCTATTATTCTTTAAAGTACATATAATTAATTTTCAAAGAGTCTAGTCTTGTTCAACTCAATCCGTCCTGTCCAACGTAAGACATAACGCAAACCCTGGATAAATTATTTAAACAGAAACGTTGAAAATTTTTTGGCAATCCAGTCTAAATAAGAAGCCGGCATGGCGCCTTTCAGGCTTCTCTTTTGAAACAAAATTTAGCAGCTGTTAGGCGTTCTGCAGAGTTCACATTAAATATGGTAGCAAACTTCTTGGCGAAACTGTTTCTTCTTCTTAAATTAGGCCTTGTGGCGTATCATTCAGGAGGCACACTCCCATCAGCTGTCCCTCCACCTCTGGTGGTCTGCCGTGGTTGGCCGTGCAGTGCCATATTATAAGGGAGTCTGGTTGAGTCCATTCTCCCCATCGTGCATACCAGAATCTTCTTCGTTGCCTTCCCCAACTTACTATTTTCTCGAAACTGTTTACTAACGTTCGATTTTTAAATGGAACAAACCACTCGGAACAACGTCTTCTACTGGCTTAGTGTGATCACTTTACGTTAACAACGTTCGCCATTAGGTGGTAATGTTTGTCTCCGAAACTCCTAATCATGAGAATTCTCAACATGTTCAACATGTCAAAAAATCTCATGTATGCAACAAGTAGAATTTAATAAAAAAAATGAGAAATAGAGATAAAAGTTGGAAATTATTGAGAACAAGAGAGCAACCAAATTTAAAGACTGCGACGCCTGGATATGACTATATCCATTTTTGTTAATGTCTCATATTTTTATTGCCTATTGGCTTTGTATGTACAGTTTGTGTGCGGGTTTTTAGAAGTCGTATGTATATAATATATCTACATTATATATCTATCTCAGAAAAAAGTGACAATATCGTGGATAACAATAATTAGCCTTTTTCTTTCCCTTGGGACGTTTGGTATATGGAAATACAATGATAAGGCATGGGTAAGGATGAAATTGTATGCAAATATTCAAATCATTTGGCACCATTTACGTAGTAGCAAATAAATATATAAAATTCTATTGTTCATTTAAAACACGATTTGATCATCTTTAAATCCTTTGTAATATTATCAAAGTTTTGATGGAAGGTATCTATAATTTAAAATAAAGTCGGGTTAGTGCGAACACTAATAACTCGAGATCGGCTGCACAGATTCTTCCGATGTTTGATTTATTGGATTCTTCTCGGCTCCGGATAACAGAATAACTATTAAAAAGTTGAAAAATGCATATGAAATAATATTATAAAATATAAAATAAATGTTTGTATCGAATGTATTTTCTGCAACACCAACGCAATCTATGAAAAATTCTTAGCAACAAAATTATTATTTATCTGATAACCATTGATATTAAAAAAAATTAGTAAGCATATTTTTTATGGAAATTTCTCAAGCTTTCAGAAATATTTTTTTAACATTCAAACATACTTTAAACGTAAGTATTTTTGTATAAATTACACATTTGAAATCAATATTCATAGTGAGGACTACAGGATAACGTCTGTCGGGAAAGCCATGTAATTTTATTATTATAAAAGAAGCTCACTAATTAGAAAAATGCTATGGAATTTGTGGGTGAGTGTGTTCAGATATACAAAAATATTTCTTTTTTGTTACTCCTTTGTTATTCTGCTTGATTATTTTCACTTTCATCGTTTGTTTCTTTTTTGAAATATTTAACGAGCTTAAATTAACCCTTTCCAAAATTACAAGATTTTTTACTTTTTTTTCAGGGGTGAAAAACCTTCAATAGCACTTTTTAAGAAAAAAAAATTTGAATTATAAATAAAAGCAATGTTGTAGTGCCTCTTTAATGTGGAAAAAATCAATTCTCTCCCACCCTCTCTTTTGTGAGGTTTTGCGGATGCCACTTATTTTGTTAATTGTTGTTTTTTTTGAGTAATTTTGTTATTAAAGACCACTTGGCCGTTTATTATGTAAATAAATAAATAAATAAGTACAAAGGCTTTTCGTATGCAAATAATCTGACAAAGAAAAACATAAGTCATTCTATTTTAACAAGCGTAGTGTTGTTGTTTCAGTTGAATGTGGGAATTGTGTTAGTTTTTTTTGTGTTGAGGGAGGGTGGCACACAGCACCACGCACGTGTACATTATTCAGTTATTACGTGGTATTAGGAGGCAGCTTTTTGCTTCAGACACTACTTATTCTCCTTAATTAGGGTCAGAGTGCGCCATTCGCTCTGTCTCCGGGGACTTGCTCGTACACGCCAGCAATGCCGTATAAAAATAACAAAGGAAAATTAAATAGTTATGGAATTTAATTAGACATTGTATTGTGCATAAATAAACTAGAGAATAATACCGGGCGAGTAATGGAAGGAAGGTGTTTTTAAAGTCAGACGAGAACCAGATATTTCGATTTGAAATGTTTCATACGAAAGGTCAAAATATGAAATTTTCATTCTTTTCGCAGTAAATAATATGAAATTTTCATTATGTTCGCAGTAAATAATTATAAAAAAACATTTTATACCAGATCTTAGCAAATGCCAGTTTTTTTAAACAACTTTTTAGTCTCAGTCTTAGTCTCTCAAACTAGCTCGGAAGCGAAAACTAGCACCCCTGTCTCGCCTTATTGCCACGCTGAAAGTGACACCGATGATCAGCTCAAATTGATCAGTCCTGCGAGCAAGACGTCACCTTGTTGGCAGTTGACAATCAGCCTTTTTATTAATATTAACAGGCTCCCGCTTGGTAATTTGACCTGATAATAGTTTGGAAACAAAATATATTTGATAGCCGTGTCTTGATTCCCAGTTAGTCGATGAAAGATTTTATCTCCTTAACCAATAGTGAATTCAGAAATCCTTGATGATTTTACTTAGCTCTAAGTGACTTTTCACTCACTTCATTTTTTTTTCAAAGTATCTACTACTTTTTTTTTCATAGAAATTTAATGTACCTAACTACCTACCTATTGAAAGTTAAGTAGGTACCTATTTTTTATGATTTTCCCCTTAGCCTGTTTCAACGTTGTGACAGTCGTTAAAAAAGTTTAAACTTAGGTACCTAATTAATTTTAAAGTTGCGTTGTATACAATATTATCTTTATTAGCCTTGCCCTTGTTTTCTACATATTTATAGTTACCAACATCCTTAAATAATGATAAAAATATAATATGAATAATTTTAATTTAAAGGTTTATTCAAAACATCGCGATTGTTGATGAAAACTTACTATCGGTAGCGATATATTTTAATATCTCGAAATGTAACACACCAAAGTACCGTTATATTTGTCAAAATTGTAGTAACTTTCGAGAGTAGGCTTTAAATTAGTATAGGCCAGTTAGAGTTCAACAGTTAAGAAACGATTCCTACACAACAATATTTCTCATTTTGTTGTTGAAGAGACAATGAATATGGTTGGAGAGTTTCAAAGCAAACGCCATAGAAAACACTATGAGTGAAAATAAAAAGCAGGTGCTATTCGTGCTCGGTAACATAATAGGACAGCACAATCAAGTGACATAGGTATGCGACGCTTTTGATTCGGGAGCTCTCACAATATATTTTTTGAAAGCTTCCGAATGCTTTGTAAATTCTTCAACACCTTTTTTCAATTTTATGGAAACTCGGTTGCGGTTTGTTGATTAGTGTTCGCTCAGCAACTTCAATCAAAACAAAACACAAAAGTTTCTGATGTAAAAAAAAATCTACGTTATCGATATGGTGTGACAATTTTTCGACTAATTTAGTATATCGCTAACTAAGTCAACTTGCTGTCCAAGGAAATTTTACGCGCAATATAATAGCATTTAATGCCTCTTAACCACTTAATTTCATCTCGACTCTCTACCTAGGAGCGGTATGCCCTGTTACGTTGTCCCAAGCTGAAACGGCGTTTACAAAATAAATGTCCCCTTTGGATGCTAGGGTCAACAAGCCGAAGAGAGTATCCTATATTTCTGCCTTCTGTGTCCTCCCATACACACTCACCTTATCCAATCATTCCGGAATGAGTAAACCTTTCTGCCCAAAAATCTCCAACCCAACTAGCCGGGAAAAGGCTCTCGCACTCTCTGGAGACGAGACACAATAAGAGGCAGCGCTCCATGAATGAATTGAAGGATGTCACAATAGATCTACCTAATTTGGTCGCGGTGACACAAGGGGCATGGTTCCTTGATCTTCTCTTTACAAAAAACTAATAATAATTTTAATAAGTTTTTAGTTTACTTACAAAATGTTCGAGTTTAAAATGGGTGAGTGGATTTAGTCTAGATTCTGCCGATGTCACGTTCGTAATTTAACAGGAACCTTTATATAAATAATAGCAGAACCATTCTTCTCAGCAATTTGAATGGATATGTGTGTGAATGATTTGAAATTCTATAGACGTAAAAGCAAACGATATTCAAACTTCGTTAGTATGTGAGTTGGGTCTTGTGATATGTATAGAAGGGAATGTCGTGTTTGCTGTTAGTACCTACCTACCTACTTACTATGAGTTGTGTATGTAGATACAATAATACACGAGCATTGGGGTAGGTGGAGAGAGCCTAGCAGACACACGTACACGCAGTGAAGAGATTGATTAATGTGTAAGTTATCTGAGACAAGAGAGCAAAGAAGGAGAATGACAGATGTGCAGAAACCAGAGTTGGATTGAACTAAGGATGGAGCTTAACAGTTACCTTTAATACTCTATCAAACTGTGTGTACCATCAGAACAACCATTAAACGGAAAGAAAATTAACTAAATACTTAGTTATTTTTCTCTATTTCTGGAGATTATGTACAAAAATATAAAAATGTGTAACTTTTTTTACGCAATTTAGTGAAAGCTTGTCGTTGCTCTTTCGTCCAATAAAAACGCTTAACAAAAAATGACGGGTGTGACCCACGTTTATTTGCTCAATAAATTCGTATACTTTTTTGGTCATTCTCTCCAGAAATAGCGAGTAAGTACGTAATCCTATTTATAGTATCGTTCCGAATTAATTGCATGCAGTTAAGAACTTGTTTCTACGTAGATTATGTAAGCGAGACTTTTATAAAGTTCAAATAAAAGATTGTATAACTTTTCCACAATTTTGTATAATCTTTTTGTATGATTTTAATTGATTTTGATTACACTATCGTGTTACTGTATATGTTTATAATGTCATATATTGTATATGTTTTTGATGACTCCGTGTGCGTGAAAGGACGAAAATAGGTAAATAAATAAATAAATTGTTCAATAAATGAAGGTGATAACGTATGAAATGTATTATAAATAAATAATGCATGGAAAAAACAAATAGATTGAATAATGAAGTTGTTGACCTTTATAACCGCTAAGTGCTTAATGAAAATCACCAATGAATGAATAAAAAAAAACGATTCCATTTTTTATCGGTAAATATTTTTATAAAAAGTTGCGTAATTTTTCAAAATATCCATATTTGTGTTGTAGAAAATGTCTTTATAGCTATTGTTTTTTTCTCCATCCGTGCTAAATCGTTAGATAAGTCCGATGAGTCCGGCTGTGTAATACTTTAAAAGCTCTCTCTATGAAGCTCCGGGTTTATAAAGGGATGTTTCTTTTTTGTAGGATTTACGTCGAATATGTTATGTCGGATATGTTCTTAACTACCTAGTCAAAAATACACACACAGTAGGCATTTATTATGTACGTTGCCAATCGACTTCGACATTGTAACATTGTTTTGATTCTCGATTGAGAAGCTATCGTAAATTTTATACTCGTACTATTAGTGTTTATAAAAAAATAGCTTCACGTGTATGCTGAATGCTGATTGAAGTCTTGCATATTATTTTCTTCTTCCCGTGCCGTATCAGTACCCGTAGACCAATTCAAATTCAATCTCCATATTTCATTAATTATTAAATATCTACTTGTTGTATACATGGGATTTTTCGACATGTTGAACATGTCGGGAATCCTCATGATTAGAAGTTTCGGAGACTTAAACATTACCACCTAATGGCGAACGTTGTTAACGTAAAGTGATCACACCAAGGCAGCCTTCGAAATAACAGTAGAAGACGATCGAAAGCCCGTAGTGGTTTGTTGCATTTTAAAAATCGAACATCGGTAATGAATTTTTAGAGTTATTAGTTGTTACATATTCGTTAAAGTCAAATTGGCGTTCGAGTACAAACAAAGATTTCGCCAATGTATAGTGCGAAAAAATTAACTGTCCACTGGAACATAATATTATATATAAACAATTATTTAAACCAAACAATGACACTTATATAAAAATATTAAAAGTGGACGGTTAATTTTCTTCCTATTCTACATTGTCGAAGAATTCGTTTGTAGTCGATAGCCAATTTGTTTAGGCCTACACTCTACAGGTCACTCGATCATTTCAGCGAAAGCTTCCCTGTGTTACACTATACGGAATAAATCCTCCACGCTTCTTATTCCGGTCCAGTCTTGAACATTTCGCAGCCTAGATATCTGCCTTCTCCCAACCCTTCTGCTCCACTATATTTTCCCCTTCATAATAACCAAGGTGTATTTTTTATCACCCATCAGCACATGACCCAGATATGAGATCTTGCATACCATGAATAATGAAAAAAGGATGCAAGCCATTTTCAAAAATAGAAAAACTTCATTATTCGGGCCTATCATTCGCAATACAACAAAAAAAACTATTATGATATACTATTGTATAAGAAGAAAGCTTGACATGAATCGAAGCGCGGTTTGAAAATTCAAAATTCGAATAAATTCCGTTTTCAGACTTACTACTGTATTGGGTATCGCGTTGGTACATTCTGAAGAACCTACAAAGACTTTTGTTACATAGGTACTGTTTTGATTACTCGTTTGTTATTTCCCTTCGTAAGTACTCTTAGGTACCAGAAACTGGGTAATAAAGTACCTAAATGTACCTTATATATACAATATACGAGTAGAAGAAAATCTTCCTTTAGATTATGTGTGTTAATGACGTGATGTTGCATGTACCTACCCATACACCAACATTAAATTCAAATTGTTTACAGTTTTATGTATTTATACATATGTGTGAAAACAAGAAAATGTGTCTGTTTTGTATATGTAGGGTAATTCCGGGGGAGATGGCCATAGTAACTTTGAGAGTCTATAGTGAAGAAAGTATGATGAATAAAACATTGCATTTTATAAAAAAATAAAACTTTCATTATCACTATTTGCAAATATCAAGGATTTATTAAAAGAGTACGTAATTTTAAGCCTTCAAAAAATCTAGGACTGGCCATATCTCCCGGGGTGTCCGGGAGTGATGGCCATAGTGGTCGGGGAGAGATGGCCAGTACTTTTCTTGCCTTTTTCTTTGCCCTTATGATCTTCCAACTGCTTCCTTTTATTTTTGCCGCCGAGTGAGCACATTTAATTTCTTCAAACTCCGTGAAATTTTTATAGACCCAGAGAATGTAAATATTGGGTTGGATCCAGTCTTCAGTTAGCAGTGTTGAATAATAATTATCCGCACAACCTCTGCAGATATCTTTTTCTCTATCTTCAGCTTCACTTTCAGAGGTATCATAAAAATTATGGGAATCACTTCAGTGTTTAACTCCTAATTGTTGAGCGCACTTGAAAGTAATTGTTAGATATTAAATCATACTTTTTCAAGGGAAAGCCTCTTGACTGAATGTATTTTGTATGCTTATTCGGTCTTTTTTCGTTGTCTGCACCAAAACAAGAGGATAGTCCTTTCGGTTTTTTGTGTAATTATTTTGTTTTAACTTCCTTTCAAGTATTTTTCTTTGAATATCATAGATAATAGAGGCTCTATAGACCGACCTTTGATTTTGATCATCTTTCCACGACTTTCTTCAAGTCTTTTTCGCTCCAGGCACCTCGACCAGCAGCCACATTCCGCCGATATCGGTTAGGCATCCGGGGAAAATAAATTAATTTAAAAAAAACATGTTGGAACATAATAAATAAAATAAGAATTTGCTGCCATCTCTCCCTGAAATACTATGGCCATCTCTCCCGATTGTCGGGGAGAGATGGCCACCGTTGGTAACTAATGCAACTTCTCGATTTATCCGGTAATATTGAGGTATAAAAACGTATAAGGTGTTTACTTCACAAAGAAATCTCGAAAATGGACAATTTTTTCAAAACCATTCTGTGACCAGTTAAAATGTCAACACCTTAGCTTATATCGAACATATTATCATTTTAAATAAAAAGGTTAATTACTCCCTTATTTGTATGTTGTTTTTTAATAAAAAACCAGTGAAATTTATAGAGGTAACCAAAACGAAGCGAAATTAATAGAGATCAGTGCCATTCATCAATCATAACTTTGATTTTTTTTTTATTGGCCATCTCTCCCGTACGGCCATCTCCCCCGGAATTACCCTATCAACCGACTGTAAAATTGTTTTCTTCTGCATCCAACATAATCTACGGCATAAACGTCCTTATACATGGTGGCGCAGAATGGACGTTGTGGTTTGAATTTATGCGAAATTTACAAGAACTTTGCTTTTAAAAACAAGATATTAATGGCACATATTATTTTTGTATGAGTTGAAAAGTTATATTTCGCAGTTATTGGTGGCCATCTTGCACATCCGGACTTTTTCCATGACATTTCCTATGATCTTTAGCAAAATTTCAAGTGTAATTACTGGATGGTCGTTGGCTTATTATCTCACATTTTTCATATTAGTAATGCCATTGAACAGCCAGAGCTGATCCGTCAAACGTAGAGGTTAATCGAAATCGCTTGTTCACGAAATTTCTCAAAAGTCAATCAAACTAATGGACCGTTGATTTAAAAAATATAGATCTATAATAATAATAATATATATTTTATTTCTTCTTTTAAGTCCTTTTATAAAATATTGCAAAAAAACACAATTCAACCACAACGTCCAATCTGACCACCCGGTAAAACAAACTTTGTTGACTTTAGTATTTGAATTATTATAATCTCTTATATAAATGAAAGTCGGGTTAGTGCGAACACTTATTATAACTCCAGATCGGCCAAACAGATTTTTCCGATGTTTGATTTATTGGATTCTTCTCCGCTCCGGATAACAGAATAGGTAACGAATAAATGGATAAGAAATGATATAAAATATAATATTCAAGTTTGTATGGAACGGACTTCCATATTTATCTGACAACCATTGAGTTACACCAGTAAAAAGATTATCGATTGAATTTCTTTCAAGCTTTCATAAATAATTTTTTTAACATTCAGATATATTTCAAGCATATTTTTGTATAAATTAAAACGCAGAAACGGAATAAAAAGAGATGAATTGTTTAATTTGTATTAGATTGGCACGCGAAAAGTGAATAAAAAGGTTTGATAATATTTTGTGAGGTTATGCCGTTTGTCATTGGAACTATTTGTTTGTTTGATGAAAGATTTTTTTTAACCTTCAGAAAATAAGTAGATATTTTGGAAAGAATAATTATTATTGTACGAAGATGTTGAACGAAGTTTGACGGGACAGCTCGTATGATAATATTCATATGTCTACAACAATTTGAATATAATACCAACTTTTATCGTTACAAATAATAGAGACTTTTGCCATTTTTTTTTCTAAAGAAAATAAAATCTTACAGGAATGTAATATTTCGGGAAAAAATAATAAGGTAGTAAGATATTACTTAATTTTATGTATAAAAATTGAAATAGAAGTTTAATTTGTAAAATGTGTAAGTCATTCTTCGAAACATTAGATTGAATTAACATAAATAACTAAAATGTATCCTGAAGTTAATATGAGAAGTCTTGTATGAAACGTTTTTGAATTTTAATATAAATGTATATTTCAAGAAATGCTAATGTTTTTAGATCCATATGCAAAGATAAAGATATGTCTGAAAGTTCTCTCAGAGATCGGATTAATTTGCATACTTAATAATTTTTAGTTTCTTTCATTCCCAGAAACGCTTCAAACCGAATCACCTGGAGGGTAGGTACCCTAACACCCCTAGCGAGAGGAGTAAAATCTACCCTCGCTTGATTAATACTCCAGCAATCAATTTAATTATTATTTTAATTTTATAGCAATGAACGTTAATATTTTAGAGCAATTATATCGCTCTTAAAATTTAATGACAGACAGTTAATATCTTGAATAATAATGCTTCGTCGTAATAATTACCTTACGTTTACTTGCCTATAAACTCTACTATTTCCGAATATGTAACAACTAATGACCCTAAAAATTGATTACTTATGTTCGATTTTTAAATGGAACAAACCACTACGGGCTTATGACTGTCTCCTACTGTTATTTCGAAGGCTGGCTTAGAGTGATTACTTCACGTTAACAACGTTCGCCATTAGGTGGTAATGTTTAACTCTCCGAAACTTCTAATCATGAGAATTCTCGATATGTTCAACATGTCGAAAAATCCCATGTATACAACAAGTAGATATTTAATAATCAATGAAATATAGAGATAAATGTTGGAAATTATTGAGAACAAGAGAGCAACCAAATTTAAAGACTGCGACTGCTGTCATGTATTTAGCGCCAGGATATGAATATATCCATTTTTATTAATGTCTCATTTTTATTGCCTATTGGCTTTGTTGGTGTACAACGTTCAAATTATGTCTAGATTCTTGTGACCGTTTTTCAGGACAAGATCTTAACGAATATGTAACAAGTAATGACTCTAACAATTCTACTAATCTACTAGTTCCGCTATTCAAATTTCAAATACAGCGACACAGTGTTCTTTTATCTCACGATAAACTCAAAACTTGTATCGCTTCCTTTGATAAATTATTCCTAATATTTTCTTGTCCATGCTTTATTAATTGATTTTTGATGCAAGAAACTATATTCCGTATAAACTAAGTTCCGCATTTTTCACTACCCCTATAATACAAATGTTCATTTAACGCCTCGTTAAGGAACGTAGGATTAAAGGAGTGAAACACAGCAGTTGGAGGATCTGTGACAATTTCGGAAAATGCAGTGGTTGTATCGTGTTATTTAAAGTATTCAAAACACCTGATAATGTTTTGTCTAATAATGCTAGATGTACAGGAACTCCTCTTGAATAACATTAGGTTCTTATATTTTTTT
Organism: Mystacides longicornis; assembly: GCA_963576905.1. NCBI lineage: Eukaryota > Metazoa > Arthropoda > Insecta > Trichoptera > Leptoceridae > Mystacides > Mystacides longicornis. Next base: position 18,003,856 of record OY756420.1, on the reverse strand, counting down.
GAAAATAGAACTCCTTGATTTATAATTAAGTAGTTAAGTTCGTTCGTAACTCAGTATTTTCATTGAAAAACTATATTCCTACGCGAAATATTTTTCATACGTACAATCTATTTTCATGTTTATAGGTATACTATCTATCCCGACCGACGTTGTCCTGTGGACCCTTTGGTCCTAACCAGAGGCGGCCCGTTCATTGTGCACTGCTACTCCAGAAACAAAAATAAACAAATTAAATAATAACATTAAAATATTCATTCTAAAACGTCCATATTTCATTCGTATTCAAAGCTCAGACGGGATTAACGCGAGAATATATGCGCGCAATTTGGTTGACATTGTATGAAAAAATTTTAAAACGTCCGAAACGATGGAGTAAGTGAAATGGGCTACTGTAAAAGTGGCAATTACGCATGCGAGAATGAGAGGGTGCAGGTGAAGAACACAATAATGTTGTTGTTAGATTCTTTCAAAGATGGCGTCATATGAAATTCGTTCCATACTAACTTTAATATTACATTTTGTATTATTTCTTATCCATTATTCAACTTTTTATTAGTTATTCTGTTATCCGGAGTGGAGAAGAATTCAATAAATCACACATCGGAAGAATCTGTTCAGCCGATCTCGAGCTATAAGTGTTCGCACTAACCAGACTATTTTATATTTTGTATTTGTATATTTTCGTCCTTGGGCCTCAGAGCAGGCACTAGAGATTAATCATCTTAAAGTCGATATTCGTAATTTATTTATTTATTTACAATCATACACGGCCATAGGCCATTAAAATATAATAACAATAACAAAAAAAAAATTTCATCTATTAATGTCAAATGTCTGCTGTATGGTAAGAAGGCTGGGACACCACAGACAATATAAAAATACTTAAAACATTACATGAAAGCGTTGCCAGAAAAATAATTGATGTCTGATATGATTTAAGCAGTTAATATATAAAATATCTATGCACAGAACTGGACAATCACTTATCAAAACTGAAAATTGTGTAAAAAGTACTACACTTTGGAAACTAAAAATACATTTTTCTTATAGATTTTGAATGAACAAAATTTTTAAACACAAAATCATAAAGAAAATTTTGAAAAGAAATAAACTGATCGTCACGAGTAAGATTTTTTCATTTTGATTTTCAATTTTTCAAAGAGACTTCACAGACATTTCAGAGACTCAAGAAAAGTACAGTAGGTACTTTAGGTAGGTAGGTTTATTTTCCAAACCTGTATTAAAGTGGACAACATTTTTACCTTTTCAAAAAGCTTATTAATCGGGGAAGCTTTCTCCGCGGATTTTACCCCAAGTTTATGATACCTTTTTACTAGTAGTTTTCTACGAAAAATTTAAAATAAAAATATTGACTTGTGTTTGCGGAACGTTTTTTTTTTTATTTTATTTTATTACAATGAATCTATAGTCACTCAAAGTGAACACAAATACACTCTTAGACTCTTCCACAGTAAGTTAATGAAAACTTACGTCGTAAAAGAGGAGGATGGTCGGCACTTGGGATCGAATCCACGGCCTCCGAATGATGTACAGTTAGGAAGCTGGCATCGTAGCTGCTAGGCTACATCCACTTCAAAATAATATTGTTAAAAAAAGGCTAGTATTTTCCAAAAGAATATTTACAGTAATACTTCGGAAGGAAGGTACAAACCCATAGTTGATAATTTATTAACATGTAGGTTGGTACGCTGAATAATGTATGTAAGTGAGTTGGTAGTATTACTTATGTAATTCTCGACACCTTGGTCAGAAATATTGTTATTTATTGTTTTTTGGAGAATTATGTGCACGCACTCACAATACTTTCATGTGAGAATACCTACTAAAATAATATTGTTCTACATTTCCACTAACAAATTATAATGCTCAAGCGATACATAAATAGTGAACTTGTTGGAGGTTTGCTTGACGAAAATTTAATTACCTTTGAAGTATATTGTATCAATGAAACGAAAAGTATGCGCTTGCACAAAACCAACATAGAGTCCATACTTGAGTAGGTATCTTTGATGTTCATTAAGCGATTTTTTTTTCGTTTGATTTTTTAACATTCATTGAAACAGGTGAAACAACGCAGTTGAACTTTCAAGATGAATCTGTTGAGGTCGAGCCCATCCTTTATTATTGCTTTGATAATTGAGTACCTAGCCTAGTGGTATCAGTCGACGGCTGGAAATCATGGGTTCGAATCCCGTTAGTGCGGACCATTTCCACATTCACGACACAACACTTTGGTTAGTTTGAAATATTATGTGAAAAATACTAACAATATTAGTCATACATCAGTTGTAGTTCATAATGAAAACACATCGGTATTTATAGGTAAGTTTATTATTTTAATTACCTACTTATTATTTACCTAGCAGCAAACTCTCCGGTTTCAAGTTTTTCAGTGAACACTGAACAGTGGGGCTAGTACGAGTTTTATCGAAAGTTAATTGCACGCAAAAAATCGCTTATTAGCGTGCAATTAGTGTTCTTTAATCAAACGATCGAATCATTCAATCATTTTAGTATGAAAATTTTTCGAAACTCTTTCGATGATCATTTCGATATTCGATCATCGAAAACTTATACTATAGGGCTACAGTCAGCATCATCGATGATAAAGGAATGCATAGGTGTAATGATTAGGATAGGTATTTAGCATGTTTAAACATATTTCTTACGTTCCGATTTCTTTGTTGATACAAGGTACCTACACAAAAATACCTATATTATCGAAAACATGTAAGAAGAAGTAATACTTTAGTATTATTCTTTTGCAATGAGGAAGCCGGAAAAATAACGGCACCTCTTTTTGCTCGACTTTCGAGCTTAGAGCGACTCTCAAAAGGCAGGTATTCGAAAAATCAGATTGGGTCCACGAGAATGATCATTAATTGGGTATCTATAAATCTCATTAAATTCCCATGTCATTAAATCCAAATGGTCAAAGAAGACAACGAATAACAGCCTCAGATGGCTAAACCCCGCCAAAGGGGGTGATCTGGTATACCTACCCCTGGTATTCTGGTATTAGTACTTAAGTACTTACTAGTAGGTACCTCGAGGGTTGGTATGTACGTAGGTAAGTATGTCCTAGTTGTTTTGTGCAACACCATTTGAATAATAGAACTAATAACACAATACGACATATTCTAAAACGGTAGGTCACAGAGCGAGAAATTATAATAATAATGAACGTGCCGTGTGATATGGAATTGACAACACATTGAATAGAGATGAATTTTAGATTAGTTAAGTAGGTTATTATTTCCTTCCTGATGTATTATTCGCTTTAGATGTGTAGGAAACAAGTTTGTAGGCAATCTGAAAGCATGTAGCTTCCAATATTTTTGTATTAGATTCAAAGAAATATTTTCTCGCGCAAATTTGTCGGGAGTTATCAACAATTCATTACATATTTCGTAAATTATTCTCAGTTAAGGGTTGGAGATGTCTTAAAAAGATCAAAAAGGTTTTTATTTTTTATAAAATTCACAATAATTATTTTTATTAATGGATTAGTGTGCAGGTATAAATACAATGTTCCTTAAATGTAGGTTTATATTGATACATCTTTGTTAATTTCAACGCTTTTATAATAATTGTTCTTTACAGTTGTTAATAATTCACATTAACAAGATTTCTACAATTCTAATTCTACATAGGACAATCAGATAAAATTCAATACCAAAAGACGTCGCAGACATTGTTAGGTGAAAAAGAGTATTTTTCAACTTACAAGGTCACCACTTCGACGATTTGGGGTGCGACGAGAGAAGAATGGGCAACAAACACAAACGCGTCAACGGTGTAAATTTCGTCTCAAGTATGTAGTTCTTTCTAGTTCACTTTCCATAGTTATTGAAAGAAAATCATAGTTCCTACAAGATTCATATCTTCGTGAAAGTCACCATCCATTTAAGAATGCAATGAAAGTGATAGGTAGGGTATGAATAAAATTATTATTTTCTTCTTACCTCATATGTGAGATAAGTGGTGATTGTTAATAGATTGGTAGTTTTAGTCCCGTTGGGCGAGATCGAGTGCAATGGAGAGCTCTTGTTGCCTCGTTGCGCAAGATCGAGCGCAAAGGAGAGCTCTTGTTGCCTCCCTATGCCCCTAAGTGGGGTCTTAAGGGAGTTTGGATTGGAGTTTTAGTAGAGTAAGGTTCGTATATTAAACTGCTATAGCAATAAAGTGTTGCATTTTACTAGAATACTTCGACCGAAATAAAAGTTAATAGTAAACGAGTTGCGGTAGACACTGGTTGCGGACTTCTCTCAACACATTTGGTTTGTTGCCAAAGTTAGTGCGGCCACATATACTTTTAGTGGAATAGAAAATCATAATGTACGACTGTTTAGTTGATTTACTACCAAATAATAATAATAATAAAATAACACAAAAAGGAATGCTATCACGAACGTGGAACCCACCCAATGTAGGGCCTGCATGATAAGTATAAATGAAAAAAGGAAATTTCTAAGTGGTGATATAATACACGAATAATATGTTTGAGAGTGCTTTATGAAAACACTTCCATAAAATAATACACAGAGAGGGAACGCATTGATTTTTTTAGAGCTCTGCGACCTTATCAAAAGCGATCGTTCGTTTGTGCAGAAATTAGTTATTTTAGCAATATGTTTTGTTGCCATTAGATTTGTTGTTAGAAGATGGTCGTGTGACCGAAAGGCCTCTGCCAATAAAAAAATAAAAAAAGTGAAATAAACAGAGTTTCATTTAAAATAATAATAATTTTATTATAAGTACCTATTCAATATGGGATTTCACAAAGAGGTTACCGCCGAAAACATCAATAATTGAATGCTGCTTAGGTAAAATGTTTATAGGAGTTGGAGGGTTGAAATAATGAGGATTAAGATGCACCAGAATAAAATCTCGGCTACGAACCTCTGAAAGGAAAATTCCATGATATAGATAGATACGTCATTTTTATATTTGTGAAAGATCTAATAAGATATGTAACAAATACCTATCGGTAGTTGCGGACGATAAGTCGTCAACAATAAAGACAATTTTGAATAAAAATAGAAATCAGATGACGAATTCTTACTGATCGCTTCGTGGAAACCCTCAGACCCCATCAGGCAGTCTCCCGTAAATCTATAAACATTTAGATAGTTATATATAACAGATAGCTGGTAGTCAATATCTAAGGAGGAACAGGCGGCGGTTTAGACAAATCCCCAGGATTTACAGAACAATAAAGCTTTAATTTAAATTAAAATTAAAAAACTACGCATCTATGTATTCAGAAGCCTTTTTTTATATATATCTATTCTAATTTTTCCACCCCTTCTGAAGACGGTTCACGTATGCCATTAAATTTTCTTTCATTCAATTATTTTTGAACAAAACTTAACCGATGTCTTATATTCTGGAAACATTCTTATTGATAGTCAATATCATAACATTATGATCACATTACCTAATGATTTCAATAATAAATTCCCAAACAACGCATAAAAATATTATTACAACAGTTTAATATCGAGCTATGAGATGATTCCCAGCTCGATTATACTTTTATAACACCTTGGAGGGGATCTAATGGCTTGTCATTGAGAATCTCATTATGAATTTTCATTTATTTGATAGTCAGGGTAATGTTTTACTGACGAAACATTTAGCAAATGAAATGTAGCTACGTCGATAAAAAAAAATCGAACAAAAGGATGAAATACACAAACGATCAGGATGAAATTGCACCCCTATTCTGAACTTCAGTCACTTCTGTACCTAAGTGAGAAATTCACAGGAATTTTTGTAAGGGTTTTGGAGCTTTCTGAAGTATTCTACAGGGGCGCTATACACGTTTCTATACAAAATTTTATTAGGTACTTCATACCAGCATAAATGTCACGGAAACTTTGCTTAGGGGTAATTCCAAGTCTCCGTGACAAAAATTTTCTGTCGACTCATCAGCTTGTCCATTAAAAATGAATTGATGATTATAATTATAATTCTCTAGTTTTATCTTGTGTCCAGATCAACTGGAATATTGTATCCTATGTGTCATAATCAAAAATCATCGTTTGCGTTATTATTTTCATACTTGACTTACAAAATAATTATCAGTATTTTTTCAGTGAAAATATTTCCATACCTACGGAATTCGTGAAATGTACGTCAGTGGACTTCTATCGTAGACAGTTCTTAATGTTTTCCTTGTAAAAACCGATATTCGATATATCCGATTCCTATATTATAGTGATCTGATGTTTCATTTGATGCCACAAATTAAAGGAATGAAAAATGAGCGGCTTTTCCCTATATATTTGCACGGAAAACTGACAGATAGCAGGTATTGCCATGCTTTTTATTAGCTGCACATATGACAGCTATTGTTTTTATTAAAAAACAGCAAGTTTTAATCATTTTTTCACTTATTTGATAATGTCAGAATGTGGGGAATTCGATTAAGAATCGAATGGAACCAAAAAACACATTTCCCAAAAATTGACAGATAGCAGGTATTATCGGCTCACCGACGTTATATTGCTAGACATTATACCTATATATTTAACGCCTGTTTTGAGACGATGGTACAAATTTTATTGTTAAGGATATTGGTGATATTAAACAGATTTTTTTTTATGTTACCTAATGTGTAAAAAAATAGCAGCAAAACTTATAATAAAAAAATAAACTTCGATGTTCAGATGATGTACCTACCTACCTACTGATTTTGAAAGCGCTAGATGTTTTGTTGATTGATGTGAGATGGTTTATGCGCACATAGATTTGAAATTTTCTTTTCATAAATATTTAGAGGGCCATCGATTTGATCTTATTGGACGAAAGATTTTTGCCAGCTCGTTGCTACCTTACCTACCTTATTTTAATGGTGAAAATGACAAGCCTTCTTCTACTTCTAAGATCTATTAGATTTATTAGATCTATTAGAGGCAGATTTCTGTTTTTGTTGTTTTTCAAACGCTTTTCCATCATCGCATTCGCAAACTTTCAAATATAAAATGACTTAATAATATTTTGAATAATTTATATCTGAATAAATCCCTCACATCGATTCGCCATTCCTTTTTTTATTCAAAATATTGTTTCTTTAATTTCAACACATAAAAAAGAAATATCAAGTTAACTTAAAAAAATATATTGTATCAATCGGCCATTACAAATAAAAACACATCTTCCATCGGTCTTCACCATTTGGCAATGTCCCTTGTATTGCGTTACCTACTTCTGAAATAAGAGTCGGTATGTTTATTGTATGAAACGATGTCGTCAATAAATTAAATTCTTACAAAAATTGTTAATAAAAGTTTGAGATGTACTGCAATAATGTACATATTTTTTATAGAAAATTAAATTATCTAGTCGATATTTTTATAAAATTCTGAAAAATATAGGCATTGAAACTCGTAAATTTGTCACAAAAAAATATTTTTCTTTATAAAAAAAGTTTGAGGAATCCTGAAACTTTATATACGAGATATTGTATTTTTCTATATACATACTCATTTTTAGGGTTCTAGCTTTTATAGTTTTCGAGATATATGAAAAAAATTAAGTAAAAATTCTAAGATGAATGAAGAAAATTTCAAAATTCTGAGTATACAAGTTTTGTAGGCTTAAAGTAGGTATTCAATATTTTCTGAAATTTGGGATCTGTAAGTACATGAAGCGAATCAAAAGTTATAAGGGGGGACGGACAGACGGACACACTTTAAATGACTAAATGTTTGACAAAACAGTCATTCGGCTAATCCTAAAAATCTAATCCTAATCCTATGGTGGTCAGTTTCTGTCATATTACCTAAGCTTGTTACTACATATAACTGGTGGCTGGTCGTCTTCTTTTCGGTTGGGCCAAAAATAAAACTGATGAGATGGTCAACGTATTCTCGCTGGATTGATGAGCAGAAAAGAGAGTTCTTCAGTCCATACACTGGTTTTTACAGTTTTACAAAACATTATGACTGGTGTTAACAAAAAGAAAAATATAAAAATATTGAAACAAAAACCGAGCCACATACGATCGATGACAGCGCCAAACACCAAGAAGTAGTTGATCCCAGTTCCCAGTACCTTGCACCACCATCTACACTATCTACAGTTTACCATTATACTGTGCATTTTGACCAATTTTTATAAATGTTTTTTTTTTAATATACCTACCTATGATTTAATAATTTTTGGAAAATGTATTACCCTACATAGTTAACTATTAAAAGACTTACTGTTAAGAGACGATTGGTTTATAAGTAGGTACGTATAAAATAACTTCTTTTTTTTTATTTATTCATGTTTTTAATATATTTTTTAATCAGCCAAATAGGCTGATACACAAACAATTAAATACGTTATCTTTATATTAAATGCCAATAATTGATAGATTTATTTGTTGAATAATAATATATTATTATTCAGTAATTCGTGTACATAAATAATCCTGATACAAATAGCAATATATATATCTACCCAAAGTATAGGCACCAGTGTTAAAATCGCTGCTGCTTTGACTGTTATTTTTATCACAATCATTCCATTAGCTTTTGAAACATTGTATCTATCTGTGAAATTACCATATGGCAAATCCTAATGGAGTTGATCGTAAATATCTTTATCGAATGCGATTAAAAAATACGGCATAACCCTTCACATACAATGAAAAAAGCCATATTTAAAACTCTTTTGATTCTTCTATACATGTATATAGGTAGGTACATTTTATTCATATTGTTATTATAACACCGGTATCACCAGAAACATAGACACGCAAATGTTGGAAATACTCTAGGTAGGCATACGCCTTACCTACTGAAGTAGAAGTTTTTGATGCCTATGTATTTTTTTTAAATAACTTATGTAGGTATGTACCTTATCTAGGTATGTACCTTATGTAGGTATGTACGTGCGTTGTTTCACTGATCTTATAATTCACTCGCGGGAATGATTAGGACCACTGCCAGTCTTAATGTCTTTAAGAGGGAATTAAAGAAGTTTGTAATAAATGAGAGATTAAGCTTGGTAAAAAAAGTGTTATTAAGTGGTTATATACGAATACGACGCTGCAGCTTAGCCCCTCATACCAGAAAAAAATCTGATTGGGACAATGCTTGTGGTTTAATTGTTTTGTTATGTATAGTGAAATGTTTTTATGTTGATGTATTAATTCTTCTATACCTACACTGTTATAAAATTAAATTAAACCTCGATAAACATCCAATATTACAATAATTGGTAAGTTCCTCAGAAAAAAAACTGTTTTAGGTAGGTACTTAACTTAATCCTTAACAAAAAAATCGTGCTTTAGGTTTCCAATCTTTTTTTCAAGATGAAAGTACCTGGGTCACCAGGTGGATAAATTTAAGTAGGTACCTGGGAGCAACCATTACCACCACTGGTGACCTCGGGGCTGAGTTCCCGATACGCATCCGTATCCCGACCAAAATATGGAAGGCGTCGGCGTTTAGTGTCGAGACGAAATGTAAACTGTTTTATGCGTGTGTGTTGCCCATTCTCCTGTATGGGTGTGAGTCCTGGCACCTGACCAAAGCGCAGGCACAAAAAGTCTCAGGTTTCGAAATGAAGTGCCTCAGGAGAATTTTGGGTGTAGGATGGTACCACCGAATGACGAACGACGCTATACGTCGGTGCACCCAGCGTGAACCCATCACTTCTACCATTATGTGGGGGAGATGGACTTGGCTGGGACATGTGTTAAGGATGCCGGACGACAGTTGGCCGAGGAGAGCGCTGTTCTTCCTCCCATCAGGGTCCAGAAGACGAGGAAGACCCTCTCATACTGTGTTCCGCTCCTTCGAAGCAGAGCTGAGGAATCTGGGCATGGTGTGGGAGGAGGTCATAAACATTTCGCAAGATCGAACGCAATGGAGAGCTCTTGTTGCTTCACTATGGCCCTAAAGGGAGTTTGGATTGGATGAAAGGTAGGTACCTATAAAGAGGTTCTTACTTTACGACTTCACGACTCCTCCCACATCGATAGGGTTCCAGAGACAGCATACACCTCATAAGTAAAATAGATCATTGAAGTTCACGTGGATTTTTTGACCTTGTCTGGTGTGTAAGAAATTTTTTATGTGTCTTTATCACGAGTTTGTTTGTACGGTGCTTGACGGGTGTGCCGGAATCGATATATTCTTCTTATTTTATTTAAATTCTGCCGTTGAAATTTTATCGAGATTCGTGAGAAGAGGTTTTTTAAAATTAATGATAAAAACTAAGCATCGATTGGGAAATGGAATTTTATTATCAATTTTTCTTATTCCTATAATGCCTATAATTATTATAATAATAATTAATTAATAATTACCTACAGTAACATACATAGGCATTACGAATTCTGAAGATGAAGTGGTCACAGTGACATTATACGTATTTTATAGAAATTATATTAAAAAAATAAATAAATTGAAATGTTAGATTTTAAGATTATCGACTTTTTTGTTTTTTGCCGGCACTGAATGAAGATTTTCTCATTGTAGACATCAAAGTTGCATGTACCTATTTTGAGTAATTCAAAAACAATCAATCACTCCCTGTCCGACCCCAATCAGGGGCAAAGGCAGGCACAAGAGTCCACCGCACCCGAACTTGCGCGGCTTCTATGACCTCTCACACCACGTCCAAATGCCTCAGTTCTGCTTCGAAGGAACGGAATACGGTATGAGAGGGTCTTCCTCGTCACGGGATCCTGAAGGGAGGAAGAATCTCGCTCTCGTAGGAAGAAGAAGGCGCTCTCCTCGGCCAACCGTCATTCGGCATCCTTAACACATGTCCCAGCCCATTCCAAGTCCATATCCTCTCCACAATAGTAGGTAGATATGATGGGCCGGTGGGTGCGCTAGCGTATAGCGTGCATGGGATCGTGATGCGGTGGTACCATCTTAATCATGCCAAATTAAGTGCCCAGAATTTTCCTGAGGCACTTAATTTCAAATGCGGAGACTTTGTGTCATTGTGTGCCTGTGCTTTGGTCGAGTGCCAAGACTCACAGGCAGTGGCGGATTATCCCTTAGGCGGACTAGGCGGCCGCCTAGGGGCGCCAGTGTCGAAAGGGCGCCGCGCAACCCGTGCTTGTTGGGTCTGAAGCAACTAGCATAAGATTGAAATTGGAGCTGTTAGAGACGGCTTTTATGACCGAGTTTTGGGGTTTCATTTTGTGCGTTTCGACAGCTATAACCAATTGCAGCAGCGGTGAGCGGATTATTTTTCTTGTCTAAACTACCTTCGGTAAATGATGTCAGATAACCGATTTAATTCGCTTGCAATGTTTAACATCGAATCAAAGTTAGTGGTTTCTTAGGTTTATGATGATGGGTATCATTAACAGTTTCACACGACAGAAACGTAACCGGCGAGATTTTTAAAATGTGTACATAATAAATACTAACCTCCTTCATACGTTTTTTATTTATACATAAAATTGAGTTTTGTTTCAAATTTCATTGTTGCAAAATCGCCCATACATAATATAGTAACCTACTCCTCAACTATTGTGCTCAGAGGGGCGTCAAGCGCTCTTTGCCTAGAGCGCTGTTAACAGCTAATCCGCCACTGCTCACACCCATACCTGCAGCAGAATGGGCAACACACACGCATCAGACAATTTAAAGTTTTCGTCTCGACACTAAACGACGAAGCTTTCCATCTTTCGGTCATGTTGTTAAAGGCGCCACTTGCCATACCGATGCGTACCTAATTCAAAGAAATCACATAGAAATTAATTAAGGTTGCTTGATAAATAATCAACATTCATACTTGAAAATATGATAAGAGACATCTAACGAAATCTGGTAAAAGATTCATCATTTCAAGGACAAGATAGGTACCATACATTTCTATCAAAATGACATCTTAACTTTTTCTTCAGAGACAACAAAATGGTTCTAAAAAGTATGTATTTACTTTTTGCAAGAGACATCTCACGAAATATCCTAATAGTTTTATCTTTCAAAACAACTCTTAAAGCATGTCTAAAAGAGACATCTAACGAAAAGTTGAAAAGTTTTATGTATAGGGACATCTGTTGTATTAACTGTGTAGCTAAAATAACGTTTAACATGGGTATAGAGAAAAAATAATCCGAGAATTTGATAGATGTCGTTTAGAATAAAATTATCATTGTTTTTCGATAGATGGCACTATGTTAAGTTTTTTTTAATTATGTATTTATTTTATTTCGAAAATTCTAAGCATTTCTCTCAACCAAGAATTAAATTGTGTTTAGGAACATCACTGTTGTACTCTCTGTGAAGAAAATGTCATATTTTTTACGATAGATGTCACTTTTGATAGATTTTTTTTTAATTATTTAGAATGTGAGCTTTAATAATTCTTCAGTAGAGTTAGGTATAGGTACCTATTCCTAATTTTGGTCATCAACATAATCTTCGATAGAAATTTGGTTTTATTGATAATCGCTTTTTATTTAGAATAGTTTGTTTTTCATAACTATAGGTAGAGAATATTCCCTTCAGCGATAGGTAAATTATGTTTGTTTTTTTTTTATCTTGCATTATCGTATTCGTAAGTATAATTGAAACCTTCTCCTACACACAAGCTTAGCTTTAGTGGGAGAATAATAACGTAGATATTTAATTGAATGTAAATTATTTTAAGATAATATTGTATGCATAAATTTATTGTTTAAATAAATAAACAAAATAAATTAAAAAATATGTTCCCGGATAATTATTTTAAATGTTTATCTATACATTTTTTGTCAATATTATACGTTCTGGTTTTAATTAGTTTAAACCGTAGATGGTTGTATTTAATAAAAAAAATGATTTATGTACAAGTCAATAGTTTGTAATTGGAGTGTAAAAATGTATACAGCCTGGACATATACCTACAGGGTGACTGGTAATTCGATACATTCCTTGAAAATGGTTATACTAGAGCAAATTTACAACAATTTTGTTCCCATTAACCAGAGGTCAAATGCCAGTGGTTTTCAAATTATTTCAAGTTTTAGAGATATTTTCAATTTTTCTACCTTTTGATCTAAAACTGAAAATTGTGAAAAAAGTTCTCCATTTTGGGAACTAAAAGTAAATTTTTCGGAAACTTAAAATAACTCTAAAAACTTAAATAACTCGAAAACCACTGGCATTTGACCCTCGATAAACGCCCCCGTTGTCTGCTGCATTTTAATCATTGATTTAACAGCATTAAGATATCTCCGAGTCATCACTTCCTATGAAATGTTGTGAAACTTTCAAAATGCCCATGTTTGCCGTTTTTGCATTAGCCATACATACACACTTACCTCCTTTAATGCTTTCTGTCTCACTATGACTCTTAGCGATATATACCTATAGGTAAAACACAACTCCCGATATGATATCAAAATCTTACAGTAGGTATTTATTTAAGTACCTATTTAGTTAAAATTTATACAAAAAAAATCTAATAATAAGCAATATTACCAAATAAATATTAGAAATGTTTCCGTTTGGAAATAAACTCCCCCGCGGTGGCATTGTGCCGATTACAATAAAGGACATAACTGCTTGAAGACACCGCCAGCGGTTTCACCTACTTGTTTTTAAGAGCTCTCTCAGCTTCAAGGGATTAATGTTCGTAATAGAAATTACTAATGTTCCCCGAAACGTTTTATAATAATAATTTTTCGCCGGGAATAGAATGGTGGGAGGACGCGTATCGTTTCATCGCTCCCGTTTATCTTCCTCTTCCTCTCTCCCGGGAATCCCAGAATGGAGAAAAACAATTGTCATTATGGCGACTCTTAATGTGTCAATGGAATGGATCCCAATATTATTAGGTAGGTACTTACCTATCATAATATTATTTTTAATGAAAAATTTTCGTCAAGGGCACTTCAACGCTGTGAGATGTATAGCCAAGCATTACAAAATAATAGATATGATAATATGTTAATTAAGAAGTGTTGGGGCGGTTCATAATAAAAAGCGACTATCAACACCAATGCCTAAAATTATGTAGGTTTGTACCTACATATTATATTGTTATATGGCACAATAATCAAGCGATTACTATCATAGTCTTATAATGTTAGTACAATGGACATTGGACAGCCCTACTAGGGAGAATTCGTTTGGGAAGTGTCTATAGGCACAATCAAGAACTCTGCTTTTCAGATAATAAAAGGTAGACCATAAGCCGATCTTATTTGAAAGTTAATGTGCGAGCATATGTAAATTACTAAAATTTATTTTAACACAAACACTGATTTGTCATTTTCATAAGAAAAGATATATCAAACATTATTTTGTAGTAGCACAGCCGGCGGGTATCCGCTTGTAGGTATGTGATATAATTTTAAGCTTAAAAAACAAGTGGTAGGTAGGTATCTATTGCAGATTATAAGGAACGCGGAGTCCTCGGGTATATAATTATGTCATGATTTCTAATAATATTTGGAGATAAAATCGCATCCAGGGAATTAATTAAAAGCCACAAGACGTAATCTGGGTGCGCGGGGTGCGCGGGGTGCGCGGGGTGCGCGGGGTGCGGGGGCAGTTGGACGGGCGCTGCACAGGAAGAGAAGAGCGATAACGGAAATATAAACGGAGCTAACTAAAATCATTAACGGGACTAGTCGGATCGGCTCCCACTGATTTAACAATGATATTATTATACGTTTTGCCAGATTAGGTTCTGCCCGCAGCGACTGTGTTCCCTTTCTATATACGTTACTGGCAAGTGGCAACCTATTCTACCTAGGTTGCTAGTCGGTTCTTGGAGTCGTGACCATCATGAAATTTTCCTCGAACGATTAATTGCTCTCCAGGATGTCCTGTCTTCTTAAAGGTGTCTTATTTAATTCCCTGACTCTTCATAAAAATCTTCATCATGATGAAAAATTTTATTTCTTTGATATGAATCAGTAGGTACCTACCCTCTTTCATAAGCTCGGATTGTCTGGATTCGAAATAAGTCCGCCCTTCGAAAAAACCTTATTTGTGTAAGAAGTACAATATTAAGAAGGAGTATTCATTTTTATTTATTCAAAGTTCCTTGTTAGATTAAGATCCTTGTGAAAAATATCATAATTTTAATAATGACGATAAATTTTGATTGCCTATACACCAAGATCAAACTCTTAGTTGTTTTCCCATCATAGTTCTTCTTCTACTGACTGCGTCGATAATCTCAACATTTTTCACTGCGTTTTGTTACTTGATATTAAATTCAAATACCTAAATGTATGTGATTTTTTCCCAAGAGAGTGTCAATGTCATAGGGAAGTGATCTTATCGTCCTTGGCATCACTAGGTATAATCAAAACAGTAACCCACCATAACAGAGAGTACCTAATTAGGAACCCTTTTTCTCTCCCTATAGGAAGTTATTTAACAACATTTATATTATATTGACTTGGTATATTTTCAAAACTATTTATCACAAATTGAGCACAAAAATTAATAATATTTAATTATATCATTGTGACCTCGGGGCTGAGCTCCCGATACGTATCGGTATGGCAAGTGGCGCCTTCAACAACATGACCAAAATATGGAAAGCGTCGGCGTTTAGTGTCGAGACGAAATGTAAACTGTTTGATGCGTGTGTGTTGGCAATTCTCCTGTATGGGTGTGAGTCCTGGCACCTGATCAAAGCGCAGGCACAAAAAGTCTCAGGTTTCGAAAAGAAGTGCCTCAGGAGAATTTTGGGTGTAAGATGGTATCACCGCATCACGAACGACGCTATACGTCGGCGCACCCAGCGTGTGCCCATCACTTCTACTATTATGTGTAGGAGATGGACTTGGCTGGGACATTTGTTAAGGATGCCGGATGACAGTTGGCCGAGGAGAGCGCTGTTCTTCCTCCCATCAGGGTCCAGAAGACGAGGAAGACCCTCTCATATTTTGTTCCGCTCCTTCGAAGCAGAGCTGAGGAATCTGGCCATGGTGTGGGAGGAGGTCATAAACGTTGCGCAAGATCGAGCGCAATGGAGAGCTCTTGTATCCTCCCTATGCCCCTAAGTGGGGCCTTAAGGGAGTTTGGATTGGATTGGATATCATTGTGAACTCAAACAAAACTATAGGTATACAATAGGCGTTCTATTGCTAATACAAAATTGCCTAAGACTAAGGACTTATCTTCATTACCTATTGTTTTCAACATCAGTGCCTACACGACTTTAGAGCTACCTATGCTTATTTTATTTTATTTTTTTGTGAAAACCTTGTTTGTGTTTTCTCTTGTTTTTTTTTACTTTTTTGTTTTTGTTTGCATAGTATTCTAATATTATCATAATGCACAAACACAAAGGATAACGTTAAACAATCCAGCATACTAATTAAAAATTATACATGTAAAAAAGATGAAATTAAAACACTTTGTACATTATTTTTCTTTCGTTCCAACTGTAGTAGGTGGGTAATAAAATATACATGAAAAATATTTTTTTTACACTTTTAACCGTTTAATATATTCCAAAAGTTAAACCTCTCTCGCGGAGTGGGGAGTGTTTTAAAATGGAATAGAAGAACCATTAGAGCAAAACTTTTCGAGATAACTTCTAAAAAGTGTAAGGCGCACCTATACAGATACTTAGTTAAAGCTGACACCGTGCAATCATTTGGTGGTTGAATTTTATGGGTTAAGTCCGCATAGATTTAAATGGTCGGGGAATCAAGACGTTTCGACTCTCAACTTTTATTTAAGGAAGCAGCCAGCTATCAGAAGACATTTCAGGGCTGTGTACGGATATAAATACAAAAAAAAACTCGGTAGTTTTTCCAACGAGGTGTTCAAAGAAATGAATAATTAATTATTGTCAGATTTAATCTATTATTTTCTATCAATTCTAAATGTATGTTCACTTTTCGGTTAGTGTGTCCAATTACTTCCCTTGAACTTGCCTCTATATCGAAAGCGGTAGGATATTAATTGTCTACATATGACAAATAATCGATTCTGTTATTAACTATTTGAAAATCTTGCTGATATTTTTATTGGATCCATTATTGTTCTTCTTTTTGAAGTGCCCAATCAGGTTCCCCCAACGTTGGCTATCACTTGGGATCCCTCCCTCCTGGCCTCCCCGTCTCAAGCTGCATGAATCGGTTCCCCGACGGCTTGGGTCCCAGTCCATGCTCAATGTGCTATTATCGTTCTAAAATAATGTTATCGTGCTCTTAAATATTTTACGAGCCATTTCTATTCTGCACCGAATCTCAGTATCTGTATTGAGATTTTCAGTGAGGATGCTATTCAGATATTTCAATTTTTCAACTCACATTGAGACTCGCTTCAGGCCATTCTTTGCATCTGAAAACCATGAACTTGGTCTTTTTTACGGTATATTCATACATTGGATTCATTAAATATCGTAAATGTTCAATATTTGTTTTCAATTTATTTCAGGTAGGTATAAGTAAGTGATGTCTTATTAAATGATTGCTCAAGACACAAACGGGGAAATAAATGCGATGAAAATGAGCTTCAGACGTGATTATGACAGGGCGTGCTTGTGCTAATTTCCATTCCTTTTATCTCATTGTATTGTTAATAAATAACAATGATTCCTTTATAATTGAAAAGTTTCAAACAGCCGAGTCCCTAAACTGATAAACTTGACTTTACAACACTTTAAGAGAGTCTAGGTGCGTACCTACACTACAGTGATATTAAATCCACATTTATGTAACATCTTCTTCTTTGAAGTTTTGACTTCGACTAAGTAAGCGAAGGCTAACTGTATAACATCCAGTGTACACTCAATAGGATTACGGCATTAAAATAACAGATTCCGAAGATTCTTATTGGCTTAAGGCTTACATCACAATACCTATATTAAGCGTTCACGAAAACAATTATTAAGTCGTTTAATTTTATAAAAAATATAGTAATTTCATCGTTAAATTATGTACCTACTCATCATGACATTTTGTAAATAGGAAAACTTATTTTACAATAACATGTTTCTAATCAAACCACCTTTCCATCTTCACTACAAACTTTATTGTCTGCCACCTGCAACACATCCGTCTTCTTAAATCTACCCCATAATAGGTACTCGGCCTGTCCGAGGTCTTCCTGAATTCGCATGTTCTTGATAGCCATTGTAAGACTATGGATCGTAAATTCTGAATTTATTTTATTAAACCTTTAATAAAATAAATTCCTTAGTTGCCTGTTTAAAGTTATCATGATGTAAAAATATGTTATTATTTGAACTTTCGAAAACCTTTCTTTGAAAGGGTATCAAAAATTACGAAAATAGGTTTCCCTTTTCTCGGCAAGCTTGTAAGGCGTAGGAGATATTGCATTTCACTAAAAATTCCCATTTTTCATCTCAAGCTCACCAATTTAAAGTAAAATATTCCGAAAAAAAACTGACTATTCCAACCTCATTTCAACCTCAAGTCAGTAGTGAAGTTTAGTTATAAAGTAAGCGCATGTTAAATTGAACCTCTGAGGGGAGAATATGAGCTGCATTTCTAAGTGCTTATCTCCTTTGAGCTACAAAATATCGTATGCGCTTATTTATGCAGTTAGTAATAATAATTTAATTACGTATTATTCACTCGCAGGTCTAGAAGATTTCTCTACGATCTTTAGTCAGTATTTTTCTTATTTTATAACTTTTAACCGTTCAATTTTTTTTAAATAAAACCAAGAGGGTTGAATAAAATATTCATATCTGCTTTTTGTCGTTTGAGAGATCACGCCTCTATACAAGATGTTATAAAATGATGACTTGAAGAACAGGCGTATGTTGCATGACTTTCTTGTACACATTAACCTATAAAATAATCGATTAGAAGGTAGTAAATTTTTTTTCAGCTGCCCAACAAGATCAAATACAGGACGACACTCAATTTTAAACAGCCGAGGTGCATCACTATCTATCTGCAGATTTCTTTCATTCGTCGTTCATATGATAATTTTAATGCATTTTTCAAATAATATATTTTTCTATGTGTAAGATCCGTGACAGGTACAGCAGCCCTATTCACGGAAAAGTTTGAATCGAACTTCGAACTAACCTTAGACTTAAACTTTTCTGAAAACTTTTCTAAATATCTAGTCATATAAGTAGTCTGTGATCTAGTGTTTACTACCTGTCAGATTTACTCCGACTTTTCCAACTTATTGAGCTGTCAAATAGTCTGTCTGTTAGATATGTACATTTCGCCCATCTAAATTTCTTTTTCAGCCTTTATAATTGAATGTAAATGAATAAAAAATACTTATTAATTGGAAAATATAAATAAAAAAGACAGAATACAGAAACTCAGACGGCGAAAAATGTACGTATCTAACACAGAATTTTTGACAGCTCAATAAGTTGGAAAAGTCGGAGTAAATCTGACAGGTAGTAAACACTAGATCACAGACTACTTATATGACTAGATATTTAGAAAAGTTTTCAGAAAAGTTTAAGTCTAAGTTTAGTTCGAAGTTCGATTCAAACTTTTCCGTGAATAGGGCTGCTGGGTCTCATCGGGCATGACATAGGTTGGAAACACGTAGAAAGCCGAGTCCGACCCGCGCCGACCGGCGCAAAGAATGTTGTCTATGGTTTCAATGCATTTAAATGGGCATGCCGGAAAGTTGGTTCCTGGTTTTGCTGTGCGTAGGTACCCCCATTCAAATGCATAGAAACATTCTTTGCGTTGGTCGGCACGGGTCGGAATCGGCTTTCTACGCGTGTTTCCACCCTTAGGCTAAGAACACGTAGAAAGCGGATTCTGACCCGCGCCGACCGGCTCAAAGATTGTTGTCTATGGTTTCAATGCATTTAAATGGGCATGCCAGAAAGCGGGTTCCTGCTTTTTCTGAGCGTATCCCCATTTAAATGCATAGAAACATTCTTTGCGCCGGTCGGCGCGGGTCGGAATCCGCTTTCTACGTGTTCTTACCGATAGGCAGGAGCCATCCGATCCATTGTTGTCTTCCTTTTTACGAACCTTTCCCATACATGTTAATGGTATGATTTGGGTAGGGTGTTGGCAACCCATCATGGCAATTGTCATAGTATGCATCCCGAGGGATTCCCGACGCCTGTCTAGCTTAAGGTTTTTATTGTATCCAGTATAAAAATGTAATAAGTTGGCAAATTTTGCTGGTTTATGTGTCGTATTTTTATCTACCTACTTTTGTAATAATTAAAAAAAAAAAATAAATGACAGAAGTAGGTAAAGAAATTTATATTGAAATTGTAATAGTTCCTGTTTTATAACAGTCATTAGATTCCATCAAGTTATAAAAGGAAAAAAACCCCTCACATGAATAAAATATTGTAAAGAAATGCGAATCGTGGGAAATGTAAATTTGTCGATTAGGTTTCGTTACGCTTACAAGAGGAAAAAAAGTATCTCAACACAACTTCAAAGTAGAAATAAAACAGTGAGGACAATAATTCGCTCCTTGTATTCCCGAAGACATTGTTTTGTTTCTATTGTTTGTACATTAGACAATAACATACCTTAGGTAAGTATTATATTTTACAATCCTTACGTTATAATAAATCGAGCAAGAGAAGGAATTCTCTTGTTTCTGTTAATAAATCAGAATCTTATTCTCAATCAAAAGCGTCTCAATACCAAGGTTTTAATATTTATGTTATATTCTAAATTATTATTAATAACTAGTAGATAAATGATTTACGAATATTGCTGTGCAGAACGCATTGCAATTTTATTTTAGTTTTTTTCAGTATCTACTTTTGTCCTATTTTCTGCTACCTTACGTCGAAGGACCACAATGGATAAGCCCAATTGAGAGCAGACCAGATAAAATAATAGGTTCTTGTATAGAGAAAGACACGTCTATTTTGGTTGATGTCTGATTTTTAAAAACAATATTTTACGATGTAAAAAAGAATGATAAAAGAATACAAATTTTCAAAATAAGAAATTTCGCGAGTACTTTGATAATAAAATATTTTCCAAGCAGGCAACCAAATTATATATTAAGAACTACAATCCAATAAAGAAAATGAACGTTCCTGAAGTATTTTCAGCGTTTCATTACTGGTTTCACTGCCAGGAGCTTTTAGTGCGTTGTTGACGTCGGTTTTATAAAAAAACAAAATACCTATTAAATATTAATCATTATTTACATTTATTTATTAGTATGTACCTACATGGCAACCTTATTTTATTAATAAATGAATCGGGCTCACCAAAAGTGAACACAAACACATTTTTGATATATTTTGCAAAGCTTGGGTTATGAAAGAGGAAGATGGTCATCCCCAGGGTTTGAATCCACTTTTTGCAGCTGCCTAAGACAGAAAGATTCTCTCTAGTGATAGCGACGTTAGCAGCACCCACCGCGATACACTAAGAAGATAAATCACAAAATACTCGAACATTCAATCTTACATTAATAATAACTTGGTTATTTTTCTATTTGATTCTTCCTTTTATAGATCCTGGGGATCTGTTACTGCTGCCACCTATTTCTCCTATTATGTCTACTGCTAGCTGTTTCTTACTCTCTTTGGGGGTCTTCCTAGAAGGACAAAGCGACGTCCGAGTAAACAACGGTTCAGAATGGTATTGCTTTCTTCATCTACTTTTGAATATATCCGCTCCATTTGTGATCTTTTGTTATAGGTACCTACCTATTTTTATTTTATTCAAATGGTCTTGTCTTATTCCGTAGGATTGTTAGCAGTGCGACAAATGGGTTATTGGTAGAAAAATAAACATTCTTCATAATAAAGGGTTGACTATATTTAGTGATATATGATAAAATTAATAAAAAACAACAAGAATTTACATAGTGTTGAAACCCTTCTGATTGGAAATAGAATTATGAAGGATTTTTACGACACGTCCCAAATTGCTCCGACAGAAATATTAAAAGGAAGTCCCCCCCTCGGCTCCAGCCCCCCTGCCTCATCACTCCGCGAGTAACAAAGCTTTTAAGCAAATCAAATTTTCATCGTATAAATTTTTAAATCAACATTTTGTTCGCTAACATGTCGCTTAAATATTTTCGTAGGTGGAGTTCCTGTGTCTCGACATAATAACATCGTAGCTTGATACTAAAATAAAGTATGCTTGTAAATTTTTCCGCATACAAACATGACGATTTAGCTTCACGGCGACAAAATTTTACGACACGAAATGATGAACAGTGGTGTAGCTACACAGTACACACACGCGGTACTTGTTCCGAAACGTTTACGGTGTGAAAATGTTTTCAACAAATTAAGCCGAACGTATCCCACCCATTGCGAAGATATGTAGGTATGTATTCATTCTAAACATCAAAATATTTACCTTCTTAAGAAATTTTGTATCTGCACAATATATATTTTGTTTTTATAGGTTTGTTGTATTTTAAATGAATACAGTGTTGACACAAGCAATGCAGCGCCGTAGAGTCAGGTGGCTCTATGCCGCATTCATTATCTATGGATTGTAGTCTATGTTATTGTATTTCCGTTTCCTTCTTCTTCAGCCATGTTAATACCGGTTTTAATCGCTCCTCGCATTTTTATTTAACACGTACCATGCCTACTACACGGATCCGTGTATCTTGCGTCTAGCTCATGGTGCCCACTACACGGATCCGTGATCACGCACATAAACATACAAACGCGCCAGTCTATCGCGGGCACTCCTAGCGAGCGTTGTTTTTGCACTTGGTTCCTGTAATAGCGAGCGTTGTTTTTGCACTTGGTTCCAAATTGATTTAATTGGTAATAAAGACACTTATTACTACTAGAAACAAAAAAAAAATATCCCGCATTTTTTAAAGAAATCGTATTTTTTTAAGGCAGTAAACGTGTTAATACCAAATAATTTTCCCCAATCTGAAGTTCAACATACAGTAAAATTTTTAAGCCATCGCAATATAGTATGAGTTTTTAAACCATCACAATAATAAACAGAGCATTTCGTCAACCTTCCCACGTACTGGGGATTCATCAACAGTGTAGGGGAGAGGTGTGTCAATTGTTACAATTTTTGTTTACATCGTCATAACTTTTTTATTAAAGATCATAATGTATAATTATTTTTTACATTTATTAGATACATTCTTTGGCTATAACTATAAATGTTATAAATATTGAAAAACGCATTGGTCTTTCTGATAATTGCACTTATGTGATGCAGGTCGGATTGTAACAATTGTCCCACTGGGTGGTACAATTGTTACAGTGCCCTGAGTCAATTGTTACAATTTCAACTCATCGTATTATTCAGACTAATAATGCAAAGTTTACAGATAAAAATTAAAGTGAGATGATAGCTCAAGTAATTGTGTATTTAATGGAATAGTAGAAAAATAAAATAATACAAAGTTTAAAAAAAATACGAGAAAAATAATATCATAAAAAATATTACTAGATATAAAAAATAATTAACATAAAAAACTTTCAACACATTTGATAATATTTATTAATATTATTATTAAATTAAAGAAAAAGCATAAATCGAACATATATGATACATTTTTTATTCGAATAAGCAATGAAGACAAATAATATTTGGATCATTATTTGCACAAGTACTATGAGCCCATTTGCGGCAATCGGTGCACTGTAACCAATCTTCTTTACTTTGATTGTAAGGTTTACAACACAAGGCAAATATCACCATCTTCAGACCAATTGCCAGAACAATCGCTCTCTTCAGATTTCTTCTGCTTCTTCTTTTTTTTTGGAATGTAGGCTTGCCATTTTGGGATTTTTTTTTAACCTCCTTACTATGTCTCTCTTGGGTATGTTACCTCTAGTTATTCTACGAACCCTTATGTAAACCATATTCGTGAATCTGTAACATTAAAATAAAATATGTAGATACATATTTCAATAAATCCTAGTTCAAAAAATATATCGTATTAAAGGGGGTGCATGTAACAATTGACACCCTGACTTTTGTAACAATCGTACCACCACCCGTTTTTTTTTTCACAAATACGGTTATATGAACTAATACTAAAATATTTATCAAAATACTTACATTAATATGAAGCCTGATCCTTAATAAGCTTTTTAATACCACTCTCACTTTCCTGCGTTATTTATATTTAGAGTAATTTAAAAAATTTGACGCTCGCCGCAAAAATCAAATACATCCCAAAACCTTATAAACTGCGATTGCCAAAATAACAGCAGGCCAACCTGACCGGCGGCTACGTCGGTAAAACAGTTAATCGTTTGGCAATTATCTAAGTATTTATGTTATACCATTTGAGGTTTAGTAGGCGCTATATTTACGATGTAACAATTGACACCCTGTAACAATTGACACACCTCTCCCCTACATAAAACATGCAACATGGCATCCCCAAACTTTCCATAGGATCACTAAGTTTGAAAAAAGCTACGCCAGAAATAAAAGCATTAGAATTAGACGATCATGTGAGTGTAACAACAATGTGTTCAGGCAGTAGTTGACGTGTTTAGTCTTACTCTGTCGCAATTTAGGGCTGGGATCACATCGGTGGTAATTTGTTTAAAATGGGATATTTATATTCTTACTTATATAAAAACTTTTTCTATTTTTCAAGGGGGGTTGTACAAGGCTGATCTTTAGAATGTCGACGGTGACGACTGTGATAGACTAGCGAACAGACATGGACAGCTATAGGAGAAGTTCTCATCTGCAAAATATTGATTAAACAGATTATATAATGGTATTTAAATGGGTTGACTGCCATCTACTTCAATTCCATGGATTTATCTGTAGGAGATATTTGATTCTCATAATCTACTCCTTTTGATCACCGGCACGTCTTTTGCTTTCTATGTAGAATACCTACTACAAAATTACTAACTGCATTAGGTAGTTTATCGAATATTGGTGTAAATTGTACGTTTACGCCTCTGGTGATGAACGTTGATGCTTAAAGAGATGAATGTCTGAAAGTTGATTGTAGGGTATAATGTTTTATTGGTGCCCCAACAGAATGTAGGTATAAAAGGTGTAAAAAAAACACAGTTCAAGGCAGTAAAACAAAGATTCATATAGTACCTACCTATAAGCTCTATTTATTTTGTTGGACGACCTTTTAAAGCCTGGATCTTCTTTCAAGGGGTCGGAAACTATATTAGGCTACCAACTTCCCGATTAACGACCAAATCGTTCCGTAGACATTAAAATATTTAATTACTTTTCAAAATTACGTCACAAAACAAAGGACTCGGTATCTAAAGGCGCGCTAAAATATTTTCAAAATTAATATATAAAAATACATATAGGTACGTAGTGAATTTTGTTAAAGAGTCTGATAAAAAATTTAACTAGACTCTCAAGTATAAAGATATAAATTCAAGTAGGTATAAAGATTTCTGTATAATATGTTAAGTACTTGTGTATGTATGTGTCTAAAAAATAATAATACCTATAAGTAGGTATTTTATAATCTAATATTCTTATGGCGTATTTACATCGTGGGTGTATTAATATCCTTATCGACTTTTTACAAAAAAAAATTTATAAAATTGTAAAGCCTACTAAGGATATACATAACATAAGTCATCAGTAACCTCTTGTCTATGGCGCCATATTTTTATTCAGAAGTTCCATGCTCGATTACCAGTCAGTTCAGAAATTATTTTGCTACACTTAAGTATCACGTAATTTTAAATTGCATGGGAACAGTGTAGTTGATAAGAAAAATGACCACAATAAAATTTATTTTTAAACTGAAATAGAAATGTTTCTTTTTTTTATTTTATGATTTGTTTTTAACGTATTGTCTACCTTCAAATAAAAGTACCCATACAGATAGGCTCGATATCTATACAGTATCTACATGTTTTTAGAAGTTTTTTTTTTGATCCACTAAATTGTATGTTATTGTGAGTACATAATTACCTATGTCACATTACCTATGTGTCATTTATACGAGGGTGTAAACAAATTAAAATTTCAGTATATTTTACGACGTTACACGCGGAAAGTAGATAAGTTTTTCTAGGTAGGTACAATGGGATGTTTTTCTTTCTGTGCCGCTAGAGGCGCCCTTGCTTATCCGGTCTATTGTGAAATTCAGTGTTGCAAAAGGGGGCGATTTACTGCCGTTTGGGCTATTTGGAACTTACTTGCTTACTTACTTAGGTACCCTTTTAGCGAGTTTTCACCTTTCCGGATACTAAATGACCTTTTTTGGTGAACTCCCACCTCTCTTCGGATACTAAAATTTTCGGAATGACCGCATACCAAATTATCAGTTTGGCTACTTTGCGTTTGAAAAACAGCGTTGGCAACACTGGTTAAATTAACGTTTATAACCTCAACGGTCCGTTTTGTCTTTCGTGAATAAATACTTTAATTTTTTTATTTATACTTTGTGTTACAGTGAAAATGAAAAAAAAAAACAATTTATCATTCTAGTTTATTTCAAATAAAACAACTTATGTATTATTATAATAAGATAACAATACGTTTAGAATAATCGTTGTACATTTCTTTTTACATACTATTACAAATAAAATTGTTTATCTTATTTTATTTTTTATATATCTACCTAAATACAACCTAACATACCGTAACAGAATACAAGAATATATACAGAACAGCAGCACTGAGATTTTTTTCTCAAAGAACGGGACTGAAAATTCACCCTTGAAGACAAATACATACCTAGTGATTTTGTATGTATGTAGTGTAAGTGGACTTGTGGAGTCCATATGCTCCAACTAGGGAGCGGACATGGTCGAAGAAGAAGAAGAAAGAAGTAGTGTAAAAGGACATACTATGGTTTACCTCCTAGAAAAAGCCACTTTTGCACATAATTAAAACGTTAAATTGTTGAATTGAGAAAACAAAAAAGAGAGGAAATATATTAGTAGGTATCATATTGCTAGATGGTATGTTTGACAACAGCTGTCATAATTTGACAATAGACCTGCTGATTAGAAGTTCTGCCACCTAGTGTGTATTGTCGGAAGCTCCCCAGAAAACTTCCCATTCAACACGAGAATGTTAATAATTATTTGACATTGCCTTACTTAGTATAGGTACTCACTGAATATAAAACGAAAATAATGTTAACCATGTGGGTAAATTCATATCTTTTTGGATGACTATACGATTACTACACCAACAGACAACTATACGACAACTAATAGTTCTAACAATAATTCACTGATGATGTTCGATTGATTTTAAATGGTATGAAATGCTATGTGCTATGTGCTTATTTCTATCTCTTAAGCTGTTTTTTCGAAGGCCTGCTTATTCTGATCACTCTCTCGAGAGTGAATTGCCACATTGCAAAGAAGAAGAATCTGATCACTTTAAGTGTTTGCCGTGAGGTGTTTAAATTCAAATCCGAATTAAGAAAATATCCCATTTTGATTATTCAAACAACTAATTTTCTCATCCTTCCCCGATATTTTTTTTCATTTCCTACCAGATAAGCTTTAAATTTCCCTCAACATTTCCACTTATCTTTTTCATTGAATATCCTTCGATTTTTTCCTTTTTTTAAGCTAACAAGTTTCTTAACTGCATTCTTATCTTTCTTATAAATATCATTCATAGCCATTTTGTCGGAGACGTTCTTCACACACATTTGCGAAGTGGTTGGTAGACTAGCGGTTTCAACGCTTTCGTACTGTTTCTTATCGAAGGTCGTGGGTTCGATCCCAGATGCCGACCATCTTCCTCTTTCACAACACGAGCTTTAAGTAGTTTACTGTGAAAGAGTCAAAGAGTGTATTTGTGTTCACTTTGAGTAAGAACAGAAATTACATTCTTCCATGCATTCTGTTTTTAGTGATGGGAATCTATGAGAATCATCACCCTCAAAAATTACATTCATCATTCTGAAAATTGTATTAGAAACATAAAAAAGCAATTATTTAATTTACGAGTTTCAAACGATAATAATTCAATTAAAAATGAGTAATAGGTATATAGCGGGAGAGGGTTCAACAATAACCAACATATTAGACAGATACCCAATAACAAATAATTGATAAAAAATTAATAATTATTGTTGTTGAAGAAATACGAGCTGTAGGTCGATAGGCTGGTGTAGGTACCCTACCTATACACCACCCGGATACGCTCCCTCCACGCACAGAGCATCAAACAGGATTGTTAAATTAATTTATTGTTCCCAATGTTTGTTTTAAATTTCATGAAAAATCCCATATTTTTTAATTTTGGTATCAACTGAGAGCAATCATAATTGAAGTAGATATCCACACGACCACACGGTACAGGCATTCGCAACAATCCTGCGTGCCTGATTCGCTTTTTAGGATCATCAGAATTCCGACTTATTTTTATACATACTCACTTGAATTTTTGTACTTATCTTTATGATTTAAATAGTCTCAGTTTATGGAAGGCTGGAAATGCAACCTCAGGAATGCAAAGACCAGATTGGTATTAGATCACAATCCTCAGACATTAAGCAAATTACTATAAATATGAAAATGCAAAAAAAATGGTATCTTGAAAATATTGTATATTCTTCAATAAATAAGAATATAGATACTTAATGAATTTTCAAGTACATATAAAAGTAATAAATCTTATTTTTTATTCACTTTTTTAGTTCAAAACTGATAAAAGAAGTATAGAGTGAATAGTGCATCCCCGTTTCACACAAGCGTCTTTTCGCTTTAGACACGGAGTATATATTTATATAATCTTCTATATAATAATTCAGAAATCTACATAATAATTCAGAAATGTTTGTCTGCTTTCTATTGTATATGTGAACGTCACGCTCAAAATACAAATGCTACGTCAGAAATGAATCTGCGCAGAGCGGTGCAATTTGCTTGAGAACGTTGTTACATACAATTTGCTGCATTAACTTTAATATATTTAGAGCTATTTAAAAAACTCTATTTTTTATGATCTTCATACAAATTTTTCAAAAAGACAGAAAGCCATCTTTTGGAAACAAAATTACTCATGTAAACGTTGAATGGAATCTTGGTATTACGGTATGAAAATGTAATAAAATAATTGTAGATTGATTTGTTATACATATAAATGTTATTCAAATCTTATTATTCTCAATAAATAAAGATTTAATGAAAAAATTTGCAAAATGATTCCTCCATTTTGAAGTTTGACAGCACAAATCACCCTCTATGGGTGGAAAGCCTAATTAATTATCACACATTAGGGAATGTAGCTAAGATTCAAACCACAGAGCTCTCTCTCTCTCTCTCTCTCTATGAAAACTTGCAAATTATGTCGGTAGGTTCGTATAATATTATGAGGTGGGTGAAACAAAAATTTTAAAAGTGTCATTCTTCTTTTCCTGTGCTTATGTCAGTTATAGAGGTCTGTTAAGCAATGGGAAGCTAGACTAGAACCTGTTTAATTACCTACCGATCAAGCCTGACAATCGGAATCAAAAACGTAAAGCAAGACGGGTATAAGCTAGTAAAATAAATAAAACAGGAACCAGGGTATTCTGTAGAATCCATGGAATTATAAAATATTGAGAAGTGT
The DNA here is from genome assembly GCA_963576905.1 of Mystacides longicornis. Classification (NCBI taxonomy): domain Eukaryota; kingdom Metazoa; phylum Arthropoda; class Insecta; order Trichoptera; family Leptoceridae; genus Mystacides; species Mystacides longicornis. The sequence goes on along the minus strand of OY756420.1, from coordinate 17,974,443 downwards.
TACCTACTAGAATCTCTTTAAAAACTGACGACTGACTGTGTTGTTCAGTAAATAAATAAAGAACGAATGGAAAAATGTTTTAACAGAGCTGGAGGAGCAGAAACATGAAAGAGAAATTAATAGGAAATAAATGGACAATCAGTAAACAAAATATTATTAACATTAATAATATTCTGTTAAAGGAAACCTAAGAGAAGACGGAAAGACAAGTAACAGGAATAAATCTTTTAACCGTTTGTTTCATTTATAAGTACTATATCGTCCTTCCTACGGCAAACTCGCGAATCTGACATTTTTACGAATTTGAGATTTTGATGCAAAGTTGTTCATTTACACGTAATCTACGCTCTAGCAAAGTATTGAATCTGTGGGACCTACCAATATTGTACAAAACGTTATGTTTTTTCCGCGAATCTGCTTCCGTGGGCTTTTTGCCTACAGCAAAGTGACGAATCTCCATTTCGTTAGTTTGCTAGAGTCAATATAAATCAATCCATACTGCGGACCGCTATAGCAGACTAGCGAAAGTTGTAGATAGGTGAGTTTGCCGTAGTTTCAAAACGAAGCCGACGCACATACCAAATATCATTCGTCGAATAGTGTGGCAAGCGCTTAGCATTTTTTCTTACATGGAAGGAATAAAACAATTATTTTTATACTGACACTTATTTTTATGAAATAAAGACGTAAAAAGTATAATTTTGCATGTGCTATAAGTAAAATTGTTGTAGATATTCTTAAATTTTCCATGTTGCATCATTTGATAATTAAATTAAAGGTTTATTATATAATATTTTATAGGTTATTTTCAGCAAATATTGTAGATTCAGTAGTTTGCATAAACACTTAATTAACATTAGGTAATTTTTTACTCGGCGTTTAGTGTCGAGACGAAATGTAAACTGTTTGATGCGTGTGTGTTGCCCATTCTCCTGTATGGGTGTGAGTCCTGGCACCTGACTCTGGCCCAGGCACAAAAAGTATCTGCATTCGAAACGAAGTGCCTCAGGAGAATTTTGGGTATAAGATGGTACCACCGCATCACGAACGACGCTATACGCCGGCGCACCCAGCGTGAGCCCATCACCTCTACTATTATGTGGAGGAGATGGACTTGGCTGGGACATGTGTTAAGGATGCCGAATGACAGTTGGCCGAGGAGAGCGCTGTTCTTCCTCCCATCAGGGTCCCGGAGACGAGGAAGACCCTCTAATACTGTGTTCCGTTCCTTCGAGGCAGAGATGAGGAATCTGGACATGGTGTGGGAGGAGGTCATTAACGTTGCGCAAGATCGAGCGCAATGGAGAGCTCTTGTTGCCTCCCTATGCCCCTAAGTGGGGTCTAAAGGGAGTTTGGATTGGATTGGAATTTTTTACTCTGGCAGATTAGCGAATCGGGCTGCGTATTTTCACTATAGCAAAGTAGCGAATCGGGTAGATTCGACAGTTTGCTTTAGTACTAATACGCGTGGCGGCTTCGTATTTTCACTTCGCCAAAGTGGCGAATCTGTTTGAATTAATCTTATAATGAATATAAGTATTATGGGACATGCTCAATTCATAAAGATCGTAGCAATTTAACATATAAGCAGAAAAAAAGTTACTTAGGTCCTTAAATGTGATTTAGATAAAGCGTCAAAGTTTGTTTTTGCTCTCCTGAAAAATTTGTTTTTTGTATATTCGCTGGTTTGCCATAGGAGGGACGATATAATATAACATATTTTCCTAAAAAACCATTATTATGAATTAAATAACACACAGTTGCACTTTCACAAAATTTATATTGAATCTCGAGCGCTTTCGTCCAACTCACGCAGACATTGTCAAGAGACTAAATTACAATAACAAAAAATCAAAGAGAAGACAATCATGGTACCACGGTTGTGGGAGAGGATATTTACAGATGACAAACATTATTATTATTATATATATATACATACATTGGTACATATTATTGTTGGGTGGGATCATTAGAAAGTAAACATTGGAAATGTGTGACCGAAATATTATGAATTTTGAAGTTGGTTAATTATAGGGTAAACATAAATTGATTAAACTTAACTATGAACATATTATTTCTAAGATAATAGAGGAGATGGTGTAGGGACTTGAATATTAACAATAGTGTCGCGATTTTTATGTATTTCGAGGGTTTCCAGGCCTAATCTACGGTACTTGTGTTCCTCCGAGTGTAATACCCTGACATTGTTCATACCAAATGCATGGTCATGTTCAATGCAATGGTCTGCCATCTCGGAGTAACCAGTTAGACCTCGAAACGCTCTATGATGTTCTTTTAGTCTAGTGGTTATGGGTCTGCCAGTTTCACCAACGTATGTAGCTGGACAGTCACTACACCATAGCATATATACACCACCTTCATCCATGCTATCTTTTTTATCTTTATTGTTAAACAGTAATTTATTAAGATTGTTTTGCGTGTAAAAACTGGACAGTCACTATGGTGTAGTGACTGTCCAGCTACATACGTTGGTGAAACTGGCAGACCCATAACCACTAGACTAAAAGAACATCATAGAGCGTTTCGAGGTCTAACTGGTTACTCCGAGATGGCAGACCATTGCATTGAACATGACCATGCATTTGGTATGAACAATGTCAGGGTATTACACTCGGAGGAACACAAGTACCGTAGATTAGGCCTGGAAACCCTCGAAATACATAAAAATCGCGACACTATTGTTAATATTCAAGTCCCTACACCATCTCCTCTATTATCTTAGAAATAATATGTTCATAGTTAAGTTTAATCAATTTATGTTTACCCTATAATTAACCAACTTCAAAATTCATAATATTTCGGTCACACATTTCCAATGTTTACTTTCTAATGATCCCACCCAACAATAATATGTACCAATGTATGTATATATATATAATAATAATAATGTTTGTCATCTGTAAATATCCTCTCCCACAACCGTGGTACCATGATTGTCTTCTCTTTGATTTTTTGTTATTGTAATTTAGTCTCTTGACAATGTCTGCGTGAGTTGGACGAAAGCGCTCGAGATTCAATATAAATTTTGTGAAAGTGCAACTGTGTGTTATTTAATTCATAATAATGAACTTTCACTACGTAAATACACAAACCCTCCAAATATTAAAAACCATTATGGTCATCTTGTATAATTATTTAAAAGGTTTTGATTTGCCTTTAAATGTCAAACCATTATAGAATCGGTCCTCATTTTCCTTAAGTCCTGTACATTGGAGATTTAAATAAGGATCCATTATGTTCAATGTTGCCTTGCACAATAATTCACGTTTGTTCTCCAGGTACACTATAAAGACTCCCGGCTCCTTTCCTACTATTAGACTAAATTGTTGCTTGAATTCTTAGTACGAGCGCTGGGGTTATTTGGGTGTTTAAATTGTGGAATTAATCCTTCCCCCGCGTGCCGTAAGTCTCGTACACCTGCTTAATTCCGATGACACCTCCCACTGGACAGAACAACAGCTGATGCTTCCATTCTCTTCAAATCACCCTCACATTACGAGGATCATAATATTCAATTATTAAAATTTATTACAATTATTTTAATCAGCTTTATAACCTTGTTACAAAGTACCTACATGCGAGTTGAATAGAACTACAAACCATATCTGCCAACGTAATTTGGTCGTCTACAAGACAACTCAGCATGCAACGGTCCAAATATTTATTTATTTATTCATACTTTACTGTACATTGATAGAGTAACACATAAACTTAACATAACAAAGACATTACAGAATCAACACACAGAGGGCGAGCTTACCACAACGAAGTTGTAGTCTCTAACAACTAATCCCAAGATTTATAGATTTTTGTGTCTTTTAGATATCAACATGTTATATAGGTATACTGACTTTTATGATGCTGTCATTATATCAGAAGATGTTCGTATTTTAATTATAAGTATTTTTAAAACAAGTATTTATTTTTCAAAATTGAAAAAGGAATAAAAATTTACAACTTAAAATGTAGGTACTTATTATGTATTTAAGATCCTGGTGCCATTCACTCTTTGCGGTTGATAAAATGTTTCCACCAATTTCCAATAACCTGACACTTTTTTGTCACAATAGAACACAGATAGAAATGACACAAAAAAGAACAGATTAATGTATCCAAAATGAAATAACAGTGACTGCACTTCTCATGTTGGGATAGTGTATCGGCAGTTGTAGCAGCAGTGCTCTGTAGTATTGTTTGTGCGAGACGTGTGAGTGCGTCAAGGGAGAGCGGCTATTAATTAGTACACAGAGGCTGGTGTTACATGTAGCAGTCCTCTGTTAATGTCATTTATAGCCCGTTAGGACGGTGTTCAATAGAGCCGGCCCCTGCGCCATATTTCATACGGACATCATAATAATAACAATACCCAACTAGCAAAGTAATCCTATAACGAAAGATTATAAGTCTTTCAATACTTATAAACCTCTTATAATGGCATTGTTGTAGACTGTATTACTTATAATAGCATTTTACAAGCCTTAATATTCTCAAGAGCATTCGTTTTTATATCTCAGTCTTATAGTTTGCTACAAAACTATCGCACAGGACAGTTATAGGATACTCTTACTTATAATGGCATTCTACAAGCGTTGATAATCTCAAGAGCATTTGATTTTGTATTTCAGACTTATAGATAGCTACAAGACTATTTTATAGGTAAGTTATAGGAGGACTAATCCTATAAGAGCATGCACTAAGACTTAATAGTCCTGAGAAAAATGCTGATCCTAAAGTAGCATTTTATAAGATAAAAGAATCCTATAAAATACTTCGCCGAGATCATTATAAGTAATCGTCATAGAGTCTTGTTCAAGACTCATATGAAACAAATAGTACTTCAAAAGAACACTATAAGTGCAAATAGTCTTTAAACTAGATTCTTTAACATACTTGGCTGAGATCATTATAAGTTCTCGCTGCTATAGCCTAGTGTAAGACTCTTACAAAACCAACAGTACTTAATTAATACGTTATAAGAGCAAATGTACACAAAACTACTAACTCAGTCACTTTATAGGTAAACGCCAGTCATTTTGTCGAGGTGGTTCAAATGTTTTTATTCTTCGTGAAAAGTTGCATATATTGCCTATTATGTGCACCTATATGTCTGCCCAATAATTATTAATGTATTTAGAGACGAGGCAATATTAAAAAGCCCAAATGCCTTTCTGAACTGGTTGAGAACAGTGAACTTTTATTTACAAATATTACATTCATATGGGTTTTCTCGATTATGAATTCGCAGACCACTATTTTATTGTTTTATGGAGAAAAGTTTTCATAGCAAATATAACGCTCATGTTGTTTTCACATTAAATAATTAGCGAATTACTCCCGCGTTTATTCCTAGAGGGGATTTTGATTGCAAATACTATATTTTGTATAGGTTGTAAAGCCAAAAATTCGAAAATATCAATTTGAATATAGTACCTATAGTATTATTACATCATACACATTTTCCTATTATAATTCTTATCAATCTAATCAAAATTGTTCTCGATTATGACATCGCAAACTATTTTTTTTTGTTTTATTGAGAAAAGTTTTTATAGAAAATATAACACTCACGTGGTTTTCACATTAAATAATTCGTGAATTCCTTCCGCGTTACTTTCTCAAGGAAATTTTGATTGCAAATACTACATTTGTGTAGGCTGTAATATCAAGAATTCGAGAATATCAATTTGAATTTACTTATATATGTAGTACATACACATTTTCTTATTGTAATTCTAATAAATTCTATTCAAAATAATTGTTCCTAGTAATATAACTTTTAGGTACCTATATTTTTTTTGCATACATTGCCTATTATGTGCACCTTTATGTCTACCCAATAATTATTAATGTATTTAGAGACGAGGCAATATTAAAAAGCCCAAATGCCTTAAAAAAATTCAAACCTGGTTCGTATTTCCAGAGATTTTATTGTTTTTAATATAAAAACAGCCTCCACTGTCATCAACTGACTTGCATATTCCGTACAATTTGTCAGTTATCTAAATTTATCGAAAATAAGTCGAAATATTTAACTGAAGACATCAAGAAATAAGTAAAAAAAACTTCTAACAATAAAGAGGTTCAAATTGATCTACCCTAATTTGTTAAAATGGAGGCAATGTGTTATCTTGATTGAAACTGTTATAAGTAACAATGTACCTATAATGGTTCTGTAAAGTACTCAATGCAGAGTATTTTTAAAAATGGCGAATTTTCATATAAAACTGATGAAATAAAAATTCTACAACAACTGTAAATTGAGCTTTTTTCCGAAGCGCGTGAATAAAATAATAAAATTGCGGTACATATTTACAGTAAAAATGACTTCCCACGTTCCCAACAGTGGATAGATGAGTGTCCTTTATCAATTATATTTTGCTGTTTATTAATAAATGTATTATATTAATAATAGAAAATGTACTTACATTTTTAGTATTTAATACAAGAACAAAAAACTTCCACGACGCACAAAAAGCATAACAAAACTTACTTTATACAGTACTTTACCAGTAAACATTAAACAAGATTGGTCTGGTAAGATACTTATGGCAGATACTTATAGGAGTATTTATGCTTGTGAATGCATAGCTGAAGATCATTATAGAACCAATTGCGCTTCGTCAAGTGTATTATTTGATTATTTACATTCTGTAAGCTCGTTATAAGATCGATATAGAAATTAATGCTCCTGTAAGTGCGTCCAAATCTTGTGATTGAAGAATGCTATAAGTCTCTTATAAGAACAGATTATAGGATCGTTATAGAAATAAATGCTCCTATAACTGCGCCCAAATCCAGGGTTAAAGTATGCTATAGGTATCTTATAAGTCTACAAAATTTTACTCTTGGGAGTGCTACAAGTACAGATTTTGCTAGTTGGGTATCGCTCTGTGACAAGATCTGTGCTGGACATCGTCACTTATCATGTGTGCTGTGATCTAGGTCAAGCTACTGCTACTCTACTCTCCTTGTTATATAAGTGACGCACAAATCTCACCCTTCAATCTACGCCACGAAGTTTTAAAAACCTCGTAGCACCTAACAAAATTCAATGTGTTACTTTGGAACCTATAATATAAACCTCATTTTTTATAAATTTCAGATTACTGTTTTTTTATAGTAAATTAATTGTCAGATTCAAAAATGGAAGTTATTTAAAAATATAGAATGTGTTCGAACGAATTGGTCAGTTAAATTCATTGTCTAACATTAAATATGTACATGTGTTTTAGTCACACGCAGACACAGTTATAATAGCTACCTACTTGATTCCGTCACGAAATCAGCCTACGTGTAGAATTTCGTCTATGTAGTCTTCCAGGTGTCCAGTGGGAACAATTGAATCCTTTCCCAAACATCACAAAAACTCTGAGGTTTTGAAGAGTTTACTTCCATACTTGTTTTAAGGATGGGTAGATGCCACGTTGGTAGGCTGGTGGTTCAGGGTGTCGTGGGGTTAATACCCGATGTGATCGTGTAAGAACAAAACCCAGTCATTGCTTATTAATACATTATACCTACATTTTTCAATATCATGTCTAGATTATGTTATTGAAAAAATCATTCTCTAGAATGAAAATAATTAGTGTTCGATAATAATACCTACGTCATATCCCATAAAAAGGGATTAAGGGATTTTATTTAATTATTTCCTTAGCTAGTTCCTCACAAGGATAATTCCAAGGTATTATGTAAGCGGGCTGTTAGGCCGCCCATCACTAAATTACACCTAACGACATGCCATATTATTTTGACAGCGCCATGACCCGAACAGTAGGTACCGCCGCATGATATATTTTGATCTGGATCAGATATTAATTACTATTATTATTAACTAAATACCCTCTATCTGGGTTAATATTATACATTCATAATTAATTTATTCGCAGCAGATGGAGGTGTGTGAGTTATGGTTGTGCCTATGTTGGATACATGTAGGTACAGGTTTATTACTCAGGGTGTTTTGATTCCATATGATCTACGGCCAACTGTCTCTCTCTCAGCGAAACTTAAACACTGTAAACTCCTGTTCGCTATATTACAGGTCGACTCTGTATACAATGGGTTCATAGGGAACGGTCGTCGGCGTCGTCTGACAAGACGGCCTTCTTTGAAAAATGTATTTGTCGCCACGGTAACAACATAGACAACGTTTGACTGACGTCGTTCACCGCTAAATGGCAGTAAGGAAAACATAGCTTCTTAGGCTTTCACGGCCGGCGTTTGAACGATGATTGTTGGTGTTGTTTTCTGGGCTAGCGTGGTCCATTTGGGTATTCAGTGCCCAACGTTTCGTCTCCTAATGGGGGCCTGTGGGAGACATCCCGGTGACTTCATGACACGCTATGGATTGTGTCCGGTGGACCAGTGGACGGCTGCGGCTGATGTTCCTGCTTTTATAGACCTTACCCTGTGCACCAATGATATGCTGGCTGTAATTTCTGATTGGAGAGTCTGCGAAAACGACGTCTCATGTGACCATCGTTTGATTTCCTGGAAAATGGGTGGCACTCCCGCCATCGAACCTCGTGATATGTGGAGTTTCAGACTATCTAACCCTGACTGGGATTACTTTGATACAGTATTGGCATTAAACTTGAGTGAAATGGAGTCTTGGATCTCTCAGGGTGCCGAGGTGGCATGTGAAAAGTTTAACGCTGCAGTGATTGAGGCAGCAACCAGAGTCTTGGGAAGGTGCCGACCGGGATGTGGATTGTGGTTCAATTATCAAAGGCTCCGGGAATTGATAGGATCAACGGCGCTATCGTGAAGAGAGTCTGGGCATCCTGTCCAGGACATAAAATAAATAACAACAAACAGAGTATGCATAGGATATAATGGAATCTGCATGAAGGCAAACATTGATTTGTTCTCTACCTCTTCCTGCAAATTTAGGTCTTCTCTGAGAGAACTGGCACCCTTGTAAACTGTGGCACTTGTTTGGTTTTTTTGTTCACTTGTTTTTGACTATTTTCTTTTCCCACTTTTTCCTTTATTGTTCCCAAACTCTCCTTTCCCTCCCCTCCCTCTCCTATTCCTTTTCCTCTTCTCTTTTTTAACTCGATCATTTGGTAATAGATAAATAAATAAAAACATAATATAATAAAATGTTGAATATTGGCGCTGTGAAGTTTGAATTCATTGTATATCAAATATAGATTGTAAAAGCTGTATTCACAATAAAGAAAAAAAACTATAATTGGTCAAGTGGTTTATTTGAATTTGATGATGGATAATGGATATCCGCCGTTTTTGAAGATCACAAAAAACACATTCCTTTAGTCATCGACACCCGTTGCTTCGGATCCTATTTTGGCTATTTTAACTTTTTCTCTCGAATCATTTTTTGAATCTTTACTCTGTCTTCGGTACAGTTGGTAACAATTTATGTTTTTTTTAATTCTTAATCTGCAGTTTTAACGATAATTTGAAAAGTTTACTCATAATTATTTTCCTCCTGTTCATTGCATTGTAAATTAATGTAGAAATAAAAAGATAGTTTAAGATATGAGTGAAAACTTTAGTATCTTCTTTTATATCCAAAAGAAAAGCCATTTACAACGGATCGTTAGGTTTAATCTGTCTAATACAGAGCGAGAAGTCATGCAAAATATTCAGTCTACTTTCTTTCATTAAATTTTAGTAAATAAAATATTTAGATACCTACTATTGTTGTACCTACTGCTAACTGTAGTTCAGAGTTCTCTTATGTAGCAAAGTCAAGGACCGTTTAAATATACCTACCATTAAAATAGTCAAAAGATTAAATCCAGAGACTGATAATTTATTTAAGAACAAAAGTGTTTGAATCTACTGCATAAGCACAAAGTCTTGTATTCTGTACTGACTTTGTTTTATTTGCGACTTCCTCGCTAAAGTTTGCGCCTGAATAAATAAACGTGTGAGAGCACACGTCTAAGTTAAGACACATTCGGAGACATTCGGAGACATTCAGAACACCGAGTAATCTCCTATTTCCTTTCCCTTGTTGCAAATACCTTTATATATCGTAAAAAAAAACCATTAAATACTAATCGTTGTATTGTTTTTCCGACTCGACCATGGAGAAGTTCTGTTTAACAGAGGAAATATAAAACAAAGCATTATTGAATATTTTCAACGTAAAATATTTTATTATCTCAGTTAGTGCCTTAAAAGTTTGTAGTATATTAAATGCATTCGATGAGAGCCATTTATAGACAAATAATAGGTTAAAGTTTTTCCATCTCGCTAAAAGATATAAAAAGTTCACGTATTCGCATTAAGCGAACTTATCCCAGCATGGTAGAAACTACCAACATACAAAGCTTCGAGAATGAAATATAAGTAGGTACATATGCATATATATATATAATATGTGAGTGTGTTTGTTTAAAATATTTTAACAAAATACACTTTAGAGGAATGAAAATATAATGTTTTATGAAGTCACTCAACTGCTCTCTGTGCGCTTTATAATATCCTGTGTCTATTGACAATATTGTACAAATAATAAAAATGTGATCGTGTTCGTTAGAGATCCACATTTTTATCCTTTTAAATGGAGCTCAAAGGGCTGAAGTGGAAAAATGAAACTTTAACTCGTTGTTACATTTTTGTGATATCAAAGGAACGGGTTATGAACGATGTGCTCCGACTAAAAAGAATACATAAAAATCCAGTCGTTCACTACTCATCAGCTGATAGATACATCGGTAGGAAAACCTACTCGTACTCAAGTGGTTTTTTTAATTATAAAGTTGTATGTAGGTGCAATGGCATTTCATTGATAAGACTTTCCTAGCATTCAGCTCTATGGGTCACTTGTCAGACACACAGCTCATTCTAGACAAGCATAAATCGTATCAAGTTCCTCTAAGACGCCCAGTTTTTTCACTTATTTTTCACATCTTTTCCCCACGAAGCCTATAGTACTTACCAATCCGGTATTTTTTTCGTTTAATTAATGGCAGCCCACCCTATAATATAAGAGTGATTTGTGCCAAGAACACAATTCAGAACCATATTTTTATCTCTGATTTTGTTTATATTCGAATTACCTAGTTTTTTTTTATCCATATCAATCAATCAATTTTCCCTTTTACACCCCACTCAGGAGCATAGGGAGGCAACAAGAGCTCTCCATTGCGCTCGATCTTGCGCAATGTTTATGACCTCCTCCCACACCATGTCCAAATCCCTCAGCTCTGCTTCGAAAGAGCGGAACACAATGTGAGAGGGTCTTCCTCGTCTTCGGGACCCTGATGGGAGGAAGAATATCCATATAGGGATGAAAATATATAAGTACCTACACCTGACGGCACACATGTCTTATCTTCAGATCTGTGTGGTCCCAGAAAATATCTCCATCTCGACTAATCTGCAGCCATATTTCGCTAGAAACATATTTGTATTCTCAGGACTTTTAAGTTAATTATTTTGTCGCAGATTTATAGATTATTTTAAACCGAGTCGTTATCAATTTCGTTTACCATTTCATCTAAGCGAACCAACCTCGTTTATTTGGCTGAACATTTTAACATACACAGATGCAACCAATATTTATTTAGGCTATAATTTCAGTCAGGATATCCAACCGTTATTTTCATATTAATACGGCTATTTTATTATTCTGTTTCTCCTATGGTTTAAGTTTGTACCTATACTACCAGCCAAAATATTATTTTTTTCAGTTTAAAAAGAAAATCTGAAATTCTAAATATTTCTGTACGCTTCGTAAATCGTGCGGGTATTATAAGCGGGTACATTAGTGAAACAACACAAGCAACAAAACATTCGGAATATTATTATGGTTCCGCATGGCTCGCCTCACAGAGGAAAACTTAGGAAGATTTATTGATGCATGAAAATACCATGTGTTATTACAAAATACTACCTTTTTATTCAATAATCTGCATGAAGACAGAAAATGTTCCTACATTACCTCCCTGTGCACATACCTCTCTACCATGCCCTCTCTGGAGGTATACTGTATTTGTTCCGTAACACGAAGAGACAGACGTAAGCGTATGTTCTACACGACAATCTTTGAAATGCAAAACGAAACGGAATGATGAAATATTACATGCTGCAGAAATTCATTTCATGCTATTTGTCCAAGGAACGGCTTTATTTAATAATACAAAATTGTTTTAAATATGTTATTATTACAAAATGAACATACAAAACGAAATGTGAGCGAGAATGCATGTATCTAAAGTACCATGCTGTGTATCACTTGCACCATTTTTTTTTTGACAGATGATGTTCCGATGAACAAAAACGAATGCTCAAATGAAATAACCCAATTTGAGTTGAATTATTGAACAATTCCAAAGCTATTTTTTATAACTTCCTAGGTATATTGTAAACAACAATTATTACAAAATATATAAAGGAAAGTACCTATATTAAAGTAAGCTTTAGGCACTTTTCAATATATTTAGTAGTAACATGACAGCTTAGTTAAGTGTATAAACGACGCCGCCGGAGCATTTCGGAAATTCCCTCCATTGTTTCAAAAGGTAAAACTTGGAATTTTTTATTGAGACTCCAGGTATTCCTGTAATGGGGTGTCTATTTTTCCGTTCTATTTTTATTTTTAAACAATATGCCGTCTATTCATAAATAATACCCATTTTGTAAAATAGTTCGTTATCTGTCTATTGGGTGCCGGCCGGGCTCCCATACTAATTGTATGTAAATGGCCAGGTATTTTCTGTATTTCGTGGAATTTGGACGTGTATACCTGCTTTTACTTTCATTCTATAAACACATAGCAATAAGTTATATTGTATTGTAATTTACGGTTTTTATAGTAAAAATAATATTTTAGAAGTGTGAAGTGTTTTATACCTACATAACTAGAACACCTGCAAAATGTTTGCATCAATACAAATTATGTTGTTTGTATTTTATTTGTTATCAAGATACAACTAATAATTTTTATATTCATAAACCTTACTGAGCCTAGCCTTTACTGAACTTGCGAAAAAGAGGTTCCAGGCTGAATTACCGGTTGATTCAGAGTTTTCTAACTATTTTTTCACCGGGGCTGGCTTGTCTCAGATTGGTCGGAATCGGTTGACTAAAAAAACTGCTGGTGAAACCTACTGACATATTTTTAGAAACTGGGAGTGCCATTAACTTGGGAGACATACTCACCTTAACTAATTTTGAAACTAAAATCAATCAATCAACACTCAATTCCTTTTGACCCCAATTCGGGGCAGAGAGAGGCAACAAGAGCGCGGCTTCAATTACCTCTTCCTACACCATGCCCAAATCACACAGCTCTGCTTCGAACGTATGGGACACGGTGTGAAAGGATCTTCCACGTCTTCCCCCTTTTCTTAGCCAATTCTAATTCGGCATCCTAACACATTTCCCAGCCAAGTCCGTCTCCTCTTCATAATGGTAGAAGTGATGGGCCACCGCTGTGAGCGCCGGCACAATGAAAAAAAAATCATTTTTGAAACTAATATATTCTAGTCTAAATTTGACAGGAATCTAAAAGAAAATATTCAAGTGAATTTCCAAGTTAAACGTTCCAAAGATGATAAAGAAATCTTCAGTTCTTGGATTAACCAAAATTATGACATCGGTATAAAAATGTACCAAAAAAGTTGTCTACAATGCACTATGACGAACCTGTGGATTTTGAAAAAAATAAAGAAAAAAAAGATATATTCACACATTACAACGAAACTTTTACTATGAACGGACCTATTCAGCAATGTGATTAAATTTCATACTGGTTCAATGTTCACCAAAAATAAGAGTAATAACCATTCCAAATTAATGTGCGATAATTTTCGAATTAAATAGTATAAATTTTTATGTGTATATCAGTTCCCTAGACAAAATATCCATTGTTCTTTTCCAAAATGTATACGCAATATCGAAAGTTCCATACTAATTGTATGGACGCCGGCCGAGCGTTGTATAGACAGATACCTGACTTTATGCCTATCGACACTTAACGGTTAACTATCGTTTGCATATCAGTAGATATTAGTAGTATTTATACTATATCGCGTGTAATAATATATCGAAGAAAATTTGGATTTTCTGTCATGACCCAAGAATGATGTTCATCGAAAAGATGTCAGAGGTTTTGTATCAGTCTTTTATTTTTTGTTCAGAGAGAGATCTGGTCCAAACATCAATAATTGCCCCCCTGTCATCAGCCAGTCTTTTAATTTCCATGTAAAATTGTAGGTTATCCTCACCTTCTACTTGCACTCTCATCGTGTTTGTGTTTATTTTTTTCTGTTTCAAAATTAATAAATAATGGTTTATAAAAAAATATATTAGTCAAATAAAGAATAAACAGAGTTATTCTATAGGTAGGTACATACATTTTAAATTTTTTTGGGTTATTTGGGTACTGTTTTAGCTAATTAATCTTGTATATTATGTATATGAAGCCAGCAATTACTTTATAAAGAGTGCTCGAAATATAACATTCATAATAACATTTGCTTTTAAAGCAGTCCTATTTGTGAATACGGTATGTGAATTTTTTGCGCCTTTTCATATTATTCTATGTTTTTCGTGAACATACGTTCAAAAGGAACTATATTTACGGGGTGGAAAAACAAAGGCCCAAATAACAATACGCGTAACAAAATATTATAGGGTAGATAGGACTTTATGTATAAAGTTTTAATAAAGAGCTGAAAATTATTTCAACTCGACTTGTTGTTTATATTTACCACCGAACATATCTCCTTTTGCCATAGCGTTGTGTGTCGTAGTGTTTTGTGCCCCAGTCCTATTCTGATCTCTTATACTTTAACATAGAGGTCTAAATACTACTATATATGTAATAGGAGGCTAATATGAAGGGTCTCACTCTTTCGACTTCGAGTGAGAGTTTAGTTGCAACAATATTTTCAAAATATGGAAAGAATTTTGTTAATAAATCGTGTTCTACAGTTTCATTTTTTTTTTACTTGAAAAAAACAATTACGCGTTGGTATGTAAGCTAGCTTATTTTAGTGGATTAATTTGACAGAAAGCTTAGTTCTATCTTAGTGTGTCAAATTTTTGGAGGGTTTGTGTATTTACGTAGTGACAGTTCATTATTATGAATTAAATAACACACAGTTGCACTTTCACAAAATTTATATTGAATCTCGAGCGCTTTCCTCCAACTCACGCAGACATTGTCAAGAGACCTCTCTTGACAATGTCTGTCGCTTGACGATGTCTGCGTGAGTTGGACGAAAGCGCTCGAGATTAAATAAATAAATTTTGTGAAAGTGCAACTGTGTGTTATTTAATTCATATTAATGTGTCTAGTTAAAATGATGTTAAATTTTTCGATTAGACTTTAAGACAAAATGGTCATGGGTTTGATTTTTGATCCTGTCAAAAATTTTAAGTAATTTAAGTAGGTATATTTTAGAGTAATAAATTTTACAGCTTACTTAATATAAAATTGCTATTATTGGTCATAAAACGAGATTAATTGAAACTACAGTACAGAAAGACGTACCTATTTTCATTGTTAATGTAGAGTTTTTCTCGACGAGGAATATGAAATGCGAGGTTAGTCTCGTAGGTTGCAATGGTTTATCTAGACTAATCTAGAGCAACTATCTTTACAAATTTGTACCAATATAAGGATCTTCTACTGCTGTTTCGATGTCTAAATTTGATCACTTTATGAAAACAATGTTCGTTAGATTTCAAGTTTGTTTATATCATTAATTATCATTATACGCCATCCCTAGCTCTAAAACATCGAAACTATAAAGATTAGTTATAACGTAAGTATTTATTTAGCCCAGAAGATTGCCTCTTTCATAGAAATTGCAAACTTCAAATAAACAAGATAAGTGATTAAGTTATACAATTGAATTACCCATAATGTTGTTTACAAACTTCAAGTCAGAAATTTCCCTCGTTTTTTTGTGTTAATAAAAAGATAATAATTAGTCGTATTATAATGTTTTAATATACTTTCATACGCTGATATAGAATATTGTGGCTTCAGCTGGTACTTCGTGGAATATAAAACCAAGAAACTTTCCCGAAGAAATTCCACTACAACAACTTTTATACGAAGTACATAATAATTACTCAAAACGATTCGATGATGGATTGTTCCTGGGAAGAGGTCAATAATAAATAATCTTCTGGTAGTAAATCTCATTTATTAGAAATAAAGTAATGGCGTCCGACATTCATCTTGTATGTCAAATCTCATCGAATTCTCATACAAAGTTTGTGTGGCAAAGTAATAAATTTATCCCTTCAAAATGCTACTAGGACGTAATACAAACATTTTTCCCTTGAAAATACTACTGGGTAGGAGGTAGGTACCTACCTAATACAAACATTCTCACGCCATTATTTCAGAAGAGAAAAAAAGCCCCCTTCGGTTTCATTTTTGAAATACAATAGATTGACCTAGGCAATGAACGAAAGGTTATAAATTTCTGACCCTCCAGAAAGTAATACATTGAAAGCCCAGTTCTGAACTCTTCGCCAAAATGACTTCGACGAAAAAACATTGACCGGTTATTCGTTCAAAGAATCTTAAAATACCCATGTTAGTTTCGTATATAGAACTCTCTCATTAACAAAAAATTCACCTCTTAATATAATATTTTTACCATAATTATTACAAGTTTTGATTAATCACTGGAGGCTTCTAGTACTAGGTATATAAATACTTTTAAATGAGGTAATAGAATTCAAATTTTCCACATCATGGAGAAAAAGCCTTGAGTAATCTTTAAAAAATAATATTCCAGCTAACTGTCTGTAGCCATTGATATCCTGTCAATATTGTATTTTCTATGATTCGTGAAATAATCAAAAGCTTCCGGATGTCCAGCTATCCCTCAACCTTTTGTGTTCCGACAGTTGGAATAGAGTTAGCAGCTATTTTTAAAATCCTTTCAAAGTCTGCTCCCGATAGGTGATATCTCACGAAACGCTTTCTAGATCTACCCCATCGCCCAGCACCCTGGACACCGCAGGTTCTCCTGATTGCGGAGTTCCTTACTCTATCCCGGCGTATTGTTCCTGCAATGGAGCGGAGAGCTTTTTCTTACCTCATTAATATTAGGTATGATATATTTTTTCGAATTCATATATTTTTTAAACCATTTCCTTAATAACGCGATAAAAATGTTTAAGCAAAAATGGCGATGAACGTTCGGTGAAACAATAGCTTCGGTGAATAATTCAGTAGTAATAAAACCCCTTTTAAAAGAGGCTCGTGGAAGACTTGCAGAATTTTCACAATTGCCCACTATTAGTATAACTGTCAGTTGAAGAGGGTTTTGAAAAAAATTAACTCATTGTTTCTAGAGCTTTCGAGTAGCATTCAAATTAATTTATGAATGGATTTAAATTCTTCGCAACTAAAAGATTTCTTTTTCCGGCAGTCCTATATACTTACTTGAAATTTCAATATAAATGGACTTCCCATTAATTCCGTTTTAAAATTCAACAAACGAAAATTCTATTGAAAATTCTTCCATATGGGTACGAGTAGATGAAGCTAATTTATGCCTATCTAGTGGGTACTCGGCTACATTTTGTAGATTGATGAAATGAAAATACTAATTCATTATTTTCTTTATAGATATATTTTGATATAAGTATTGAGTGGTTGTGATGATGTCTCGGAAAGGTAAGAAAACAGAGCATTAGTATTTTCTGCATAGCTATTATCTTTCTGACGTGAAAAATCCGTTTTCAAAAAAGATTTCATATGTTATGTTCTCGAAAAAGACATCATCTACAGATGGCGCCCTTAATATAACAATGTTATGTGGACGGATTATTTTTCATACATTTTTCTTACTTCCGTTGTAGGTATTAAAAAATATCATAACAAAAAAAAGAGGTATGTACCTACGGCTCGGAACAATATTATGTAGGTACCTTCAACGCTGCTTGAAAAACTGAACAAAGAAACAATAGGTACAACGTAACAGTCATTCTTTTTTACTAACCCAGTAAGAATAATTCTAATTTGATGTTTTGATTCTATGTGGATTTATGTGTTTGGGTTGGTTGGAAGAGATCCGGCGGGATAAGTCCGCCCTTTGACTCTAGTGAATGGGTTGTATCAGGAATGTATTTTTAATTTACATATAACAATAAAGCATAATTTATTTTATTTAAGTACCTATTTATTTTATTCACTCTATTTTTTATTAACGCCCTTTGATTGACGACATGTCGCAGTTTTCTGGTACCTATGGCAAAATATAAACCGACCACGTATTAAACCAATTTAGAAAAATAATAATATTATTATAATAATTATTCCTTTCGAGTGTGTAATAATAATCAAAGACTATAATGTAATTTCTTTACTATGATTGTAGGTATAAAAACATTCAAACTTTGAGAATCGTTTTCTCAAAGAATCTTATTCTACATTTTGTTTGTACAATAAATATTATTTTGTTTATTGCATCTCTTATACAAGTTATGACATAAAATAACATCGTACTTGTATAAAATTATGAATTTAATCGTTTCGAAATGAATTACGTACTAAATTTGAAAAGACTAAAACGGAAAATCTATCTGTTGATAACGACACACTAACGGCAATTTTCGTAGACACTCTCATAAAACTTTGCAAGTAAATCTTGTGCTAAAAATCTTACGACATTATTTTTCTCTTTGTTTAAATAAGAAATATTCCGTGAGTGTCTAAATTTTTCCCAGCAGCCAAGGCCAAATTTTATTTCCTTTAAAAAAAATAGTTCCAAAACTTTATATTAGTCTACTTTTTTTACCGCGTTTTGTTAACTCGTTTTCTTGATTGTGTGTATGTCCAGTGAGATTCTTGCGACCGATTATTAATTAATTTAGACATTTAAAAGTTTTAGAATAACTCAGAATAAGATAAGTTTCATCTTCTTATTCTCGAAGTGCCCTCTTGGTTCTCTCCGATGACGTTGGCAACCATTTTGGTGATAGCTTCGCCGTTCTTAATATATTAATAGTTCCTCCACTCCTCATTTTTCGGTCCAGTATCGAACGTATGTAACTCAACCATGGTGTTTGGTTCATTGTGTCATAAAATAATATGTTTTAGAGCTGTAACATTATATTTAATTTTTAATTTTATTTATTAAGTATATTATCTAACATGACCAAAATATGGAAGGCGTCGGCGTTTAGTGTCGAGACGAAATGTTAACTGTTTTGATGCGTGTGTGTTGCCCATTCTCCTGTATGGGTGTGAGTCCTGGCACCTGACCAAAGCCCAGGCACAAAAAGTATCTGCATTCGAAACGAAGTGCCTCAGGAGAATTTTGGGTATAAGATGGTACCACCCCATCACGAACGACGCTATACACCGGCGCACCCAGCGTGAGCCCATCACTTCTACTATTAATGCCGAATGACAGTTGACCGAGGAGAGCGCTGTTCTTCCTCCCATCAGGGTCCCGAGCACGAGGAAGACCCTCTCATACTGTGTTCCGCTCCTTCGAAGCAGAGCTGAAGAATCTGGACATGGTGTGGGAGGAGGTCATAAACATTGCGCAAGATCGAGCGCAATGGAGAGCTCTTGTTGCCTCCCTATGCCCCTAAGTGGGGTCTTAAGGGAGTTTGGATTGGAAGTATATCTTTGGGTACAATACACGGAGGCAGACCCTCAGAAAAGGTGGTTGTTTGGACTATGTGGAGGGATACGTGTGTGACTCACCTGATATGCTGGCGTCGGATGCCTTGCCGACCGGCCAGTTCTGTGATTTCTTTTTTCTTTCACTGTTCATCAACAAATTTCGTAAACCACTTCACTTGACATCTCATCTCAACAACCAAATTACATGTCCAAATAATTTTGAATATCAACATAAAGAACACTTTCATTTCATATTTTTTATCATAAACAATAATCTCAGTCACTTTCATACAAATAAGTAAGTTGGTCAAACGGGAAAAGGATAGTTGGAAATTTGACCGCGAATGACTCCTGCGTCTACGCTTTGTTTCTTATCAAATTAATGATATTATTTGTTTCACACTTTCTTGTATGAAATAAATGAGTGTGTTGCAAAAATTACGTTGTCTCAAACTCCAATAATAATAAAATGAAATGATATTCGAAAGTTTGCTTAACAAAAACACAAAGTTAGGCCATTTCAATTGAATTTCCCTCTTGCTCGCACTGAGACCGATTTGATAAAAAAAATATCAGCGCCGAGAAAAAGTTGACTCATTCAATGAATTTTTCACTTCACAAAATTCTTCTGAATGCTTCGAACCAAGTCAAGTTCTAACAAAGTTTTCATATAAAGCAATTTTCAATACCGACTCAACAGATTTCATTTTACAAATAATACAGAGTAATATGTTTATGCAAACTTTACCTGCTTGAAGCTCGTATATTTTTATGATAACTCTTTTTTTTCTTTGAAACAGTAGTTAACCTATTTTACTAACTTTATTGTATTAGATTTTCTTTCTTGTTGATTCTTGCTTTATCTGAAGTTGATATCCTTAACAAGATATGTTGTTTTTTTTTCAAACAGTGTATTTGCATAGATACATAAAAAAAAGTTTACTTTAATATTGGCTTGCGGCACATATTTTATCCTTTATAGTACAAAAAATATCCATCATACATCCATTCTAATAACATAAACGTATTAGTTCTGAAATTGTAATTTCAAAACAATTTAAGCAACCTCAAAAAATTGACCAAATTTAACGATGTTAAGGCACCCAATACACTTTCGATTTTTTAAACTAGAGTTGATCTAGCCAAAGCGATCATTTTTTGTATTTAAATGTACCTGTACATTAGAAACCGCTTAAGTTCTAGGTAGAGAGGTTTCTCACTAGCAACATTGTGTAGTGTTTATGATGTTTCTTACAATCATTACTGTATACGCGTGTTTTATAGACTTGGTGCTCTAGCTAAAGTGAGAAACAGCTCTACATATTATGTATCGTTTTAGAGTAGCCTAGACAGAAAATTATTACTCTTGTTGTATAAATAGACAGCAACGAAATTAAATTAAAAATACCTCAAAAAGAGCTAGACCAGGAGAGCCAAACCATCTCGTATGAGTGGTAAATGTCTTTCATTTGACTAGTATAAATCATAATAGCCGTTCCAAACTCCTCTGTAGAAGTGGATGCACGGTATCGGAAGACATGCAGGAGTCTAAAGGAGACCCACAGATGTTCAGGAGTAGACTATTATGGGCTTGGAAAAATGGAAATATGTTCGAGTGAGATTCGATATATTTTCAGTATGCAAGTCAAGTTTTCACATATCAAGGTTATGGTCACACATATAATAGGTAATATGAATAGCGGTTCAAAAGCAAATAAGTAAGTAAACTGGCGAGCTTCAGTCAAACTATTGCAAACAGCAAATATTCATATCGTGTATTGTGTGTTGATAAAGTTTAATTATTTCAACTTTGTAACGACTTAAGTTAAAATTTATAAACAATAAATTTCGCAGTATACTCTTACACATGACTGCACATTCTATTTAAAATAATCATTGTTGGTCTTGTCGAAGAAGCGTTTTTAACATACGGAACAGAACGTTCCGCATATTATTTTGTTAAATAGTTAGAAATATCTGGACTGAATTACTTATCGAATGGGATATACAATATACATACATGTTTAACACAACAACTATCAAACAATAATTATCATTTGCACATTTTATCATAAATATTCAGTTTTAAAAATAATATACCTATTATTGATTTGACGTAAGTTATGTTGATTTTTATGTAAACTGAAAAAAAATTGGATTAGTTTAAATGTTTAAACCTAAGCCCTACTCATGGAAAACCACTAGGCCACCAGCCACATCTGATTCGGTCATATCAATTGCATATAATTACAAGGAAAAGGCGTGCAAGCAACGTGACTCTGACTCGTTCTACACAGCAACCATGTCTAGAGAAACTGAGTAATCATCAGTGGCGAGCGGCTGGTACAAGCCAATAATCCTGGCTTACCCTAGAATTTTCGAGAGGAATATAAAAATAAAAACATTTCAAAGATTGCTATAACTATGACGAAAAATTAAAAAAACTTTTGATGCACGCCAAAAAAATATTCTCACATGACCCCTGGTTGCCATGGTATAACAGTATTTTTATATTCTATGGACCAAAAATAACGAGAAAGTACTGCTTTCATCTCCTCTGACGTTCCTGAAGCACTCCTTAGTCAAGGCTCAGTGCGACCCTTTCGCACTAGCATTTTGCAGGTCGATCGCTTCCCGTTAATTTTGTCGACACCGTCGTCAATATCAATTGGCCCACCACGGGTCATTTTTTTCCAAAGGAAATTTAATCCGGGATTATTTAGAGTTGCCAACTCTCAAACAAAATCACGTGATGAAATTATTGGAATTACTTTATATAATTCAGAAATTAATGAGGATTCCATACAAAATATCCTCTTATTTGCTTTTTAATAATAAAAAATGAATGTATCACGGAGCAGATTAACCCATACATATTTTATCCGTTACTATAACAACAGAAAGTTCACATCATTTTGATTTATTTTATTTTTGTATTATGGCAATTTAATCGGTAATATAAACTGTCAAAATGTATTTTAACACGGTGTTTTTGAACTGAAGGTGAAGGGTCATTGTTTATTATCGGTTTTAAATTTATAATATAGTTTTTTTGTCATTTAATGTGAACTTTATACTTAGGTTATTTAGTGTTTCGACGATTCAAAACCTGTTGGCCTTTTAAGGCAGCCTTTAGTATAAGCTTGGGTGTTTATTTAAAATGACATTCGATATGAATATGCTTTAAGCGGCCAGAAAGTTTATCAATGAAAGGTTAAAAAAAAATCAAAGGTTTTGTTTTTAATAAAATAATACAGTTTTTGTTTAATAATACAGTTAACCTGATCATGTTTTCTGTGTCCAGTCATTATCAAGAATATTACTGACGTCAAGGTATGTTTGATTTCGCAATATGTTTTTAAATGAATAATCTCAGAATGTTTAACAGTAAACCTTTAATTAATCTCAGAATACTAGTTTGTTAAGTGCGCCCATGGCCTTTTCTTGCAAATTTTGCTTTCTTATAGCTGAATTCATTTGTGAGACTTTAAATCACTTGATTAATAATTGAACTCTTCATGAAAACTCAAAAAACATCTTTAACTTTTTATAACAAAGTGTGCATTCAAATGGCTTTTATCATGAGTTATTATTTGATTGATTAAACTTTTTATTGCAATTATTGCATTCGAATGGCTTTTCCCCGCTATGAGTTCGCATGTGATAATTTAAATTACTTGAGTCCGCAAACTTTTTATTCCACACATTGCATTAGTAAGGCTTTTCTTCGCTTTGAAGTCCGGCTGTGCGTAAAAGTTTCCTGATTTGGTAAACTTTTTCATGCAAACTGTGCTTCCTTATGGCCGAATTCATATGTGAGACTTTAAAGCACTTGATAATAGAACTCTTTATGAAAATTCAAAAAAATCTTTAACTTTTTATAACAAAGTGTGCATTCAAATGGCTTTTATCATGAGAGTGATTAATTATTTGATTGATTAAACTTTTTATTGCAATTATTGCATACGTGTGGCTTTTCTCAGCTATGAGTTCGCATGTGAGTCTTTAAATTACTTGAGTCCGCAAACTTTTTATTGCACACATTGCATTAGTAACGCTTTTCTTCACTAGAAGTCGCGCTGTGCGTAAAAGTTTCCTGATTTGATAAACTATGCTTTCTTATGGCTGACATCGCATTTTCGTGAGTCTTTAAATGACCCGAAAAATTATTTTTCTCCACATCAAGACCTTTAAAAAAAGTGCTCAGCCACCAGTCATAATAATACCTAATAGGTACAAAAGAGAATATGTTAGAACAAAATTTGTCTTTAGTTGCGGGTGACGCCATCTTCTGGGAAACGCAGGAACTACAGCGTTAATGACATAGTCAATCAGTGAGGCAGTGTTCAAGACAAATATTAGACAAATAGATATAACAGCAATATAAAAGAAAAAGAAGAATTTTTCCAAAAAAATTCGTCGCTTGATCCGCATTTTTATCCATGAATCATCAATGTTTGTAGGTAGTTATCTACTGTTAAATTTTATTTATTTTCTAAAAAAAAAGTTATATTTTATTTATTTTCTAAAAAAAAATTTTTTTTTTAATATTAAAAAAATAAAATTTAACAGTAGATAGCTACCTACATAGTACATACATTGATGATTCATGGATAAAAATGCGGAACAAGCGACGAATTTTTTTTGGTGAAATTCTTCTTCTTCTTTTTTGTGTCGGCTTGCCCAATTTTTTGAAAAAATAAAACCACCGCACGCCACTGGTAATCATATACATAATATAATAGTATGTATACAGTACATACATTACATTATAGTGTCATGTTAGAGATCTAAGACATTGATCCTCACTCTTTTCCACAGAAAAACTCTTTCCTACTGAACCCTTAAGGGCTCTTAAGTGCAGGGTAATCGAAAAGTCATGAGACAACACAAAACCTTCCAATGTTATTACATTTTTAGATGAGCTGAAATAGGGAGGTAAGGAAACCATACATTTTGTTTTTCATTTAATATCCTACATCACACCTTCTATTTTATAATTTTGAGTATTTTGAAAGTATATATATTTTGTTAGAGATCGTTTCAACTTATAAATATTTTTATTTTTGTATTTATTTTCAACCTGAACCGGTCAAAAAAGGCACAATGAGCCTCCGACTCCTTCGAGAGCAATGTATAGCTCTTGATGCCTCCCGCATTGCGGGTTGGTTTGGGGGGGGGATCGGCGGCGGGCTTGATTTGTGTGTGGCCGGCTTTTTAGTCTGATTTAGTCGGTTTCGTGCGGGTCGGGTTTGCTGCGGATTGGTCTCCTCTGGGCTAGCTTGCGGGGAGCCTTAAAGGGAGAATGTATGCATGTTTACCTAAGTATATTTTTATTTAGATTTTTTTTTCAAAAGTCTCTAGAAAAAAGACATGATAAAAGATTGTAGTAAATTGGTATTTGCTTCTCACAATAATTTAAAATTACAAAATTCAAAGAAACAAGAACGGTTCAAATATATATTTTACTAGCTAGTTACCCGTGGCTTCGCTCACGTGTTACTGTATTTGCTTTCTCTTCCTAAACAATGCAGAATTAATTATATTCGCATCAAAATTAATAATAATAAGAAACATCATCAACATTTCTTTTTTTAAATATATATTCTAAAATTTCCATTAAATTACTATATTTTTATTTATATTTGTCGTTATTAATCTGTATTTAAAAAATATGTGCTTCTTATACAAATAGAATCAGCCCGCGAACTTAAAAATTTCGCTAACTTGACTGACATTGTTCTATGAGAATCCCAAAAAATAACTCGAATAACTTTTATTCCATCAAATGACGTTATTTGAAATCAATTTTTATATTGCTGGATATGAATAAAAAAATATTCAGGTCTCGAAAAGCAATGAAATTAGTGATCTTTAAAACACTTATTTCTATCTGCTTTGGGCATTTTTCAAGCTACAGACGTTTTTTTTTAACATTTCAATTTATATCTTTCACGTTGATTTGTTGTTGTTTGTCTGGTCGTAGGTTCGAAATTTAGTTCATAAATATCTTATCCTGAGCAAACACGACATAAAAAGAATAAACGATATCGGTCCAGCCGTTCAGGTCAAAATAAATAACGTTAAACGTGAAAACTGTTAACGTTCCGAACGTTAACGTTTACCAAATTGAAAATGGTTTCCAAACAAAAAAAAATGCGTTTCGTCTTCAATATAATAGCAGCGTCGTAATACTTCCAAAGATTTTGAGGTAACGTTTAACGTTAATTTTGAATAACTGACAGAATTATTTTTTTGACTCGGAATTTGGAACAGCATTGTTTAACGCACGTTGAACAACAGTTTTTACGTTATCTCTATGGAAATAACAACAAATTGTTAACGTTGGAGCTGTCGTTAATATTTCGACTTGGCCTCCAGGCGTGATGCGATGACCACGTAAAGTAGGTCTCCATTTTTATAATAACGTAATATTCTCCCTTTTAAGCCCCCTCGCTCACCGCAAGCCAGCCCGGAGGAAACTAAACCGCAGCAAACCCGATCCGCACAAAGCCAAACCCTAGCCCGATTGCCACAAAGGCAGCCGCACACAAATCAAGCCCGTGGCGGTTCCCCCCAAACCACCCCATAATACGGGAGGCCTTGGACCCACTCAGGAGAATAGGTTAGGCATAAAGAACTCTCCATTGCGCTCGAAGTCGTCCGAGGCTCATTGTGCCTTTTCTAACCGGTTGAGTTTTAAGGAAGTGAGGTGGTCAACCTCAGTATTCTAATGGTATAAGTAATTGGCGTTCGACTATAAACGAATTTTCGACAATGTAGAGTAGGAAGAAAATTAACTGTCCACTGTTTATATTTTTTATTAGATGAAACGGATATCGGCAACTATCCGATATCCGGTCTGTCCGGCGGCGTAAATAATATCCTGCCGGATACCGAATAGTAAAAAGAGACATGTTTGGATAACTCATTGATTTGTTTATTAAAGTATCACTTAAGAAACACACCTTATAATCACAAAATAAATTCTACAACTTAGAAAATTGATTATCAAGCATAAGGTAAATTATGGAGAGTAATTCTATATAATATTTCGTTATATAGACTATTAGACTATATAGAGGAAAACAGCAGCTTTGCTGGTCTTCGTAAGTAAGGGAAGTTTAATAAAACAACGTTTCGTCATATATCATCCTGGCTGAAGATGCAGATAGTTTCCGCGATTTTTGGAACAATAACGTTCCGGCAACGGAGTCAGTCCAATTTGTTTATACCGCCTACGTAAGCATAATTCATGCGTTGTACCCATGGTAATTTACGCACTGGCCGGGCTCTAGTAAGGACTTCTTTAGCATTCTACGAATTTTATAAATTTTTGAAAATAAAAACACCGATATTTTAAGGGGAGCGCTTTTCTTCCTCCCGCAAGGGTTCCGAAGATAAAGAAGATCTTCTCATACCGAGAGGGTCTTCCTCGTGTTCTGCTCCTTCGAAGCAGAGCTGAGGGATCTGGAAATGGTGTGTGAGGAGGTCATAATATCCGGCTAACTGCTATCCCTTTCGTCTCTATTTTTTATACGTTCCAGTGGACAGTTAATTTTTTCGCACTATACAGTGACGAAATGATATGGTCATTGACTTGCCAGTGTTTTCAAAACAATTATTTACGATCTATCCTAAAATGATGTGAGGATTTTGTAGATAATTTTAAAATTTAATATTTTGCACTTTTACTACATTTGATATAAAATAATTTACCTATTGACTTCATAATACTATTTACCTTTTTTCAACATAATATTATATCAACTTGCTATTCATGGTTTACGCAATAAATTCAAAGCAAGATTACTCACATAGTTTTTTTTTTGCTAGTGTTTTTATGAAATGGCTTCAAATATTTTGACAGATCAAGACATAAAGAATTGCAATACAATCCAGATTCTTTTCGTGAACTTACCGTAAATTATTTTAGTAGAGATAATAAATTACTAAAATAGGTAGGTACCTACATAATGATTTTAATGACGATCGAAAAAAAAAACAATTCAGAATCGCTGTACAGGATGCATGGTACGAAAAATATATTGAAGTAGGTAGGTACGTAAAGTGTTTGTCTGAATTCACGGAAAGTGTATTATTTATCTCTTATATAAAAATGGAACGCTAATTTGCGCGGTCATCGTATGGGTAAGAACACGTTGAAAGCCGATTACGATCCGCGCCGACCAGCTCAAAGATTGTTGTCTATGGTTTCCATGCATTTAAATGGGCATCTCGGGAAGCGGGTTCCTGCTTTTTCTGTGGGTTTCCCCATTCAAATGCATAGTAACATTCTTTGCGCCGGTTGGCGCTAGTCAGAATGGGCATTCTACGTGTTTCTTACCCTATGAGAACAGCTGAACTTATATCGCCCATTTTTTTGTCGTGTTTGCTTTTGTCTGAAGGGTCTTATGAAAGAAAAAAGTTGCACGGAATAAAAATAAAACTTCCATATTATTATTAGATTTTTTCTAATTTTGAAATTAAATCAGGCGTTTGACAGGAATCAGTTGTTTGATGAATGATACGATTCACGGAATGCTTATAGTAAATAATATAATGATATGTTTTATAACAGATGCAGCGGTTACAGTAGTTAAAAAGGTAATAATGAATGTATCATTATACTAATTCAAATTCAATAATATAAGGACCACGTCGTCGTCTGTGTTAAATAACTTTAAACTGAAATCAACTTAAAGTTATACATAAAAACTCGAACATATTATTTATATTACAAGGCGGGACGAAGTTTGACGGGTCGGTTAGTTCAAAACTATATTATTATTATTATAGATTACGCAATAGTTTCGTCACGTGTATTGGAGAAAGTAGGTTGGGTTGGGTATACCTACCTACGTATATATTCATACACGCTGCACCGGACCAGCTCGCGGTGTATGTATGTTTATTGTATGAAACGATGTCGTCAATAAATTATATTTTTACAAAAATTGATAAGAAAAGTTTGAGATGTACTGCTATGATGTATGTATTTTTTATAGAAAAATAAATTATCTAGTTGTAGCGTTTCGGCGTTTTTCGATATTTTTATAAAATTCTGAAATATAGGCACTGAAACTCGTAAATTTGTCATAAAAAAAATATTTTTCTTTATAAAAAAAGTTTGAGAAATCCTGGAACTTCTTCATTAAATTATATTTTAGATATTGTATTTTTCTATATACATACACAATTTTAGGGTTCTAGATTTTATGGTTTTCGAGATATATGGAAAAATTAAATAAAAATTCTAAGGTTGATAACCCCTGACTGAAAAAAAAAATCAAAATTCTGAGTATACAAATTTTGTATGCTTAAAGTATTCAATAGTTTCTGAAATTTTAGGATCTGTGTATCAAGCGAATCAAAAGTTATAAAGAGGGGACGGATACACACACATACACGTTGGAAAAGTGCCCCTCACCCCCTACCCTCTAATTAATGATATCTTTTGAAAACGAAATAGTATAATTTGACTCTTTCTGAAGAAATCATTTTTTTGAAATTTCGATAAAACCAGTTTTAAACTTTTTAGGAGGCACTTAAAAATCATCCCTTTTTATATGTGCCCTTTTTCGTCCCTTTTAGTTAAATTTTGGAAAAATTGCCAAATACGCTAACACTCATTTCTATAGAAGAATTTATATGCCAAATCTCAAGTTCGTACCATGTCTAGTTTCCGAGATATTCGCATACTTTGAAAAACATTCAACCCTTATTTTCACCCCCTTAGGGGTGGAATTTCCAAAAATCCTTTCTTAGTGGAAGGTTTTGTATTGAGACCTACCTGATTTCCAAATTTCACTTCTCTACGATTAGCCGTTTGGGCTGTGCGTTGATGAGTCAGTCAGTCAGTCAATCAGTCAGTCAATCAGTCAGTCAGTCAGGCACTTTCCTTTATTATTATAGATTAATTTTTTTTTTATTTCCCAAACCAAATATTTTTACAATAAGTACTATAATACTTACAAAATATTGTGAAGTAGTTGGCAGTCCAGCGCCAGCGATTCAATCGTAGTTTTTTGTACGTACAGTATACCAAAGGTTGTGGGCTCGAAACCCTGTGCCGCCCTTTTTCATTTACACGACACAAGCCTTTGATTAGTTTTAAAGATGTCAAAGGTGTAAAAGTGTTCACTTTGAGTAAGCCCAGGTTCATGTAAAAAAATAAATATAAGACAATAATTGTTTTATATTTTTGTTCCGAATGCCTCTTACATGTAAGTAGGTACATAAAACATTAATAATTTAAACCAAGCTAATTTTACAACAAATGACTATTCCATATGTAGATTTTGGTAGTATGTGGTCTTAGAGCATAAGTGATAAGGAAGCCAGGGGCCATGTTTATGTAAAAGTAGAGCGAACTCGCGGCAAGGCGTCTGGGCGTGAGAGACTGCATAGCTCTTTGGTATCACACATTTACATTTCAGCAGCGAGGTGTTCGGAAGTAATTAGCGTGTTAAGCAAGCAGGTAATTAAATACTAAGAACATGATTTATTGATGATAAATACCTACACTAGCGTAACGTTATGTTATTATAAATTTAACCCCCAAAATTTATCCACATATTTTATGGTTAATTTCACTGCGCTAAGGAATAAGGGTTATTCATCGTTGTGAATAAATATCATCATGTACCATCAAAAGAAAAAACAACTTCTAACACTATTGGCATATTTCACACTAATAACTTTCTGTTTACACTATTGGCATATTTCACACTAATAACTTTTTGTTTACACTATTGGCATATTTCACACTAACCAAAGAGTTGTGTTGTGAAAGTGGAAATGGTTGGCAACAGGATTTTAACCCACCACCTTCATTCAGTACGCTGTGCGTAAGAAAAACGATTGATACTTACTAGGCTATCAACCACTATAATTTTACTCGGTCTTTTTCTTGGTGCCGTAAAAGGTAGCCACTTAACTTCGACGAAATCTTATATTATGTCTTGTTCTATCCAGAATAACTCCTCCACGCTTCTTATTGCGGTCCAGTCTCGAACATTGCGCAGCCAAGACATATGCCTTCTCCCTACCCCTCTGCTCCCTTCTTAGGTATGCTTCTTTTTAATCAAGACAGAAAGTTGATCCCAGAAACAAATTTCAAAACCTCTGACCGAAAACTAAATCCGGAATCTATTTTAAGGTATTTTTTGTTCACTCTTTCCTATAATAACAACAATTATTACTAACTAGCTTTCCCGACAGACGTTATCCTGTGTTCCTAACTATGAATATTTAATTCGAATTTGTATGGTGATGAATTAATTATCATTTGACCAATGTGATTCCGAACGCTGTTTTAAACCATGTATATTCCATCCGCATTCTGTCAATCGCACCAATTGACAATTTCTGTCAAAATTTCAGAATTAAAGAAAACTCTACATAGACAACCTTAAGGTAAAAACTTTTTACCTTATAATTTTTATTCCAATTTTCTTATTTTCCATCCATTTTTCTTAATTTTGTTTCATCTAAAAGGAAATTCTCCTGATAAAAGCCTACACGACAAAAAAATAATTAGCGAAATCGGTCCAGCCGTTTAGGCGTGATGCGATGACATCGGGAAATAGCTCTCCATTTTTATATATAAGATTTGATAAAAAAAAAAGCATTGCGCACAATTCGTTTGAGCTTTTAATAGTAATACAATATGAACAACTACTGACTTGTGACAAATTTAGCTCAAAAATGAAAACATTGTTTCAAAATAATTTCAAAATAACTATGAATATAATATGATAGGATGTTTACCAAACGGAAACAAAGTTTAACGCCTTTCCTACGAAATCGTAATCATATATGATTTGGTTCTCTTATCTGGATGGAGTAGACAAAAACATGAGAATGTTTTTGTCTTGAAACATTTAACACAACAAATAAACATAGTCAAGGCTCTCAGTGGAAATTTCTGTGGTCTGTTAGAAGATGCGGAATTTTTGCAACATTTCTACAATCGCGCGGGTTGAGTACAAAGTTCCAAATGTTTTTGGTGGTTTTAAAAGACCGAACGTGAAAGTTCTAACCTAAATAAAAAAGCTGATAGAAATGTGTTTCATAATACAATCTTTATTGTAAAGATACTTTATGGAATAGTCCGATTTGAAAATAACCCTTTATAGGTCACTAGATTTTTTTTAAATTACATTGACCAAACCTATTGGAATCCCTTAAGAAAGTGGATTAAACATGTGCCTTATATTTTATTTTTTTTAAAAATTCATACGTTTTGAAAAAAAATAAAAAATATGGCGGTTGGCTAATAAACCACTGAGCGTTTAGGTCACCCGATACGACAGCGAATGTTCAGCGGTTTATATATCAACCAGTGTAAAATTTAGTAATTATCACTGTAATAAAACATAATTTGGATCAACATCATTGTTTTATTAAAACACAACTTCATAAAGTTACAAAAAATAATAAAAATATAAATATATAAATGGAACAAAACTAAAAATCTTCATCATAAGATAATAATATATGAAAAAGGAACTTTACTTCAAATTATCATCGAAATATAATGAATAATAAGAAAGTGAATTTAAAAATGGAACAAAACTACAAATAATCATCGTAGATAATATAATATAAAAAAGGAAGAAAAAAAAACTATATAACAAGTTATTTTTCTATACGTCTACTATCCTGTTATCATTCAAATGCAGACAACGAAAATTTTTAAAAAATCTTTGCATACTCATTATTTTTGATATTCTTGAAACATGAAAGTTATCATTTTTAGACCAATAAGCCTTAGAGATGGTAGTTGATGGAACCTCATTATTATCAACATCCCAATAAATACTTTTAATTCTTCCTCAGTAATATTTAATATCTTTCCGTTTTGTAATGCGTATTTATTACTCTCGTATACAATTTGAGAAGTAATAGAACTATTTAAAAAATAAGCAAAAAATTTTATAGGCGATGACAAATCCACCTCTATATTTGGCCCTTGATATTGATTAAATTTATTGTAATCAGGAGGAATACTGGTACGTCGTGACCAGTGGGAAAAATAACTTTTCTCCTCAGACGCAGTTTGCGGTAGCGGAACCTCATGAGGAGGATTCTGAGAGGGTGGATCCTGCAGAGATGGATCCCGGTGAGTTGGATGCCGGAGAGGTGGACCCTGGTAAGGTGAATTGTGGAGATTCGACTCCTGATCCGTTGGTTCTTGACGACTTCCAACAGACCGAAAAACTCGTCTTCAAATATGTCGTCTCCATCAGAATCTTTACCTATGTCAGAGTTCACGGCCTGGTCATCATCTATTCCAAATATTGATTGCCAACCTCCATCATCCAGTTCTTCTATCTGAGCCAACGTGTATCTTGATTCTGGTTGAAAAATTGAAAAAAAAAACGTTATTTCATTATGACATAGAAACATTAATTACTGTCAAGCAAAAAATGTCTTCATATTCGTATGAATTGTCAACTTTTGATCGTTATAACTCGCGGTCGCATCAGTTTATGTTTAGTTTTATTATTTCATATTATAAACACGTCATTTAGTTGTAATGCTCATAACTTATAGAACGATTAACAAAAAAAAAATATTACAAATATCTCTTCGACTATGACCATCACTTTTGGGGTTAAGTTAATTCAAACACGACACTCATACGAAAAATCATGATTATTTATTTTTATGGGTACATGGGCTAAACACATATATTATATCATGAAATACAATAGTTAATAATGTTACTTTACTTACTATGCATCCTTTATGTTCTGCACAGCACAAAAAAACACAATTCAAATTTCACTTACGCACGTAAATTGTCAATTTCAATGCGCTTTATAGGACACTGGTTGATACATCGACCGGCCCGCGTTTTTTGTTGTCATTTTGTTTATACGCAAACTTCACTGTCGATGGTCGTCTCATCAACCGCTGTGCTTTATCTGCAATGTTTTCATGCTATAAGAACCATTATTAATATAAAAATGTTTGAAATATCAACCTTAATGTTGGCGGTTTTTTAATCGACCGCTTTGTTCTAAGTGATCTATAAAGGGATAAAGAGCACCGCGACATCCTTTGATGTGGATAGTAAAATAAACACATACTCATTACAAAAGTATTAGTGCAATTACTCTTTTGACCAACCAGACGCTTTTCTTGGAAATTAGGATAAGCTTTTATTTATGACTAGCCTTTTTACCCGTCCATAAAATTATTGATAAAGTTTGTTGAGAAAAATGGGAATTATAGAACCTGATTTCTGGATAAAATAAAAGTACCTTTAAAGTATGACCCTAAGTAGGGTCAAAAAGGGAGAATAATTGATTGATTGATCTACTTTAATGTTATATTACTTATATTTAAAAAGTTGGAAGGTTTGAATTGGTAAATAGGTAGATATAATTAGATAGTAGGCGTGTCTGTATGAGAAATATGTAGAATTGCTGTGGAGGCAACAAAAGTGAGTCACAAATATAGCATTTTTATCTATTTACCAATCCTTCCCCATCAAGGACATTAGACTTGATTTCTGTAAATGCTGACCTTATTCTTCTGTAACAACATAATTATTATGTACCTACAAAGTTATATTTATTCTTAATATCAAATTTAACAGGTAGGCACATAGGTAATTATTTTAGTATTCTAGACCTCTACCGAGCCAGTGATTATGTACATGAAAATCTTTTGTATGAAGAATTTTCAGCATGTACAGCCAGCAAGAAACATTGCATAAAAAACTATAAAAATTCAAACCCATCTGGGAATTGGAACCAGAAATTCCTTATCAGTAGTGGGCAGATAGTAATTTTAATGTTGTGGCCATCATTATCAGGATTCGAACCTGCACCATACTTCCTGCATGATGCCATCCTTCGTGTAAGTAGAAAAATCATTGTAGATTGCTTATTTCAAACAAAACTGGATTAGGGTAGTAATAAAATTTTCAAATTATTATGGCATCCCATCAATTTATTAAAATATTTCAAAAATTTAATTTGCTTACATAAATAAAACAATTAATACAATTGGTAAAGAAACACTCTTTTATAATACATAACTAAGGGGTTTTACAGTAGCTGTTTAAACTTCATTTTTACAGGGTAAAACTTTTATAATAATTTTTTAATAAATGTTAATTTTGAGTATAAATATTTACTTCTAGAGGATTAGACCTCTCATCTATAGGTGCTTAATATAAGTCATACCAAGAGTTGACAATTAATAAGAGGTATACAAAAGTTAAAGTGAAAGTTATTGTTAGAGATAATATTTTAAAATTTTTGACACACTTTAAAATTCTGTAGACATCTTGGCATTGCATCAATGATATATAACTCTAGGAATCCCAGCTCCATTGAAGAATTATTGAAGACATAAAAGCATCGAGCCGTTGGCCCTATGGCTAGCGTCTTAGCAGATTGTTGAATTTGTCGAATACTCAAGGATTTCAATTTGACCACCTAAATAAGGAAAGTTGTTAACGTGAAGTAATTACACAAAGCTATTTGAAACATCAGGAGACGAAGGTCGTAATCCAGTACTGGTCAAATTGATAAAAATATAGCATTTTAAAATCGACCATAAATAATGGTGTAATGTTGAAATATTATATATCAGTCTGTATAATATAACACTTTTCAATGTTATAGCATTGATTGGAATATAGGACCTGATTTTAGATTTCAACATAAAAAAAACATGTTGTTTAAAATAATAATAATTCTGAAATTAAAATAATTGTCTCCAAATAAAAATTAATGGTTTAGAATATAGATTAAACTGCTATAGGCTTACAATAATTATTGTCCTCCAAGGCAATCACTTGTAAGTTTCTTTTAACTAATCTATGAATGCTTATTTTTACCTACTTAATACACATAATCTGCAAATTAAATATAACATAGGTAATCTTTATATTCATAAGAACGATATTAAAAATTCAGTAAGTAGTAAAATAATGAAAAAGTCAGTGTGCGACGGTTGGGTTTAGAGTCACGCTGACCATCACCGCTGACATGCGAAATGTATAAACTTCTAAGAAGCGTTTTAGAATAACGCGTAGCTGTCAGCACGGACGCTTCTTAGAAGTTCATACATTTCGGTTGTCAGCACTCAGCGGCATAATCTGTAAATTAAATATACATAGGTAATCTTTATATTCATAAGAATGATATTAAAAATTGTGAGAAGTTTATAAGTAAATTAATATAAGTAATAATTTTTTAATAGTCCAGGCGTTGGTTATTATAACATAACATTTTGTTAAGATTATAAGGCCTGTTCCAATTAAAATCTTCTTTTTCCGATGGTGTTACAGCCCAATTCTAGCCTTGTGTTCCATAATTCGACTCCTCCAGACAACCCTGTTTCTGTCCTAATTTCGAGAGTCAAGAAATTGCTCGCATCCTTCCTGACTTCATTCGCACATCGCAGCCAAGGTCTGCCAATTCAGCATAATTTTCTCTTTGGTGCCCGCAATGATGGCATTCTCTGTCCATATCTGGCCCACCGTAGCCTATGATAATTAACCAATATTAGGATGGAAGGTTAGATATCTCAAAATTTCTTATGCAAAATTTAAAAACATATAATGGGATTACACTTTATAAATAATAAAGAAATGGATATAACATGAGTTTAAAAATGTTGATATTGATAAAAGTAATATTTACTTACTTACTTTGCGTTTCCGGTCTACACTTTGCCACACCAGTAAGCAGCGACAGTCATCGCCTCGTTCGCAAGGATAAGGTGTTTGCAGGTTACATGTTATACCAATCAGCAGGCATGTCAAGAGGTGATTGTCATCCTGGAGCTCACCACATTCACATTCAGTTTTGTCAGCAGAGAGGTAGCCCCATTTATGTAGGTTTTTCCTACACTTGGTGACACCAACCCTAAGTCTATTGAGGGCAGTCCATAAAGTGAATGGTAGGTGTTCAACCGTACTGATGCCTTGTAAAGTAATATTGAGAAGATGCAAGACTTATCTGCAAAAAAAAATTATGTGTGTTGAAAAATGTTTTTATTGAGCCCTTTAATGTTGCTGCATTTAATGTCTATTTCTTTTTATTATTTTTATTTATTTTATTTTATTTAAAACATTTATATACAAACAGTGAAATTGATACAAAAATAAGACAGTACATACAATTTGCAAAACATACACCAGTGAAGTATATACATTTAAATCAAACATATAAAACTGTGAGGTAAACATTTTTTTTTGAAATAGGTTACATGTTATATACCTGAAGTATAGAATTCCATATTAATGTAAATCTCAGTCCATCTATCAAACTCATACGACTTGTATGTTTTTGGTTTTGCAAGGAATGAATAATTTCTGACGGCTATTTTCGACAAAGCTCAAACAATAAAAATAACCTTTGTGCGAAACTAATTCGCAATATTACTCAAAACTACACAAAAGCTATAATTATCAAGACAAACAAATAATAATATTATTATTATTGCCAATTATCTCATTTTTATTACGCGTTGATTATTTACTGCGTATAAAATTTTACACTTTTGACGGCACCATAGACCATAGAAGTAGAATTTTATATCATTACGAAGACGCATACAACATAATTAAGTAGTCTGTGCATACAACTTTATTCCAACCCTTTCATATTGAAAAAAAATACAGTATATAAATAATTCATTATATTGTAAATATTTATAAAATTGATAATATTGAAATTATATATTTTTTATTCATTTAAATAATTAAGACCTTTTTTATTTAATAATTAATTATGACGTAG
This sequence comes from Mystacides longicornis, assembly GCA_963576905.1. Classification (NCBI taxonomy): domain Eukaryota; kingdom Metazoa; phylum Arthropoda; class Insecta; order Trichoptera; family Leptoceridae; genus Mystacides; species Mystacides longicornis. The sequence continues at coordinate 17,937,060 of OY756420.1, read as the reverse complement.
CAAATTATTTGGTAATTATAGACGACATTTTATTCTGCAATACATATTTTCTAGATTTGATAGTGTCTGTAAAAGCAACCTTTACAAAAATATAATATGAAGAAGATGTAATTTACACACAAAATATATTTAAATTGGTTACCTAAGCAATATTATACGCTGCTTTATTTTAATCTTGGAGGAATTATTATATTTTAATTAGATTATAGTGCGCCACACCAACCATAGATTTACTAATACATAGATTAGTAGAATTCATTGTCAATGTCACTCAATATTGATAAATATTGATCTGTCAAAAAAATAAGAGAGTGATGGAATTTCAAAATATTGGAAGCATTTATTTGCTGCTCAGTAGATATTTTCGGTAGGTACCTAATGTTGTTTATTAAGATTTATTATATAATCACTTCTTTGTAATTTTTAAGTACTGACTCAGAAACATAAAAAATGATGACCTTTTCTGTGACATTCTTTCCATCGCTTAGGATTTTATTTTTTTAGTTTAAGAATGCATGAAAATCACTTTGAAATGTTAACCGAATTGGAAACAAATGAGCTAAGACTTCCATACTTTTTTCAAATTATATAAGCAATATGATTTATGCTAAACTATAAGATTTGATTTTAAATTCAACCATTAGTGCAAAGGGGTTAGTAAAGAAAAATAAACGCAAATATTTACTGACTGATGATTAATTTATTCATTTTCAGTGTCACAAACCTTGGTTGCTTTTATCTGTCATCAAATTGGGCTGTGACAGAGTCACATTTGGGTTTTTTTGCGTCAAAACTTGGTCGAAACCTGTCAATCTGCACATACCACATCCAACGATTGCAGTTTTGGTCTTTGAAGGATTCTTTATTCTACAGGATCATGTTTGAGATGTATAAAGAGAATATGTTGTTGACGGAAGAAACTACTACACCAATTATCCCATACCATACTTTTTTAATATAATGCTTCTTGTCGTATTATGAAACATACGCAATAAAATATTAATATATATTTAACATTGTTTTTAATTTATCTTCATACCTATTAATTAAGAATTTAGATAATTTTGTTATTATAATAGCAAATAAAGTGATATTCGATGATTTTGTCCACAACAATCTGTTTTATGTGATTAATTGAGATATGAATATTATACAGTATTTCTTAATTATTATGATGTGGATAAAACAAATATATTTTTTACTATAATAAACATGCACAAATACCTGACAAATCCATTATGATTTTGATAAACAGGAACGTCATTAGTTCCTGTCAGATTCGCTTTCTTTCAGAGTTCTGTTTTATTGACCAAATCTACTAAAGAATTTTTATACTCATTTCAATTTTCAAAAATCATTTTTACGATTAATATATTTAAATGTATTATGAATTTAATTTCATGTATCTTTATTATTTACCAACATTTAATATGATTTTATCAGGTACTTACTCATCTAATGGCTACGACAGATTTACACAAAATGTGGCCATAAATTTTTTTAAATGTGTCAATTTTCAAAATGGAGGATTTTTTTTTCCAAAATTTTTCATTAAATCTTTATTTATTGAGAATAATAAGATTTGAATAACTTTTATATGTATAACGAATCAATCTCCAATTATTTTATAACATTTTCATACCGTAATACCAAGATTCTATTCAACGTTTACATGAGTAATTTTGTTTCCAAAAGATGGCTTTCTGTCTTTTTTGAAAAATTTGTATGAAGATCCTAAAAAAATAAAGTTTTTTAAATAGCTCTTAATATATTAAAGTTAACGTTGCCAATTGTATCTTAGAACGTTCTCGAGCAAATTTCACCGCTCTGCGCAGATTCATATCTGACGTAGCATTTGTATTTTGAGCGTGATGTTCACATATACGGTAAAGTATTGTCAAAAGCACGCAAACATTTCTGAATTATTATGTAGATGTGTGAGTTTGTAGCCGTAAATGGAGAGAGCTAACATATTACTTACTTACTTAATAATAATATCATATTAATCATTTATAAATATTGAGAATCTAATATTTTTGTCTAATAAAACAATAAAAAAGGTTGATATGCTGAAGAAAAATCCATATTTAAAATTCTGAAATTCGGCATGAATCTGATTGATCATCTACGAAAACTGCGTAGGTATCTCCATAGTATAATCTTATGTAATAATTTTCATTCTTTTGGTTTTCTACTTGTACCTAATAAGAGGGCGTTCAAGTATTACGTAACGCAATTTGGGGGAGGGAGGGGTCTTGCAAAACGTTACTGTGCGTTACAAGGGCGGGGGGGGGGGGGTTCGAACAACGCATCACGTAACGGTTTTTTTCCTAAATAAAAAAATTTGGGAAATAAATCTTCCACAGAAAAACGTTACGGCGCGTTACATGGGGGGGGGGGGGGGAGGGAGGGTAAAAAATCTTCAAAAATTGCGTTACGTAACTTATAGTAAATTTTTCTATTAGCCGCATCATAAAATATTATTGTTGATGAAGACTATATAATATATTCCTAATAATATGAAGCATTAATATACATCCGCAACGTAAAGAATTTATAAGCTGCGTAGATATGCTAATATATGTGTGTATGTGTGTAGGTACAATAAAAGTTTTAATTAATTGCTTAGGCGCCCCCACCTGGAGGTACAGCCGTGCTATAACGTGTCATACTTCAAGGATTTCTCTTGCTGTCAGTAGGTACCCGTATTCTAAGTTTTATCGGAAGGTAGTCACAGAAGTAAAGTGAGTAACACGCTAAATTTTGTATGGGAAACGTGTAGACGTATCGAATGCGAAAATCGCTTTTGATTCTAGAAATATCCTTGCGGCGGCGCTATACACATTTTCCATACAAAATGTATCGTGTTACTCAGAAGGTAGTCCGTGACTACCTTCCGGTAAAACTTAAAATAGGGGTACAGGTTTCCGAATATCGTTACCAATCACCAACTCCGTTTTATCACCAACAAATACATCTACTTGTTAATTAACCTTTAACTGTTCAATGATTCAAGCGCGTTCTAATTAACCGTTGTTCTTGTTTGCTTGTCCAGTATAATTGTTGCAATCAATATTTCACAATTTTTTTAACCCATTTATCTTATTTTAAATTTTAACAGTATGAAAATTTAATAGAATTGATTTCATTTTGAATCACTCAAAATCTACTCGAGATTCTACACCATTGTATCGAGATTTCTTACTTGTTAATACATAGTATGAAATAATTGTATGGCATGCATGCGGATTGATTTAAGTGCGAAAATAAGAAATTTTGCAATCCGTGGAATCATCGAAAGATGCATGAAAAATGTATGAAAAGTCTAATTCACCTACGGCTTCATGATCAGTTTTGACTTATATACGTAGAAACCGATTAAAAATCCCTACTTATTTTATTAAAAAAAAAAAAAAAACTCTTTTTGTGTTTGTCGATGCTATGGGAAGGTAGTACGAATCGAAAAATACCCCTTACCACTATCGTTTTCCATACTAATTGGTATTAATAAATGAAATAAAAGTCGCTATACGTAGGTATATTGAGTAATTATTGTCAACAAATCAATTTAATATTATTCTGTGAAGGAAATATAAGTATTTATTAAACTGAGTATTAATTTCGGTGAATCGCCTAACGAGTTACGTATAGACTGTTAGATTCTCCTCGCCTTAGAAATATCCGTATCTTCGCGTGTTTTCGAATATTAACATTTGAACATATTAGAACCCAAACAAAACAAGAACTCCCTACATATTATAGCGATTCCTATCTCTTGATACTGAGCCAACATGGTAGGTATTATACATACACCCTAGTGGATTATCTGTTATATTAAAATTACTTATTATTTAGATGGAATTTATTTAATAAATTTACACTTCTTTATACAAAGGTGTCAGTAAAGCCGGTTCCATCCAATCTGATACAGGCCAAACACAGGCCCCGGAATCGAACTCCATTAACATCCATCCAAGCACTATAGGCTACCAAGGTCGGTAAGATTCAGTAAGTTTATTTTCACCACAAATAAAAAAAGATATTCGATTTTCGGTTTTGTTTGTACTGTGTAGAATTCTCTGCTTAACATCTTAGATTGTTATCGGAAATATTTTTAATAAGTTTAACTAGGACACAGTGAATACAAAACAGCTTCGAAGAACATCGGAAATGAAAGATTTTGCAACATTCTCAAAACCGGGTAAAAAATGGAAAAACGAACGAACAAACTAATGGCCTGTTTTCCTACGGATACGCTACTATAAATAGCGGTGAATATGTCAGTTGAGAACATTGCCAATATTGTTTTCGTAGTAACAAAAAACATTGTCATATAATTTTGAAAGATGCCGTCTTGTCAGACAACGGACCGTTCCCTAGGAACCCAGTCCATAAGCGAACGACTGTTCTCAGACCTTATAACGATGTTTCCAATGACGGCGAATTCTGAGTTCAAAGAATTTGAAAAAAAAACACCATATTTAATGTTCAGAGCTGAACTGAACTGAAAAATGTTTATCTATTGATTTTGAAAAATTAATTAATTCCTTCCGATTTTTTATCAAACGGGACGTACAAGAAAAAAAACAAATTGATATTAAAATTAGCGTGTGTTTGATATATCATGGGTTTCACGTCTGGTATTTGCTCGACGATATTATATTTTGTATATTAAGCCGGGTATTTATTTATTTATAATGATATACACAAATGTTTATTTACGGAGAGAGATAATGTTGTCAAAACCTACCTACAGACACACATAATATAATAACAAGGTGAGGTGTGTAGATGTTCCATGCATCATAATGTCTATATCGCGAGGAACCAACTTAAATCACCAAAGTTCACAACAAATTATTATTATCTGTGTGTATTGTTATGGAGGTGAGCAGCTCTACCTGTAAGAGTTATGGGTGCACACTGAAAAATACATGTAGAATTATAATATATGTATTTCAATTTCACTTTTAAGCAACTGTATAGTGAATCTTCATGAAGGTGTTATGTGAGCAAAATGAAGCACGTGAACATATTAGGCTATTCATTCAAATATATGTATAATCCACAAAGTTCTATTTGAGAAGAATTATAGAATATTGCTATTCCGTGCTAATGCATGAATCGGATCACGTGATTTTTTTCTCCATCTTTTATTTCTCGTAATATATGTACCTACAAGATGGAATATTTAGCAAACCTTCGAGGTTGGAATACTGGAAATATCATGGCATTCAGCAAACTTGAAAAACTTGCTTTCAATAATGTTTTTATCGAAAATAATCAACAAGAGCCAGGATGGTACTCAAGGTGCAATGAGCTAAGTGTTCAATATATTAATATACTTTGTAAGGCTCGCTCAGACTGCCGTTGACCTGTCAATGTTTGGGTTCTGTTTGATGAAGGTTTGGCTTCTGTAGAACTCTTCTGGAGAAGCGGTAGACCTCTTCAAATCAGCATAATATACAGGGTTGGTGTTATAAATTTTCTTTTTTGCATGTGGAAATTTACACTCACGGGTGTATATTCTAAGTGTCTGATCTTGTTTAAAACGAGTGTTTGATTGTGATCTTTATTAATTTTTATCACTATACAACAACAACAACAACACTCCCTTTTACACCCCACTCAGGGGCATAGGGAGGCAACAATATCACTATACGAAAACTTTATCTATCTATCTATCAATACTCTCATTTTCATCCCATGTAGAGGTATGGTAAAGCAACAAATAAAAGCCCTCCACTGTGTAGAATCTCGCGCAGCTTCGACGACCTCCTCACACTCCATATTCAAATCCCTCAGCTCTGTCTCGAAGGACCGGAATGGTCAACAGAGCTGGTAATAATTGCTCCCAGGTATACCTAATCATTATCCACCCGGGAGACCCGAGATGAAAATTTATTCACACAAAATTTACTATAAGGATTTCGTATGGTACATACTGCAAACATACCGAGTAGGTACCTACCTACCTATGATTACCAATTGATAAAGGTTATTAATCGCAATCAATTTATTAGTTTTTCTCATAATTTAATATCAGGATTGTTTCATAAACAAGATGTACCTATATCGGAAGTGATCTTTTAAGAGATGTGTCTATGATATCAGGATATGTGGAAAAAATAATTAATTGATAAATAAATAAAGTAAAATTGATTGGGAAAATATTCCACCAAGAATATTAGTTCGTTTCATTTGTTTATTAATCCAGTTTCTGTTTAATATCGTTCCTACTGATGAAATCAAGTTTTAAAAATAAAATTCTCCTCTAGCGCTGATGGGACGTTTTGAAATTTCAGTCAACCTTTCGCTTTTCAAGTGTGTCGTACCAAATTGCTTGCAAGAAAAATAATTATTTTTGAACGCGGATTATAAGGATGTTTCCTCTTAAACCAACTTTTATTAAAATAACAAGAAAAAGTCTCGTTTTTTTTCCGAAATTCGTCTTGCCTTTATCGAATTAACTTTTTCTAAGAGACTACTTAGTCAAATCATAGCGCAATACTTATAATTTTTAGCGGTTAATAAACATTCTTTAGAAAGCTCAAATAGAATATTAAAAATGCCATGGAGACATATTATGAAGATCTTAATCTTACGAAGACCCACTATGTTTGTAGCGTCACGATATTGTCTTTTACTTCATTTTATTTATAAAATGCAATTTTCCCCCTCCAAAAACGTGAAGAATTTGTGTGAAGGCTATTTACTCTTTGTACATTATTATACTTTTAAAAACATTGCTTAATTTTATTTAAAAAATATATTATTTAGTATTTAAATTCAGTTATTTAATAAACTTCCACTTTTTAAACTGATTTAGTATCAAACGGTTTGGATGTCATCAATGAATGGATATGACTGGTGAACACGAACTTTCATCCTTTAAGTATATCTGTATCACTTTTCTTTGAGTTATTATTATACGCTACCCCTTACACAGCATAAACTAGGACCGATCTCGAGTGATAAGTGTTAAGCAAACTAACCCGACGTTCTTTTATATCTTTAGATATTTACTTACTTACTTTTGATGGCCATACAACTCCGGCAGAATTTCGGCCTCCTGAACAACGATTTTCATATTTTTTTAGATTTTAGATTTCAATTTTTAGATATTAAATCGTGTAAAATTTGTTGAATTTAATTCCCAACCATTTCCCTCTCCAGCTAATTACATGCATTTGTGGATAATCTTACTACTTGGTAATTTGGAATTTTTGCAACCAAAACAAATGTATTGGGGAACAATTTTAATAGAAAATGAGTCTATCAGATCTTGGACAACAGAGCTGTGACTCGCAACCACCTAATGTAGGTTAAAAGCGCTTTCTATTCCTAGGAAACATTCACTGTTCGTTGTCCGTTGAGATTGTTTCCCAATACATTGTTCCATTTTTTTTATTAATTAGGTTTATTATTTTTTCAATTCTTAAATAAGGAGAAAGAAAAATCGTACTTGCTACAGTCTCATTCAATATACGGCATGCCATATTAATAAAATATATCTACATACATAAGTTAATTATCTCTGAAACTATTTCATATTGCACGTAATGATGACACAAATATTGAACACACTACACATAATAATATGTGCACGTATCAAAATACCTTTATACGGTGTATCTACAGAGATGACACAACGTTTATCACATCCTGCACATAACACAATATTGAGAATATCGCTTCGAGATAAGGGAACGCCATCCTCACTCGAGTGGCGAGGTTATTGATTTTACCAGGTGATATTAGATAAGCCCATATAGGTATCTACCTCTGTGGAGCTGCATTAATATTTCCAACACTCTGCATTCACTCCTGAAGTGATAACATTCTGCCTTCCACTGACGCTGCTACAAACACGGCGCAGTCAAATGTTTATAGCATGCACGACGCTCGGTATTTAGATACACTTTATGGGCACATCACCTTTATGGGTTGTGTGCATATTATATTATTATTCAACAGCGATACAAAGTAATTCCCAATATTTCGGCAATTACAAGGTTCATATTTAAATTTTAAAACAACAATAATAATTGTAGGTATATCAAGTCACGTTAGTGTTTTCCATTTTTCTTTATGGAATAGAATCCTGGACCCTGCGAGCGCGAGACCGGAAGGGGATAAGCGCTTTTGAGATGTGGTGCTGGAGACAAATTCTAAAAACACCTTGGACTTACTTACTTTTCGTATTGCTTTTCCGGAAATAATCTTGACCCGTAGAGATTTTTTTTTTAATAATACCAATTTCTTTATTCATAGATAATAGTATTAGGTACAATAATTTTACATGTATTTAAATCCACCTAACTGAGCAAAGCCCGTTGCGTTGCGTTTGCGTTGTTGTTGCGTTGCCTTGTTGCGTCCCGTCCTCTTCTACAGACTTGGCTCCAGCGCCATCAGCCAGTCCACTGCCTCCGGAGTAGCCTCATGGATGTTTTGGAGGCTTCCTGTAAACTTTTTGAGCTGGCAGTCTTACACAATGTGTCTTACTGTCTGCACAGACCCGCACTCACAATCGGGGTCACCCCTTTTTGTCCATTTCCAGAGCAGGTAGTTGCAACAACCCTGCTCTGTTCTCACTCTGTTTTGTTGTACCCACGCGGCCACGCCCTCAAAAGCTGGTATTTGGGAGTTTTTCGGATATTTCTATGTCTATGCTTTTTCTTGTTTTTGTCTTTTTTTATTGGATAAATTGTATTGAAATGACAATTCCAAGTGTTCGAATAAGGATGATAAAATACAATAAACAAAAAAAAAACAATAAACTAAGCCATACCTACCACTCCGTTTTAGACTGGCATCATACATATATTTTAAACTAAAAATTATGAATTAATTGTTTTTATCATCACAACTATTCAAGTAAAATGTATCTAACATACGTCTTGCAATTGCTTTCGTAACAAAACGTATTAAATATTAGTATAATAATTTAAGAAAATCCCAGCCATAATGCGTTGTATAGGAAACTTTGTTCATTTTTCTTCAACGGTGGCGTGAGGCCCGAAGACAGATACTGGATGGCGCCCCAGAATACTATTGGACGTGTATCAATCTAATTCCATTCCACCGCACCGTGCCAAACCCATAGAAATCCGAATGAAAAGTGTGTTTGATGGAAATAATAGGATGGTTTCATGTTGTGATGCTATTAAAACTATTCCCCCACACAATATCCATGCAAATGTCAGTCGGAGCGGTACGTTTTGGCTCGTATGAGTACACGATGTGTGTGTGCTGTGTATGTTATTATTTCAACATAATGTTTATCTGCTTTTTATTTCAATATGCAACTAATACGTTTATTATTTATATGGGATAATTACATGTCATACACAGTACTCACGCGGTATTTAGAAGGACAACAAAAAAAAGAGGAAATAAACTGTGTGTGGAAAATTTTCTAGAATTATATAAATCTCATTTCATTTTCATTAGAAAATATTATTTTTCAAAGAAATGAGCCACAAATACACTTTTTAACTATTTCACAGTAAGGTACTTTTAAATCTTTTGTGGTGAAAGAGGAAGATGGTTGGCACCTGAGATTGAACCCACGACCTCCAGTACGAAAACCAGCGTCAAACCACTAGGATTCCAACCACTCCTGTCAAACTTTTGATAAGTTTATCAGAATCAATACGAATTGTAGGTTAACAAGACATAATATAATGTAATTTTTGTATAATGTTTGTATAGTTTTTACTAAAATTTTGCTTCACGAAAGTGCTCTAAAATTTCAGTTTGATTCTTATTTAATGCATTTGCGTAATTGAACTGCAAAAAAATTGTAGACAACCAGCAAAGTTTTAATTTCGTACTGAGTCATAAATGTTTAATTTAAAAAGACATTTTTGTAATTCATATACTTCATATAGAGTTCATATTTATACAAACAGTAGGTATATTTCACGAAAACATTATTTCTGAACTCGAGCGCTTTCGTCAATCTCGCGTCAACTCAAACGTGATCGAATGACATGAACTTGAAAGCATTCGGAAAAAAAACATTAAAAACATTTAAATTTACAATTTCTTTCCATGGCTACATTTTGAAAGTAAATCAGCAATCACTTTGCAAAATGTTTTGACTAATACGTGGCTTAAGATCCCCCTAGTCTCCATTCAAATTTAAACATCTTTGTTAGAATTATTATTATATAGCTAATAGTTGTAATGTTGTAGCTAATTTAAGCTGAAACATTTATAAATTAAATTAGTTGAACATGATACAGGTGGGAATGGTATCTGTACATAAATACATACATACACTAAAGTGCGATGGTACTTTGAGCACGTCATATTGATATAATTTCGGTAACTGTGTATGTAATTTAAATATTTATACATACTTGTATGATATTAATATTCCCTCTAGCGTTTAAATGTTTCTAAATACATGTTTGTACATAATAATTAATGATACCTATTCAATTATATACATATTAATATTCCATCTCTTTTCAAATATCTATTCATAATCAACGTTTGGTCGGATCAAATATTGATATCAATGTGTGTATCAAAAAAGAGTTTTTTGATTATAAAATGCATTTTAAACATTAAAATAGCACCTGAATGCGGGAAGTTTGATCTTCATGTATTATTTATTTATTTATTAGCCACACGGCAACACTTTGCCTTTAACGGAATTTAACAAAAAATACTAAGATAGGTAATATATGAATATACAATATCGATTGGATGTCGAATACAAAAATAAAAAAAAACATAAGCAACAGAAAACATCAAAGTTGAAATTAACTAACCATAAAAGAATTAAGCAAAAGTATAAAATAACTATAAGAATTAGAAAAACGAGAAGTTAAAACACCTATAAGCATTTAAATTAAAAAAGTAAAAATATCATAAGACATGAAACAATGACAATGGAATAATAAAATCAATGTTTAACAAAACTGTGCATAAGCAATTCAAAATAATAATAAAAACATACAAAATAGTCAGATTAATGAAATCATAAATAATAATAATAATAGGATAATTTTTAAGCGCCGTTTGGTGACAGCTAAGGCCACCTCATGGGCGCTAAAAGTTTGCTTAAACTTACATACAGACTAATAGTAACAATTTATAATTTACCAACATGATGCCAATACTTATTATGAAATTGGAAAAAAATGCTATACAAATACAATATTAATAATAATAATAATAAATTAAAACACCTGATATAATTGATAAATGTCGTGCATGTGGCCAAACGGGAGAAACACTCAGACATATTTTGTCTGGGTGTTCTCTCCTGTGTGGTTCTGAGTATCTGCACAGACATAACGATGTGGCTAAAATAGTTCATCAAAAACTTGCCTTGAAATATAGTTTACTCGATTTTGAAGTACCTTATTACAGGTACACCCCGATTTCGGTAATGCAAAACAATAATACAAAATTATATTGGGATATACCAATACAGACTGACCGAACGATTAACGCAAATCGTCCGGACATTGTATTGGTTGATCGTAGGAACGGGATAACCTATCTCGTGGATATCACTGTACCGTATGACGAAAATTTGAAAAAAGCCGAGCAAGACAAGATAATTAAATATCTTGATCTTGCTCACGAAATCAAGGATATGTGGCATACACCAACCACCCACATAATACCTATAGTGATATCGACGAATGGAGTTATTCCTAAGTCTCTTAAAGACAATCTAGGGAAACTTGGCATCTGTTGTGGTCTCAGATATGCCATCCAAAAGGCAGTTCTGTTGTCCTCATGTAGGATGTTAAGAAGGTTCCTTTCTCTGTAGTTCGAAGATCTCTCATGATTACATTACATCGTGATGTATCATGAGAGATAATACCGATATTTTTATATTTAGTATATAGCATTGTATTTAATTTTAATTTATTTTTATTAATTTTATTTTACAATGATGTATTCTTCATATGATATATTGTGATTTAATGAATAAATGATTTGAAATAATAATAATAATACAAGGATGATTTTTCTAATGCGCCGTTTTGTGACACGATGGCCACCTCAAGGGCGCAGGTAAATACATAAAATAAACTTACAATAAACAAACAAACAGCTAAATAAATATACAAACATAAAATAAAAATGACACAGAAATAAGACTATTATAAACAGCTAACAGTTGCATAGGTTTATCGAAATAATATAGAGGAATTAAAATTAAAGGACCAAAAGTAACTAATAAAACTTAGTGTTAAATTATGTTAGTACATGGAAAGCAAAATACGTTTTGTTCAAGGACAATCTGGAAATGATATTTGAAATAAGTGGGTTTTTAAGAGCTTCTTGAACTCTTCTAAAGTTCTTGCACTTCTGAGGTCTACCGGGAGATTGTTCCAGAACTTTGGACCAAAAATAGTGAACGATCTGTCTAAGTATTTCGGCTTATTGGAAGTATTAATTTCAACCAATTTGTTGGCAGATTGCATTTGAGATCTGAGTGTATTTTGTCTACAAGAGAGTGTAGAGGGGATGCATAATTCTGATAAATATTCCGGCGTCATATTATGTAAAGCTTTGAAAACAAGTAGACATGCTTTGAATTGGACTCGTTCTGGAACCTTAAGCCAGTGAAGGCTTAAGGTTCCGTATTACACACTATCAGGAAAATCTGGATAGGACTTATGGAAAAGATATGTTTTTAACTGCTGCTAGAAGTCACGAATATTTACGGCATGTCTAATATTCAATGGAAGATTGTTCCATGACTTTGGTCCAGAAACGGCGAATGAACGGCGATATTGAGGTTTATTTGTTAGATTAAATTCGACCAATTTTGTATTTGACTGATGTAATGATCTTAATGTACTCTGTCTCTCATTGGGCGAGACAAGAGTACAGAGATCTGAAATGTATTTTTACAAGGATTATCTTCGAAAAAAATTAAGGAAATTATTTGGAATTTATTCTCGAAATTGAGATATTTTATTTCATTCTTTGTTGAATATTAATGGTTTATGAAAAGAAGTTAATTTCCCCTCTCCTTCCAAATATTGATATTCTCACATGTACTTAATTTGAATTTTCGCAGAAAGAGTTTTTGATCGCTGGAGATTATTCAGATTTAAGAATTGCCAATATCTTTGAATTCACCGATATTTTTACTTGAACATATTACGCTGTGCCAAGAATAGAAATATATTTTTTCTCTGTATATTATTTACCTTCTAAAAACAGTATTAGTAAGCTACTTTCCCATATTTCGCGGATGGAGGCGGAAAAGACCTTATAAATACATTTATAATCAATTCAATGTAATATGAAGAGAAGGTTGATATGGGGGGTTTTAAAATTATCCAAAAAAAAATACTATGATAGGGGGCAATGAGACTTTCCTTTCAATCAATTAGGGCGCTGAAATAAAATAAGGTTTTGGTGGGTTTCTAATCACTACTGAGGAGAAAGAATCAAGACAGTTTGATACACATATTATCGCTCCTCAGTGGAAGCAGAAATAATATCAACATACAATATCAAATTACAGTAATGGCAAATCAAAATCTTCGAGTGTGAGAATTGTGATAGGTATTAATTATTTTCCTTAGACATAAACAATCAATCAATTAGGTTAAGCGATAGCCGTTCCGCCCTTTCCCTCCCAATCCACCAGAGTTTGTGATCTTTTCTCTGACACCTTATTTTCAAAAGGAGGGCATCTACTTCTTTCTTCTGTCTTCTATGAGCTCCGGCTGCTCGAAAATCAACGGGGTTGCGGACACTAATAATTAATTCTACTCGGCGGGATGGCTTTCGCTTTTTACATACATATAAAAATTACTGACCTTAAAATCCTAGTGACGACTACCTTTCTGAGCTCAGAATCACTATTAACTAACACTATAATTCACTCGAGTCCTCTCTGTGGGTCCCTCGGTGTCTTCCTTCCGGTGTCCTCACGCTGGGTCCTCTCTGTGGGTTATCCAGGTGCTTCCGTGGTTGGTCAGTTCCCGTCCTGTGATGTCGTCTTCTTCTCCGAAGTCCAGTCCAAGTCTCCTGCAAGGCTGGTGTCAATAACGTGGCGATCTTCCTTCCTTCAATGGCAGCGTCGTGTCGTCCTTCAAAAGTGGATGACTTCTAATCCTCGCTGGGCGTCTCAATAATGTCGTGGTCGTCAAATATCCTTCCGTTGCGTGCAGTGTGCGTAGATCCGTGTGTCCAAATTACGAGCCAACAGAGTCACCGTATAAGGGCTAAGGAGAGCCTAATAGAGGCTGACGGATAAAAGAGAATAAGGGATTGACCGCGGCGCGCAGTCCTTTTTAAATCCATCTCTGAAGCGCGTCCCTTCCTTCGTTCCGGGGTGCGGTGTGTAAGTGAGACGTCCAATATCTTCATCCTTGTTTATCTTCGTGCGTGAGCGCTAGGAAAAAAATCTTAATACTAGGTACATACATTTTTATCTTACGTTACAATTATCCTATGTACTCTACGTTGCAATAATTCTCATGTACCTACTTACTTAAAAACCATTCTATCAATCATTAGTTATTTATTCTGATGACGACACTATTTAATTCTAACGTATGAATACCTACTATGTAACATTACTATGTCGTACTTGTCTACCTAAGATCCTTATTTCGCAACCCTATTCGTTCCTGTCTGAGCATATATTTATTTGGAGGCAATACTTCTAATATCAAAATCCTACTATCAATATATCCAATCCGCGAAGTCTCTTTTCTATCAAACCAAATCCATAAACAATATTTTTCGCGCCAATTCTGGTTGACGCGAGTCTCTACCTACCAAACTTGGGTTCTCCCAAGCCTTCACAACATCTGTGCTGATCGGTTACCCTACGTGTCCGGCCGGCGATGGTCACCTATTGTCTTTACGCGGACCCGGGACTGTCTATTGTTTTCAGGGTAGCTAGCAGCCTCTCTCGTCTTGCCTACGTACCACCTAACTAACATATGTTGTCCAGATATTAACTAAAAATTACCAACGTTGCATCTATCTCCTTGTGTATACCTAGCGCGTATCCTGACACATTCCTAAGCCATTGTTTATCATCTAAAACATCCCGACATCTGCAATCCTACGCGATACTCAACCTATGGCGACTCAGAGATTCTCAACCAAATATCTATACAGCAATTTTGATTCACCAACTAACTAGCTCATATCAAATGTTACTTTCATATTATTATGTGGGTTTATAAAGTTATAACATTTAAATTCAAGATAATATTGTGGATGTAACATCGGAACATTCAATGCTTATTTTACAGTTATTCTTTATTCTCGTTCCTAGGCCCAAATTTGGGCACTTAAACTTGTCAAAACAATACATCATAGCATCATATTGTAATGCAAAAAATAAAAATAATAAGCATTTTAAATAGGTACAAAATAACATCAATAATAGCCATGTGATACCAGATGTAAAGGGTCCAATATCAGATTTTGTCATAGATAATAAAAACAATAAAATTTAACTATGAGGTGTTGGATATGCAAAGACCATCATCTAATTTTGGCCTAAATTAGTGAATTGAGAGTGGAAACAAGAACACAAAAAAAAAATTCTTTTACATATAGCATGAGTTATCCATTCAGCATTTCGTCGATTGTATAATATGATTTACTTGTTAGATAAGCATTATGTTTGAGTGTTTCAAAATCTCGAAGTATTTGTAGGTCCCTATTTCAATGATGATGCTTTTTGATATACTTCATAGAATAAAGGTACGTTAAGTAATAGGAATACACAATATTAATTTCTTTTTGACAATATATTCTAATCCGTAATAAACGTTGTGTTTGGGATGACGAGCTCGATACGTAGAGACCAATTTTTGTCATTGCTTAAGGGTAGAAAAAGTGTGGAGGAAAGGGACCTTGATCGACGGTCAGCTAAAATATATTTTAATGAACACCTGACTGCAAGAAACAAGCATCTCTACAGGGAGGTGAGAGAACGTGCAAAGGAGTTGAAGTTTCGGTTCGTCTGGGTGAAGAAAGGAAACATATTTGCCAGGGAGCAGACGGGCTCGAGAATTTTTAAAATAAAATCACAGAATGATGTTGGGTTACTTAGGGGGGCGGATCTTCCCAACTAATAGATATGAAGCTTAGTTGGTAAATTCAGTGTTGAGTTTTCTACCAAAATGTCGATCAATTATTTGTTCCTTGTTTTATGTATTATGTACCTTTTTGACTTATTGAGAGGTTGTATGTTGCATATTGCTTTCTGCCTTGTGCCCTGTATGTATGTGTTTATTACTGTCGTGCTGTGTATTTTTATTAATATGTTTAATTACATTGAAATACACTTAGTGAATAAACAACATGGAGATTGTAGTGATTTTGCAAATGACAGAGGGGCCCATTTGAATGGCTGGAGCTGCAGACAATGGTATGTAAATGTCTTTCTGCTTATGGATTGTGACTGCAAATTAGATGCGCAAGGGTGTTTTTGTACGTGTTATGTATTTAATGTTATTCTGTCAATCACTGGCGAGTCGAGATTTGATTTTTCTTTTCTATTGAAGTGGGCAAATAAAGTTGGGTACAATGTCTTTTCTAAATGATGGCTGAAGATGACTTTGAGTGTCTTGTTGTCAAAACTGAAACGATAAATGTCTGCGATTGTGATATATTATTTGGGGGTGATAAATTCAAGGTCATGCATGTTAACATCAGAAGTATTCAAAAAAATTTTGATGAACTAGTTGTGTTCTTGACCTGTAGTGGATTAAATCCGGATTTAATAATCCTGAGTGAGTGTTGGCTGGGTGATCGGAATGTGGAGCTTAGCTTGAATGGATACAGGATGTTTCAGACAACGGAACATAACAATAAATCTGAGGGTGTAGTGGTATACATAAGAGACATTTTCCCAAATGCATCAGCTAGAGAAGTAAAAATTAAAGATGCTAATGCAATAGAAGTGACGTGTTCGGAGATATTCTCCCTTCTGGCTCTTTACAGATCGCCTTCAGGGATCGACTTGTCTGAATTTATCGTTTCTTTGGACGAAGCCATTATGAATCTACCAAAAGCGGAGATGAATATTGTGGCTGGAGATTTTAATATTAATATTTTGTCCCTCAATAAACAAAGCGAAGAGTATGTATGTCTCTTGGCCGAGCACGGTTTTCTGTCTGCTATTAATGTTGCAACTCGAGAGTCGCAATCGTCGGGTACATGTATAGACCATATCTTTGTTAGATGCAAATTGGAAGTTAGAGGTGCCGTTATCAAAACCGATTTTACCGATCACTTTACAACCTTAATCGAGATTAACAATATACCAAAAAAAATGCACAGAAGATTAATTAAACGAGTAGATTACAACAGTATTGCTAAACAACTTAAAGATAGGGATTGGTCGTTTGTCTATGATTCTGTCGATCCAAATGTAGCACTAAATAACTTTGTATCGGTGTTGCAGGGAGTTATCTTGGGTTCCACTACTTTTAAGACAGTTCCTCACTCGACAAACGGCATCAAGCCGTGGGTGACTGAGGGGCTTGTCAAATGCATTCGAAGGCGGGATAGGTTGCATAGGCAGGTTACGCGATTTCCTTCAAACGAAAAATTGCAAAAATTTTATAAGCGATACCGCAACACGTGTAACAGAACAATAAAGATGAGAAAGACCCAGTACTATAAAAACAAAGTTGAACAGAGCAAATATAATTCTAAAACAATATGGAATGTTGCTAGGGAGCATATGGCTCAGGCAAGAAAGGAGACGCGAATTGGCAGGTTGAGTATCGACGGCGAAACACACACTGACCAAATAGAGATTGCAAACCTCATGAATGATTATTTTAGTAACGTCGGATCGGTTATAGCAAATAATATTTTGAACAAATTAAACAAAACTGAAAGTGAGTTGGCGATGTCTGCAGGCGGTCACAGTGCTGGTGCTCGTCGATCTGATTGGAGTTTCTTGCCGGTAACTGAGAATGAAATGCTTAAAATATTGGGTTCACTTAGAACAGATTGTGCTATGGGTCCGGATGGAATCTCTGCAAAACATATCGGGCTTGCCAGGCATTCACTGGTGTACCCTTTGACACACCTCGTAAACATGAGCATTGGCCACGGTGTATTTCCGGAATGTCTAAAAGAGGCCACCATAATCCCAATACATAAGGGTGGAGATCCATGTGATCCCTCTAACTATCGTCCAATAGCTCTGCTGAATGTAATCTCAAAGGTTTACGAGAAGGCGATAAATATACAAATGATGAGGACACTGGAAAGTAATCATATGCTCTCGGATAATCAGTTCGGTTTCCGTTCCGGCAGGAACACTTCCGATGCACTGGAAAAAGTGGTAGAATACGTAACGGAAGCACTAGATGGAAAGGAGAAATGTCTGGGTATTTACTTAGATTTGGCAAAAGCTTTTGATTCTGTCTCACACACACTTCTGATTAGAAAGTTGGAGAGCGTTGGTCTGAATGATTTGTCTGTAAAATGGCTAAAGTCGTATCTAACAAATAGAAGGCAGGCCGTTAGGTTGGGCGACGTAATAGGGAACTATGTACCAGTCAACTGCGGTGTCCCACAGGGCAGTGTCCTGGGTCCAACCCTATTCATACTATATATAAATGATCTAAACAATCTTGATATCGGGGGTCGCGTGGTTTCGTTTGCTGATGATACAGTGCTTTTGTTTGGGTCAAGGGAATGGGAGAGTGTATTTCAGGTTGCCGAACGGGGGATTAATATTGCTAAAAATTGGTTCGATGGAAACCTGCTCTCTTTGAACACTCAATCAATCAATCAATCAATTCTCCCTTTTACACCCCACTCAGGGGCATAGGGAGGCAACAAGAGCTCTCCATTGCGCTCGATCTTGCGCAATGTTTATGACCTCCTCCCACACCATGTCCATGTCCCTCAGCTCTGCTTCGAAGGAGCGGAACACAGTGTGAGAGGGTCTTCCTCGTCTTCGGGACCCTGATGGGAGGAAGAACAGCGCTCTCCTCGGCCAACTGTCATTCGGCATCCTTAACACATGTCCCAGCCAAGTCCATCTCCTCCCCACAATGGTAGAGGTGATGGGCTCACGCTGGGTGCGCCGGCGTATAGCGTCGTTCGTGATGCGGTGGTACCATCTTACACCCAGAATTCTCCTTAGGCACTTCATTTCAAAAGCTGAGACTTTTTGTGCCTGGGCTTTGGTCAGGTGCCAGGACTCACACCCATAGAGGAGAATGGGCAACACACACGCATCAAACAGTTTACATTTCGTCTCGACACTAAACGCCGACGCTTTCCAAATCTTGGTCATGTTGTTAAAGGCGCCACTTGCCATACCGATACGTATCGGGAGCTCAGCCCCGAGGTCACCAGAGGTGGTAATGGTTGCTCCCAGGTATTTAAATTTATCCACCCGGGAGACCTGGTGACCGTCGATGGTTATCGGTAGCTGTTTATCGGGGCAGGCATTACTCGCCATGAGCTCCGTCTTACTGGCATTGACTCGAAGGCCAAGGCGTGCCGTTTCGTCGCAGAGTCTTGAAACACTGCGCTGTAATTCCTCCACTGTCGTACTGAACAACGCTAGGTCGTCCGCGTACTCCAGATCGCACAGTTCGCCCATTAGACCATCTCTCTGTGTTATCGGTATACCTCTTGCTCCTTGCATGGACTTTCTCAAGAGGAAGTCCATGACAATAATAAATATAAATGGAGCCAGTACGCAGCCCTGTCTGACTCCCGTAGTGATCCTGAAAGCTTCAGTAGGACCACCTGGCGTTTTGACGCTACACTCGGAGTCTTCATACAGGGACTGCACCATTTTTACTATCTTCGGAGGTATACCGTACAGAGCTAAAATTTTCCATATCGATGGTCTATGTGGGCTGTCGAAGGCCTTTTCAAAATCTATGAAGCAACAAGCGACTGGAGAGTTAAACTCTTTGCACTGCTGAAAGATGCACCTGGCACAGAAAATTGGGTCCGTGCAGGACTTGCCAGGTACAAAGCCGCATTGTTGCTCTCTCAGGACAGCCATGATAGGCCCCCGAATGCGGTGTAGTAATATCTGAGATAATACCTTACCGGGAACACTCAGTAGAGTAATTCCACGGTAGTTTCCGCATTCAAGGGGGTCCCCCTTTTTAAATATTGCGACGATGGATCCATTCCGCCAATCTTTTGGGCACCTCTCCTCTTCCCAAGCCATTTTAAATATATCAAGAAGTGGTTGGCCAAGGGTGTCTATGCCTTGTTTGAGGAGCTCTGCGTGGATTCCATCGTCTCCTGGCGCTTTGTTGTTTTTCAATCTCATCACGGCCAGCACCATCTCGCTGTGGGTCGGCGGATCTTCACATATCCCAGTCGCCTGAGGTATATTCAGACCCGCCAACTCCTCCTCAAAGTTGTAAGGTGAGGAGGGTTCGGGGCGGTTCAATATTGACTCAAAGTACTCCCTCCATCTCCCTTTAATCAGTTCGGGGGCAGTGACAGTGGCTCCACGAGAGTCTCGTATTGCCGTCACGGGTCTTTTTTGACCCCTGCCCCCGACCTCCCGGGTGATTTCGAAGAGTGTCCTCGAGTCATTACCGAGTGCAGCAGACTGTGCTCGCCGTATCTGAGAGTCCAGGTGTCTTCTTTTATCTGTTCGTACAGAGTGCTTCACCTTGCGGCTCAGCTCCCTGTACTCAGACACCAAAGCGGCCAGTTTTTGAGGGTCTTTTTCGCTGTCTCTGAGGGTCTTAGCCTTCTGGCGATCTTCGATGAGACTCCAGGACCCATCGGACATCCATATTGGCCTCTTTTTATTCTTGTAGCCAACAGAAGAACGTGCGGATTCCATAACCGCGTCACGAAAGCTAGTCCAGGCTGACTCAATTGGGGCAGCTCCGGGTGAATCCTGCAAGGGGGCAAACCTTGTGCGTAACTCAGTCTCGTACGTGTGGCGACACTGAGCACTCTCTAACCTGCGTATGTCCAGCGGGCGAGGAGCAGACGATCTTGGCTGGAAATGGTGAAATTTGAATCTGAACGAACCCACAAGGAGTTCGTGATCCGTGTCCATGTCTGCTCCCCGGCAGGTGCGGACATCCCGCAGGTCAGTTCGGCTGCTAGCCCTTACCAGGAGATGGTCTATCTGGTTTTTCGTTCTTCTGTCGGGCGAGGTCCAGGTGTATTTATGGATATCCTTGTGGGGGAAGAGAGTTCCCCCTATTAAGAGTCCATGGAGCGTGGCGAAACCAATGAGACGGCTTCCGTTATCATTCATCACTCCTAAGCCATGCTTACCCATGACGCCTGGTCCATTCTGGGGGTCGTTGCCAACCTTGGCATTAAAGTCCCCCAAAACTATTAGGCGATGGCGCCTCGGAACATGGGACACAACTGCATCCAGACTGTCATAGAAACAGTCCTTAGCAGCCGCGTCCCCATCCTCAGTGGGAGCATAGCATAGAAGGACCGTCAGTGTTTCGCCACTCATCTTAAAGGACGCACTCATCAGGCGGTCAGAAACAGGTTCCCAACCAAGAAGGCGAGAGAAGGCATATTTACTTAAAAGTAGAGCGACGCCACGCATCCGTGCAGTCCGGTGGCCAGAGTGAAGCATGACATAATTGCCAGCGTCACTCTGCCCCGAGCCTGGGATGCGTGCCTCACTCAGCCCCAGGATATCTAGTCCATAATCTCCCGCCAACTTGGCAGCAACAAGCTCCCCGCCCGCCCTCAGAGTGCGGACATTCAGAGTCCCGATTTTTAAGCTCTTGTTCCTTAATCGAGCCGTGGTCAATACAGGGGGGACACCAGCTGCCTGAACCCCCCCCTGATGGGGTCCAGGCGTCCGAGGCTTAATTCTGTTGCCTTTTCTGACCGATTGTTTTAAGAACGTGAGGTGGTCAACCCCACGGTCCCGATCTGATTTTTCGATTTCCTGCCTCTTACAGGATGCTCGAAAAACCAGCAAAAAGAGCAGAGGTGCTATTCTAAGCCGGCAACCCCACGGCTTTGAACACTCAGAAGACTAAAATTATGACTTTCAGTATTGATGGAAGGCAGCAACCTGAGACCAATCTGGTAGTTAGGGTTCATTCGTGTGCTGGGGATGCTGTTTGTGCGTGTTCTGAGCTCGAAAGGGTTAAGCAATATAAATATCTGGGAGTGATCATGGATAACAATTATCGATGGAATGATCATGTTGATATGTTGGCGAAAAGGGTGCGAAAACTCATATTCGTTTTTCGCAACCTGAGAGATATATTTAATAAAAAAATCCTTAGGATGTTGTATTATGCACTTGCGCAGTCCTTGCTCCTATACGGAATCATCGGATGGGGAGGCATGGCTAGGACGAATCTTCAACCGCTTATTGTAGCCCAAAGGTCACTCATTAAGGTGATCTGTCGTAGACCATTTAGATACCCCTCAGAGAGGCTTTTTTGTGAGTTTGGGGTCTTAGACGTTAGACAACTCTACATTAGAACGCTCATATGTTACGTTCGCGATAACATTGAAAGATTTACCTCTCAAAATTACGTACTTACGGCATTGACCTGAAATAGACATTTGCTTAGACCACGGACTGTACGGACGACTTTTTCCCAAAGATTCATGTCATTTTTAGGACCTAGAATTTACAATAAAATTATGCCGGATATCTCTGAGTCTCTGAATGCCGGGGGAACGAATTTGAAGAGGCTAGTAAACCAATGGCTGATGCGGGTTGGAATTGACGAATCGGAGAGTGCGCTAATGCAGATTTTAAGATAGGGACTTCTGAGTTGGATGACGTGTTGCGTAGTAGTTGTTATTTTTGTTTTTTGCAGTTAAGAATGGTTGAATTGGTGATGGATGATGCTTGTGAAGTGTGCTGCAAAGACTTTATGAATGTATGTGTGTTCTATTTTGTGTGCGTGCTTATTCTGTATTTGCGTTTTTCTAATGCAAGTTGAAAACTTCATATATGGTTGATGGGTGCATGGTTTCTTTTTCTTTTTACATTAAGTAGTATTGCCTCAGCACAGACTCTCGTCTAGTGAGGTAATAAACCCTTTATACAAATTATATATATATATATATATATATATATATATACACACATGTAAAATGCTTATGTTTTTTTGTATTTTTTGGGAATAAAATAAATAAAAAATAAATAAAAATCCTCAATTGGTATTTTACTATTCATACAAGTCATAATTGAATTGGCTGGTAGCCCAGCGGTTACGACGCCGGCTTTCGTGCGGTTTCGTTCGGAGGTCGAGGGTTCGATCCCCGGTGCCGACCATCTTCCTCTTTCACGACACAAGCTTTAAGTAGCTTACTGTGAAAGAGTAACCAAGTGTATTTGTGTTCACATTGAGTGAGCACAGATTTATATTTTATAAAAACAAAAATTGTTTTTACTCAAATAAATATAATATTAATCTGTACAAGGTGTTTTTTTATAACAATAAGTCTTTCGCGTCTTTTTAACATTTAACATATAAAATAAATTTTTTATAGAATTTTATTACAGTTTCTATTTTTTTGAAACATTGATGACTTTAACCAAGCATTTTCACATAAAAAAGTATGTTTCTTAAAAAATAATTTGCACGTAGGTAGCTAAAAATTAGAGAGGGGTGTAATATTTTGTAGCTACGCCATAATTCGCGCCGCATTTTCATTAAGTGATAGAGAATTTAATAAAAACCACATCAGAGTATTAAAAATGGTGAGGGAGGGAGTACTTGATCCATAATATTTTAAAGGTCGCCGTATTTTAATGTCAAGTATCAGACTTAAAAAATAAGTAAGTTACCCTTAGCATCGGAAGAATTGACCGTTTTGTCAAGTAATGTATTCAAGTCGAGTTTATAGAAAAAAAATGAAATAAGTGAAATGGTTAGGTCTTCCGGGTGTATTATTTGTAAAATTCAATTAAAAATACAATTATTAATAATACAACGAAAATATTAAGATCTAGTACTGAAAAAAGGTCACAAGAATCTAGACATAATAAGAACGATGTGTGAACAATAAAGATGAGACATTAACAAAAATGGATGTAGTCATATCCTGGCGGCAAATACATGACAGCAGTCGCAGTCTTTTAAATTTGGTTGCTCTCTTGTTCTCAATAATTTCCAACTTTTATCTCTACGTTTCATTTATTATTAAATATCTTCTGGTTGCATACATGGGATTTTTCGACATGTTGAACATGTTGAGAATTCTCATGATTAGGAGTTTCGGAGTCAAGCATTACCACCTAATGGCGAACGTTGTTAACGTTAAGTGATCACACTAAGCCAGCCTTCGAAATAACAGTAGAAGACTGTCGTAAGCCCGTGGTGGTGTATTCCATTGAAAAATCTAACATCAGTAATGAATTGTTAGTCATTAGTTGTTACATATTTTTTGAAAGTACAATTGTTGGGCCATGAATTGTGAAAAAAATTAAATAGTAAGATAATTGAACTGTCACAAACATGATATAGTTTAAAAACCGTGTTTTGTTCATATTATCTACATAGATATTATGTACAAGGGTCAGTGTAACATTATTTTTCAATTTCGTTTCAACGTGTATCTGTGCTCACTCAGTCTCATCCTCTTGAGAAAGTCCATGCAAGGAGCAAGAGGTATACTAATAACTCAGAGAGATGGTCTAATGAGCGAACTGTGCGAACTGGAGAACGCGGACGACCTAGCGTTGTTCAGTACGACAGTGGAGGAATTTAGCGCAGTGTTTCAAGACTCTGCGACGAAACAGCACGCCTTGGCCTTCGAGTCAATGCCAGTAAGATGGATCTCATGGCGAATAATGCCTGGCCCGATAAACAGCTGCCGATAACCATCGATGGTCAACAGGTCTCCTAGGTGGATGAGTTTAAGTACCTGGGAGCAACCATTACCACCACTGGTGACCTCGGGGCTGAGCTCCCGATACGTATGGGTATGGCAAGTGGCGCCTTCAACAACATGACCAAAATATGGAAGGCGTCGGCGTTTAGTGTCGAGACGAAATGTAAACTGGCAAATGGGTGTGAGTCCTGGCACCTTACCAAAGCCCAGGCACAAAAAGTATCTGCATTCGAAACGAAGTGCCTCAGGAAAATTTTGGGTATAAGATGGTACCACCGCATCACGAACGACGCTATACGTCGGCGCTCTCAGCGCAGGCCCATCACTTCCACCATAACGGAGAGGAGATGGACATGGTTGGGATATGTGTTGAGGATGCCGAATGACAGTTGGCCGAGTAGAGTGCTGTTCTTCCTCCCATCAGGGTCCCGAGCACGAGGAAGACCCTCTCATACTGTGTTCCGTTCCTTCGAAGCAGAGCTGAGGAATCTGGACATAGTGTGAGAGGAGGTCATAAACATTGCGCAAGATCGAGCGCAATGGAGAGCTCTTGTTGCCTCCCTATTCCCCTAAGTGGGGTCTTAAGGAAGTTTGGATTTGGATTGGATTGGCTCACTCAAAGTGATCACAAATACACTCTTTGACTCTTTCACAGTAAGTTACTTAGAGCTTGTGTCGCGAAGATGAATGTTAGCCGGCATCGTAACCACCGAGCTTTTTTAGCATTATAATTATTATCGGCCATTTTTTCAGTCATAGAGGCTATTTGATTCGGTATATTACCTAAAATATTATCTTTTGAAAACTTAATTCGATTTTAATCAACTTTATTATATAGACTTTAGACACATTAATTTTGTCAATAATATTTTTTGTTATAATGTTGTGTGGAATTTTATATTGAGATGAAGAATTCACGTTATCAAATTGTCGATGTAATATGTTATTGTATCCAATATTGACTATCATTATACATTAAATGTCATTCTGTGTATGTATATACATATAACAACTATTCTTTCATTTTTTGAATAATTCTGAATAATTTTTTTTCTGAAACGTGAAAAAAATATAACTAAAAAAAAAATAATAAAATGCTACTACATTCAAATTTATTCAAATTTAAATAACTTACACAATAAACTCGCATAGAAATTAAGACACAGTAAATTATCAAACGTGTTAACGTAGGTATATAACGCAGAATGTTCAAAAATATACTGGTAAGACATGATAACACTAGAAATTTCTACCCGGGGTTGGCCTGTCTCAGATTGGACGGGACCGGTTGACTGGAAAAAATTGCCTCAGGCAATAAGTTCCGCCAGCTATACTTACACCTTTGTATAGAAAAGTGTTATATTATTATAACAAATGCTGAAGTCCTAAGGCGAGCTGGAGTAGACAAAGAGTTACTGCCAACTATCAAAGTTCCCACGATTTAATACTTAGGTCTTGTATTGCGGGAGGAAAAATATCACCTCTTGCAACTGAAAGGCAAGATTAAGAAACATTCGTGGATCAAGGCTGCGCAACATGAGAGACTGGACCGGCATCAGAAGTGAGGAGGAGCTCTTCCAAGCGGCGCAGGATATGCCAGGAAAGGTCCGCTTGAAAAAGAAGAAGGGATCTTAACACTCCATATTCCAATAATATAGTGGGTATTTAACAATTAATACATTTGCAGGAGATACCAATTTCGATGATAAACAATCATTTTCAGGACATTTTATTGCTGATGATAGTTATATAATATTAAATATGGGAAAATTTTGTTGTATGACGTCAATCTTTTATATTTCCTGGTAGCCACAATCACTGAACCGTAATATTTTCAGGCTTTTTCGTACCCCTGTTTTATTATTTATGAGAGATCGTCCTCTCACGGAACTTCTCAGTATTTTGTAATTGTCATCCTGTCTTCAGGCAAAAATACTAAAATATTCCAGGCATTTCTGTGTACACACGTCAAAACAAATTTACAATACATTGAAAAATAGTCGTTTATTTCTGTCTTTTTTATTATTTTATGGATATCAAAAGCGAAGTACAACAAACCTAATAATTATAAGTTTATGTTGTTGATTTCACCAGCAGGCGTAGACATTCCTTTATGTTTTTTATGGACTCAGTTGTATAGTAGGTATGTTTCATACCATATATGGGTATCCAATTCTTTTATTCAATCTTTGAAGTTTTAAAAAAAATATCTATTGTAACCAAAATTTTCCACTTACCCCCATCCTTCCGTTATTTTTATAATAACCATAGTAAATTATTTTTTTTAAATGAATCTGTGCTCACTCAAAGTGAACACAAAATATACACTCCCTGACTCTTTCACAGTAAGCTACATAAAGCTTGTGTCGCTATGGAGATCTTCTATGTTCATTCAATTAAAAATTTAATTTAATTCAGATAATTAGTTAACACAACAGTTATTGGTTCTAAGACTGGACGAAGTTCGAATATTCAGCAAATTATTGTAAACAGGCTATAAGGTATCCCTAGCATTAGTTTATTGATAATAATAATAATTAAGCAAAGAAGTACCTACCTAAATACAAAATTCCACCTCCTGATAGATAGGCAAACTCTATGTCCATTCGAGTTCCGCTGATGCAGTCGTACTAATAGAACGCTATTCAAAAATAACCTAAACAAACCTACCTAGGTATTAGAATTTGAATATTGAACTTGACTATGATAGTATAACATTCCATTTGGGACGCTATTGTGGGAGATTTGCTTATTCCGTGCTAATTCGATGCATAGCGATCTATTAGTACGACTTTTGTAGTTTATTAAACGATCGATCCATGTATGATAGTTCTACTTCGGGACTAACAATATTGGTATTTTGATGTTTTTTTGTTATGGACTTGAAATAACTATCCCCGTGTCAATATGTACCCGAACAACTTGCTTAAAAAGATTGTTTTAAACTTTTTTCCAACATATCTTCTTAACTAATTAGTATTTGAATACTTACATACAATTTTTATTTACTAACATTAAAATGATACCTAATTACAAATTAATGTTCATTTGAATCCAGCCGTTTATTGTGACAAAAATGAGTTAGTTGAATAAAAACCTCTGCAATCTGCTTCCGCATCCAATACCGACCTTACAGTACTATACCGGCTGGTGCCTTTTCACCCTGTTTTGGGCTGCCATTCTTTAATCTTGCGGCGTCAGAAATCATATTTGCCCGGATTGATTCGGTTCAATTCAAGTACGCTGATATTTTGTTTCAATGAAAGAATCGTAAAATAAAAATGAAAGAGTCTTGTATAGTTCTATCACAAAATTTTGTGATAGAACTATACAAGACTCTTTCATTTTTATTTTGAAATGGACTATCACCAAGCACCTTCTGCCCAAAACATCGAAGATCTGAAAGAATTGTGTTTAAGTCTTCACTTTAGATGAGTTGTTTTAATTCACCGCGGATATGAACATTGTAAAGGAGTGTGGAAGTTTATGCTAAAGATGAGAAAATCCCCGACCGTGAGAAACTTGTTGAAATAATTTTACGGAAGTGGAAACCGTGAAGAGTTGCTTTGTGGGATGTTTTGTATAATTATGTTAAAATACAGTGCGAAATTTTCCTGTATAAATGAATAATTATTTTTCACATTAATATTTATATGTTTTTTTTGTTAAAGTTCAGAGCCGCGGCAAACAACCAGGGTAGGCGCCTCCAGCGATAAAAATAATTATAGTCTGATTCCAACAAATCAGCACTCTGTGTAATCATTTAACAATTATCTGTGTTCAGCTCGGAACTATTAAACGCATGCAAATAACGAATTAGTGTTGTATCAAATGAACACGAAGGCAGTTATATCTTTAAGCTCCCCAGCTAATCATCTACCTGTCTAACCGGTAAATTAAACTAATTAAAAAAACAGTTGAAATCGTTACTTCGTACCTATAACAATACACATGAATTTGAAAAACAAATTCAAGAAAACTTGAAGCATTTGGTAATTCACGAGCGAGAACGCTGTCACTAGACTAAATAAAGATAAGGATGATTATAAAATTTGATGTATTATCCTTATGAAACAATTAGATTTCTTAGTTATCCTAGTAATACAATACTTAAATAATATATATGTGTCCAAAATAATTAAAACTGTATAAATTCTGTCGTATATTTTGAGTACACTATTCCATATTTAAGTGAAAGATTTGCTTTTTTTAAATAAATCGTATCAGGCACTGTCGATTTTATAATGAAATGGCAGATGATGAAGTTTTACATTTGCTGTATACCAAAACATATGTAGTAGTCGGTAGTGCAAAATCACCAATATCATCCTACATTCACCATTTGATACACATATCAAATAATTTTTAACTTTACAATGATTTGGAATATTATATCTGATGGTATATAGTCTCCCTTAAAATAGTTGTTATCTAATCAATCAAAAATCCTTTTGAACTCCACTCAGGACCATAGGGAGGCGACAAGAGCTCTCCATTGCGGTCAATTTTGCGCAATGCTTATGACCTCCTCCCACTTCAAGTCCATTTCCCTCAGCTCTGCCTCGAAGGAACGGAACACGGTATAACTGTCATTCGGCATCCTCAACACATGTCCCAGCCATGCCCATCTCCTCTCCGTAATGGTGGAGGTGATGGGCCTGCGCTGGGTGCGCCGACCTATAGCGTCGTTCGTGATGCGGTGGTACCATATTATACCCAAAATTCTCCTGAGGCACTTCGTTTCGAATGCAGATACTTTTTGTGCCTGGGCTTTAGTCAGGTGCCAGGACTCACACCCATACAGAAGAATGGGCAACACACACGCATCAGACAGTAAGTTAGTTATCTAATAAATATCATAATTAAAATCTTTTGTTTTATTTTTTCATACCTTCAAATTTATTAATAATGAGTTAGTACTTAACGTTACTAAATGGATTTACACATTCAATACACCAACACTTACGCAGGTTAGTACATTTTTGATAAAATATTGATTTATAAATTAATTAATACACACTCTTTAATAAACAATCAAATCAAAATAATATTTACTAGCAGGAATGTTATTCAAACGTTAACAATAATTTGCTGTTTTTTTTTAATCCAGACGTCTTAGAACAAAACAAAACATGACGGCAGAAATGTTGATCTTTCTAATGCGATCATACAAATCTGTACATACGCGTGTGACCAAGTTTTAATTACAGACTCGCCACAAGAATACCTCTCATTGAATACTTTGAAGACACATCACAATAATACCTCTCATTGAATACTTTAAAGACATATCACAATAATACCTCTCATTGAATACTTTAAAGACACATCACAATAATACCTGTCTTTTTTAAAGAGACGTCACAATGATACATCTCATTGATTACTTTGAAGATACACCTTAAAACTACGAATGACTAACGTTTATGAGAACACAAAACATAAATCTTGAACACTTTAGGGACACTCAATCATGCCATCAGCACTTGACAAAAACTAATTACTACCTGCGCTTGAAAAACTTTAAAGGCACACAAAAATGACACATCTGGCGTACTCTAAGGACAAAACACCAAGCTGTCCTACATTATTATTACACTCACCAAGGCAAAACCAATGACACCTTTAGGTCACAACATCCAATGTTATGAATGCCTATTTAAGGGCACTCGGCAACGCTATTTCTCTTACTCTACGGACATACAACAAAATAACATCAATGAAATTTTATATTAGGAACTTTTATATTTGGAGGTATGGCTACTATTAATATATGTCAATAGATGAAGTAGGAACTTATATCAATTATATAGTAACTATTTGTTGGATTGATTTTATTCATTTACAATGAATTTGTAATTAGTTAATGGACAGCATAAACAATGGTTTATTTCATTATGTATAATTGATTGTAAAGTAATCACTATAGGTGTACCTGTACATGGGTAGCTTTATAGTCTATTTAATTATAGGTATGGAGTGGTTTTTGAACCATGACTTAGGAATCCCGTTGACAAGGTTAACAATCATTTCAATCCTGTAATATCGCAATACAATGCTTGTAAAAATTTTAATTCAGTACATTGTTGTATGTCTCTGGATGCTTGCAGCCTACTCGAGTGAGTGAAATTTACTCAATCATAGGCATTGCTCCTCCGAACATCGGGAGGAAGGTTGCAGCGGATTGTTTTATTTTTATTTTATTTTCAATAAATATACGGCCGAGGCCTTTTACAATTACAATATAGTCAAAAACAAAATAGTTGACAAAACACAATAGACATACATTATAATGTTAACAATTAATCCGTCCACAAACAAGATACATAGATAATTTCCAAGCCTAAAGAGCAAGACAGGCAGGCAGGAAGGGCCGAAGATGCAGACTCTGGTGAGTGCATGCATGCAAAGGATGGACTATCAGAAGGATTCTTTGGTGATCTTCCTAAGGCGGCCGATGCTGGTGTCAAAAAAGTCAATACGACCAGCATACTCGTTACCTAATCGGTGAAGACGCGGGACAACTGTACTTTTCAAATAGTTTGTAGTGAGAGAATTATCACTATGAAACAAGAATCTTCCTCTAGTTTCGCGGGCAGGTATATGGAGCTTAATGAGACCAATAAGTGCAGGGTCGTTAAAACAATTATTCAAAATTTTGGAAAGCAAAATTAGGTCAGTCAGTACACGTCTCTCAGATACGCTGTTTATATATAACAATTCCCATACGCTGTCGTAATTTATATCCTTGCTGGGTATACCCAACTTGTAGTTAATACATCTAAGGAATTTGTTCTGTACGCGTTCGATGGTGTATAATATATGATTATGAGAGACAAAAACAGGAGACGGACCCAAGACACCCTCTGTTTGGTCACACGGCACCGACAGCAAGACTTAAATCCAGGAAAAGCTTCCTGAGGACAACATCGCCCATAAAACTACCACCGGGCAAGGCGAGGAAAGATTTCTGGCACACACAATATAATAGAAGCCAGCTAAAGCTGTCGGAAATCTTGAGACCGGGTCAACAACTACCTTACCCAACTTGGAAGACACTCAACAGATTACGAGTGGGTGTCACTAGATGCAAGAAAAACGTGGGGTTTTAGTGTGAAAGAGGAAGTCTCCTGTAGCTGCGGTGAGACTCAGAGTGACGAACACCTCCTTACTTGTCGAGATATGCTTGTGAGGTGTGATATGCAAGACATTATCATGAGTAACGACATACTGTTGCAGCTGCCGAGTATTGGAGTGGAGTGGTCTAGTGGATGGGTGATCGGATTCGTTAAGTAAGTAAGTAGGTATTGTTGTATGTAAAAAAGGTAAAAGTCCAAAATGTCATACCTTCTCTATATACAGCGTCCATTATTTTGTTAATATAATGTAAGTGTTGTGGCGTTCGGGCGCAGTCTATTGTCATAAATGTTTTTTGTATCAATAAGTGTGCAAAAAGTATAGAGCGAAAAAAATGTAAACGCTTTCTACCGCGTCAATTTGTGCGAAATTCGGTCAAAAATATTTACTATAATAGCCCGGGCAGCGATGATAACATACGCGTTATGACCCTCCGTTGGGCAATTTTAATCCAGGTTAGAAATAGGCCGACCAATATGAAAGGTGAGAAAACACCATTTTAACCCGAGGGATGGTCCAACATAGCCCCTGTTCATATATTATACGTATGTAGGAACATATGTATATAATAATAATATAATACAATCATATTATTATAGTTTGCTGAGTACGGGTATAATACGTACTTTAGAAATGTTCGTTCTATTGTATTTCTATAGACGGGTACGTCAACATTAGATTATCTGACCGTTCTACTGGCGACATAGGACACCGTTTACACGATTCTTTGCTAAAATGTTCAATTTTATATAAGCCATAATTTTTTTTAAGAAATTTCATAGCAGATAACTTGTTTAAAATAAACATATTGTTTTTATGATAGGAACTAGATGTTTGAAGAAGAGCAAAAAATTTCGAAAATAAAATAAACTTACATATAATGAAGAGATTTAGATGTTCTGTAGCATCATTAAAATTGATCATTGGGGGGGTGGTGTCAACCTTCTCGTGGTCCTCCCCGTAAGTAGTGCCATACAAGGTGAAATCATAAACAGTTATACAAAGCGATTATAAATAAAAGCAATAGCAGTCTTTGAAGGAATCTCTCAGGTGCGAAACAAATGACACCAACTAGGCGTCCAAACGTCCCCTCTGGACCTCCTGGACGACCTGGCCCAAAAGGTCCTTGTCAGGACCATGACGTCCACCGCAATAGTGGGAATAATCTTTATTTTACAAATCATGACAAAAATCCAAGTAAGGATTGCAACAAACTCAAAACTTTTAAAATCGGACAACTAAATATTGAAGGAATGTCAAAATCAAAAGCGGAACTTATTAGCAAGATAATGTTGGGAGAGGGAGCTGACGTGCTTGCAATACAGGAAACCCATGTGCCACAGGACAAAACTGGCCGCCTGCTGATTCCAGGATATACCCTTATTAACTACATCCTTCACGAAAAGCACGGAGTGGCAACCTATGTTGCTCCAGCGCTGGAAGCAACTGCAACGATCATCCAAGGAAACAATGACTGCATTGGCGTGAAGGTTGGAGAGCTTTCAATTTATAATATATACAGTCCTCCATTACGGGGGTGGGCAGTGCCACCGCTGCCCACTGGCCAGCATCCAAGTATTTATATCGGTGACTTTAATTCGCATAGCACCCAGTGGGGATACGCTGATGTGTGGGATTTATTCATATCTTGTTATTCAAAATATTGTTAAGTCATTATTTGAAAGTTTGGGAGCGCGATGGTAAACAGTTTGAAAAACAGTTGCTTATTTGTTTATGCCGGATTAGAAAGGTTGGAATTTTTTACGCACTGAAGGTATGTCCAGGAAACCATTAAAATTTTCATTGTTTACAGCGATTAGTATAGAAGGCAAATTCTCCCGTTTTGAGGTGAATGCTTTGATTTTTTTTGACTTCAGTTCAATATTAGATCTCGTTCAGAAAACATCTCTCCATAGTTTATTGCAATTTTGTTTCCTTGTTAATCAATTTATAATTTTCGTCGCGTTTTATAGTTTCTGTAGTAATTTGCGAGTGCTTGACGATTGAGCTATGGTGTGTCACATATCTAGAGTTTTGTTTAGAGTCCCGCGATTGTTTATTAAACCTTCCGTTTAATTGTGATCATTACTCTGGAAGATTCCCGATCTGAGCGGGTGGCGAGGTTCGAGGTTGAGAGGGCAAGTGATACACCATACCTCATATGTGTGAATGTGACGTGTTTATTTTCTTTTTGTGCATGGTGTTAAATATTTGAAGGTATGCTGAATTTCGGGTGAGTGACCATATTTTTATTAGAGTGTTTTTGTTTCGTCGCTGGCAGCTACCCCCAGGACGATGATAGGGCACAGAGATATATTTTTATGTTGTATTTTGTTTGTTGCTTGGTTGCCCCCCGCCAAGCATGCTTATGGGCAAGTTGCTCGATGTGGTTTTAGATGAGACATATATGGCCGACGCGATACGGCATATTTATTAATATTTCTGATCTCTGTGTGCCAATGGATTTATTGTATTGCAGCATGTACCTACCTGTATTGTTTTCACACGTCACCTGCCAAACACACGTCGCGAATTGTTATATGTCATTCGCGGGTTACCCCATTTTCCGATACCAGTGATGTGACCTATCTTTAATGTTTATTTTTGAATCCGGTTAGGAATTTCATATTTAGAACCTTCTAGTAAGCTTAGTGTAGAATTTTCATTTGTAAAATTAGGTACGTCGGCGTGTTCCCCGAGAGAGTAATTTTGTTATGAATATCCGGTCGCGATAGTATGATATTCTGAGCTTGTTATTGCCCGCGCATAAGATAGATTAATATGTATTTTGATCGCGCCGTTGTAAATATATTGAAGTTACAATAATGTATAGTAGGTATGTTAGGAGCGCTGTGGACTGAAGATATACCTCACATGACTCTCCGGGAGAATGGGTTGACTGAATTGGACGCTCTTCAGCTCAGCTCAGGAAGTTCCCTTCGAAAAAGCAGTGCACAAGCCCAAGATGGTGAGCCACTCGGAAACCTAATGAGGAAAACTTGCGGTCTGATGAACAGCCCGCGGTAATTCGACTAGAAGGTTAATTAGTTCGCCGGTAAAGTGATTGAACGGTTATTTTGATAGAGAGATCGATAATCAGTAAATATATTCGAGATAGTCAGTACAATTGTTAATAGGCAGGATCGCGTTGTTTGACTGTAGCTAGTCGTGGCATAATTTTCGCGTAGTAAAATCCTGTCCTATTTTGAGTCTCTGCCAAAAGTACGGTTAGGTATTTAGAGTCAAGAGTTAGATAGTTAAAAGAAAGCTTTCAGCCCCTGTAGTCTGTACACCATCAGGAACCTTTTTCAGTTGTATATATACACTATATCTGATAGCCGAATTTCGGCCCCTTTTTGGTACCTGTTCGAGGCGTGAGGTCGCATCGAATTGGGCCAGTCTCGGACCTTCGGAGTTTTTTTTTTGCCTGAATTTTGGCAAGAAGGTTCGTTTGACATGGAAGGCCCTCTTTCGGTGGCTAATTGCTCCCATGGACCTCGAGCATGCTTATCAACGCAACTGACAACCCTGAGGGATCAGCTGTTTCGGATTGGGGCTCTCTTCAAAATCTCCATCTCATCTATGACGCAAAGCAAGGTAGAACATTCCAATCTGGGCGTTGGGGATGGGTGACTTCTCCGGACCTGTGCTTTGTTTCCTCTGGAAATGGGAGAATCCCTCTCTCTGCAAGGCGCAGAATCCTCCAGAGGATTCCAAAATCACAGCACTGCCCCATATTGATAGAACTGGGACTACATCTCCCAAAAATAGATAAACCAGAAATACCAAGATGGAATATCCAAAAGGCTAAATGGCCGGAGTATACCAAGTACATCGAAGCAAATATCACCCGCATCAAACCTTCACCGGTGAATTACGTAAGATTTGTGAAACTATTGAAGAGTGCAGCAAGAAAGTACATCCCAAGAGGACACCGAAACGCCTACATTCCGGGGTGGTCCACTGAGTGTGAGGGGCTGCTTCGACAATATGAGGCAGACCAAGATGCTAATACTGCGGAGAAACTGGTGAGGGCGCTGGATGATGAGAGAGAGAGGAGATGGTTTCGGGCGATGGAAGAGATGGACTTTACCCACTCCAGCAGTAAGAGCTGGAACTTGCTGAGGAACTTGGGGGCAGCAGAACCATACCGAAGGGAGAACAACGTTACTCCAAATGAGGTAGCTAGTCTCTTATATAATACATCTAACATCATAGAAACGAATGATCAAAAGAGAGAGATGCAACAGACATATAAAAGGACTTACAATGGATGTCGCGTAACATCGCCATTGATGGAGCCTGTGACCGAGGTTGATGTCCGAAAGGCAATGGATTCCATGAAGAATGGTAAGGCAGCAGGAGCTGATGGGATCCTTCCAGAATTTATTAAACATTTAGGCCCAAAATCGATCCTTTGGCTGGCATCGTTCTTATCTGAGGTATTTATTTCTAAGAAACTCCCAAAGCTATGGCGTGAAGCAAAGGTCATCGCTGTTTTGAAACCGGGAAAACCAGCATCTGATCCAAGAAGCTACAGACCAATATCTTCGCTATCAGTGGTGTACAAGCTGTTTGAGAGGGTGTTGCTGCCTAGGCTGGCACCCCTAATAGAGGCCGTACTTCCCATAGAACAGGCAGGATTTAGACATGGAAGGAGCTGCTGCGAGCGGGTACTGACTCTGACAGCCTTCGTAGAGAATGGGCTACAGCGAAAGCTTAAGTCTGGAGCAGTCTTCTTGGATCTCTCCTCAGCTTATGAAACCGTCTGGAAAAAAGGCCTCCTCTTAAAGCTTGCTGAGGATACCCAGTTTAGAGGCGCGGTAGAACTTCTCGACCAAATTATGTCAGACAGAAAGTTCAGAGTTCATTTAAACGGTAAAACAAGCCGATATAGATACATACAAAATGGCTTACCACAAGGTTCTGTGCTGTCGCCACTACTCTTTAACCTGTATACTGCAGACATCCCAATAACAGAGGCTAGAAAATTCATATACGCCGATGATGTGGCGATAGTCTACCAGTCTGAAAAATTCGAAAGGTTGGAGGAGGTGCTTAACAGGGATTTGAGTACACTCGAACGATATTTCTCGGAGTGGCATCTGAAACCAAATCCTAGCAAAACTGCATCCATAGTGTTCCATCTCAATAACAGGGAGGCCCACAGGAAACTTAACCTAGAAATGTGTGGAGAGGAGGTGCCTAGTTACAGTAACCCTAAGTATCTCGGTGTCAAACTGGACCGAAGGCTCACATATAGACAACACTTAGAAGGTTTAAAGAACAAATTAAAGACTAGAAATAACATAATTTCAAAGTTGGCTGGGACTAGCTGGGGATGCAGGGCGGACGTGCTGCGAACTTCTGCTCTGGCGCTTGTACATAGCACAGCTGAATACTGCGCACCGGTGTGGGCACATAGCTCTCATGTCACCGCTGTTAACACACAACTACATAACTCAATGCGCATGGTGAGCGGTACGGTCAAGTCAACCCCGCTGCCCTGGCTCCCAGTTCTTTCCAATATCGCTCCTCCCGATCTACGCAGGAAGCAGTGGGGCTAGTACGAGTTTCATCGAAAGCTTATTGCACGCTGATAAGCGCTTAGTAGCGTGCAAATAGTGTTCTGAAATCAAACGATCGAATCGTTCGATCATTTTTGTATGGAAAATTTTCGAAACTCTTTCGATGATCGTTTCGATATTCGATCATCGAAAACTTATACTAGGGCTACAGGTGACTTCCCGGGAAATAACCAAATTGGAGCATAACCCGCAGCTGCCAGGCTATAATGATGTTTTCTCACCACCACCACTCAGACTACCATC
This sequence comes from Mystacides longicornis, assembly GCA_963576905.1. Lineage (NCBI taxonomy): Eukaryota > Metazoa > Arthropoda > Insecta > Trichoptera > Leptoceridae > Mystacides > Mystacides longicornis. The sequence continues at coordinate 17,899,276 of OY756420.1, read as the reverse complement.
AAGAAACATGATGTGGAGAGAGTTGGCATCGTCTCCGCAGCATTTAACGCTCAATGAGGATTGGAGCTCCCTCTGGAGAGAAGCAAGTGTAACAAATGGCCACTTGATAGAAAACCCTCAAGAGCGAGTACCTGGATTTGATCTGCCCCGATAACAGTGGACTACGGTTAATAGAATCAGAACTGACCACGAAAGATATGCAGATTTAATGCATCGATGGGGTTTTTCTCCGAGCCCCGAGTGTGAGTGTGGTCACCGCCAAACTATGGGCCACATAGTTGAGTGTCCAATTTTCGGTTTCCAGCGCGGTCTGACTGAAATCCACGGGGTCACTTCTGACGCAGCCAATTGGCTAAGAGACCTTCCATTGAATTTGTGATAGCCAGGTCTTTACCATATGCATTAAAAAAAAATTTTAATTGAACCAGACGGCTATATAGAAAGAACAATGGATGACATATTTACCAAGAAAACACTGCAGTGGAGATCAAGAACAGATCATAGAGATCTAGTGGTTTACTTGTTTATAAATTCTTGGGGAATTTGCCCGTCTTAAGGGTCGGTACTCACTTGCGCCGCGAACGTGTATCGTTACATCAATTTTATCAAAAGATGCATGTGTTCCGCTCGCGTTCGCTTTTCGAATCACGTATACACTTAACCTTTTGATTAAATTGATGCAAAGTCACACGTTCGCGGCGCAAGTGAGTACTGGGCCTTAATAAATTCAGAACAGGAAAACCTATATCTGCTGGCACACCTCAAATGGATCAACTTGTCCAATACATTTATCATAAAAACAACATTTTAAGGAACATCAGCTCAGTAATTTAAACTTTTATAGTTTGGTATAAAATGAGACAATTTATTAATTTTTATGCAGTACCTACTCCTCCATATTTAAAATCCATAGATAATTAAGTGCCTAAGAGCTTATAAAGTTAGGAGCAATACAAACATATCAAATCATTGCCGAATAAAAACTTTATTAATCTGTAGTTGTACGTAGCCCTGGGACTACGTGGAAATTTCATATTATTTGCTCGATTCATCTAGTCGTCAGTGTGTACATTTACCCTCGATGTGAACAAGTTTAAACAGATCCTTCAGAAAATGGTAGTAATGGAACTTTTAGCGTTCGCTTTTCACACAAAACGTTATTATGGGAAATTGTCCAAGACTTATAACAGTATATTACGTAGACGGAAAGAAATGTACGGCACTAGTCATACAATGTTTGTTATTAGATAGAAGTAATGCAAGAGCAAGTAAGTAAGCCCATTCTCATAAGGTTCTTAAGTCAATTTCATTTTTAAATTAAACCTATTTTGTTGTTTCAAAATTATGTTTGATAAAAAGATTGGCTTCAATACTTTACGATAAGAATTGATAAAAGAAATATGCTGTGTTTATCAGAATTCGTCACATACAATAAGTTGGATGAATGTGCTCTTTACTGCAGTATTCACTTCTTTAGATCTCTGCAATATTGAAAGAATTTTTTTTCATAATAAACAGATAATTTTTAACTAGTTCATAGGTTTAAACGCCATATTTTATTATAAGTGAACTTAATATTTTGTAAAAGATATTTATTATTCATATACGGCGAATAGCCACTAATAATTAATAATCGGTATGTAACATGAGACATAACTTCATAACTATGTTGTGTAAGAATATCACAATACATATATTTTAAAAAGAAAAACAAAATACAGAAGAGATTAGGTATTTGATAAATGAAATTAATACAAAGATAACTAAATACACGCAACCTGATAAAATAATAAAACAATATACCCCGAAGTTATTTTGTGAAAACCAATATTAACGAGAAGTCTCCTCAACATGTTGTCATCCAATCTGTGTGATGTATAATACTGATAACACAAACCGAATGAATATTCATCACAAAATCTTCTTTCAGTTTGGCTTGAGGGTACACAATTTCATTTCATTTCAGAAAACAATATTACGTCACATTTCCAACATAGTCAGACTTTTTAATTTTAAATGTGTTTCGAGACACCTTAAATTCCTCCGTGGGATATTTTATAGATTCAATAATGTTTATTTTTGTAAAACAAACAAATTTATCGAACTTCAAACTCTTCCAGGTATTGGAAAAATTATTATCTAAACAAGAAATCTTAGAGAATTGTTGTACATAACATGAATAAACTAGCATAATTTTGGCGAATTGTTTCTGCATTACTTCAGGTCCTGATCACTAATCCCCCCAATTTTCTTTTCTTCTGTGATGCACTTACAAATATTTATGTAGGTATTGTTTTTTTCTGATTAACGCGGGTTACTTTATTCGTTTTTTGCACGAAATGACGTGCGTTTATGGCATCATTTGAACTCCCTGCCGGGCCCGGGATCATAGGAAAGCTTCAATGAAGACCTTGGTAGAAAGTTGAAAACTGACCTCCAGATAATTATGATATCTTAAGATCAGCATTACTATGCTTGTATTTACAGTAACATAATATTAAAAAAAAGTGTACTGCTCATCTCAGTGCCACCACATCTTTTCATCATTCATTTAGATGGTACTGAAATCGCATGTAAGTTTTCAATGTTTTGGAACCATACTTGGCCAAACTACTCGAAATTTATTAATTTGACGATAATTATTACCTATATTATGTACTCGCACATCTTAGATTGATGTTCGAAAACTATTCATCAGCTCGGTGATGTCAAAAAATAAGTGTTATATATATCTTAATTATCTCCATCACTCGAACAGAGACATTACAAGCTGTTTTAACGGATATTTATATGAAATAGTTGATGGACTACTCGTATAATGAGTAACTTTGAATTTATTCACACATATGAAATTATTCATAAAGGAGAGAATTGAGTTTGAATGCTTTTTTGTGCTGTTTTAAACAGAGAAAACTTCACCATATAAACATTTGTGAGCTAACCTGTACCCCTAGTATAAGTTTTCGTTGATCGTTTCGATATTCGAAAGAGTTTCGAAAATTTTCCATACAAAAATGATCGAACGATTCGATCGTTTGATTTTAGAACACCATTTGCACGTTTATAAGCGCTTATTAGCGTGCAATAAGCTTTCGATAAAACTCGTACTAGCCCCACTGTTAATGGCTGGTGGATACAATTTTTATTCGTGTTTATTGTTATTTTAACAAAAGAAACAATACCCCCTATTCTGCTTTTGGTTCGAACTAAATAAGAACGTTCCAAAATTCCGTACGTCACAGGTGAGATGTGTTAAGTCCAAAACTTATTTTAGTTCGAAACAAAACCAGAATAGGGATAATATGCCCGATTCTATTTCAATTTTAGTGCCCACTAACTAAAATAAGAACGTTCCAATTTTAGTAAATGCATGTTGGCATTCTGTAAAAATTAAGAACGTTCCTAATTAGACTAATATTCAAATTAGTTCATTTTAATTCATGTGAACTTAATTCTTAAATTTTGGAATGTTCTTATTTTAGTTCGAACCAAAACCAGAATAGGGGGCAATATTATGTATGTAATAGGTATGTTCCTGTGTGGGGGGTACATGACGGGCTGGTGTTACTTCACAAAGTTGCTAATTACATTGTAGTAAGTGTTAAGCGTGGTAAGAGGTAATAAGCCATTGAATTGAATGGAATTAACTAATAATTTTCCACGTGTAGAGTATAAAAGTTTTCCATTGAAACATCTCAGCAAATAGGTCGATATTTTGACTAATGTGAAATGTATTCACCCTATTTAACTTAGTATTCAACATTTTAATCGAGTTTTGTTTCTTATTATTCCAATCTCATTGGCGATGAGATTTTAAAAACTCGCTATTTTTTTTCAGTAAATAATGTTATATTCACCGGCATGTTAGCATTATTTGAAAAATTTGGTGCAGTATGAAATTCGTCGAAGGTAGTAATCAAAAACGGAATTTGATTATTTAGTTTTACCGAACAACATGCTTATGTGTATTGAAAAATATACTTATCTATAGGTATGTATCAAACATTTTTTTTAGTTTGACGCTTTCAGTATTTGTTTTAGACAAACGATTATTATTGTCTTGAAAACTTTCCATTCGATACTTCAGAAGAACTGATAACTTTTTATGACCGTAAAGTGGAATCTTTTCACAACTCTTAGAGAAGCTCTTTTTTCGTATGTATGTATCGGCATATAAAAATAGGGCTGAGAGACTTCATAATAGGAAATCTGTGAGATCAAGCAATTACCGTTATCTCCGAGATTCAGACAGACATTGTCTCCACCGCTGAGGTTATGTAACGACAATCAAACGTTCATTTAACGTCGGCGTATTGTTATGGAGAGAGTTTTATTGGTGTAATTACTTTTTATTTTCTCTCGATTCCCTCAGAACATTACGGCGCACCGTAAATATTTGAGTGCCGCATTGGCAGTATCAGCCAGCATACTTGAGATTTACAGACTGGAATATATTTTGTTGCCTGTTGACGCTCGCTCTGGACACTCCTTGCTGTGCAAAATTATAAATTTATTGACTGTGTGCAGTGTGTCCACACTTTATATGACCCGCTCTCGTAGCACTTCCTATGTATACAAAACATACATAAACAGTCTACGTAAAGCGCTCTTGGCTAATGTACTTTATTTCAAGCCACGGACAATACATGGTGTATTATATCCTTAATATAATCATGTTCAATGCCTTAGGGAGGGACAGGCTCCACAACAACATTTATAAAAATATTCTGCGTACTTTGAAAAACTTCAGACTATCCAGCGCTATGCTAGTAACTTATAATGGGCAACTCTCAAAGGAGTAATATAATATATGCCACTTCCCACATCAAGTTGAATCAGTGTTTTGGCGTGATTTTGTGAGAAAAGTATTTCGATACTTTCGTTGATTGTAACAAAGCATCTTCACAAATTAAAAGTGATCAATGTAATAACTAGAGGTCCATTTACAAATTAGAAACTGTACTCCTAGTATAAGTTTACGATGATCGTTTCGATATTCGAAAGAGTTTCGAAAATTTTCCATACAAAAATGATCGAACGATTCGATCGTTTGATTTTAGAACACCATTTGCACGTTTATAAACGCTTATTAGCGTGCAATAAGCTTTCGATAAAACTCGTACTAGCCCCACAGTACAAGTCAATGCACGATGATTATGAGAATCGTTTGCAGCCTTAAGATATAGAGCACTTCCAAGGTTTCCATGTCCGAGTTCAGAAGTGGAGTACGGAGCGTTAGCAGGAAATAAATCTTACTAAATTCACAGGGATTTCCTGACTGCACTCTGCTTTCTGTGCGGCGGGCTATCTTATCATCACCCAGTGCACATCCACACTTGCACCAAGCCAACTATCTAACTATATTATAAAAAGTATAATATCTAAGTAGCACTGATTTTAACAACGTATTCTATTAAAGCTCTACACAAAGACTAAACCTATCCATTTGTGCTGTTAACATAAATAACATGCTTCTATTTACTTGAATTCTAAAAACCTCCCAGATATATAAATAATTTTACGCCTTCATAAGTAATGATAAATATTTTACTCATATATACGTTTGGGTCTCGGATTTTATGATAAATACCAAAGTTCTTTAACAAGTTCGTTTGATATTTCAATCATAATATCATAGTATGTTTTTTTTTCATATGGATGTTGTAGGTACCTTAAAGTATAATCTTCTGTTACCTTATTAGTTATTTATGTATTTGTAGTGTTTTATCACTTGGAATAACTACCCGGGGTTTGGCTGACTGAGATTGGACGGCACCGATTGACTGGGAAGAAAGTAGCTCAGGCAATAAGTTCCGCCAACTATACCGACACCTTTGTATAGAGAATTATCAAATTATTTATGTAGATATTTAATTTAAGATATTTAACCTATATTTAGATTGGTTTTTAGTATGTAAAATATTTTAAAATTTTAGAAAACATATTGAAATATTGAAGTACAATTTTATTAAAATTATTTTTTAATGCCTACATCAAATCTATACATTAAGATAACCAAAAAAACATAGGTACTTGAACGTATTAATTCTACAATAATATGCTATTATCTACGTACCTATATTTATGTTTTTTGTGCAAAAATGTAGTCGCACCTGAGTGAGTACCTGAATAGGACTTTCGTTTAAGGAGGTGATAAATTTCAATACTTTGTCCCCATAGAGAATTCCTGTCACGGAAGAGATTGGATAGAACATCACTTCTTACAAGACAAGGAGTACAAAGTAAAGAGGTATAATATAAATGACATCTTTTTCTTTTTTACAAACGTAGTAACATATTATTTTGAGTGAAATTACCTCGTTCGGTTAGAATAAATGAAAACATTTCCAGATTATCAAATGAATCGAACCGTTCGGAGACATTAAGTTAATATTATAGAGATTATAATCTCAGGGTGAATTAAATGATAGGAAATAAACCTCATCTATCTTCGATAAAATCTAAACCACAAAGGAATATACCTAAGCGCCTTCGTAGAATATCACGGCGCAATCTGTTCTGTGGGAATCCAATATAGAGGAAATAGTTCAATCTTCTTTGTCGGCTAAATAATTACTCAAGTATATTTAACGTTTATTTCATTACGAATATGAATATTCTATACATATATTGGAACAAGAAGAAGTTAATTTTACTATACCTATAACTTGCATCAAGCTAAAAGGAATTTATATTTTGGGCAGCATGTTTCCCAAGATGGCCACTCAAAGGCAGAGATAAAGAGTAGAGTCCATCAGGCAAGAGTCGCATTCGACAAAAGATCAAAAATATTTGAATCCCCTGTGATGTATAATATGAATCAAGAGTCTTATCTGGTGTGTATTGCTTAATGGCAGTGAAACATGGACTGTAAGCCAGAGCGAGTCCGGGCGTCTTTCAGCGTATAAAATGTGGTGCTACAGACGCATGCTAGGAATCCATTGGTCGGAACATATCACAAATGACAAGGTTCTGAGTAGAGTCGGGGTAAAAAAGCAGCTGTGAAAAAGAGTTGCCCAACAACACGATAAATGGATAGGCCATAACATCAGGCAACCGAAGAAGTGATTGAGGGCTGATATCACAGAGGCCGACCCAGAGATAACAATATAGACCATCAGGTGATCGGGGGCATGCGCTGCAGCACCTACCAGGAGATGAAGAGGCTGGCTGGAGTGGCTAGTGACAAGGAGGAGTGGAGGAACAGATTCAGCATGCTAGTTACAAACCACTCTTATAGGATTGTGACTCAAAAGAAATATCTTGCACACATCAATTATTATTGACATTGAGGTACGAGGGACATATGGTTAATGAAGAAGTACGTTGGTTCGTAGATTATAAGCATGTGATTTTTTTACATTAAACACTCTGTAAGGCAAACAGGTGAAATAGAAATGCCAATTGATCTCATCGGTCATCTAAAGACAATCCTAAGGATTCATGAATTATAAAAAAACACCAGAAAGTTATTGAAGAAAGCCGTTAATGAAGAAAAGAGCACGTAGGATATTAGGTATTAAGTACTAAGGTACTACGAAGGATAAGAGCTGGTCAAGGTTTCAGACACTAAGGAAGGAGAAAAATATGATCATATAGGAAGAACCTACGAAATTAGCGTGAAAATAAAAATAATTGGAATAGTAAAAAAATAATTTTAATTAAACAATATTCAACAAATAGATCACTCTCTCGAGAGTGGATTGCCGCGTTGGAAGGAAGAAGAAGAATAATATTCAACCATAATGGATGTTCTTTTTTTTATTTAAGTTGTAAGATGTCCATTAAAAACTTGGAATATTCCGTAAAATTTTTAACATTTTACCCAACGTAGCCCTATCACTTCTATCATTATTGAGATGAGATGGGCTTGCCTGGGACTTGCAGGATGCTGAATGACAGTTGGCCTAGGAGAGCGCTGTGTTTTCTTCATGAGGATGAGGAAGACCCTTTGATGAGGAAAACCCTTTCCTACTGTATTCAGCTCCTTCAAAATAGAGCAGAGGGATTTGAACATGGTGTGGAAGAAGGTCATAAACAAGAAGGCACAAGATCGAGCGCAATGGAGAGCTATAACGGCCTCCCTTCGTGGGATGTACAGGTAGATTTGATTGATTGATTGACCAACCTTATGACCTCATAGCTGCAATTGTGATAGAAACCAACTCATACAATACCTCACAATTACTAGTAGCTGTCAAAGACCTTAAGAGTAAACTATTTTAATAGGTTCGTACCTAGGCAAAAATACGACTTCACGCCGTATCGTTGCCAGCATCCCAAAGACCCCAATGCTATGAAGCTTGAATGTGTGAATGTTTTGTATTTTATGGGACTAGGAATAGAGTTAACTCGTTTTTCTTAAATAATTTATTAGAGCTTGGATTAAAATTTATCTTTTCTATAAAAACAGGCTTATTTAAATTATTACAAACCTTTAACCGGTATTTAACTATATTATTCAAACGCTCAAATAATATCTACCCCCACAGGCGCTAAAAATTTAACTATTTAACCGATATAAATTTGATTAAGTTTATTAATCCAGCAAAAAGCGTTAGCCATATTATGTTAATTCTTCTAGCTATGTTCATACTTAATGTTTCATAATTTATAAATAAATAAATAACACTCTTCTATACATAGGTATCAGTATAGCCGGCGGAACTTAATGCTTGAAGCATTGTCTACCAGTCAACCGGTCCCGTCCAATCTGAGACAGGATTCCAACCCCGAGTAGAAATTTCAAGTGAAAAAACACATTGAAAATTTCTGACCCGACCGGGAATCGAACCCGGGACCTCTTGATCTGAAGTCGAAGCCTTTGCCACTAGGCTACCGAGGTTGATAAAGGGGTTGGTAGCCCAGCGGTTCAGTCGGTGGCTTTCACACGTACAGCGTATTGAAGGTCGTGGGTTCGAATCCCGATGACAACCATTTTTACTTTCACAATACAAGCTTGCTTGCTTTCTGTATAAAATGTCGAAAATGTATTTGTGTTTACATTAAGTGAGCCCAGATCCTTTTTTATCAACAAAAAAAAAGTAGGTACCTACGGCCAAATCGTACAAAATAATTGTTAAGAGAAATATAATGATGAAACGGGGGCATATTTTTTTTATTTATAGGTATGTCAAAAAAGTTTAAAAATGTTCATTAGGTATTTTATGCGGACAATATCAGACTATAATTGTGGTTCCTTGCAACTGTTAATATCCAAATAAATTACGTAAGTACCTCAAAAGTACTCGCGTGAATATTGTATAAGGCGGCATCGGCACCTCAACTCTCGCGACGCTATACTCGCAGGTCCATCTGGCATAATGTACAAGAGGGACACGTTATGTTTAAACAAGCGTTCCAAAATTCCTAAAAAGACTAGAAAAAATCGTAGTTTCAGGTTGGAAAAGTAGTTTAACTCTGCGCTCGTGTGGAGCCTTAGGCCTTGTCCTAACTGAATGTGATCGCCCGACCATGCGATGAGCGATAATACAATGTTCTCAATTTGAAAGATCCGTCCGCGTTTGAATATATTATGAAACTCTTCGCGTGGACGCGCGAACGTGTTCCAGTTAGGACACACGTTTAAAGAGGTAGAAATTAATTATTCTTAAGGAATTGTTTTTTTTTTTCATTTTATATTACTAAGAAAAAATTATCTATAGGAACCTAGTTGAAAAATTGCAATTCCGAAAATCTCTAACAGAAGAACATAATATAATAATTTCAATAGAGAGTGTCTCGAAAATTTAATGTGAAAATACATTTCAAAAATTTATCAAATAAAATATCTAAGTAACCCTAATGCGTTTAATATTAAATGAACTCGAAAATGTTTAATAGGTAGATACCTTTTCATTACACTCCAACTCCTAATGCTACACAACCAAACAAACACTAAGTATGTGATTGTAAAGATAGGATGGCAAACTTATTTTCAATAAAAAAAAAAAAAAAACAAAAAATTCTCTAAGTAAATAAAAGTAATTGCTGTATTATTCTTTCAATAATTTTAGATAATATAAAGAGTGATGTAGCCCAGGAATAAAAAAAAAACATTAAAAAAACTAACTACTCATTATTTTATAAGATCAAAAAGTTGATCCTGCTTTGAAAAGTTTAAATGCATTATACATGGTTATAGTGAAGAATCCAACCTCTAAGTCACCTCATTTTGTTACCAACTACACGTTTATAAGGAAGAATAGTGGTGAAGTAATTAATTGTTTATCGTTACACATGTTAAGATTTACCCGACAATAGTTTGTTAACCAATCAATGTTGTTTTGTACCAAGGCGCTAGAACAGTACCGCAGCTATTAATTTGGGGTTATTAAGATAATCTGTGGGTGTCCTATGTAGTCACAGGCTGGCAGCCAATGTTATTTACCCTAAGTAGGTTTATCCCTCTGCATTTATGTACCTACACATTAGGTATGTGGATTTGCTAATAACACACAATTATGTTCTCATATATCCGCAAACCAATATTGATTAACTATGTATGTATTGTTCTAAATCAAAGATAATGACTTATAAAGAGGTCATCATAACTGCGCAAACAGGAACAGAACTTTTGATGTGGAGCCTTACAAAAAGTAATTAAGTAAGTAGTAATGAACCGAAGTGATTATATTTTTTTGTATAAAAAAGAATCGTTTGATTAATGAATAGGCAAATATTAGTAGGAAATCTTGTTAAATCAGTGTCAAAGTAAAAAACACTCGTAGAATTATAGATAGATCTCATTTCAGAAACTTTAGATAACTTTAACTGCTTCAGAATTTGCTGTAAACGGATTATTAATTTAGAGGTACCTACCTTATTCTTATATTTTAATAAGAAGGGTCGGCTGTAGACATTTTATTTGATTTGTGTCGGCTGTGAACATTTTATTTGATTTGGTTGGTCCATCGCGTCGAAAATCTATCTCGTGGTCGTGTATCGGTAAAATAAATGGATTAAAATAGTAAAATAATTATAGGCGATCCAATTAAATGTGGTCAAACTTTAAACGATTATTAAAAAATGAAGATATTACATACCTACGTACTTTTCGTAACATGGATCAGAGGTGTGATGACTTGAACACTTCACTCAAATTCTTTAACGTAGGTACTTTTACCCAAATCTAAGGCAATCTAGTACTAAGCTAGAGTGATAATGTTGAAATCTAATCAATCAATCAGGTCTCATTATTAAAATAAGAAGTGTGACAGACTAATAGCACTAGGACACATTAAATTCAAATTAAACGGTATAGTAAAAGTACCTACCTATTGTTTAAACAAATCGATAAATAATTCTTGTTTGTCATGTTTTATACCAACATTATTTCTAGTTTTACAGTCCACTTAACCTATTAAATACGGTTCTTTTGATATCTTTAAAAGCAAAACAGAAACCGTTTCAGGCGGTAAAAGTTTTAAATCAATTATTTTTTAGTATCTAGATATTAATTACGCGTTATAAAATAACGGCGAAAAGAAAACACAACATATTGAAGTAAAAAAACGCACGTAGGTATGTTATTATAATGTATGTACATTTACTGACAAAATGTATGTAGGTATTGTGAATATTTTCCACGTTCTGGGTCTAGAATAACATACTAGCTATTTTTAAATTATCGCGGGCGTAGTAAGGTAATATTGTATAATAAAATTAGTAAATCTTTCAGGTGGTGAAAAGGAAAACGACCGACAATGGTAGCATTCCACTTCGCGTTTAGAGGGACGTTTATGAATTATAACAAACTTATCACAAGTGCAATAATTTACACCGATAAACACTACGTTGCTTCATCGGAACTATAGCCGCTACCCAACTCCAATGCAGATATAAGCTATTATTTCTTTTATGAAATATAAAATCAAAACCAACAGAACTCATTCATTTATTTCTTATGATTAAAGAATATATTATTTATCATCAATCTAACCCAAATACTTTGATAAGAGCGAAAAAATAATTAGCTAATACATCTAGAGAAATAAATATAGCCTTATTTTCTGGTCATCGCATCGATATTTTTATGCATGAAAAAAATTAAGAATGTTGCGCGAAATATTAACAAAATTTAACGTAGGTAACCTTTTTAGTGCTTAAACTTTTCTATTTTTGGATTTTAATTGGCGTTTGACATAGCATGTCAGTTGTTATATAGTTTATTTTATTTATTTGTACATTCATTGAGTTGCAATATTCAATAAAGTACAAGAGAAGAGACTCCACTAGTTTGTTATTAAAAGTGGGTGCGATTCTCAGGATTTTCCAGGTAAACAGTCAATGAAATAAGCACGTAACAGGATGCTAAATTTGATATGAACAAACCAAAAGTGCTTTTAGTCTGTTAGTGTATTATCAACGCTTAAGGCAACTTCATTCTGCTTTCTTTGTTCCTAGTTGTTCTTCTCATGCTCTAGGCAAAGCTTCTTCCATTTTATATTGATTTACTTTACGACAGACTACTTTATTTTCTTAATTTTTAAGTAGATAATTAATCGTTATTCCGGTCCAATCACGCACATTGCGCAACCAAGAGATCTGCCTTCTACCAGGTGTTAATCTATCTTGCCCGTCAAAATAAGTTGGAGGATTTCATACTTTTCCCCACGCATAGTATGCCCCAGATATGAAACCTTGCGGAATTGAATAGTTTTCAGCGACTCTCTGTTAGTTGTAGGGACCAAATCTGTCTACGGTATACGAAGCATTCTTCTGTAGAGCCACTTCTCGAATTCTTCCAACCGGTTCACAGTGCATACTTTCAGGGTCCAGGTTTCCTAGCCATACATCAGAACAGACCATATATAGCACCTCAACAATATCTGCCTTAATTTGTGATTTAATTTATCATTGCAGAATGTTGTTCTCATTTTGTTGAACGTGCTCCGAGCTTCTTCTATCCGACATTTCATGTATCTACTACTTTTTTTTACTGAAAAAAAAAAACAAAATAAAATTTTAGCCTTAAAAAGGGTTGCATACAAAAGGCCTCTTTTGAAGCCAACTAAACTGACTTTATGTTTTATTTAAAAAAAAAAGATTTCATGAGACAAAAACTCTACGACTATAAAACCGAGATTCTAAATATAAATATGAAGATATTGCTTTATCGCTCTGGCTCGGCCAATTCTTACTAATAGTAGAAAGCTAACATTAAATTTACAAAATTTTCTTGCTACTAAATAAAATAATATATTTATGAATTGCTTGAAATGTCCCGACCAATATTGAGAACCCACTTGCAGGAAGATAAAATTTGTTTTAGAGGTTTTACTAAAGTTTGAAGTTAATTATAAAAACAACTCTCGCCAATTCTTAGAACTAAAACAAGCTGTTTTGAGAATTTTTTAAAACATATCTTCTGGCACCAAATTTCAGAATTCTCCTAAAAAGGGTCCGGAATGAAATTAAAAAAAATTTCGGTTAAGGCAGTTAAATATAAAATTCTTTGACAGACATGATAATATATAAATTTTAATAGTGTCAGTACCTACAGCCGGAGGACATTCTTTACCATTTGACTAGTTCCGTCATATCTGAGACAGGGTCGCAGATCCGAGAAGAATAAATGTCAAACGAACGCGGGACCTCTTGTGCGCTTAGACAATAGACTATCGATGCGGATCACACAATATGTTCACCATCTAACCCCGCTTAATAAAGCTCATATAATATTGAAGTGCAGCATTTTTTATAAGTTTTGATGGGTAGGTACTCGAAATAACATGATGTTATTACACTTGATCAAAGGCATACAGGACAGCGAAGTAGGTCCATAACATTATTAATAAACCTGCCTCCCCGAGTCTGCCTTCCTACACAATCTCACATCACGCAACTTTTATCGATTTTTTGTTGTTTTACATTCACCAGCCAACCATACTATAGCCACCCGCGTGGCCAAACATATTATTTAATATCGTTTTGAAGCATAGATTTATGGAATGCTGATGGCTGACTGTAACGTCTGTATCACATACCTATCAACTCATTTAACGGCACGTCACACCCCAAAAAAAAATGTGTAACCAGAGAGAAGAATATCAAAAAATATCATAGATAAAACTATCATTTCGCTATAGTTATATGGTCACCGTATGTAAAAAGAGGTGTGAACTGACATGAGCCAATCAAGGGCCGCTCATTTACCTACAGATTTTTATCTGCTTAACAAATGTTACATAAAGTGAATAAAGTTTTGGATTTACCATTGAATTTTTTTTTTATTTCTGCCGCTAATGTGTGGTCTTACATCGCACTGTAACTCAAAACTATTTTTCTAAAATTAAATTAAAATGATGAATATTTGGAAATACATCCGGTACATAAATGATGAGGTGGTTCTTCACCAGCAGAGCAGATCCACCTGAACTAATTGAACAGATTGAAATGGAAATGTGGAAACATCCTCGCAGAGAGGTTATCTGCAATGTGACGTAATAATACAGCGTAGTTCATACATTGGTACAGAGTTCAGTTAGTTGTATGAATGCATCACAGTATTTTGTGTTGTGGGTATGGTCCGTTGTGTTCATCTCATCTGCAGGAACACGGGCCGCGCCCCGGGGAACCATTGCACCGAAACTGCCGAAGACCACAACATCTTCAAGTAATAACACACCTAGTAGAATATCCCACTTTAACTGTTGGTTGTACAGCCTGGAATAGTTTCTCACCTCTTCAAAATTAAGTCAGTCGAATTCAAACAAATATACATACCTACATAAAGGTTTTATTTATACTTAAAATATAACTTTTTCTTCATAATTTGGACTTTAAATATACTGACTTGATCATATAAGCTTTACACTTATCGTATTCGATCTCCCTCTCTAAGGTCACAATCCCATTGGCTTACAGAAACTTACTTTACTTACTTAATCCACGTTCGCTCCCAGTGTGGAGCATGTGGACGCCACGAAGTTCCTCCAAGCCTCTCTATCTTGCGCCAGTTGCACAGCTTCATCCCAGCTTAGTCCAGCATCTTGTAGAATCGCAGTGAATGCCCGCTTGATTGTCAATTTCGGCCTGCCTCGCCTTCTTGTCCCATCCGGATTGTAGAAAAGACTTGCATATTCAAGTCTCTCGGGGGACATGCGGAGAACATGGCCAAGCCAACTCAATCTGCGATTCTGGATTACTGAGGTGATTGGCTGTTGTGCTGTTCTGGCGCGTACGGTCTCATTTGAGACATAGTGGTACCACCTTATCCCCAAAATCTGTCGCAAAAATCTGTTCTCAACACTGAGAATTTTCCTCTGTTGAGCCTTCGTCAGATGCCAGGATTCACAACCATATAACAACACTGGCATAATGCATACGTTAAACAGGCGACACTTAGTCTTGGTGGAGAAGTTGGTGGATTTCCACAGTTTTCTCATGTTGTTAAAGGACGAGCTCGCCATTGCAATTCTAATGGAGAGCTCCTTCTCTACCCCGCCGTTTGGTGTTAAATAGACTCCCAGGTACTTGAAACTGTCGACATCTTCGACATCGTCACTACCCAAAGTTATGGCTCCCCGGCTTAAGCAGAAATCATTTTGCATGTTTTTGGTCTTGGTGGTATTTATTTTTAGGCCAATACTTTCTGAGTAGTCCTTTAATTGCCTCAAGATTTCTGTCACCAGTTCTTTATCCTTTTCAAGTATGACCACGTCGTCCGCAAATTCTAGGTCGCACAGAGTGAGAGGATCGGATATGTGTAAACCTCGATCTTGAGGGATGGCCAGACGGAGAATGAAGTCCATAACAATAATAAATAAATAGGGGGCGAGCACGCAACCCTGTCTCACGCCAGTTGTGACTCCAAACCATCTTGTGTAGTCGTTCTCTACTCGTACACGGCATTTGCTTTCTTCGTGGAGAGACTTTATGAGGTTTACAGAAACAGTTAAAGCAATATTCGCCATCCATCCCTGTCCTCAAGATACTCTTGATAATGGTTTATGTTTGATATACCTAATCAAAGGGTTTTTCTTTTAATTTCAAACTTAGGGTGGGGCGAAAGTCCCGCTACCATTTTGATTGCATATAACTTTGTTCAAAGAAAAGATAAGTAGGTTTGGTTTTCATAAAAAGTTTATTTTTGGTCTTTAGATTTTTTCCTTATTATGAATAAACACACTAAAACAGCCTTTGATGACAGTGGAAGCTGGACGCACGTAATTTATTGTATAGGGTGGGACAATTCCAAATTATTTTTATTTATTTATTTCATAGAGACACCAACTGAATACTGAACAACACAAACAAACAAAAAACATGAAACAAACACATAGAATCTCTAGTGCTCCAATAACAGGTATCTCCCGCATGGCTATTGTGCATAGTTAAGTGGGTACAAATCAACGTCTGAACATTTAAATAAAACCCATAAAAACCTTTCCTACTTTGTTAAAAAAAAATCTTAAAATAGTGTTTACGTTTATCATTATTTTTGGATGGACCCCCATTATTTGATTTTAAAAAATCACATTGCTGCAATATTATAATTAATTATCATGAGTATTGTTTTTTTTTTTATATAAATGAACGCAAAGTGAACACCAATACATCTTTTACGAAAAACAAAGCTTGCACCGGAATTCGAAACGGCGACCTAAGTAAAACCACATAATACCCGTCGTCTGAACCATGGGGATACCAACCACTCTTCCGCGAATAATCGTGCTAACGCCGATATTAAATTGAATTCTACTTAGAACTTAGGAGAACATAGAACTTTTGAAAAATATATGTATGAACATTAAACATACAATAATTAATTTTCTTAACCAATGTATTGGAAAACAATCTCAACAGACAACGAGTCCATCAGATCTTGGACAACAGAGCTGTGGGCTTATACAACCACGTATGCCAGATTAAAAGCGCTTTCTACTCCTAGGAAACATTCGCTGTTCTCTAATGCCCAGAAAAATTTTAAATAAAAAAATACAATTATTACCTATCATTTTTTTCATTGAATATTAATTTTAACGATTATTTACACATTGCTGCATAAAAATCACTACCTGATTCTTAAAAAAATCTAAAGTTAAAAATGTTATAAAAATTCCTAACTGACTAAGTACTTCCTTTTTGTCCCCACTTAAGGGGAGGCAAGAACAATTTCCACCGCGCTACATTATATGATTATTTTTTTTTATTTATTTATATATATACCCTCAACCCGTTAAGCGAGTGAATACCTATTAAGTTTTATTCAAGAAGGTACATAAAATTTTCAATAGTATTAAACATGTTTCTTGTATAGCTACAATAAAATTCTGTTCTTGTGTATCTGTTTTGATAGATTAATCAACATATTATTACATTAGATGCCTGTCATGCAAATATTCAGGATATATGATATAGCCTGTAGAGAATTCGATCGGATATTACGGGAATTATTTGGTGCATATATGCCTTGAGTAATCTATGGTCATCCTGATAATTTATTGTCTTTGGGGGAGCTAGGAGGATAGATAGATATGGACGTGCAGTGGATCTCTACTCGTCTAATGTGAAATATCTGCGATCAAGGCATGAAATCTTTTTGTTACTGTTCCTTAGTTATCAATACCTACCTATCATATTATAAACAAATGTCTAAATCAATCTTTCACAGAAAGATCAAAATATTGACGTATTGCGGGAAAATGGTTTCTAATAATGAAAATAGTGAAACATTTGAGAATGGAGACGGTAGTCGCCGAAAACCGGATCATTTTGAACAATAAATTTTGTGACAGAACTGTAAAAGACTCTTTCATTTTTATTTTGATTTGGACTATCCGCCAAGCACCTTCGGCTCAAAACATCGAAGATTGTTAACCATAGGGTCTTCCGGATAAAAATATGTCATACCTATAAGAAGTCTAGAATTAAAAGAATCCAAGTGCGAGCCACTATTGTTTAATACTGTCTCATAAACCAAGGCAGACTCACAACAAATTAAGATGACCTAATCCTAGTCTTGTTTAATCTTGAAGTTTAAAATATTTGTATGAATATTTATATTCATTTTCGTTTGTTTGGAACAAATATATTTTTAATGACGACTCATGAAGTAATAACGTCAAAGGATTTCATCCTTGGTACATGTTCTTTTTTTAAATAAAAAGTTATAATATTATGTTCTTTATTTAAAGGCAAAAACCTACGAAACTACACGATCTTGATTCGAAATTGAATTTTAGCAGGACTATTTTAAACCGTAGCATGAACCAGTTAATCGTTCATATTTTAATCATCAATGTTAGGTATAGAAATCTGTCAATTTGTTCGAAATAAGTTAGGAGATATTCCGATCGTTAAAGATTTATACTAGTGGTAGAGTTTCGTAAAATAGTTCAAAGAGCTTATAGGAAAACGCTACATAATAAGTTCAAAAGAACATGTTTCAGCTTTCAGCAAACAGCTATTATTGTTGAAGCTTTGAATTGTTTTATAATTTCCCAGTGACCAGGATAATTACTATCGGCTACTGGAGCTGTATATACGGAGTGAGTGTTATTGTTGGTAATGTCAAAGCAGCGATGTCAGTGATGGGGGAGTTGGGATATTGGACATTGGCATCGATTGATTGCTAAGGGAAATGAACACTGAAATGGTTTTATAGATTAGAAAGTGTATTAATATATTCCTACACTACTTGGGCCACCCTTCACTCGCCCAACATTCAATTATTCCGTTAATAACCTTATAAACTAACTCATTTGTCTTCAGGGGGTAGTTCCACCCTTCCCTCTTGAATTATTATTAAAAACACTTTTATGTGCCTATGCTATTATCGCCCACTTTGTTGCTACTCTACTCATTGAAAATATCGTTTTTTTTGTTTGGTCTATAAACCTGCATAGATAAGTATCCAGAGCCATGACAAAATAACTTTTTGAGTGTGTATGTTTTTTGTAACCATTCACATACATTTGTGAACTGAATGTAATTAGTAACCTAGTTTTTAAGAATTTTTACTTAATCCGCTAATAAAGGACAATGTTCTTCTAATCATAATTCAATCTATTGGTTTTGACCCAAAAATTGTTCACCTTTTCGGTATTTTTTTAAATGAATCTGTGCTCACTCAAAGTGAACACAAATACACTATGTGACTCTTTCACAGTAAGCTACTTAAAGCTTGTGTCGTAAAAGAGGAATATGGTCGGCACCTGGGATCGAACCCACGACCTTAGCACGAAACAGTACGAAAGCCGGCGTCGTAACCGCTGAGCTACAAACCACTTCAAACCTATAAACCTATATTTTAATCTCTGTAGTGATGGCTATTAAAGGGCACGGGCTCGAGTCCTGCAGGGGACATTACATTTTCAGGGATTTTGAACATGTCAAAGATTTTCCAAGTCATGATTTTGGAATTTCGAGGAATAGGATCACCTAAATGGCGAAAGCAAAGTTCACACTTAGTCACTCTTTGAAACAGCATTAGAAAACTTCGTTTGCCCGAAGTGGTTCAAAATTTAAAAATATAATATTCTACATACGAGTGCAAAGGGATAAAAAAATATTCTACATTAAAAAAATATGATAGATTGATTCAGTAAAAAGTATCTAATATTATCTTTTTTAAATGATTCTGAACTCACTCTAGTGAACTAAAATAAACTTCCACACTAACCAAAGCGTCTATCTATGTATCTATTCATTATTGGCTTGCCCCCATTTTAATAAACAATGATAATAAAATATTGACAGGTTTAGAAAATGTGTTACTGATAAAGGTTTAGTAATCCAATATTTTTATAATGGTTATTACTTCTCATAGGTATAGGTAATATTTTCTTTCATCTTACTTTTCATTGTAATAAAGGTTATGGCAAATAAAAATTTAAATGTAAAAAAAAATATGTAGAGCTGTTAGTTTAGTCAGTGATGTTACTTATTTAAGTAGATTTTTAAGAATATTTTCTGGTAAATACTTACGAAGTTTCAAAACATAATGACATATTATAATATACTCATACAATAGGCACCATTAGGTATACAAACAACAACAAACATAAATAATAATTAGATAATAAAACCATGACCGTTTATTTATGTTTTTTTTTTTATTGTATTTTAATGTTTTTATTAAGTACTAATGATTTTAAATTTTGACAATAATTATTTATAATCCACCATTGTAAATAGTTTTTATTTTTTTAGAATTTAATTTGCGCCAATACCATACGCATATATATATACACGGTGTTAAGTTGGTAGTGGATAACCCGAAGCAGAGAGGTAGAAGACCTCAATATCTATCGATTTGACCCCCATGTATGTTCAGCGATATTGGGTGGTTCAAAAGTTATTAAGGTTTTTGTGAAATTTGAATAAAAACCGGATTTCTGACTAAACTTTGGACCCTCTAATGTTTTTCAGGGACCCTAAAATGGATTTTCATTTTATATGGACCCCTTGAATGATTTTAGAGTCCCCTAATGATTCAAAGGGACCACATTGAGAACCAATAAGTGAGAACATTTTTCGACATAATTTACCCATGCCGATGGAGCGGCCACGGGGGTCCAAAAGCTAGCCCCTAAGGTCCCCAGCATAAATCCGATGGACTTTCGTCTTTGGAAGTTCTTATTGAGAGCTATTTTATTAAAATAAATATCTTAAATATTATTGAACAATAACGGGAAATATTGGTTTCAGGCTAAACAAAGGAACCATCAGATTATTCTAAAGTACTACAATTTTAATTATAGATTTAAGAGTGTATAACAATATTTTTTATCTTTATTTCAATATTTTATTTAAATATCACATCAAATTATGCATTAAGGTACCTCAAATTATTTAAAAACTGGCTTTTACCACCCATATAACAAAGCTGTGTGTTAATGAAAAAATGTTGAATATTGATACTGCACAAGTTATGAGAGCGTTTTAGCATGATCCCATTATACCAGCCAAATGAAATTTGCAGGAATAATTCTCCATGAATAGTAGAAGTTTTTAAGATAGTTTCTAAAAAAAATGTTCCGTGATTTTTTTTGTCTAGAGCCTTTGAAAGATTTTCTAAAATATGTGCTTGGAAAAAAATTCTTGAAAAAATTTTTTTTGAACTAAAGCTATCGGGTGCTGACTCATAGCAATAATAACTTGCGTAAGGGTCACTATCGGACTATTTCCAGACAAAAAAATCATGATCGTAATCTAAATAGTTTAGACACAGTTACGTAGTTTAGTCAGAAATCCGGTTTTTATTCAAATTTCACAAAAACGTTAATAACTTTTGAACCACCCAATATCGCTGAACATACATGGGGGTTAAATCGATAGGTATTGAGGTCTTCTACCTCCCTGCTTCGGATTATCCACTAACAACTTAACACCGTGTATATTAGATAATAACCTTTATCAGAAAGCACTTAGGCGCACAGAATGATTACATTATATTTCAATAGATGGCGGTGGTGTCGTTTTAAACTCACATGTGTTGTAAGTTTGGGGATATAATATATTTTTGTGTGAGGGCATGGTTTGGTTAACTTTGCGCAGTGGCGATATCGTAACCAATGAGGTTTATCCGAGGTGCGATTATTGCTAGTTGAAAACTTTTACCAATACCCCGCCGAGTGGACGTGAAATACCGTCCGCTATGGCAATTTTTGAAAGCCCGTGAGGGCTCCTAATCTTATAAGTTCAGAGATGCAGAATCGCATTCGCAAGACGTTTCGGTAGTGCTGTTAATTGTTGGGCACAGGCAGCGTTGCCATCTACCAACTGATATTCGAAGTTTCTCATGAGAAAATCAGAGTTTTCATGGGAGGCCCCATTATTTAGAGAAACTTTCCGGATACCAAATTCTCGGAATGACCTGTTTTATGAGAAGTTAGCTTTTCGGATACATCGGAATAACCTTTTTTAGCGAGCTTTGACCATTTCGTATAGGTACCAAAAACTTTTTTTGTACAGTACATCTCAGATTCTATTGTTTTGCACTGATTTTAAGATGTAATCCGTTTGGAAAGAATATTCTCAATATTTTGTTGAGACACCTTGACTTCTATCACTAATTATGGCTTTCTAGGAGTTTGTTCATACAGCCTATTATTTACTTAATTTGCTCTGCATTCAGGTTAGTTATCGATTCATTCAATTATTGGAATGAAAAAACAGCAAAAATCGTGTGTACCAATCGGCCTTACCAAGAAATCTTCACCAAATGTACCAAATCTGGTTTACTTTTCTACTCCCGTATTCAGTCCCTGAGCATATTGCTTAACCCCTTGATCATATTTTTTCCAAACAGGTTTTTGAACCAGGTGTTGTGTTGGCCTTTTTATTTACAGACTGCACTTTTGACCCCATTTCTACGATAAAACGAATCATATCACCATGCTTGATCTGAAATAAACGCGTCGTCTTCAAATGATTCGACTGTTAGCCAGACAAGCTCCCTTGAAAAATAAAGAAAAACAGTTTTGAGACAATTAGCTACGTAACACCAGATTTAAGAACTTTTCTTTGTAAGAAATAAACAAGAAGAAGTTGTCTGATATGTTTACTATTGGGAATCTCAAAATAACATGACTTTAGTTCCGCTGTTTTTATACGGAAGGTAATCTCTTATATAAATTAAAGTCGGGTTAGTGCGAACACTTATAACTCGAGATCGGCTGTACAGATTCTTTCAATGTTTGATTTATTGGATTCTTCTCCACTCGGGATAACAGAATCACTAATAAAAATTTGAAAAATAGATAATGGATAGTAGTTCCCTCTCATTCTCGCATACGTGATTGCCGCTCTTACAGTAGCCCATCCCACAATTTTCATACAAATTTGACATCGGGCACATAGAGGTATAATATCTGCGCGCGCATATTATATTCTCGCGTTGTTCCCGCCTGAGTTTTGAATACAAATGAAATATGGATGTTTTGGAAATATTTTAATGTTAATATTTTATTAGCTCAATCGAATTATGTATTTCTTTATGGGGGCGCAGTGCATATTATGTACATATGAACGGGCCGCCTCGGGTTAGAACCACAGGACAACGACTGTCGGGCTAGTACTTAATATAAGGTAATATTCTGGACCCTTAGGTTGGCTCTGAATAATGACATACTTGACAACACTTCTTAGAGAAAAAAACAATAATTTTCAATTATTATATTTCCAAAAGATAAAAGGTGTAATATTTTAAAGGGTTTGTTTCAGCCTATGTGTTGCTGGGCTTTTGTATTATTGTAGCTATATATTAGGTACATATGGTCATGCATTATTTAACAAATAGGTAATTTTAGTTTTAACTAGTTTACTACCGATCGTTAATGTTGTAAATTAGAAAATATTCTTCATCTTTGGATAGGCCATAATATCAGACTGTCACCCCAATTCCCTATCAGATCTGCTAAAATTTTGCATTTCGCGGGCAATTCCATGTGATTTCAACCAATCCAAGCGATATTCCTTAAAAAATCCATCGAATTGAATATAGCTGCAAGTGATTTCAAACGAATAATTTCGCCATGTCAAAATTATCATCATGGCCGCCAAATTTCCTTTTTCTCAAACAAATTCATCTTGATCAAGAAAATATATAACACTATTTACGTATCTTTTGTGATGAAAACAAGAGCAAAATGATATTATATTTACTGAAAATAGTAATTTATTTTGTTTCGATTGTTGTTTTAAAGAGAGGTGACTGAAAAAAGAAGACACGATTTGGACATAATATAAGCGGTTCCTCTAAAATTTTGGCGGGTATTCCTAAGGTGCCGCTTAAATTGATCGAATAGCGGGTCATTTTAGAAGAATCGTGATAATTAAAGTGGAACAGAGAGTTAAAAGTTACTTTTTTTGGCGGATTCTTAATTTTAGCGGATCAGATAGCGAATAGGGGTATGTAATTACTTAGTCTTATTCGCTTGTATAACTATGTAACAATATTCTTTGAATATGACCATACCACTCCCTTTCTCATTTTCAGAAGCATCTATCCCTCTTATTTGGATGTTTCTCGCAGGTTATTTGAGTGATTTTTGTTTGTTCTCTATATTATTTAAAACAACTTTTAATGCAATAATAAGTCCATTGTATTCGAGCATATCTGAATGAAACACTTTCATTTATACCTACACCTAATTATTTAATGTAAGCTATTCTTCTATGCGTTATCGAATCACTTCAAGGTTGACAATCACCTTAGCGAAGGATAGATTCCTCGTCACGATGATTTCCTAGGAATTCGTTAACAAGAGTGGTTTCCTGTTGCCTTTTTGTATTCCTGTCTTCCTTCAAATGGTTGGTCCCGGTTTTAAGGCACCAGAAATTGGCCTTTCATTTTTCTTTTTCTCCTTTGTTCCGAGTGATATTATGAACGCCAAGAACGCATTGTCGGACTAACCAACAACGTTGCTGGTGTTTTTCAATTTGGTGTTTCTCGGCATTTTATAGACCCACGTAATATAATCAGCTCTTATCATTCTTTTTGGATGGACCGACCATAGTTTATAATCATTATCAATCAGCCGGACGCAAAATAGTTTGCTCTTGTATTTTACTTAATTTTTCTAAGTTCTAGCGTAGACTCAGTTCTGAAAAAATCATGTGAAATTCGTTTTAATGTTTCCTACAACAATGTGTTTTTGTTTTTACTAAATCATTAGTTATTACTCGCCAAAATGCGAAATTGCATTTTAAAATTATCAAAATATAAACATGAAGTGATAATATCGCATAGTACATAGTGTCTATATTGGTGTGTCATGTGTAATTTATTGCTTCCAAATGCTGTCAGTTACAGCAGTGATTTTTTATTAAGTATCAGTGATCAATACAGACGAATTAGTCCCACACCCACACTATTGGGTATCCTAGCCACACATGGCATTCTCAGAACCACACGCAAAAAAACGCACCGGGGTTGTAGAGCAGGTCGACACGTTAAAGGGATCCACATAAACAAAACATCCACAACATCTTCAACTGACGACATCTCAAATGGTCGGCATAGAGTGGCTGTTTCTGAAATAACGATAGGAGTATGGAACGCTCGCTCCATCAATAACAAAGTGGATGATATAGATGAATTATTCACAAATAAACACCTCGACATCTTGGCACTTTCGGAGACTTGGCATGAAGACAGCAATGCCACCAGTCTTAAACTTCTTTCAGAAAAAGGCTACAAAATAGTAGAAAAGGCTCGAGAAGTTCCTCCAATCCAGGAAACCAATATTAACTTCACGAATCACGGTGGAGTAGCCATAGTTGCTAAAGAAAGCTTTGTTTTTTATCCCGTTGTAAATCATAAATTCAGAACATTTGAAATTAAAGGTACTAAAATTAAACAAAAAAACTCGGAACTTATAATATTCTCTCTATACCGTCCAGGATCAGAATCTCTCAGCTCAACGTTCTTCGAAGAATTCGCCACATTGCTCCAGCAAATAGCGACTTATTCGTGTTCTGTATTACTTGTTGGTGACCTAAATATTAGATTGGATAAAGATCAGGACTCGTCTTCTATTAGGTTTAATAAAATATGCAAAGATTACCATTACAAGCAATTAGTAAGTGAGCCGACTCATGATGCAGGAGGAATTCTGGATGTAGTCGTAGCAAGGGAGGATGTTTTACCAATATCTCTAAAAGTGGAAGAAATCGGGCTATCGGACCATTACTTAATCCGTCTCACGCTAGACTTTTCCCCTCCACCGCTAATATATAAGGAAATTATAAGCAGAAACTGGAGTCGGCTAAATATAAATGAATTCAAAACAAAACTTTTAAATTCGAACCTAAATGTTGAACGGGCCTTGCCTCCAATTAATATAAATGACGCAGTAGACAACTATAACACTATTATTACCGATATACTAGACTCACTGGTACCAGAAACAAAAAAAGTGTGCAGGCAAAGAAAGCCAGGCGCACATATCTGGTTCGATGAAGAGTGCAGACTTCTTAAGAAAAACACTCGAAAATTAGAAAGAATCTTCAGAAATACCAAGGACCCAGCGCATCGTCTACAATGGAAAGAATCCCTTGACAAATACAGAGCTGAATCAAAGAGGAAGAAAGCTTCTTACTGGAATAAAGAACTGGAATCCAACAAGAAAAACTCCAAATTGTTGTGGCAGGATATGCACCGGATCTGTGGAGAAGTGAAGAAATCTGTAGATTCAACACTCAATGCAGAGGAATTAGCCAATCAATTCAAAACGAAAGTAGAGAAGATAAGATCCGAGGCGGAACTCTGTGAATCCCTTCAGTCACCACAGTGCTCAATTTTCAATGTCCCCACCATTCAGCATACAAAAACATTACAAACTTTTCATTGTGTAGATGCAGTTTACCTCAAAAAAATCATTAACTCACAGGCAAATAAACAGTGCAAACTAGATCCTCTTCCAACCTGGTTATTAAAAAAGTGTGTAGATGAACTCCTAAATTATATTTTATATATTATCAATCTATCAATAAACTTAAAAGTAGTGCCAAATAAATTTAAATACTCTATAGTCACCCCAATTCTTAAAAAGGATAATCTGGATCCGAATTCATCAGAAAACTATCGCCCCATTTCTAATATTCCGTTTTTGTCGAAAATATTAGAAAAAGTTATAGCATCCCAACTTACTATCTTCTTGGATTCTCATAAGTTTCTCGCCCGAAATCAATCTGCATATAGAAAATTCCATTCGACAGAAACAACGACAGTTAGAATATTGTCTGACTTAATTAATCAAGCAGAATCAGGTAAGATTACCCTTATTTCATTTTTAGATATGAGCGCTGCTTTCGATACTGTTGACCACCATATTCTCTTTTCCAAACTTAGGCATGAATTTTGCTTAGGGGATGATTGCATGGCATGGCTAACTTCCTATTTAATAGACCGTAAGTATAAAGTTGTTTTCAAAGGCAGTACTACAAACAATATTACATCCTTATACGGTGTTCCACAAGGATCTATACTTGGCCCACTTCTTTTTAATTTGTATACCAACAAATTAGAAAATCTCATTCAAAATCTTGGCTTTAATACGCATGCCTATGCAGATGACCGCATTCTCTTTAAGTCTTGTTCACCTGAACTCAAAAACCACCTGACAAACGAGGTGTCCTCATGCATTAATCAGATATC
Organism: Mystacides longicornis; assembly: GCA_963576905.1. Classification (NCBI taxonomy): domain Eukaryota; kingdom Metazoa; phylum Arthropoda; class Insecta; order Trichoptera; family Leptoceridae; genus Mystacides; species Mystacides longicornis. Next base: position 17,872,167 of record OY756420.1, on the reverse strand, counting down.
CACATGGATGAGTATGAACAAGCTTAAATTGAACCCAACAAAAACCGAATTTCTTTGGCTTGCTTCACCTCGTAGGCAACAATTCATAAATAACGATCCAATATTAATTCAGAATGTTGAAATATCTCCCTCTAACTGCGTAAAATTTCTTGGAATACATATCGACAGTGCTCTCTCTATGGATAAACATATTTCTTCCATAGTCAGACAAAGTTTCTACTTTCTCAGACAGCTAAGACCTATCCGAAGATGTCTCTCGACGGATGCTGCTAAAGTCTTAATAAATTCTTTGATTGTTTCCCGTGTTGATTACTGTAATGCTATCTTGGCACATCTACCTCATTGCCAAATTCATAGAATTCAGCTCATTCTCAATGCAGCAGCCCGTTACATTTACCAGATTGATCGTTTCTCACATATCTCACCAACACTTCACAAACTTCATTGGCTGAAAAGTCCGGAACGTATAGAGTTCAAAACTTGTCTCCTGGTCTTTAAAGCACTCAATAGCATGGCCCCGGATTATTTATCAGAGCTTTGTGTTATATTTTCACCCAACAATAAACAAACTTCACTAAGATCAATAGCCCATTCCAACAGAAAACTAGTTGAGACCAACCTCTCAAACAAACCGAAATACCTTAACCGATCTTTCAGTGTTTCTGGACCAAAGTCTTGGAACAATCTTCCAACAAATATAAGAAGTGTTGAGAATATTAATGAATTTAAAAAGAAGTTGAAAACTCATTTATTTCGTAAATCATATCCAGATTATCCCTCACATGCTCAAAATTTGTTTACGTAAAATTATATACCGTGTTATTATTATGAGAACATTTTAATGTCTAAATAAGTGACCCTTTTCATTTCATAAACTGTAATATTATCCTTTTACTTTAATCATCATTATAAAATATGTACTATGTTATGGGTACCTTTAGGTATTTAATTTTACATTGCTGTAATTTAATATTAATCTTCTTTAATGATAATTAGATAACTAGGTTGGTTTAAATAAGTGTCCTTTTAATTCTGAATGGCTAAATAAGTGACACTTCATTTCTTAAACTGCAATATTATCCTTTTACTTTAAACATCATTATAAAACATGTAGTATGTTATAGGTACCTCTGGGTGTTTAATTTTACATTGCTTTAATTTAATATTAATTTTCTTTAATGATGTTGAGATAACCAGGTTGGTTTAAATAAGTGTCTTTTTAATACTGTAATATTAATATCCTTCTACTTGAAACAACGTTATAACTTGTTATTATTGTGAGAATATTTGAATGTCTAAATAAGTGACCCTTCTCATTTCTTAAACTGTAATATTATCCTTTTACTTTAAACATCATTATAAAACATGTAGTATGTTATAGGTACCTCTGGGTGTTTAATTTTACATTGCTTTAATTTAATATTAATTTTCTTTAATGATGTTGAGATAACCAGGTTGGTTTAAATAAGTGTCTTTTTAATACTGTAATATTAATATCCTTCTACTTGAAACAACGTTATAACTTGTTATTATTGTGAGAATATTTGAATGTCTAAATAAGTGACCCTTCTCATTTCTTAAACTGTAATATTATCCTTTTACTTTAAACATCATTATAAAACATGTACTATGTTATAGGTACCTCTAGGTATTTAATTCTTTAATTTAATATTAATATTCTTTCACGATATTGAGATAACCAGGTTGCTTTAAATAAGTGTCCTTGTTAATACTGTAATATTATTATCCTTCTATGTACTTGGAACATCATTATAACTTGTACTAGGTTATATCTAGGTAAACGGTATGTTACACTGTTGACCTATATTTATTGTTAATTTTCTTTTTCTTTTATTTATTTTTACTCTTTGTCCATTCTTAAACTGCAATATTATCCGTCTTACTTTAAAGAAATTATAACTTGTACTAGGTTATATCCAGGTAAATGGTATGGTATGCTGTTTACCTTTATTTATCTTTCTTTTTAATTTAATTTTAGTTCTTCTAAGGTGTAAGCGTTAGTATAATAGTAGTATTTTTATTTGCAAACTAAAAGCGCCCTTGAGGTGACTATTGTTGTCACTAAACGGCGCTCTAAAAATTGTCCTCATATTATTATTATTAATCAATCAGGAGCACAGGAAGGCAACAAGAGCTCTCCATTGCGCTCGATCTTACGCAATGTTTATGACCTCCTTCCACACCATGTCCAAATCCCTCAGCTCTGCTTCGAAGGAGCGGAGCGCAGTGTGAGGGGGTCTTCCTCGTCCTCGGGACCCTGATAGGAGGAAGAACGGCGCTCTCCTCGGCCAACTGTCATTAACACATACTCCAGCCAATTCCATAAAAAAATATACTGACTACTTAAAATCTCAAATCAAACCTTACTTAAATATTTTTTGTCATAGCGACAATTATTCAACCAAAATAACTCACTAACCCAAAAGTTACTTTTTAATTATTATTGTTAAGCGTTATATATCTTGATGGCTCAGCTATATTATTCCATAAGGAAATTAAAATCATTATTAATTGAAAGTAGAAAATGAACTCCGAGCAACCATGGCTTAAATATTCCATTTTTAAATAAAAATGTACAATTCTAATTGGATGGGTTGAAAAAAAAACTTTTTGTAATAATTTCGGAGTGCCATGTACCTACCCACTAAAAGAAATTTAAAAACGAATGTGTTTCTTTAAAACAAAACGATTGGATCTCTCCTTCACCCCGCGACGCCCCCTTCAATAGGCAGATATTTTGAATGGTATTCAATACATATTTCATTTTCGTCTGTTGAGTTTTTTTTTCAGCATTATTGGTTCGCAGATAAGTAGGTTGGTAGATATTATGTACATATATATCTACCCACCGTTTTTTTTTCTTTTTTGATCTCGATATTTTAAATTTTATTTTTAATAATAATATCTCTTTGGTTTTCTTTTTTATATCTGAATTCGTATTATTTTCCAGTTGGAAGGATATTTCTTCTATTAAACAGAAAAAATCAGAAATGATGCTGTTTTATACTTTTATGATGCCATGTAATCTTTAAATACACGGGTACCTTTTCAAATTTGTTATAAGAAAGTAAGTTCCATAGCTACAGGCACCACGTTAAAACCTTAAAAAAAGCAAAAAGTTATTTATCTACCAAGTTTATTTAAAATTGTAGATTTATCTACCATCTGTCTTTTTCTTTTCTTGAAGAGTAGAATTGATTCGAGCTAATAATATGATATAATTTATCATCAAACTTATGTAATTGGTAGATATCAATCTACTTGAGTGAAAGGTTTTTTCTTCTGTTTCTTATCCGCTTCAGTTCCTTTTTCCAGGAAGACTTGTGAAACATTTCATTGTAATTATTAATTTGATAGAATATTTGATTAAACCCTGAAGGTTTGTGTCGAAGAAAATTACCTTACATAAGTAATAATTATTATTTTTATTGTTGTTAAGTTTGAAGTTCTTTTAAGAATTTAGTTTCATATTTACGATAAGATTTTTTTAAGATTTTAGCTCTTCACCATATGACGACCACCAAAAGATCAAAATTCGACATAATAGTCGATTCAATTGACCAAGTCGGAGAAGACTTCTATAAGAGGACTTCTATGAATTCTCCATATTACATACCTACTCTTCTCTATTACTCTGGCACTCTTTTGCGCCTTCTTATTCATAACTTTTTATTTTTATTACCTAGAATTGCATATGACCTTCAGTAAAGGCCAACAAAAGAATCTGTATAGAAAAAACTTTTTGACGCGACTATCAGAACCATATATCAATGCAAAAGCTTCTGCCGATTTTTTAATAAATTAATAAAATAACAGTCTTCTATAAAAAAGTGTCGTTATAGCCAGACAACCGGTCCTGTCCAACTTGAGACAGGATTCGTACCCCGAGTAGAAATTTCTGGTAAAAAAAAAACACATAGAAAATTTCAGAACCGACTGAGAATCGATCCCGAGACCTCTTAATCATCAAATTTGATTTTGTGATGGATTAATTTATTTATTTAATATACCTAGTATTGAAGTTTTGGTATAATGCGAAATGTGTTGGAATCATATCCAAGATCCAACACTAAGAATCTTTTGCGTAGTAACACTCAGATTTCAATTAAATGTGTATTTACGCAAGACACAATCCTCAGAAATGATCACAATATTCTTGTTTCAATTATTGTTACTCTAAATAACAATATTTACATAAGATGGATGTAATAACAGAAAGTTCGCTACCCGACACAGGCTCGCCACGAGGTATGTTTATTCGCTCTACGTAAATTCGTTTGACTCTAGTAATGTATTTTGAATTATAGTTTAAGGTTATATTGAAATGTTGCATAATATTGTGTTGCTTCATTTGCTAATCTATAGATATAAAAAAGTCGGGTTAGTGCGAACACTTATAACTCGAAATTGGCTGAACAGATTCTTCCGATGTTTGTTTTATTGAATTTTTCTCCACTCCGGATAACAGAATAACTATTAAAAAATTGAAACACGGATAAGAAATAAAACATTAAAGTAAGTATGGAACGGATTCCCTACGACGCCGACGCCAATCATGAAAAACTATTGTTTACTGCACCTTCCGATGGTAGTTCCCCCTCATTCTCGCATACGTAATTGCCGCTCTTAGTGTAGCCCATCCCACTTACTCCACCGTGTCGGGCGTTTTAGACATTTTCCTAGAGAATCAACAAAATTCTCGGACATTTTCAAATGTGCACACGGTACCTCATAGGCGAGGTAGAAGGTCTGCGCGCGCATTTATTCTCGCGTTGTTTCTTCCTGAGCTTTAAATACGAATGAAATATGGATGTTTTAGAAATATTTTAATGGTATTATTTTATTAGTTTAACTCAATTGAATTATTTATGTATTTTTGTTTCTGGGGGCGCGGTGCACATTATTCATATATGAACGGGTCACCTCTGGTTTGGACCACAGGACAACGTCAGTCGGGAAAGCTAGTGGAATGATATATAAAAGTATACTATCTATATTTTTGAAGACAATGACCAAAAAGTTATAAGAATTTGAAACATCTTGAGCAAACAAAGGTAGGTTACATCCGCTTATCTCGACATCTGACTGACAGCTATTTTTCATGGACGAATGTACAACTACAAGCCTTTAAGTGCGCTAAAAAGTTTCAATTTCGTATATTTTTGGTTCTTTTGCCTAGAAACAGACAATGGAGGTGGGGTAAGCCGACAGCAAAATATCCTGAATCCAAAATATTCGTAAATCGAAATCCAAATCCAAATCCAAACTCCCTTTAGACCCCACTTAGGGGCATAGGGAGGCAACAAGAGCTCTCCATTGCGCTCGATCTTGCGCAACGGTGATGACCTCCTCCCACACCATGTCCATGTCCCTCAGCTCTGCTTCGAAGGAGCGGAACACAGTGTGAGAGGGTCTTCCTCGTCTTCGGGACCCTGATGGGAGGAAGAACAGCGCTCTCCTCGGCCAACTGTCATTCGGCATCCTTAACACATGTCCCAGCCAAGTCCATCTCCTCCCCACAATGGTGGAGGTGATGGGCTCACGCTGGGTGCGCCGGCGTATAGCGTCGTTCGTGATGCGGTGGTACCATCTTACGCCCAGAATTCTCCTTAGGCACTTCATCTCAAAGGCTGAGACTTTTTGTGCCTGGGCCAGAGTCAGGTGCCAGGACTCACACCCATAAAGGAGAATGGGCAACACACACGCATCAAACAGTTTACATTTCGTCTCGACGCTAAACGCCGACGCTTTCCATATCTTGGTCATGTTGTTGAAGGCGCCACTTGCCATACCGATACGAATCGGGAGCTCAGCCCCGAGGTCACCAGCGGTGGTAATGGTTGCTCCCAGGTACTTAAATTTATCCACCCGGGAGACCTGGTGACCATCGATGGTTATCGGTTGCTGTTTATCGGGGCAGGCATTATTCGCCATGAGCTCCGTCTTACTGGCATTGACTCGAAGGCCGAGGCGCGCTGTTTCGTTGCAGAGTCTTGAAACACTGCGCTGTAATTCCTCCACTGTCGTACTGAACAACGCTAGGTCGTCCGCGTACTCCAGATCGCACAGTTCGCCCATTAGACCATCTCTCTGTGTTATCGGTATACCTCTTGCTCCTTGCATGGACTTTCTCAACAGGAAATCCATGACTATTATAAATATAAAGGGAGCTAGTACGCAGCCCTGTCTGACTCCCGTGGTGATCCTAAAAGCTTCAGTAGGACCACCTGGCGTTTTCACGCTACACTCAGAGTCTTCATACAGGGACTGCACCATTTTAACTATTTTCGGAGGTAAACCATACAGAGCAAGTATTTTCCATATTGATGGTCTATGTGGGCTGTCGAAGGCCTTTTCAAAATCTATAAAGCAACAAGCGACTGGAGAGTTAAACTCCTTGCACTGCTGAAAGATGCACCTGGCACAGAAAATTGGGTCCGTGCAGGACCTTCCAGGTACAAAGCCGCATTGTTGCTCTCTCAGGACAGCCATGACAGGCCCCCGAATGCGGTGTAGTAATATCTGAGATAATACCTTACCGGGAACACTCAGTAGAGTAATTCCACGGTAGTTTCCGCATTCAAGGGGGTCCCCCTTTTTAAATATTGCGACGATGGATCCATTCCGCCAATCTTTTGGGCACCTCTCCTCTTCCCACGCCATTTTAAATATATCTAATAGTGGTTGGCCAAGGGTGTCTATGCCTTGTTTGAGGAGCTCTGCGTGAATTCCATCGTCTCCTGGCGCTTTGTTGTTCTTAAGTCTCATCACGGCCAGCACCATCTCACTGTATGTCGGCGGTTCCTCACATATCCCAGTTGCCTGAGGTATATTCAGACCAGCCAACTCCTCCTCAAAGTTGTAAGGTGAGGAGGGCTCGGGACGGTTTAATATTGACTCAAAGTACTCCCTCCATCTCCCTTTAATCAGTTCGGGGGCAGTGACAGTGGCTCCACGAGAGTCTCGTATTGCCGTCACGGGTCTTTTTTGACCCCTGCCCCCGACCTCCCGGGTGATTTCGAAAAGTGTCCTTGAGTCATTTCCGAGTGCAGCAGATTGCGCTCGCCGTATCTGAGAGTCCAGGTGTCTTCTTTTATCTGTTCGTACAGAGTGCTTCACCTTGCGGCTCAGCTCCCTGTACTCAGACACCAAAGCAGCCAGTTTTTGAGGGTCTTTTTCGCTGTCTCTGAGGGTCTTAGCCTTCTGGCGATCTTCGATGAGGCTCCAGGACCCATCGGACATCCATATTGGCCTCTTTTTGCTCTTATAGCCGACAGAAGAACGTGCGGATTCCATAACGGCGTCACGGAAGCTATTCCAAGCTGTCTCAATTGGAACAGCTCCGTGTGAATCCTGCAAGGGGGCAAACCTGGTGCGTAACTCAGCCTCGTACGAATGACGACACTGAGCACTCTCTAACCTGCGTATGTCCAGCGGGCGAGAGGCAGACGGTCCCTGCTGGAAATGGGTAAATCTGAATTTCAACGAACCCACAAGGAGTTCGTGATCAGTGTCCATGTCTGCCCCTCGGTAGGTGCGGACATCTCGCAGGTCAGTTCGGTTGCTGGCCCTTACCAGAAGATGGTCAATCTGGTTTTTTCGAAATCGAAATCACAAGAGTTAAATTTGAACTCTTTCAGACCGGGATACGTTATTTAGTGCTACCTATAGTAAAGTTAACGGTGACACTCTATTTGGAAATGTCAATGTTTTTTTTTTATGCAAGCAAAGTGTGTTGTAAATGTCAACTTATCATTGCGTTATAGGTATGTGCAGACATTATTAAAATCTCAGTGTTCTTTTCTTATACGAGTATGAATGAGCATTATCCAAAGTAATTGTTTATCGATGCCTATTTGGTTTACAAGAGTGTGTTGAATAGAAGAGATGCCCTACGGAAGGATGCGATATAAAAATAAGGACGTTATTTTATACAACTGTGAAGAAGGAATTTTGTTTGTAAAAAATATTTTTAAGGATTTCGCTCTCTCGCGGTTCTAGAGAGAAATAGTTGCGGGGGAACTGTGCCGTGTACCCTTTGTTCATCAATCTTGCGTTTGGTTATAACAATGAGAGTACCCGCCACCCGCTCTAATCGTATTCAAGAATTCCTTACATATTTCCATAAGAATTACAATATTCAACTCACTACCTCCCTAATACATATCTGTCAAAAACAACACTTGATGATTTAATGTATAATGCCTCTGTTCGCCTCTGGTACCTTCGTTACTCTATTTTTTATACTTAATCATTACGTGAGATAAATTTCTTGAATTTCTCAAACATTTCAATTTATCAAAAGGTATCTCGCTCCGACATACTTTCTCTTAATTCCTTGGTTGCTTTACAAAGCGTAGATATCTATCTGATATAAAGAAAGTAAAAACCTGATGTTTTTTTTTTGTTTAAAATCACAAGAAGGCTTTCTCTTATGAAGCGTAACCAAAATAATGTATGTTACTTTCAGAATAACCTTTGATCCGTATAGATCTTTTTTGAGGATTGTTTGTTTATTCAAGTTGTACGAGGCTGTATTTTTTTTCATTAATCTTACCTTTACTACATTATAGATAAAGACTTCTGATTTCTTTTAAATAATAGTTGAATTATAGTAAAAGTAAATTAGGTATAAACTACATATATTTTCTCCGTCTTTATATTTTTTTTGTATTTTGAATGTTATCATATACTTACAGAAAATTTAGAGTTAGCCGCCATTAAAATCTTTTTCGACGGCCAAATAATAATAAAACACTTTATTGGTAAAAATATACAGAATAATCAACTAAAATTGGCGGGCATATTGCCTAGGGCAATTTCTTCCAACCAACCTACAAAAAATATCATAACATGGAAAATTTCATTCAAATTCTACCTCCCATTCCATATTTCATATTATCCATATTTTATCGTTGAATTTAGGACTGTTACGAGTTTTAACCATCCACACAATTTGAAATAAAAATACTTGTAGACAAAGTGACGACCTTCTGGCGTATTTCATTGTCATTTTACTTTTCGAATTTAATTCAAGTTCTTTTATTTAAAAAAACAGGTGAAATCCTCCCGACCTCTAGTGGAAGTCTTTGTACAAAGTCTGTTATTTTATTTATTTATAATTTTGAAAAGAACAGAAACTGTCAGTTGTTTGATAGTTGTTGCAATTCACCGAATGTGGATGGAAAAAATACGTGTCGGCTTTTATCAGGAGAAGTTTCTCATGAAATAAAAAATTAAGAATGTTGCGCGGATAGTTAGAAAATTAAAGAAAACTCTAAGTAGGTAACCTTCTTAGTACTTTTAACAATATACATTTATTTTTATTCCAAATTTGACAAATTGAAATTTAATTAAAGTTTGACAGGAACTGTGAGTTGTTTGATAATAATTAGTGCGACTGATAGAATTTCGGCGGAAAATATATGGTTTGAAACAGATGCATCGATCTAAATTACATTGCTTGGTGGCTTGCAAAAGATAAAAAGCTCATCATCATACAAATTCGAATTCAATATTAAAAGGTAAAAAGCTCATCATCATACAAATTCGAATTCAATATTCATAGTTAGGAACACAGGACAACCTCTACCAATTGACAATTTTGACAGAATGCAGATGGAATATGGTTTAAAACAGACGCATCTGTCGGAATTACATTGGTCAAAAATGATTATTAATTCATCACCATACAAATTCGAATTCAATATTCGCAGTTAGGAACACAGGACAACGTCTGTCGGGAAAGCTACATAGTCTTTTGCAAACATAAAATGTTGCTTTTAACACCATTGTAATGTCCAGTCCTCTATTATTTTATCACTATAACTCTGACCAAGACATTAATTTCAAACAATCTTTGCAGCATGCTTTCTGTCAATCACGCCAACTATCAAACTCCAATAGGTTACATTAGAATGTAAAAAAAATGTTTGTTAAGTGTTTTTAAATTTTCAAATGTTTTGCTATACTTTCTCAATCAAAAAATAAAAACCTTCTGGCAATTGTTACAAAATAAAAATTTGCGAAATCGGTCCAGCGTTGACTAAAAGAAACAGGAATTTATTTATAAATATACAGATGTGTTATTTTTCAGTTTTCTTGCTGTGGAAGAAATGCGAAGAGGTGCATCGCCTACACTAGCAGCCGAGACGGCTATAATTCGTATTGCAGAAAGATATCCGACTTTTAGCGGAGCCGTTATCACTTTAAATAACCAAGGAAGTTACGGAGCAGCTTGCTACAGTATTAAATAGTTTCCATTCTGTGTCACCAATGCTACATCAGAAGAAGTTCGTGTGGAAAAAGTCCCATGTGTAAGACTGAACGTATCCCAATAAGATTCCAATGATGTTTAACCAAAAAAACACGCTTTTATTATGAAAATAAATACTTATATATTGTTGACTTTTGACTTTGGAGTAAAATGTTACCAACTCCTTTAAATTATTTCTGAAAACAAACAAAACACAATAATTGAGCATGTGAACTTACTGTTACATAAATTTAAAACCTGCAAGATAAAACAATTTACAATTTTGACAAAATAACATGTTTGTTGTAATGATATATCATTTTGTAATTATATCAAATAACAACTTATGATTTGGCATATTATAAAGCCCCCACCCCCATTCACTATCACTCCATTCGTCCAAATGGAGCGATGTCACTCCAAGAAATGACAGTGAGTGGGAAAATCAATATTGTGTAATGATTGATTGAGTCGGATATCCATCAGTCCGAAATTCAATTGCGTCAATCCATTCGTCCATCACTCCAAAGGGATCGCTATTTCCCGATGTCATCGCATCACGCCTAAACGGCTGGACCGATTTCGCAAATACTTTTTTTGTCGTGTAGGCTTTTATCAGGAGAATGTCCTTTTAGAAGAAAAAAAAATAAGAAAAATGCATGGAAAATTAGAAAATTAAAGAAAACTCTACGTAGACAACCTTATTAGTACTTTTCACCTTATAATTTTTATACCAATTTTGAAATTTTGACAGAAATTGCCAATTGGTGCGATTGACAGAATGCGGATGGAATGTAGGTACATGGTTTAAAACAGACGCATCGTTCGGAATCACATTTGTCAAATGATAATTAATTTATTACCATACAAATTCGAATTCATATTTAGGATCACAGGACAAAGTCTGTCGGGAAAGCTAGTTATTTATAAAAATACAATGTTTTCATACTCCCATATTTGCAGTATAAATAGTAGGTACTCTTTGTTTATGTTTGTCTATTGATACTGTCAAAGTGAGATTGACTAACGTAACCTAACCTTGTAAAAATCTATTAAAATTAAGTTTCTTTGAACATAAAATAGTTAAATTATTAAAATAAATACATGGCGAAGATTTTTCTATATCTAAGTATTTTTAGCCAACCCTCAAAGAAATATTAAACTTCCTCAATCAATATCAGTCGATACCTATGTATGTACTATCCCGTAAAAGAATTTATTATATAAAGTCACATTCTTTTTACTCGAAAAGAGAATTAACGCTTCAAAGAAACCCTGTCCTCACCCATTGATTATCCCTGAATAAACAGGTTATTCCTTCATCAAACACAAACGACAAGAAAACTTGAAACAAAAAATACCTACTTATATTCGTTCGACCCACTTACTTAGTTGGTTTTTTAAGGAATATCGACAATATTCGATGTCCGATACATATACTTAAATGTAGAATTAAATTGTTCTTGATCAAACATTGACTGTTATAATTGGGTCGATTTTCTATTTGATTGTGTTTTCGACTAATTCAAATTATTGATTATCGGCAACATGGTTCTAATCACTCGTTGATTGTAAAAAACTAGGCCATTGATCAAAAAATAATTCTTATTATTTTAATTAATTAACAAAATTCCAATCTTAATTTCTTTTATTGATTAATTTATTATTCGTTATTACGTCTTACCGTTGTCTACTTACTGACATTTATTACACAGCATATTATTATTGTTTCAAATCCGCTGGCTGATTTTTTCCCGATAAGTACGATGCAAATTAGTATTCGATTGAAAACTTGAAATTTCCTCTTTTACATAAAACCTACTATTAGTACCTACGTGAACGTAGAAAATTTCAAAAATCAAAATTTTAGAATAGCGCAGGACACTGACTGACTGATTGATTGACTAACGCCGTCTACCCGTACAGGCCACACACACACTCTTCTGGCTTTATCTATGTAGTGGAGAGTGAACTCTGTAATTTGAAACGGGCGGATACAAACACAAGAAACGATGCGGTATGAAATCAGATAACCAATATTAATACACACTGATGATGTAGGGAGGACTGTTTCCCCATCCCGATTGTTAAGTAGGGCAAACTTTCATCGGGATCGTATAAAGTTTAAGGGAAACATATTGTTTTTCTTTTTATGGGCAATCAATATTTTTCAGCAGGTAGATAATGAAAAAGTTTTATTTTTTTATTATAAAGCCACCATATTTTAAAATAAAAGTACGACGTTGTTCGAAAACAATACGATTTAATAGCCCATTAAATAATCTATCTAGTAAAAGACAATAACTTGAAAACAAGTAAGAAGTATGTACATACATAGGGAGGGAGTGGTTGTCTAAACAAAAAGGCGTTGCTTAGAGAGGGTGCTAGACAATACGGAAGTGATGAGTCTTATATAGAGTTAGATTAGGGAGAAAATTCCTACCTTAGCTGTAGGGATTACAATCCGGTCTCATTTTGAATCCGGCCGGATCCAACCGGATTTTCGTCAATCCGGCCGGATCCGACCGGATTGAAATAACCTTGATTAATTGACATTTTTAACAATAATGAAGGCTAAAAATAAAACAGCACATATACTAAATTAATTTAATTAGGGTATGACTACTTTTAAATGGTAACATTTATAAAAAAATTAGTTTCAAAAGAAATAAAATTACAAATTAGATTACGTATTATAAAAGTCAAATTTAAATTTAACGAAAATATTTATTTTGACCTGCTTGATTGATCATGATTTGAAAACAAAAGATTCTCAACACCACGAAAATATTCTCGAAAACTCTCCAACCCATTGTGGAATAAACCATTCGAGGCAGAATTAGAAACTCCGGATTCGGAGCTTCTGCGATATCGAGAACGTCAGAAAATGGGGGTTAGCAATAGAAGGCATTACTGGAATGATCACGTCAACAGAACGGATCCAGTGATTCTGGTAATTATAAGAGGATGAAATCACATCGACCAACAGACCCTTGGACGAGCACTAAAGAGATGGATGTGCAGTTGGACATCCGCGTCCTAGAAGTAATAAGAGAATAATCAGAGACACTCCTGTATCTAGAATAAGTGTTTGAGATTTTATTTCAGTTTTATCTTTGAATATAACAGCACACTCATTATGACCGAACTAATCTAATGTATATCAAACAATAATCACAATAGTTTTGCTTTTAAATAGGTTAACATATTTTTTGTTGGCTAATTTTATTGCTTAATGCTCTCACCATTTTTCTAAGAGATGTCTTTTCATTCGATAGTCATTACTCATTAGTCAATACTATCAATACGATCAGTCAACACTACCCTGGGCACAGGAAGGCAAAAGCATCATTACACTGCGCTCAGTGTGAATTATTTGCCTCCTCTTCTCTTCGTATCTTTACGGGTGCATACAATGGGAATGTAAGGGATACGGGTTCGAGTCCGGTCCGTCTGAGTATGTCGAAAAATTCCTTAATATGATTAACCAGATCCGATCTCCGGATCCGTTAATTTGTGCCGGATCCGATATGAGCATTTTGATGCAAGATCCGGTTTTCCGGATTGCAATTCCTACTTAGCTGTTTCAAAATTTTAGATATGTTTTTAAGTTATGTTAATATATTGTGCACACCATGTAGTCGGAGAGTGAATTAACATTTAAAACATAGATTGCTCTTCCCTATTCCCAAAGAAAGAGTATTGTAGAATGGATACCTATTGTACAATACCTATCCAATCCAAATCCAAACTCCCTTTAGACCCCACTTAGGGGCATAGGGAGGCAACAAGAGCTCTCCATTGCGCTCGATCTTTATCTCGGTCGTTCGTGATGCGGTGGTACCATCTTATACCCAAAATTCTCCTGAGGCACTTCGTTTCGAATGCAGATACTTTTTGTGCCTGGGCCAGAGTCAGGTGCCAGGACTCACACCCATACAGGAGAATGGGCAACACACACGCATCAAATAGTTTACATTTCGTCTCGACACTAAACGCCGACGCCTTCCATATCTTGGTCATGTTGTTTAAGGCGCCACTTGCCATACCGATACGTATCGGGAGCTCAGCCCCGAGGTCACCAGTGGTGGTAATGGTTGCTCACAGGTACTTAAATTTATCCACCCGGGAGACCTGGTGACCATCGATGGTTATCGGTAGCTGTTTATCGGCGCAGGCATTATTCGACATGAGCTCCGTCTTACTGGCATTGACTCGAAGGCCGAGGTGTGCTGTTTCGTCGCAGAGTCTTGAAACACTGCGCTGTAATTCCTCCACTGTCGTAATGAACAACGCTAGGTCGTCCGCGTACTCCAGTTCGCCCATTTCTCAGTTAAAAATACAAGGGTTTAATTATTTAAACAACAAGATAACATAATCTATGAAATTATAAAATCCTTAATGTGCTAACATAAAATCTACTAAATAGGTACCACTAAGATGAAGATGTTATAAAAAACGTCAAAAATAGCCGTTTCGTCGTCGGATGTATTTTAAAGTAGGAATAATTTTTCGTTGTAGAAACAATTGAACTGGTGTTAATACAAATACGAAAAGTTGGTCTTATTATTATGCAAATAAACCTTACACATTTACAATCTTTTATCTCACTCTTTTGTTCCAAAAACCATCAACATACTTTATATCAATGCAAAACACATTTTGTCTTCAAAATCCGTCACGATATATTATTTCTACACACATATTATTAATGTTATTATGTAGATCAGTATTTTATACTGCAGGACGAAGGAGAAACTTGCCGATATAAGTTGATATGGGAAGACAATATATTTCCATATCTAATGAATATGTATGTATGCGCCTCG
This sequence comes from Mystacides longicornis, assembly GCA_963576905.1. Taxonomy (NCBI): domain Eukaryota; kingdom Metazoa; phylum Arthropoda; class Insecta; order Trichoptera; family Leptoceridae; genus Mystacides; species Mystacides longicornis. The sequence continues at coordinate 17,857,062 of OY756420.1, read as the reverse complement.
GTATTAAAACCATTACAGGAAACAGTTGTACACTTTGTATATAAGAATGTACCTAGTAGGTTTTGTAAATAGGTATGTTCAGAACCTCTTTCATAATATCATTGTGTTTGTATGATTCCAGGGGCCTGAGCGCGACGTTTACCTACACATTTTTCGGCATAAAAATTAATTTCCGGAACATAGTCGCTGCTTTAAACAGAGTTTTTTTTATGAAAGCAATATCATAATCAATCGTTTGAAGTTCATTGTTAGTAAAGTAAATTTAAAATATTGTTTCGGATATTATTTTAGTAATTTTTAATACAATTTTATTGTTGATATTTTATTCCTTTTTGTATGAATCCACTTACTAGATCATACATAAATACAGTAACTGAATAACACTTTTAAGTAAAGTGTAACTAACACCATCTACTCATTTAAAAAACAACCATGCATTTGATTTTAGAAAAACTTATAAAAATGTTATAAGTAATTAAATAGTTCATTTAAAATATATAGGCACTTAATAGAGAAACTCAATAACCCCTAAGTGAAACAAAGACAAAGTTGGTAGTCTTTTTGGCAAAAAAAACTTATATTCATACCGAAATAATAATGTGGACTAGAAATACGGTTCCTGCCTAAATGTTTCATTATTTTGCGTATTTTCAAGAAAAGGCGATAGTCAAAAGTTCAAACAAAAAACCTACCAGCCATTATTTTTATTTATGTTCAATGAAGTGACTTTGTATCGATTCCTAAATTTTTTCGCTGTGTAAGTACAATATGGTTTTATTTTACGAGTATCTACATAATCTTTATATCATTTATGTTCACAGTCTAAAATACTAATAAAATCGATAAATGGGATTGAGTCCATCCATTTCAGTGTGTCAACGGGAACATCGAAAACTCTGTCTACAAGTTGATCAACTATTTCTGGAGCATAAACCTAGTCCTGGTTAAATGCACAAGAATTAATAAATACTTGCAAGATTTTAATTAGTAAACAACGTAACCAAAATAGAGACAGAACAGTTACTAATCATTTTACTAATAATTTTGGGTTGGCTGGAAGAGATCCTGCGGGATAAGTCCGCCATTTGACTCTCGTGAATGGATTGTATCAGGACTGCATTTTTGGAACAATAAAGCATTATTTATTATTTATCTATTATTATTAATCATATTTTTGGTTGCTTCATTATTCTCACCATTTTCGACAGCAAAATGTCTAATTATTATACCAGGTTCTATGTAAAATATTGATTCATTTTGAATACGTAGGTATTAATACGTCAATTTTGTATGGATAGTACAAAGGATTGCAAATTCATAGTTCGCCACAAAGTATGTAGATAATGTTTTGTGGTAGGGAGTAAACGGGCTGAGAAACAGTGGCAGCCAAGTCTGTAGCCAGCCCCTCCCAGATACAATAGAGAAGTAAAAGGATTAGATTAATCATTCAATAGCAGACGTTATTTTATACATGAGTGCTCGTGCAACATCTCTCACAAAACTTGACACGGGAACTCCAATCACACCCTTATAGGTATAGGTCTTTTGTTAATTATTATTATTATCGTATGGCATCAGTCACCCAGAAGTGGCTTCGTCAGAAGACAAGAGATGAAGAAAATGTTTCACTGCTGCATCCAGGAGACACACTAAAGAGCAATATCCAAGTTATTAAGCCATTGCAAGGCATTAGAAGTAGCATTGTGTATTTCATTATATGTGCCAGGAAACGCTCCCAGGGGGCAAGTCTCCACGATATGTATATGACAAAACTTAATAAAAATTGCCTCAGACAATAAGTTCCGCTGACTATACCGACACCTTTGTTTGTATACCTAAGTGTGAATTTATTTAGTAGGTATTTATTTATGTATAATGCTTGGATAGGTAAGAATTAAAAAATACGAGAAATTTTTGTACCGTTTAATCATGAATGCTATTGTTTGTGAGTAGGTATAATACTTGAAATTACCTACGTACGCATAAGCGGTGTCTATACATTTTTTCCGGATATTATTAGAGTGCGATTGGAATACCATTATAGTACCAAGTGTGCAGTGTGTTCTGCTAGTGACGTTTTAGTGATGTGCCGTGGAACAAATACAACACACACCCAGTGACAAGATCGATTAATACGGCTCATTAAGCAAACAATGAGTTAAATAAAATGTAACTTACAGACGTGCGTGACGTGCGTCGCAAACATGGACTAAGTAGTCATCTTTTTATGAACGCTTATTTTAATTACAGAGTCAGCTAATACTTATTTGATAATATATTATTTGTGGTAGAACAGTTTTTCCAATCAGAATCTTGTTGGAGCAGCATAAAGGGTAGGTACATAATAACCTATCAACAAAATATTCCTTAAATTTTCCGACTTCTTCGTAAGCTTCTGAGTGCGGCATCCAACAGATATGGTAGCTCCATTTCTAACAAACAATATAGATTTCTAGAATATGTCTTTCCTTTTATAGATTGTTAACGAAATGCCATATTTCTTCTTGTACTAACAACTATTCGCACCTGTTTTGCATACCTAGTTCAAAATCTCATACTTGGCTTGTCCGCTAGTCCATTAAAATGCTAAAAATAAATAATAGTTGAGTAGTTTTCTGTAAGTACTTTATAAATATTTGGGGTTTCATAATAAATACATCATACATCCGGATAAACTATTTTCTTGCGGACTATGTTTCGAGTAGGTACGTAGACATTCGATAAGTTAAATGTGAAACATTTGACCATACATACGTTAGCCAGAACATTAACATAAAGAATACGTTATGCGTTAGAAACTTCCAACCGCTTTGAAATGGTTTCCGCTTAAGGTCTTTGGGGAAAGAAAATAAAATTATGTAAAACAAAACAAAGAGATAGGTAGGTACTTATATAGGAACGCAATACTATGAAACGTCTCACATACTTCGTCTTGTACAAACCTATTTGTTTGAATAAAGATTGAACTGAATCGGTTAATACGAATATTATTATACCGTAGGTAAGAATATTGTACATTTGATAAATGCCAATAAATCACTTTATAATGAAAGTACACGAAAGTACAAAATATTATACATTCTAGACATCTTTACAATATGTAAGTATATATTTTTCTAAATATAAATTCTTTCTTTTTTTTCAATGAAATGAATAAATGGAAATGGTAAATGTTAATTCTGAGGTGAAAAAAATAAACAAAAATTAACATTTTAAAATGTAAATAATATACTACTTCTTAGTCTAAGTAGTTAGTAAGGCACGAACATAGATCTTAGGCAAGGGTTTATAATAATGAAGTAGGTAGCTATGGATCTTTAATTATATGATTGTCTTAATGAAATGCTAACAAGTAGTATTTCTGACGAGATTACCAATGATAAAAATGTTTAAAATAAGCTAACCCCACTATAATTTTCTTTATCGATTATTTGATTTTTGATTGTTCTTTCTACCATTTTTTATTACATAAAGAAGACAAATTTTCATTACATAATAATGTTTCTAAGAAGAGAGACTAAATTGACTATATTTTTATTTTAACTATAATTTATTTATTTATCGTTTGGCAAGTTGTCGAATTTTTGTCACAGCGTTAAAGTCTGACATCCAGCGCCGCCATCCATTCAAGAAATTCAGGGGACAGGCTGACGGCACTCTCGACGTTACCAGGGTAAGCGCAAATGGGGCAGTCGTGCAAGATGTAAAGACATAAAAATACATCACAGAATTTATTGATGCTGAAAATTGTGCTACTTGAAAATAGTGGTAAGGAGAAACACCCATATGCAAATAATGTTTAAGTATTTCAAATGAAAGTTAAAAAAAACGAACTAAAAATTTATCTTACAAGTTTTTGATATAATATCTAAGGCCAGTTATTAAATTTTAAATAAGGTTAAATCTATAATATAAAAGAAAGTCGGGTTAGTGTGAACACTTATAACTCGAGATCGGCGGTACAGATTTTAATCGTGTTTAGTTTATTAGATTCTTCTCCGCTCCGGATAACAGAATAACTATTTAAAAAAATCGAAAAATGGATAGAAAATAGTATAAAATATAATATTAAAGTTAGTATGGAACGTATTTACTGATAACAACGCCATCTGTGAAAAATTCCATAGCATTACAATTTTTATTTACTTGACAACCATTGAGTTTCAAAACATTGGTAAGTAAATTTTGACAGAATTTCGTTCGAGCTTTCAGAAATAATTTTGTAATGTTCAAAAATATAATTAAAACGTATTTTTGTTTAACTTACACATTTGAAATCAATGTTCTTAGGTAAGTGCCTAATGACTATAGGACAACGTCTGTCGGGAAAGCTTGTATTTGCTATAATATACTTTTTATGTTCATTTCAATATACATGGCGATCAGATTACATGGATAGCGTTTTAATTATTTTTCGAATAAACCAATTGTAAGTCGATTAGTCCCACTGCAAAAATTACTACAATATCTTTTAGTATTTAAAATATACATATGTATTTAGCAAGGCAACAACGTTGATCGTACCTAAATAAGATATATGTGGGTGTAGAAAGGGAAAAAGTAACGTTTAAAAAATTACGCTCGAAAGAGACACGATTCAAAATCGAGCGGAATAAAGGAGCAATTTATTATTTTGTTTCCTCAAAACGATAAGAACCACCACCAAAAGAAAAATAATCAACACGCACCCCAATGGAGCAGTGGAAATGAAGGCATAACGAGTATTGTGTCAGAGGCTCTTCCGCTGTTTAACGTCCTAATACTGAATTTACAGCCTACGATGTCTTCAATTAAAGGTGCGTCTGTGTGAGGCCAGGCCTGCTTTATCGAACCTCTTTCACACAATATGTAAATTCAATAACGTTTAGTAATTCAGTCTTGTTTTTTATATTTATTTTTCCAAATTTAATACATTCGAGTTCCAATGGCACATTAGACACATCTTGCTGAAAACCACTTCAATTGGTTTTAACTAAACAAAAATATTATTAAAAGTATTATGCACGTACTATATGATTTACTAGGATGACAGATAGTGGAAGTGTATTTATATCAAACAATAAAGTACCTACAAATCATTTCTCCACTCTCTCGCGTGCAAAGAAATCTGTGTACTACTACTAACTCTTCATTCTCTAGATCTGCCATAGATGAATGTCGACATTCAAAGTTCTTTTCAATCTACCGGAGCTGCAAAGCGATTTCAAATATAAACTATTTAAAAAAATCTGAAAATGGTTTTACTGCATACCTTTACCTTTTCTTTTCATTGTATTTCAATAATTCTTCTGTATTGCAAGAATTTCACATGAACCTAGGTAATCGTGACTAACGGAGACTCCCTGATACCAGGCAACTTCAGGGTGACTTTTTACCTTACCCCTAGACGCAGGGATCTGTAGGGGCGGATATATATTTCTCTATTTTTGGCAACGGAGGATATACCTAGCACCTCTGTAGAAAAGACATGATGTGGTGGATATAATCGGTACTTCAGCATCAGTGGTCAAAGGGGACATAAGGTCACATCACCAAAAGCAATAATAATTGTTGCAACTGGGAGATGAGGAACCTGTCGGGACTTATCTTTCGGCTCACCAAAAAGACAATTGAGGAGATTAATCGCGGAGGGCAGGAGCCGGGAAGAATAGACACTTTCGCAAGAGACTTTCGGAGACGAGACCCAATAAGAAGCAGCGCTCCACGATTGAATTGAAGGATGTCACAATATATCTAATTAGATCACGGTGACATAAGGGGTATTATGGTTCCTTGATCTTATTTATAAAAAAAAAATCTAGGTATTGCTACTTCTTCTTCAGTTAAGGTCCTTTGACAGTCCCTCCATCTCTTTGGTAATCTATCTTGGAGGCATCTATTTAGTGGCGCGTGCAATGCAAATGACAAAGTACACAACCTTTCTCCTCACACGTGCCTACAATGAAACAGTCAATACTAAATTTAAGATAGGCCGTCCTTTTCATCAAACAATTATGTAAGCCGCACTCAGTAGGCCTCGGTACGAAATTGCCTCCCTGCATCACAAGAGGCTTATATATTGTATTTTCTGGCGAGTGATTGATTTGAGTCGACGTACCGAATTGTGAAAACATAAACCCGAGATACGCCGCACGGAATACGAATTGCCCACATTAGGTTCGGCGATTTGTTTTCGATACAAACGGAACTTACCCCAACATAAGACATAGAAAAGCAGATTGTGTTGAAATGTTCGCTGTGTTATAGACTGACTTCATAATTATTTTCGCCTTATGAAAAAGTTTATCTGCATCTGCTTGCAGTTGACGTAAAATCTTTGAATGATTGTTTGAACCGCTACGATTACTAAGATTTTAGGTCCACGCTATATAATCGGTTGAGACAGCGTTTCTGAAACCAAAATATTCATAAAGCCAACTTGGAAAAATTGTAGGGAATAATAATAGGGGATAATCAGATAATCAGCGAAGTTCATAAAGATTCATTAACTCTTTTCTATCCAAAAGTATACACTTAATTCAATAGTTTTCTTGGTCTCGACCATGCATCCGGAGTGTTGTTTGTTATTTTTGTCTCAGATTGGACTCCAATCGTTGGACATAAAACCTGACTTTTACATTTAATTATCCTGCTGTGTACAGTTTTCGTCCAAATTATGACTAATGAGAATTTATTGTATGGCAATTCCTCTTTACAACAGCTATTTTGGACTTGTATAGTACACATGTATTTTTTTCTTATTCTTGTTAAGATTATCAATTTGTTGACATACATTCATCACTATTACCACACATTCTTTTGTATTTTTATTGTGCCAGTGTGTCTCCTTAGGCACTTACTTACTAAAGTACAGTGCGAATGAATATGAAAAAAGTAGAATATCTAAAACAGTTCAAATATTGATACATGTTATCAGAATACTGATGTAGAATATTTTTTGTAACGAGATCACGTTCAGGTCGTCTAAAAAATCCCAGACAAGGGAAATTTTTAACAATGGTATGAAGCCGTGCCAAAATACAGAACAAACTGGATATTGTAATGTGAGGGGCTGTACATTGTACAATGTAGTGGGGCCTAACCACTTTGTTCCCATTTCCGAATTCACCACTACAAGTTCACGCGCCTTGTCTACATTATACCTTTGTATCAGTGTATTAGTGGTTGATGTGTATTGTGTTTCTACTTCAGGCTATCAACCCACTCCTTCCTTTTTTATTTATTTATTTTGCTGGTTTATGAGTCATATTTTTATGTATTTGTGGCGAACACATCATGCTCCACCTAGGGAACGACCGTAGAGTAGACCGTGGACAAAGTATTTGTGATACATTATTTAACAAACTTATGTTTGCGAAGATATGAAAAATAAAATAATAGATTTACGACTAAAGACTTTTACATAAAGCTCACCATAAATCAACGTAAGTAGTAATGAACAACAAAAACATAACAGATAAATTAAGAACAAAACAACAAACTAAAACACAAGAACATATTAATAAATAGGTTGTAAAACGAAAATCATGATGCAAAAAATGCATGAATAAGATAAGTTGCAAGAATGACAATCAATAATACAAAAAAATAGAAAAATGAAAAAAATCGATTGCAACATTTTCTGGGAAAGATTGGATTCGAGTCTCCATTATAGTCAGATAATAGAAAATTCAGTTGCTAAATAACTGAGCTATAATTTTATATATAAGATATAATCGAGCTTATGAATTACGCGTACTTCTTTATTTATTTTAACAATAATATACATGCAGACTGTGAATTTGTTACAAAAATAAGACAGTACTTAAACATTACTAAACATACACCATTGAAGTACTTATTGTATAAATATATATATATACATTTAAGTAGTCGGATCAGTAGGCCTAGAGAAATTCAAGTTTGCGATCGACTACAAACGAATTCTTCGACAATGTAGAGTAGGAAGAAAATTAACCGTCCACTTTTAATATTTTTATATAAGTGTCATTGTTTGGTTTAAATAATTTTTTATATTATGTTCCCGTGGACAGTTAATTTGTAATGTAACGGTTAATGGAGGTAATAGGTTTTGTATTGTGAATGAATGAATTTGTAAGCACTGGAGATTCTTTGTGTTTTGTTTCATGTTTTTTTATGTTTGGGTTGTTCAGTGTTCTGTTGGTGTCTCTATTAAATAAATATTTTTTTTTAAATATTGTAAAAGTATTCATTGCTCTGCGCACTGCGCAGTATAAGAGTATTTTAAAGGAGTAAAACTAAAAAAATATCCATCAGCAGAAATTCAATATATCCATTAATTTTGGTCGATTGTACGTATGTAGTTGGTTTCCTTGGCTCAGTAGAGTTGAAAGATTGCCAAAACATGTTTTACATCCAAATACTTTCTGAAGAAAGTAATTTGTGTAAGCAAATTTACTGCTGCTGTCGTTAAAAGTAAGAAGTTCTAAAATGTTCCCATTTATTGTTTCCAAATTATTATTCTAGCGAGACGCGCATCTACATTATATATTATATACATGACAGCAGTCGCAGTCTTTAAATTTGGTTGCTCTCTTGTTCTCAATAATTTCAACTTTTTTCTCTATATTTCATTGATTATTATAAATATCTACTTGTTGCATACATACATTAGTTGTTACATATTATTCTACATTAGGTATATAAATTAAAATATTCTATTTTTGAGATAACTATATACCCACTAAATGTTCATATCAAGTTTTTGAAGGTAACTATTTATAGCGAGTTCTTCTAAATTTAAGATAAAGTTATATCCAACAACTCGCTTATCACCGAGTATTATGCACCATCGAATGTATTATGCATTAAAGTAAGTCATGAATACCTCGGTCTTCTTTATAAAGCAACACCAATCAAGGACCATCACCTTAGATTAGGCTATGTAGGTTTCTATAAAAAATAACCAAAAAGGTCTATCTTGTGTAAAAACTATTTTTTTTTATTTTTCAGATTTTCGCAAACATACAGTTTTTTTAACAAATAAGCTTTAAATAAACTTTTTTAAAGCCTGTTGCTTGCGCTCATCCAAACACTTTTATTATTTTACTAAATGACCATTATTTTGAATAACTTATGATGTGATGTAGGTACTGTATACCATACGATAAATAAATAACAAATAATAACAATATAATGAAAAGTACAATACTATGTACATATTATTCCCAGTCACAAATAAACAGTCGTACAACATATTTTTAAAACATCCCAAAGCTATACGGGAGATACCTGTTGTTGCAGCACTGAAAATGCAGAATATATGTTTTTGATTCTTGACTTTTTTCGTTTGTGTTGTTAAAGTGATTGTAAGCCTTACGGCTCCGTCGCCATCTTTAGTATTATTTCGAACGAGAGACAGGGTTGCCAGGTCTTTTCCAAAAAAATGCCGAACCAGTGTTGCCACTTGGTATCCGGAAAGTTAAAATTCACTTAAAAAGGTCATTCTCAAAATTTGGTTTCCAGAAAGTTAAAAATTCACTTAAAAAAGAAAAAAGACATTACGAAAATTTGGTATTCAGAAAGGACAAGTTTATTTTAGGGAGGTAGATTAATCGGAAAAAATACCGAACCGCCTATACTTTTGTATTTTTGTCATACCGAACACAAAACGCGGTGCTAAAATACCGAAAACCTGGCAACCCTGACCAGTACCCAAACTATAAGTTTTCGATGATCGAATATCGAAGCGATCATCGAAAGTGTTTCGAAAATTTTCTATACAAAAATGATCGAACGATTCGATCGTTTGATTTTAGTACACTATTTGCACGTTAATAAGCGCTTATTAGCGTGCACTTAGCTTTCGATGAAACTCGTACTAGCCCCACTGAGGTCGTGGGGTCGATCCCGGATGCCACCATCTTCAAGACTAGCTTATTTGAAAGTTTCAAAGAGTGTATTGTGTTCACTTTGTGTGTCACAGATTCATTTAAAAAAAGTTTTGAAATCAAATTTACTATTTCTCAATTTTACCCATCAGTTTCTTAGGTAGATTGAATTATGGAGGCAAGATACAATTCAATGCGAAAAATATTAATAGGTATAATGAATTATTAGCAACGCTTAAAGGATTAAGAGATTAACCTAACGTTCAATTTGGGTTCATAGAAAATTCATAAGATTAACCAAAGCCAATTAATAAAACATAAGCGTTTTGTAGTTTTAACCAACTAATCACCGCAATTCAGAAAATCAATTCGACAAACCCTTAACGCAAGGCCGAGGTACCTACCTAATTCTAATATTTTAACCAAAGCTATCATTTATTCAGTGTCTTTGATGATAACCGCCTACTCAAGTATTTTACTATGCATATTATAATCTCAAAGTTGGCAATCTAGTGGAATATTTGTCTTTCAGCTCAAACATGATATGGGAGGCCAATGAGATTATCCAACTCTATTGCCTCTCTTTGTTTCAAGTGGAACCTTCTAGGAGAAATGAACGGAGAATTTTTAATATCAGGTGGATCGGAATAAATAAATATTTTATTTTCTGCATTGGTATTCAAATTCGTGATGTCTCGCGTAGAAGATAATAATTCTTCACACAAATCCACAAACCGCTTTGGAATCTTAAAACTTTGATTAGGAGACCAGATGAACCATCCGCCAGAGTTGTAGGGCATCAACAGAGACTCCATGAAATTGTTCTATCTTATACTATAAGAAAGATTATAAGCATCCAAGACAGATAAAAAAATAGACAGACAGATTGTAATAATCAACCTTTAAAAGACAACATTTATAAAAAAACTAGCTGATACCGTCGTGTGATACTACGCTAAAAAAGAAATAAGCGATAACCAAAATCCATCTATTAACGCAAATAATAGTTCTATCCAACATTTTTATGACTTAGATAAATATTTCGCTCTCCAATGTTCTTTATACGAGTTTTCTCTTATGAAAATGGTACCTACTCTTTGAATTGATCCCAAATAATGAGCGACTCTCCACCTACTAAGTGTTGAATTATTTATATGTATTCTCTTTTGATCAGTAGATAAGCCGAGACATTTCGAAATAGGCACGATTTTGATTAATGTATCAACTTACTGATACCTACGTCTTCCCTATAGACACAGTCTATACAACTCTACACTCTACAGGAATAAAAGTATTTACATAAAAACTAATCGGTATTGTTATTATAAGGAAGAAAACACAAGCTCATACAATTCAAATTATTTAATGGAGTCTGACCGTGTGTCCTAACTGGAAAGCGTTCGCGCGTCCGCACGACGAGTTTCTAATGCTCAAACGCGGACGGATCGTTTAAATTGAGTACATTGTATGATCGCTCATCGCATGGTTGCGCGATCACTTTTCAGTTAGAACATAGCCTTACTCCAGAAATGAAATCACATTGAATTTTTTTGCGAAATTAGCTTACATGGCAAACGTGCAACAACTATAAAAAGTAATTAAAAGATGATACAATTACAATTAGCTACAAACTTATAAAAATCAATAGAAGTTCATCAAAGACATACTTACTATAAACTGGTTGTAAACAAAGTTTTAGTAGAGACACTTCGGTCAAAAATAAGTTTTTTTTAAAACGAACTTGTTGAAAGTTTTTTAAAACAGTCCTGAGGAGTGACCCGGTACAGTCCCATTTATTACCCTTACATTGCGTTTGTTTTTTCCAATGTACGGCAGCCAATCGTATGAATAATTTTCGAAAATACTCGTACTACGAGATATTCTTACTAAGAGAACAAACCATTCAATATCTATATTCTACGAGTTTCACAGTAAGTTGAAATAACGATTGTTAGTTGTTTTTAATATTTCAAAATGTGCACATTTAGATTGTTTCCTATTATGTAGAAAGAAAAGAATAAAAATAAACGTAACTTGTTGCGTTCATCATTCTGATGGTTGTGAAGTAATAAATTTTATGTGGATCAACGTTGAAATAGTGTGTGATGAATCAGATGAAATCAAATGAAATATAACAGGAATATTATTTTTATGGAAAAATGGTCACACAATTATTTTATTATAGGTACGTTATCGATCATCATAGGTTGCTGAATACAAAGCTACCACGTATATACATATAGGTACCTAATACTCAAAACTTTGTAAAAATTTGTAAAATCCTTAAAGCTCTTATAATTAATCCCAATAGGAGAGATATGCGCTGTCGAAGACATTTATTTTTAAGATTAGTTACAACGAAAAGACAGACTAACACGATTCATCTAAGCCCAATTCTAACATAACCAGCTTCGCGGGACTCGCTTAAAGTGAATGTGAATTTGAGTTTTGACCACACTAGAGGAGAAACTACTAACCGGCCGTCTGCTCATAGGTAAAAGAAGATGTTCCATTTTCAAAATCAGGTTAAGGAAAAAAAATGGCGTCCCACAAATGACGGTCAAAATGATAAACCATTGTTCTTCTTAAGCATAGATCACTAAATGTAATCGTTATAAGCCCTTAGTTAGCAGTAAACAAAAGCAGTCATTGACCATAATTTCAGTAGTTGAAATAAAAATGATTATAATTATTTGTTACATCATAAAACAACTTTTCGGAATGCTCGTTACACGTACTAGGTATAATATGCGATGATGGAATGGTTATAAAAAATTCAATCATTATGTTGGCTACAAATTGTCATAATGTTGTCGTTAGGATATTTTGTTAATCTACTAGTTTGAATAAAACCACTTTGTAATAATATGTAGGTAATATTAGAATAGCAGGACAGATACGTGTGTTCGGTGTGTTATGGCCACGATTAATAGCCGACAACAATAATAGAAACAAAAATCAATACCTTGTTAAGTGAAATGCGTTAAACCAAATGAAATGGAGTAATGTTTTGCATAATTTATTCCCTTTTTTCAATACACTACCTACGTACATATATTCTTCTCCAATCTGTAGGGCTATTACGAGTTTTATGGAATGCTATTGCACGCTAATAGGCTAATCGAACAATCGATCGATCATTTTGTATGGAACCATTGACTTACCGACGAATACTCTAAGTTTAGTATTGAAAAGTTGTATTTTTACATTAATTTTGATAAAATGTATGAATTTTTGCGTGGGGTTAAAAACGTGTTTCGTCGAGTTATAGACGAACAGCACGATTACATAATAGGATTATTTGTTCACGCTTCAAAGACCTCAAGAGTACATAAATTTAATGAAAGATTTAACCTTTAAGTATGGACGTCAATTTTATTTTACACAATCTTGGACATGGAGTCACACAGGCTCCTATATTCACAAGCAACTTTTCTTCGGAAAACTATTATGAATTGCATTAAAATTGTATCTATGTCAACATATGACTTTCTAACAATAAAAAATGTATATATTAAATAAACTTTTATCAAAAAATATAAGAAAATATAAAAAAGTTTACAACTATGGCACTTTTTAGGCTATTTGGACATTGGTTATGTTTTTAACAATCTAATGTGTATAAAACTGCTTGTAGAGAAAAATTAATATTTTTGAACCTTAATTTCTAATGTATGAGAAACAAAAATACAAATAAAAGCCAAATCTAGCAACACACAAAAAAATTTTGACAACACGTACATGTTGTTAATTTTATTGGCAGTCTTGCATAGCGGATGAGAACATTGCAGGCAGATCTTGAACATCACCTATGTCTTCTTCATCACTGTCTTGACGCTGTATAAATTCAGTCTGATATAAAAAACTCATATACTCAATAGCCTCCTCATTGTCCGATTGATCTGCAACTAACAGCAACTTGGTCAATTCTTCCTCAAAAGATAGATCGTATTTTTTTTGCAGGTAGCTCGTAATTTTTTTTTGCAGGTTGCTCACGTGACTAAGGGCGGATAGTTTTGTATGAGAACAATAATTTTCCTTAGCATATTCTGCCATTTTGCACAAAAATAAAAACTCACTATAAATATTTTGTATGACAGCTATGGACATGGAGTCACACAGGCTCCGGTCAAATTTTCGATCTATATAACTTAGCTACTATGCAACCCACGATATGTCTTTTATGCTTGCGGGTCATCTCATTACTAAAACTGAAGCCACTGAGCCGCTGGGTCCCAAGGAGAGGGGGGAAGTGTACGAAAAGAAGAAACCCGAACTATCGCGGAGCCTGTGAGACTACACGTCCATACTTAAAGGTTAAGAAGGTAGGTACATGGGTAATTTTGTAAAAAATTACAGTTGATCGATTATCTATTTTTATTACTTCAAATACGACGGGGCATGATCTTTTTATTTCATATTTATTTGTTCTATCTTTTTAGTCATAGTAGATAGGTACTTATCCTTTTTTCTATCTGTATAAGTAGGTACCTATACTTTATTAAAACTTTGTTAAAAATGCATAGTGTAATGTTTTTCTTGGTTCAATTTGAATGCTCAGGAGAATTTGATTGTAACCTACCTAACAATTTACAATAGCTATGCGGGTAGGTAACTGTTATTGGAGCACTGGAGATTCTTTAATAATATCATAAATTATGGCTTTGAACGAATTATTCAGAGTTCTCTTGGTGTCTTTATTAGTACCTACTAATTTCATCGTTAATGACTAGGTAGGTACTTAAAACAAAGTATATAATGTGAAATATAAATAAAGCAGTAGGTATAACCTGTTATGCTGGATGGTGCTATTTTTAAAAAGTAAATAAATAAAAAAAATAATAATCGTGTAGTCAAAACGGAAAAAACGTTTTTTTTTGCATTGTATACGAAATGTCTCGAGACGAAATCCATCTTGTAAGTTGGATGATAATACTATCTGCCCTTTTTGAATCTCTCCAATATTATGTAGATATACCTACTCTCGTGGAGGAAGATGAAAATCTAGAAAAAAATATGATTAATTTCTGTTCTACGAATAAAGTACTCTCTTCGATATCAGTTTCTCATAACTTGTTTTAATATCAACGAATTAATATTTATTTTCCAGACTAAAAGTTTTCTGAGGACCTTGTACTTTTTTGTCATAACATATTAATATAAACATGATCATATAATATCTATATAATATATAAAAATGGAGCCCTATTTCATTTGGACAAACTTCGCTGTTTCTTTTTTTCATGCCTGCTTTTGCCAAGAGTAGGTTCTTATGAAAGAAAAATAGATAAGAACGCAAAACATTACTTAAAGTATAGGCAACCTTCCTAATGGTAGGTACATACAATATAATTATATATTTTTAATTTTGAAATTAAATTGACGTTTGACAAAAACTGTCGGTGTTGTTGTTTGATAGTTGGTGGGAGTTACAGAATGTGGATACAAAATACATAGTTTATAACAGGTGCATTGATCGGAATTAAATTGGTTGACTTTCGTACCTGATTAATTTTTCAAAATAATACAAATTCAAATACGATATAAGTATAAGGACAACAGGACAACTTCCGTCGGGAAATCTAGTAAGTATTTCATAAAAAACGACTGAAATTCATTTTAGTTTTTTTTTTCTTACTGTCTTTGAATAATTTATAATTTTCTCGAAAAAGTTCATCCCACAACATTTAAAATTTCAAATAAGAAGCCCTTGTAAGTATTACTTATTATTGGAAAAGATTATCGAATATTTATATGAGATACCTACCCAAATTCTGTTTCGTGCAATTGGCATTATTTATCGAAAACTATGAAAAACAGTTGGTGCCTACCTACAATGTCCTATACATACAAACTCCCTTTAAACCCTACTCAGGGGCACAGGGAGACAACATGAGCTCTCCATTGCGCTCGATCTTGCGCAATATTGATGACCTCTTTCACGCCATATCCAAATCCCTCAGCTCTACTTCGAAGCAGCGGAACACTGTATCAGATGGTCTTCCTCGTCTTCGGGACCCTGATGCGAGAAAGAACAGCGCTCTACTGAGCAACACTGTCATTCATCATCCTTAACATCAGGCATTTCCATCTTCACGATATAGCATCGTTCGTGATGCGGTGGTTCCATCTTATACCCAAGATTCTCCTGAGGCTCTTCGTTTCAAATGCAGATAAGTGCCAGGTCTCAAACCCATACAGGATAATAGGGAACATAGGCAATGTATACACAGTAATTTCACACACGCATAAAACATCTACTTATTTATCTAACGATAAAATCAAAAACCTACAATTGATGAATTTTTAACTTTTCATTATTAATATTACATCAATTTATTAGAAGATGGTTACATGCGGTAACAGTGTTATGTAAATTTGTTGGTAAGTACGAAAATTCATGGCTAAACCTATAAAGCTTCAACAGGTACTCACAAGAAACTTTTTTTATCAGCATAAACTTTTTACAAGAATATTATATTTTGTTTTTTAGTTTGACACAAAATGTTCAATAAGTAAGACTCCGTGATATTATCATTTTATACTAATTATATCTACCTGATGTGTCTATGAAACTCCTAAGTTTTGATTTTTTTTCGTGTGAATTTAAAAAAAAACGAGCGAGTTGTTAAAAACTCGTCGGCTTTTTTGTTGATTCTTTTCAGAGTAATTCGATATTTTCAAATATAATCAACTTGATAAACACTCCATCAGTCGGGTGCCTACTCAAAAAAAATAAAAAACGCGGATGCATGTCGTTGCTCAATACATCACGAACTATTAAAAAATACAAATAAAAATAGGACTCTGACTGATACCCTATTAAATATTATATACCACCTAAAACCATGTTGCTTAAAATTGAACACAGAACCTGGAAAAAAATGTATAGATTATTTATGTACAATCCCTTACATTAAGCATTTGTGTTTCTTTGACATTGAATAATTAATTTATTCCTCCATCATAAAAGAAACAAGATTCCATCAAATGACCCTTACCTACATAATAATTTAAAGCTGCACTGGATATTCAAAGTTTGTTTCTACATACGTAGTTTTTAGTTTAAAATAAAGGTTGGGCATTCAATGAATATGATCCAGCCATGATACAGATTTATACAAACTAAGTTGGTACGCCGTTGCGTTGTTCCGCTCATTGACTAATTCATTAAAATACACAACAATAAATGACCAAAAGTCATCGTTCAAATGGACGTTACGTGTTCATTCTACTTGCTTCCACTATTATGTATAACATTATTTTCTAAATAAATTATACCTACCGATCATTCAATAATATTTTCCCCTAAACTTTTATACACTAAGTGCCTTGATACATCATACGAATTGGGTGACAATTTGAATATTTAATGTATTTATTTAAAAATTCCATGAATAATTCAATTTACAGAGGCATGCTATTAGAAAAGTAACTTGTGGGTACTTCACAACACAACGCACCACGGCTAACTGAAAGCCCTGCATAGTGGTAAGGTAGTTTTGAGGTACACCTATACGCACAGGGGCTGGATTTAGAAGAATGCCGCAAATTAATTTCTAAGAACATAATACTGGCGTTTAACAGAACAATTCAAGCACAACAATTTGATTAAAATTACGCAGGCATCTTAATTAAAGTAAACCTCAAAACACTATCAAAAACGTCAAACATTCAACAGAAAACAATTTCTCATCATCGGAAAGAATTTTATGAATCATTTTGAATCGTTTAATTTTGTTGAAATAATATATCAATTCGTATTCACGAAAATGTAGAACTAACTATTTATATAGGTTTTTAAGGCGATAACAAAAAAAAATATATGGAAAAACACTCGCAATTCATTTATTAGATCTTTAATGCGCGATGTAAGCAACTTTGTAGCGTAATACTTGAAACCAAATTGTTCTTCACAGAAGGTATTGTTAATTATTTTTACCTGTAACTGTAATTTATTGTTATGATGATATTCGTTGCTTGCTGTGGATATGAAATTGTGTATTCTTAAACGTGTGATTATGCTAATATAAATAAGTTGATTACATAAATTACCTACAAATCTATTGTCTAATTTAAAAAAAATATCCCATTTTACACTGCAATATTTTTATTCCCATTTTTTTGAAGAAGGTATCTCATAAATTCTGACAAAATAAAATTTAGTGTTTCTGTGATAATTTGGTTTAAAAGCAACGATTGAAAATCTTCAGAAAAGATAGTGCCCGCCCTGTATCAACACGCTAAACATTCATTAATAATTTATAAAAAATATTCTCAATATCTCAGCAATAAGGGGTAGTTAGAAAGGGGTTGCAAGTAATATTTCTCGAATAAAAAGAACAACATGAAATTTCCATTTTAAATATTGTAAATGGGAATGATGAATAATTTACTTGAACGAATATAATATATATTCTATCAACTTAATCATTCGATGTTGGCCTTTAACGCAATGTTCCGCAAAATGTGTGCCGAATGACTCTGATGGGCCCTTGTCATTTTTTGGGGTGCCGCAAGAAAATAAGTTATCTTTGAAATGCTTTATACTTTGAACAATCTATTAACAAAGAATCATCGATGGATTTTCAGCGTGATGATAATTTCATAAAACCATACGATTTGCATTGATACTTAATCCATGTATTACCCGGAATGCTATTTTCGGCAAGAAATCAAGCATCCAGGCAAACTGTGCAAAATTTCATAGTTTAAAATCAAGAACTTTAGAAGGAATGAGATGGTTTTACCAGGTGACAGCATATAGGTATCAACTCATCTCTGGAGAGAAAGCGGACATGATTACTCAATACGTGGATATTATGAATGCAGATTTTTTACTACAACCGAGATAATTAACATGAGAATGTCATTGATTCTGGAATTCTCATGTGCCGGTCTACTTCTGTTTTAGAGCAGGGCTGGGCAAACTTTTTGGATGGCGAGCCAAATTCAATATATAATTCGGAAGATGCAAATATTATCTTCTTTTTTGAAAAAGACGAAATCACCTTTTTATGTTACATGCATATATTTACATTGTTTTGTTATCACGAAAAAAACATAACAAAAAAATTTGAGAAGTGAATGGCTCTTTTTGTATAATGAGCGTCGGTAAAAGTTCATCGTAAACAATTTAAAATGACGTTCAAGATAGAAAAGTTTAATTGTATATAATAAGTAGGTGTGTTTTATTAAAAAAAGGTTTCTTGGCTTTATTAGATTAGAATAATTATTGTTCTGATTTAAGGCGGTATAAAATTTGGAGATTTGGAGATTTTTATAACGATACAATTTATTCAAAACTTGTGAACTGTTCCAACCAGGTAATTATTTAAATGTAAAAAATTATAAAAATCTTCAGAAAATTTAATAATGGCGGGCCGCAGTATGCCTAGGCCTGGTTTAGAGTGTATTTTATTTAGATAGTCACTGTTTGGTTTAGATACCATGTTGCCAATTATTTGTCAATGGCACAAGCGCGAGTTAAATATTTATTCACACGCAACATGACACGTGTACGTGCGTACCGCATCCACTCTTGAAATAGAGATATTGGGAAGAAGTTTATTACACACTAGCTTTTTTACCCGTCCATAAAATTGTTGATAAAGTTTGTTGAGAAAAATGTGAATTACAGAACTGATTTATGGATTAATAAAATATGGTACCTATAAAGTATGTCCCTAAGAGGGGTCAAAAAATGGAGAATTGATTGACTGATCGAGTTTGTATTACCTGTAAGTCTGAGGATTTGAATTGGTAAATAGGTAGATATAATTAGATAGTATGAGAAATTTGTAGAATTGCTGTGGAGGCAGCAAAGGTGAGTCATAAACATAGCATTTTTATCTATTTTCTATACCTTCCCCTTCAAGTACATTTAGATAGAACACTTGATTTCTGTAAATGCTTTAGTTGTTCTTCTGCAAAAATATAATTATGTACCTACAAAGCTTTATTTATTCTTAATATCAAATTTAACAGGTAGGTACATAATTATTTTAAGTGTTAAGACCTCTACCCGAGCCAGTGATTTTGTACCTGAAAATCTTTTGTATGAAAAATTGTCAGTACCTATAGCCAGCAAGAAAATATTGCATAAAAAATTCCTATAAATATTCTGACCCATCTGGGAATTGGAACCAGAAATTTCTTACCAGAAGTGGGTGTTGATTATTTTGAGCATAGTAAAGAATTTTGTGGCCAAGGATTCGAACCTGCACCTCACATCCAGCCTTCGTGTGAATAGAAAAATCAGTGTAGAATGCTTATAAAAAATATAACACAGGAATAGGGTAATAATAAAAATTTCAAGTTGCTATGGCAATTATACCACCAATTTATTAAATCCCTATGCCCCTAAGTGGGGCGTAAAGGGAGTTTTGATTTCAAAAATTAATTTTACTTACATTAATAAAACAATCAATACAATACTTGGTAAAGAAACACACTTTTATAATAAATAACTAAGGTATTTTGCAGTTGATAAACTTCATTTAACAGGGTAAAACTTTTTAATAAATGATAATTTTGAGTATAAATATTTAGGTACTTCTAGAGAATTAGAACTCTCATCTCTCATAGGTGCTTAATATAAGTCATACCAAGAGTTGACAATTAATAAGAGATATACAAAACATGTAAATGTTATTGTTGTGAGAAAATATCTAGAAAATTTTGACACATTTTAAAATTCTGTAGACATTTTGGCATTGCATTGATTATAAGATATAATCCTAGGAATCTCAGCTCCAAAGACGAATTATGGAAGGCATAAAAGCAACGGGCCGTTGGCCCGGTGGTCAGCATCTTGGCAGATTGTTGAATTTGTCGATTACTCAAGGATTTCAATTTGACCACCTAAATAAGGAACGTTGTTAACGTGAAGTCATCACACAAAGCCATTCGAAATAGCAAGAGAAGAAAGTCATAATCCAGTTATTACTGGTCAAATGTTAAAAAAAATGGCATTTTAAAATTGACCATAAATAACGGTGTAATGTTGAATAATATATCAGTTTGTAATAATATGAATTTTTTCGATGTTACAGGAAAAGAGGTCTGATTATAGAAACTTCAACTAAATTTCAACAATAAAAAACAGGTCTACAATAATAATAATTCTGAAATTAAAATAATAATATATCTAAATTAAAAAAAAATTAATAGTTTGGAATTTAGTTAACAATAATTGTCCTCCAATGCAATCACTTGTAAGTTAATGATGTTGCTAGGTTCTTTTAACAAATCTATGAATGCTCTCTTTAGTATTTACTTAATACACATAATCTTCAAATTAAATATACATAGGTAATCTTCATATTCATAAGAATAATATTAAAAATTGTGAAAAGAAGTAAATGACGTTTTAATCGGCCTGGTGTTGGTTATTTTAACATAATATCTATAAATATTTCTTCTTCCGATGGCGCTACAGCCTAATTCAGCCTTGGCTTCCAATACTGGACGCAGAGTCAACCTTGTCTCTACATCTGTCCTGATTTCGTGGGTCAAAAAGTTGCTCGGCATCCCTCCTGACCTCATTCTCTCATTGCAGCCTAGGTCTTCCAATTCGGCCGGATGTCCACCCATAATTCTCTTTGGTGCTCGCAATGATGGCATTATCTGCTCATGTCTGGCCCCGCGTAGTCTTTATCTATAATAATAAAACCAATATTAGGATGGGACTTTCTAAGGTTAGACAGGTATCTCAAAATTATCTTACGTATAATTTTAAAACAAATAAGAGATTACACTTTTTAAATAAAGTAATGGATATAACATGAGTTTAATAAAAAGAACATAAACAAACGTTGATATTGATAAGTTATTATTGAGAAGATTCAATACTTACTTAGAATTGATTTGTGTTCAAGCTAATTTATATTCATAATTCATCCCTTAGTCAAAATATTATCAGATATTGCTCTGCGGTCTCTGTGATTTGTTGCAATGAAATGACTGGCTCTTTCATTCTATCAGGCTAGATACTTATCTGCAACAAAAAAATAATGTGTGTTGACAAATGTTTTAAATTTGCTGCGTTTAATGTCTATTTCTTTTTATAATTTACAATAAAACATTGGAAGGAATTTGGAATAATGTTCCACAGGTTGAAAATGTGAAACTTAAGAAGTAAGTGAAGGTGATGTTTGTATATGTATGATAATTATTTTTAGGTTATAAATTATATGTTTTTTGAAACTATAGGTTACATACCTGAAATCCAATATTAATCAATTTAAATCTCAGTCCATCCATCAAACTCTACTGACTTAAATATTTTTCCAAGGAATGAATCAGTTTTGATGTCTATTTTCGACAAACCACTCTCACTCTCACAATTAAACGCGTAAAAAATTTGACAGCTCGTGCAGTACCATAGATGGAGATAGTGCATACAGATCAGAAATAATTCATTATAAAATTGATTATATTGAAAATATGTTTTTTATTCATATAAATAATTAAAACCTTTTTTTATTTAATAATTAATTATGACGTAGCAAAATTACTAATTAATTATAGACGACATTTTATTCCGCTATACATATTTTCTTTTGATAGTGTCTTTAAAACAAACCTTCATAAAAATATAATATGAAGTAGATGTCATTTACACACAAAATATAATATATAAATTGGTTAAGCAATATTATTATTTTATTATCCTTAGAAAACCCATCCTGGAAGAATGATTTGTGAAAAATACGCTGCTTTATTTAATTAGGTAATAGTGCGCTACCAAATCATAGATTTACTTATACATAGATCAATAGAATTCATAGTCAATGTCACTTGTCACTCATTGTTGATAAATATTGATATGTCAAAAAACATAAGAGAGTGGTATAATGCTTCCAATTTTGAAAATATAAATACATAAATATGAGTTTGCTGCTCTAATAGATTTTTCGGTAGGTACCAAATATTGTTTATTAAGATTATAATCCCTTCTTTGTAATTTTTAAGTATTGGCTCAGAAACATAAAAAAATATTGACATTTTCTGTAACATTCTTTCCATCGCTAGGATTTTATTATTTTTTAGTTTAAGAATGCATGAATCACTTTTAAATGGTAACCAAATTGAAAACAAATGAGCTAAGACTTTCATACTCTTTTTCAAAATATATAAGCAATATGATGTATGCTAAACTAAAAGATTTGATTTTAAATTCAACCATTAGTGCAAAGGGGGTTAGTAAAGAAAAATAAACGCAAATATTTATTGACTGATGATTAATTTATTCATTTTCAGTGTCACAAACCTTGGTTACTTTTATCTGTCATCAAATTGTGCTGTGACTGAGATACCTTTGGGTTTTTTTGCGTCAAAACCTGTCAATCTTCACATACTACATCCAACGATTGCAGTTTTGGTCTTTCAAGAATTCTTTATTCTACAGGATCATGTTTGAGATGTGTAAAGAGAATATGTTGTTGACGGAAGAAACTACTACAGCAATAATCCCATACCATACTTTTTAAATATAATGCTTCTTGTCGTATTATGAAACATACATGAAGATTGTTATATTAACGCAATAAAATATTAATATATATTTAACATTGTTTTTAATTTATCTTCATACCTATTAATTAAGAATTTAGATAATTTTGTTATTATAATAGCAAATAAAGTGATCTTCGAATAAAGTGATATTCGATGTTTCTATCCACAACAATCTGTTTTATGTGATTAATTCAGATATGAATATTATATAGTATTTCTTAATTATTATGATGTGGATAAAACAAATATATTTTTTACTATAATAAACATGCACAAATACCTGACAAATTCATTATGATTTTGATAAACAGGAACGACGTTAGTTCCTGTCAGGTTCGCTTTCTTTCAGAGTTCTGTTTTATCGACCAAATCTACTAAAGAATTTTTATACGCATTTCAATTTTCAAAAATCATTTTTACGATTAATATATTTAAATGTATTATGAATTTAATTTAATGTATCTTAATTATTTACCAACAATTTATATGATTTTATCAGGTAGCTACATAATTATTACTCATCTAATGGCTACGACGGTTTTACACAAAATGTGGCCATAAATTTTTATAAATGTGTCAAATTACAAAATGGAGGAATTATATTTCCAAAATTTTTCATTAAATCTTTATTTATTGAGAATAATAAGATTTGATTAACATTTATATGTATAACGAATCAATCTCCAATTATTTTATTACATTTTCATACCGTAATACCAAGATTCCATTCAACGTTTACATGAGTAATTTTGTTTCCAAAAGATGGCTTTCTGTCTTTTTTGAAAATTTGTATGAAGATCCTAAAAAAATAAAGTTTTTTAAATAGCTCTTAATATATTAAAGTTAACGTTGCCAATTGTATCTTAGAACGTTCTCGAGCAAATTTCACCGCTCTGCGCAGATTCATATCTGACGTAGCATTTGTATTTTGAGCGTGATGCTCGGACATAACGGAAAGTATTGTCAAAGGCAAATAAAAAAACATTTCTGAATTATTATGTTATTATGTAACTTGTCGAATTGTTAATAAACTTTTATTGTATCTGTGCATGAATATTAACATAGAAACACTACATATTCTTCTCCGCTATCCCGCAAAAGTTGCAAACAATTGAAATAGGTGCCTATAGATATATTATATTCTATGGCAAACAGAAAACGATATAGAATAGTGTTTCGCCTTCGCAATCAAGCCGGATAATTATTAAAATGTCAACATATTTCTCGTAGTAATGGCTCATACAAACGATTGCCACCACCTATATTGGTCTCACTGCAAATGTATCAAAAATATCATTCTAACTTACATATACCTAACATGAGTATGATTTTATTAGACAATAACCCCTATTCCCTATCAGATCCGCTAAAATTTAGCATCAACTAAAATTTTGAATTTCGCGGGCCATTCCATGTGATTTCAACCAATCCAAGCGATATTCCTTGAGAAATCGATCGAAGTTAATATAGCTGCAAGTGATTTCAAACGAATTAATTTCCCCATGTCAAAATTATCATCATGGCCGCCAAATTTCCTTTTTCCAAAACAACTTGATCAAGAAACATAACACTATTAGGTACTTAACGTATTTTTTGTGATGAAAACAATAGCAAAATGAAATAATTACTGAAAATAATAACTTTTTTTGTTTTGATTGTTGTTTTTGAGAGAGGTGACTGAAAAACAAGACACAATTTTGACATAATATAGGCGGTTCCTCTAAAATTTTGGCGGGTCTTTCTAAAGTGCCGCTTAAATTGATAGAATAGCGGTTCATTTTAGAGGAATAGTAATAATTTAAGTGGAACAGTCGGTTAAAAGTTACTTTTTTCATACACTTTTTTGGCGGATTCTTAATTTTAGCGGATCTGATAGCGAATAGGGGTATCTTTCTGTTCTATTTTGATATCGAAAAATTTAATGTAAACATCAAGTAGATATTCAATAATTAATGAAATAAAAGTTGGAAATTATTGAGAACAAGAGAGCAACTGCGATTGCTGTCATGTACAGTTAACCTGGTCTAGATTATTATCGAAGAATAAAAAAAAAACATAATAACACAATGCGATTGTACGTAACATGTCAATAACATAATATCTGTTACTACAACACGATCTTCATAAATATGCCTACGGTGAATTTGATATTATCCTATATTTTTGTACAGACTTGTAATGCAGTCCCTCTTATCCCTAACAAGATGATTATCTACAACGATCCTACCTTTTCTTTGTCAACCCTCTTCGTGGTCGTGCTGTAAGTCATCAAGTAGTGATGGAGAAAAACACTAGGGGGTGAAATGTTGAGGGTGACGTCATTTTATGCGTGCTTAAGGGTTGGTTTGTACCCCGAAACCAACATATAATGAATAGAAAAGCCAAGTGGAAAATATATATTATTTATTATAATAAAAATAAGTGCAAAAAAACTGATATGCATACATTGCACATTTATAACGGTGACGTGATTATTTTATTGAAAACTAGCTTTCCCGACAGACGTTGTCCTGTAGTTCTAGCCCGATGTGGCCCGTTAAAATGTACATAATGTGCACTTCGCCCCCATAAAACAATACAAAATTAATTCGATTGAGTTAATAAAATAATTAATTAATTAATTGTTATTTCTGAAACATCCATATTTCATTCGTATTCAAAGCTCTGCCGGGAACAAATGTAAGAATAATGCGCTCGCGCCCACACACACACCCTACCTCGCCTATACAAATGTGCCCGTTAATATTATTGTTGACTTTGTATGAAAATTTTGCGGTGGAGTAAGTGGGATGGGCTACTGTACTACAATCACGTATGCGAGAATGAGAGGGAACTACCCGCGATGGCGTGGGCGCGTCGCAAGTAATCGTTCCATACTAACTTAAATATTGTATTTTACATCATTTCTCATTCATTTTTTTCAACCTTTTATTAGTTATTCTGTTATCCGGAGCGGAGAAGAATCCAATAAATCAAACATCTATAGAATCTGTCCAGCCAATCTCGAGTTATAAGTGTTCGCACTAACCCAATTTTAATTTATATTAGAGATATACATACATAATAAATATACACTACAGCTTTCCCGTGAGGTAAATAAAAATTGTGTTGTTATTTCATAGATGGCGGTGGCGTCGCAAGAAATATGTTTCATACTAACTTTAATATTGTATTATTTCTTATCCATTTTTCAACTTTTTATTACTTATTCTGTTATCCGGAGTGGAGAAGAATCCAATAAATCAAACATCGGAAGAATCTGTTCAGCCGATCTCGAGTTATAAGTGTTCGCACTAACCCGACATTCTTTTATATTAGAGATAATATTTCTAAAAAAAATCCACATCACACAATGTGTATCCTCAAATTATGGGATGAATTATTAAAGTTTTAGAAGGAAAAGTTATTGAAATTTTTGTAACTTGAGATAATGTCTTATGTTTATATTCGGCACAATGCCTACCTCGGTATCCGTGTGCGACATAGTCGCCTCTGCTTCTAACCAAGAGATCCCTCATTCGATCTCTAAGTGTTTTTCCACAGGTCCCGGGTTCGGTTCCCGGTCGGGTCAGAAATTTTCAATGTGATTTTTCACTTGAAATTTCTACTCGGGGTTGGAATCATATCTCAGATTGGACGGGACCGGTTGACTGGTAGAGAATGCTTCAATCATTAAGTTCCGCCGAGTATACTGACACCTTATTATAGACGAGTGTAATTTATTTATTATCTAAGCCTATGTAGCGTTCAACAACAGCTGAGAGAGCGAGAGAAGATTCAGCTAGTAAAAAATATTCAAGAATAAAAAATTTCTAGGCGTAAGTATTTTTTATTAAAAATATTGACCATTGAGTTGGTCGGTTTTACAGTTTTATACGCATCTGTTGAATAATTCTGAAATATTCTGTATCTTAACTACTTTTTGAATGAACTCTTTCTGTTTATTTTACGCCTGGGGGAAAAGATTTTCCTTTCTCAGCAGAAAAATTGTAACCGATTATTCTTATTATTTGACATCAAATCAAATTCAGAATGAAATCGATTAAAAACACTAGAGGCCTTTTGGGAGTATTTTCATTAAATATTTAATCTTTGTTTCAAGCATTTTCGCGAATATGTTTTTTTTTTAAATTTGGTTTTTAGCCAAAAAGGGGTGAGTAAATCTGCGTTATTCGATATACATAGATGTTCAATCTAGCTCATGACATTTTAATTATATACCCTTAAGAATATAAAACAAAACACAGGTAGGTAAATACATATTATTATGATGTTAAAATACCAACACGAATTGCCTCCCCAAAACGTGTCAAAAATTTTCCAAGAAGGGAATTATTTTATAAACTCGGTTATTTTAGACAAACTGAAACAATTAGGTACAAGTGTAATATCCTCAGGTAATGATTTACTCTCACGTGTCCTTAGTCTCTACCCACGTGTTATTAAATGGTACAAACAAACTTTTACGACATACCTAGGTTCATTTTGAAGTTAGGTAAATGAGTTAAAAAAATCAACGCATTTATATGCGGCAGCGACACCCTCACTGAGCCTGCGGGTAGGTACGTAGATATTGATGTATGTTGTGGGTGTCGTTTTTTATCTTCATTACACAAAAAATAAGACTCATGTGTAAATTTTAAAGCACGCCACTAGACCAAGTTGAATATTCAGTAACTCAACTTTCAATAAATTTTACCTTTCCGAATGACAGTAATAGAAGACATTCGCAAAATCAACATTGGTCCGATTTGAAAAAAAATACCATTAATTTGATTTTAAATTAATTCAATGTACTCGTGCCGACCAACTTCCTCTCTCACGACAAAAAATTTAAGTAGCATATTGTGAAACATTTGTGTGTTTTTATGTTCACTTTGAGTGAGTTCAGATTTGTTAAAAAAAATATAATCTTAAATTGTTAGCAACAAAGTCCTGGTAGTTAGCAAAATCGGCGGCTTCCGTACGTACAGCGTATTGGAGGTCGAATGTTCGAATCCCGGCGATGCCGACCATTTCTGCTTTCACGACACAAGTCTTTGCTTAGTGTGAAAGATGTCAAAAGTGTATTTGTGAGTGAGTGAGAAAATGTGAGTGATACGATCAGGTGAATCATAATTTTGTTTCATCATATGAACAAATTGGTTGTTTCACACTCAATTTGTTAAATAATTCACTTACTTCTAATTTCACGTGCATCTTGATTTACACATGAGCTGTATTCTATGTGTAACGACACTATCGTACATACTCCCGTAATACGGAGGCGTATATCCGGCCCCGCTGCATTTCTTTTGCATGCTGATTTTTATTAGGGTAGTTGGCACGCGTAGCCGCGAATATTAGATACGAGCTACGGCCGCAATATATTCCCCCGGTCTCCCGCACAAACACGATAAGCCTGTAAAATGAAACGTATAGCAAAACAATGACATGTCGCTTTGTTCAACAACGACAACCTACAGATTATCCAAGACTTCTCCCTATTAGATAACATTCTACTTGTTGTAAATAGATATGAATAAACTGACATAATATGCCGAATCAGAAGATATTTCTCACTTGCTTATTCTCATATTCTCTTTTTTCCAGTATCAGATTATCTATTTAACTCTAACGGCCGGTTTCATAAAAAATAAAGGAGACTTTAAACTCCCTTTAAAATATAACGGGTTTCATAACAACAAAACGACATTTAAAGCCGAATTTTAGCTCAAGTACCGTTGTTGATTATTATTTTTAGTTAAAGTCGACTTTAGGTAGTTAAAATTTTTACCACCGGAGTTCATAAAAAAATTCGTGGCGCTTTCTCTGTCTCAAAGATTTTGTCTGCGGTGACACTGTGGACAAAAATGACTAAAATAGGGCGGAAAACAAACAAAAAACCATAGCAAAACGGGAAGAATATTATTGTTTAAAGATTTCGTTTACTAATTCATAAACCATAACAATAAATTAACACAAAAAAACGGCACTTAGATGCTCTATTGAGAAATGAAATTGACAAATCAACAGAAATTCCGCGAAAATATTAGTAATATGTTTTCCATAGATTTCCATGGTAACACTACCAACTGCTACCAACTTTAAAATATTTTTTTGACATTTCAAATTTTAGCTGGAATATTTTTTAAGAAACGCGTCAGCTTAAATGAGTCTTTAAATTTTAAAAGGAACTTTAACTAAAGTGTTCTTTTGAAGCTTTTTATGAAACCGGCTGTAACCATATCAATTATCTTCTTCCTTAACTAGCCAACATGTCGATTCATAATAATATTTTGAACCAATTTGAATTTGTTTTTCAAGAATTCCATTTAAATATTCGCTATTGTTTTGGTCTTTTAGTTCTATTAATTGCATACCGCATCACTATACAAATTTTTCATTTCAATAACAAATCCTTGAGTAGACCAATGGCTGGCCGGTGAAAACGTGGTTTTATCCTTAATTTATTGTTCAGTTTATCATTTATCATCATTTATGTATTTTCCGTGAGGTTGACCACCTGACGTCCTTAAAACCCAACAAATCAGAAAAGGCAAAAAAAAGAATAAAGTGTTGGACGCTTAGACCCCATCAGGTATGGGGTTCACACAGATAATGTCCTTCCCGTGATGGCGCAATGGAGCTCTTGTTGCCTCCTTATGCTCCTAAATTGTGTTTAAAGGGAGAACGAACGAACGTATTTTCAGCGTAAAAGGGTGTAAACCTGTTAAAACTATTTATATGTAAATAAATAAATGCAATGCGTTTTTGTAGTTATATAATAATAATAATAATAATACTAATTTATTTTCGACTTAAAAAACATACATAAAATATACATAATATCAATTATACACATAGATATTCACATAGGTACATTCCTTTGATTTGATTCCAATTTCGATCGAAAATCCCACTAGGCAAATGCCCGTTAGTGGGGGTATCTAATAAGAATTAACAATAGTCAAAGTGAAAGTGAACATTTTATGCTAAAAAAAACCATAAATGCTAAATAAATTAGTCAATCATAGCTTAAGAGAGATTAAAAAACAATACATCTCAAAAATTAAATAGATTAAAATATATAGGTACAGTACACTAAGTTAGGAATAAAAAAAACAATAAATGATAAATAAAACAGTCAATCATCAATCATAGTTTATGTATGAGATTCTTCTTCTTCTCCTAAATAAGAGGAAGAATCTAAGAATTTAAGATTAAATTAAATAGATTAAAATATATACAGTACAATAAGTTAGAAATAAAAATAAAAAACAATAAATGATAAATAAATTAGTCAATCATAGTTTAAGAGAGATTAAAAAACAATACATCTCAAAAATTAAATATATT
This sequence comes from Mystacides longicornis, assembly GCA_963576905.1. NCBI lineage: Eukaryota > Metazoa > Arthropoda > Insecta > Trichoptera > Leptoceridae > Mystacides > Mystacides longicornis. The sequence goes on along the minus strand of OY756420.1, from coordinate 17,826,355 downwards.
AAAATATATAGGTACAGTACACTAAGTTAGGAATAAAAAAACAATAAATGATTAATAGAACAGTCAATCATCAATCATAGTTTATGTAAGAGACTCTTCTTCTTCTCCTAAATAAGAAGAAGAATCTAAGAATTTAAGATTAAATTAGTTAGATTAAAATATATACAGTACAATAAGTTAGAAAGTTGTTCGCATGAAGCCCAAGGATCGGTAACACTGCGTCGTTTCTGTTCCACGTGTTTGAGTAAAATTTATTTTTGATTCGAAAATCACATCCAATTCGCGTGCAGTACCAATTTCTCTTTAAGAGTTTGGTGATTACGTCATAAACTAATTTGAATTCTTGTTTGTTGTTTACTTTCTATGTATTTGAGGCTTCAATAAAATTCTTCTATCTTTTGACTTTATTAGGCTGGAACTTTACGGATACAATCTCTACATGAATCAACGAAACGGTTTGCAGCAATTTAATAATTTCATCCTGACACTAACGATCATTAAGGGTTTTGATTAAAATGTATTACTTACCTTTTTTCGTAATGATGAGGACGTATCTGAAAAGGATATTCCCTGTCATTTTCGTGCATTGCATGGGGGAAATAACGGAGGGTTCGTTGCAATTTGGGATACAATCCGTTAATAACTGAGAAATCGGGGGGAAGATTCCTTCCGTAACGATACAGGATACTTTCGTTCAGTAAGAGGTTTATCATTATTTTTTACTGTTTGACAAATCTTTGGTTTTTTTTTTATTCATTTAGTAGGTAACTACTTATTCAATACACAATATCACAATAGAAATGTTTTAGAAAGTGGACTTAACCGAGTTTGTTTCCGAAAACCAATTTTTTTCTTATACCTTAGACCTATTGGTCTGTTTAAGCCTTTTCCGAAGACAATTCCCTGCTGCCTTTCTATCTTTTTGTGATTTGTCTGGGGGTAATCTTCGTGGGTCATGAGGTCGGCTGTGCAATGGAATGTGAAGGAGTATGGATAATTCCATTATGCTCATATTTCCAACTTATTTTCGTTTTTTGGAACATTTGGAACCAAGACAAGTCAATGTAAAATTTTCCTACATAAAATTTGAGTTTTCTCATCTCATTTCAACGATTTTACATATGAGTGTCCATTAGTGTTTCACTGAGATTCAACGGTCAAATACTTAAAATTTTAGTCGCGACTCTTAGAGTGGCCATAGCTTGCACTGTGATAGTTGTGTAGTGTAGAATATTATTTGGTAAGTAGAAGATTTGTATAAATGCCTAAATAAAAAACTTCCGTACCCGAGGTCTTGGATTCGAATTCTTGGTACTGAACACATTCTTTTGTAATTTTTTTTTCTAAAATCTCACCAGTTAAAAGAATCGAAATGTTACATTTTTCAACAATATGGATCGTATAATAGTTACTTTGGTAGAGATAGGTAAGTAATATTGATTCTTACGTACAATTGATTAGTATTTCTTTTTTCGCTATTTATAGTAGGTACGTTTTGTTTCGTTTGAAGATAGTTAAAATAGTGCAGTCTCTGTATGAAGACTCCGACTGTAGCGTCAAAACGCCAGGTGGTCCTACTCAAGCTTTTAGGATCACCACGGGATGACTCCCGACACGGGATGTCTGTCGACAGGGCTGCATACTGGCTCCATTTATATTTATTATTGTCATGGAATTCCTCTTGAGAAAGTCCAGGCAAGGAGCAAGAGATATACTAATAATAGAGAGATGATCTAATGGGCGAAATGTGCGATCTGGAGAACGCGAACGACCTAGCATTGTTCAGTACGACAGTAGAGGAATTACTGCGCAGTGTTTCAAGACTCTGCGATGAAACAGCAGACCTTGGCCTTCGAGTCAATGCCAGTAAGACGGAGCTCCTGGCGAATTATGCCTGCCCCGATAAACAACTACCGATAACCATCGATGGTCACCAGGTCTCCCGGGTGGATAAATTTAAGTACCTGGGAGCAACCATTACCACCTCTGGTGACATCGGGGATGAGCTCCCGATATGTATCGGTATGGCAAGTGGCGTCTTTAACAACAAAGCAAAATTTGGAAATCGCCGGCGTTTAGAGTCGAGACGAAATTTAAACTGTTTGATGCGTGTGTGTTGCCCATTCTCCTGTATGGATGTGAGTCCTGGCACCTTACCAAAGCCCAGGCACAAAAAGTCTCACCTTTCGAAATGTGCCTCAGGAGAATTCTGAGCGTAAGATGGTACCACCGCATCACGAACGACGCTACGGCGCACCCAGCGTGAGCCCATCACCTGTACCATTGTGGGGAGGAGATGGACTTGGCTGGGACATGTGTTAAGGATGCCGAGGAGAGAGCTGTTCTTCCTCCCATCATGGTCCCGAACACGAGGAAGACTCTCTCATACTGTGTTCCGCTCCTTCGAAGCAGAGCTGAGGAATTTGTACATGTTGTGGGAGAAGGTCATCTCCATTCCGCAAGATCGATTGCAAAGGAGAGCTGTTGTTGCCTCCCTATGCCCCTAAGTGGGGCGTCAAGGGAGTTTGAATTTGAATTGTTACAAAATGTATTAACAAATAGTTGTAAATTCATTTAAAAACAGAAATGAAAGTTGTTTGCAATTTAAGTTCCTCAAGTAGTCGTTTATTGTAAATTCTATTAAGTGGATTTCAGTTGGCGAATGTTTCGATTGGTCTGCTATTATATGTGCAAATACAAAGGCGAAGCCCAGAAACTCGGGGGTAAATATTGTAGGAAAAGCATTTTTTAATGTGGAACGTGGGGAAATTAATTTCATAGTGAAGTGGGGGTGAGAGTTTAGCTACACAGAACGTGATTCATGTCGTTGAAAATAAATTGAATCACCGTCGGAAATTGCTTTATTTTGATTTATGTTAATGAAATCATTCTAGTATATTTCTAGGCATTCTCGTGCTGAAAAAAGGAGCTCGCCTCGGAGTCATCCTAGTAATAGATTTACATTATAAAACTGTCATTTCAAATTTATACGCACAATGTACACGGGTTGGAGAGTATTCAAATACACCATCTATTGACTATTATTCTGAAATGAAAAACGGATGATTGAGTTGCATCGTATCCAATTGTTATTGAGACTTTTGACATTTCTCAATTCTGAAAATATTTTATCCAACACATTAAATGCGTAACTACTGGCAACCGATTAAGTTCTAAGTCAAAACTTCTATTCTGCGATAACAAAATTCCTCGTATCCAATAGTTGTTGAGTATTTTGACAGTTCTACCTATTCTGAATGCATTGAATCCAACAAAACAATTGTGTAACTACTGGAAACTAACCGAGTTCTACGCAAGAGCTTTTTTGGTGTTGTATCAATTAAGGGCTCATACCCACATTGTCAATTAGTATCTCTTGCAATTTTACTGCGCATCTCGCACTCGCAAGTGTATGTGCGAGTGCGAGATGCGCAGTAAAATTGCAAGAGATAAGTGAATGCATGTCCACTTCTGTGAAGTGAGTGTTGGTGCGAATCCAAAGTTGTTCTGCCCATTTCAATGTGTTCTTTATTTTCTTTTCTCTCCACCGGGGCAGCACGCGAACAGGGTGCGCGCACGTATGCTACAAATATGGGAAAGGAAGGCGGGCATTGTACTCGCAAAAAAATTGAATCCGCTTCAATCATTGTTAAGTTCACTCGCAACTCGAAGTTCTGTCGTCACAATCTTATAACACTTGTTACTCGCAGTGGCACACGCACTCGCACATACTACTTAACAATGTGTACGCCGGCCTCAAGATCCGTTGTTTATGTTGACATGGTGATATTTTGTATACATTACCATTCTATCTATCACGCGGGAATGACGCAGTGATCTATTGTACATAGAAAACGTTATACTTCCGAAATTGACCACCGTGAGCCAATAGTTGTTGCGCGGGCTATACACTTTTTGACAGATCATTTGACAGGACTGTTGTGTTTTTCCATAGAAATACCACAAAGAACTCAATGCTCTTTCAAAGTAACCATTTCATTGCTTATTGAATTTTTATTGTCAAACACCAATAAACCACTATTCTATTTGTCACTTGGGAATAGCGTGGTGATCTTCTGTACATATGTAGATAACGTTGTACATAGTTCCGAAATTGGCCACCGCGAGCCAAAAAGGTTTGCACCGGCTATACACTTTTTGACAGAACTGTTATGATTTTTTAATAGAAATACAATAACATATCATTAGCTCGTCCATAATAAATATTTTATCAACTATTGGATTTTGATTGCCATGGAGTCAGATTAAATCATTGATTGCGTTGAGTCGGAGAGTGAGTTTCAGAATACCAGTCATTATCATAATGTGATATCTAACCGAGTATACATAATAAGAACTAACCAACAATAGAACAGTTCGACGCCCCCTACGTATAAAGTCAAATCTGCATTTTAGCTATTTTTCCATATTTAAGTTCAGTAGGTAGTTGATAAGTTAAGTTTATGAACAAATGGCCAATGTATTTGACTGTACCAAAAATTGATATCCCAATAACAAATTCGGTAGTTTTTATAAGGATAATTTATATGAAGTGTATCGAATCTACTAGTTTCGATAGTTCACATCGGGTTTATTAGATACAGTGCCCTTATTCTCGTAGCGGTCTAAATACGCTCTTATCTTGATTGACAATCATAAAATGGCGGATTGGTATTCACAAAACAAGATATCTAGTAGATATCTTAAAAATTCGTTATGTTTGAAATATCAGTATGAAAATGATCCAGTTCAAGATAGGATTAAGATCACTTGCTATTGGGAAACTCAACAGGCCAAGTGTCTATCAGATGCGTGTGACCAAGACACAGTCTATGTAAAAAGATAAAGAATGATTATATTTTCTCAATATAATTTGTTAGGTAACAATATCCGATAGACGAGTCTCGTTCGCCGCTTGCCGATGAACAGTCGTGCGGTCTGTGCAACGTCGCTTATTTTCAGTGTTTTTTGTTATATCGTTAGTAATAAAATTACTGGAGTCGGTCGTAAAAAAAAAAAACAAAATTTATTTCTATTTTCTGGTTTACTTTTTTATGTTTGATTAATTTGTTTTGGTTGTTTGTTTTCTTTTGGTTTCGGAACAAGTAAGTGTCCTCCACTATGGAGGAAGCAGGCCAGCCACCAGACCCACCTGATGGCAGAAAACGGCCACCACCTGTCAATATAGACCACGACGTTCCTAGGAAGGTCGTGGCCTTTACACCCAACGAACCATCATCCACGCATCTCCCACCCTCAGAATATAAAATATTTTCTACAGGCCCGTTCGTCGTGTACCTTCAGAATCAAGATACCTCCTCCGCAATTCACCCGCTGGTAGTTGGTCGCCTCCTACATACAAATAAATTTACAGGTATTGTCAACGGCTCAATAAAGGCAGAAGGTAAGTACAAAATTTGTCTATCTTTTAAAACTGCAAAGCAAGCAAACGAATTTGTTAAAAATGGTGAATTCTTGTCATCTCAAAGGCTTAAGGCTTTTATACCAGCACATAAACTGGTTAAACACGGAGTTATCCGCGGAGTTACCGAGGATATTGACATTGAAGACATAATTAAAGATGCTCAATTGCCGGATGGTTTCGGCAATATCGTAAAAGCAAGAAGATTGAGCCGAAAGGTAAAATCCGACGAAGGGACTACCTGGAAACCCTCCCAAACACTGGTCTTAACTTTTGAGGGACAGCGCATTCCTGAACATATATTTATGTATCATAATGCTTTCCGTGTAGAACAGTATGTGTTTCCGACCGTATTGTGCTACAACTGTTGTCGATTTGGTCATACAAAAACGAAGTGCCGCTCAAAACCCCGCTGCTATAAATGTGGAGAACAACACGCTGGGGATGAATGTAACGTTTCGTCTCTGAAATGCGTTAACTGCGGAGGTCAACACTCTGCATCGAACATATCGTGTCCCGAACTCAAAAGACAACAAAACGTTAAAAAGACTATGGCAACAGACAATATTTCATATAAGGAGGCATTAGATCTCCATCCAAGCATCTCCTCCACTTACGCTGGAAAAACAGCTTTTACTGCGCCAAATAACTCGTACTCCGGGACGTCAATCATTTCTCCAAGATCAACTCGCCCAAAATCTCCGCGACAACGTTTGTTTATTCCACCCACACTTTCCCCAAAAGAGCATGAAAGCAACCTCATGTATACGAACGGGGAGCCCCTTAAATTTAAGGATGGCTGCGCCCTTAACTCCAATAAGACCGACGACAAAGACTTAACCACAAAATCTTTACTTATAGAAAACCTTTCACTTCTTTTGCTTAACCTTATTTCAAATAACGAAAAAAATTCACCGTCCATCGCTGCTAACCTCTTAAATTATTTGAATGAATTCTGTAAATCTAACAATGCCTCAAATTCAACAGATAAAGATCTTACAGTGGAACTGTCGTAGCGCGAGCGCTAATCGAGACGACATTCTACTTCTAATTAAAGAACACCAACCTGACATTGTTGCACTTTGCGAAACTTGGTATACATACAATTCTTATGTTTCCTTCCCTGGCTTCTCTTGTCATAGGAATGACCGCCTTGACGGGAGAAGTGGGGGTGGAACTGCAATTCTAATTAAAAATTCCCTCTACTACAAAGAGATTCCCATCTCCTCTCCTTTAAATGTGCAGCTATCGGCTGTAAATTTGGGAGACATTTCAATAGTTTCCGCATATATTCCCCCACGTAACTCCTTTGATGAAGTATTCTGGAAGAACACGTTCTCCAAACTAGGTAAAACGTATATTATTTTAGCAGACTTTAATGCACATGGCATGCCGTGGGGATGCGCTTCAACAGACTCAGCCGGAAGAGGAGTAATTGACGTAACAGATGAACTAAATCTGTGCATCCTTAATGATGGAAGTGCCACCCGATTCTCCCTCCCTCACCAAAACCAAAATGCTCTGGACATCTCTATTTGTACTGGTGATATCGCATCATTGACATCGTGGAGGGTTTTGGATGACACAATGTCGAGTGATCATTACCCCATTTTAATCGACATTAATAATAAATCACAACATCTTAGGCCCCAGAGGAATCGTAAAAGATACTGCACTCGATTTGCTGACTGGTCGAGGTTCTCTTCAAACTTAACCAACTTTGTTGACACGATGTCGCCGCTTCAACATGAAGCAGAAGCCTGCGCTTCGCAGATTTACGACATATTCGACAAATCGGCAAAAAACACTGTACCACGGACAACGTCCATGGCAACCAACAAAAAAAATCCCCCGTGGTGGGACGTCGAGTGTGACGAAATGGTTAAAAATAGGGCACATACTTTAAAAAAATACAAAAAAAATTTGACACCGGACAATTATTTGGAGGTTAGAAGGGTGCAAGCATTGACAAAGAAATTATTGAGAAAAAAGAAACGTCACGGATGGTACAACTTCTGCAAATCATTGTCCCCGGATACCAACATTTCGGAGATATGGCAGTCAATTCGACAATTCCGAGGAGTTTACTCCCCAAAGTCAGACCCGTGGAAATATTATTCATCGTGGATTGCGGGCTTTGTAGGAAGGCTGGCCCCGGACTACGTCCCAAATCTGTCTGAGATTCAAAAAGAGAACACTTACAATACTGAAGACTCCCATTTTTTAACATCACCGTTTACCCTCGACGAACTGAAATCAGCTATTAATTGCTCAAACGATTCCACACCAGGTCCAGATAACGTCCCATACACATTTTTCAAACATTCTCCGGAGGAGTTTCTGGCTTGCATTTTGAACCTCTTTAATTCAATAATGAATTCTGGAAATATTCCTTCGGAGTGGAAAAGTCAACTAATTGTCCCCATCCCAAAGCCTGGAAAAAGCCCCTTTTTGGATAGCTCTTACAGACCAATCGCACTATCAAGCTGCTTTCTAAAATTATTGGAGCGCATGCTCAAATGTAGACTGGAATGGTTTTTGGAGAGCAATGATACAATACCGGAGTGGCAGTGTGGGTTTCGGAAAGGGAGATCATGCATCGATAATATTGCGATGCTTGTGTCGGATATTGTGCTTGCAAAAACTAGCGGAAAGGCGACGGTTGCATGTTTTATGGATATCCAGAGCGCTTATGATAACGTCACACTACCCATACTTTTTAAAAAAATGCTGCAGGCTGGTTTGCCGAAGCAAATTTGTTGTTTGATATTTAATATAATGTCAGAACGTAGAATTATCATAGATACCCCAGATGGAAGTATCTTCCGAAACGTATATAAAGGACTACCACAAGGGTCTGTTCTAAGCCCGATATTGTTTAATATTTACACACTTGATATTGGTCAAACAATCGCACCTGAATGCTCAATTTTGCAGTATGCTGATGATCTTGTTGTTTATTGTGCTGAAAGCGTTATATCTAAAGCTGCTGTTATGCTCAACGAAACTATGAACTCTATAAATGAATGGCTCATTAATAACGGCTTTTCCTTATCAGCGTCCAAAAGTCAATTAATTGTTTTTACAAACAAGCACCGCGTTCCACCAATATCCATATCAATCAACGAGGAGGAGATTCCAGTCAAGGAATCTATACGGTTTCTGGGAATAGTATTGCAAAGGAAGTTATCCTGGAACATGAACATTGACAACATCATTGCTAAGTGTGAGAAAAACTTAAACATCATGAAAGCCGTATCAAGAGTATGGTGGGGCGCACATCCCTCCACTTTAAAAACTCTCTACATTGCACTCATTCGTAGCCACTTGGAGTATGGAGCCTTTTTAATGGAACCACTCCCACATTACCTCTCATTAAAATTAGACAGAATTCAATCAAAATGTTTGAGAATCATATTGGGAGCCATGCGTTCCTCTCCCTTGATAGCCCTGCAAGCTGAATGCGTTGAGATGCCTCTTTTCCTGAGGAGAAAATCCTCCGCACACCGTTTTCTTATAAAAAAAATGAACCAAAGTAATCATCCGATATTTCAGAAAATAAATTCACTTTCACAACGATATGCAGATTCCCCCAAGTATGCAAACAAACTTCCACCTCTACTGTGTAATTCATTGGAGTTAATAAATGACAAATTTGAATCCTGCTTCGCTCACACACTTCCAATATACTCAATTCCTTTCGACTCATTAATGTATTCCCCTTTAATTATACCATCCATAAATTTAGACAAAAGCCACGCATCTCTTTCCCCTAAACATGTGAAAAATATTTTCCAAAATGAAGTTTCAAACCGTTGGCCAAAATCAGTATTATTTTACACAGATGGGTCCAAAAACTCTGTTGGCGGATGCGGTGCCGCTTTTTATTCCCCCGCTCCCAGCATTTACAAGAAATTTCAGCTTCCTCAGATTTGCTCTGTTTTTACAGCGGAATGCTTGGCAATGAGAGAGGCTCTGAGAGAAGCCATCACATTATTGTCCTCTGATGTTGTCATCTTCACTGACTCCCTAAGCTTGGTTAACGCTTTGCAATCTAATTTCAATGTCCACGCCAACAACCATCTAATTTGTGATATTAAAAAACTATTGTTTATAGCAAACAGTAAACACATACCTTTATCAATCGTCTGGATCCCATCCCATATTGGAATACCTGGAAATGAAACAGTTGACTTGTTGGCCAAAGAGGCCTGTTCCTGTGGTATTTTCCCCCCATACTTTGCACCCTCCTTAGATGACTGCATTAATTTTTCAGAAAACACAATTAGAACTGAGTGGAACGCAGTATTTGTGGCGTCTCCACACGGTTCTAACTACAAAGAAATTCAACCCTCAATCCTGTCTAAACCGTGGTACCACGGGATGAAATTATCCAAGCTGACCGTCTCTCTCATATCAAGGCTGAGATTGGGTCATTGTATCATTGCGTCACATCTTGCCAAAATCAACATTCTTCCTTCTTCCATGTGTGAGTGTGAAAAGGAGGAAGAAACTGTCAATCATATTTTCTTCAACTGCCCTCTCCTACCTAACGAAGAATTTCTACTGGACATTCTGGCGCAGGGAACTACTTTCCCTGTGTCAGTGAATTTCCTATTAGCCCAAAATGACAAAAGAATAATATCCACAATTGCCAAACATTTAATAAAAAATAAAAAGATGATTTAATACATTAAATGATTTCCAACTTGAATTTAATGCGCAACTTTTAATTTAATTTCCGTTTACATGACCAACCCCGTTTCCCTTAGTCTTCGCACCGCCTAGGTGTTAGTGACAACAACGTTAAATCTATTTTTAGACGGCATCACATCGCTGACGCTCCAGGTGTAGATAACAAAAAATATGATTGAGAATATTTCCTAATTCATTTTGATGATTATGCATTTTGAATTACTCGTGCTGTATTTTACTTTTTGGTGGGCTGCTTCACCCTTGTTTTGGGTGCTTGCCCAAATAAAATTAAATAAATAAATATCCGATAGACAAAAACAAAGAGAAGGAACCAACTTACTGTATTCAAAATTTCAGCAATGTTAGAAAAAGTATAATCGGAAGATGTACTTTTTTTATATAAAGAAACATTAAAAATACATATACCTACACAATTATAAATTTATACATTTTTTTAAATATATATTTTACCCCCAAAATTGAGCAGAGCTCGTGGATTGGGAGATTAATTACACAAAAACTTATAAATTTTAAAATGACTTAAATGAAAATTTGATTTTTTCATTTTCGATTATATACATTGGGACCGTCGATCCTAGAAGGAAAATATTAAATAAATAAATATATCTTTCTTTTTTCAATGTATCTACAGTGTAGCGACAGTAGTTTTGACAGTTGTTTAAAGGGCGGACTTATCCCGAAGGATCTCTGCCAGCCAATCCAATATTCTCTTCTGAGGAAAAACGGATTCTAAATCAGTTTGAATAGTTCTGTTTAATAAATACATTACTATTATTTGTAAAAGGTTGTTCCATTACGTAATTTGACAAAAGATCGGGATAGAAAGTTTTTCCTTCTGTAAAATTCGAATGATTACTTAAACGTAGCTATAGATATGTTAGAACTTTAGAACACACCAGAGAATTTTTCGTGATATAAGTACAAACGAAATTCTTTTCCAGCATTTTTTATAATGAAGCCAATATAATCGTACTTTTACATTATAAATCTACAGATATGAGGTAGTTATATCTAGATTTAAGACGTCACTAAGAAAATTTGAATGAGTATGTACTAGCATTCATTTTATATTGTTTTGAAATCCTTAACGAAGTACCCTGAAAATATTAAGCAACTCTCAATTTTGATAAGGAAATTGGACTCCTTGTCATTAAAAAATATCCTTTTTTATGAGGCTAGCGTCCCCAGGACTTATCGATGCCATATTCCTAATTTAAAACGTTAAGTCATAGACTCAAATGGTACAGGCTCCTAGATAAGGCTCATTTCTAGTCCACAAATTCCTTAAATATTTTTGTAATGAGGGTTTTTTTATATGAATATTGGAATATTAACAGATATAAAACTTTGAGCATAACTGAGGTAAGCATCAATGACGCGAACGCACGAAAGCTGATATTAAACCGACAACTTACAGATGATTACATTGCATAATATGGTATATTATTATTGATTATGGAAGCAACTATTTATAAGGTAAATTTAATGAAAATTAACTACTACGGGCTTACGATCATCTTCTACTACTGTATCGAAGGCTGGCTTTGTGATCACTACGTTAACAACGCCAATCAGGTGATCAAATTCGTCGAACTTTCGAAATCAAAAGAATAATTAATAATAATATAATCGGTGTTTGGTGGCCAAGTCTACGGTTTTTGTACGCACAGCCTATTGAGGGTCGTGGGTTCGAGTCCCTGTTCCAATCATTTCCACTTTCACGACATCTTTCACACAAAGGTTTTGCTTAGTATGAGAGACGTCAAAGTGTATTTTTGTTTACTATGAGTGATCCCAGATTCTTAAAAAAACATTTAAATGGTTTATCATACCCCTTATTTAATAAAAATACTATTAAAATACAGAAAAAACATGGTTAATAGGATCATCACTGATACACATATTGCCGAATCACTCGAAAACGAGTGCAGAAAAAAAAAGATACACATACATACAAACCATACCCTAAGTGAGATCTAACCCGCATCCCTCGAGTCCGAGTTTTCAGACTCCAGTCAAATAAAATCATTCAAATTCATTCGTTGTTCTATTGTACTTCTTTTGTGTATCAAAATACATTGAAGTAATTTCGATGAACCAGTCATTGTTGCAAGTACACCTACATTCTTACAGGTTTTTTTTATATAATATTACATGTCTTGTTATGTTTATGCTGAGGTACTTAATGTGACACGTCACGTCATTTATAGTATCGACATCTTGCATCATTCTTCCGTTTCCAAATGTCAAGCATGAAGTGAAGCATGTCACATGATAGGTACCACACAATGTTAGTATATTTACAGCATATGTAGCTTATGTTGGCAAAGATACCCATGATATTGGTATACATCAGCATGCAGAATTTGAACATGACTAGATTATTACCTACATAGATAATACAAATACAAAATTGTATTTTGTAAGTATACTTACTACTAGTCTATCTATTATAGGTACTACCATATCGAATTTCTATGGAGTTAGCGCTCGCCGAAATAAACAGCATATTTTTTAAATGAAGAAAAAAACAAAATCAGAACATACTTACATAAGTCAGATAAAAGGTATTGGCATATAAAATGCTATTGACAGAATTTTTAATTCATTGTCTCAATATATTGATATATTTCATATTTCTTACAATTTTAAACAAGAAGTTAGCGATCTATTATTACTTTTAAATTTCTTCTGGGACATCAATATTATAGCTGGCGTTATAATGGTATACGAATAATTATGTTCAATAAATATCATGTTCTTTCCACTTTTGTTCACACTTACATTGTTTTGTTTTGTTTAAGTAATATTATATAAGAATTATGTATTTAACTTTTTTATTGTTTTTATTTATACCTACTTAAGGTACTTTGTATTGTATATTATATGTATGTATGTAATCTTTCTGTCCCACTGCTCACCGAAAAGGTGAACACTGTAATGGTGAGCAGCGTTCATCTTTAAAAGTGAAAAAATGTGTATATTTATGAATTTCAATTGAATAATAAAGAATACCTTTAACCTTACAGTTATGACGTGCGTAAGTACCTTGGTCCTACGCAACACTAAAAACCACAGACATATTTTATTACCCGTGATAATAATAGACATGTGATCGTTCAATATTATTCATAGGACGGATTAAACTAAGGAACACCGCGATAACCTCTAAGTGAGCTATTTTTAATTGTAAGTCACAAACTCAATACATGAATGAGTAATGAGAGGGTGGTAAAAATTTCGAAGAACATTGTTACGTTTTCAGCAATCAATACGGGTGATTTAGATTTTCTATATTATAATCCTTCATCCTTCCCCTGATATTTTATCTGTCATAAAATATTGGCAAGTATTTACAAGGTTATGTATTGGTTCCGAGATTATATTAATAATTATAATTAAAGAGATGGATGGTTTAGGGGTCAGTATTATAGTTCTGCCGATTGTTACGATTCGGATATACGCCTGACGCCAGATACGATCTCAGCTAGAACGTTTATTAATAATCCTGGGCTTGTAAGGCTACAACATACGCTCGCATAAAATATCTTGGAATATTATTAAAGGATTGTTTCTTGAACCCTTCCATTTTGAATTAATCTTAGATCTTATCAATTGTAATAACAGATCTCAAATCCCCTTTCTAACCCCTCAGACTACATACGTAAAGGGATGAATTGAAATAATTAGAGCCAACTTAGATACTATCTCACCGTATAAGTCAAGTAATGAAATTCCCTGCCGAGGGGTCTGGGCGCGATCGGGTGTCGTGACTGATATTATTGCTGCTATGTAGCTCGTCTAACTGAACAGTGAACATCACCTCGACAATAACATTTACATATTATGAAGAAAAAAATTATTAGACAAAATAACTTCTAATAGAGTAATATATTTTAATACAAAACAAAAACTTTTCACATAATTGTTATAAGAGAATATATAAACAGAATTTTATATCAATCAATTCTCCCTGTAACACCCCACTTTTGGTGTTGTGACGAAATGTAAGCTGTTTGATGAGTGTGTGTTGCCCATTCTCCTGTATGGGTGTGAGTCCTGGCACCTGACCAAAGCCCAGGCACAAAAAGTATCTGCTTTTGAAATGAAGTGTCTCGGAAGAATTTTGGGTGTAAGATGGTATCACCGAATCACGAACGACGCTATACGCCGGCGCACCCAGCGTGAGCCTATCACCTCTACCATTGTGGGGAGGAGATGGGCATGGCTGGGACATGTGTTGAGGATGCCGAATGACAGTTGGCCGAGGAGAGCGCTGTTTTTCCTCCCATCAGGGTCTCGAAGACGTGGAAGACCCTCTCATACCGTGTTCCGTTCCTTCGAGGCAGAGCTGAGGGAAATGGACTTGGTGTGGGAGGAGGTCATAGGCATTGCGCAAGTTCGAGCGCAATGGAGAGCTCTCGTTGCCTCCCTATGCTCCTTAGTGGAGTTCAAAGGGAGATTTGATTTTGATTGAAACAAGAATACCTAAGTAGGTACATCGGTTCATATATTTTTATAATAATAGTTGAAGATATGTGAAAGGAGTCTGGAGCTTGATGGCAGTTGAAGGAGAGAGAGTTTATTGAGTCTAGTTAATTATCAGGTGGATGGGATTTCCCTTAATGTGTTTCATCAGACGTGTCCGCACGTCGACGGAGTCCAGACAGGGAGACATCACGGAGACCATTAAACACGTGCCTTATTAAGCAAGGTCGCTGGGCTGGGAGTGGAGAAGAATACCGCAAATTACACGCTCTAATGTGGAGTCTCCGCCACTGCTTCTTCGTTTAACTACCTCTTATAATAATAACATACATCGTTGCACAAAAAAGAGTTATCTGTAAATTATGGGGTACAATGAATTCGAAATTAACTCTAATTTTGCGTGCAATGAAATTTATACATGACTCATATTTATTGCAACGCCAATATAGTTTTTATTTTTACAAGCAGCAATGTTAACTTTATATCTGAACATGACAGTTTTACTAAGTTTCATCGTAGACTCATCCTGTCGTCATACTTAAAAGGTTATTCTTGATAGTCAAGTCAAGCAAGTTTTATCTTGATTTTTTAGATAATAAGACTTATTCTTGTTTATTTCTGATCTGCTTTTTATTCTTCTGAATATTGAATGTTGTATGTTTGAACAAGTTCAGACAATAATGAAAGAGCGGAAAAGACAGTGTAAGTCGTATATTTAGTGTCAAATGCCGTAGCTTGGATAGCGCATTAAACAAGACGGTGCTGAATCTTTTTTTTTATTTTTCTATGTATTACGGCCGTTTACCATTGCATAACAACTCAACAGCGCATCTTAACAGTTCATGTATGTATTTTTTAGAAAACCATTGCATAACAACTCAACAGCGCATCTTAACAGTTCCTGTATGTATTTTTTAGAAAACCATTGCATAACAACTCAACAGCGCATCTTAACAGTTCCTGTATGTATTTTTTAGAAAACCTTTGCATAACAACTCAACAGCGCATCTTAACAGTTCCTGTATGTATTTTTTAGAAAACCATTGCATAACAACTCAACAGCGCATCTTAACAGTTCCTGTATGTATTTTTTAGAAAACCATTGCATAACAACTCAACAGCGCATCTTAACAGTTCCTGTATGTATTTTTTAGAAAACCATTGCATAACAACTCAACAGCGCATCTTAACAGTTCCTGTATGTACCTATTTTTTAGAAAACCATTGCATAGCAACTCAACAGCGCATCTTAACAGTTCCTGTATGTATTTTTTTTAACATCCCAACAAACGCTATTCTTTTTCAAGCGACTCGAGAACGAGCGTTATTATTTGTAAGATTAAAAAATATACATATACTAACCTACTCAACTGAAAATCATAAAGAGGGAGTAAGGGCACTCTATTACGCTCATCTTGCTGATTGTAAATTGTAATAAGTGGAGAGTGAAAAATACAAAGAACGACGTAGGTAGGTACTATTAAAATAAACTAAAGAGTTATTAAAGAACACCAAAAAACAACAAAATAATCCTTTTACTCTCTGAATAAACGAATTTATTAATACTATATACTATATAGGTATTTATAGAGAAGGAGTATCGCGGATGTCGGTACCTATTCTGGCCGTAACTTAGCAGATAGTGAGTGTAATTAGTCGTGTACATAAATTAGAGTCTATGCGAGGGTTCACTCAAAAACAATAAATACACACTTTATGCAAATAGCAGACTTGTACCTCGTTATTACTAGGAGGGGCTGCCACCCCGAGTAACTATATTATCCAACAATCTGTTAGTCGATGACAGTAGCCTGGTACCTACCTAATAAGTAAACGAGAAAGAAGTTACTTTGACTACCGCATGTATTCCTTGCTTCTGCCTTGGGTCTGAGTGTAAAAGCTAAAAATATAAACGCTCAATTCATAGGAAAAAATATTCTCGATGATCCACACATTCTATTCAGAGGATGGTTTTTTTTTTCATCATATTATTAGTTATTTTTAACTATGACGGATATAAATGGGGGGGGGGGGGCATAGTCTTAAACCTTTGATAATGGATAGGACAGTCTTGGAAAATCGGTTCATGTTTATATAATAAAAATATTGTGGTGGAGAGATTTAATACTCCTGCATTTTTATTTGAAAGGACTACCACCAAGAAACCTTTGCCCAAAAAATTGAAGATCCAACCTTCCACAATGATAATGGTCGGATCTTCAATTTTGGGAACACACCTTTTCTGGCTTAGCCTTCATCGTATATGTATCATTTTAAAAATTTCATCGTCAAATGTAGTTTTCTCCATTTGGAATATTTCTTCAAATTAAGTGGCTCGAATATCTGCTATGTTGTCTTTGAATGGGAATAAGCTCATTTCGAACATGAGTTGAACGGATATTTTAACGACAACGAACAAAAAACTTCTGGTAAAAATGTAGAAAAATTTATTACGAATTTTGGTAAAAATGGTCGATCGCGTAGCGACCGACCTGTCGATATTTTTTCATAGTGGCAAAAATAGTAATCGGAATCGAACTCACAAATGAGAACTGCTAATAACATCACATTTCTTAAGCTAAAATGCACAATACAAGATCATATGTATTTATAAAAAAAATCGTCAATCGTAAGATTACGTAGGTATAACTCACTGATCAGTTTTTACTTCATTTATAAAAAAAATATTTAATCCTCGTTTGTTATGTATGAAGATGACATTTCAACAAGGTCGAATTTGAATGATTTTGAGTTAGGTATTGATGCAGAATAGGTACCTTCCTTTTTTTTAATTATTTATTTTATATCAAAATATAGTTAAAGTCCTTATTAAATCATACGAAACCTTTATGTTTCAGCCAAAATGAGCTTATTTATGTTTGATCACTTCAATTTTAATATTTGTACTTAAAAAATATTCTTTGAATATTTTCTTCAAAACGTTATTATATTTCTTTTAAATTTAGTTGGTACATCATGGTTGTAAGCCCTCGAATGATTTCGAGAATGCATATTTTTGCTTCATTTCTTTAAATTTCCTATGATAAATGATAAACCAAAATACAATGGACCAAAATATGAAGGGAGCGCATATTTAGACGGGTAAAAAACTTAAATTACAGTGTATTTATTACAAAAAGCGTTCTTGTATACTCCTAACAACTGTCAGTTTACGTTAAATCCAATATGGCGGGTCAAAATCTACAGAGATCAGCTCACAATCAAGCGATACCTATACGTTAAACTAGATGACAGCTTGATCGTAATATTTTCTATCGCTGAGCTATTTTTTCCACTGATCGTAGTTTTTAAATAAAGCAGTAAATGGTTGGAACGTTTGGGTAGCGCGAGCGGCTCAAGTGGGCATTATGTTATTTTTCATTTTAGACAACGAATACTAGCTTCAAACTTGGTTCAAACGGTATTCTTTATCGATTCTTCACTTCGCCGCTGAGTTCTTATCAGAGCGGACTGAGAAAACTCAAATCGCTTCCTTCGTATAACTTCATAGGTGTCATTAATACTTCTTGTTGATTAAGTTTACCTATAGGTACGTATTCGAAGAATTCTATTTATTTGTGTCACTGTTTATCAGATTATTTACATTACTATTTACGAAACTGTTTACTAATAGGTAAAAAATATCGATAATACTTTGTTATCTTATCGAAAGGGCTAGTTTATTCAATACAATATTTTTATACTTTCAATACGTTGACATGTTATTGACCTGTTTGTAATGTATACCTTTGTATATTTATACACGTAGGTACCCGCGTATCGCAATAAAGCAAAATAAGCGAGGGGCTAAAGTTAGTTACAAAAGTAATAAATATAATAAACTTGCTCATTTAGTGGATACACCCATAAAGCGATAGTTAAATTCCTGAAGAGAAATAGATCAGCTGGTGACTCGGTGCGAGGGGCGCGAGGTAATCTCACAGGTGGATCTCATAGGTAAGATGTCTGGAGGGTGGAAGCGAAGGGAAGTTTTATTTAATGTCAATTTGTGAGGGTTGAGACATCCGTTGTTCAAGTGGCTGGCCAGCCAGGTACATCTGTTAGTGCTGTCGTTAAAATTGTAACACATTAGGGTCCTTATGGTTAAATAGCTCTGGTAATGTTTTATCAAAGAATAAATAAATATTCTCGGAATAAACCAACTCCAAAGACGTAAGAAATTAAGTTATATTGACAAATCATATAAGTACCAGCGGAATATTATTTTATCAGATAATAAATACTCATTTATTCGTGTTTTTGTAAAAAAAGATGTAATTGTTTTAAAAAGTTTTTTTTTGTGTTTGGACGTATTCTTACCTATACCTAATAGTGACTAGCTTACAAAAAGATTGTGCTTAAATTTTACAGCATAGTTTTAAATATTTGATTATTCTTCGAAAGACAATACTCATTGATCCTTTATGTCAACGATTTTTATTTCAACACTTAAAAAAAATACATACCTATTGTCTAAGTAGGTATGCACAATTACTGAAAAAAAATATTGTGTAAACTGATTGCTTTCTAAAATTCTCAATCTTATCTTAGAAATTACTTCTAAGCAAATTTGTAGGAGGGTAATCAAAAGGGTTAGTGTCTTACCTCAAATCAACGCACAGACAACCCTCAACAATTTAAAATACAAAGGGTAAAATGAGAATTAGGTGATTTTACCTTGACAACTTTTGATATTGATTTACACACATACATACCTTTTTTTAACTTTTGGCTAGACATAACTACTTAAAAGAATATATTCCCTTAATTAGTAGACTTGTTAATACAGACAAAATAATACCTATAGCGTAAAAACAAAATAAAAACTGTTTGATGCGTGTGAATTTGCCATATCCTCCATACATAGGAAGATACCTGAACAACGCCCTTACAGGACCATATAAGTTGTCATCACCGGGACTTGAACCCATGACCTTTAGTATAAATGTCGCGTGCTTGAACAACTAGGCTAGGTACTAATCACCTTTACTTTTACATACATTGTAATTTTGATAAATACTTTATGAGATTGACTTCTTGCGCTTACTTACTAACATAATCATCAACCCACTATTAGAATCTTCACTACGCAGTAGTTAAGAAACAAACATCAGCATTTAAACTCACCAACACAAATTAATACACATCATCCTCAAAATAAACACTCAAACATTATCAATTTTATATCTACAAAAGAAGATAATCTAGTTGAGTTTTCTTACTGGTTTTCCTACATTTTATTAATTATCTTTTCTTGAAAAAAAAAAAGATTCTCCTGACAATAGCAAACACAACAAAGATAAAAAGCGAAATTGGTCCAGCTGTCCATGCACGCGTGATGCTGTGGAACCTAGAGAAATAGGGATACATTTATATGTATGTATACAAAAATGCTCGGGAAAAATAAAACTTTGCACTTGAGAACATTTTGTATGGGTGAGAATTTCGGTAGGTATTCGTTATAACGAGATAGGAAGTGTGTTCGTTTACTTAATAGAAAATAATTTTTCTTCGTAGATTTTTCCGATAAATCGTCCGCCACGTCACATTTCCCATCAGCTCTAAGCCGACACAATGGTTGACGAAGAGGCCGACCTACCAAGGGATGTCCTCTGTCCAACTTCACCCTCTCACAAACTAAGTGAGGGACGCCGACTCTCCCTTTTACTGACTTCCAGAGCGGCGCGGAGGGACGAATGGGCCCCATCAATTATTAACTCAACATCGCACTCCGAACAGAGCTACCTAGTTATTTGATTTTGATAGCAAGCGATATCTTGCTTTATTTAAAAAATAATAATTTGATTAAATCTCACAAAATGGGTATTTTGACCGAGTAGGTATATAACGATTTGGGTATATTATGTAAGTAGATACCTACCTAATATTGTGAAACAAACCGCATCGAAAACGAGTTCATCGAAAATCAAATACTTACTTAATCGAAAATCCATTCATCGAATGATTCTCTCTAGCTCTTTTATTAATAAAAATAAAAGGGGTTTTAACAGTAGGTATCACATTAGAATCATACTTGAAAAACACCCTGAAAACAATCTATATTATAAACTGTCAAATTGTTTATGCCCTAAAAATAAGGTAAAGCTTCAGTATATTCACTCCTATAAATTAAAGATGGAGGCGATTTTGATATACGCTGGAGTAATACCTACTGTGTTATCACTCGGGGAGGTGTCCAGAAAGGTTACACCCCCCAAACCCCCTTTTTTAACTACGTTTCAACCTCAACCTAACCTATTCAAATCGTATATAAAATAACCTCGAAATCATTAGGAGTGACTAAGCTGAAGTTTTACCAAAAATAATTACATAGTTAAATACAAAAATCCAGAACCCGGAATCGAATTGCATTCTAAATTGAAGACCAAATATGCTTGAATTAATTAATAAGTTCTTTTTTTTTCTTTCTTCAGCCCTCTCGCGTCCATTGTTGGACATAGGCCTCCCCCTGTGACTTCCACCGCCCTCTGTCTTGCGCCAGCCGCATCCACCCATTCCCGGCAATCCGTCTAATGTCGTCAGACCACCTCGCCTGAGGCCTGCCAACACTTCTCCTCCCGGTTCTCGGACGCCACTCAAGAACCTTCTTGGTCCATCTGGTGTCGGTTACTCTGGCCACATGACCAGCCCAACTCCACTTTTGTTTAGCGGCCTTCTGAACCACATCGGTCTTTGAACTTTCTGAACCACAATTAATAAGTTATTAACGATTAAATATTAATAAAATTTGACTGTGAAGCATACATTTTTTATGATTTCTAACACATATAAAGATATTATAGTGATAATTACCTAATGGATTAGGTTTGCAACATTTAACAATGTTGTAGCGTAGCACAGTGTTATCAATGGACCAAGTATGATAGGTATTAAGATTAAGAGTAGTCTTTCAGCTGCTTTTTTAACAAATATCTTCAAAA
Organism: Mystacides longicornis; assembly: GCA_963576905.1. Classification (NCBI taxonomy): domain Eukaryota; kingdom Metazoa; phylum Arthropoda; class Insecta; order Trichoptera; family Leptoceridae; genus Mystacides; species Mystacides longicornis. The sequence continues at coordinate 17,804,788 of OY756420.1, read as the reverse complement.
TATTTATTTTCGATGAATTGGTGATTCGATGAATTGATTTTCGATGAACTCGTCAACAAAAATAATTAGGGTAGGGTAGGTAGGTACCTGATGCCTTTAGGCAGGTTAGATGAAGAAAAGTGCAATAAATGAACATAGCTTCTTTCTTGAGAAGACACTTATTATTGATTGTTATCAGCCTCTTATTTATTTACTTATAAGGTAACGGCAAAAATCCTTTTGCAAAAAATATAAGAAATATACAATCTTCAATCAATAACAAGAGTAATAATCAAATGAAGAATTCCAACCCTGCCGGAAATCGAACTCGTAACCTCGTGGTCTGATGTCCACGCCTATATAGAGGCTACCGAGGACGGTATTGTGTGTATGTGATGCAATCAAAGACATAAACTCAATCAATATCGTATAACAAGGTGAAAAATAACATGGCAATTTTAAAGTATTTTCTTTGCAATGTGAAAATTTGGAAGTTATTAAGAAGTCCTAAATTTAGGAGTAAAGAGATAAAAAGAGGAATTTAAAGCAGGACAGGCAAAAAACGCAAGATTTACAAACCAATTATTTATGCAAAAATATAATCTTTGAAAATTTTATGTTAAAAATTATCTTATCTTATTAATAACGAGAGCTGGAAACGCTACTTAACATTTAGTCGTCGTCCTTACAACAGATGTACACGGCAGTGCACAGGACAGGGCATTATAAATTTGGATCCTTTTTACTTTTCGATTAACTTTTAATTTTAATTTGAAACAACAGGCTGCAGGAAAAAAAACAGGCTGCATAATTCATTTGTTTGGATGTTAAAACAAAATTCTGCAGCAAAAATTATGCATTGCATTAATCGCCTTTTAAAAATCGGACACCCGAGATTTTTATATTTAGGTAGGTACTCAGAGGTTGGATCTCATAATTAAAATAAAGAATTCTAAAGTTTTTAACGTTGCCCCAAACAAAGAAACAATGCTGTTAGCTGTAAGAGCTAATTGAGCTTATAATAGCGCAGTAAGATACATCATAGACAATAGACATGGCAAAAATCACTCAAGATGGCACAAGGTGGACGCCTAATTATTAGATGCGATTGGTGAATTTTCTATGGGTATTCGTCGGATGATCATCACGGCAGACTCTTTAGAGATGAGAGGAAAATTAATAAATTGCTTGAAAAGTCAAAAGGGGAAAATACATTCGCCTCAGAAACTGAAATGTTCACAGTACACTTAAACATACACAAGGGCGTCGCCAAGGGGGGGCAGCTTCCCCCCCCCCCCTAGACTTTAAAAAATGTAGGCAACTGCAGAGCAACCAAAGTTCTAAGACCGTGAGTGCCTTTAAATCCTAAAAAAATCTTCATACTCTTGACTATATACATAATTGTATACTAATTCAGGATGAGAAATATGTATACTAATTCATATACATATTTCTCATCCTCCATAATATAGGATATACGGAAAATAGCCTATGACTGAGTTCAATTGCCCCCCCCCCCTCAGGCTGGCAACGCCCTTGAACATACCTATTTTATAAGTTAGCCTTCTTCGTAGATTTTTGGGCATATATTTTATCATGTATTAGTGCATGGTCTATATGCATGTTCACTTGAAATTGGGCATACCTATACTATTTTGTCTAATTTTATTTAAGTAGATACAATGGAATCCCTAATAATTTTAAATCTTTTCGTATTTATGACAGGGATCTTCCCCAATGACGCCCTTTGCGAAAAATATGCGAAATTTCAAGATATTGTGCTTTTTAAACCCGCCATATATGAAGCCAAACTTAGTACCTAGTGATTCAAAGAACACAATACCTAAGCAAAAAATAAACACTAAAATGTGGTAAGTACCTACGTGTTATTTCTTTTATTGCCGAGTAACCCCAATTTTCGGAAGAGAATACTATTCTTATTCCTGTAGAATTATTCTGAACGTCGTACGTTCAAACCGCATGGCCGCTGCAACAATTCGATCTTTGCATTGTGCATTGCCGTTGCCACTAGAGAATTATTCTGTAGGTAAATCGTGTTATCGCGTTCGGATGTTTTCTTCCCGCCAAACCTATAGAAAGAATATTAGCTCCATCTTCGGCAATGTTCGTCGCGCACGAAGTTGGACGAACTCAAACGACTTCACGCTAGTCTGACAAAATCTACCGCGAGTGTGGGTTGTATCGGCCAACTGTACATTTTCTGTGTGTCGGGTTGACGTTTTACGATAAAATTTTACAATTCGTGACAACTTTTGCCGTAGTTTTTTTTTTTCAAAAATGTTGACAAATCATAAAATCCACAGTCGATTTTATTGAATTTCGTTGACAATAATTTATTAATCTCATAATATAAGTTTTGTGTTGCTTTTGTGCCGGTGAATCACATTTCGAACTGACTTGTGTCATAAAAAATAATAACATTTTCAATATAGATACTATTTTGTTAGTTTATAACATTACAGTATTTCTAACCTGTATATTCATAACTATAACTTATAGGCATTTAGTTTCCGTTTAAAACTACATATTTATAAGGTTTTTTTATACTTTTAAAAATTCAAAACTAAATAAGAAACAGTGTTTGCATGTAACTTCTGTGCGTTTAGTAATAAAATTGCATAAGTGTGACATTGAGATATTACTGGAACTTTTGCTTAGTTTAATTGCGTGTATTGAAATAACATTATTTCAATGAAAATGAACGTATGACCTATTAGTTCCAATTAAGTGTTTGTTGAAGTGTAGTGAGGTGCAGTGTCCAGTTCCAAATAATTTATTAGTAATAATTTATATGGTGCATTTCTCTGTGATGAGTCTGATTTGGGATTATTGTTCGCCGATGCATCACCATTCGTATTTGGAGTACGAAACTTGTTCTTTGACATCCGTATAAGGTAATGACCAGTTGAGTTGCTGTAGTGTTGTTGTTTTTGTTACAGAGCCGTCCCGAGACAAACCGGTCTGTGCCGCAGGGCGACTATCTTCCGCTATTAGGTATTTATTTATATTTCATGAAATGTTCAATGCAGCAAAACAAAGGAATAAGATTGCCCAGTTGAACTCATACAATACCTAACATCTGAACTACTCCAATCTACTTCACAGTATACATTTGTTTGATATCATTATTGTACTGAAATTAATTTCTCATGTCTAATATAAAATACCTAGTTCCCGGCTGTGATTCAAACTGTGACTCACTTTGGTTAGACTCAAGATTGTCTGTTTATCAATCTAGTTTTATTTTAAATTTATGAGTACCTAATTATGTGATAATGTGTACTCTGATTGAATCTTGTAGCTATACGAAATCGTTTTCAGGTGTCCCATGAAATATGGCTCATGCATATTTCAATGGAATAAATCTGTAAAATGATACTCGTTCACCTTTACATATATACCTACAATACATAAGAATTATTGATTTAGGGACCTCAATGCTGGTACTCCCTACTAATTAGTATTGATGAGGGACAAACTACGGTTTTTACCATATTTATAATTTTCCCGAGTAAGATTTTAATAAGGTGGTGCATTCGTATTTGTTTGTGTTAAGTTTGGTGAATCCATATCGATTAAAAGACCTATCACAAAAAAGATACGTTCTCTGTATGGCATATCACTTTTTTTAAATGAATATCTGCTCTCTCAAAGTGAACACAAAAATACAGTAGGTACCTATTTGACTCTTTCGCAGTAAGCAAATAAAATCTTGTGTCATAAATGAAGAAGATGGTTGACACCTGTGAGCGAACCCCCAACCTTCAGTACGGAAGTCGGCGACGGAACCGCCAGGCTACCAACTAGGTGCTTCAAATCAACATATTCTCAACTAAAAAACCGTTAAAAAACTTCAGATATATTTTTTTACAATGATTATACCTACTCCATTTAATAAAAATATTAACTGAATATTTGTACTCCCAATACAGCATTTTAACGCAATGCGAACGTTAAAATATACATAAACATTTTAATAAGAAGATAACATATCAAATGCACTGTAACGAAAATCAATATTTAGATATGATTACGGTCTTATCACACGCAATACCTACCTATAATACGTTTGATCAATATTTCCGAATTTTGAATAACTGTTAAGAGGCCCAAGTAGGTACTTTATATTGCAGACGAAACATTTTAGTTTTACTTCTTAGTAATTTTAGTTGGACCCTGTGCTAGATAGAAGAAATATTTTTATCTTTTTTTATTTAAGCCTTATAATAATAATAATATAATCAAATAGATAAACAGAGTAAACAACAAGAAGTGTTCAGTAGTCTTTCTAGTGGCTGAGTCGTCGGTTTGTGTATCGAGTACTGAAGATCGTTCATTTGAGCTCCGGTGCTGACATAAGCTTTATTTAGTACAAGCTTTCCCAACAGACGTCCTGTGTTCCTAAATATGAATATTGAATTCGATTTTGTATGGTGATGAATTAATTATCATTTGACCAATGTGATTCCGAACGATGCGTCTGTTTTAAACCATGTATATTCCATCCGTATTCTGTCAATCGCACAAATTGACAATTTCTGTAAAAATTTCAAAATTGGAATAAAATTATAAGGTAAAAAGTACTAATAACTAATAATAATACTACATGGAGTTTTCTTTAATTTACTATGCGTTTTTCTTATTTTTTTTCTTCTAAAAGGACATTCTCCTGATAAAAGCCTACACGACAAAAAAAGAATTAGCGAAATCGGTCGATGCGATGACATCGGGAAATAGCTCGCCATTTTTATATATAAGATGAAATAATTTATTTTCATATGGGCCGATTAATACAAGCTTGTCAGCCCAAAATTAAAAACTAGGTACTTAATCAATTTTTTTTTTTCAAAATAAAATTCACCAATCATTTCGAATTTATTTTCACTGCTTATTATAGAGTAGATCATTAAATTAAATTCATTAAATTATTGTAAGCTTGTAACTTACATAGGCTGAAAGCGAGTGCCCAGATATACGAAGAGGAAATTCTGTCTGTCGTACAATATCTAATAGTCAGCAGAGATGTATTATTATAATAATATTATCATTGTTATCGAAACGTAATTGTTTTATAACATGATTAATTATGCACGTATAAGGTGTAATTTGTTATTTTATTCGAATATACCTACTCTGCGCCATTGCAAGGTCACGGCTGTCAGAGCGGTGCCCGATCAGGTAGGCGCTTGTATTCTCGCAGCGGCTCTGCTTACACTTATTCTACATGCCTACCGCGGTGAGTAGGCATGTATGTGTAGTGCGCTCCTATGTTGATCAGTGACTTGGCTCCGCACAACACATCTGTTGGTTGCTGGCGTTATTGTATTATTTTTTACCTGAAAGTAGGCACAATAATATCTGGCCGCTCCAGACTAAACAGGCCGTACCAAAAATCTTTTCGAAGCGACTGATTCCTTGGGTTTTTTTGTACATAGCGCGGTCTTGCTCTAACGCCGATATTTCACGGAATCGCAAAGTAAATTAATATTATATTTTGTCCTTTTCTCTCTCTTCTATTGCTATGATTGCCGCACAGTATTTTTGCTATTTCACTCTGTAGGTAGGATAACATTTTTTTTATTGTAGCATGTAACTGAGTTACGCTACATTCTTTTGTAAGATCTTGCTTTTTTATGAAACCTCCAGGTTTCCATCAAACATATGAATTTACTAACCGATGTGAGCCATGCCGTGTTATTTTGTACGTCAAACATTTGGTCGATTTGTTTTCTTTTTATTTTCATGATTCGAAAGTTTATAAATAGGTAAAGTATACAAAATTTGTATATTTTGTATGAGTACTTCTATCATTTAATGATAGTAGTACCTACTCATACAAACAATATCAATACAGAAAATTATGTACATTCAACGAGAAATCCAACGACGCAGTGCACATTTTTAATAATGATAATCAATTTTAATAAATAAAACACATGAAAAATACCTATAATAAAAATCATAAATCATAAACAAAACAAAAGAAAAGATTCTCAGTCAACATATTATGTATGTATAATTGAATGAATGTTTTTTTTTAATTGATTTTTTTTTATATAGGCGTGTATTTTTAGTTGGCCGAGGAGAGCGCTTTTATTCCTCCCATCAGGGTCCCGAGGACGAGAAAGACCCTCCCACACTGTTTTCCGCTCCTTTGAAGCAGAGCTGAGGGATTTGGACATGGTGTGGTAGGAGGTCATAAACATTGCGCAAGATTGAGCGCAATGGAGAGCTCTTGTTGCCTCTCTATGCCCCTGAGTTGGGTGTAAAAGGGTGTATTGATTGATTGATTGATATTTATTTATTTTTATTTTTATTTGTTGTACCTACACAAAATATAATTCATGGGATTCACGTATAACCTTGTACCTTCTCAAGATTAGACGAGATTTTATGTACCTACGTATCAAAACTTACACATTAGGTATTTGTATTTTGTGCTCAATAACGATATAAAAACAGCAAAACTCAATATGAGAAAAAAACCGTGTTTGGATATGCAAATACGAGTATGGACCGATGTAAAAACTACTTAGAAACGATTTTACGGATTGACAAGAACCTTGCCCTGGAAAGAAAAACAATTTATGCCTTCGAGGTGTGGTGCTGAAGACGTTTGCTTCGACTCCCCTGGACGGCCAGAAGAACTAATGTTTCAATTCTGAAGAAATCACAGACTTTCTTCCTTGTGTTTCAAGTGGATCCTCCAGTTCTTCGGACACATTACCAAATGAGATGAAGACAGCCTGAAAAAAATTGATAGTTCTTGGTGGTCTTGAAGGATCTACAGACAAAGGAAGAGCACCCACAGACCATATCAGGGCTGCTGCGGACACAACAGTTTTTGGAGTAGTGCGGACAGCGATGTGAAGGACAACCATACATGCTTTAGTGGAGAGACTGGAGAGAGTGCCAAGTCACGAGCCTCAAAAATGAGGAAAAACCGACGACGATGAAGCCACAGAACTTCTGAAAAAATATTTGAGCAACGTACTAATTTTGTAGTTGATATATTTTCTTAGCCTAATACGACAAGGAAGAAGGTTCTTAGAAAAACTTTGTAGTAGGTAGATATCTTTTCTTAGCCTAATACGATAAGGAAGATGGTTGTTAGAAAAACTTTGAATGTTTTCTATCCGCATCAAATTTTAACTTCACTCGATTTTCCAACTAAGAAGCGATCTACTTTTCACAGACAAACTTGCTATATACCTACTTCGAAAGTATATTCAAGTTTACAATGACATAGTCATACCTGGGATACTACTTGTTCTATATAATATGTACTTTGCATTGAGATTGATTCCTCGCTTCGTCCCTGGTACCGAGTGCATTCTGCATCCATCCATAGAAACCGGTTCCCTGTATACAGTTGGTACAGAAAACAGTATTTGACTGATGCTAAGAGAGTAGACGTGACTCGAATGAATGCTGAGATGGTAAATTCTTGTATAAAGCTAATGGAAAATTCAAAGATAATTGCAGCTCTATATTATTTATAGAACGACTAGATATTTGCTTTATTTTGCATAAATAAAGGTTTTTAAGATGCTCATTGCTCATGGCTTGTTTTTGAATTGAATAACTCTCTGGCCTGCTCCAAGTATGAACACTTCACAAACCCCACTCCATGAAGCTTCGTTCAAGTGGGGACGTGAATTATTTTATGTATAGGTACATACTTAGTTGCCCCACTCGTTGTAGTAATATCTTACGCAGAGATAGTTTATTCTTATAACGATACTGTATTTTGTTAGACGTCAAACTGAACACCCCTCCACATTATATAAAATTGAAATTTATGTTAGTACAAAAAATAACAATAAATATCCGAATACTAACAACGAATAAATATCTCGGACCCCTTGACTTTTACAATAGACTCTCATCTCACACAGGGAAGCTTTTTTATTGACTCTCCATATTACACGCTCGAGTTGCGGCTGACTTGTGGCTTCTAAATCATAAAGAAACTAAAGTATGATCCAATTACCTATTATTGTACCTACCTTTAACAAATCAACTGTTTCAAGAACAAACAACCTACGTTGCCCTATCGTTTTTGGGAATCAGTCGGTGAAATGGTATTCTGATTGGCATTCTAAAATAGCAAGACGCACAAGTATTGGCTATTTGCAAATTTATACCTATACTACGTTTAATGGGAAGACAGCCGATGAGGTGGAGCGACGACATCGTGCGTGCCGTTGGGACAGAGTGGATGGGGATGACCAGGGACAGAGAGGAGTGGCGTGAGCGTGAGGAGGCCTATGTCCTGCAGTGGATAATCACGGGCTAATATGATGACTACGTTTAATTATTAAAGCAAGCAAGAACTCTGAATCATCTTTCTACCAAAAGCTATTGATACCTTTCTTTTGCTCCAAGTGGGATTATAAATTGATAGATTAATTAATTAATATAATAATATACCTATGTAGTTATAATAACTTTGATTTAGTCTTTAATGTACTCATATAGTAATTAAAATATGTAAGTACGTTTCGAAAGCATTTCTTTGTTCTCATCTCTAATATAAATTAAAATAAGGTTAATGCAAACACTTATAACTCGAGATCGGCTCAACAGATTCTTTCAATGTTTGATTTATTGGATTCTTCTTCGCTCCGGATAACAGAATAACTAATTAAAAGTTCAAAAAAATGGGTAATAAATGATATAAAATATAATATTTAAGTATGGAACGAATCACCTGCGACGCGCCAACGTCATCGCGCCTCTCATTCTTGCCAACGTAATTGCCGCTCTTACAGTAGTCCATCCCACTTACTCCCTTTTTCATACCAAGTCAACATCGGGAACATAGAGGTAGAATATCTGCGTGCGCATATTATATTCTCGCTTTGTTCTCGCCTGAGTTTGAACACAAATGAAATATGGATGTTTTGTTAATATTTTTAGTACTTTTTAGTACTCAATCGAATTAATTATGCATTTTTTGGGGGAGCAGTGCATATTATCTACCTACATTATTATGACAATATAATTTTTATTCCAAATTTGTAAAATTGAAATTAAATTAAAGTTTGACACAAAATGTCTGTCTGATAGTTGGTGCGATTGACAGAATACGGATGGAATATGAATGGCTTAAATCAGATGCATCTGTCGGAACTACATGGGTTAAAAGGTAATTAGTTTCTCATTATAAAAAGTCGAATTCAATATTCATAGTTAGGTCCAAACAGGACAACGTCTGTCGGGAAAGCTAGTTTAGAATAATTCGTATCTAAATATGTTAAAATGATGGTTTTGTAGATACATTATAATAATATCAAATGCATAAGTGTGTACCTATTTATTTTCCAATTATTAGCTATTTTAGTTTCTAAATGAGGTTCAAAACATATTATTCTCATATTAAGTAACCGAATAAACGAGCCATTTGTTAAAATTTATTTAAAATAAAAACATTAAGTAACTAAATATTATTTAAACATAATTGACTAACTATATAATATATACACTGATATATAAATACATACGACGTTTTTAAGATTTTATTTATCAACAAAATTGGTTTTCTTGGTTCTATGAAATGAGTAATAAGTAGGTACTTATTTTTATTACAGCTGACGTTTGAAGCGTATCTATTGTTTTTTTTTGTTTCAAATCGTCCAGAAACAATAGTTTTTTTAGGTAATCAAAGATTGTGCTGATACAATATAAAACACAAGTATAACTAGTACCTAGGTAAATATAATATTCAGAACCAGCCAATTCAACAATGAAATAAAGGCAGTTGATATAAATTGATGAAATTATATATAAATAAATTAGATAACGGCCACGTTTTCCAACTAGGTAGAATTTTTTCGTTATATTTTTACCAAATTATCCTTGTATATTCATCACTCAAAAAGGAAACTATAATTTGTCACCATTTATATCATGGCTATGGAAACACACATAAATAACTTTCGTTCGCAAATTATTTTTAACATAACTAACCGGTTTCCGAATGCGTCAAGTTTCCTTTCCAAGCATACATGTTATGAAGCTTGGTTACTTGATGAGGATAAGTCCGAACCTCCGACGAATTTTGTAAACCGGTATTCGTTTAAGTAGTAAAAATGTTAGTCAATGTTTCAAAGAATTTAACATTATTTAAATTAATAAAACATCAAAGGATTATTATTATAAATCATTTCCAATAAGATACTTTGAACTGATTCCTCTATAGTCTATATACGCTCCGTTCGATTGAAAATATAAGTAATCTGAAATCATTTATTCTGACAGTAATTGCAATACATAAAATTTTTAACAAGTCGAAGAGGTTCATGATTTGGAAGTCCGGGGATTCAAAAAATTTGACCACATAAATGGCGAACGTTATGCACTGGGTTCCTAGGAAAGGTGCGTCTCTGACAAGACGGCTGTCTTTGAAAATTGCTACAAAGTCTTTGTTCAAAACTATGCAATACACGACAATAGTTACGTCGGTGCAGTATTGTAAGAATAAAAGACCATAAAAACCATTTGGTTTTCTCCAAATGAGGTGCTACTTAATGTTGACATAACGATAAACCACAAAGTAAGTTTGGGTAGGTGCCTACAAACCGCGATAAACGGGATCCTCTTATAGGACATGTTAATCTGTGTGAATATTTTCGGTAACTATTACTCAATGGTATCTCCAGATGACGTACGGATGCGGTAAGAAGTGAGTCAAGTCATGGTCTCAGGGAGCGCGACAAATTTATTGGTCAACTAAATCGAATAGAATATTTGGACGTGTTGAACCTACTATGAAAATTTGTATTCAAAATGAGCTATCACTCTTAAAAAGCTGAAAAATTCTGTTTCAGTGTGGAAATTGAATCCTTTCAAGGCATGCAACTAGAAATAATTATCTTTTAGTATTGAGGATTTGATATGAAGGGTACACAGCAAAAGCAAGCTCATTAGCTTTTTTCGGATTTTGAGATTCAAAAACAGTTTTATTCCCGTTTATTAGGTCACGTAGTTATTTAGTCACGAACACGAGCATCAATATTATCGAGCGAGTACGCGGCCTAAGTGTTTTGGAATGATTTTATAAAATTTGCAAGTTTTGTAAAATTACAATAATGTGGTCACTTTAAAGTTGACAATGTGATTAACCAATGTTGTCAACGTTAGTAACCATACTGAGCCAAACTTCGAAACCGCAAAAGAAGAATATGGTCGTGGCCCCAGTGTGATGCGAAAAACAAAATTTAATTATAGAAATGGTGTATTTTTTTGAAAAGAGTTACAGTGGTAAGACTTAACATTTAAATTATGCGAATAATATACAGAATGTCCTTAAATTTCCACATTAGTTTGTGTTCTACGACAACATCCATCCGTCATGACCTTCAAGCGTTAGTGTCTGCACATAAAAGTTGGCGATCCACGAAGTAGGCGTGAAGGTATATGGGCGGGTAGGAAAGGTAGAGAAGAGAGTGCCGTCTCAAAAGGCCGCGCTTACGACTCCCTCTCGCTGAAGTTCTTTATCTTGATCAAAAACTGCATATTTTATAACGCGAGGTGATTCACCTATTCCCTCACTCGCCGTTGTGATTTTATGTATAGGCCCCGCACTGTGACTCACAACGCTGAGAATACACTAACTTTAAATTGAAGATTGCATTTCTTTGTGCATTTTGTGAATCTTTCTTTCTCAAGTACCTACGTACTTTTACGACAGTAACAACGTGGTAGAACAAACTAATGTGAAACAAAATATTATTTTTGGAAAATGTAATGTACCTATACTTACTTAGAAATTGCTTTCGTAATATTATATTATGTATATTTTCATATTATATTTCTCGTTGATCGCAAGAATCAAGTCACAAAATCAATTGTTTGACTTTAAGTAATTGCCTTGTGAATAATTAATCAGGCAGCTGACTTTACTTACACCTTCGTATAAGAGTGGTTCATAAAATATAAGTACCTACATGAAATAGTATTTTATTTTTTAATCTTCTAAGAATATAGAGAGATTGAAGATTACGGTGAGATGATAAAAGTCAAAAAAGCATATTTTAAAAGAATCAACTCTGAAGGTATATGAGGTATTTATGTAATAAATATAGTATCTAACGGTGGAGGTTCAATGGGAGAGTACCTAATGTATATGTGATTTTGAATTTATCTTGTATTTTTCTTATCTGTTTTCCCAAATAAGGGTTTATATGTATTTGTACCTATATAATATGTATAAATATGTAGGTATGTATGAATGTGTATATGTATGTTAGTATTAATTTTTATTAGCTAAAATGACTGTTTAAAGTATGGATGGCATAAAGATGATCTGAGTTTTAAACGAATCAAGTTAGTCAAAACACTCTCTCAACACAAGCACTATGCTTTATGAGAGAGAATTATTGTTTACATTTAATAATATGCTTTATATTTATTTATCTGCCATCAGTTGTTGTCTGTAACGTGTATTGAGAATATTGTATCGAATTTTCAGTAAACGTAAGTAAAATACAATTAGATCACGAATTCAAGACGAGGTTTTGAACTAAACAACTTCCAACAAACATACATATTATGTACACGCAGTAAGGGTTTAATAAATGTTATAAGATTCTTCAAACTACGTCATAGCATGTATCATGACCTTTCTTGGAACTTTAAGGAGACTTGTAATTACCTAGTTCTTGTTTACTTTTAAACTTAATATATCTACAAATACCTGGAGGCACCTACTATAATAATATATTGTAGGCAGTTAGTTGATTAATAATATATTGTAGTTAGTCACCCACGGAATTTCAGTTAAACAATCCAACTTTGATCCATAAGATGTGGGTAGGCCAAATCAGGCTACGTAATATATTATTTTTATGATTTTGATAGATAGCAGTTAACCTTTCAAGATTGCTGGCACATGGGATCCTAAGTGCGCGCCATAGAATAATATGATAGATGGATCAAAAGGTTAAGTGCAGTCTGTCATCTTCTAGTGTGGAGAGCGCTTACAAACTTCATTTGGACTTCATTGTTTCGTGAAGCGGGTGTTAGGTTTTATAGCATTCTCTCGCTATCTTTACTCGTGAAATTCTGATGTCTTCATTAGGAAGTACTCTTATAAGTGTCTGCCGTTAACTAACACTTGTAACCAAAGTGTAATATCTCCGTACTATATTGTAGAACGGTCGCTTTGTATAAAACAATTATCCAGCTCTGATGTATAATATTGTGTCTGTGATTTTAAACTCATCTGATTTCATGTCGTGTATTGTTTTAATTTTTAAAACCATAAATTTATGATACTCAATCCAATACTTTCATTTTTAAAGTATTCGACTTCATTCGACGTCATGCTTTGAAAAAATAATATGTCGATTTAACAAAACTAAACTGTGGGTAATTACCTAATATATTTTAAGATGTAATAAACTACAATCTAGAGTTGACAGAAGCAATCTCAAGAAGTAAAATGTCATACTTGAGTGAATGATATGCTTGCAAATAAAGCTCATAGGTGTACTTTTAAATGGCGGGTGAAGTTATAGGTAGGAATGCTTCCAACCAATCGTTTCACAAGGACGGATCGTCAAACGAATCTCTCACGAGTCTGAACAGTGATCACTTAAACGAGTCGCAGTTTCTTTCAATAAAACTCAAACATTTTATCTTTTTGCTGAAGTCTTCCCTTTATTCTGTGTATTTCAAAGAGGAGGGAGTAAAAGTGTCCGCGCACAATGGCTATTATCTCATTGTTTTTGAAGTTATTGGAGTGTCATCATTACTCGCTTTAACTGCACCATGTACCTACTGATCTACTCACACTGGGTACGTAGCTGTTTCCTACTTGAAACACAAACCAGAGCGTGAAGGAAAAATATTCAAAGGGAAGTTGAATGAGTTATAAACAAATTTGATTCAGGAACTTGCTTTAATTTTAGTTAACTTTCCAACACTGTGATACTTCCATAATTGATTTGATTATTTTTCTTTTCAAAGAGTTAAGTGTAAATTGGTGTTACAGTGAAATTTTATTATGTCACCTTTTAGAATCTGATGAGGGCTTTATCTTCGACGAACTTATATCTGAATTTGTTTAAACATATTAATTTCCTATTCTCTTTTGAAGTTGGTCTGCCCCTACTTCTTAACGTAATAAGTATAGCGTAATACCTTAAAATATATATTTTTACAACGTAATATTGTTACATCTTCCCATTATCTCCCAGACACGAATGACATCAAGTTCGTTAGAAATCTGTTTTGCACTTTGCACCGCATCTGATTTGAACCTATGGTATGTCAACAATGTCATGTATGTGTTCGCTATGTTGAGGTTCTCGTGTGGGGACGTGACACGAGATATTATGAAGCCTTCACCGTTGAATGGAATCAGTACGGCCGTGGAGTATTATTCGCCACCCAATAGCTGGGAGTATCATGTGACAATAATTATTGCCAGTATTATATTCCACCATAAGGTGTATCAACCCGACCTACCAACCTACCTCTTGTTATCCTTTCGTTTGTTATTCTCTTACACAAGTACAGATTATTTATCTCCTTTCATCTACAGCCTCCCTCATATTTTGGGGCTAACAGCGAACGTACTCTAGATTCTTTAGAATACAAGGGCAATATTATCGAATTTTTATTCTTCATTATCATCATCCCATGGTGCTCTTTTAGTATTTAGTTCAATCTCTCGTAAGTCGTCTTTACATGGTTTTTCCTCTTATTCGCTGAAACGTTAGGTACTTACATGCAGTTTGAGGTAAGGTTGTTCAATAATATTTCAATCCTAATTTGGTGACTGAAATGATTGTTTCCTTAGTGCTTCTGTCGCAAATTTATGTGAAAGATCTCTAAAGTGTACTTACGTACGTTCACTCTAAGCTATTCAGATTAATTTTTAAAGAAAAAAAAATCTAATGAACATTTTTATTATTTATTTTCTGTCAAAATTAACCATTACGGAGTAATCCTTTGCGGTGAGCAGATCATATTATGTTTAATGATCAATCTCGCAAGAACGCACCTACCACTACTACGCATACACCTACCCCACTCCCCATTTCATTATTTTAACTGTAACGGCTGTCTCCTGCAATGTATTAGTATACTTTTTCGTGTCATATCATACGAATTAAACAAGTACCTAATAACCCTGTGAAAATTGTGAATTCACTTCATCTACTTGTATAATCAAACATGCCTATTTTAAAACTCCAAAACCGTGATACAATTACATGATACTTGTCATACATAACGCATCGTGTAGGTAGATGAGTTATCGTTAGGTCATTTCCGCGATTAAAAACGCTTTATGTCAGCCACGTCATTCTTCCAGTGAATGGGCAGTGAACAGTGTTATTGGTTTGAAATAGAATCACAGCCTTACGTACCGGGCAAACCTTATTTTATGTTTCTATTGTTGAACATTATAAGTGGAAATTACAGGCAATTTATTATTATTAGTCGCACTGAGTCGGAATATCGAAGGCCGTGTTTTTTTTTTTTGGATTGTACCAGCTGGGTTAATATTAGAACTCCAGCTCGCTACTGTTTTTGTACTGTGTACTGCCTCTTACCACGACACAATCATTAACGTTATGCACGTAAACTATATATTATATTAATAATTTCCTTATAAGTTATTATTATAAACATTGACCACCCCTGGAAAAAATGGCGGATTTTTCTATGAAATAAAATTTAATTTAATCTTGATAAATTGAGTCGAGATAAATAATTGTGAGGAAAGTTTGATTAGAGATAAGTATCTACTTAACTGAAATGTTGCTGAAATAATATATTAATACTTTCGATAAGATAAAAATGGTTTTTCACAATATTTTTATGTAAGTAATTCCCACAACCAAATGATAATTGACTTAAATTTTCATGTGATTTTTTCATGTAGGTTTGGAATACAAATTTAAGATACATTGCACAATATATTGTTACGCAGCATTCATTTCCATTGCTCCTATTTAATCTGAAATGCGTGTAGTCTTGACATTTTTACGATCAGTCTTGACAAACTCAAATTGGGTAGGGCAAGAAGGAAGGAAATCGATTCTGAGAATATTCTTTCCAAGGGTAATCTCTACTTATCGTGGCACAGATTAAACTTATGTAAGACGAGTATCATTTTTTGGGATATATTATACAATCGTTGTCATCTCAAAGGAAAGGATTCTTCATACCCGAAATAATCGCCCTTAAGTAAGCTACGCAGGGTGAGAAAATAATATTCTCGCAGCAGGGCCAGCCCGTCTCTATTACGATAATGTGCCAATAATAATTTTCACCAGCGTGCGAGGCCACAATAAATGTCTTGTTTTTATGCGCACAAAAGCGCACGTACTAAATATTGCTTTATTATGGTCAGTGCCGGTAGTGCGAGCGCCATTTGGAATAGTAAAGGAGCGGTTAATTTGTAGGAGGATCCCTCGTAGCCGCATTATGCCTGCTAACCCTAATAAAATATTAGAATTTATCTTAAACTTACATTAAGCTCACCATACAAATTCCTTTTATACATAATATGGGAGACAGTACACTCTTCTCTCTGATCTCGGAAAGCTCCCAAACATTTTAATGAACCGCGTGCTTTTGCCAAAAGGATGTGAGTATTTTCGCCAACGAATTTTCATTTCAATGACGGAATTAACTTTTCGTACTCAAGTTTTGTTCTTTTAGCATTACCACTGAATTCATGATCACACTGCATACCACTTTTTTTTTTAAAGCCAAAAACTAAACATAACCTTATTATTGTTGAGTGTTTTAATGTTTCAACAATTTTACATACAAGATCCTCCACCAACTCAACCACATGCTTCACACTTGACGCCAAAAAAAACATTATATAAAAATTGATCGATTTTTAAAGGTAGAACTATTCATGAATAAAGAAAAAAACATTTCCTGTCCAGAATGTGGGGTTATAATATCGTCACTACCAACATCTATATTATGTGAAGTAAGACAGCGTATATCCGATGTCCGGGCCTCTACCCACCCAAGTATTTCCTAGACGTAGGTACTTCTCAAGTTTCCAGGTCCGAGTCGGTGGGATTACTAACTATTTTGTTTCAAACGGCGACAGACGAACAAACTTTCTTGTTTATGTCGTTGATGAGAAATATTTTCCCGGTACCTACTTAAGGACTTAACTAATATATTTTATTTAGGTGGTGTTATTATTTATGGACTTTGTACACTGTGTTTTTATTGACTATTTTGTTGTCATTATACCTACATTTAGATAAACGGTGAGTATCAATAAAGCTTGTCATAACATCCTGCAATATTACTTCCCGAACATCGAAGTATACTTACTTGTGTGCTATAGGGATGCCCCCTTTATTTTCTTCCTGCGGTCTTTTTTAAAATATAGGTACATAGTGTTCTTCTAACTCATTTTTGCTTTGTTCTATGCATCTGCATCGAATTTAAACAAACCTGATCGAGATAATAACTGATAAAAAAGTCAAGTGAGTATAAATCTTCTATTATTCTATCGATTCTTCTCTGCTCAGAATAATTATTAAAAATACGAAAAACGGACAGCAAATAATATAAAATATTATATTAAAGTTATTATGGAATGGATTTACTGACAAGATCGCCGTCTGTGAAAAATTCCATAACAACACAACAACAACCATTGAGTTTCAAAACATTATAATAATAATAAACACTTTATTGGCATGAATATACAATAATAACAAAGCAAAATTGGAGGGCTTATTGCCTGGGGCAATTTCTTCCAACCAACCTATAATTAATACGCTGATTTTTGATAGAATTTATTTCGAGCTTTCAGACAATTTTTTTTACATTCAAACATATTTTAAACGTTTTTTTGTATACATTACAAATTTGAAATCAATGTTCATTAAGAACTACGGGACAACGTCTGTCGGGAACCTAGTCTTAAAATTAAAGAAACCTCTGCTTGAACGGCTGTATGGAAAAAATACCTAGGACAATGCGATAACTGCTGCGAAGAAATCTACGTGGTCGCATACGCAAATCAGAGATAGAAAAACTGACGATTTCGTTAAATGGAGTACCTGCGTAAATGAGACTCTTGTAGAGATCACAAAGGGAAGACTGTTAATACCAAAGTTCTTCATTTCTTGGTCCTCGAAGAGCGCTTACCACCATGTCGCTCGCTAAAAGCGAGAACTCTTCATGGAAGGAAGGAGGCTTGAGCTCAAGATTTACAACAGATGAATATTTTATCAGAGAAAAAATATAAGTATAAAAGTACCACAATGATACGGTGCTTAATCACCAAATTTTATAAATTTCATCTGAAAGGCAGCATAAGTTATAGAATGCTACTTACACCATTTCATAGCTCCTTCATTATCACTAATGTTATTATTAATTAAATTGTAAAGTCGATCGGTTTCATCACACTATCATTTATAACAATTACCTTTATCACGTGTAATTTATTATGTTATTTAAAAAAAAAATACGAATTTATAGAATGTATAAATAAAAATTCATAATCCTTTTTGCAAAGATAAAGCGTTCTCTATTAATTGAGGGAAGCAAAAACGTCTCTCGTTATAATGTAATACAGAAGTCAACTTGAGTTTATTTCGTACTTTAGACAACTCCTTTTCGTTTTATGAATTAATTAATTCATTAGTTTTATTACCCTACTTGGGAAATTATTTCGTCTGCCAACGATCATCAGTGGCAATTGCTTTAAGACTATTGTATTAACTTCAAGACTATTGTATTAACTTCATTTTCAATAAGACTAAAAATAACTCCCATTCTTAAATCCTCTTTTATGTTATTTCAAAGTTTTCATTATAATTGAATAATAATCGTTTCGGGACGTGGTGTAATCCCAAGACTTTCCTTCAATTATCTTAAAACCAGTTTATTTCTATCAATTCACACGCCTTCGCTTTGATATTGATATAAATGCGTACTCGTGTTTTCAATACTATTTCATAAATAATAGTTACATGCAAAAAATGTATCATATACCTACTTGAGTATAAAGACAGCCTCACTAATGAAGTACATGTGTGGCGGTGACCTAAATCAAAATAATAACAAAACCAATGAATGCGGTTTGTACGAAGAATTTCATAAAAGGTCCCACGCAATCAAAACTAATTTCCACACGCCATTCTGTCATTCCCCTGAAGCCGTCTCAGGCATAGACGTAATCATTCCTAAAAAGGCAACAGTTTTGAGGTCAAACAAGTACAATGCATAAAGGTATTAACCTTTCAATCACAGTTTCACAACATCCCTACAAAGACCAAGCAGCTACCCTTCAATATTACTCATTTGCCCTTGTGTTATCTAGGAAATGTTGTAGTATAAAATATGCACTAATACTTACATTATTACAAACACCTTTCCTTCGCTTTTTTTCAGTCAATATTTCTCCTGAAGATTTTTCTTTAGCCTGATCATTCTTTCAACATTTTATATTATCTGTTTCAACTCTTGTGTTTACCAATATAAATGTGTTGATGGCACCTGCTCAGGACCTTGTACGAAACGCGCGCAAGATGGATCGGCCATATAATAAGACAAAAAGACCTCTTGCATGCCATAATGGAGGGTATGACCGAGGGACAAACTCCAGGGGACGCCCACGCCGAGAGTACCTACCTGGAGGACTTGTTGGTGGACGTGCGATGCCAGTCATATGTAGAACTTAAAAGAGCAGCACAAGAGAGAAGAATGGAGGAGAAGAATTGAGGGAATTGCTGCAAACCAATCATAGGATTGAAACCAGAGAGAGAGAGAGATGAACGTATGTCAATGTCAAAGTATTTATTTATATTGATCAATTCGAAACATTTTTATGTACCTAATGAATCTGGAATCACCTGACAAATGCACTCTTGACATATTTCGCAGAAGGCAAATCTTGTGTTGTGTGAAGGAAGATGTTTGAACCTATGACCATCAGAAAGTATTGCGGCGGCTGAAACGCTAAAATTCAAACACTTTCAACAATTTGTGCAATGAATATGAACTGCAAAAATCTGTCTTGTTATTAGACAAAAATCTATTTAAAATAGGTACTTTTTTCATATCATATTTTATTATTAACAGTATTATCATTTATGACTTTTCTCTCATAGCAAGGTTTCTGATGTGTTTGAAATGGAATGAATCATACAATAAATACACGTCAAGTTATCTGAACATGTTTTACCTTTTCAAAGTTGTGGGTATAAAAGAGCAGTGATTGATTGTACCTAGTAATTGATGATCTGCTCTTAGGACAACAGTGAGCGCGCCATTAGTTGATGTTCGGTGAATCGAGTCGAGAAGTAATTTAAAAAAAAATATAATAAACACAAATAAAATAATTTCTTTTTCTTAGCCATGCACCACACCGTATCTTTAAACTCTATCTAGGGGTAAGCAAAGAAAACAAACCTCTACACATATCCAAGTATACTTTCATCGTTTATGACATTAAATACCTTATCATAAAGCCTCTCATATTCGTTTTATTTCTGACCTGGCCTTTTTAGAGAACGGAATCGATGTTTTCGATCCGCCACGCCATTTCGGTACGTTGGACCATGCCTTCTCCCATGGTTCCTTTAATTCTGAAATATACTCTTTGTTATGCTATCTATTAGCATATATTCTTTCAGCTTCCAACACTACTTTCTTTAAAAGTGTCCATGTATCCCAGTCTTTCCACATATGAAATGTAGTGCTCATCTCTAGGTTTAACATTGCAATTTTTTGTCCAAAGCCGCGATTCTATTCCGTACATCATTGGTGGTAAGGTTTTTTGATTTCCACAAAGGCCGATTTTACAATAAGTAGTGTTCAATGCTGTCTTACGACCGTTTCTAATCTGATTTCATAAACTGATATTTTGGTGTCGCTTTTACATTAAAACGTGGGTGATTATAAAGGTGAGAGCTTAGATGAAGATATTTTGTTTTGTTCTATAAAATTTTATGTTCTAGCAATCAGTTTAACCAATTTTCCATTCATCTATACAGCACGTGAGAGAGATTATACTCAAAGAAATATTTGAATGACAATGAACAAAGAAGATCGCTTGTACACTCTTGTATAAAACACAGAACACTAGCATTGTGTACTTATCTAAGTGATGACTGCCCCTAGGTATGTAATTGTTTGACCCTTGGACAATTATTCTATTATTGTTATTCTATCGCAAAAGATATCATTGTTTTGCTACTTACCAGTAGTAAATGCACCATTACTCGTGGAGAACTTAGACAATTAATAACACTATTTTTCATATACTTCATGGTCGTCATTTCATAAGAAGTTCGAGGTAAAAAAATGTATTTTTTGTCATAAATTAGGTACCTACTTTTCTTTTTTCAGCCCTCTATTTTAACAACTGAAAAAAAAGTATTCAGCGTAGGTACGTTCCCATTTCTTTTTGACGGTTGTTGCTTGTAGACGTTTCCCCCACAGTGGATATGTCCTTCGAGTTTCTTTTTGAGTTTTCCGACGCCTTTTTTCCTCCTATCAACTAAAAAAATTGAAAGATTCCATCTTAAGGAACCTTTTATTTAAACATTTTCTACCAATGATCACTTTAGTTTTGTTTTTCAGCCCTTTATAAAGGGTTATGCTATATTGAGACCTCGCTACAAGCTCATTAAAATAACATTATTTTTTTAAAGGTACAGTTTGTTATTGGAAATAGTTATGTATGTTGGCAAGAATAATCCTTCATGCAAAAAGATTAAATTATATTCATATTTGATTACACTGTAAAAATAAAACTTCGTGATTAAATTATATTTGTGCATTTTTATATTAAATCTGTCGTAAATTTAGCCGACATAGTCAAAGCAATTAAAAATAACGCTTACCTCTGCAGGTGTTAAAATTTAACCCTTTTAATAAAAAAATAACATAATTTCCCCAACCGAGTGCAGGGAGTATTTTCATACAGAACCTTTTGTTATTGTAAGGTCGAGTACTAACGCTGGCTGTCACAATAGCACAAAGCATATTTCTTCCAACGGGGGTGTTTGTACGAACGTTTCAATTACCATTTCATTGTGTCAAGAAGAATATCGTCCAACACCTCCATTGTGGGAGTGAATGTCCCTAAATTTATGGCTCCAATTATGTGTTTAAGATGCAAATACGAAGATGGATGATCCAAAAAAAAATAGAAGAACATTGTTGTAGCATTTTCAGAATAAAATATTTTAACGATTTCTATACTAAAAGGGGTGCTCCCAACTTTACAACAAAAACAAAAGTTATATTGAAAGATAACTTAAATGCTCTTCATATTATTGACTTTTACCAATCTTTAACACAATTACTGGCACATCAATAGGTTGAATAGAATATTTGCCTAGTTGACAGAAAAAGTAGATTATGGATTCAAATATCTTTGCAAAGAGTCTCTGATGGCTCCGAAATATATACCATCAAACCAACAAACTAACACCTTTAATCATGTTCCAAACAACATCGGGAACAACTCACAACGCGACTGTATCCGAAATAATAATTTACATATTCCGCGTCGCGAAAAGCTTTATATTAACATATATATATATATATATATATATATATATATTTTTTTTTTAATGAATCTGTGCTCACTCAAAGTGAACACAAATACACTCCTTGACTCTTTCACAGTAAGCTACTGAATGCTTGTGTCGTGAAAGAGGAAGATGGTCGGCACCTGGGATCGAACCACGACGTCCGCACTGTCCGCAGTACAAAAACCGGCGTTGTAACCGCTGGGTCACCAACCACTTCAAATTTCATCACTTTGTCATTTCTTACACGAGTTAGCATAACATTATCAAACTCACTACTTTTTTCATAATTGCTAGATAACATTAATCAACTTGCTGAGGAAGGTGGACGGCACCTGGGATCGAACCCACGACCTCCGCACGATATACTTAGTACAAAAGCTGACGTCGTAAACGCTACACTACCAACCACTTCAGTGAGTTAATAATTATAAGCAAGTAATAAAGTAATATTTTATGCATAAACAACAAATTTGAATCTAATGGGATATTTAGCTCAAATTCGCAAATACATAAATTGCAACGATGCATTGTATTTAAGTTATTGTATAAGTAACTTGAACAAACATTTTGACACTCAGACTAAACATCGTAGCAGCACAGAGTCGCTATTCGACTTTCTATTCGTGATCGAGTGATTTAATATGGAGTAGTTTGTAAATGTCAGCAGAAAGGAAAAAGGTTCGGTATTGTGTTGTAACAATGGTATCCAATAATAGCCTCAATAGATAAGCTATAAACTACATAACGGCACTATGTAAATATTTTTTTTGTATCGAATGTGTAAATATTTTCATTACATAACTTTCTTGAAGATACACATTTATCAAATTCCCGTTTTCTTTTAAGACAGATTTTCAATTACCTGTGTAATTTTAAGTAAAAAATCGCATTGTTTACTTTTATTCAGCATTGAAGAAAAAATCGCATTGTTTACTCTTATTCAGCATTGATGTAAAAAATCGCATTGTTTACTTTTATTCAGCATTTATGTAAAAAATCGCATTGTTTACTTTTATTCAGCATTGATTGCTTTACTGTAACGGTATTCGTATGAAGGTTTGAGTTACGCTTCTTTCAAAGAATTCTTTTATTACCTACCTCTTACAAACGAGATTGAAAACTCGTATGCTATTTTTGAAATGAAAATATAATTTCTTATATCTTTCCCTTCTCCGCTGAGATATTAAACTTTTCTCGAAGTTTAAAAACAAAATAGGTAATAATAACATGTTTGTATTGAAATATTTCTTTTAAAGTTTTCCTATAGGTACATACCAATGGAATTTTAATATTTTATGAGGGGTTCAAATGCATGATTGCATTTTGTATAAGATCGCGGATGAAAAAGTTATTAATTTCGTAATTTGCGTTTCTTTGGAATAAAAATGAGTGCATTTTATCTCTGATATAAAAAAAAATTCCTGCTAAGTGTTAACGGATTAAGATCACTTTGTCTGAATTTCGATAAAAATTAACAAATTATTGAAATGTCTGAATCATGCACGTACTCAATTTTTGTGTTAAACAAAGTAGTAAAAGGGGATAGGTTAATCAAATTGATTCGGATGAAAAAGTATGTAGGTTTAGTAAAACTGTTCTGTTGTTGCAGCTAATCTGTATCTCGAAAATAGCGAATCAGAAATTCTTGGTATATAAATTGTGTTATGCATAATTTCAGTTCTTCTGTCAGATGTATTTTTAATTTAATCGCGATTCAAACAGGAGTCAAAATTATCGATCAAACGATAGTTTGTAGTATATACCTACTTCATTTTCACTGCAAATAGAACATATCTCATTGAGGGATCAACAAAAAAAAATTCATTCCGTTAAGGTGGTGGAATGATGCCGACAGTTTGCTGTTGATGGCAGACAACCGAGTCGAGAACCCGCAGTTGCTGCGCTAATAATGCGGAATAACCAGTCAGATCAGATAACGAGTGGCGTCTCAGAGTGCTGAGTAAAGCACGTACTAGTTACACCGATTTAAGTAGCGATACCTTCCCATCCTATGAAAACTTGTTGAGTCTTTTTTTTCTTTTTATTCAAGTTTATCTTGTTCAGTTGGATTATCGCTAATTCCTTTCTCGGGTATTCCGTTTTCGTTTAAAACATTTTTATTAGCAAACCACTAGATATTTGTGGTGAAGAATTGAGTTAAATGGCAAAATTGTTGTAAAACGTGGTGACAAATCTGAATATAATAGTGTCAATTCGATGTACGTATAATTATACAGTAAAGAAAGATGACGAAACTGAGGCAATAAGAATTACCAAAAAGAAGCAATTAAGTATGCAAAGAAGAATACCTCGGAATTACTTGCATGGGTATTCGATAAGTGTCTCAAGCTTTATTGACTTATAAAAATACTTGAATTTAAAGTTAAATTTATACCAGTAGTTAAATATCTTTGACTAAAACACATCGTATCAAATTCGTCACTCGATATCTAGAATGTGCCCTTAATCCAAATACATTATACGATTATTATTGTACCCGAAACTGCTGACTCTTTTTATCAATGAAGTACTTACCCCTGTGGAATACCTGAAAAATGATTTCTATCGGATATATGTTTATAAAAAATTATAATTTTATCACTCGAAAATTAGTTACTTCGAATGATTTGCATATTAACCTTCATAAAACTTCATCTTTTGTTTGGTTTTTAATACTTTTTGTATAACGTAAAATTAAACCTTAGCTAGGTACGACATGGAACGGATAATTTTATTTACAAGTGTAAATTACAATAATATGTAAAGTTTAGATGGTATTGTAAAAGGGGATTGTTCGGGGCCACCTTTGTTCTTTATCTGAAGTCACGCGACTGTTGTGAATGCAGCACGACCGTCTAGTAAAGTTTCTTGCGAAGGGACTTAAGTATAAAATATTAGTCCGAAGATTCTAGCAGCAGAACTGTAGGAAGGCTGCAATAGACTCTTCAACTTTAGTGAATAGTCGAATGTCAACGTTAATGGTCATATTTGATGATACGTT
This sequence comes from Mystacides longicornis, assembly GCA_963576905.1. Lineage (NCBI taxonomy): Eukaryota > Metazoa > Arthropoda > Insecta > Trichoptera > Leptoceridae > Mystacides > Mystacides longicornis. The sequence goes on along the minus strand of OY756420.1, from coordinate 17,779,237 downwards.
TTAGTCGGTCGTCGACGAAACGTGGCACCGAATCCGTTTTATACCTTGTTAATTTCAACCCAAAAGTGAACACAAATACTCTTTCGACATCTTTCATATAAAGCAAAGCTTGTGTTGTGAAAGTGGAAATGATCAGCACCGGGATTCGAACCCACGACCTCCAATACGCTGTATACGTACGAAAGTCGTTGACTGATACCACAAGTTTACCAATATATTATGTTATGTTACGTGCAAAAACAATAAAAATAATTTAAAAAAAACATAAATTGACGAATTAAATGAACATTTCGAATTCCCCTAGCATATTATGTAGGTATATGATGATGATTTAGTAAACCTACGCAGCGCTGCACATAGTAAATAACTCCCTTTCCCCATTTTCTTCCTCACTGTATCGAAAACGAACCATATAACTCAGCCCTTACGGATATACCGTTTTCACATAACATGCAACAGATTCAACTTTAATGAGATTAGAACTTTGTCAATCACGAAGTCATCACAATGTCAGCCCACTCCAACAATATTATTCAGCGGTAATTAACAGGTGTTCTCGGAGCTTGAATTTCAAATCCTATGGACTTACAAATGGGATTAAAACAGCTTAAGAACGGCGTACAGATTTAATGACTCCTTAACAAACATTCAACCAAGGTCTCCAAAGACCCTCCACGTTTCCGATATGATTTCCTTATTTCCTTAACCAACTTCTTGACCAAATATATAAGGAAGTCATCTGGTTAACATCTAACCTAACCCAACATAGCGAATTATCATTTAGATCTTCTCATATTTTAAACTTCTACAGGATAGTGGAAAATCGGTAAAATGAACTGTTCACAAAGATACCTCAACACAGTTACATAACAGTAAGAGAGTGTCGGAGCAACAACGATTCTAGAAGAGTCCGTTATCTGGATGTAGCGGGTAGATTATACGCAATACGCCAATACATAATATGTAGGTATATAACACGGGCAATGAAACAACTCAAATGTTTCACATAAAAAAAAATAAAACAAATCTGTTTGATAAAAGCAACCAAAGTCACAAGATACGTTGAACAAACAGCGTTATTACACAATATGTACTTAAATTGGTTGTCCTGTTGTATAATTCAAAAATATCTTAATAGATTGACCGATGTTTGTACGCCTCATTAAATTCTTTCATCCCACGAATGTACAGTAGAGTTCTTGTATTCGATATCCAACACCGTCACTTAATGTGATGTTGCTCTTCTCTCATATCATTTGAGTCATGTGTTGATAATGATGAATCAGCCTTGATGGGGTATCGAAATACAAAACTTTGCATTGATGGTATATCCTATTTAATTTTAATTTTGAATCAAATTTTTATTTTAAATTTCTACAAATCTTTAACAAAAGTTGATGTACCTATATAATAAAATTTGGTAAAAAAACTTAGGATAGTGTGACATAACAATAGGTTTTCATATATACTTACGATTATGGATGAGATTTCTAGGTAATGCGTAAAACTGCGGGATTTTTATTTTTTTATTTTTTACTAGCTGTCCCGCCCGTCGACCTTCGACCTAACCCAATTAAAAAAATAATTTTGGCTTATTACATGAATAAAATGCAATTTACGATGTAAAAACTTAATAAATTTTAGCTAATAATTCATTGTATTATGTAAGAGTTATCGTTGATTCGGATGCAGGATGAAATTCGAAGGGTCATAAGTTTGAAATCAAAACAATTCCTCTATTATTGCTTTACTTTTTAAAAAATTCAAAAGATGGCGGTGTAGTAGGAAGTACATCACATGTGATGTATGTTTACCTAATGTTTACATACGTCGAAAGAATTGAACCTAGGGATGGGCAAATGAAAAAAATATATCGATATATATCGTATCGATAGTTTTAAAAAGTATCGATGTATGAAGAGGAAAAAATATCGATATTTCGATATATCGATATTTTTCGCCCAAATAATTAATATACCTATATTAATTATTTATTTTTATTTATTTACATACATAGAAATTACATAAAATACATAAAAATTAAAACAAGTATGATAACAATAAGTGGACCAATTAATTATCAAAACATTTAAAAATTAAAAGAAAAACAACACATATTTGGTACATAGTTTTATTGACTTTATTATTCGTATATAAAATGAAAAAAATATATACCTAGATGCTGTCAAATTTCTTGGGGCAAACGTAAACTGCAAAAAACTTGTAATCAAACCGTTAATTTAGAAAAACGATTTTAAAATATGACTAAAGTAAGAAATTAAATTAAGCATGTACACAATTATCTTACCTGGCAATGAACCTGGGAAAATCGATTTTTAGTCTCGCTTAATATAATAATTATTGTGCCAAGAAGTTTGTTTTACAAGGCTCAACGCACCCACAGGTCAGCGATATTCAAATTTTGTGCAGTATTTTTTACAAGTTTCGGGTCCATCTACCATTGTCTATTGCTATACTTGAGATTTAGAAGCGGCAATTTATAAGTATTTTAAGGGTATTTTGCTAAAACTCATTACAACTTAAAATAAATAAATGTAAAAATTAGTTTTATTTATTAAAGCGCTTAAAAAAATATCGATTGCGATATTCAGAAATAAAAATCGAATATCGATATTTCCAGATTAAAAAAATCGACGAAAAATATCGATTATTTTCTAAAAAAATATCGATATTTTTATATATCGATATTTTTTGCCCATCCCTAATTGAACCCATTTAAACCAACTTTTTTGAACTATTATGTTGAGATAAAAATGAATCTGTGCTCACTCGAATTGAACACAAATACACTTTTGACATCTTTCACAGTAAGCAAATGCTTGTGTCGTGAAAGCGGAAAATGGTCGACACGGCCGAGATTCGAACCCACGACCTTATTAAAGAGTATATTTGCCGTGGGGTTGCCGGATAAGAATAGCACCTCTGCTCTTTTTGCTGGTTTTTCGAGTATCCTGTAAGAGGCAGGAAATCGAAAAATCAGATGGGGACCGTGAGTTTGACTATCTCAACTGGTCAGAAGAGGCACAATGAACCTCGGACGCCTTCGAGCGCAATGGAGAGCTCTTGATGCCTCCCTATGCTCCCGAGTGGGGCTTAGGCCCCCCGCATTACGGGTTTGATTCGCGATGGGCTTGATTTGTCCGGGGTCGGCTTTTTGGTTTGATTGCTTTGATTGAGCTGGGGGGTCGGTTTCTTGCGGGTCGGGTTTGCTGCGGATTGGTCTCCTCCAGGCTGGCTTGCGGTGTTCGGGGGCCTTAAAGGGGGAATGTAATGTATGTAATGTAATATTTGGAAAGGTGGAAAATGAGTGGGTACTTAGGTTAATCAACAAACGTAAACAAATCTTAAGGTTTAGAATCTATAAAAAATATACAAGTCTGAAGTGAGTACAGTGAGGCGCAATAGATATTTAATTTTAATTTTATAGAAAAGAAACTGCCTATCTTCTGCAGAAATCGGCGTGATTGTTTAAAAAATCCCGGTGTGGTCAGCTACAACAAATCTTGAGAGCCTTGCAATTGTACATAATACGCCTATAAATATTCCTACTATCGTGTTGATGTTAAATTGAATAATCTGAGCACACGACGTCTGTTCCAACATCTGTTCAAATACTTGATCCCGCCGTGACACTAATTTATTCCCTCACATTTGACCTGCACTGCGCCCACATACACATGTCCATACGTGTGTCTTGTACTGTCCCCTGCGTCGTTGTTGGTTGCTCTCTGCACTCTTGGTATGTGCAGAGATGATGCCCGCTCCACCTATTTGTTAATATTGGACTTCCTCATTAAACCGCGGTTAATTAGTGGACTGTCGGCGAGTTGTTTTAAACAATCAATGAACTACTACAAGACTCAGATGCTGCATTTTTGTATCTGAAGGACGCCTAAGGAATTATACATTTATTTGTGTACTCAAGGAAGTTATCAATTACTTGTTAATATTTATTAATTAAGTATATTTTGTTAAAATAAACTAATGGATGGTAGGTTGGTCAACGATTTTCGTTTTGTCGTAACGATAGTAGTGTGTTCGAGCCCTGATGCAGATATTTCCCCTTTCATGCTATACTCGCTATTCTGATGCGATATTTGTTTATTTTTTGTGTGGGTGCCCTTATTTATTATAACAATAAATTTACCTATATGATGCTATGACATGATTTTACTTAAAATTTATTCAACTCACTGCCAATATATTTATGTAGATTATATTCAGAATTAACACGCCGTGGTTTGTTCAAACAGCAAGATTTTTCTTTAAGACCATGTCAGATAGTATCACTGTGGCGAATCTTTCTCTGTCGTGGGCGTTCAAAAATATTAATCAACTTTGCAGAAACTCGTTCTATCTTCTGCCTTCTGCCACCCTCTCTGCAAATCTCGGTCTTTCCCTTCACTAACAGGTGGATAAACTGATACCACTCCACACGCATGATGATCGAGATATGAAATTCATAAAAACAAGACTAGCATCGATAATATAAAAATCGTGCTTATATATTTTCTGCCATTATATAAGTTATATTACTTTACACACGATGTACTTACACCTATTTAAATTAAAGAATCCCATGAGTCAATCCCTTAGAATGTTAAACTTACAAAATCGTTTGAATTCTTTACAGAACATGTGCGTATGTGGGGTAGAAACAACAAACACTATTCACAATTAATTTGTTTTACATTTGTAAGAATTCCTTTACAAAACTCTTCCTAAAGCCGGGTATTTAGGATCTGACCTTTCCACCATGTGAAACAGTTTGCGGTCTGTACCTACCCACCAACCACTAAATACTTTTGTCAAAGCGGTATTTGTGAATTGAACCGTTGTGGTAATGTTATCATTAAAGACAGTTTTGCCTTTGAAATCTTGGGAAATTCAGCTGGACTATTAACGAAAGACTAAACCTCAAACGTGTTGAAAAGTTCGTATGTGTAGGTATGTAAGAGACAAAATAAATACCATCACTATTATGTCATAACAAAAGGAAAATTGTTACTAACTTATCTCGCTGTCCTTTGATTTGGATAATCTTCAGTCCTCTCTTCACGTATTAAGCATAAAGATTAAGATATATACTGCTTTTGAATTTCGAAAAAAGTCGGCAAGCTTAGTCGAATGAAACAAACATGGAAGTTTAAGCAGCGTAGTGCCTATGCTGTAAAATGTGACTCTGCACCTGGCTTCAATCCGAGGGATTATTCTGCAATGAAGAGGGCACAATATTATCCTCTTACTAGGCTAAATCCGGAGCTTAACGTATCATTCTTTAAGGCCGTACAAGTAGATCTAACTCAGGTACGAACACTCATTCCTGAGTGAGTTCTACTTGAACAAAAATATCCTGATTGAAACGGTTTAAAAAATGAATGGTTTAATTAGCCAAGTAATTTAAAAAGGTAAGGTTGGTTGGTGACCCAGCGGTTACAACGCCGGCTCTCGTACTGCGGACGTCGTGGTTCGATCCCAGTTGCCGACCATCTTCCTCTTTCACGACACAAGCTTTCAGTAGCTTACTATGAAAGAGGCAAGGAGTGTATTTGTGTTCACTTTGAGTGAGCACAGATTCATTTAAAAAAAAAAAAGGTACTTGTCGAGGATCCTTAAGAACCAGCCTTGCGATTCTAACCTGCATAGAACTCTCGAAAGTTAACACCCTTGTGTTAAATTCAACCTTATTCAAAATATGTCAATCATTTCCACAAAATTATTTTTATTTTTCTTAAATAATGTGGATCAGTCCTTTTTTGTTTATTAAAATGACATTTGTTATAAACATTGATACATCGTGGTGTTGTTTGTAAGTTGTAAGCCAATGGCACGGCTACAAATGAGATTCAACGAGTATTATCGGGTTGAAGATGGTCCACTATCAAAAATGGCACATTAATAGCTTACCAGAGAAATTGCCTTTATATATACAAAAGACATTGCCAAGTACGCAGAAATGAAGTATCAAAGAGGGATATCTTTACAATAGTTCAGCAATAGGCATCTTTTAAAGCAATAAAACATGTTATTTTTCTGCTTTGCCATCGTTAACCGAGCTAAAAAAACTTCATTTTGTTCGTATTATTCCTAGAAATATGAGTTTACAAACTTGTTATAGCAACCTTTTTGGAATTTAAATCCTTTAGTTTTTCCTGCAATTTACTGTTTTAAAAAACTCTACACAGCGATACGAGAACCATACTAT